>OZ012735.1:434474389-436874389 GCA_963859935.3 Lathyrus sativus
CCAAGCCACATATAGTGCCATTCCGACACTAGGATGGTAACCGTTATTATAGGTAACTCAATCAACGATAATTAATCATCCCACGCTCCACCTTGATCCGAAACCCAAGCTCTCACCAATTCTCTACAGACTCAATAGTCCTCTCTGACTGACCATCAGTTTGCGGATGGTAGGTCGAACTCAGCTTCAACTTAGTACCCGAAGCTTCCTGTAAGCCCCTCCAAAATCTCAATATAAACCTCAAATTTCCATCTGACACAATATTCGTCAGTATCTCATCCAACTTCACCACTTTCTCAATATGCATCTCGTATAGCCTCAACACGGAATAGTTAATCCACTCCTAACAATTAAAATTAAAATTATGTCTTTACAAATTCTTTGGAAATCTCAACACCAATTTCGTGAAAATACTACCTGATTTCCACTCTGGAATATTTAATGACTGCATCAGACTCAACAGTCTCTGATGTTCACTCTTCGAATTCCTACAATTCTAACCAGCATATTCCACCTCAACTACTCCTCCCCTTATCCATGGTCTCCAAAACAATCTACTCAAATTCGGTTACTTCTTCATAGCACCGGGATGGATACTCCATCTATCTCAATGTATTTCTTCACAAGTACTCCTACTCCCCTCAACAACATCTGGTACGCATACCCTATCATAACACATCATGGTACTATTTCCACAAACCCGACAATCCACTCTTCGACTCTAATTTATCAATTTCAACTAATTCACTACTCAACCCAGGTTTCTGACTTTCTCGATTCTGCTCAAGGATATCACTAGTCAGATCTTAATAATAAAAGCTTAACTCCATAAGAAGTCTCCTTACTCATAAAACTCATATTATGAAATTGCTCAATTAGTTCTAACTCTTTTCACCATCATCTTCGGTATATGCAAATATTTCTAACTCACTGCATCAACTACCATGTCCGCTTTACCCGAATGGTAATTCAACTCGAAGTCGTACTCTTTTCGAAGTCCCAATTATTTCCTATGCCTCATATTCGTCTTATTCAAATTAAAGAAACACCTTAAACTCTTAAGATCACCAAACATCTCCGATCTCAGTCTGAACTTTTGAAGACTCCGGCTCCGGTACAATCACAATAGTAACCAACTCTAAATCACTGGTCGAATGATTTCTCTTATACACTTCAAGTTTCCTTTTGCATAATTGAAACTCGCTGAAGTTGTCTTTAACAAATCCCCTAATTATATCAACAAGCATCACAAACACCACAATTAGTTCTATCGGATTCGGCAGAACTTTCCTTACGGAAGTATATCACCGCTCTTTTTCCAACACTGATAACTCCAGTTCCTTATGCTCAACATAATCCTCTATACTCTTCGAATACCTTAAAATATCATTTATTAACACAACCATTGCCTTATATAAATAATTAAAGAAGATCCCATGCCAAGTGGACAAACAAGTTGTGAGTTATAGCGGGAACACATACCGTACCACCCGTCCTTACCACAACATTCAAACACACTTCATCAATAAATAGATTAAATCTATGTCAATACTTCACCATCTCATAGATAATTTGAATAGCTTTCCAACGCTTCGAACCGCGCGTCATTCCGAGTTACGGTTCTCCCGTTACGGCAAAAACACCAGAATAACATTTTCTGCCCAGGACCCCTTCGCCAGGCGAACACCGCAGCGAATATGGACGTTCGCCAGTATGCTCGCCAGGCGAACATGACAGTCCCAAAATCCTCTTTTCGACCGTTACCCGACTTCCGAGTGTCCGATTTCGATTCCGTAAAAAGCTGCGATCTCAGAATTTAACGTACAACAACAATTTTATACTTAGGAAGCCATCCAACACATTTTAAATCTATGGATAATTTAAAACTTAATTACTTCCAATCTCAACAGCAGATCTTTGAGCCTCCTAATACGATAGAACTTTTGACCTTCGTCCCATCCACCACAAGAACTCTACTCGAGATCACATGACCAAGGGACTCACATCCCTCGATCAATTGTTCCATCAAATCATTAACTCTTGGAAGAGAACACCTATCCTTGATAGTCACCCTGTTCACTTATCTATAATTCACCCAAAGCTTCACAAAACCTTCTATCTGTCTAACCAACAAAATTGGTGCACATTACGGTAGCACACTCAAACAAAAGAACCTCTCTCCTAGAAGGTCTTCAAGTTGACTCTTCAACTTCTCCAATCCCAACGAAAACACACCATATGGAGTCACTAATATCGGACTCGTTCCAACAACAAAGTCAACGTGTCAGCTTTACTTCACACTCCGATAGTAAATCACCTACCTCATCCGGAAACCTCCGGCAATCGCAAATAATTGACAAATCCCAATTTTTCTCACTTTCCTTCTCATTCCAAGTTTCAGTCACAATAGACACTTCAACATCGTCTTACGCCAAATTCCTTAAAATA
The DNA here is from genome assembly GCA_963859935.3 of Lathyrus sativus. Classification (NCBI taxonomy): domain Eukaryota; kingdom Viridiplantae; phylum Streptophyta; class Magnoliopsida; order Fabales; family Fabaceae; genus Lathyrus; species Lathyrus sativus. The sequence goes on from OZ012735.1 coordinate 434,476,838, forward strand.
ATCCCTTAAGCACTTAGCTTAACTCAAGACTATTCACTGCTCACGCCACCCAAGCTTGCAAGACGCGTCTATCCCATCCAACACAATCTCGTCCAGTATTAACAAGAGATTAAGGGTGATCAGTTCCTCAATTTGTTAATAGACAGCCGAAATCATGATGGGGTACAAACCATCTTTACCAAACTATGATAGCATTCCTCAACACACTAAGCCACCACACCGTAGCATTTAGGAGAAATACAAACTCCTCCCCCACTGGAATCATTCCTCTTCTACCAACAAAGTTAAACAACAACAGGTACCGACAGTGTTTTTACACACATGTCGCATACTTGGGAACAACAACACTAGACAACATTGGCCGGACGGACCGACCTGCTCTGATACCAATTGTAACACCCCACTTCCCAAATTAAATAAAATATAAACATTAAAAATAAACATCAGAGTTTTCACCAAAATAGTGGGATATCACATCACCAAATTTTTATAAAAATACTTTATTAATTATTCTCAAAAATAATACAGCGGAAAACATTATTCCAACATTCTCGGCCATCCGTCAAATTTCATAAAATCTTTATTATTATAATTCACAAAAAAAGTGATACGTCACAGGATTACAACAAGTTTGACATAAAACAATTAAAACACCCATATCCCGTGTTACGTATCAGAGCATCCTAGACTCGACTGGCACACCACCATCCAAGCTATCTAAGTACCTGGATTATCTGTACTTCCGGAGAAGCACAGACACAACAACAACCAAGGGGTGAGAAAACATGATCAAAAATATATTGGTAATGTAATACATGTAAACAAGGTAGTAAAACACACCAACACACCAATATTCACCCCAACAACTCCATATAACGAACCTACTGTTCAAATTACAATATAACATATTATAATGCAAATATGAAACTCAACACCATGCATGCGATACCGACTCATTGGTTCATTCAATCGAACCTGGATAGATCACTTACGCTCCTCTTGAGACATGATCTATCCCCCACCATTCTCCACAAAGGAGTACAGATGAATCACTTACGCTCCTCCTGAGACATGATTCATCCCACCAAAACACCATAATATGCACACACCAATGCACAATTATCATAATTAGGCACACTAAGTGCACACGATCCTCCTGATCATATCATCATACATCAATGCATATATGTGTAGATATATTACACCAACACCATATAAATCAATCAGAAAGTAAACAAATTCATACTATAACACCATATATAACCACATCCCAACACCCGGGAACACACGATCCTACTGATCACTACATACATATACGTTAACTAATTATCCACCAACAATATTAAGGGAAATGAGTACTATCACCCAGTACACAGGTTAGATCCCACACTCATCATCCTTACAATGCATCAAGGCCAGAAAGATCACCCCAGACCAATGCTCAAGGCCAAACATCACCAAAGTCACATTCTGGTTCTGCTACGCTCGCTGGCATTCGCTAGGCGAAGCTTCGCCAACACTCGCCATGCGAAGCCCAACGAATGCTGCGATTCACCAACTTCCCCACAGTTCTGCAGTACTATTCTAGGCCAAATCAAACTTATCATCTCAACTCAAATTCTCAGCCTACTCTAGTACCAACCTTGTACATTACCGTAACTAAATCGGTTCCTAAATCTTATTCCCAAAGTCATCGCTTAAACATTCTATCGATGCCTTAAAAGGTCACACAGAATCTCCCTAAAAACCTTAAACCCAGCCTATACGCGAAATTAACCAAAAACAACAATTCATCAACATTGACCTATACTCCATCGCTATCAATTACTAATTATCATCAAACACAAACACACCATTATACTTACCAATTATCATATACTTCCTACTCTAGAACCAACATTACGGTACATTACCTACACTTCAGAGTTACTCTGAATCTCACCAAGGTCCTAACCAGAGTCACTAACAACATCACAGGGAACAATACATAATTTTCCCAAATTTATAATCATGGTTATTACCAACGCTACAATAACAACACAAAATCTCACCAAAATTCTATTCATAGTTACTATCAACACTGTAGTAACAACATATAATCTCACTAATATCACCATAATATATATATACCAAATTCACCAATACCAATCAACAATTCATCAATATCAAGCATCAATTTATCATTAGCAACAACAATAACAAGCATGCCAATATAAAACTTCATAGATCGACACTTTCCTACGGGGTTAAGGAATCCCCTCTACCCTATACATGTATATATACCATCCCAATCAAGTTTCTCCCCCCTTACCTGGATAATTATTCTAAGCGGTGATAAATTCCTCCAAGATTCTTCATCCCTAGCCTTTTCCCTTTCTCTTTGTTCTTCGCTTTTCTCTATTCTCCCAATTTCTCTTCTCACGGTTTCTATCGTGCCTTTTCATATATCCATTCTAACTTTCTCATAACCCTTCCACTTCTTATTTTACTTATTCCAACCACTAATATTCCCAATAATAATTCTAATAATAATAATTATAATAATCATTATAATAATAATAATAATAATAATATAATACTATTGTAATATTATAATAATATTCAACATAATAATAATAATAGTAATACACCCAACAATAATTATAATAATAATAATAATACTAATGATAATAATAACAATTATATTAATACTAATAATAAAATAATATTAATAATAATAATCTTAATATTAATAATACTAATATAATATTACTAATATTAATAATACTAATCATAATAATACTATTAATAATAATAATAATAATATTATTATTATTATCATCTCACCATAATAATAATAATAATAATAATAATAATAATAATAATAATAGTAATAATATTATTATCTCACCAAAATAATAATAATATTAATAATACTAATAAATATAATAATATATAATAATAATAATACCCCCACCAATATTACTATTATTCATTATATTATCATATTCACAACAAAAATCATAATAATATAATAACTATATTAATAATAATATTATATTCTCCATATTAATAATATTAATACAAATATTAATAATAATCATAATGATGATAATAATAATAATAATAATAATAATAATAATAATAATAATAATAATAATAATAATAATAATAATACCACCACCAATATTACTATTATTTCTTATATTATTATAAACTCACCAAATTACCACCAATGATCCTCCCATCTCAGGGACACCCACCAAACATCATCAAATACACCCTACCAAAGGGCACATCAACATATAATATTTAAAATAATAATAAAATGATTAAATAATTAAAATGGGTGTTACACTTCTCGGATCCAAGTAGTCGGGAGAGCGAACCAAAGACTTGGGACACTCTCTTTTTCATCGTAAAAGAAGTTGTTTGAAAGGTGAGTGAAAGGATGAGTAATTGGAGATGGTTGAGTATTATCGCGTTTGTTAATATCATTTAAAGGCGTCAATTGCTCACACACGAATAAGATAACTCGCATATAAACAGCTAAAAGCAAGATCAAAGACTTGAACTCACTCTTTACACCTTGAAAAGGATTGAATATTTGTTAGTTGATTGATAGTTTGTTTCGAAAATCCTCTTGACGTTGGATCAAGGGTTTGACTCATTATCGCGTGCAAAGCGTGCTGAAAATGAAATTGTTTGAAAAAAAGAGACCGATTTGACTCACGCATCAAGGGTCGAGTTGTAATAGGTTGATGGCGAATGCGTATGAGCACTCGACTTACGAGTTGTTTGAAAGTGGCTCGATGATGAATCGAGAATTAGTTTGAAAATAGTTTGATCCGCTCTAGTCCCTATGGGTGCTCCTAGGAGATAAACTAATAATCAAATAAATGCGAAACATACATCGGAATGGGAGAGGGGTACATGTAAGTTACACGGGATTGCACGAAATAAAGGGGTCTCATTGTAAGGTAGCCCAAGAGAAAGCCGTGTGTGTGCATTTGTGTCCTAAACTACGCCTTGAGAAAAGTCGGGCACGACTCAAAGTTAGGATACCTGCAAATGACCAAAGATCCAACAGTCCACCAATTTGGTTTTTAGGAGTTTCGATAATTTATTAGGTATTTTTGAATATGGGTGAATAAATATGATAAATATGAGATATATGAATAATAACATGAACAATATGAATAAATAATATGTTAAGATAAATGTAGCAATAATATGAATAATATGAATAATAATATAACAATATAATATCCACAATAATATTTGACGGAAATTTAAGTTAGTGGTCAATGAAATAAAATCGAAAGAAAAAAAAAGGGGGGTCTCAGATCCTTTGTTTCACGCCACTAATGTGACGGTTAAACGTCAGAAATCTCGTCATCGACCGCAAAGGCAAAAAATGCCTAATAACAAATGAGAAGTGAAAATCAGCTCTAAGATAAAAATAAAACGCGAATATAAAAGAATAATATAAAACGTCTAAAAGAAGCAAAGTATGTTCTAAAGAAAAAAAAGAAATTAATATATAAAAAATTATTTACAAAACTTTAAAAGAAAAGAAATATATAAGAAAACTTTTAAATATAACGTATATATAAAAAATGTTCTAAAAGAATATATAAAAAATAAATAACCTATATTTACAATAACAATCCATATAATATTTGGAATAATACAAAATAACATATATACTAACAATACTATATATAATAATAATAATATATTTACAATATTAATTAGGAAATACATTAAAAAACAGAAAAGAGATTTATTACTGAAACAGGGAGGTGAGAAACTAAAAAAACTGGCCATCAGGTCCTAACCCAATCGATTTAAAATAAAAATAAAAATAATAAAAAGACTCACACACCCTTTTTTAAAAAAAAAACTTATAAAAAAAAGAGAAGAAAATCATATTCAATATTCCGAATACCCACTTTGACGAAACGTAAAATTCTCAAACACACTTGAGCAAAAATCAACGGAACAAAATCGTAAACTCGCGGCCATGGAAGCAAAAAAATCAAATCGCGTTACCCAACCTTCTTCTTCTCGCGGAAAACTCCTCCTTCTCTCCGATTTGTTCGATTTTCTTTCCCACAATTCTATCTCAGAAGGCGTTCGATTTTGTGGAGGATTCCCGTTTTTTCTGAATCAGTTCTCTGTTCTTGGATCCTCAAGTCAACTCTTTCTTCGTCTTATTTTATTCTCTGTTGTGGGATTTTTGAAGAGGTATTTGAAGGAAGATTTGGGGAAAGTTTTAGGGATTTGGGGGAAGAAGGTGAACAGGGTCGGCTGAAAGTGTACGAAGGATTTTAAGGGCTTGAAAGGTTTTCTGAAGATGGGTGAGCGGATGAAGAAATATTGGTTTCGTTCATGATTTTTCGAAGAAACTGAAAAAGGTATGAAGTTTTTTGTTCTTGAAAGTGTCAACGGTTAAGTTTTGATCTTGTTTAATGGTTTTTTGATTTGGGATTTGGAGAAGAACAGTGGTTCTGGTTCGTATCAGGAGAAGAAGTATTGAAGGTTTGGGTTTCCGAAGGATATAGAGAACTTTTGGGTTCGAAAGTTTGTTGTAGTTGGCGAAGGACATCCAGTTTTGGGGTTGAAAGGGTTTTGTGATTTTCTGGTTTGAAGTTGTGATTAAGATGGGTTGAGTGAAGAAGAAGAGGGCGAGTTGTTGGGGGATAATGAAGAAGATTCGAGGGAGATTTTTGTGGATTTTGATGTTGAAGAATACTGAAGAGGGATGTGGGTTCGATTTTAGTTGTTGCAGTTCTGGTTTAGGTGTTGGTTGGGTCTAACGGAAGCTTTGAGGGTTATTTCGTTCATTTGCGGATTGGAGGAAGAAGTTGTGAGGTGAAGTGGCGATGAAATGCAGAGCTCCCCCCAAGTTCAAGAATGATTTCTCCTTTTTATTTTTGAAAAGGTTCAAAGGGAGTTATTAGGGTTCTCCCCCTTGAGTGGATTCTGTTGTTGTTGTTTGATTTTTGGGATTGTAGTTTCGGTTCCCCCCGAAGTGATTTGAGAATGGGGGTTATATCCAATTCAAAACTCATTCCAGCTGCTGTAAAAATACTGGTTTGGACCAAAAATGATATGTCATTTTCATTGCAGGTCATAGGTTGTGCTGTGTTGGTTTGCAGGGTTTGTCTTATTCTGCAGTATACAGAGGTAAAGTGGCAGCAATGCAGGTAGTAGGGTTAGACAGATTGGTTGAATTCATATTGTAATGTACCGTTTTTTCATTACTTTTATTTTGGTTTGAAAACTGATATGCAGGAAACAGACTTGTTGTTTTATGTAGAATCATAGCATCTTGCAGCAGGGATCTCACAGGTTTTTTTTGTTCTATTGCAGGACTCTGGGTTAGTGCAGTGTTGATATGGTTGCAGGTCTTTGTGGTGTAGGTCTTTTTTGGGTAACAATTATATGGAGTGAACATGGTTTTGTTTTTGCAGGTTTTTACGGTGTGAAGCTAACAGTTTGGTAAACGAAGGCTTGGCTTACTGAAGGTACGACCTGATGCCGGGATCGCATTTCGTGGGAAATTGGCGAAATTCACAATGCGGTCTTATGTGAGCAACGTCTGCAGCAATTATCCTTTCTCAAATTAGTATGTTCGAGACATTTGGCTAGCTGTAGTGTTTGGGTTGAGAGTTGTTATCAGAAGAGCATTTGTGCCGCAAAATTCACAGAATTGCTTTGGGCATATTGTTGTAATGGTTGGGGAGACGGGCCACATGAAGGTTATTTGAAATCACGGTCCGTACATTGGTGAAAGCTTGTAAAACTTCGGTGATGGCATGCTGTTATTTTCTTCATTTTACCTTATTCTTCACAGCTTGATGTATTGATTTACCGCTGCATACTTACTATCATTTTAACAGCTAAAGCATTGCATTCTTCTGCAGGTTGGTGATTGTAAAGCTGGCGAATGCAAGTTTGCGTGGCTTCAGCTTGCCGTACACAACAGATTTTTTCTGCTCATGAAATGGTATGATTTGTATATGACATTTGAAGATGTATCACACATGATTCATGTTGTTATGTTCTCACTTTTCTGGCGTATACGCGTTGCAGATGTCGGCCATTTTGGGCATAATGATCTTTACCTCTCATGCTGTCAAGTCCTTTATTTTTCTTTAAATCAAAAAGCATGAGATTTACTGTGAGGAATTTATGATGTCCTACAACAATTGATGTAAGTTCCACAAACACAACTGCAGCTTTGTGAGTTCGTAGCAAAAGGTGTGCGTGATGCCGCGAGCGAAACTTTTAGGTATGGTATAATTGTCTTTGTTCTAGTACAGATTAGTGATACGGTTTATGTTCACTTGGTGATACATAGAGAGTGACTTTGTGGGGTACCCTTGTATGTTCCTTGGCTGCTGTTTTTGTATGCAAATTGGTACCGATTGAATTCAAATCACAAATGTTGTCATTGCAGGTCTGGTTTTCTACGCGTGACAATGGATGACGGTTGTTGCAATGAATGGTTTTCGAAAGTTTACGTGGGGCCTGAAGGGTACAAATTCTCGGCATACTCGTCGTATTGTATGACAGTCAGTGTCATTGCCACACAGGTATTAATTTACTGGTTTAGTGTTTTTTTTTGCACATGACTTTTCACTTTGCTGTACTGCAAGTCGACATTGCACCGTGAGTTGTTGTGAATCATTAACTTCACGTGGTGTCCGTAACGGCTTGGCAACTTTATGAACATTGGTTTGAGTGCATAATTGTAATTGACTTCTCGGGTATTTCATGTAGGTGGTGATGACTAATGAAATTCAACGGTGAAAACCTATACCTTCGACAATCCAGACAGCAAATTGGGACTGTTGCAGGAGAGCAGTATTTCTGTGTTCTTTTTTTGTCATGGCATTGATATAATCACAGGTGGAGACATGCGCGAGAGAGGTCTACAATCAATCTCCATAAGGCTGCATCTGAAACTTGTAGTAGCATCTGAAAATATCCCTTCTTGTACTACACATTTAGAGCCAGCAATCGGTCTTGTACAAGACTGAGTGGCCTTGTTCCAGCTTATTTCAGGTGGCATTCTTGAACCTTGCATTAGCGAGCGCATGGATCCTGAATTCCTTGTATCCGCTCTTTTCATTTATGAGGAAACCAGTTAATTTTTGTGACTCAAAGGAAATTATGATATTCTTTGTAACCGAAACTGTAGTTCTGTTATGCCCCCTTATGCCAATACATTATCTTCTCCTTTTGTTGTGCATATATTTGAAATTTAAGGTTTGTAATTGTTCGTAGCCTTGTGCTATCATTAATATGCTGAAACTTTAGATATTGAGTGGTGATATGAAGTTTGTAGTTATCATGGACAACTTTTGGATTCAACCACACAACCCGTATCTAGCCCCGACATCAGTCGTGGACACCTATCATGATTTGGATACAAAGTAAAATTCTCTAGCTCGGCTTACTCTTAGAAAGAAAATTGATCTGTGGCTTATAATGGAAACATTGATCTCATAACTTACACCAACAGCTCAAATTATGGCTAACATAACAACTCCATGCATTGAACACCACATTAATTTTGTTGTTTTTTTTATAACAAAATTCCCATACGGATGAAAACTAATCTTGAGCCAAAATGAGGTTCTTTGAAAAATAAGAGTAGCCTCATTTTCAAAAAATGACTTGCATTACGGCTCTGAGCTCGAAACCTAATTCAAGAGAAACATTTCTCAAGCTTGAAACATCTCTATTCTTTAGTCATGACATTTGAGATAACGTGAAAGTTGGATCGCCACTTGCAACAAACTCACATCATACTTTGATATAAATTTTGAATAAAATTAAACTTTGCAACGCCATGGCCAAAAATCACATGACAATGCAAAGAAAGGTTACCAAGCAACGAAAATTACTCGGCATAAGAAACTTACAAAAGGTAGGAAAAATTTAGGGTATGACAGATGCCCCTATCTAATTAACTGCTACAACATTTTTTCCTACGAGGTAGAAGTCGATTAGATATAAAGAAGACCATGAATTTGTCCGAAAAGAAAATTGGTGCTTGGGAATTGAAATACTGGATGAAGGTAAAACCTCTGAATAACTGTAAGTCATCGTCATCGCCAAAAGGATGATGGGATGAAACACACACAGCTACTACCACCAAAAGGATGGTAGAGCAAACACACTTGCGCAATCTGACGTTAATGACTATGACAGACCCACCACCAAAAGGATGACGGAGCGAAACACACACAAACACCATCGCACAATCTATCATTAATGACCGTGATAGACCCCTCACCAAAAGGATGACGGAGCGAAACACAAATAAACTCATCGTACAATCTATCAATAATGACCATGATAGACCCCCCACCAAAAGGATGACGGAGCGAAACACACACCAGTCACTACCACCAAAAGGATGATAGGACGAACACAAAACACGTCGCACAATCTATCATTAATGACCATGGTAGACCCCCCACCAAAAGGATGACGGAGCGAAACACAAATAAACTCATCGCACAATCTATCATTAATGACCATGATAGACCCCCCACCAAAAGGATGACGGAGCGAAACACAAATAAACTCATCGCACAATCTATCATTAATGACCATGATAGACCCCCCACCAAAAGGATGACGGAGCGAAACACGCACCAGTCACTACCACCAAAAGGATGATAGGATAAATACAAATTGAAGGCTACCAACACCAAAAGGATGCAGGCTAGGTTGAACTGACGAGGTTCGACTATCACCAAAAGGATGATAGTAAGGCAATTGACAGCGGTCACGCTTGCTGGATACAACTCATTGGGAAACACCCAAGAGGAAGATTGGATTGAAATGAATCAACGGGGTACGCCCACCGTCTTTGCTTGGAGATCATAGTTTTGCCGAAATGAATTCCGAAGAGGATGCCCTCGACTGGGCTTAGTTTGTCTTGGAATTTTGTATTGTCTTGCTCAACAAGAGGCTGAACAACTTCGTGAGGAACGCTCACGGTTTTGCTGAAGATGCCCCTGCCCGGGTTGGATCTTGCACTGAACTTCTTGGATTTGCCCAACAAAAGGTTGAACAACTTCGTAGGGAACACCCACGGTCTTGAATGGTATGCCCCTTACTGGGCTGAATGTTGATTTCAAGATCTGATCAACCACCAGGTTGAAATACGTCATGGGAGACGCCCATGGTCTTTGAAAAAATGCCCCTGACTGGGCTGAATCTTGCTTTGAATAACTTCAAATTTTGATGGGAGAAACCGCTAATTGCAGAAGATTGCCCCTGACTGGGCTGATGACTGCTTTGAAGCTCTTGAAAATCGCGGGACAAACCCACAATCTTGCAAAAATGCCCCTGATTGGGCTGATGATTGTCTTGAAGTTTCTTCGAGGTTGATCCTGGACCTTGACTTGCATATGTGAATGCTTGATGATGTGATGTTCCATAACGGATGGAAGTGCAAAATGCAAATGCTGACGCGCGAAGATGCAAGAGCTGGGGAAGTATAGTATGATTGGAGTATGCATATGATGCAAGATATCTATGAGGTCGAACGCGACGCGTATGATGCATATGATTGCAGACGGGTAATTAGAAATGCAGGGAGACGCCAGCATGGTGGATCTTTGGTAGTTGCCAATGCAGTTTGGACTTCGGGTGGTGGGAGGGATTGACTTCCTCGACACGCAGTTTGTTGAAGATGCCATGATTGAAGTAGACGAAGATACTCTATATGCCCCAAGTCTGGGTACTTGGTGATTTGTTGTAAATTTCCTTCAGAGAAGGTTGCAACTTTGCTTGATGGTCAGGACGACCTGGTCTTACCCCAATCTGAACATGGTAATGGTTTGCCTCTGCTCGAGCTCCTGAGCGATTTGCTCCAGTCTGTGGGTTTTGAGGTAGTCTTGCTTTGTGCCAACCACTGTAAATCAAGTTCCTCCTTAATTGTCCTTTGTTGAGATGTCTTTGAATACCTAGCATTGTTTTGCAGTTAAAATTGTACATTCACAAATGGTAATAATTAATGCAAAGTTCGATGCAAGTTTGAAAAAGTATCGTTTATTTGAAAGTGTTATGGTAGTGAAACGAATGGACAGTTAGCCCAAACGTTGTGCTAACTTTGATTGGTGTAAAAGATATTACAAGGATAATGACACCAATGCTAATGATTAGCAATCATGTGAGGAGTCAGGTTACGCAACCTCGCAATAGTATGCTTTCAGAATAAACCTCGCCTCAATTAGGTCTTTCGAGGGTTGTAACGTGGTCTGGTTCACGGTTATGAAACAAAGGATGCTAGGCTCAAACTATAATTTATACCCACCCATTCCGCTTAATGATCTCCAGTCCTATGCTCAGTTAATTCTACACTTGTCGTGGCAGTCACCTTATTTTGGTTTTTTGATGGATGTCAGTGCCCCTTTGATCTGGGTGGCCACTGAATCTTCTTTTTGTTTTTGTTGAGGGTTTCGGGGTCCTCTTTTGCTTTTGTTTTTGGTCCCTAACTTTTGCATGGATTGACTTTGCTTGTCAGATCCATCGGGATTGCCTTATTTTGCTTAAGTCCCCTCTAAGGTGTCTGACTTAGCAGGCTTTGGATGTTTTTTTGATTTTGTTGGAGGATTATGACTGCCATAGCATGGGTTTTTGATGAACAACCGTCTTCTGGATTTTGCTTTGTTGATTCGAGTGCGGGGTTGAATTAACTGAACACTACCCTACCCCAGGTTGAGTGTAAAGGTTTGAATATCCGAAGGAAACTGCTACTTCTAGGCTCGAAGTGGTTTACTAGGGATTAACTCCTTATATCTCCGGTGTTTGGGGAATTGAAGCAATGCTTGTACATCATTGACGAGATTCTATCTGAAAGCATACGGTTTGCAATTATGGGTATCTCGTTTTCATCATCCTCCCTCAAATCAAGCTAAACAACAGTGAATAGAGTGGAGTGAATAAATGTGTCGGTGATGAGTGAAAATGAGTGAATACGACATAACTAATTCAAAACATGCATAAACAATACATTAATGAAAACCAAATACGAAGGGAAATTGTTCAAAGCATACAATACTTAAACAAACAAAGACAAAATATAAGAACTGCGAAATATGAAATGGCAACATGACTGCCTTCTTCGAGGAATGAACTTGACTGGAATCGATCTGATGTTGGTACTAGTTGACTGGTGGCATCGGATTGTTGATGATATTTGGAGACTTCCCATTGAAGTTGATAGCATCCCTATCGATCATGTCTTGAATTATGTGCTTGAAGGCTCTGCAATCCTCAATGGTATGACCTGGAGCGCCCTTATGAAACTCACAATGAGCATTTGCATCGTAATCGGCAGGAATGACAGTTGGAGGAGCCAAATCTCTCGGAACAACAACTTTCTTCTCCATCAACTGAGCAAAGATTTTGGCATATGTCATTGGTAGACGATCAAAGACTCTATCTGGTCTCCATGTTCTCTGCGGACGCTGTGGGCGAGTACCTTGTCGTTGTTGAGTAGCTTGCATCTGCTGTTGCTAAGGAGGATACTGATATCCTTGCTGGTCATAGGCTTGTTGCTGAGGAGCCTGTTGCCGTGGCATCTGAGCCTGCACTGCTTGAACTGCTGGCTGATAAGGCATTGGAGCATATTGCTCGGCAGCTACATACAGATACTGATAATAGGGAACTTAATAAGGCATAGGAGCGGGGGCTTGATGAGAAGCCTGCCCTTTCTGCAAAAAGATGGCATTTGTTTCGCCCTCCTTCTTCTTGTATCCATTGAAAGGCTTCTTGGCATTGGCCTGGTTGTTGGAACCTCTTGGGATCTTTCCACTCTTCAGCCCTTCTTCAATTCTCTCACCAACGATCACCAAGTCAGAAAATCCAGCGGAGACACTTCCGATCAGCTTTTCGTAGTACTGGCCTTGTAAAGTACCCATGAAGATGTCAATAAGTTCACGGTCAACAAGAGGTGGATGCACCCTTGCGGCTAGCTCTCTCCATCGTTGCGCGTACTCCTTGAAAGATTTGCTGTCCTTCTGAGTCATACTCTGAAGCTGAGTACGATTCGGAGCAAGATCGGTGTTGTACTTATACTGCTTGACGAATGCGTCAGCTAGCTCGGCCCAAGTGCGAACGCTGTTACATCCCAGCTGCATATACCATTCGAGTGATGCCCCAGACAAGCTATCTTGGAAGCAATGGATCATGAGCTTTTCATCTCTGGCATAGGCAGCCATCTTGCGACAGTACATCTTCAGATGAATGTTTGGGCAACTGAGACCTTTGTACTTAGAAAACTCAGGCACCTTGAACTTGGGAGGAATGACAACATCAGGCACCAAGCATAATTCCAAAGCACTGAAGGAATTTGAACTGTGCCCTTCCATGGCTCGGAGTTTCTCGGCTAGATCTCGGCACATCTTCATGGCTTCTGAATCCTGAACAGCAACAGGACTAGCAATAGGGATAGCAGCATGATAGTTCTGAACTTCGTTATAATGATCCATCAGAGTATCTTCGGTATGGGGAGCTGGGATTTGCACAGCAGTAGGCTGGGCCTGCGGGATAGCTCCAATGGTAACTCCGGGCGCTGGGGTTGGATGAGAAGCGTTCCCTTCGGCTGCGTTATTGAAGTTCAATGGCACCCCATGAGGATTTGGAATTGGAACCAAAGGGATGGCAGTAGACCCTTGTCCTTGACCATTGTTGTTGACGACAGTAGCGACTTCACGCTGTTCTTCCTCTCTTCTGGCCGTGAGGATGGCTTCGAGGATCTGGTCGATCTTTCCTTTCATAGAATCCAACTCCTCCCTGAAGGTAGCTTGCTCTTGTTGAATCTGCTCCATCATTCGTCTTGTATTGGCTCTAGTTGCGTACTGGTGTCGAGGACTCAGCTTGATTTACTGGATATGAAGGAAAGAGAAACATGAGAAACTGATGAAGGAAGGAGAATGCAAGATGAACAACAAATGAGATGCAATGCAAATGATATGCGATGCAAGATGCAAGATCCAGGATCACAGGATCACAAATTCAAACAATTCTGAGATTCAGCCGGGTGAACAGTTCGAGGATCACAGTCACTGCTCAAAGAAAACCCCACGGGTAGGATTCTAAAAACGGGTAGGTGCCTAGAGTCATGGATATCTTTCAAAAATATTACTGCCATGACGAAGCCTCATCATGATGATAATATCCTCAATAGAATCACCTCTAGGTGAGGTTCTCGTATCTTCCACACGAGAAAGACTTCTCGGAGGCATCAACTACACAACCATCGACACACGGGTTCCAGAAAAGGTTCTCAGAGTCATAGATCGAGGTTGAAAATATTACTGTAAGGAAGTAATACGTTCAAGGGATCTCATCTGATTGGGGAGTTCGTATCAATCCACAAAGAATTAACACTACCAACCACCATGGATAAAACGGTTTATGGTCCTTGGGATCATCGATTCAAACTCGAAAACATTATTGTCATGGAAAAGACTCACCACAACAACAACATCTCCAAGGAATCTACTCCAAGCGGGGTTTTCGCTTCAACTTAACGTGAAAGACTCCACGCAAGTCTCCACTACACAACCACCATCCTAATCCTAGGGTTATACTCGGACTCGGGTGTAGAGTCATCTCACAAAATAACCATAAGCATAGCAACCCCCACAATGCCTCAAGCACAAGTAACCAAGATAAGGATACAAATAGAAAGCGAGAAGAAAAAAAAAACAAAAAGCTAACAACTCAAACTAAGATAGGCTCGAATCTCTCTTGCATTGAGCAATAGTCCCCAGCAGAGTAGCCACCTGTCGCACCTCGAAAATTCAATTTCGAACATACGACCCTCGCGCAAAAGGCACGGAAATACGGTTCGACAGAGTCGCCACCGAACTTTATTTTTCCCGAATGAACGGGAGAGGAAAATATCGAGAAAACCTCATAAACGCGGAAGGAACACGGCCGTCGCAACCATATTCCTGGGTTCGGGAGTCGGTTACGCGAGGGGAAGGTATCAGCACCCCTCACGTCCGTCGTACTCGACGGGAACCTCTTAATTCGAGTTAATGGATGTTAGCTAAACTTAATTCTTCTCTTCTCACTACTAAATGCTAAAGGATACTATAAAGGGATAAAGATACTAGGGGAAAAGGGGTGGTTAGAAGATAGGGTGCTCGCCAAGGATTGGGGCCCTTGTGCCTATGTATGCTCATTCGGACGAGAATGAGAAATCAGAGCGTCGTAGTTCGACTACAGGAAAGGATGGGGGAAATGGAAGATGGAGGGGATTGTGGAGAAAGGTAGAAGTGTGATCGCCAAGATCATCGCAATCTTGTGCCTACGTATCTTACATTCAAGAATGAATGAAGAATCAGAGCGTCCGTAGTTCGTGGTAACAACCACGAAAGAAACGGGTTTGAATTGGATTTTATGTGGGTACGGATGACGATTACTCGAAGTTTAATAAAGACTTCTCGGACCCAAGTAATCGGGAGAGTGAACCAAAGACTTGGAACACTCTCTTTTTCATCATGAAGGAATGATATGTTTGAAAGGATAAGGTTGAGATGATGACGATCACTTGAAGCCTAATAAAGACTTCACAGACCCCAAGTAATCGGGAAAGCGAACCAAAGACTTGGAACACTCTCTTTTTCATCGTAAAAGAGGGTTGTTTGAATTTGAAATAGTGTATAGAGGATAAGATTGGTCGGATGACGACTACTTGAAGCTTGAGAAAGGCTTCTCGGATCCAAGTAGTCGGGAGAGCGAACCAAAGACTTGGGACACTCTCTTTTTCATCGTAAAAGAAGTTGTTTGAAAGGTGAGTGAAAGGATGAGTAATTGGAGATGGTTGAGTATTATCGCGTTTGTTAATATCATTTAAAGGCGTCAATTGCTCACACACGAATAAGATAACTCGCATATAAACAACTAAAAGCAAGACCAAAGACTTGAACCCACTCTTTACACCTTGAAAAGGATTGAATAGTTGTTAGTTGATTGATAGTTTGTTTCGAAAATCCTCTTGACGTTGGATCAAGGGTTTGACTCATTATCGCGTGCAAAGCGTGCTGAAAATGAAATTGTTTGAAAAAAAGAGACCGACTTGACTCACGCATCAAGGGTCGAGTTGTAATAGGTTGATGGCGAATGCGTATGAGCACTCGACTTACGAGTTGTTTGAAAGTGGCTCGATGATGAATCGAGAATTAGTTTGAAAATAGTTTGATCCGCTCTAGTCCCTATGGGTGCTCCTAGGAGATAAACTAATAATCAAATAAATGCGAAACATACATCGGAATGGGAGAGGGGTACATGTAAGTTACACGGGATTGCACGAAATAAAGGGGTCTCATTGTAAGGTAGCCCAAGAGAAAGCCGTGTGTGTGCATTTGTGTCCTAAACTACGCCTTGAGAAAAGTCGGGCACGACTCAAAGTTAGGATACCTGCAAATGACCAAAGATCCAACAGTCCACCAATTTGGTTTTTATGAGTTTCGATAATTTATTAGGTATTTTCAAATATGGGTGAATAAATATGATAAATATGAGATATATGAATAATAACATGAACAATATGAATAAATAATATGTTAAGATAAATGTAGCAATAATATGAATAATATGAATAATAATATAACAATATAATATCCACAATAATATTTGACGGAAATTTAAGTTAGTGGTCAATGAAATAAAATCGAAAGAAAAAAAAGGGGGGTCTCAGATCCTTTGTTTCACGCCACTAATGTGACGGTTAAACGTCGGAAATCTCGTCATCGACCGCAAAGGCGAAAAATGCCTAATAACAAATGAGAAGTGAAAATCAGCTCTAAGATAAAAATAAAACGCGAATATAAAAGAATAATATAAAACCTCTAAAAGAAGCAAACTATGTTCTAAAGAAAAAAAAGAAATTAATATATAAAAAATTATTTTCAAAACATTAAAAGAAAAGAAATATATAAGAAAACTTTTAAATATAACGTATATATACAAAATGTTCTAAAAGAATATATAAAAAATAAATAACCTATATTTACAATAACAATCTATATAATATTTGGAATAATACAAAATAACATACATACTAACAATACTATATATAATAATAATAATATATTTACAATATTAATTAGGAAATACATTAAAAAACAGAAAAGAGATTTATTACTGAAACAGGGAGGTGAGAAACTAAAAAAACTGGCCATCAGGTCCTAACCCAATCGATTTAAAATAAAAATAAAAATAATAAAAAGACTCACACACCCTATTTTTAAAAAGAAAACTTAAAAAAAAAGAGAAGAAAATCATATTTGATATTCTGAATACCCACTTTGACGAAACGTAAAATTCTCAAACACACGTGAGCGAAAATCAACGGAACAAAATCGTAAACTCGCGGCCATGGAAGCAAAAAAATCAAATCGCGTTACCCAACCTTCTTCTTCTCGCGGAAAACTCCTCCTTCTCTCCGATTTGTTCGATTTTATTTCCCACAATTCTATCTCAGAAGGCGTTCAATTTGGTGGAGGATTCCCGTTTTTTCTGAATCAGTTCTTTGTTCTTGGATCCTCAAGTCAACTCTTTCTTCGTCTTATTTTATTCTCTGTTGTGGGATTTTTGAAGAGGTATTTGAAGGAAGATTTGGGGAAAGTTTTAGGGATTTGGGGGAAGAAGGTGAACAGGGTCGGCTGAAAGTGTACGAAGGATTTTAAGGGCTTGAAAGGTTTTTTGAAGATGGGTGAGCGGGTGAAGAAATATTGGTTTCGTTCATGATTTTTCGAAGAAACTGAAAAAGGTATGAATTTTTTTGTTCTTGAAATTGTCAACGGTTAAGTTTTGATCTTGTTTAATGGTTTTTTGATTTGGGATTTGGAGAAGCACAGTGGTTCTGGTTCGTATCAGGAGAAGAAGTATTGAAGGTTTGGGTTTCCGAAGGATATGGAGAACTTTTGGGTTCGAAAGTTTGTTGTAGTTGGCGAAGGACATCCAGTTTTGGGGTTGAAAGGGTTTGGTGATTTTCTGGTTTGAAGTTGTGATTAAGATGGGTTGAGTGAAGAAGAAAAGGGCGAGTTGTTGGGGGATAATGAAGAAGATTCGAGGGAGATTTTTGTGGATTTTGATGTTGAAGAATACTGAAGAGGGATGTGGGTTCGATTTTAGTTGTTGCAGTTCTGGTTTAGGTGTTGGTTGGGTCTAACGGAAGCTTAGAGGGTTATTTCGTTCATTTGCGGATTGGAGGAAGAAGTTGTGAGGTGAAGTGGCGATGAAATGCAGAGCTCCTCCCAAGTTCAAGAATGATTTCTCCTTTTTATTTTTGAAAAGGTTCAAAGGGAGTTATTAGGGTTCTCCCCCTTGAGTGGATTCTGTTGTTGTTGTTTGATTTTTGGGATTGTAGTTTCGGTTCCCCCCAAAGTGATTTGAGAATGAGGGTTATATCCAATTCAAAACTCATTCCAGCTGCTGTAAAAATACTGGTTTGGACCAAAACTGATATGTCATTTTCATTGCAGGTCATAGGCTGTGTTGTGTTACTTTGCAGGGTTTGTCTTATTCTGCAGTATACAAAGGTAGAGTGGCAGCAGTGCAGGTAGTAGGGTTAGACAGATTGGTTGAATTCATATTGTAATGTACCGTTTTTTCATTACTTTTATTTTGGTTTGAAAACTGATATGCAGGAAACAGACTTGTTGTCTTATGTAGAATCATAGCATCTTGCAGCAGGGATCTCACAGGGTTTTTTTGTTCTATTGCAGGACTCTGGGTTGTTGCAGTGTTGATATGGTCGCAGGTCTTTGTGGTGTAGGTCTTTTTTGGGTAACAATTATATGGAGTGAACATGGTTTTGTTTTTGCAGGTTTTTACGGTGTGAAGCTAACAGTTTGGTAAACGAAGGCTTGGCTTACTGAAGGTACGACCTGATGCCGGGATCGCATTTCGTGGGAATTTGGCGAAATTCACAATGCGGTCTTATGTGAGCAACGTCCGCAGCAATTATCCTTTCTCAAATTAGTATGTTCGAGACATTTGGCTAGCTGTAGTGTTTGGGTTGAGAGTTGTTATCAGAAGAGCATTTGTGCTGCAAAATTCACAGAATTGCTTTGGGCATATTTTTGTAATGGTTGGGGAGACGGGCCACATGAAGGTTATTTGAAATCACGGTCAGTACATTGGTGAAAGCTTGTAAAACTTCGGTGATGGCATGCTGTTATTTTCTTCATTTTACCTTATTCTTCACAGCTTGATGTATTGATTTACCGCTGCATACCTACTATCATTTTAACAGCTAAAGCATTGCATTCTTCTGCAGGTTGGTGATTGTAAAGCTGGCGAATGCAAGTTTGCGTGGCTTCAGCTTGCCGTACACAACAGATTTTTTCTGCTCATGAAATGGTATGATTTGTATATGACATTTGAAGATGTATCACACATGATTCATGTTGTTATGTTCTCACTTTTCTGGCGTATACGCGTTGCAGATGTCGGCCATTTTGGGCGTAATGATCTTTACCTCTCATGCTGTCAAGTCCTTCATTTTTCTTTAAATCAAAAAGCATGAGATTTACTGTGAGGAATTTATGATGTCCTGCAACAATTGATGTAAGTTCCACAAACACAGCTGCAGCTTTGTGAGTTGGTAGCAAAAGGTGTGCGTGATGCCGCGAGCGAAACTTTTAGGTATGGTATAATTGTCTTTGTTCTAGTACAGATTAGTGATACGGTTTATGTTCACTTGGTGATACATAGAGAGTGACTTTGTGGGGTACCCTTGTATGTTCCTTGGCTGCTGTTTTTGTATGCAAATTGGTACCGATTGAATTCAAATCACAAATGTTGTCATTGCAGGTCTGGTTTTCTACGCGTGACAATGGATGACGGTTGTTGCAATGAATGGTTTTCGAAAGTTTACGTGGGGCCTGAAGGGTACAAAATCTCGGCATACTCATCGTATTGTGTGACAGTCAGTGTCATTGCCACGCAGGTATTAATTTACTGGTTTAGTGTTTTTTTTTTTTGCACATGACTTTTCACTTTGCTGTACTGCAAGTCGACATTGCACCGTGAGTTGTTGTGAATCATTAACTTCACGTGGTGTCCGTAACGGCTTGGCAACTTTAAGAACGTTGGTTTGAGTGCATAACTGTAATTGACTTCTCGGGTATTTCATGTAGCTGGTGATGACTAATGAAATTCAACGGTGAAAACCTATACCTTCGGCAATCCAGACAGCAAATTGGGACTGTTGCAGGAGAGCAGTATTTCTGTGTTCTTTTTTTTTGTCATGGCATTGATATAATCACAGGTGGAGACATGCGCGAGAGAGGTCTACAATCAATCTCCATAAGGCTGCATCTGAAACTTGTAGCAGCATCTGAAAATATCCCTTCTTGTACTACACATTTAGAGCCAGCAATCAGTCTTGTGCAAGACTGAGTGGCCTTGTTCCAGCTCATTTCAGGTGGCATTCTTGAACCTTGCATTAGCGAGCGCATGGATCCTGAATTCCTTGTATCCGCTCTTTTCATTTATGAGGAAACCAGTTAATTTTTGTGACTCAAAGGAAATTATGATATTCTTTGTAACCGAAACTGTAGTTCTGTTATGCCCCCTTATGCCAATACATTATCTTCTCCTTTTGTTGTGCATATATTTGAAATTTAAGGTTTGTAATTGTTCGTAGCCTTGTGCTATCATTAATATGCTGAAACTTTAGATATTGAGTGGTGATATGAAGTTTGTAGTTATCATGGACAACTTTTTGATTCAACCACACAGCCCGTATCTAGCCCCGGCATCAGTCGTGGACACCTATCATGATTTGGATACAAAGTAAAATTCTCTAGCTCGGCTTACTCTCAGAAAGAAAATTGATCTGTGGCTTATAATGGAAACATTGATCTCATAACTTACACCAACAGCTCAAATTATGGCTAACATAACAACTCTATGCATTGAACACCACATTAATTTTGTTGTTTTTTTATAACAAAATTCCCATACGGATGAAAACTAATCTTGAGCCAAATTGAGGTTCTTTGAAAAATAAGAGTAGCCTCATTTTCAAAAAATGACTTGCATTACGGCTCTGAGCTCGAAACCTAATTCAAGAGAAACATTTCTCAAGCTTGAAACATCTCTATTCTTTAGTCATGACATTTGAGATAACGTGAAAGTTGGATCGCCACTTGCAACAAACTCACATCATGCTTTGATATAAATTTTGAATAAGATTAAATGATGCACTCTGATCATATGATGGTTGTGCCATGAACCTCTTACCTCTTAATTTTACGAACATGACCTTTTGAAAACGAGTGATCATGCCTTGAAATGAGTCTCACCACATAGGTCATTACTCCCATCAAAACTACCCAACCATAAAAAATGAGGTCCACATGAATTCTAACGATTTGCAAAAAGACCTGTAACAACAATAATCACCCACCAGGCTTCTTGTGGCTTAAACTTTTCAACTCCATGGCCAAAAATCACATGACAATGCAAAGAAAGGTTACCAAGAAACAAAAATTACTCGGCATAAGAAACTTGCAAAAGGTAGGACAAATTTAGGGTATGACACCGGTTCAACACGAAGTTGAGAAAAACATCTGACCTTACCGTCAGGTATCTGTTAAACAAACAGGCATCAAACCCGAAGGCCGTCTCAACCCGAAGTTGAGAAGAACATTTGACCTTGCTGTTAGGCATCTGTTAAACAAACAGGCATCGAACCAGAAGGCCGTCTCAATCCTTAATTGAGAAGAACATCTGACCTCACCGTCAAACATCTGTTAAACAAACAGGCATCGAACCCGAAGGCCGGCTCAACTTGAAGTTGAGAAGAACATCTGACCTCACCGTCAGGCATCTGCTAAACAAACAGGCATCGAACCCGAAGGTCGGCTGAACTCGAAGTTGATAAGAACATCTGAGCTCGCCGTCAGGCATCTCTTAAACAAACAGGCATCAAACCCGAAGGCCGGCTCAACACGAAGTTGAGAGGAACATCTGACGTCGCCATCAGGCATCTGTTAAACAAACAGGCATCGAACCTGAAGGTCGGCTCAACATGAAGTTGAGAGGAACAATTGACTTCACGGTCAAGCATTTGTTAAACAAACAGGCATCAAATACGAAGGCCGGCTCAACACGAAGTTGAGAAGAACATCTGACCTTACCGTCATGCATCTGTTAAACAAACAGGCATCGGACCCGAAGGGCGGCTCAACCCGAAGTTGAGAAGAACATTTGACCTCTCCGCCAGGCCTCTGTTAAACAAACAGGCATCGAACCCGAAGGCCGGCTATATCCTTAATTGAGAAGAACATTTGACCTCGCCGTCAAACATCTGTTAAACAAACAGACATCGAACCCGAAGGCCGGCTCAACTTGAAGTTGAGAAGAACATCTGACCTCACCGCCAGGCATCTGTTAAACAAACAGGAATCAAACCCAAAGGTCGGCTTAACCCGAAGTTGAGAAGAACATCTGACCTCACCGTCTGGCATCTGCTAAACAAACAGGCATCGAACCCGAAGGGCGGCTCAACCCGAAGTTGATATGAACATCTACCTTCTCCGTCAGGCATCTATTAAACAAATAGGCATCGAACCCGAAGGGCGGCTCATCCCGAAGTTGAGAAGAACATCTGACCTCACCGTCAGGCATGTGTTAAACAAACAGGCATTGAACCCGAAGGGCAGCTCAACCCGAAGTGTAGAAGAACATTTGACCTCTCCACCAGGCATCTGTTAAACAAACAGGCATCGAACCCAAAGCCCGGCTCAATCCTTGATTGAGAAGAACATCTGACCTTGTCGTCAAACATCTGTTAAACAAACAGGCATCGAACCCGAAGGTCGGTACAACACGAAGTTGAGAGCAACATCTGACCTCGCCATCAGTCATCTCTGGAACAAAAAGGTGTGGAACACGAAGGCCGGCTCAACACGAAGTTGAGAGGAACATCTGACGTCGCCATCAGGCATCTGTTAAACAAACAGGCATCGAACCTGAAGGTCGGCTCAACATGAAGTTGAGAGGAACAATTGACTTCACGGTCAAGCATTTGTTAAACAAACAGGCATCAAATACGAAGGCCGGCTCAACACGAAGTTGAGAAGAACATCTGACCTTACCGTCATGCATCTGTTAAACAAACAGGCATCGGACCCGAAGGGCGGCTCAACCCGAAGTTGAGAAGAACATTTGACCTCTCCGCCAGGCCTCTGTTAAACAAACAGGCATCGAACCCGAAGGCCGGCTATATCCTTAATTGAGAAGAACATTTGACCTCGCCGTCAAACATCTGTTAAACAAACAAACATCGAACCCGAAGGCCGGCTCAACTTGAAGTTGAGAAGAACATCTGACCTCACCGCCAGGCATCTGTTAAACAAACAGGAAGCAAACCCAAAGGTCGGCTTAACCCGAAGTTGAGAAGAACATCTGACCTCACCGTCTGGCATCTGCTAAACAAACAGGCATCGAACCCGAAGGGCGGCTCAACCCGAAGTTGATATGAACATCTACCTTCTCCATCAGGCATCTATTAAACAAATAGGCATCGAACCCGAAGGGCGGCTCATCCCGAAGTTGAGAAGAACATCTGACCTCACCGTCAGGCATGTGTTAAACAAACAGGCATTGAACCCGAAGGGCAGCTCAACCCGAAGTGTAGAAGAACATTTGACCTCTCCACCAGGCATCTGTTAAACAAACAGGCATCGAACCCAAAGCCCGGCTCAATCCTTGATTGACAAGAACATCTGACCTTGCCGTCAAACATCTGTTAAACAAACAGGCATCGAACCCGAAGGTCGGTACAACACGAAGTTGAGAGCAACATCTGACCTCGCCATCAGTCATCTCTGGAACAAAAAGGTGTGGAACACGAAGGCCGGCTCAACCCGAAGTTGAGAAGAACATTGGACCTCCCCGTCAGGCATCTATTAAACAAACATGCATCAAACCCGAAGGTCGTCTCAACCCTTAGTTTAGAAGAACAAATGACCTCTCCGTCATACATCTGTTAAACAAACAGGCATCGAACCCGAAGGGCGGCCCAACCCGAAGTTGATAAGAACATGTGAGCTCCCTGTCAGGCATCTGTTAAACAAACAGGAATCGAACCCGATGGCCGGCTCAACACGAAGTTGAGAGGAACATCTGACCTCACCGTCAGGCATCTGTTAAACAAACAGGCATCGAACCCGAAGGCCGACTCAACCCGAAGTTGAGAAGAAAATTTGACCTTGCCGTTAGGCTTCTGTTAAACAAACAGGCATCGAACCCGAAGGCCGTCTCAATCCTTAATTGAGAAGAACATCTGACCTCGCCGTCAAACATCTGTTAAACAAACAGGCATCGAACCCGAAGGCCGGCTCAACTTGAAGTTGAGAAGAACATCTGAACTCACCGTCAGGCATCTGCTAAACAAACAGGCATCGAACCCGAAGGGTGGCTCATCCCGAAGTTGATAAGAACATCTGACTTCGCCGTTAGGCTTCTGTTAAACAAACAGGAATCGAACCCGAAGGCCGGCTCAACCCGAAGTTGATAAGAACATCTGAGCTCGCCGTCAAGCATCTCTTAAACAAACAGGCATCGAACCCGAATGCCGGCTCAACACGAAGTTGAGAGGAACATCTGACCTCGCCATCAGGCATCTGTTAAACAAACAGGCATCGAACCTGAAGGTCGGCTCAACATAAAGTTGAGAGGAACATTTGACTTCACGGTCAAGCATCTGTTAAACAAACAGTCATCAAATCTGAAGGACGACTCAACCCGAAGTTGAGAAGAACATCTGACCTCACCGTCAGGCATCTATTAAACAAACAGGCATCGAACCCGAAGGGCGGCTCAACCCAAAGTTGATAAGAACATATGACTTCGCCGTCAGGCATCTGTTAAACAAACAGGCATCGAACCCGAAAGCCGACTCAACCCGAAGTTGAGAAGAACATTTGACCTCACCGTCAGGTATCTGTTAAACAAACAGGCATCGAACCCGAAGGGAGGCTCAACCCGAAGTTGATAAGAAAATTAGACCTCTCCGCCAGGCATCTGTTAAACAAACAGGCATCGAACCCGAAGGGCGGCTCAATCCTTAATTGAGAAGAACATCTGACCTCCGTGTCAAACATCTGTTAAACAAATGGGCATCGAACCCGATGGTCGGCTCAACTTGAAGTTGAGAAGAACATCTGACGTCACCGCCAGGCATCTGTTAAACAAACAGGAATCAAACCCAAAGGCCAGCTCAACCCGAAGTTGAGAAGAAAATCTGACCTCACCGTCAGGCATCTGTTAAACAAACAGGCATCGAACCCGAAGGGCGGCTCAACCCGAAGTTAATTTCAACATCTGACTTCGCCGTCAGGCATCTATTAAACAAACAGGCATCGAACCCGAAGGGCGGCTCAACCCGAAGTTGAGAAGAACATCTGACGTCACCGTCAGGCATCTGTTAAACAAACAGGCATTGAACCCGAAGGCCGGCTCAATCCTTAATTGAGAAGAAAATCTGACCTCTCCGTCAAACATCTGTTAAACAAACAGGCATCAAACGCGAAGGCCGGCTCAACGTGAAGTTGAGAAGAACATCTGACCTCACCGTCAGGTATCTGTTAAACAAACAGGCATCGAACCCGAAGGCCGACACAACACGAAGTTGAGAGCAACATCTGACCTTGCTGTCAGGCATCTGTTAAACAAAAAGGTGTGGAACCCGAAGGCCGGCTCAACCCGAAGTTGAGAAGAACATCTGACCTCCCCGTCAGGCATCTGTTAAACAAACAGGCATCAAACCCGAAGTTCGTCTCAAACCTTAGTTGAGATGCACATCTGACCTCTCCGTCAAACATCTGTTAAACAAACAGGCATCGAACCAGAAGGGCGGCCCAACCCGAAGTTGATAAGAACATCTGACCTCCCCGTCAGGCATCTGTTAAACAAATAGGCATCAAACCCGATGGCCGGCTCAACACGAAGTTGAGAGGAACATCTGACATTGACGTCAGGCATCTGTTAAATAAACAGGCATCAAAACCGAAGGCCGGCTCAACCCAAAGTTGAGAGGGACATCTGACTTCACTGTCAAGCATATGTTAAACAACTTCAAGGTGAGCCGGCCTTCGTGTTCGTTGCCTGTTTATTTAACAGATGCCTGGTGGAGAGGTCAGATGTTCTTCTCAACTAAGGGTTCAGACGGCCTTCGGGTTTGATGACTGTTTTTTTAACAGATGCCTGACGGCGAGGTCAGATTTTCCTTTCAACATCCTGTTGAGACGGCCTTCGGGTTCGATGCCTGTTTGTTTAACAGATGCCTGACAGCGAGGTCAGATGTTCTTATCAACTTTGGGTTGAGCCGGCCTTCGGGTTCGATGCATGTTTGTTTAACAAATGCCTGACGTCGAAGTCAGATGTTCTTATAAACTTCGGGTTGAGCCGCCCTTCGGGTTCGATGCCTATTTGTTTAAGAGATGCCTGACAGCGAGGTCAGATGTTCTTATCAACTTCGGGTTGAGCCGACCTTCAGGTTCGATGCCTGTTTGTTTAACTGATGCCTAATGGCGAAGTCAGATGTTCTTATCAAATTCGAATTGAGCCGGCCTTCGGGTTCGATGCCTGTTTGTTTAACAGATGCCTGATGGCGAGGTCAGATGTTCTTATCAACTTCGGGTTGAGCCGGCCTTCGGGTTCGATGCCTATTTTAACAGATGCCTAACGGCGAAGTCAGATATTCTTATCATCTTCGGGTTGAGCCGCCCTTCGGGTTCGATGCCTGTTTGTTTAACAGATGCCTGACGGGGAGGTCAGATGTTCTTCTCAACTTCGGGTTGAGACGGCCTTCGGATTTGATGCCTGTTTGTTTAACAGATGCTTGACAGTGAAGTCAAATGTTCCTCTCAACTTCATGTTGAGCCGACCTTCGGGCTCGATCCCTGTTTGTTTAACAGATGCCTGACAGCGAGGTCAGATGTTCCTCTCAACTTTGTGTTGAGCTGGCCTTCGTGTTCGATGCCTGTTTGTTTAACAGATGCCTGACGGCGAGGTCAGATGTTCTTCTCAACTTCGTGTTGTGCCGGCCTTCGGGTTCGATGCCTGTCTGTTTAACTAATGCCTGATGGGGAGGTCAGATGTTCCTCTCAACTTCAAGGTGAGCCGGCCTTTGGGTTCAATACCTGTTTGTTTAACAGATGTTTGACAACGAGGTCATATGTTCTTCTCAACTGAGGATTCATACGGCCTTCTAATTTGATGCCTAATTGTTTAACAAATGCCTGACGGCGAGGTCAGATGTTCTTCTCAACTTCGGATTGAGCCGGCGTTCTGGTTTCACACCATTTTGTTTAACAGATGCTTGATGGCGAGATCAGATGTTCTTCTCAACTTCGGGTTGAGCCGACCTTTGGGTTCGATTCCTGTTTGTTTATCTTATTCCTGATGGGGAGGTCAGATGTTCCTCTCAACTTCAAGTTGAGCCGGCCATCGGGTTCGATGCCTGTTTGTTTAACAGATGCCTGACGGCGAGGTCAGATGTTCTTCTCAATTAAGGATTGAGAGGGCCTTCTAGTTTCACACCTTTTTGTTTAATAGATGCCTGATGGCTAGGTCAGACGTTCTTCTCAACTTCGGCTTGAGCCGGCCTTAGGGTTCGATGCCTGTTTGTTTAACAGATGCCTGACGGTGAGGTTAGATGTTCTTCTCAACTTCGGGTTGAGCCGGCCTTCGGGTTCTATTCCTGCTTGTTTAACTAATGCCTGGAAGCGAGGTCGGATGTTCTTCTCAACTGCGGGTTGAGTCTTCCATCAAATTCGATGTCTGCTTGTTTAACATATGCCTGACAGGGAGGTCAGATGTTCTTCTCAACTTCGTGTTGTGCCGGCCTTCGGGTTCGATGCCTGTTTGTTTAACTAATTCCTGATGGGGAGGTCAGATGTTCCTCTCAACTTCAAGTTGAGCCGGCCTTCGGGTTCGATGGTTGTTTGTTTAACAGATGTTTGACGGCGAGGTCAGATGTTCTTCTCAATTACGGGTTGAGCCGGTCTTCGGGTTCGATGCCTGTTTGTTTAACAGATTCCTGGCGGAGAGGTCTAATGTTCTTATCAACTTCGGGTTGAGCCGCCCTTCGGGTTCGATGCATGTTTGTTTAACAGATGCCTGACGGTGAGGTCAGATGTTCTTATCAACTTTGGGTTGAGTCTCCCTTCGGGTTCGATGTCTGTTTGTTTAAGAGATTCCTGACGGCGAGGTCAGATGTTCTTATCAACTTCAGGTTGAGCCGGCCTTCAGGTTCGATGCCTGTTTGTTTGACAGATGCCTGACGGCGAAGTCAGATGTTCTTATCAACTTCGGGTTGAGCCGCCCTTCGAGTTCGATGCCTATTTGTTTATTAGATGCCTGACGGCGAGGTCAGATGTTCTTATCAACTTCGGGTTGAGCCGGCCTTCGGGTTCGATGCCTGTTTGTTTAACAGATGCCTGACGGCGAAGTCAGATGTTCTTCTCAACTTCTGGTTGAGCCGGCCTTCGGATTTGATGCCTGTTTGTTTAACATATGCTTGACAGTGAAGTCAAATGTTCCTCTCAACTTTACGTTGAACCGACCTTTGGGTTCGATGCCTGTTTGTTTAACATATGCCTGACAGCGAGGTCAGATGTTCCTCTCAACTTCGTGTTGAGCCGGCCTTCGGGTTCGATGCCTGTTTGTTTAATAGTTACCTAACGGCGAGGTCAGATGTTCTTCTCAACTTCGTGTTGTACCGGCCTTCGGGTTCGATGCCTGTTTGTTTTACTAATGCCTGATGGGGAGGTCAGATGTTCCTCTCAAATTCGAGGTGAGCCGGCCTTCGGGATCGATACCTGTTTGTTTAATAGATGTTTGACGGCGAGGTCAGATGTTCTTCTCAACTAAGGGTTCAGACGGCCTTCGAGTTTGATGCCTAATTGTTTAACAGTTGCCTGACGGCGAGGTCATACGTTCTTCTATACTACGGATTGAGTTGGCCTTCTGGTTTCACACCTTTTTGTATAACAGATGCCTGATGGCTAGGCCAAATGTTCTTCTTAACTTCGGCTTGAGCCGGCCTTTGGGTTCGATGCCTGTTTGTTTAACAGATGTCAGGCGGCTAGTTCAGATGTTCTTCTCAACTTCGGGTTGAGCCGGCCTTCGGGTTCGATTCCTGCTTGTTTAACTAATGTCTGGCAGCGAGGTCGGATGTTCTTCTCAATTGCGGGTTGAGTCGGCCATCAAATTCGATGTCTGTTTGTTTAACATATGCCTGACAGCGAGGTCAGATGTTCTTCTCAACTTCGTGTTGTGCCGGCCTTCGGGTTCGATGCCTGTTTGTTTAACTAATTCCTGATGGGGAGGTCAGATGTTCCTCTCAACTTCAAGTATAGCCGGCCTTCGGGTTTGATGCTTGTTTGTTTAACAAATTTTTGACGGCGAGGTCAGATGTTATTCTCAATTAAGGATTGAGAGGGCCTTCGGGTTCGATGCCTGTTTGTTTAACAGATGCCTGACGGCGAGGTCAAATGGTCTTCTCAACTTCGGGTTGAGCCGGCCTTCGGGTTCGATGCCTGTTTGTTTAACAGATGCCTGGCAGAGAGGTCTAATGTTCTTATCAACTTCGGGTTGAGCCGCCCTTCGGGTTCGATGCCTGTTTGTTTAACAGATGCCTGACGGTGAGGTCAGATGTTCTTCTCAACTTCGGGTTGAGCCGGCCTTCAGATTTGATGCCTGTTTGTTTAACAGATGCTTGATAGTGAAGTCAAATGCTCCTCTCAACTTCATGTTGAGCCAACCTTCAGGTTCGATGCCTGTTTGTTTAACAGATGCCAGACGGCGAGGTCAAATGTTCCTCTCAACTTTGTGTTGAGCCGGCCTTCGGGTTCAATGCCTGTTTGTTTAAGAGATGCCTGACGGCGAGGTCAGATGTTCTTATGAACTTCGGGTTGAGCCGCTCTTCGGGTTCGATGCCTGTTTGTTTAACAGATGCCTGACATTGAGGTCAGACGTTCTTTTCAACTTCGGGTTGAGTCGGCCATCAAATTTGATTCCTGTTTGTTTAACAGATGATTGCCAGTGAAGTTAGATGTTCCTCTCAACTTCGGTTGAGCCGACCTTTGGATTTGATGCCTGTTTGTTTAACAGATTCCTGACGTCGATGTCAGATGTTCCTCTCAAATTCGTGTTGAGTCGGCCTTAGTGTTCGATGCCTGTTTGTTTAACAGATGCCTGACGGGGAGGTCAGATGTTCTTATCAACTTCAGGTTGAGCCGCCCTTCGGGTTCGATGCCTGTTTGTTTAATAGATGTTTGACGGTGAGGTCAGATGTTCTTCTCAACTAAGGGTTGAGACGGCCTTCGGGTTTGATGCCTGTTTGTTTAACAGATGCCTGACGGGGAGGTCAGATGTTCTTCTCAACTTCGAGTTGAGTCGGGATTTGGGTTCCACACCTTTTTATTTATTAGATGCCTGACGGCGAGGTCAGATGTTCTTCTCACTTTCGGGTTGAGTCGGCCTTTGGGTTCGATGCCTGTTTGTTTAACAAATGCCTGGCGGCTAGGTCAGATGTTCTTCTCAATTTCGGGTTGAGTCGGCCTTCGGGTTCGATTCCTGTTTGTTTTACTAATGCCTGGCAGCGAGTTCGGATATTCTTCTCAACTTCGGGTTGATTTGACCATAAAATTCGATGCCTGTTTGTTTAACATATGCCTGACAGCGAGGTCACATGTTCTTCTCAACTTCGTGTTGTGCCGGCCTTCGGGTTCGATGCCTGTTTTTTTAACTAATGCCTGATGGGGAGGTCAGATGTTCCTATTAACTTCAAGTTGATCCGGCCTTCGGGTTCGATGCTTGTTTGTTTAATAGATGTTTGATAGTGAGGTCAGATGTTCTTCTTAATTAAGGATTGAGACGGCCTTCGGGTTCGATGCCTATTTATTTAACAGATGCCTGGCGGAGAGGTCTAATGTTCTTATCAACTTCGGATTGAGACGCCCTTTGGGTTCGATGCCTGTTTGTTTAACAGATGCCTGACGGTGAGGTCAGATGTTCTTCTCAACTTCGGGTTGAGCCGGCCTTCGGATTTGATGCCTGTTTGTTTAATAGATGCTTGACAGTGAAGTCAAATGTTCCTCTCAACTTCATGTTGAGCCAACCTTCAGGTTCGATGTATGTTTGTTTAACAGATGCTTGACGTCGAGGTGAGATGTTCTTCTCAATTTTGGGTTGAGCCGGCCTTCGGGTTCCACACCTTTTTGTTTAACAAATGCCTGACAATGAGGTCAGACGTTCTTCTCAACTTCGGGTTGAGCCGACCTTTGGGTTCGATGCCTATTTGTTTAACAGATGTTTGGCGGCTAGGTCAGATGTTCTTCTCAACTTCAAGTTAAGCCGGCCTTCGGGTTCGATTCCTGTTTGTTTAACTAATGCCTGGAAGCAAGGTCGGATGTTCTTCTCAACTTCGGGTTGAGTCGGCCTTCGGGTTTGATGCTTGTTTGTTTAACAGATTCCTGACGGCGAGGTCAAATGTTCTTCTCAACTTTGTGTTGAGCCGGCCTTCGGGTTCGATTCCTGTTTGTTTAACAGATGCCTGACGGGGAGGTCAGATGTTCTTATCAACTTCGGGTTGACCCGCCCTTCGGGTTCGATGCTTGTTTGTTTAACAGATTCCTGAGGGTGAGGTCATATGTTCTTCTCAACTTCGGGTTGAGCCGGCCTTCGGATTTGATGCCTGTTTGTTTAACAGATGCTTGACAGTGAAGTCAAATATTCCTCTCAACTTCATGTTGAGTAGACCTTCGGGTTCGATGCCTATTTATTTAGCAGATGCCTGATGGCGAGGTCAGATGTTCTTCTCAACTTTCTGTTGTGCCGGCCTTCGGGTTCGATGCCTGTTTTTTAACTAATGCCTGATGGGGAGGTCAGATCTTCCTCTCAACTTCATGGTGAGCCGGCTTTCAAGTTCGATACCTATTTGTTTAAGAGATGTTTGACAGCGAGGTCATATGTTCTTCTCAACTAAGGGTTGAGACGGCCTTCGGGTTTGATGCCTATATGTTTAACAGATTCCTGACGGCAAGGTCAGTTGTTCTTCTCAACTTCGGTTTGAGCCAGCCTTCGGGTTACACACCTTTTTGTTTATCAGATCCCTGACAGCGAGGTCAGATGTTCTTCTCGACTTCGGGTTGAGCCGGCCTTTGGGTTCGATGCTTGTTTGTTTAACAGATTCCTGGAGGCTAGGTCAGATGTTCTTCTCAATTTCGGGTTGAGCCGGCCTTCGGGTTCGATTCCTGTTTGTTTAACTAATGCCTGGCAGCGAGTTCGGATGTTCTTCTCAACTTCGGGTTGAGTTGACCATAAAATTCGATGCCTGTTTGTTTAACATATGCCTGACAGCGAGGTCACATGTTCTTCTCAACTTTGTGTTGTGCCGGCCTTCGGGTTCGATGCTTTTTTTTTAACTAATGCCTGATGGGGAGGTTAGATGTTCCTATTAACTTCAAGTTGAGCCAGCCTTCGGGTTCGATGCCTGTTTGTTTAACAGATGTTTGACGGTGAGGTCAGATGTTCTTCTAAACTTCGTGTTGAGCCGGCCTTCGGGTTCGATGCTTGTTTGTTTAACAGATGCCTGACGGCGAGTTCAGATGTTCTTATCAACTTCGGGTTGAGCCGCCCTTCGGGTTCGATGCTTGTTTGTTTAACAGATGCCTGGCGGAGAGGTCTAATGTTCTTATTAACTTCGGGTTGAGCCGCACTTCGGGTTCGATGCCTGTTTGTTTAACAGATGCTTGACAGCGAGGTGAGATGTTCTTCTCAATTTTGGGTTGAGCCGGCCTTCGGGTTCCACACCTTTTTGTTTAACAGATGCCAGACAGTAAGGTCAGATGTTCTTCTCAACTTCGGGTTGAGCCGGCCTTTGGGTTCGATGCCTGTTTGTTTAACAGATGTCTGGCGGCTAGGTGATCGGGAAAATAGCAAGTGTACTATTTTTACCAATTGTTGTAATAAGGGAAAAGTCCCAAGTATCGATCTCGAGGACTGCGTAGCAATTAACGGAATTTTTAGGATTCAAATGAACAAAAGGTCTAGTTGTTTGTTTTGTAGCAGAGTAATATAACAAGTAAATACGGACTTAATGAATCAATCTAGGAACAGTGTTAGGGGAGTGGAGACAATGCGAGTAAAGACCCTGTATGATTATTCTATTATACTAGTTATTAACCTTAATTTATCAGTTGGCCACTTTAGTTGCCTTAATTCCTTAATGAAAACCCTTTGATGATTTTCCTGTACACTAATTCCTCAGTGTCCCTGAAAAGCATCAAGCAATAGTTCCGACCATAAAATACGTGATACGGGATATCCTCATTCCTAAGCAATATCGACCGTGATACTATTTTGCAAAAGTGTTAGGTTGACTTTCTAGACTAACGCCTAAGCACGATTCGAATTCTACTTTCCAATATGAATACGAGTAAGATTAATGCAAAATAAAATATATTAAGGTAAAAACATAGTTCTCATAGAATAATTAAACAAAAGTCATTACATCGCACTTAGGACCACCCCCTAATATCAATTCAAAAGTGTCCCCTACTTTCTAAAATGTGCCTCTTATATCTAAATTCAAATTACATAGCGAAATGTCTCAAATGCCCTTCGAAATAGGTCTGACAGCAAAAAAATCAGAAAACAGAGAAATTTCACGTTCAGTGGCCCTGACACGGGCCGTGTTGTGCAATACGGGTGGCCGTGTCAGGCTGCTGGCTTCTTCAGGGCGTGTCTCCTCTCCAAGGGCTGCAACACGGACCGTGTTGCATGACACGGGCACCCGTGTTGCAAGTCTGAGTCTTCTTTTTTTCTTCTGCTTTGGTCCACCCGTGTCTACCAACCGTGTCCTTCATGACACGGGCCGTGTTGTGCAACACGGGTACCCGTGTTGCAGCTCTGATTTCCCTTTTTCGACTTTTCTTTGCCTCCGAATGCGGTGCGATTGTCGTGCTATCCATTCCTGCCAAAAATACACTAAAAGAAACCAAATCAAACGCACCAGCGGCAAAAGCAACATAAACTTATAAATAAGACTCGAAGACACACAACTATGAGTAATGCAGATAATAATAACTAAAGCTTCGAAAAATAGATAAAAACATTGCGAAATTAACCACAAACAGCATTTGAAAACACAACTGAAATCCACCGATCAAACTCCCCCGAACTTGAACTTTTGCTTGTCCTCAAGCAACAAGCTCACCAACCCGAACTTAATATCTTTTTTTTCTTCATAACGGACCCGTCCATAGAATTGTGAGTTACGGTGATAATACTCATACTTGAACTTCTCATTCCAAGTCCCCTAGGATTTATCTCGGCATTTTCCCTCAAAACAGGTAACATGCAAACACTAGACTGCGGTAAACCACAGACCTCAGTTTCCCTATGGGTAACCTCTCCGACTATGCTTTGTACTTAAGTCTTCTTTTTCGATTTTCCTCCCTTTCATTCGGACAATCACTATACGGCTTTTATGATTTTCCTCGTGTGCACAAGATTTATCAATGACATTTTTTCTTTTTCTGGAACTGTTATTCTTTTTGAATGGCTTTCAGGTTCGACCGCCGTTGGGCTGAATAACCGGGTGAGGGTTACCCAACTTAGAAGGATTAGTCGCCTAATTGCCCCTTTTTTTTGTTTTTTTTTTCTCTGTGCCTTAACTCAATATTTTTCATTACCCTTGCACACACGATTATTTTTGATGGAACTTGATTGTCAAAATAAACTACTCAGGGGTACTTCTCAGATCAAAGCACTATGGTACAAATCTACACGTTGAACTCGTTCCTATTTGGGAAACCCAGGGTGTTGGCCTTTTACCTATCTCTCAAGATTATCCTGATTTCATCCTCACGGTTCTTTTCAAAGTATTCTATATACTTTCTCATCACCTCACTCAACATCTTCACTAAACAGTTCCCCAACCAACACTGTAATTAATTTATTAGCTCAATGTCAGGGGGGTCTTCCTGTGGATCGCTATCATGTTCTCAAACTAACACTGGAAATTTAACACTGGAAATTAAATAAACAAATAACTGCAACATAATTGAAAACACACAAATAACATAAAAACACAAATAAAATAAAACACAAATAAAATACCCCCACACTAGAATTCAACAGTGTCCTCACTGTTGGAACACTAGTAGCAGGGGACTCACAGAGTTCATGGTTGCGGAGGTTGGTCGCGCAGCATCATCTGCCGCATCCATTCATGCATCTCACCGATCAACCTGCCTTGTCGGATTTGTTCGTTCCCTTGTCTTGTCTGCTCCTCGCCTTGCCTCGTCTGCTCACTTCGGAGATGGCACATCTCATTCTCCATCCAATCCCATTCTTTTTTAGATAAGCTCCACGAGCCTGAGCCTGATTCCTGATGGGGTGAAAATCGAGTAGGCGGTATAGGCGCTTCTTCTACCTGATCGCCTTCATCCTCAAAGAATTCTGCACCTGTACCATCATAAAATTGGTCTTCTTCATCCTGCATGGGGCTCTCATATAGCCAGTTATTCACATTTTGAATACTAATAAAGTCAGGGGCAGGTAAAGCAAGGAGATGACTGTTTCGGCTTACCAAGGAGTAGTAATTATCAAAGACTCGAATCATACCTTGGGCAGTCAGTGTGGCAAGATCTATTTTTGTCTTACCTGCAACAGTGGGTTCCTCTCTCAAGAGAGCACCGTGGTCAAAGTGATTCGCGATTTGAGTAATCATACCGCCTACACTTATTTCGCCTGAAGGTGCATTCGCAACCCTCTTCAGGTGATCAGCTGCAAAGGCAACTACATTAATGAGCTCGTGATTGGCCATGCCGTACATGAAGTACAACTCCCTCTGAGTCGCCACCCCTGTGCTGTCACCCCTGCCGAACATTGTATATGCCAATCCCTTTTGAGCGTACCTGAAACAAGGGTTATGGATACAAGAGGCTTTTGCCGCTTTCGCGACATAATCAGTTCTGCCTGTAATAGCCTTCCAGAAGTCCCCTGCACTAAAATTTCCCGGAGGGGCTCCGGGACCAAAATTGGGGAGCTTTAGAATATCTCCCAACTCGGCTATGGTCAGGCTATGGTCAGTATCAAATAACCTAAACCTCAGTGTACCATAATATTCTTCCTCCACCCCTGTCCACCTGTGCTTCAACTGAAATTCTAAGGTGCTCAAGAATTCAACAGTTATGCGCTTCTAATTGCATAAATTCTAACATACCCAGAGTGTGAAACATCCTATGGACCTCTATTCTCAGCCCTAGGTTATCAAGCGTAGTGTTACAGATATACCTTGTGGGCGCGAGCTTACGCTTGATGATGTTAGAGTACTTTTTCTGATGATCCGGGTCTTCAAAGAGTATGCCGTGAGGGTTCGCCATACGGTGTGCTCTTTTTCTGGGGCGTGAAGTTTCCGCCACTGCTTTTCCAGTATCTCTACGAGGAGGCATTTTTAACCTGCAAAACACAAACAACACAGATGGTTCGAAAAATTTCGAAATCACTGTTAGTGAAAAACGCAACCGTGGAATTAATCACAATGATGAGTAGAATGTTTTTGTGAAGGACGGAAGTGGTTCCGGTGAGTGGGTGTGGTAGATAATGAAGCTTTTGTGGAGAGATGGTTATGGAGGTTAAGGGTTTGTGAGGGAGACGAAGGAGGAAGATGAAACATGATATGGATTGTGTGGTGGGTAATGATAAGTGGGGGTTAAATTGGTGGGCCCCACGGGGGTAAAAATTTTAAAATTCTGAACGCGCCTTGCAACACGGGCCGTGTTGCACAACACGGGCACCCGTGTTGCTCCTCCTGTACATAAATTTTTTTCAATGCCACGCACTTGCAACACGGGCACCCGTGTTGCTCCACTGCTCCACCTTTTTTCCAACTTTCTCATCTCTGTCATGCTGGGCCTGACACGGCCCGTGTTGTACAACACGGCCACCCGTGTCAGGGTGCTGTTTTTCACCTTTTTCCTCTCCTCTGATCTCCGACATTCTTCTTTCACCGATGAACTGCGAGTTGATCAAAACCTGTTAAAACAAAAACAAAATGAAAGCGTGAATGTGAAATACGTGGGTTTCCTCCCACGAAGCGCTTTGTTTTACGTTGCCTGGCTCGACGGTCCGTCAGCGTATCATGTGAGATGAACGACATTGTTGCGATCCTTCTGCTGTCCCTCGTAGTAAGGTTTCAGACGCTGACCATTTACTTTAAAAATGTCTCCATTTGCTGGATTTTTCAGCTCGACTGCTCCGTGCGGAAACGTCTTATGTACTACAAATGGTCCCGACCATTTTGATTTAAGCTTTCCCGGAAATAGTTTCAGTCGGGAGTTGTACAATAATACTAATTGTCCTTCCCGAAATTCTTTCTTCTGAATACGTCGATCATGCCATTTCTTTGCTTGATCCTTGTACATTTTTGCATTCTCATATGCCCGGTTCCTGAATTCCTCTAGCTCATGGAGTTGGAGGGTTCTGGACTCTCCTGCTCTGGTGAGGTCTAGGTTAAGAACTTTTGATGCCCATAATGCCTTGTGTTCTAACTCTAGAGGCAGATGGCAAGCTTTTCCATAGACCAGTTGGTAAGGGGACATACCAATGGGTGTTTTGTATGCAGTGCGATACGCCCAGAGAGCGTCGTCCAGCTTTACTGCCCAGTCCTTACGGGATGCACGCACTGTTTTCTCCAATATCTGTTTGAGTTTTCGATTTGACACCTCGGCTTGCCCGTTGGTTTGAGGATGGTACGGAGTAGATATTTTGTGCTTCACATTATACTTAAGGAGTAGCTTTTCCATGAGATGATTTAGGAAGTGAGTTCCTTCATCACTTATAAGGGCCCTTGGTACTCCAAACCGCGAAAATATGTTCTCCTTCAGAAATCTGACCACTACTTTAGCATCATTTGTTGGTAGTGCCACTGCTTCTACCCATTTCGAAACATAGTCAACTGCTACCAGTATATAGTGTTTTCCAAATGATGGTGGGAATGGTCCCATAAAATCAATCCCCCAAACATCAAACAACTCTACTTCTAACATGGAATTCTGCGGCATCTGGTTTCTTTTCGAGATATTTCCAGTCCGTTGACATCTGTCGCATTCCTTAACTACGTTTTGGGCATCCTTGAACAAAGACGGCCAATACAACCCTGATTGGAGGACTTTGGCTGCGGTGCGGTCGCCACTGAAATGCCCTCCATAATCTGAATTATGACATGCTTCAAGCACCTTCCTTTGCTCGTTTTCCGGAACGCATCGTCTGATCAGTCCATCCACCCCTTTCTTGTAAAGAAACGGGTCATCCCATAAGTAGAGCCTGCAGTCATGAACAAACTTTTTCCATCTGTTAGAATCAAAATCGTCGGGTATGAGACCCTCGACTAAATAGTTGGCGTAATCCACAAACCAAGGAACGCCATGAATAACTAGGATGTGTTCATCAGCAAACTCATCCTTTATCGGGCGCTTTTTCTCGTTTTCTTCAATCGGTGACATTCGCGAGAGGTGATCAGCCACAGTATTTTCACATCCTCTTTTATCCCGAATCTCCACATCGAATTCTTGGAGAAGAAGGATCCATCTCAGCAGCCTGGGCTTCGACTCCTGTTTAGCAAAAAGATATTTTAACGCAGCATGGTCAGTATAAACAATCACTTTAGAACCCAACAGGTATTGCCTAAATTTGTCAAAGGCATACACCACCGCTAGCAACTCCTTCTCGGTAGTTGCATAATTCATCTGTGCCGGGTTCAAAACGTGACTCGCATAGTAAATAACATGCAAAAGCTTCTCTTTCCGCTGCCCCAATATAGCTCCTACTGCAATGTCACTGGCGTCACACATGATCTCAAACGGCAGCGACCAGTCTGGGGATATCACAATTGGTGCTGACACTAACTTATTTTTTAGGTTCTCGAATGCATCAGCACATTCC
This sequence comes from Lathyrus sativus, assembly GCA_963859935.3. Lineage (NCBI taxonomy): Eukaryota > Viridiplantae > Streptophyta > Magnoliopsida > Fabales > Fabaceae > Lathyrus > Lathyrus sativus. Next base: position 434,515,844 of record OZ012735.1, read on the forward strand.
TTATTGAACACAAATGCCGTTTCCTTGACTAACAAGGACGTCAACGGTTTAGCTATCTTGGAGAAGTCTCTTATGAACCTGCGGAAGAACCCTGCGTGACCCAAGAAGCTTCGGATACCTTTCTCGTTTACAGGTGGTGGTAACTTGGATATTACTTCCACTTTTGCTTGATCAACTTCGATCCCTTTGTGTGAGATTTTGTGACCAAGGACGATGCCCTCTCTCACCATGAAATGACATTTTTCCCAATTCAGGATCAAGTTACTTTCCTGACATCTCTGCAAAACAAGTGACAAGTTAGTTAAAAAATCATCAAATGATGACCCGAAAACCGAAAAATCATCCATGAAGACTTCCATATGTTTCTCGAGCACATCCGCAAAAATAGAAGTCATGCATCTTTGAAATGTGGCTGGAGCATTACATAACCCGAATGGCATCCTCATATAAGCAAAAACTCCGTACGGGCATGTGAAAGTTGTCTTCTCTTGATCCTCCGGCGCAACCGCGATTTGGTTGTATCCGGAGTATCCATCTAGAAAGCAATAGTAATCGTGACCAGCCAATCTTTCTAACATCTGATCAATAAAGGGCAACGGAAAGTGATCTTTTCTGGTGGCTAAATTAAGTCTCCTATAATCAATGCATACCCTCCAACCAGTGACGGTACGCGTAGGAATCAACTCATTCTTGTCATTAGTCACCACAGTTGTACCTCCTTTCTTAGGCACCACGTGAACAGGGCTCACCCATGAACTGTCTGATATAGGATAGATAAGCCCAACATCCAATAATTTCACCACTTCCTTTCTTACGACCTCCTTCATAACGGGGTTCAGTCTTCGCTGGGGCTGCACAACCGGTTTATGGTCCTTCTCCATAAGGATTTCGTGCATGCAAACTGTAGGACTTATACCCTTTAAGTCTTCGATTTTCCAACCAATAGCACTCTTAAATTTTTTAAGAACCCCAATCAGTTGTTTCTCTTGGACACTTTTCAAACTAGAGCTGATAATGGCGGGACACTTTTCCTCGGTGTCTAGAAACACATATTTGAGATTTTCCGGCAGTTGTTTCAATTCCGAACCTTTAGGCTTTTCGTCATTACCCTCCAGCGCTATAGGTTGCTGTAAGTCCTCCCATCGGTGTGGTCGGGATCCCCTTTGGAATGGTCGAGTGTCCAACATTTCGACTACCTCTCTGTCATTCTCATCTACTTCTTTGTCTTCCTTAAAGATTAACATGCTTAGCACTCTCTCCATGGGTAGTTGGGTCACACTCTCCAAATGTTTGCTCTCTACGACCTGTTCTAGCACTTGGATGTTGCTACTGGTGCCACGATCCTGTTTATGCTTCACAGTATTACTAACATCAATTTTTAACTCCTCGTCATATACTTTCAAGGTCAGGGTGCCGCCTTCCATATCTATCATGACTCTCCCAGTTTCCAAGAATGGTCGGCCCAAAATTAATGACATTTCTTCATCTTCCGGCATCTCTAGGATCACAAAATCAACCGGAAACAAAAATTTATCTACCTTAACTAGTACATCTTGAACCACTCCATATGGCCGCTTAACTGAATGATCAGCAAACTGGAGGGTCATCCGAGTGTCTTGAACCGCACCAATATCCAATTTTTTATAGATGGAAAAGGGCATGAGGCTAATACTTGCTCCCAAATCAATTAAAGCTTTGTTGAATGACCTATCGCCAATAGTGCATGGGATAGTAACAGCTCCACTGTCTTTCTTCTTGACCGGAATCTTCAGACCCTGCAAAATAGCACTACAAGTTTCCGTTAGAATAACAGGTTCGGACTCACTCGTCCGCTTCTTAGCAATGATGTCCTTCATGAATTTTGCATAGGTGGGCATTTGTTCTAGTGCCTCCAACAACAGAATGTTCAGCTCCAACTTTTTAAACAGCTCCAGGAACTTCTTGAAATTCTTCTCTTGCTGTCCTTTCTTTTTATTTCTTGAGGGGTATGGCAGCTTGATCACCGGTTTCGGTTCTACCACTTTTTCTTTAGTTACCGGTACCGATGTCACCACTTCTTCCTCTACTATTTCATTCTCTTTAATTTCCAGCTCCACTTCAATCATCTGATCATTCAGTTCCGTTTCCTCTTCTCCTACTTCCTTGGCTTTTCCACTTCTTGTTACTACCGCCTTAATTTGGTGGTGATCCTTCGGATTTGGTACTGTGGCACTTGGAAGTGTACCCGGCGCTTGTGAACTTGCTAGCTGTTGGGGAATTTGACTCATTTGTACTTCAAGATTCTTTATGGATGCTCCAGCATTCCTGAAGTTACTCCTTGTCTCTTCTTGAAATTGAGAACTTTGGGCGGCCATTTTCTCAATGGCCACTTCCCAATACGCTTTTCGAGGCGCTTGTGGTTGATATTGAGGTTGGTACGGTGTCTGCTGGTACTGATGTGGCTGAGGTTGATACGGTTGTTGGCCTTGAACAGGTTTTTGCACATTACCTTGTTGATCTATCCATGAAAAGTTTGGGTGATTCTTCCAACCAGGATTATATGTGTTGGCGTAAGGATTGTTCTGCCTCAACATATTAATCTATTCCACTTGCTCTTGAGTTGCTACACAATGCATTGTAAAGTGTGGCCCACCGCATATTTCACAAGGTGCTGCTTGAACTGGCTCAACCTGTGCCACTACCTGAGTTTCAACATTCATTTTCTTCAACCTTCTCTCTAGCTCAGCGGTGATCTGATCCTCCATTTTAACAACCTGGTCTGCCAGCTTCAGATCAATCTTACCTTCCGGTTGGTTAACCGTGCGATCATACAACTCAAGGTGCTCGTTCGCGGCGATTGCTTCTATGATCCTTCTGATACCTGTGGCCGTTGAGAAGTTGGTTGACCAACCGGCAGCAGTATCTATGAGTTGTTTCGTTTTGAGTCGTAATCCATTCACAAAGTTTTGCATCTGCTCCGTGGCGTCCATGTTATGAGTAGGACATGCTGTAAGACACCATTTAAACCGCTTATATGCATCCCCTAAAGATTCTCCTTCTTTTTGCTTGAAGTTGACAATGTCGTATCTTTTTCGGATGAACACTGAGGCAGGGAAATACTCATTCAGGAACGCAGTTTCCATCTCTTGCCATGTTGTGATACTCCCAGCGGGAAGCGAGTAAAATCATTCTTCTGCATCATCAGTGAGTGTGAACGGGAACATAACTAATCTCTTGGCCTCTTCGGAATGTCCTTCTATTTTCAGCGAGGTGGTGGTTGTGAGGAATCTCTGAAGATGTTTATTTGCATCTTCGTTGATTCTTCCAGCGAACGGCTTGCTCTCCAACTGACGGATGGTGGAAGGGTGTAGCTGAAAATGCACAGCATTCACCGGTTGATTCACAATGGTCATCCGGTTTGGTTGAGCATTGGCCCCTCCATATTCTCCTAGCAGTCTTTCAGGCTGAGGTGGATTTCCATCCATTTGAGCAGTTTCAGGTGTTGTCTCTCTCTCTCTTCGGAGTCGCTCTGCACAGATATAATTTCCTCTATTTCTTCCAGTCTTTTAACTTTAGCTAATCTCAATCTTTCGTGTAATGCTCGTTCTGGTTCTGTATCAAAAGAATATTTAGCTGAGGCCTGACCTCGCATACACAATTATACAAGCGTTAGATAATAAGCGGATAAAAGTTATGCAGTAAACAATAAAATTTTAGTCGCAGAGCAACAAAATTTCTTTTGGATTCTAAAAACAATGTTAATTTGGCAGTCCCCGGCAACGGCGCCAAAAACTTGATCGGGAAAATAGCAAGTGTACTATTTTTACCAATTGTAGTAATAAGGGAAAAGTCCCAAGTATCGATCTCGAGGACTGCGTAGCAATTAACAGAATTTTTATGATTCAAATGAACAAAAGGTCTAGTTGTTTGTTTTGTAGCAGAGTAATATAACAAGTAAATACGGACTTAATGAATCAATCTAGGAACAGTGTTAGGGGAGTGGAGACGATGCGAGTAAAGACCCTGTATGATTATTCTACTATACTAGTTATTAACCTTAATTTATCAGTTGGCCACTTTAGTTGCCTTAATTCCTTAATGAAAACCCTTTGATGATTTTCCTGTACACTAATTCCTCAGTGTCCCTGAAAAGCATCAAGCAATAGTTCCGACCATAAAATACGTGATACGGGATATCCTCATTCCTAAGCAATATCGACCGTGATACTATTTTGCAAAAGTGTTAGGTTGACTTTCCAGACTAACGCCTAAGCACGATTCGAATTCTACTTTCCAATATGAATACGAGTAAGATTAATGCAAAATAAAATATATTAAGGTAAAAACATAGTTCTCATAGAATAATTAAACAAAAGTCATTACATCGCACTTAGGACCACCCCCTAACAACTTGGGGTTTAGCTGCTCATGTTCTTGGTAAACATAAAAGTAATTAGAATTGAAAAGGAGAAGATCATTACAATGCAAGTTGAAATCCTTGGATCATCAATCCTTTTGATCGATCCTCTGTTTCCAGCCGAACTCTCCTATAAGTTGTCAATCCTAATATCAATTCAAAAGTGTCCCCTACTTTCTAAAATGTGCCTCTTATATCTAAATTCAAATTACATAGAGAAATGTCTCAAATGCCCTTCGAAATAGGTCTGACAGCAAAAAAATCAGAAAACAGAGAAATTTCACGTTCAGTGGCCCTGACACGGGCCGTGTTGTGCAACACGGGTGGCCCTGTCAGGCTGTTGGCTTCTTCAGGGCGTGTCTCCTCTCCAAGGTCTGCAACACGGGCCGTGTTGCATGACATGAGCACCCGTGTTGCAAGTCTGAGTCTTCTTTTTTTCTTCTGCTTTGGTCCACCCGTGTCTGCCAATCGTGTCCTTCATGACACGGGCCGTGTTGTGCAACACGGGTACCCGTGTTGCAGCTCTGATTTCCCTTTTTCGACTTTTCTTTGCCTCCGAATGCGGTGCGATTGTCGTGCTATCCATTCCTGCCAAAAACACACTAAAAGAAACCAAATCAAACGCACCAGCGACAAAAGCAACATAAACTTAAAAATAAGACTCGAAGACACACAACTACGAGTAATGTAGATAATAACAACTAAAGCTTCGAAAAATAGATAAAAACATTGCGAAATTAACCACAAACAGCGTTTGAAAACACAACTGAAATCCACCGATCACTAGGTCAGATGTTCTTCTCAACTTCGGGATGAGCCGGCCTTCGGGTTCGATTCCTGTTTGTTTAACTAATGCTTGGCAGCGAGGTCGGATGTTCTTCTCAACTTCGGGTTGAGTCGGCCTTCGGGTTTGATGCTTATTTGTTTAACTAATGCCTGATGGGGAGGTCAGATGTTCCTCTCAACTACAAGTTGAGCTAGCCTTCGGGTTCGATGCCTGTTTGTTTAACAGATGTTTGACGTCGAGGTCAGATGTTCTTCTCAATTAAGGATTGAGACAGCCCTCGGGTTCAATGCCTGTTTGTTTAACAGAGGCCTGACGGCGAGGTAAAATGTTCTTCTCAATTACGGGTTGATCCGCCCTTCAGGTTCGTTGCCTATTTGTTTAACAGATGCCTGACGGTAAGGTCAGATGTTCTTCTCAACTTCGGGTTGAGTCGGCCTTCAGATTTGATGCCTGTTTGTTTAACAGATGCTTGACGGTGAAGTCAAATGTTCCTCTCAACTTCATGTTGAGCCTACCTTCAGGTTCGATGCATGTTTGTTTAACAGATGTCTGACGGTGAGGTCAGATGTTCCTCTCAATTTCGTGTTGAGCCGGCCTCCGGATTTGATGCCTGTTTGTTTAACAGATGCTTGACAATGAAGTCAAATATTCCTCTCAACTTCATGTTGAGCCGACCTTCGGGTTCGATGTCTGTTTGTTTAACAGATGCCTGACGGTGAGGTCAGATGTTCTTATCAGCTTCGAGTTGACCCGCCCTTCGGGTTCGATGCATGCTTGTTTAACAGATGCCTGATGGTGAGCTTAGATGTTCTTCTCAACTTCGAGTTGAGCCGGCCTTCAGATTTGATGCCTGTTTGTTTAACAGATGCTTGACAGTGAAGTCAAATATTCCTCTCAACTTCATGTTGAGCCGACCTTCAGGTTCGATGCCTATTTGTTTAACAGATGCCTGACGGCGAGGTCAGATGTTCTTCTCAACTTCGTGTTGTGCCGGCCTTCGGGTTCGATGCCTGTTTGCTTAACTAATGCCTGATGGGGAGGTCAGATGTTCCTCTCAACTTCATGGTGAGCTGGCTTTCGGGTTCGATACCTGTTTGTTTAACAGATGTTTGACAACGAGGTCAGATGTTCTTCTCAACTAAGGGTTGAGACGGACTTCGGGTTTGATTCCTGTTTGTTTAACAGATTCCTGACGGCAAGGTCAGTTGTTCTTCTCAACTTCGGGTTGAGCCAGCCTTCGGGTTCCACAACTTTTTGTTTAACAGATGCCTGACGACGAGGTCAGATGTTCTTCTCGACTTCGGGTTGAGTCGGCCTTTGGGTTCGATGCCTGTTTGTTTAACAGATGCCTGGCGGCTAGGTCAGATGTTCTTCTCAATTTCGGGTTGATCCGGCCTTCGGGTTCGATTCCTGTTTGTTTAACTAATGTCTGGCAGCGAGTTTGGATGTTCTTCTCAACTTCGGGTTGAGTTGACCATAAAATTCAATGCCTGTTTGTTTAACATATGCCTGACAGCAAGGTAACATGTTCTTCTCAACTTCGTGTTGTACCGGCTGTTGCACCCCAAAATTTGCCCAACATTTCTTTACCTAGCTTGTGTTTCATTTCATTCACATTAGCATTATCATTTGCATTTCATTGACATGTATGCAGGAGATCAAGAGGTATGATTACCAATAAAGAGCTATACAAGCATTGATATGTCTCCCCAGGCAGAGAAGATTCTCTCTCCAATCAGATGTATCCTGAAGGAACGTCATCTCCCTAGCTGAGTCATACACTGAAGTGTGCAGCAATTGGTAGTTCCAGATTGAAGTCTCCAGGAGAATTGGAATTCCCCACAGAGTCGTACTCTCCCCAGTAAGCAGGACGATTCCTTCTTCCCCAGCCGAGTTTGCAGATCCCTAAGAGAGTCGAGTCCTTGGAAACCGTTAGGACCATGATTAGTTTTCCCCAGTAGAGTGTTGAATAGCTGATGCTGTATTTCCCTGCCGGAGTCGTTACCTCCAGGAAAGTTTTGTTGCGAATGCCGTGCAATTTATTTATGCGATTGACATCGCTTTCCTCAGTAGGTCCAGGTTCTCATAGAGCTTCGTTCCCCTGCAGCAGTCGACTGAAGGTCATTTCCCCAGGCGGAGTCCGATTGAGATTTGTGTGACTCCTTCTCCTTGGCAGGATGAGTCCTTCCTCCACCAGAGTGGTTCTGTCTCCTTGACAGGAGGATTTTCCCTTCAGCATTTATTTTGCTGATGGGGTCATAGCATTTTGCATGATTGCAATGCATTTACCCAAAAAACGCGTAGCATTTCCACCGTGTGGAACATTGTGCCATTGCCAAAGCATACGCATATGAAGCATGAGCTAGGTCGTTACCGTTCTTGTTTTGCAGGTGTTCCTCCGCAGGGTCGCTTGCTCAAGATGATTCTTGAATCCCCCCAGCAAAATTCGTTTGCCCAAGATGATTCTTGAATTCTCCAGCGAAGGCGCTCGTTTAAGATGATTATTAAAATCCCCAGCGAAGTCGAAAGAGTTGGGTTGATCAAGTTGCCGCTTGGAGTCCCCGGCAGAGTGTTTGCTCAGGATGATTCCGGGAATCTCCAGCAGAGTTATTGGTTCAGGATGATTCTTGAAGTCCCCACGGAGTTATTTGTTCAAGATGATTCTTGATTTCCTCAGCAGGGATGGTTCACCCAGAATGATTTCTGGACCCCGAAGCAGAGTAACTTGATAGTTTTCCAGAATCCCCGGCGGAGATGTGTTATCCCCAGCAGGTTTCTGAATAGCGAAGTTGAAACTTCCCTTGAAGACTTGATGATTGAAGTCCAACCGTATTGACGAAGCAGTTCTCTCAGATGATGCAGAGTGCCTGATGGTAGAATTTTGGGTATCCCCAATTGGTTCATGATTGACTGAGAATTCTATTCCCGACTTAGTGACGAAGTGCGGCTGAAGCCCAAAAAACTGCTTTGAATGCCCGATGGCATGATTAACTTGATCGTTGACCTGATGAGTCCCGAGGAATCCTGGTGCCTGACGGCATGATCGACCATGTATTACCGGTTATCGTGTGACCAATCCCCCAGCTAGTTGCCGTGCAGCTAATATTTTAGTTTTCGAAGATTTGTTCCCATCAGAGTACCGTGTACTTGTGCAGTTAGCAAATTTCCGGGTTTGTTGGTATTCAACCGTCTTGTACCTTGATTGTTTGAGAGTCGTTCGCTTCTCACCCATTCAGGTCCAAGCCGTTTGAATAGGGGCAGCTGTTGCACCCCAAAATTTGCCCAACATTTCTTTACCTAGCTTGTGTTTCATTTCATTCACATTAGCATTATCATTTGCAGTTCATTGACATGTATGCAGAAGATAAAGAGTTATGATTACCAATCAAGAGCTATACAAGACTATGAAGCTAGATAAGAAGGTTATTCAAGTGTTTAAGGGTTGATATCCTTGTCAGAGAAGTTAAAAGATCCTCAGAGAGAGTAATTGAAGCCAAGTGTGTAGGTCTCCTAACTTGAAAGTTGTGGAAAGCCATCAGATGATTCTGAAGCCATGAAGTTAGACTTGAGCCCTTGAGAGAGCTCATGAGAAGTGTTGAAGATCACTTTGAGGCCTAGACAGGTCATTGTGCAAGATTAAGAAGACTCAGCCATGAGTGGTGCAATTAGGGTTTGACTGGGTCAACCCTAAGTCAACTGATGATTTGGACAAGGTTGAGACCTAACTCAAGAGCCATGTGATCATGGATTGGTACATTGAGATGTTATAAGGATGATTCCAAGGTCAACTCATCATGATTGAAGAGTTTGAGAAGTTTCAAGCTAGGGTTTCTAAGGCTTGACAGTGTAAAATCCCCTAGTTTGACCCCTATCTTCAAGGAAGTTTACCTCAAGATGTGATTGTTATCTCATCTTGCCCCCAACGTGAATGTTTTAGAGCATACTAGAAGTCCTTGATAGGATTTGTAGAACTCAAGGTATGACTTTGACAAGTTACTGGTCATCTGAGGTATGTGAATTTGGGGGCTTGAAAGTTACCCAACTTGCATCAAACTTTTGCCATAGAAGGATGATTCCTATGAACTTTTGGTCAACATGAATGTTGTTCCTTATCCTCTTAGATTTCTAGAGAGTACTAGAAGTCCTTGATAGTATTTGTAGAACTCAAGTTATCGCTTTGACAAGTCAAGGGTATTTTGGGCATTTGGAGATTACATGTCATTTCAACCATAAGGCCATAACTCCCATTTCCAAGCTTCAAATGGGAAAATGTTCAACATCAAACTTGTTAAAAATGATGTTTTAAGGCTAGTCAAGAGGTCATGAGATGTTGGAAATGCTTGTAGCTCAAAGTTGCAAAAATGACCTAAAATGAGGGTATAAGTTAAATGAACCAAAGTTGGAAATTGATACTTTTGATCTACACATCCAAACCAAGGCATGTAATAGGTCATTTTGACTCTAAAAAGCATTTTAAGAACATTGGTTTAGCCACATTTTTGAATTGAGTTCTAATTTGTTCACTTGCTTTGAAAAGTAGTTACTTACATCTTAAGTAACATTTGCAAAACTCAAATTCAAGGCATGATCAAGATCCCTTGCATGCCAAACACTTCCAAAATGTCATGAGGGGAGAAATTGAAAGGGAATGGGGTTGATTTCAAGCTGTTTGCAGAGTTGTGCACACCATGGCATATAAGTGAACTTCTCAGGTCATGAGAGATTGGATTTCTCATTGGAAGGATCTAGAGGGTTCTAGATCATCCACACATGTTCTATATATTGAGTGGAAGAGGTTCAAATGAAAGGTTAGTGATGATTGAAGGAGAGAGTAGAGATTGAGATTGAGATTTCATTGCTTGCAACTGAATTCGGTTACATCATTTCACTCACTTTCCATCCATTTTCTTGATTGCAATCTCTTCCATGGATGCTAGGGAATGATTCCAGATCATAATCAAAGGGAATTCGTGGCTGATTGGTGTTCTTGAGCTCATATTTCTCCACCTGCAACTCAGATTCGAATCCAAGAGTTGAAGCCATTTCAATCAATTCTATTGCATACAGAAGCTTGGAAGTGATTCATTGAAGGAATCTGTAGCATTTGAGGGCTTGATTTGAGGTCTTGCTACTTCTGTGCACGCGAAATTTTCAGGTTGGTAACCTTTGATCTCTGGCTTGTTTTAGGTAGAATCAATAGGAATTAGGATGTTAGATGCATTGTAGAACGGGTAGGAAGGTTTTCATATAGTTAATTTGAGAATTAGTGACCAATTAAGGATGTTACCATTTTCGGTTGAGAATTGGTTCTTGTGAATCTTGAGGATTTAGGTTGAATTAATGGTATGAGTGAGTTCCTTGTGAGATTTGGGACAAGTTTCATGTATAAACCACTTGTAATGGAGGATCCTAGAGAGAGTTAGGGTTGGGGACGATGACCGGAGCACCACTGGTGGTGGCCGGAGCTGCGCGCGAGGTTCGTAGATTCAAAAGGTTGAAGATGATCCCAGAGCCCTTGGATCAGGGTAGGACCTTTGACCAGATGAAGATCCAATGGCCACGAGTGGATTTCAATTTGTGAAGAGTCTGAGTTTTAATGAAACACATCGTTTCATTTAGTTGCTGATCTTGGGCTTAGTGAATTGGTTGATACCTGCACCCCCCTGATGGCCCAATCCATGATATGAGCTGAATTTTATTTCTATCTGCACCGTGCATTTATTATTTTACTTGGATTTTCTTCAATTTCTTCATTTTATTCATGGTTATTGATTAAATCATAAAAAATGGAAAAATGATCCAATTAATCCCATTATTTTTGCATTGAATTCATGATAGAATCTAGTATTTTTTAGATAAAAAATATTTTTATTTCATGCATTTTCTGATTTTATGGGAATTTTCACATTTTAATTGATATTAAAATAGTCATGTTTAATGCTTGATATTGTGGAATTTTGTGTGATCATGTGATGATGATTTTGATCCTGATTTTTTGTGAGTGGTTAGCATAGATATGCATACTCGCCATAGATTTTTCTCACATTTTTGTGATGAACATAAGTGGTAGTTTAGGTTGAAACCTTTAGAAGCTCCATTTTTAGGGTTTATGGTTGATACCTTTGGATTTAGGACTTAATAGATGATTTAGTCCCTGGTTTTTGTATGAGGCATTCTTAATTGAATTAGGATCCCTTAGGAATTTTTGTAGAAATTTATAATATAGTTTACTATTTTTGATTGATTTTAGTTTAGATGCTAGTTTTAGATGATTCTAAGGCACTAACTCAACTAGATTAACATCTTTAGTTCCCTTAGATTAGGGTTTTGTTTCCCTTGTTCTAGGATGATGATGAAGACAACTTGAAGATGCATTGGATTTCTTGAAGAGGCTTGGATTTGAAGATCTTCCCTTCTTTTGGTGTAATTTTGATTAGGTTAAGATTAAGGTTTTGTAGGCAGAGCTTCTAGATAGTTCTCTTCCTTCATAAGCATGGATGATGTTGATCATTTCCATTCTTCCCTATGATGAAAGGTCCCGTTGTAAAGGCACCATCCCTCCTTTGGTAAGATGTGTGTCTCTTTGCAAATTGGTAGAACCTTTGAGGGTCCCTTTCTCTGATGACAGGATGCTCAGTGGTGACCTTTGGTCTTCACTCTGCTACCAATCATCCAAACTTTGCTCTTGATAGATGAATATTTCTCCCTTATTAGACGACGGAGTCCCTTGATTGAAGAAGATTGAAGGATGAAGTTGATACTTCTTTGTGTTTGAAGATTACCTTGAGAAGTTGAAGCTTATAGATGAAGAGGAAAGCAAGTTGATACTGGTAAAGCAAAGAGAGCTGAAGCAAGAAAACCAAGTTGATACTTGTAAAGAAGATCCAATTGAGATTGAGTGAAGAGCTGAGGCTTGAGGAATGAAGGATAAAGTTGACACTTACATTGATGCATGGAGAGCCTGAAGGAATCAAGTTGATACTTGTAGTTAGGAGTGAAGCCTGAAGGTGGAATTGACTGAAGAGCTGAATCTTGGAGAAGAGAGAACAAGTTGATACTTATGTTTGATGGGTTGAAACCTTGGAGGAGAAAGTTGATACTTGTTATTGAGGTTGAAAGCCTTGAAGAGCAGTTGAAGACTGGTGGCTGAACTGCTGTCAGAAGATTGCTTTGCTGTGAAGCTGTGGAGTGGTTGATCTGCTTTCTTTTCTTGTCTGTTTTCTTTTCTGTACTGATGTGCCTTGTTTGACTTGCTTGATGCATTAGAATAAGTCCATATCTAGACTGATGTAAACTAGGAGCATGATTGCACTAGAGGTTGAGTTGCTCCCTCTGCTTGTATTTTTACTGTCTGGCTTTGCTTGCGGGTATTCGGTAGAGCCCTGCTCCCTTGCCTATGTGGTTTATGTTTGCTTGATAGAATTTTACTTCTCCTGTATGATTGCAGTTATTCATATCTGGCTTGAGGTTGAGATGAGCTTGTGGAGGTTGATGCCCCACACACACTTCCTCCCTCACTTGCATTGCATGCATTTTATTTACAGTTGTTTATTGTTTAAGCTGATGCTTTATGTGTTTCTGTTTATCATTGACATGATCCCCTAGGAATCTCACTTCCTTTGATAAGGAAGTGATGATTAGAACTTTAGGTTGAAACCTATGCATGATAACTTTTAGGAGATCCCTGTTTCAAACTTCAACCATAGGATGAATCCTTGGCATGACAACATTAGGACTTGATAGTCTCCCTTTTAGTTGAACCTGTCCGTTCTCTCTTCTCAAAACAAATTAAAATACAGTAATAAAGGTTAATTGACATCGTACGTTACGAGCCTTAAGCTATCTGAAAAAGGATTGTTGGACCCTTTGGGTGACATGCGACACATTCACTCTCAGGTCATAGTCTCTAGTGCGATACTAGTTGCAAACAACCATAAAAAACAGTTCTTCCGTAAAAGACAAAAAACAAACTTCAAACCTTTTTGCCCCGTGGGCCCGTAATTCCAAGGAAGCTTTTATGAAGAAAAGAGTGTCGTTAACTCCCAGTTCTACCGCAAACGGTAACGCCTAAGTCTCCAAGGGTCAAGCTGCGTACACCAAACTGTTGGAACTATCTGTTAACCCTACTCGATAAAACAGATGAATCTGAATTCCCGTAATCCGTATTATCACGAACTACATAAGCTCTGATCTCTCATATCCGTTGAGAGTACGTAGGCACAATACTGACGTATTGGTGAGCCACCTTCCCCGTACCCCGTAGTTAGCCGAACTACGTTGACTCTGATTCCTCATTCTCTGATGAGAATACGTAGGCATAACGCGCGACGCTTGGCCGAGTCATTTTCTTTTCTTTTCAAACCAGCCTTGATAGGTAGATAGGTAAAACCAACCCGTCCGATAAACACAACAAGCATGGATCCCATCGAGTACGATGGACGCGAGGGGTGCTAATACCTTCCCCTTGCGTAACCGACTCCCGAACCCAGACAATGGTTACGATGACCTTGTCTTATACCTTTTCGTCAGGTTTTTCCGATCGTTTCCTTTCCCGTTCTGAGGGATAAATAACGAAAGGTGGCGACTCTTCTATTTTGCCGGAACCTTATTTTCGCGGATGCAACACCGGCGTTCGGGTTCGATGCCTGTTTTTTTAACTAATTCCTGATGGGGAGGTCAGATGTTCCTATTAACTTCAAGTTGAGCTGGCCTTCGGGTTCGATGCCTGTTTGTTTAACAGATGTTTGACAGTGAGGTCAGATGTTCTTCTCAATTAAGGATTGAGACGGCCTTCGGGTTCGATGCTTTTTTGTTTAACAGATGCCTGACGGTGAGGTCAAATGTTCTTTTCAACTTCGTGTTGAGCCGGCCTTCGGGTTCGATGCCTGTTTGTTTAAGAGATGCCTGGCGGAGAGGTCAAATGTTCTTATCAACTTCGGGTTGAGCCGTACTTCGGGTTCAATGCCTGTTTCTTTAACAGATGCCTAACGGTTAGGTTAGATGTTCTTCTTAACTTCGGGTTGAGCCGGCCTTCGGATTTGATGCCTGTTTGTTTAACAGATGCTTGACAGTGAAGTCAAAATTCCCTCTCAACTTCATGTTGAGCCGACCTTCAAGTTCGATGCCTGTTTGTTTAATAGATGCCTGACGGCGAGGTCAGATGTTCCTCTAAACCTCGTGTTGAGCTGATCTTCGGGTTCTATGCCTGTTTGTTTAAGAGATGCCTGACGGTGAGGTCTAATGTTCTTATCAACTTCGGGTTGAGCCGCCTTTCTGGTTCGATGCTTGTTTGTTTAACAGATGCCTGACGGTGAGGTCAGATGTTCTTCTCAACTTCGGGTTGTGCCGGCCTTCGGATTTAATGCCTGTTTGTTTAACATATGCTTGATGGTGAAGTCAAATGTTTCTCTCAACTTCATGTTGAGCCGACCTTAAGGTTCAATGCCTGTTTGTTTAACAGATGCTTGACGGCGAGGTGAGATGTTCTTCTCAATTTCGGGTTGAGCCGGCCTTCGGGTTCATCACCTTTTTGTTTAACAGATGCCTGATAGTGAGGTCAGATGTTCTTCTCAACTTCGGGTTCAGCCGACCTTTGCGTTCGATGCCTGTTTGTTTAACTGATGTCTGGCGGCTAGGTCAGATGTTCTTCTCAACTTCGGGTTGAGCCGGCCTTCGGGTTCGATTCCTGTTTGATTAACTAATGCCTGGCAGCAAGGTCGGATGTTCTTCTCAACTTCAGGTTGAGTCGGCCTTCGGGTTTGATGCTTGTTTGTTTAACTAATGCCTAATGGGAAGGTCAGATATTCCTCTCAACTTCAAGTTGAGTCGGCCTTTGGCTTCGATGCCTGTTTGTTTAACAGATGTTTGACGTCGAGGTCAGATGTTCTTCTCAATTAAGGATTGAGACAGCCCTCGGGTTCGATGCCTGTTTGTTTAACAGATGCCTGACGGCGAGGTAAAATGTTCTTCTCAATTACGGGTTGATCCGCCCTTCAGGTTCGTTGCCTATTTGTTTAACAGATGCCTGACGGTGAGGTCAGATGTTCTTCTCAACTTCGGGTTGAGTCGGCCTTCGAATTTGATGCCTGTTTGTTTAACAGATGCTTGACGGTGAAGTCAAATGTTCCTCTCAACTTCATGTTGAGCCTACCTTCAGGTTCGATGCATGTTTGTTTAACAGATGTCTGACAGCGAGGTCAGATGTTCCTCTCAACTTCGTGTTGAGCCGGCCTTCGGATTTGATGCATGTTTGTTTAACAAATGCTTGACAGTGAAGTCAAATATTCCTCTCAACTTCATGTTGAGCCGACCTTCAGGTTCGATGCCTGTTTGTTTAACAGATGCCTGACGGCGAGGTCAGATGATCCTCTCAACTTCGTGTCGAACCGGCCTTCGAGTTCGATGCCTGTTTGTTTAACAGATGCCTGACGGCGAGGTCATATGTTCTTATCAACTTCGGGTTGAGCCGGCCTTCGGGTTCGATACCTGTTTGTTTAATAAATGTTTAACGGCGAGGTCAGATGTTCTTCTCAACTAAGGGTTGAGACGACCTTCAGGTTTGATGCTTGTTTGTTTAACAGATGCCTGACGGCGAGGTCAGATGTTGTTCTCAACTTCGGGTTGAGCCGGCCTTTGGGTTCGATGCCTATTTGTTTAAGAGATGTCTGACGGCTAGGTCAGATGTTCTTCTCAACTTCGGGTTGAGCCGGCCTTCGGGTTTGATTCCTGTTTGTTTAACTAATGCCTGGCAGTCAGTTCGGATGTTCTTCTCAACTTCGGGTTGAGTTAGCCATCAAATTCGATGCCTGTTTGTTTAACATATGCCTGACAACGAGGTCAGATGTTCTTCTCAACTTCGCGTTGTGCCGGCCTTCGGTTTTGATGCTTGTTTGTTTAACTAATGCCTGATAGGGAGGTCAGATGTTCCTCTCAACTTCAAGTTGAGCCGGACTTCGGGTTCGATGCCTGTTTGTTTATTAGATGTTTGACGTCGAGGTCAGATGTTCTTCTCATATAAGGATTGAGACAGCCTTCGGGTTTGATGCGTCTTTGTTTAACAGATTCCTGACGGCGAGGTCAAATATTCTTCTCAACTTCGGGTAGAGCCGGCGTTCGGGTTCGATTCCTGTTTGTTTAACAGATGCCTGTCGGATAGGTCTAATGTTCTTATCAACTTCGGGTTTAGACGGCCTTCGAGTTCGATGCCTGTTTGTTTAACAGATGCCTGACGGCGAGGTCAGATGTTTTTCTCAACTTTGTCTTGTGCCAGCCTTCGGGTTCGATGCCTTGTAATTTAACTAATGTCTGATGGGGAGGACAGAGGTTCCTCTGAACTTCAAGGTGAGCCGGCCTTCGGGTTCGATACCTGTTTGTTTAACGGATGTTTGACGGCGAGGCCAGATGTTCTTCTCAACTAAGGGTTGAGACGGATTTTGGGTTTGATGCCTGTTTGTTTAACAGATGCCTTACGGCAAAGTCAGTTGGTCTTCTCAACTTCGGATTGAGCCAACCCTCGGGTACCACACCTTTTTGTTTAATAGATGCCTGGCGGCGAGGTCAGATATTCTTCTCGACTTCGGGTTGAGCCGGCCTTTGGGTTCGATGCCTGTTTGTTTAAAAGATGCCCGATGACTAGGTCAGATGTTCTTCTCAACTTCGGGTTGAGCCAGCCTTCGGGTTCGATTCCTGTTTGTTTAACTAATGCCTAGACGCAAGGTCGAATGTTCTTCTCAACTTCGGGTTGAGTCGGCCATCAAATTCACTGCCTGTTTGTTTAACATATGCCTGACAGCGAGGTCAGATGTTCTTCTCAACTTCGTGTTGTGCCGGCCTTCGGTTTCGATGCTTGTTTGTTTAACTAATGCCTGATAGGGAGGTCAGATGTTCCTCTCAACTTCAAGTTGAGCCAGACTTCGGGTTCGATGCCTGTTTGTTTATTAGATGTTTGACGTCGAGGTCAGATGTTCTTCTCAATTAAGGATTGAGACAGCCTTCGGGTTCGATGCCTGTTTGTTTAACAAATGCCTGACGGCGAGGTCAAATGTTCTTCTAAATTTCGCGTTGAGCCGGCCTTCGGGTTCGATGCCTGTTTGTTTAACAGATGCCTGGCAGAGAGGTCAAATGTTCTTATCAACTTTGGGTTGAGCCGCCCTTCGTGTTCGATGCATGTTTGTTTAACAGATGCCTGATAGTAAGGTCAGATGTTCTTTTCAACTTCGGGTTGAGCGGCCTTCAAATTTGATGCCTGTTTGTTTAACAGATGCTTGACAGTGATGTCAAATGTTCTTCTCAACTTCATGTTGAGCCGAACTTTAGGTTCGATGCCGGTTTGTTTAACAGATGCCTGACAGCGAGGTCAGATGTTCCTCTTAACTTCGTGTTGAGCCGGCCTTCAGGTTCGATGATTGACGACGAGGTCCGATGTTCTTATCAACTTCGGGTTGAGCCGCCCTTCGCGTTCGATGCCTGTTTTTTTAACAGATGTTTGACGGCGAGGTCGGATGTTCTTCTCAACTAAGGGTTGAGACGACCTTCGGGTTTGATGCCAGTTTGTTTAATAGATGCCTGACGGCGAGGTCAGATGTTCTTCTCAACTTCGGGTTGAATGGGCTTTCGGGTTCCACACCTTTTTGTATAACAGATGCCTGACGGCGAGGTCAGATGTTCTTCTTAACTTCGGGTTGAGCTGGCCTTTGGGTTCGATGCCTGTTTATTTAACAGATGCCTGGCGGCTAGATCAGATGTTATTCTCAACTTCGGGTTGAGCCGACCTTCGGGTTCGAATCCTGTTTGCTTAACTAATGCCTGGCAGCGAGGTCGGATGATCTTCTCAACTTCGGGTTGAGTCAACAATCAATTTCGATGCTTGTTTGTTTAACATATGCCTTACAGTGAGATCAGATGTTCTTCTCAACTTCGTGATCTGCCGGCTTTCGGGTTCGATGCCTGTTTTTTTAACTAATGCCTGATGGGGAGGTCATATGTTCCTCTAAACTTCAAGTTGAGCCGGCCTTCGGGTTTGATTCCTGTTGGTTTAACAGATGTTTGACAACGAGGTCAGATGTTCTTCTCAATTAAGGATTGAGACGGACTTCGCGTTCGATGCCTGTTTTTTAACAGATGCCTGACGGCGAGGTCAAATGTTCTTATCAACTTCGGGTTGAGCCGCCCTTCGTGTTTGATGCATGTTTGTTTAACAGATGCCTGACGGTAAGGTCAGATGTTCTTTTCAACTTCGGGTTGAGTGGCCTTCAAATTTGATGCTTGTTTGTTTAACAGATGCTTGACAGTGAAGTCAAATTTTCCTCTCAACTTCATCTTGAGCCGACCTTCAAGTTCGATGTCTGACGGCGAGGTCAGCAGTTCTTCTCAACTTCGGGTTGAGCTGGCCTTTGGGTTCGATGCCTGTTTATTTAACAGATGCCTGGCGGCTAGATCAGATGTTATTCTCAACTTCAGGTTGAGCCTGCCTTCGGGTTCGATTCCTGTTTGTTTAACTAATGCCTGGCAGCGAGGTCGGATGATCTTCTCAACTTCGGGTTGAGTCAGCCATCAATTTCGATGCTTGTTTGTTTAACATATGCCTGACAGTGAGATCAGATGTTCTTCTCAACTTTGTGATCTGCCGGCTTTCGGGTTCGATGCCTGTTTGTTTAACTAATGCCTAATGGGGAGGTCATATGTTCCTCTAAACTTCAAGTTGAGCCGTCCTTCGGGTTTGATGCCTGTTGGTTTAACAGATGTTTGACAGCGAGGTCAGATGTTCTTCTTAATTAAGGATTGAGACGGCCTTCGGGTTCGATACCTGTTTATTTTAACAGATGCCTGACGGCGAGGTAAAATGTTCTTCTCAACTTCGGGTTGAGCCGCCCTTCGGGTTCGATTCCTTTTGGTTTAACAGATGCCTGGCAAAGAGGTCTAATGTTCTTATCAACTTTGGGATGAGCCGCCCTTCTGGTTCGATGCGTGTTTGTTTAACAGATGCTTGACGGTGACGTCAGATGTTCTTCTCAACTTCGTGTTGAGCCGGCCTTCGGGTTCGATGCATGTTTGTTTAACAGATGCCTGACAACGAGGTCAGGTGTTCCTCTCAACTTCGTGCTGAGCCGCCCTTCGGGTTCGATGCCTGTTTGTTTAACAGATACCTGACAGTGAGGTCAGATGTTCTTCTCAACTTTGGGTTGAGCCAGACTTCGGGTTTGATGTCTGTTTGTTTAACATATGCTTGAGAGTGAAGTAAAATGTTCCTCTCAACTTCATGTTGAGCCGACCTTCGGGTTCGATGCCTGTTTGTTTAACAGATGCCTGACGACGAGGTCAGATGTTCCTCTCAACTTCGTGTTCATCCGGCCTTCGGGTTCGATGCCTATTTGTTTAACAGATGCTTGACAGCAAGGTCAGATGTTCTTATCAACATTGGGATGAGCCGCCCTTCGGGTTCTATGCCTGTTGGTTTAATAGATGTTTGACGGCGACGTTATATGTTCTTCTAAACTAAGGCTTGAGACGGCCTTCGTGTTTGATGCCTATTTGTTTAGCAGATGCCTGACGGCGAGGTCAGATGTTCTTCTCAACTTCGAGTTGAGCCGACCATCGGGTTCAATTCCTATTTGTTTAACTAATGCCTGGAAGCGAGGTCGGATGTTCTTCTCAACTTCAGTTGAGTCGGCCATCAAATTTGATGCCTGTTTGTTTAACATATGCCTGAGAGCGAGGTCAGATGTTCTTCTCAACTTCGTGTTGTGCCGGCCTTCGGGTTTGATGCCTGTTTGTTTAACTAATGCCTGATGGGGAGGTCAGATGTTCCTCTCAACTTCAAGTTGAGCCGGCCTTCGGGTTTGATGCCTGTTTGTTTAACAGATGTTTGACGTCGAGGTCAGATGTTCTTCTCAATTAAGGATTGTGACGGCCTTCGGGTTCGATGCCTGTTTGTTTAATAGATGCCTGACGGCGAGGTCAAATGTTCTTCTCAACTTCGGGTTGAGCCGACCTTCGGGTTCGATGCCTTTTTGTTTAACAGATGCCTGGCGGAGAGGCCTAATGTTCTTATCAACTTTGGGTTGAGACGGCCTTCGGGTTCGATGCCTGTTTGTTTAACAGATGCCTGGCAGAGAGGCCTAATGTTCTTATCAACTTTGGGTTGAGCCGCCCTTCGGGTTCGATGCTTGTTTGTTTAACAGATGCTTGACAGTGAAGTCAAATGTTCTTTTCAACTTCATGTTGAGCCGACCTTCGGGTTCGATGCCTGTTTGTTTAATAGATGCCTGACGTCGAGGACAGATGTTCATCTCAACTTCGTGTTGAGCCGGACTTCGGGTTCGATGCTTGTTTGTTTAACAGATGCCTGACGGTGAGGTCAGATGTTCTTCTCAACATCGGGTTGAGCCGGCCTTCGGATTTGATGCCTGTTTGTTTAACAGATGCTTGACAGTGAAGTTAAATGTTCCTCTCAACTTCATGTTGAGCCGACCTTCGGGTTCGATGCCTGTTTGTTTAACAGATTCCTGACGGCGAGGTCTGATGTTCCTCTCAACTTCGTGTTGTGCCGGCCTTCGGGTTCGATGCCTGTTTGTTTAACAGATGCCTTACGGCGAGGTCAAATGTTCTTATTAACTTTGGGATGAGCCGCCCTTAGGGCTCTATGCCTGTTTGTTTAACAGATGCCTGGTGGTGAGGTCGGATGTTCTTCTTAACTTCGGGTTGAGTCGGCATTCAAATTCGATGTCTGTTTATTTAACATATGCCTGACAGCGAGGTCAGATGTTCTTCTCAACTTCGTGTTGTGCCGGCCTTCGGGTTCGATGCCTGTTTGTTTAACTAATTCCTGATGGGGAGGTTAGATGTTCCTCTCAACTTCAAGTTGAGCCGGCCTTCGGGTTCGATGCTTGTTTGTTTAACATATTTTTGATGGCGAGGACAGATGTTCTTCTCAATTAAGGATTGAGACGGCCTTCGAGTTCGATGCCTGTTTGTTTAACAGATGCCTGACGACGAGGTTAAATGTTCTTTTCAACTTCGGGTTGAGCCGGCCTTCGGGTTCGATGCCTGTTTGTTTAACAGATGAATGGAAGAGAGGTCTAATGTTCCTCTCAACTTCGTGTTGAGCGGCCTTCGGGTTTGATGCCTGTTTGTTTAACAGATGCTTGACGGCGAGGTCAGATGTTCTTCTCAACTTCGTGTTGTGTCGGCCTTCAGGTTCGATGCCTGTTTGTTTAACAGATGCCTGACGGCGAGGTCAGATGTTCATCTTAACTTCGTGTTGTGCCGGCCTTCAGGTTCGATGCCTGTTTGTCTAACTAATGCCTGAAGGAGAGGTTAGATGTTCCTCTCAACTTCAAGGTGAGCCGGCCTTCGGGTTTGAGACCTGTTCGTTTAACAGATGTTTGACAGCGAGGTCAGATGTTTTTCTCAACTAAGGGTTGAGACGGCCTTCGGGTTTGATGCCTTTTTGTTTAACAGATTCTCGAGGGTGAGGTCAGTTGTTCTTCTCAAGTTCGGGTTAAGCCAGCCTTCGGGTTCCGCACTTTTTAGTTTAACTGATGCCTGACGGCGAGGTCAGATGTTCTTCTCAACTTCGGGTTGAGCCAGCCTTTTGGCTCGATGCCTGTTTATTTAACAGATGTCTGGCGGCTAGCTCAGATGTTTTTCTCAACATCGGGTTGAGCCGGCGTTCGGGTTCGATTCCTGTTTGTTTCACTAATGCCTGGCAGCAAAGTCGGATGTTCTTCTCAACTTCGGGTTGAGTCGGCCATCAAATTCGATGCCTTCTTGTCTAACATATGCCTGAGAGCAAGGTCAGATGTTCTTCTCAACTTCGTGTTGTGCCAGCCTTCGGGTTCAGTGCCTGTTTGTTTAACTAATGCCTGATGGGGAGGTCAGATGTTCCTCTCAATTAAGGATTGAGACGGCCTTCGGGTTCGATGCCTATTTTTTTTAACAGATGCCTGACGACGAGGTCAAATGTTCTTCTCAACTTCTGGTTGAGCCAACCATCAGATTTGATGCCTGTTTGTTTAACAGATGCTTGACAATGAGGGCTAATGTTTGTATCAACTTCATGTGGAGCCGACCTTCAGGTTCAGTGCCTGTTTATTTAACAGATGCCTGACAGCAAGGTCAGATGTTCCTCTCGACTTCGTGTTGAGCCGGCCTTCGGGTTCGATGCCTGTTTGTTTAAGAGATGCTTGACGACGATGTCAAAAATTCTTCTCAACTACGGGTTGAGCCGGCCTTCGGGTTCAATGCCTAGTAGAGAGGTCTAATGTTCTTATCAACTTCGCACTGAGCCACCCTTCGGGTTCGATGCCTATTTGTTTAACAGATGCCTGACGGTGAGGTCAGATGTTCTTCTCAACTTCGGGTCGAGCCGGCTTTCGGATTTGATGCCTGTTTGTTTAAGAAATGCTTGACAGTGAAGTCAAATGTTCCTCTCAACTTCATGTTGAGCCGACCTTCGGGTTCGATGCCAGTTTGTTTAACAGATGCCTGACGGCGAGGTCAGATGTTCCTCTATACTTCGTGATTAGCCGGCCTTCGGGTTCGATGCCTGTTTATTTAACAGATGCCTGACAGTGAGGTCAGATGTTCTTCTCAACTTCAGGTTGAGCCAGCATTCAGGTTCGATGCCTGTTTGTTTAACAGATGCCTGGCAGAGAGGTCTAATGTTCTTATCAACTTCGGGTTGAGCCGCCCTTCGGGTTCGATGCTTGTTTGTTTAACAGATGCCTGACGGTGAGGTCAGATGTTCTTCTCAACTTCGGGTTGAGCCGACCTTCGGATTTGATGCCTGTTTGTTTAACAGATGCTTGACAGTGAAGTCAAATGTTCCTCTCAACTTCATGTTGAGTCGACCTTCAGGTTCGATGCCTGTTTGTTTAACAGATGCTTGACAGCAAGGTCTGATGTTCCTCTCAACTTCGTGTTGAGCCGGCCTTCGGGTTCGATGCCTGTTTGTTTAAGAGATGCCTGACGGCAAGGTCAAATATTCGTCTCAACTTCGTGTTGTGCCGGCCTTCGGGTTCAATGCATGTTTGTTTAACAGATGCCTAGTAGAGAGGTCTAATGTTCTTAACAACTTCGCATTGAGAAACCCTTCGGGTTCGATGCCTGTTTGTTTAACAGATGCCTAACGGTGAGGTCAGATGTTCGTCTCAACTTCGGGTTGAGCCGGCCTTGGATTTGATGCCTTTTTGTTTAACAGATGCTTGACAGTGAAGTCAAATATTCCTCTCAAAATCATGTTGAGCAAACATTCAGGTTTGATGCCTATTTGCTTTGACAGATGCCTTACAGCGAGGTCAGATATTACTCTCAACTTCGTGTTGGGCCGGCCTTCGGGTTCGATGCCTGTTTGTTTAACAGATGCCTGACGGCGAGGTTTAATGTTCTTATCAACTTCGGGTTGAGCCAGCCTTCGGATTTGATGCCTGTTTGTTTAACAGATGTCTGACGGCGAGGTCAGATGTTCTTCTCAACTTCGTGTTGTGCCGACCTTCGGGTTCGATGCCTGTTTGTTTAACTAATGCTTGACGGGTAGGTCAGATGTTCCTCTAAACTTCGTGTTGAGCCGGCCTTTGGGTTCGATGCCTGTTTGTTTAACAGATGCCTGGCGGCTAGGTCAGATGTTCTTCTCATCTTCGGGTTGAGCCGGCCTTCGGGTTCGAATCCTGTTTGTTTAACTAATGTCTGGCAGCAAGGTCGGATGTTCTTCTCAACTTCAGGTTGAGTCGGCCATCAAATTCGACGCCTGTTTGTTTAGCCTGGCAGCGAGGTCAGATGTTCTTCACAACTTCGTGTTGTGCCGGCCTTCGGTTTCGATGCCTGTTTGTTTAACTAATGCCTGATGGCGAGGTCTAATGTTCTTATCAACTTCGGGTTGAGCCAGCCTTCAGATTTGATGCCTGTTTGTTTAATAGATGCTTGACAGTGAAGTCAAATGTTCCTCTCAACTTCATGTTGAGCCGACATTCAGGTTCGATGTACTGACCTTCGGGTTCGATGCCTATTTGTTTAACTAATGCTTGACGGCTAGGTCAGATGTTCTTCTCAACTTCGTGTTGAGCCGGCCTTTGGGTTCGATGCCTGTTTGTTTAACAGATGCCTGGCGGCTAGGTCAGATGTTCTTCTCAACTTCAAGTTGTGTCGACCTTCGAGTTCGATTCCTGTTTGTTTAACAGATGCCTGACGGGTTGAGCCGCCCTTCGGGTTCAATGCCTGTTTGTTTAACAGATGCCTAGTAGAGATGTCTAATGTTCTTATCAACTTCCCGTTGCGCCGCCCTTCGGGTTCAATGCCTGTTTGTTTAAAAAATGCCTAACAGTGAGGTCAAATGTTCCTCTCAACTTCGGGTTGAGCCGACCTTCGGATTTGATGCCTATTTGTTTTACAGATACTTGACAGTGAAGTCAAATGTTCTTCTCAACTTCATGTTGAGCCAATATTCAGGTTCGATGCCTATTTTTTTAACAGACGCCTTACGTCGAGGTCAGATGTTCCTCTCAACTTCGTGTTGCGCCGGCCTTCGGGTTTGATGCCTGTTTGTTTAACAGATGCCTGACGGCAAGGTCAGATGTTCCTCTCAACTTTAAGGTGAGCCGGCCTTCGGGTTCGATACCTGTTTGTTTAACAGATGCTTGACAGTAAAGTCAAATGTTCCTCTCATATTCATGTTGAGCCGACATTCAGGTTTGATGCCTATTTGTTTAACAGATGCCTTACGGCGAGTTCAGATGATCCTCTCAACTTCGTGTTGTGCCGACCTTCAGGTTCGATGCCTGTTTGTTTAACAGATGCTTGACGGCGAGGTCTAATATTCTTATCAACTCCGGGTTGAGCCGGCCTTCGTATTTGATGTCTGTTTGTTTAACAGATGCATGATAGTGAAGTCAAATGTTTCTTTCACCTTCATGTTGAGCCGACTTCGGGTTCGATACCTGTTTATTTAACAGATGCCTGACGGCGAGGTCAGATGTTCCTCTCAACTTCGTGTTGAGCCGGCCTACGGGTTTGATGCCTGTTTGTTTAATAGATGCCTGACGGCAAGGTCAGATGTTCTTCTCAACTTCGGGTTGAGTCGGCCTTCGAGTTCGATGCCTGTTTGTTTAATAGATGCTTGAAAGTGAAGTCAAATGTTCCATCAACTTCATGTTGAGCCGACCTTCGGGTTCGATGCCTGTTTGTTTAACAGATGCCTGACAGTGAGGTCAGATGTTCCTCTCAACTTCATGTTGAGCCGACCTTCGGGTTCGATGCCTGTTTGTTTAACAGATGCCTGACGGTGAGGTCATATGTTCTTCTCAACTTCGGGTTGAGCTGGCCTTCGGGTTCGATGCCTGTTTGTTTAATAGATGCCTGGCAGAGAGGTCTAATGTTCTTATCAACTTCAAGTTGAGCCGCCCTTCGGGTTCGATGCTTGTTTGTTTAACAGATGCCTGACGGTGAGGTCAGATGTTCTTCTCAACTTCGGGTTGAGCCGACCTTCGGATTTGATGCCTGTTTGTTTAACAGATGCCAGACAGTGAAGTCAAATGTTCCTCTCAACTTCATGTTGAGCCGACCTTCAGTTTCGATGCCTGTTTGTTTAACAGATGCTTGACAGCAAGGTCTGATGTTCCTCTCAACTTCGTGTTAAGCCGGCCTTCGGGTTCGATGTCTGTTTTTTTAAGAGATGCCTGACGGCAAGGTCAAATATTCGTCTCAACTTCGTGTTGTGCCGGCCTTCGGGTTCAATGCATGTTTGTTTAACAGATGCCTAGTAGAGAGGTCTAATGTTCTTATCAACTTCGCGTTGAGAAACCCTTCGGGTTCGATGCCTGTTTGTTTAGCAGATGCCTAACGGTGAGGTCAGATGTTCGTCTCAACTTCGTGTTAAGCCGGCCTTGGATTTGATGCCTTTTTGTTTTACAGATGCTTGACAGTGAAGTCAAATGTTCCTCTCAACATCATGTTGAGCAGACATTCAGGTTTGATGCCTATTTGCTTTGACAGATGCCTTACAGCGAGGTCAGATATTACTCTCAACTTCGTGTTGGGCCGGCCTTCGGGTTCGATGCCTGTTTGTTTAACAGATGCCTGACGGCGAGGTCTAATGTTCTTATCAACTTCGGGTTGAGCCAGCCTTCGGATTTGATGCCTGTTTGTTTAACAGATGCTTGACAGTGAAGTCAAATGTTCCTCTCAACTTCATGTTGAGCCGACATTCAGGTTCTATGCCTATTTGTTTAACAGATGCCTAGCAGAGAGGTCTAATGTTCTTATCAACTTCGGGTTGCACCGGACTTCGGGTTCGATGCCTGTTTGTTTTACAGATGTCTGACGGCGAGGTTAGATTTTCTTCTCAACTTCGTGTTGTGCCGACCTTCGGGTTCGATGCCTGTTTGTTTAACTAATGCTTGACGGGTAGCTCAGATGTTCCTCTCAACTTCGTGTTGAGCCGGCCTTTGGGTTCGATGCCTGTTTGTTTAACAGATGCCTGGCGGCTAGGTCAGATGTTCTTCTCATCTTCGGGTTGAGCCGGCCTTCGGGTTCGATTCCTGTTTGTTTAACTAATGTCTGGCAGCAAGGTCGGATGTTCTTCTCAACTTCAGGTTGAGTCGGCCATCAAATTCGACGCCTGTTTGCTTAGCCTGGCTGCGAGGTCAGATATTCTTCACAACTTCGTGTTGTACCGGCCTTCGGTTTCGATGCCTGTTTGTTTAACTAATGCCTGATGGCGAGGTCTAATGTTCTTATCAACTTCGGGTTGAGCCAGCCTTCAGATTTGATGCCTGTTTGTTTAATAGATGCTTGACAGTGAAGTCAAATGTTCCTCTCAACTTCATGTTGAGCCGACATTCAGGTTCGATGTACTGACCTTCGCGTTCGATGCCTATTTGTTTAACAAATGCTTGACGGCTAGGTCAGATGTTCTTCTCAACATCGTGTTGAGCCGGCCTTTGGGTTCGATGCCTGTTTGTTTAACAGATGCCTGACGGCTAGGTCAGATGTTCTTCTCAACTTCAAGTTGTGTCGTCCTTCGAGTTCGATTCCTGTTTGTTTAACAGATGTTTGACGGCGAGGTCATATGTTCTTCTCAATTAAGGATTGAGACGGCCTTCGGATTCGATGCCTGTTTGTTTAACAGATGCCTGACGGGTTGAGCCGCCCTTCGGGTTCAATGCCTGTTTGTTTAACAGATGCCTAGTAGAGATGTCTAATGTTCTTATCAACTTCCCGTTGCGCCGCCCTTCGGGTTCAATGCCTGTTTGTTTAAAAAATGCCTAACAGTGAGGTCAGATGTTCCTCTCAACTTCGGGTTGAGCCGACCTTCGGATTTGATGCCTGTTTGTTTTACAGATACTTGACAGTGAAGTCAAATGTTCTTCTCAACTTCATGCTGAGCCAATATTCAGGTTCGATGCCTATTTTTTTAACAGATGCATGATAGTGAAGTCAAATGTTCCTCTCACCTTCATGTTGAGCCGACTTCGGGTTCGATACCTGTTTATTTAACAGATGCCTGACGGCGAGGTCAGATGTTCCTCTCAACTTCGTGTTGAGCCGGCCTACGGGTTTGATGCCTGTTTGTTTAATAGATGCCTGACGGCGAGGTCAGATGTTCTTCTCAACTTCGGGTTGAGCCGGCCTTCGGGTTCGATGCCTGTTTGTTTAATAGATGCTTGAAAGTGAAGTCAAATGTTCCATCAACTTCATGTTGAGCCGACCTTCGGGTTCGATGCCTGTTTGTTTAACAGATGCCTGACAGTGAGGTCAGATGTTCCTCTAGACTTCATGTTGAGCCGGCCTTCGGGTTCGATGCCTGTTTGTTTAACAGATGCCTGACGGTGAGGTCATATGTTCTTCTCAACTTCGGGTTGAGCTGGCCTTCGGGTTCGATGCCTGTTTGTTTAATAGATGCCTGGCAGAGAGGTCTAATGTTCTTATCAACTTCATGTTGAGCCGCCCTTCGGGTTCGATGCTTGTTTGTTTAACAGATGCCTGACGATGAAGTCAGATGTTCTTCTCAACTTCGGGTTGAGCCGACCTTCGGATTTGATGCTTGTTTGTTTAACAGATGCTTGACAGTGAAGTCAAATTTTCCTCTCAACTTCATGTTGAGCCGACCTTCAGGTTCGATGCCTGTTTGTTTAAGAGATGCTTGACAGTGAGGTCAGATGTTCCTCTCAACCTCGTGTTGAGCCAACCTTCGGGTTCGATGCCTGTTTGTCTAACAGATGCTTGACAGCAAGGTCTAATGTTCTTATCAACTTCGGGTTGAGCCGCCCTTCGGGTTCGATGCCTGTTTATTTAGCTGATGCCTGACGGTGAGGTCAGATGTTCTTCTCAACTTCGTGTTGAGCCGGCCTTCGGATTTGATGCTTGTTTGTTTAACAGATGCCTGACAGTGAAGTCAAATGTTACTCTAAACTTCATGTTGAGCCGTCTTTCGGGTTCGATGCCTGTTTGTTTAACAGATGCCTGACGGCGAGGTCAGATGTTCCCCTACACTTCGTGTTAAGCTGGCCTTTGGGTTCGTTGCCTGTTTTTTTAACAGATGCCTGACGGCTAGGTCAGATGTTCTTCTCAACTTTGGGTTAAGCCGGCCTTCGGGTTTGATGCCTGTTTGTTTAACAAATGCCTGGCAGAGAGGTCTAATGTTCTTATCAACTTCAGGTTGAGCCGCCCTTCGGGTTCGATGCTTGTTTGTTTAACAGATGCCTGATGGTGAGGTCAGATGTTCTTCTCAACTTTGGGTTTAACCGGCCTTCGGATTTGATGCCTGTTTGTTTAACAGATTCTTGACAGTGAAGTCAAATGCTCCTCTCAACTTCATGTTGAGCCGACCTTCAGGTTCGATGCCTGTTTGTTTAAGAGATGCTTGACGGCGATGTCAGATGTTCCTCTCAACTTCGTGTTGAGCCGACCTTCGGGTTCGATGCCTGTTTGTTTAAGAGATGCCTGACAGCAAGGTCTAATGTTCTTATCAACTTCGGGTTGAGCCGGCCTTCGGGTTCGATGCCTGTTTGTTTAACAGATGCCTGGCAGAGAGGTCTAATGTTCTTATCAACTTCGGGTTGAGCCGCCCTTCAGATTTAATGCCTGTTTGTTTAACAGATGCCTGGCAGAGAGGTCTAATGTTCTTATCAACTTCAAGTTGAGCTGCCCTTCGGGTTCGATGCCTGTTTGTTTAACAGATGCCTGACGGTGAGGTCAGATGTTCTACTCAACTTCGGGTTAAGCCGGCCTTCAGATTTGATGCATGTTTGTTTAACAGATGCTTGACAGTGAAGTCAAATGTTCCTCTCAACTTAATGTTGAGCCGACCTTCGGGTTCGATGCCTGTTTGTTTAACAGTTGCCTGACGGCGAGGTTAGATGTTCCTCTCAACTTCGTGTTGAGCCGACCTTCGGGTTCGATGCTTGTTTGTGTAACTAATGCCTGATGGGGAGGTCATATGTTCCTCTCAACTTCGAGGTGAGCTGGCCTTCGGGTTCGATACCTATTTGTTTAACAGATGTTTGACGGCGAGGTCAGATGTTTTTCTCAACTAAGGGTTGAGACGGCCTTTGGGTTTGATGCCTGTTTGT
This sequence comes from Lathyrus sativus, assembly GCA_963859935.3. Classification (NCBI taxonomy): domain Eukaryota; kingdom Viridiplantae; phylum Streptophyta; class Magnoliopsida; order Fabales; family Fabaceae; genus Lathyrus; species Lathyrus sativus. The sequence continues at coordinate 434,545,590 of OZ012735.1, forward strand.
TTAACAGATGCTTTACGGCAAGGTCAGATGTTCTTCTCAACTTCGGGTTGAGCCGACCTTCGGGTTCGATGCTTGTTTCTTTAACAGATTCCTAACGGTGAGGTCAGATGTTCATCTCAACTTCCGGTTGAGTCGGCCTTCGGATTTGATTCCTGTTTGTTTAATAGATGCTTGACAATGAAGTCAAATGTTCCTCTCAACTTCATGTTGAGCCGACCTTCAGGTTCGATGCCTGTTTGTTTAAGAGATGCCTGACGGCGAGGTCAGATATTCCTCTCAACTTCGTGTTGAGCTGGCCTTCGGGTTCGATGCCTGTTTGTTTAAGAGATGCCTGACGGCGAGGTCAGATGTTCTTCTCAACTTCATGTTGTGGCGGCCTTCGGGTTCGATGCCTGTTTGTTTAACTAATGCCCGATGGGGAGGTCAGATGTTCCTCTCAACTTCGAGGTGAGCCAGCCTTTGGGCTCGATACCTGTTTGTTTAATAGATGTTTGACTGCGAGGTCAGATGTTCTTCTCAACTAAGGGTTGAGACGGCCTTCGGGTTTGATGCCTGTTTATTTAACAGATGCCTGACGGCGCGGTCAGATGTTCTTCTCAACTTCGGGTTGAGCCGACCTTCGGGTTCGATGCTTGTTTGTTTAAGAGATGCCTGACAGCAAGGTCTAATGATCTTATCAACTTCGAGTTTAGCCGGCCTTAGGGTTCGATGCCTATTTATTTAACAGATGCCTGACAACAAGGTCAGATGTTCTTCTCAACTAAAGGTTGAGACGGCCTTCGGGTTCGATGCCTGTTTGTTTAACAGATGCCTCACGGTGAGGTCAGATGTTCTTCCCAAATTCGGGTTGAGCCGGCCTTCGGATTTGATGCCTGTTTATTTAACAAATGCTTGATAGTGAAGTCAAATGTTCCTCTCAACTTCATGTTGAACCGACCTTCGGGTTCGATGCCTGTTTGTTTAACAGATGCCTGACGGCGAGGTCAGATGTTCCTCTCAACTTGGTGTTGAGCCGGCCTTCGGATTCAATGCCTGTTTGTTTAACAGATGCCTGACGGTGAGGTCAGATGTTCTTCTCAACTTCGTGTTGTGCCGCCCTTCGGGTTCGATGCTTGTTGTTTTAACTAATGCCTGATAGGGAGGTCAGATGTTCCTCTCAACTTCGAGGTGAACCGGCCTTCGGGTTCGATACCTGTTTTTTTAATAGATGTTTGACGGCGAGGTCAGATGCTCTTCTCAACTAAGGGTTGAGACGGCCTTCGGGTTTGATGCCTGTTAGTTTAACAGATACCTGACGGCGAGGTCAAATGTTCTTCTCATCTTCGGGTTGATCCGACCTTTGGGTTCCATAACATTTTGTTTAACAGATGCCTGACGGCGAGGTCAGATGTTATTCTCAACTTCGGGTTGAGCCGGCCTTTGGGTTCGATGCTTGTTTATTTAACAGATGCCTGGCGGCTAGGTCAGACGTTCTTCTCAACTTCGGGTTGAGCCGGCCTTCGAGTTCGATTCCTGTTTGTTTAACTAATCCCTGGCAGCGAGGTTAGATGTTCTTCTCAAATTCAGGTTGAGTCGGCCATCAAATTCGATGCCTGTTTGTTTTACATATGCCTGACATCGAGGTCAGATGTTCTTCTCAACTTCGTGTTGTGCCGGCCTTCGGGTTCGATGCATGTTTGTTTGACTAATGCCTCATGGGGAGGTCAGATGCTCCTCTCAACTTCAAGTTGTGCCGGCCTTCGGGTTCGATGCCTGTTTTCTTAATAGATGTTTGACGGCGAGGTCAGATGTTCTTCTCATTTTAGGATTGAGACGACCTTCGGGTTCGGTGCCTGTTTGTTTAACAGATGCCTGACGGCGAGGTCAAATGTTCTTCTCAACTTCGGGTTGAACCGGCCTTCGGGTTCAATGCCTGTTTGATTAACAGATGCCTAGCAGAGAAGTCTAATGTTCTTATCAACTTCGGGTTGAGCCGCCCTTCCGGTTCGATGCCTGTTTGTTTAACAGATGCCTAACAGTGAGGTCAGATGTTCCTCTCAACTTCGGGTTTAGTCGGCTTTCGGGTTCTATGCCTGTTTGTTTAACAGTTTCCTGATGGCGAGGTCAGATGTTCTTCTCAACTTCATGTTGTGCCGGCCTTCGGGTTCGATGCCTATTTGTTTAACTAATGCTTGATGGGGAGGTCATATGTTCCTCTCAACTTCGAGGGGAGCCGGCCTTCGGGTTCGATACCTGTTTGTTTAATAGATGTTTGACTGCGAGGTCAGATGTTCTTCTCAACTAAGGGTTGTGCCGGCCTTCGGGTTTGATGCCTATTTATTTAACAGATTTCTGACGGCGAGGTCAGATGTTCTTCTCAACTTCGGGTTGAATCGTCCTTCGGGTTCCATAACTTTTTGTTTAAGAGATGATTGACGGCGAGGTCAGATGTTCCTCTCAACTTCGTGTTGAGCCGGCCTTCGGGTTGGATGCCTGTTTGTTTAAGAGATGCCTGACAGCAAGGTCTAATGTTCTTATCAACTTTGGGTTGAGCGGCCCTTCGGGTTCGATGCTTGTTTGTTTAACAGATGCCTCACGGTGAGGTCAGATGTTCTTCTCAACTTCGGGTTGAGCCGGCCTTCGGATTTGATTCCTGTTTTTTTAACAGATGCTTGACAGTGAAGTCAAATGTTCCTCTCAATTTCATGTTGAACCGACCTTCGGGTTCGATGCCTGTTTGTTTAACAGATGCCTGACGGCAAGGTCAGATGTTCGTCTCAACTTCGTGTTGAGTCGGCCTTCGGATTTAATGCCTGTTTGTTTAACAGATGCCTGATGGTGAGGTCAGATGTTCTTCTCAACTTCATGTTGTACCGGCCTTCGGGTTCGATGCTTGTTTGTTTAACAGATGCCTGACAGTGAGGTCAGATGTTCTTCTCAACTTCGTGTTATGCCGCCCTTCGGGTTCGATGCCTGTTGTTTTAACTAATGCCTGATGGGGAGGTCAGATGTTCCTCTCAACTTTGAGGTGAGCCGGCCTTCGGGTTCGATACCTGTTTTTTTAATAGATGTTTCACGGCGAGGTCAGATGTTCTTCTCAACTAAGGGTTGAGACGGCCTTCAGGTTTGATGCCTGTTTGTTTAACAGATGTCTGACGGCGACGTCAGATGTTCTTCTAAACTTCGGGTTGAGCCGACCTTTGGGTTCCATAACTTTTTGTTTAACAGATGCCTGACAGCGAGGTCAGATGTTCTTCTCAACTTCGGGTTGAGCCGACCTTTGGGTTCGATGCTTGTTTATTTAACAAATGCCTGGCGGCTAGGTCAGATGTTCTTCTCAACTTCGGGTTGAGCCGGCCTTCGGGTTTGATTCCTGTTTGTTTAACTAATGCCTGGCAGCGAGGTCGGATGTTCTTCTCAACTTCAGGTTGAGTCGGCCATTAAATTTGATGCCTGTTTGTTTAACATATGCCTGACAGCAAGGTCAGATGTTCTTCTCAACTTCGTGTTGTGCCGGCCTTCGGGTTCGATGCCTGTTTGTTTAACTAATTCTTGATGGGGAGGTCAGATGTTCCTCTCAACTTCAAGTTGAGCCGGCCTTCGGGTTCGATGCATGTTTGCTTAATAGATGTTTGATGGCGAGGTCAAATGTTCTTCTCATTTAAGGATTGAGACGGCCTTCGGGTTCGATGCCTGTTTGTTTAAAAGATGCCTGACTGCGAGGTCAAATGTTCTTCTCAACTTCGGGTTGAACCGGCCTTCGGATTCAATGCCTGTTTGTTTAACAGATGCCTGACGGTGAGGTCAGATGTTCTTCTCAACTTCGTGTTGAAACGCCCTTCGTGTTCGAAGCCTGTTTGTTTAACAGATGCCTGACAGTGAGGTCAGATGTTCTTCGAAACTTCGTGTTGTGCCGCCCTTCGGGTTCGATGCCTGTTGTTTTAACTAATGCCTGATGGGGAGGTCAGATGTTCCTCTCAACTTCGAGGTGAGCCAGCCTTCGGGTTCGATACCTGTTTTTTTAATAGATGTTTTACGGCGAGGTCAGATGTTCTTCTCAACTAAGGGTTGAGACGGCCTTCGGGTTTGATGCATGTTTGTTTAACAGATGCCTGACGGCAAGGTCAGATGTTCTTCTCAACTTCGGGTTGAGCCAGCCTTCGGGTTCGATGCCTGTTTGTTTAACTAATTCTTGATGGGGAGGTCAGATGTTCCTCTCCATTTCAAGTTGAGCCGGCCTTTAGGTTCGATGCCTGTTTGCTTAACAGATTTTTGATGGCGAGGTCAGATGTTCTTCTCATTTAAGGATTGAGACGGCCTTTGGGTTCGATGCCTGTTTGTTTAACAGATGCCTGACTGCGAGGTCAAATGTTCTTCTCAACTTCGGGTTGAGCCGGCCTTCGGGTTCAATGCCTGTTTGTTTAACAGATGCCTAGCATAGAAGTCTAATGTTCTTATCAACTTCGGGTTGAGCCGCACTTCCGGTTCGATACCTGTTTGTTTAACAGATGCCTAACGGTGAGGACAAATGTTCTTCTAAACTACGGGTTTAGCCGACTTTTGGGTTTGATGCCTGTTTGTTTAACAAATGCCTGGCGGCTATGTCAGATGTTATTCTCAACTTTGGGTTGAGCCGGCCTTCGGGTTCGATTCCTGTTTGTATAACTAATGCCAGATTTGGAGGTCAGATGTTCCTCTCAACTTCAAGTTGAGCCGACCTTCAGGTTCGATGCATGTTTGTTTAACAGTTGTTTGACGGCGAGGTTAGATGTTCTTCTCAATTAAGGATTGAGACAACCTTCGGGTTCGATGCATGTTTGTTTAACAGATGCTTGACGGCAAGGTCAAATGTTCTTCTCAACTTCGGGTTAAGCCGGCCTTCGGGTTCGATACCTGTTTGTTTAAGAGATGCCTGACAGCGAGGTCTAATGTTCTTATCAACTTCAGGTTGAGCTGCCCTTCGGGTTCGATGCCTGTTTGTTTAACAGATGCCTGACGATGAGGTCTGATGTTCTTCTCAACTTCGGGTTGAGCCGGCCTTCGAATTTGATGCCTGTTTGTTTAACAGATGCTTGACAGTGAAGTCAAATGCTCCTCTCAACTTCATGTTGAGCCGAACTTTGGGTTCGATGCCTGTTTGTTTAACAGATTCCTAACGGCAAGGTCAGATGTTCCTCTCAATCTCGTGTTGAGTCGGCCTTCGGGTTCGATGCCTCTTTGTTTAACAGTTTCCTGACGGCGAGGTCAGATGTTCTTCTCAACTTCATGTTGTGCCGGCCTTAGGTTTCGATGCCTATTTGTTTAACTAATGCCTGATGGGGAGGTCAGATGTTCCTCTCAACTTCGAGGTGAGCCGACCTTCGGATTCGGTACCTGTCTGTTTAACAGATGTTTGACAACGAGGTCAGATGTTCTTCTCAATTAAGGATTGAGACGACCTTCGGGTTCGATGCATGTTTGTTTAACAGATGCTTGACGGCGAGGTCAGATGTTCTTCTCAACTTTGTGTTGTGTCGGCCTTCGGGTTCGATGCCTGTTTGTTTAACTAATGTTTGATGGGAAGGTCAGATGTTCCTCTCAACTTCAAGTTGAGCCGGCCTTCGGGTTCGATGCTTGTTTGTTTAACAAATATTTGACGGCGAGGTTGGATGTTCTTCTCAATTAAGGATTCAGTCGGCCTTTGGGTTTGATGCCTGTTTGTTTAACATATGCCTGGCGGCTATGTCAGATGTTCTTCTCAACTTCGGGTTGAGCCGGCCTTCGGGTTTGATTCCTGTTTGTTTAACTAATGCCTGGCAACGAGGTCGGATGTTCTCCTCAACTTCGGGTTGAGTCGACCATCAAATTCGATGCCAGTTTGTTTAACATATGCCTGACTGCGACGTCAGATGTTCTTCTCAACTTCGTGTAATGCCGGCCTTCGGGTTTGATGCCTGTTTGTTTAACTAATGCCTGATGGCCAGGTCAGATGTTCCTCTCAACTTCGAGGTGAGCCGGCCTTCGGGTTCGATACCTGTTTGTTTAACAGATGTTTGACGGCGAGGTCAGATGTTCTTCTCAATTAAGGATTGAGATGACCTTTGGGTTCGATGCATGTTTGTTTAACAGATGCTTGACAGCAAGGTCAGATGTTCTTCTCAACTTTGTGTTGTGCCGGCCTTCGAGTTCGATGCCTGTTTGTTTAACTAATGTCTGATGGGAAGGTCAGATGTTCCTCTCAACTTCAAGTGGAGCCAGCCTTCGGGTTCGATGCCTGTTTATTTAACAAATGTTTAACGGCGAGGTCAGATGTTCCTCTCAACCTCGTGTTGAGCCGGCCTTCGGGTTCGATGCCTGTTTGTTTAACAGTTTCCTGACGGCGAGGTCAGATGTTCTTCTCAACTTCATGTTGTGCCGGCCTTCGGTTTGTATGCCTGTTTGTTTAACTAATGCCTGATGGGGAGGTCAGATGTTCCTCTCAACTTCGAGTTGAGCCGGCCTTCGGATTCGATACCTGTTTGTTTAATAGATGTTTGACGGCGAGGTCAGATGTTCTTCTCAATTAAGGATTGAGACGACCTTCAGGTTCGATGCATGTTTGTTTAACAGATGCTTGACGGCGAGGTCGGATGTTCTTCCCAACTTTGTGTTGTGCCGGCCTTCGGGTTCGATGCCTGTTTGTTTAACTAATGTCTGATGGGAAGGTCAGATGTTCCTCTCAAATTCAAGTTGAGCCGGCCTTCGGGTTCGACGCCTGTTTGTTTAACAAATATTTGACGGCGAGGTTGGATGTTCTTCTCAATTAAGGATTGAGCCGGCCTTTGGGTTTGATGCCTGTTTGTTTAACATATGCCTGGCGGCTACGTCAGATGTTCTTCTCAACTTCGGGTTGAGTCGGCCTTCGGGTTCGATTCCTGTTTGTTTAACTAATGCCTGGCAACGAGGTCGGATGTTCTTCTCAACTTCGGGTTGAGTCGACCATCAAATTTGATGCCAGTTTGTTTAACATATGCGTGACTGTGACGTCAGATGTTCTTCTCAACTTTGTGTTATGCCAGCCTTCGGGTTTGATGCCTGTTTGTTTAACTAATGCCTGATGGGCAGGTCAGATGTTCCTCTCAATTTCAAGGTGAGCTGGCCTTCGGGTTCGATACCTGTTTGTTTAACAGGTGTTTGACGGCGAGGTCAGATGTTCTTCTCAATTAAGGATTGAGACGACCTTCGGGTTCGATGCATGTTTGTTTAACAGATGCTTGACGGCGAGGTCAGATGTTCTTCTCAACTTTGTGTTGTGCCGGCCTTCGGGTTCGATGCCTGTTTGTTTAACTAATGTCTGATGGGAAGGTCATATGTTCCTCTCAACTTCAAGTTGAGCCGGCCTTCGGGTTCGATTCCTGTTTATTTAACAAATGTTTGACGGTGAGGTCAGATGTTCCTCTCAACTTCGTGTTGAGCCGGCCTTCGGGTTGGATGCCTGTTTGTTTAAGAGATGCCTGACAGCAAGGTCTAATGTTCTTATCAACTTCGGGTTGAGCAGCCCTTCGGGTTCAATGCCTGTTTGTTTAACAAATTCCTAGCAGAGAAGTCTAATGTTCTTATCAACTTCGGGTTGAGCCGCCCTTTCGGTTCGATGCCTGTTTGTTTAACAGATGCCTAACGGTGAGGACAAATGTTCTTCTAAACTTCGGGTTTAGCCGGCTTTTGGGTTTGATGCCTGTTTGTTTAACAAATGCCTGGCGGCTATGTTAGATGTTCTTCTCAACTTCGGGTTGAGCCGGCCTTCGGGTTCGATTCCTGTTTGTTTAACTAATGCCAGATTTGGAGGTCAGATGTTCCTCACAACTTCAAGTTGAGCCGGCCTTCGGGTTCGATGCATGTTTGTTTAACAGATGTTTGATGGCGAGGATAGATGTTCTTCTCAATTAAGGATTGAGACGACCTTCAGGTTCGATGCGTGTTTGTTTAACAGATGCTTGACGGCAAGGTCAAAGGTTCTTCTCAACTTCGGGTTGAGTCGGCCTTCGGGTTCGATGCCTGTTTGTTTAAGAGATGCCTGACAGCGAGGTCTAATGTTCTTATCAACTTCAGGTTGAGCCGCCCTTCGGGTTCGATGCCTGTTTGTTTAATAGATACCCGACAGTGAGGTCAGATGTTCTTCTCAACTTCGGGTTGAGCCGGCCTTCGAATTTGATGCCTGTTTGTTTAACAGATGCTTGACAGTAAAGTCAAATTTTCCTCTCAACTTCATGTTAAGCCGAACTTTGGGATCGATACCTGTTTGTTTAACAGATTCCTAACGGCGAGGTCAGATATTCCTCTCAACCTCGTGTTGAGTCGGCCTTCGGGTTCGATGCCTTTTTGTTTAACAGTTTCCTGACGGCGAGGTTTGATGTTCTTCTCAACTTCATGTTGTGCCGGCCTTCGGGTTCGATGCCTGTTTGTTTAACTAATGTCTGATGGGAAGGTCAAATGTTCCTCTCAACTTCAACTTGAGCCGGCCTTCAGGTTCGATGCCTGTTTGTTTAACAAATGTTTGACGGTGAGGTTGGATGTTCTTCTCAATTAAGGATTGAGACGGCCTTCGGGTTCGATGCCTGTTTGTTTAACAGATGCCTGATGGCGAGGTCAAATGTTCTTCTCAACTTCAGGTTGAGCCGGCCTTCGGTTTCAATGCTTGTTTGTTTAATAGATGCCTAGCCGAGAGGTCTAATGTTCTTATCAACTTCGGGTTGAGCCGCCCTTCCGGTTCGATGCATGTTTGTTTAACAGATGTCTAACGGTGAGGTCAGATGTTCTTCTCAACTTCGGGTTGAGCCGGCCTTCGGATTTGATGCCTGTTTGTTTAACAGATGCTTGACAGTGAAGTCAAATGTTCCTCTCAACTTCATGTTGAGCCAAACTTTGGGTTCGATGCCTGTTTGTTTAACAGATGCCTAACGGAGAGGTCAGATGTTCCTCTCAACCTCGTGTTGAGCCGGCCTTCGGGTTCGATGCCTGTTTGTTTACAGGTTTCCTGACGGCGAGGTCAGATGTTCTTCTCAACTTCATGTTGTGCTGGCCTTCGGTTTCGATGCCATTTTGTTTAACTAATGCCTAATGTGGAGGTCAGATGTTCCTCTCAACTTCGAGGTAAGCCGGCCTTCGGGTTCGATACCTGTTTGTTTAATAGATGTTTGACAGTGAGGTCAGATGTTCTTCTTAATTAAGGAATTGAGACGATCTTCGGGTTCGATGCATTTTTGTTTAACAGATGCTTCACGACGAGGTCAGATGTTATTCTCAACTTTGTGTTGTGCCGGCCTTCGGGTTTGATGCCTGTTTGTTTAACTAATGTCTGATGGGAAGGTCAGATGTTCCTCTCAACTTCAAATTGAGCCGGCCTTCTGGTTCGATGCCTGTTTGTTTAACAAATGTTTGACGGCGAGGTTGGATGTTCTTCTCAATTAAGGATTGAGACGGCCTTCGGGTTCGATGCCTGTTTGTTTAACAGATGCCTGACGGCAAGGTCAAATGTTCTTCTCATCTTCAGGTTGAGCCGGCCTTCGGGTTCAATGCTTGTTTGTTTAACAGATGCCTAGCCGAGAGGTCTAATGTTCTTATCAACTTCGGGTTGAGCCGCCCTTCCGGTTCGATGCATGTTTGTTTAACAGATGCCTAACGGTGAGGTCAGATGTTCTTCTCAACTTCGGGTTGAGACGGCGTTTGGGTTTGATGCCTGTTTGTTTAACATATGCCTGGCGGCTATGTCAGATGTTCTTCTCAACTTCGGGTTGAGCCGGCCTTCGGGTTCGATTCCTGTTTGTTTAACTAATGCCTGGCAACGAGGTCGGATGTTCTTCTCAACTTCGGGTTGAGTCGACCATCAAATTCGATGCCAGTTTGTTTAACATATGCCTGACTACGAGGTCAGATGTTCTTCTCAACTTTGTGTTATGCCGGCCTTCGGGTTCGATGCCTATTTGTTGAACTAATGTCTGATGGGCAGGTCAGATGTTCCTCTCAACTTCGAGGTGAGCCGGCCTTCGGGTTCGATACCTGTTTGTTTAACAGATGTTTAATGACGAGGTCAGATGTTCTTCTCAATTAAGGATTGAGACGACCTTCGGGTTCGATTAATGTTTGTTTAACAGATGCTTGACGACAAGGTCAGATGTTCTTCTCAACTTTGTGTTGTGCCGGCCTTCGGGTTCGATGCCTGTTTGTTTAACTAATGTCTGATGGGAAGGTCAGATGTTCCTCTCAACTTCAAGTTAAGCCGGCCTTCGGGTTCGATGCCTGTTTGTTTAACAAATGTTTGACGGCGAGGTTGGATGTTCTTCTCAATTAAGGATTGAGACTGCCTTCGGGTTCGATGCCTGTTTGTTTAACAGATGCCTGACGGCGAGGTCAAATGTTCTTCTCAACTTCAGGTTGAGCCGGCCTTCGGGTTCAATGCTTGTTTGTTTAAACGATGCCTAGCCGAGAGGTCTAATGTTCTAATCAACTTCGGGTTGAGCCACCCTTCCGGTTCGATACATGTTTGTTTAACAGATGCCTAACGGTGACGTCAGATGTTCTTCTTAACTTTGGGTTGAGCCGGCCTTTGGGTTTGATGCCTGTTTGTTTAACATATGCCGGGCGGCTATGTCAGATGTTCTTCTCAACTTCGGGTTGAGCCGGCTGATGCGTGTTTTTCGCAAGTGTACGAATCACGTCAAAGTAATATAAAAGATTATCGAATCCACAGAGACCAAGTGTCAATCTATCGTACCTGTTGTTATGGTGTTTATCTAAGGCAACTATTTTTAAGGGTTTTAGTAAGGGTGCAATGGTAAATAAAATTATAATTTTAAATAATAAATAAAAGACAGGCTCGAATGTAATTCACGTAATCAATGATAATCCAGTACTTGTTAATGGAACTACTTATGGGCAATGTTTTCTCTTTTGAAAGGAACTAATTTAACAGGAACTGTCGCTTTCGCGTATTCAGAACCGAGTTGTACTCTCTAATCAACCCCTCCTATTGTCACGGATAAAAAGGTGCGTACTGCGTTAGAGTAGTAAACCTATTTTTAAGAAATATAGTTTCTTAACAAAGTTGAAAAGTATTTTAACCTGGACTTCTTAGCAAAAAGAGGTTCTTATGAACCAGACTCTAAATCTCATAACGCGTCCGAAAATCGTTTTAAAATCTCTTTTCTTTTTAATCTAAAAACTCCTAATGAACTATACAAAGCGCTTTTGGCTGTTTTTGAAATAGTTAAAAACAATTACTTGAATTGAAAGATAAAATAGCCCTTAGGTGTTTCCACGAACAATTATACTGATTACTGGTTTAATTACGATCCTTACATTCTAACCTTTATGGGATTAGTTAGACATGATAAAGTAAATATTCTTTTTATAGTTTTTCATACGAGTAATTTAAAGCGAGTGCGGGAAGTAAACAAAGTAAATGTGCGAGTGCGGGAAATAAACAAAGTAAATGTGCGAGTGCGGGAAGTAAACAAAGTAAAGTGCGAGAAAATAAATAAAAGTAAAGCAATGCGGAAAAATAAAATACGAACTGGAATTAAAATGGCGGCAGGATTAACTTCCTCCAGAGTGCTCCAAAACTCGAACCACAGACAGATTACAGACTCGATCACTCGATTGCAGAGGCACCCCGATGTGGAATGGCAACTGCTTTATAACTGATATATGCCTAGAGAATTCTAATTCTGGATGAAGAAAAACGAAAATCTAAGGTCCTATTTATAGGAGAAACTGAAAGCGCAAAATGACCGGGACGCCCCTCCACTAAAAAGTGGAGGTTGTAGATTTTTGCCTTGTGGCGCCCGCCACAGGCCTATGGCGCCCGCCACGGTCCCTACAGGGGATGATGTAGTGGGGATCGTGGGTCTTGGAGGTTGAGGAGTGGTCTTGAGACGTGGCCACGTCATGGCTAACCCTATGGCGCCCGCCACAGTGGGTGCCGTAAGTGCAAAATGCTGAATTTCTAGGTTTTCGTCCGTTTTCACTCCTTTTTCGCTCCTTTTCCCGATTCAAGCTCCGATTATTATAAAAACCTGAAAACATAAGAAAACAAAGCAATAACAAAGCAAAACAACAATAAAAGCTAAGAATGCATGCGAAACCGGAGTCAGAAATACGGTGAATTTTAGTGTGATCAAATTCTCCCACACTTAAACCTTTGCTTGTCCTCAAGCAAACATTAAAGCTTAAGAAAATATGTTGTCAACACTTGTCTTTGGGCTAAAGGGATTCTAAGTTCAAGTCAGGATGCAGTGACAGATACTAACTAAGTGAACCAAGGGTACCATAGTAACACAAACACAAACTTCAATCCTATATTAACCACTCCATGTCATCCCACGATACCTAGGCCTATCTTCTCATCTTTTTGTGTCCTTTTCATTCAGGCGCAATCACATTAAGCCCGTTATCCGTACATGCTTCATAGTAGAGTGACCGGTTAGTGATTCTGATCCATAACATAAGGTTTCTGGCACATAAGCATGTGTAAACCTGTTTTTATTTCGCCTAAATGTAGCTGCGGGGGATCGGATCGTAATCCGCCCTACCAAGTTCAGTGCCAGATACCTCTGAACCAACTAACAATAGGTGACTTGCAATTTTTTTTCTTTTTGTGGCAAAAATTTTTTTCTTCTCTTTTTTCGGTTTAAATGACTTTGTGAGGGTCACCTATACCAGAGTTTGCCTTTTTTTCTTTTTTATTAGCACTGGATCATTCACTTATATTCATCGGCCCCCTACGTAGAGTATGCTTAGGCCGGAGCTGACTGCTAAAATAAACTACTTAGGACAATTTTTTGAATGATAGTAAAGGCCATGGTGGTGGGGTTTAGGAGTGATTCCTATATTCAAGAGGTCTATGGTGCTAAAATGGTTCTGATGTTTCAAAAAGTTGACCTAAGTCACCACATCCTAATCTAAACCTGTCTCAAAGCCCAAAAAACATGTGAAACAACATTGTTTTCTTTTTAAAAATTTTCTGGTAAGGCTAAGGAAATGGGAAAAAATGAAAATGAACTAAAAAGACACTATACTGGTGACTCGTCAGACTCATGCATTATCTAAGAAAAATAAATTACTGAAAAGGGAAATAACTGAAAGGAAATTAACTAAAAAAGGGAAATAACAGAAAGCAATAAAATCCCCTCCCACACTTAAATCGAACATTGTCCCCAATGTTTCGAAATAAGATAAGGGGGGTAACCTGGAAAAAGACTACTGAGGAGGGGCACTGGTGCCTTCGCCGTCCTGATGTGATGGTCTGGAACGACGGGATCTACTACGATGCTGGTCCCTCCGGTCGAGTCGTGCTGATAAAGCAGCCTGAGCACTCCGGACCTCCCGAAGGTTACCCAAGATGGAACCCTGAGTAGCCTCTACAAGCTGGTAGTGTCGGCTGTTGAACTCTCTCTGACGGTTCTGCTCTAATGAAATATCGTTCAAGGTACGGCAAACGTTGCTATAAGCACGATCCGAAACCAATCGCGATTGTTGCATGAAGCTCATATTGTCCGTCAGCTGCTGTGAAATAGTAGAGAGAAGGCCATCACGCCTTTCTTCTCTAGCTGTCATATCACGCCACATCTCCTCGGTGACAAAGAATCCAGGAGCAGTACCTGCAATAGGGTTAGAGGAAGATGGTGCAGTGTGTGACTGTGAAGGACGATGGGGGGACATGTGAGGGATGGGAGACTGCTCTCTCCGATCATACTCATCATCAGTGTCATGTGCCTCCCCATCGGGAATATTAGGAGGAAGTGGACCCAAAACACGTGGAGCATTAAGATCATAGGTCCAGTTCCTTTCATCACGTACATCAGTACGTCTACTGCATGGTAAAGCAACAGATGGGATAGCTACCCCATGAACCATCAACTCATAACCACCTTCTCTCCTTGTTCGGCACAATTTCATGTCTTTCAGAAATTTTAAATTAATTGTGCGAGGAGGTAGTGGTTCAAGTGTAGCTATCTCATCATTCAGGCCAAGAGCCCGAGCAATAGACGTAACAAGCCCTCCAAAAACAATCGGTCCTGTTTTATTAGTAAATAAAGTCATGTGGGCAAGCATAAACGGGACCGGATTGATGTGGGTTCTAGTGAGGCATCCTTGCAAAAATAGGAGTTCACGAGCATTAACCTTGTTTGGACTTTCCCGGCCAAAAATAGTACATGCCAAAAGAAGTCTAAAAACTCTTATGGCCGGGTTGTGAATGGTCGACGCAAGTATCCCTTCAAAAGAATTAATTGAAGTACTTGAAAGCCTTAGCCAGAAGGTAAATACCTCGGCCGACCATTCAGCATCCAAAGGTGCCTCACAAATCGAACCTTCCCTATGAGGGATTCCTAACAAACCTGCTAGCTCATTGGTACTGAATTCATATTCAATTCCAAATAATCTAAAAATAACAGTACCGACAGTGCTAGCAGTGTCAGGACTGACAGTGTATATCAAAGAACTTAAAAACTCAGTTGTCAGCCTCTCATAGGTAGGTTCTTGATTAATGAAAATATTATGCAAGCCTAGAAATTCTAATAGATTAAAAACACTATGATAAATACCCAAAGCATACAGACAGTTATCGTCGACGTACCTAGTCGAGAGGATTTCTCGACTTTGAAGCCTCTGAATAATTTTCCGTTGCCTTTCGCCCGGTCTTCCATCACGAAGAGTAAATCCGTTGAACTCCATTGTTGAAAAGCTCCTTAGGTAGTGAAAATAGTAGAAAAGTGGTTTATGAGGGGAATGATAAAGTTTTGATTTTTTTGGTTTTTGATGGATGAAAATGGAAATGGATGTTGGATATGTTTTATGGATGGAGGGTATTTTGGAAATGGGGGAGCTTTAATGGGGTCAAGGAGGATTTGGAAGGTTGGAAAAATGGGTTTTTGGTGAAGAAAGGGATGAAAATGGTGGAAATGGGGATTGAATCCCGTATTTGTGGATGATACGGTGTGGCGCCCGCCACAGGGCCTATGGCGCCCGCCACAAGGCCAATTCCTGGGCCTTGTGGTTTTGGATCCTCCTTTGGGCCTTCCTTGCACCTTTGTCTTCCGGGGGGTCTGAATAGCGTTTTCTTCTTCTTTTCAAGGCATTGGCTTGCATATTTTTGTCTTATATATTTTTTTTTCTTTGCACGACAAAAATAAAATAATTAAAAATCAAAAAAGAAAAAAGAAAAATTAGTGCATAATATGTATATATATAAGGAATTCAAAAGTGCATGAAAATATAAAAGTGGAAATGCGATAAATAAAACGAAGTTAAATACTAGGGTAGTGCTGTCAGGGTGGAATGAGTCATGTGGTAGGTTTCTTAGCCTGGCTTGATCCGCGAATCTCAGCTATCTCCCTCCGAAGCTCGTCGATCGCCTGATGTAGAGCATCGGTCTCCGAGGCATGAGTGAGATCAGAAACCTGCATCTGTAACTCTAAGTCTGCCACTTCCTGCTCGAGCAGGGCAGTCTCCTTGCGGAGCTCATAAATCTGTGTTTGTAGGTCAGGTGGCTGCAGAGACATATTGTTAGACATAACAGTGATTCGGGGAGTGAGAGGTGTAGGAGTGTACTCAGCGGCGGGAGGCGATTTCGGCTCTTCGACAGTCTCTCCATAACCCTCTAGAGCATAACTCCAATTGGCAGGATCATGGACACTGGTCATCAGCGGATCTGGTAATGTAAAGTAGTGTATCGCTTCACCGTCGATCAGCAATCTAAACATGTTGGGCTCAAAAGAAGCCCTCCTCATCAGTCCTCTATCAAGACAAAAATCAATATCCAGGGTGGTGTAGCAGCAGAAGGTCCTGAGGTGCAATAGCTTGCGAGACAAACCCAATGCAGTAGCAATCTGTGTAACAATCCCACCGACATGGATGATTCCTACTGATGATCTGGCAACACTAGCAAGGCCCTTCAGTAGAAAGTTGCCACAAGCAACAGGGCGAGACTGAGTCGCACAAAACAGTAGGAAAATCTCCTCTTCACTTAGCAGTGTCTCTGTATCTGGAAAACCTAGGAAAGAATGTGCTAGAATCATCTGGAAGTACCTCAATGCAGGGTTGTGGATTACCTGAGAAAACTGGGTAGAAGGATCTTGGCTCCCTCCGCCTGATATTTTAGTCCAAAACTTTTCCACTTCTCTGCTCATAAAATACCCCATCGGAGTCTCTGGAATAGCATCAGGAGTAGTCTGGAAACCTAGTAAATCACCAAACTCTTTGTGAGAGAATGAGTAGTCAATCCCGAACAACCTGAAAACAGCGAGTCCATCGGGTCCAGCCCAAGGGTCATGATGAAACGAGCTGAGGAACTCAAGAGTCAAGTTCCTATAAGTGTTGTTCCTGTCGTCAAACTGGTCCCACTGGAGTTGATGGCATAAAAATCTGACGCTTGGCTCTATCCCCAAGGCATCCATGCAGTCATGGTCAGGGTACCTGGTAGGAGCCATAGGGCGTCTCATGTGAACATAGTAACGCTCTCTTTGTGCATCATCTCTAAAGGCCACGTGCATGTCATCAGGGTTCTGCATTCTGTACAAGGTTAGCAAACAAGTCCTGAAAGCACATAAAACATTCAATCGTGAGTCCTGACATAATAATAAAATAAACAAATTAAAATAAAGTAAAAATAAAAATAAAAAGTACAAAAATAAGAAAAACCATGGGTTGCCTCCCATGCAGCGCTTGTTTAACGTCATTAGCTCGACGACCGATATTTAAACATCATTGGAAGGATATGGTGGATCACTCAGCGTATGGCATGTGTATGTTGTTGGAATGTCACCTCCTTCGTAGGGCTTCAACCTCTGTCCATTGACTATGAACGGTTTACATGTTTGGTTCTTGATTTCAATAGCACCGGATCTCAGGATCTTAGATACTTCGAAAGGGCCAGTCCATCTTGAACGGAGTTTACCTGGAAATAGTCGTAGCCTAGAATCGAACAGGAGAACAGGATCGCCTATTTTGAAGTCTCTTCTTATGATTCTTTTGTCATGCCAAGCTTTTGTTCTTTCTTTGTATATGATGGCATTTTCGTAGGCAGATTGTCTGAGCTCTTCTAATTTGTGGATATCAAGGATACGTTTCTCACCAACTGTCAAGTAATCCAAATTCAAAGTTTTGATGGCCCAATAGGCCTTATGCTCCAACTCAAATGGTAAGTGACATGATTTTCCATAGACCAGTTGATAAGGGGTTGTTCCTATAGGAGTTTTGAAAGCGGTTCTATAGGCCCATAATGCTTCTTGAAGTTTCTGCGACCAATCTTTTCTAGATATAGAGACAGTCTTCTCGAGGATTTGTTTTATCTCCCTATTAGATACTTCCACTTGTCCATTGGTCTGTGGGTGGTATGGTGTTGCTACTCTATGCTTAACTCCATACTTGCTTAAAAGTTTATCAAATATTCTCGATATGAAGTGTGATCCTCCATCACTTATGACTAAACGGGGTGTTCCAAACCTGGGAAATATATAATTCTTGAATAATTTGATGACTACTCTGGTGTCGTTTGTGGGTGCGGCGATAGCTTCAATCCATTTAGACACGTAGTCAACAGCTACTAATATGTACTGATTTCCAAAAGATGGTGGGAACGGTCCCATAAAGTCTATACCCCATACGTCGAAGAGTTCTACTTCTTGGATATTTCTTAACGGCATTTCATTATGTCTTGAAATATTTCCTGTGCGTTGGCATCTGTCACACTTGACAATGAAAGCATGGACATCACGCCACATAGTAGGCCAAAATAGGCCAGCTTGAAGAATCTTGGCGTAGGTCTTAGATGTGCTTGCATGTCCACCATAGGGTGCAGAGTGACAATGCTCAATTATATTATTTACCTCTTCTTCTGGAACACAACGGCGGAAAATGCCATCTTTACCTCTCTTGAAAAGAAATGGATCGTCCCAATAGAAGTTTCTCACATCACTATAGAACTTCTTCTTCTGGTGGTAGTTTAGATCAGGGGGTATGATGTCAGCGGCTAGGTAATTAACAAAATCTGCATACCAAGGTACATTGCTTATAGCTAAGGATTTATGAAATTGCTCATTAGGGTCTGGGTTATCATCTTCAATGGTTTCTAGTTGGGCTATCAGTCTATCGTAGGCAAAATCGTCATTTATGGGTACTGGATCAGGTTTCAGGTATTCTAGCCTAGATAGGTGATCAGCTACCACATTATCAGTGACTTTCTTGTCACGGATATCCAAATCAAACTCTTGTAATAATAGAATCCATCGAAGTAACCTAGGCTTGGCATCCTTTTTGCTTAGTAAGTAACGAATGGCAGCATGGTCGGTGTAAACTATAATCTTGGCTCCTACTAGATAAGATCTAAATTTGTCTATTGCAAAAACTACAGCTAGGAGCTCTTTTTCGGTTGTTGCGTAGTTGAGCTGTGCAGCGTCTAGGGTTCTACTGGCATAATAAATCACATGTAACTTCTTATCTTTTCTCTGACCTAGAACGGCTCCAACAGCATAATCACTGGCGTCACACATTATCTCAAACGGTTCCGACCAATCAGGGGGTTTTAGATTCTCTATGACTTCTATTTTTGCTTTATCTACCTCTATACCTTTTTCGGAAACTATATGTCCTAAAACAATCCCTTCGGTGACCATGAAATGACATTTTTCCCAATTTAGCACAAGGTTTACCTCCACACATCTCTCCAGGATTTTCTCAAGGTTGACAAGACAATTTTTGAAATTTGACCCACAAACTGAGAAATCGTCCATAAATACTTCCATGATTCCATCCAAATAATCAGCAAAGATAGACATCATGCAGCGTTGGAAAGTTGCAGGAGCATTACAAAGTCCAAAAGGCATTCTTCTATAGGCAAAGGTTCCAACTGGGCATGTAAAGGTAGTTTTTTCTTGATCTTCGGGGTGAATAGGTATTTGGAAGAATCCTGAATATCCATCTAAATAACAAAAGTAAGAGTGTCTGGCTAGGCGCTCCAACATTTGGTCTATGAATGGTAATGGGAAATGGTCCTTCCTAGTTGCTTTATTTAATTTTCTATAATCTATGCACATACGCCAACCTCCATCAGTTCTTTTTGCTACAGGTTCGCCCTTCTCGTTTTGCACGACTGTGATGCCTCCCTTTTTAGGTACTACATGCACAGGACTCACCCATTTACTGTCCGAGATCTGATATATTATACCTGCCTCTAGTAACTTAAGAACTTCAGTCTTAACTACAGTACTCATTATAGGATTTATTCTACGTTGGTGTTCTCTAGAAGGTTTTGAATCTTCTTCAAGCAAAATCCGATGCATGCATACGGATGGGCTTATTCCTTTTAGATCAGAGATCTTATATCCTAAGGCTGAGGGGTACCTACGTAAAACTTCTAATAATTGATCGGTTTCTTCTTGGTTTAAGGTAGCACTGACTATAACTGGACGGTTCATATCTTCATCAAGAAATTCATATCTCAGGTTTTTAGGCAGTTCCTTAAGTTTTACGGTCGGTTTTATAGGGCAAGGCATAGGATCTGGGGTTAGAGATAAATATTCGTGAAGGTTATCATCAATGTAGGGTGTTTTATAATTGTCATCTTCCAAAATAAGGGTTGATGGCGATTTTATAGATTCAGTTTCTTCTTCTTGTTCTAATTCCCTAATACATTCTTCGATGATATCTAAGGCATAACAAGAATCTCCTATCACAGGTGCCATAAGAAATTTTGACAATATAAATTCTATCTTCTGGCCACCTACCTCAAAAGTTAGTTTTCCCTTTTTAACATCTATTACGGCTCCAGCAGTCGATAAGAACGGTCTACCTAGGAGGATTGGTATGTCGTCATCTTCTTTAATGTCCAAGACAATAAAATCAGTAGGTATAAACAGCTGACCTATCCTAACAGGGACGTCTTCAAGTATGCCTATAGGGTATTTAACGGATCTATCGGCTAATTGAAGTGACATCTTAGTAGGTTGTAATTCTCCTAAGTTTAATCTCTCACAAACTGCTAAAGGCATTAAGCTCACACTAGCTCCTAAGTCTAGAAAAGCTTTTTCGATGACATGATTCCCCAAAACACAAGGAATGGAAAAATTTCCGGGATCTTTATCTTTCTTTGCTAACCTATTTTCGGAAATAGAATTACATTCCACGGGTTTCGGATCTTCGAGTCTACGTTTATTTGTAAGTATGTCTTTGAGAAACTTAGCATAAGAAGGTATTTGGGTGATGGCTTCTGTAAAGGGGATTTCTACGTGAAGTTTTTCTATAACCTTAACGAATTTTTGATATTGATTATCGATTTGGGTTTTCTTTAATCTTTGAGGGTAAGGTACTGGTGGTTTGTATGGCGGTGGCGGTACATAGGTTTTATTTTTAGGTTCTTCTCCTTTTTCTTGTCTTTCCGGGGTTTCAGGCTTCTCTGGTTACTTTTCCTCATTCCTCTCAGAAGTTTCGGGCTCACTTAATCTAGGGTTTAAAGGTTCCTTATAAGCGGTTCCACTTCGTAGAGTAATGGCATTAGCTTGCCCTTTCGGGTTTTGTTGAGGTTGTCCAGGGAACTGTCCTCCAGGTGTAGTCTGTGGGGCTTGGTTTAACGCTACCTGAGAGATCTGGGTTTCAAGCATCTTATTATGAGTAATAATTTGATCAACCTTGGTTCCTAACTTGGTAATTAGTTCGTTAACATGGACGTTATGGTTCATGAACTCTTTGTTTTGTTGTTTTTGAGCAACGATAAAATCTTTTACAACTTCCTCAAAGCTCGGGCTAGGTGGTACAGGTTGCATAGGTTGATTTGTTCTAGGGGCTTGGTAACCTTGTTGTCTCGGAGGTGCGGTATTTTGGATAGGGTTATTATTTTTGTAGGAGAAGTTTGGGTGATTCCTCCATCCAGGGTTATATGTGTTTGAAAATGGGTTCCCTTGGGTATAGTTCACTTGCTCAGTGTTGGTTTCATTCAACAGATTGCATTCGGCGGATTGGTGTCCTTGCGTTCCACATATCTCACAATTCGGCGAAACTGCGGCAACAGTATTCGGAGTTGTACACATATGTTCGACTCTAAGGGCCAACGCGTCCATTTTAGCCTGCATCATGTCTATAGAGCTTAGCTCATGTATTCCTCCTTGGGCTTCCTTCTTTTCCACTGTCGCTCGTTCTACTCCCCATGATTGATGGTTTTGGGCCATATCCTCGATAAGGGCACTAGCTTCAGGGTAAGGTTTGTTCATCAGTGCGCCACCAGCGGCAGCGTCGATGGTCATTTTAGTGTTATAAAGAAGTCCATTATAGAAGGTTTGGATGATTAGCCAATTCTCTAGGCCATGGTGTGGGCATGCTCTTAATAGTTCTTTATATCTCTCCCAGGCTTCGAACAACGACTCTCCTTGGTGTTGGGTAAATCTAGTTATTAGGTTTCGAAGAAGAGCGGTCTTACTTGGGGGAAAATATCTAGCAAGGAAAACTTTTCTAAGGTCATCCCAAGTTGTTATTGAATTGGGTGGAAGGGAATCTAACCATGATAGAGCTTTATCTCTGAGGGAAAAGGGAAATAATCTTAAGCGTATTGCCTCAGGAGAAGCTCCATTGGTCTTAAAGGTGTCTGCTAACTGAAGAAAGTTTTTTAAATGTTGGTTTGGGTTATCAGTAGCGAGACCTGCGAATTGTCTCTGTTGCACTAATTGCAGCAGGGATGGCTTAAGTTCAAAATTATTGGCTGGGATAGCGGGGTTTACTATACTGGGACTAGGTTCCTCGTTTGATGGTTGGGCGAAGTCCTTAAGAGGTCTTCGGTTTTGATCTTCGGCCATAGCTCTCCTATTCCTATGGAAAAACAAACGTGCGCGAGCGTAACGTTCAGGTTCAGCTAGAGGGTCTAATAAACTTCCGGCACTGCGAGTCTTTCGCATTGACCGGTGGGTAACAACCTTAGTCTAAACGGTATAACTACAGGGTAATGAAATTTGACGATATTGGTCCCCGGCAACGGCGCCAAAAACTTGATGCGTGTTTTTCGCAAGTGTACGAATCACGTCAAAGTAATATAAAAGATTATCGAATCCACAGAGACCAAGTGTCAATCTATCGTACCTGTTGTTATGGTGTTTATCTACGGCAACTATTTTTAAGGGTTTTAGTAAGGGTGCAATGGTAAATAAAATTATAATTTTAAATAATAA
The DNA here is from genome assembly GCA_963859935.3 of Lathyrus sativus. Taxonomy (NCBI): domain Eukaryota; kingdom Viridiplantae; phylum Streptophyta; class Magnoliopsida; order Fabales; family Fabaceae; genus Lathyrus; species Lathyrus sativus. The sequence goes on from OZ012735.1 coordinate 434,567,732, forward strand.
ATAAAAGACAGGCTCGAATGTAATTCACGTAATCAATGATAATCCAGTACTTGTTAATGGAACTACTTATGGGCAATGTTTTCTCTTTTGAAAGGAACTAATTTAACAGGAACTGTCGCTTTCGCGTATTCAGAACCGAGTTGTACTCTCTAATCAACCCCTCCTATTGTCACGGATAAAAAGGTGCGTACTGCGTTAGAGTAGTAAACCTATTTTTAAGAAATATAGTTTCTTAACAAAGTTGAAAAGTATTTTAACCTGGACTTCTTAGCAAAAAGAGGTTCTTATGAACCAGACTCTAAATCTCATAACGCGTCCGAAAATCGTTTTAAAATCTCTTTTCTTTTTAATCTAAAAACTCCTAATGAACTATACAAAGCGCTTTTGGCTGTTTTTGAAATAGTTAAAAACAATTACTTGAATTGAAAGATAAAATAGCCCTTAGGTGTTTCCACGAACAATTATACTGATTACTGGTTTAATTACGATCCTTACATTCTAACCTTTATGGGATTAGTTAGACATGATAAAGTAAATATTCTTTTTATAGTTTTTCATACGAGTAATTTAAAGCGAGTGCGGGAAGTAAACAAAGTAAATGTGCGAGTGCGGGAAATAAACAACGTAAATGTGCGAGTGCGGGAAGTAAACAAAGTAAAGTGCGAGAAAATAAATAAAAGTAAAGCAATGCGGAAAAATAAAATACGAACTGGAATTAAAATGGCGGCAGGATTAACTTCCTCCAGAGTGCTCCAAAACTCGAACCACAGACAGATTACAGACTCGATCACTCGATTGCAGAGGCACCCCGATGTGGAATGGCAACTGCTTTATAACTGATATATGCCTAGAGAATTCTAATTCTGGATGAAGAAAAACGAAAATCTAAGGTCCTATTTATAGGAGAAACTGAAAGCGCGAAATGACCGGGACGCCCCTCCACTAAAAAGTGGAGGTTGTAGATTTTTGCCTTGTGGCGCCCGCCACAGGCCTATGGCGCCCGCCACGGTCCCTACAGGGGATGATGTAGTGGGGATCGTGGGTCTTGGAGGTTGAGGAGTGGTCTTGAGACGTGGCCACGTCATGGCTAACCCTATGGCGCCCGCCACAGTGGGTGCCGTAAGTGCAAAATGCTGAATTTCTAGGTTTTCGTCCGTTTTCACTCCTTTTTCGCTCCTTTTCCCGATTCAAGCTCCGATTATTATAAAAACCTGAAAACATAAGAAAACAAAGCAATAACAAAGCAAAACAACAATAAAAGCTAAGAATGCATGCGAAATCGGAGTCAGAAATACGGTGAATTTTAGTGTGATCACCGGCCTTCAGGTTCGATTCCTGTTTGTTTAACTAATGCCTGGCAACAAGGTCGGATGTTGTTCTCAACTTCGGGTTGAGTCGATCATCATATTCGATGCCAGTTTGTTTAACATATGCCTGACAGCGAGGTCAGATGTTCTTCTCAACTACGTGTTATGCCGGCCTTCGGGTTCGATGCCTGTTTGTTTAACTAATGCCTGATGGGCAGGTTAGATGTTCCTCTCAACTTCGAGGTGAGCCGTCCTTCGGGTTCGATACCTTTTTTTTAACAGATGTTTGATGGCGAGGTCATATGTTCTTCTCAATTAAGGATTGAGACGACCTTCGGGTTCGATGCATGTTTGTTTAACAGATGCTTAACAGCGAGGTCAGATGTTCATCTCAACTTTGTGTTGTGCCGGCCTTCGGGTTTGATGCCTGTTTGTTTAACTAATGTCTGATGGGAAGGTCAGATGTTCCTCTCAACTTCAAGTTGAGTCGGCCTTTGGGTTCGATGCCTGTTTGTTTAACAAATGTTTGAAGGCGAGGTTGGATGTTCTTCTCAATTAAGGATTGAGACGGCATTCGGGTTTGATGCCTGTTTGTTTAACAGATGCCTGACGGTGAGGTCAAATGTTCTTCTCAACTTCAGGTTGAGCCGGCCTTCGTGTTCAATGCTTGGTTGTTTAACAGATGCCTAGCCGAGAGGTCTAATGTTCTTATCAACTTCGGGTTGAGCCGCGCTTCCGGTTCGATGCATGTTTGTTTAACAGATGCCTAACGGTGAGGTCAGATGTTCTTCTCAACTTCGGGTTGAGCCGGCCTTTGGGTTTGATGCCTGTTTGTTTAACATATGCCCGGCGGCTATGTCAGATGTTTTTCTCAAATTCGGGTTGAGCCGGCCTTCGGGTTCGATTCCTGTTTGTTTAACTAATGCCTGGCAACGAGGTCGGATGTTCTTCTCAACTTCGGGTTGAGTCGACCATCAATTTCAATGCCAGTTTGTTTAACATATGCATGACTGCAAGGTCAGATGTTCTTCTCAACTTCGTGTTATGCCGACCTTCGGGTTCGATGCCTGTTTGTTTAACTAATGCCTGATGGGCAGGTCAGATGTTCCTCTCAACTTCGAGGTGAGCCGGCCTTTGAGTTCAATACCTGTTTGTTTAACAGATGTTTGACGGCGAGGTCAGATGTTCTTCTCAATTAAGGATTGAGACGACCTTCGGGTTCGATGCATGTTTGTTTAACAGATGCTTGACGGCGACGTCAGATGTTCTTCTCAACTTTGTGTTGTGCCGGCCTTTGGGTTCGATGCCTGTTTGTTTAACTAATGTCTGATTGGAAGGTCAGATATTCCTCTCAACTTCAAGTTGAGCCGGCCTTCGGGTTCGATGCCTGTTTGTTTAACAAATGTTTGACGGCGAGGTTGGATGTTCTTCTCAATTAAGGATTGAGACGGCCTTCGGGTTCAATGCCTGTTTGTTTAACAGATGCCTGACGGCGAGGTCAAATGTTCTTCTCAACTTCAGGTTGAGCCGGCCTTCGGGTTCAATGCTTGTTTGTTTAACAGATGCCTAGCAGAGAGGTCTAATGTTCTTATCAACTTCGGGTTGAGCCGCACTTCCGGTTCGATGCATGTTTGTTTAACAGATTCCTAACGGTGAGGTCAGATGTTCTTCTCAATTTCGGGTTGAGTCGGCCTTTGGGTTTGATGTCTGTTTGTTTAACATATGCCTGACGGCTATGTCAGATGTTCTTCTCAACTTCGGGTTGAGCCGGCCTTCGGGTTCGATTCCTGTTTGTTTAACTAATGTCTGGCAATGAGGTCGGATGTTCTTCTCAACTTCGGGTTGAGTCGACCATCAAATTCGATGCCAGTTTATTTAACATATGCCTGACTGCGAGGTCAGATGTTCTTCTCAACTTCGTGTTTGATGCATGTTTGTTTAACTAATTCCTGATGGGCAGGTCAGATGTTCCTCTCAACTTCAAGTTGAGTCGACCTTTGGGTTTCATGCCTGTTTGTTTAACAGATGTTTGACGGCGAGCTCAGATGTTCTTCTCAATTATGGATTGAGACGAACTTCGGGTTCGATGCCTGTTTGTTTAACAGATGCTTGCCAGCAAGGTCAAATGTTCTTCTCAACTTCGGGTTGAGCCAGCCTTCGGGTTCGATGTCTTTTTTTTTAACAGATGCCTAGCAGAGAAGTCTAATGTTCTTATCAACTTTGCGTTGATCCGCCCTTCGGATTCGATGCCTGTTTGTTTAACAGATGCCTAACAGTGAGGTCAGATGTTCTTCTCAACTTCGGGTTGAGCCGGCTTTCGGATTTGATTCCTGTTTGTTTAGCAGATGCTTGACAATGAATTCAAATGTTCCTCTCAACTTCATGTTGAGCCGACATTCAGGTTCGATGCCTATTTGTTTAATACATCCGTTACGGCGAGGTCAGATGTTCCTCTCAACTTCGTGTTGGGCCGGCCTTCGGGTTTGATGCCTGTTTGTTTAACAAATGCCTGACGGAAAGGTCTAATGTTCTTGTCAACTTTGGGTTAATCCACCCTTCGGGTTCGATGCCTGTTTGCTTAACAGATGCCAAATGGTTAGGTCAGATGTTCTTCTCAACTTCGGGTTGAGCTGGCCTTCGGAATTGATGCCTGTTTGTTTAACAGTTGCTTGACAGTGAACTCAAATGTTCATCTCAACTTCATGTTGAGCGACCTTCGTGTTCGATGCCTGTTTGTTTATTAGATGCCTGACGGCGAGGTCAGATGTTCCTGTCAACTTCATGTTGAGCCAGCCTACGGGTTCGATGCCTGTGTGTTTAACAGATGCCTAATGGCGAAGTCAGATGTTCTTCTCAACTTCGGGTTAAGCCAGCTTTCGGGTTCGATGCCTATTTGTTTAAGAGATGCCTGACGGTGAGGTCTAATTTTCTTATCAACTTTGGTTTGAGCCTCCCTTCGGGTTCGATGCCTGTTTGTTTAACAGATGCCTGACAGTGAGGTCAGATGTTCTTCTCAACTTCGGGTTGTGTCGGCCTTCGGATTTGATGCCTGTTTGTTTAACAGATTCTTGATAGGGAAGTAAGATGTTCTTCCCAACTTCGTGTTGTGCTAGCCTTCGGGTTCGATTCCTGTTGGTTTAACAAATGCCTGATAGGAAGGTCAGATGTTCCTCTCAACTTCGAGGTGAGCCGGCCTTCGGGTTCGATATCTATTTGTTTAATATATGTTTGACGGCGAGGTCAGATGTTCTTCTCAACTTCGGGTTGAGCCGGCCTTCAGGTTCGATGTCTGTTTGTTTAACAGATGCCTAGCAGAGAGGTCTAATGTTGTTATCAACTTCGCGTTGAGCTGCCCTTCGGGTTCGATGCCTGTTTGTTTAACAGATGCCTAACGGTGAGGTCATATGTTCTTCTCAACTTCGGGTTGAGTCGGCCTTCGGATTTGATGCCTGTTTTTTTAACAGATTCTTGACAGTGAAGTCAAATGTTCCTCTCAACTTCATGTTAAGCCGACCTTCAGGTTCAATGCCTGTTTGTTTAAGAGATGCTTGACGGCGAGGTCATATGTTCATCTCAACATCGTGTTGAGCCGGCCTTCGGGTTCGATGCCTGTTTGTTTAAGAGATGCCAGACAGTGAGGTCTAATGTTCTTATCAACTTCGGTTTAAGCCGCCCTTCGGGTTCGATGCCTGTTTGTTTAAGAGATGCCTTACGGTGAGGTCAGATGTTCTTCTCAACTTCGGGTTGAGCCGGCCTTCAGATTTGATGCATGTTTGTTTAACAGATGTTTGACAGTGAAGTCAAATGTTCTTCTCAACTTCATGTTGAGCCGACCTACGGGTTCGATGCCTGTTTGTTTAACAGATGCCTAACGGCGAGGTCAGATGTTCCTCTCAACTTCGTGTTGAGTCGGCCTTCGGGTTCGATACCTGTTTGTTTAACAGATGCCTGACGGCGAGGTCAGATGTTCTTCTCAACTTCGTGTTGTGCTAGCAATCGGGTTCGATGCCTTTTTTTTAACTAATGCTTGATGGTGAGGTCAGATGTTCCTCTCAACTTCGAGGTGAGCCGGCCTTCGGGTTCGATACCTGTTTGCTTAATACATGTTTGACGGCGAGGTCATATGTTCTTCTCAACTAAGGGTTTAGACGGCCTTCGGGTTTGATGCCTGTTTGTTTAACAGATGCCTGACGGCGAGTCAGATGTACTTCTCAACTTCGGGTTGAACCGGCCTTCAGGTTCCATAACTTTTTGTTTAACAGATGCCTGACGGCGAGGTCAGATGTTCTTCTCATCTTCGGGTTGAGCCGGCCTTTGGGTTCGATGCCTGTTTGTTTAGCAGATGCCTGGCGGCTAGGTCAGATGTTCTTCTCAACTTCGGGTTGAGCCGGTCTACGGGTTCGATTCCTGTTTGTTTAACTAATGCCTGGCTGGGAGGCGAATGTTCTTCTCAACTTTAGCTTGAGTCGGCCATCAAATTCGATGCCTGTTTGTTTAACAGATGCCTGACGGCAAGTTCAAATGTTCTTCTCAACTTCGGGATGAGTCGTCCTTCAGGTTCGATGCCTGTTTGTTTAACAGATGCCTAGCAGAAAGGTCTAATGTTCTTATCAACTTCGCGTTGAGCCGCCCTTCGCGTTCGATGCCTGTTTGTTTAACAGATGCCTAACGGTGAGGTCATATGTTCTTCTCAACTTCGGGTTGAGCCGGCCTTCGGATTTGATGCCTGTTTGTTTAACAGATGCTTGACAGTGAAGTCAAATGTTCCTCTCAACTTCATGTTGAGCCGACCTTCAGGTTCGATGCCTGTTTGTTTAAGAGATGCTTGACGGTGAGGTCAGATGTTCCTCTCGACTTTGTGTTGAGCCGACCTTCGAGTTCGATGCCTATTTGTTTAAGAGATGCCTGACAACGAGGTATGATTTTCTTATCAACTTCGGGTTGAGCCGCCCTTCGGGTTCAATGCCTGTTTGTTTAACAGATGTCTGACGGTGATGTCAGATGTTCTTCTCAAATTCGGGTTGAGCCGGCCTTCGAATTTGATGCCTGTTTGTTTAACAGATGCTTGATAGTGAAGTCAAATGTGCCTCTCAACTTCATGTTGAGACGACCTTCGGGTTCGATGCTTGTTTGTTTAACAGATGCCTGATGGTGAGGTCAGATGATCCTCTCAGCTTCGTGTTGAGCCGGGCTTCGCGTTCGATGCCTATTTGTTTAACAGATACCTGATGGTGAGGTCAGATGTTCTTCTCAACTTCGTATTGTGCTGACCTTCGGGTTCGATTCCTGTTGGTTTAACAAATACCTGATGGGAAGGTCAGATGTTGCTCTCAACTTCGAGGTGAGTCGGCCTTCGGGTTCGATACCTATTTGTTTAATATATGTTTGATGGCGAGGTCATATGTTCTTCACAACTAAGGGTTGAGACGGCCTTCGGGTTTGATGACTGTTTGTTTAACAGATGCCTGACGGCGAGGTCAGATGTTCTTCTCAACTTCGGGTTGAGCCGGCCTTTGGGTTCGATGCTTGTTTGTTTAACAGATGCCTGACAGTGAGGTCAGATGTTCTTCTCAAATTCGGGTTGAGCCGGCCTTCGGATTTGATGCCTGTTTGTTTAACAGATGCTTGGCAGTGAAGTCAAATGTTCCTCTCAACTTCATGTTGAGCCGACCTTCAGGTTCGGTGCCTGTTTGTTTAAGAGATGCTTGACGGTGAGGTCAGATGTTCCTCTCAACTTCGTGTTGAGCCGGCCTTCGGGTTCGATGCCTGTTAATTTAAGAGATGCCTGACAGCGAAGTCTAATGTTCTTATCAACTTCGGGTTGAGCAACCCTTCGGGTTCGATGCTTGTTTGTTTAATAGATGCCTTACAGTGAGTTCAAATGTTCTTCTCAACTTCGGGATGAGCCGTCCTTCAGGTTCGATGCCTGTTTGTTTAACAGACGCCTAGCAGAGAGGTCTAATGTTCTTATGAACTTCGCGTTGAGCCGACCTACGGGTTCGATGCCTGTTTGTTTAACAGATGCCTGACGGCGAGGTCAGATGTTCATCTCAACTTCGTGTTGAGCCGGCCTTCGGGTTCGATACCTGTTTGTTTAACAGATGCCTGACGCCGAGGTCAGATGTTCTTCTCAACTTCGTGTTGTGCTGGCAATCGGGTTCGATGCCTCTTTGTTTAACTAATGCCTGATGGGGAGGTCAGATGTTCCTCTCAAATTCGAGGTGAGCCGGCCTTCGGGTTCGATACCTGTTTGTTTAATACATGTTTGACGGCGAGGTCAGATGTTCTTCTCAACTAAGGGTTTAGACGGCCTTCGGGTTTGATGCCTGTTTGTTTAACAGATGCCTCACGGAGAGTCAGATGTACTTCTCAACTTCGGGTTGAACCGGCCTTCAGGTTCCATAACTTTTTGTTTAACAGATGCCTGACGGCGAGGTCAGATGTTCTTCTCATCTTCGGGTTGAGCCGACCTTTGGGTTCGATGCCTGTTTGTTTAGCAGATGCCTGGCGGCTAGGTCAGATGTTCTTCTCAACTTCGGGTTGAGCCGGCCTACGGGTTCGATTCCTGTTTGTTTAACTAATGCCTGGCTGGGAGGCGAATGTTCTTCTCAACTTCAGGTTGAGTCGGCCATCAAATTCGATGCCTGTGTGTTTAACAGATGCCTGACGGCAAGTTCAAATGTTCTTCTCAACTTCGGGATGAGCCGTCCATCAGGTTCGATGCCTGTTTGTTTAACAGATGCCTAGCAGAAAGGTCTAATGTTCTTATCAACTTCGCGTTGAGCCGCCCTTCGCGTTCGATGCCTGTTTGTTTAACAGATGCCTAACGGTGAGGTCATATATTCTTCTCAACTTCGGGTTGAGCCGGCCTTCGGATTTGATGCCTGTTTGTTTAATAGATGCTTGACAGTGAAGTCAAATGTTCCTCTCAACTACATGTTGAGCCGACCTTCAGGTCTGATGCCTGTTTGTTTAAGAGATGCTTGACAGCGAGGTCAGATGTTCCTCTCGACTTCGTGTTGAGCCGACCTTCGAGTTCGATGCCTATTTGTTTAAGAGATGCCTGACAGCGAGGTCTAATTTTCTTATCAACTTCGGGTTGAGCCGCCCTTCGGGTTCGATGCCTGTTTGTTTAACAGATGCCTGACGGTGACGTTAGATGTTCTTCTCAAATTCGGGTTGAGCCGGCCTTCGGATTTGATGCCTGTTTGTTTAACAGATGCTTGATAGTGAAGTCAAATGTTCCTCTCAACTTCAAGTTGAGACGACCTTCGGGTTCGATTCTTGTTTGTTTAACAGATGCCTGATGGTGAGGTCAGATGATCCTCTCAGGTTCATGTTGAGCCGGGCTTCGGGTTCGATGCCTGTTTGTTTAACAGATACCTGATGGCGAGGTCAGATGTTCTTCTCAACTTCGTATTGTGCTGACCTTCGGGTTCGATGCCTGTTGGTTTAACAAATACCTGATGGGAAGGTCTGATGTTGCTCTCAACTTCGAGGTGAGCCGGCCTTCGGGTTTGATACCTATTTGTTTAATATATGTTTGATGGCGAGGTCAGATGTTCTTATCAACTAAGGGTTGAGACGGCCTTCGGGTTTGATGACTGTTTGTTTAACAGATGCCTGACGGCGAGGTCAGATGTTCTTCTCAACTTCGGGTTGAGTCGGCCTTTGGGTTCGATGCTTGTTTGTTTAACAGATGCCGGACGGTAAGGTCAGACGTTCTTCTCAACTTCGGGTTAAGCCGGCCTTCAGATTTGATGCCTGTTTGTTTAACAGATGCTTGGCAATGAAGTCAAATGTTCCTCTCAACTTCATGTTGAGCCGACCTTCAGGTTCGGTGCCTGTTTGTTTAAGAGATGCTTGACGGTGAGGTCAGATGTTCCTCTCAACTTCGTGTTGAACCGGCATTCGGGTTCAATGCCTGTTTGTTTAACAGATGCCTTATAGTGAGGTCAGATGTTCTTCTCAACTTCAGGATGAGCCGGCCTTCGGATTTGAGGCCCGTTTATTTAATAGATTCTTGACAGTGAAGTCAAATGTTCATCTCAACTTCATGATGAGCCGACCTACGGGTTCGATGCCTATTTGTTTAACAGATGCCTGACAGCGAGGTCAGATGTTCCTCTCAACTTCGTGTTGAGCCGGCCTTCGGGTTCGATACCTGTTTGTTTAACAGATGCCTGACGCCGAGGTCAGATGTTCTTCTCAACTTCGTGTTGTGTCGGCCTTCAGGTTCGATGCCTGTTTGTTTAACTAATGCCTGATGGGGAGGTCAGATGTTCCTCTCAACTTCGAGGTGAGCCGGCCTTCGGGTTCGATACTTGTTTGTTTAATAGATGTTTGACGGCGAGCTCAAATGTTCTTCTCAACTAAGGGTTGAGACGGCCTTCAGGTTTGATGCCTGTTTGTTTAACAGATGCCTGACGGCGAGGTCAGATGTACTTCTCCACTTTGGGTTGAGTCGGCCTTCAGGTTCCATAACTTTTTGTTTAACAGATGCCTGACGGCGAGGTCAGATGTTCTTCTCAACTTCGGGTTGAGCCGGCCTTTGGGTTCGATGCCTGTTTGTTTAGAAGATGCCTGGCGGCTAGGTCAGATGTTCTTCTCAACTTCGGGTTGAGCTGACCTTCGGGTTCGATTCCTGTTTGTTTAATTAATGCCTGGCAGGGAGGTCGGATGTTCTTCTCAACTTCAGGTTGAGTCGGCCATCAAATTCGATGCCTGTTTGTTTAACAGATGCCTGACGGCAAAGTCAAATGTTCTTCTCAACTTCGGGTTGAGCCGGCCTTCAGGTTCGATCCCTGTTTGTTTAACAGATGCCTAGAAGAGAGGTCTAATGTTCTTATCAACTTCGCGTTGAGCCGCCCTTCGGGTTCGATGCCTGTTTGTTTAACAGATGCCTAACAATGAGGTCAGATGTTCTTCTCAACTTCGGGTTGAGCCGACCTTCAGATTTGATGCCTGTTTGTTTAATAGATGCTTGATAGTGAAGTCAAATGTTCCTCTCAACTTCATGTTGAGCCGACCTTCAGGTTCGATGCCTGTTTGTTTAAGAGATGCTTGACGGCGAGGTCATATGTTCATCTCAACATCGTGTTGAGCCGGCCTTCGGGTTCGATGCCTGTTTGTTTAAGAGATGCCTGACAGTGAGGTCTAATGTTCTTATCAACTTCGGGTTAAGCCGCACTTCGGGTTCGATGCCTGTTTGTTTAAGAGATGCCTTACAGTGAGGTCATATGTTCTTCTCAACTTCGGGTTGAGCCGGCCTACGGATTTGATGCATGTTTGTTTAACAGATGTTTGACAGTGAAGTCAAATGTTCTTCTCAACTTCATGTTGAGCCAACCTACGGGTTCGATTCCTGTTTGTTTAACAGAGCCTGACGGAGAGGTCAGATGTTCCTCTCAACTTCGTGTTGAGCCGGCCTTCGGGTTCGATACCTGTTTGATTAACAGATGCCTGACGGCGAGGTCAGATGTTTTTCTCAACTTCGTGTTGTGCTGGCAATCGGGTTCGATGCCTTTTTGTTTAACTAATGCCTGATGGGGAGGTCAGATGTTCCTCTCAACTTCGAGGTGAGCCGGCCTTCGGGTTCGATACCTGTTTGTTAAATAGATGTTTGACGGCGAGGTCAGATGTTCTTCTCAACTAAGGGTTGAGACGGCCTTCGGGTTCGATACCTGTTTGTTTAACAGATGCCTGACGCCGAGGTCAGATGTTCTTCTCAACTTCGTGTTGTGTCGGCCTTCAGGTTCGATGCCTGTTTGTTTAACTAATGCCTGATGGGGAGGTCAGATGTTCCTCTCAACTTCGAGGTGAGCCGGCCTTCGGGTTCGATACTTGTTTGTTTAATAGATGTTTGACGGCGAGCTCAGATGTTCTTCTCAACTAAGGGTTGAGACGGCCTTCAGGTTTGATGCCTGTTTGTTTAACAGATGCCTGACGGCGAGGTCAGATGTACTTCTCCACTTTGGGTTGAGTCGGCCTTCAGGTTCCATAACTTTTTGTTTAACAGATGCCTGACGGCGAGGTCAGATGTTCTTCTCAACTTCGGGTTGAGCCGGCCTTTGGGTTCGATGCCTGTTTGTTTAGCAGATGCCTGGCGGCTAGGTCAGATGTTCTTCTCAACTTCGGGTTGAGCTGACCTTCGGGTTCGATTCCTGTTTGTTTAATTAATGCCTGGCAGGGAGGTCGGATGTTCTTCTCAACTTCAGGTTGAGTCGGCCATCAAATTCGATGCCTGTTTGTTTAACAGATGCCTGACGGCAAAGTCAAATGTTCTTCTCAACTTCGGGTTGAGCCGGCCTTCAGGTTCGATCCCTGTTTGTTTAACAGATGCCTAGAAGAGAGGTCTAATGTTCTTATCAACTTCGCGTTGAGCCGCCCTTCGGGTTCGATGCCTGTTTGTTTAACAGATGCCTAACAGTGAGGTCAGATGTTCTTCTCAACTTCGGGTTGAGCCGACCTTCAGATTTGATGCCTGTTTGTTTAATAGATGCTTGACAGTGAAGTCAAATGTTCCTCTCAACTTCATGTTGAGCCGACCTTCAGGTTCGATGCCTGTTTGTTTAAGAGATGCTTGACGGCGAGGTCATATGTTCATCTCAACATCGTGTTGAGCCGGCCTTCGGGTTCGATGCCTGTTTGTTTAAGAGATGCCTGACAGTGAGGTCTAATGTTCTTATCAACTTCGGGTTAAGCCGCACTTCGGGTTCGATGCCTGTTTGTTTAAGAGATGCCTTACAGTGAGGTCATATGTTCTTCTCAACTTCGGGTTGAGCCGGCCTACGGATTTGATGCATGTTTGTTTAACACATGTTTGACAGTGAAGTCAAATGTTCTTCTCAACTTCATGTTGAGCCAACCTACGGGTTCGATTCCTGCTTGTTTAACAGAGCCTGACGGAGAGGTCAGATGTTCCTCTCAACTTCGTGTTGAGCCGGCCTTCAGGTTCGATACCTGTTTGTTTAACAGATGCCTGATGGCGAGGTCAGATGTTTTTCTCAACTTCGTGTTGTGCTGGCAATCGGGTTCGATGCCTTTTTGTTTAACTAATGCCTGATGGGGAGGTCAGATGTTCCTCTCAACTTCTAGGTGAGCCGGCCTTCGGGTTCGATACCTGTTTGTTTAATAGATGTTTGACGGCGAGATCAGATGTTCTTCTCAACTAAGGGTTGAGACGGCCTTTGGGTTTGAGGCCTGTTTGTTTAACAGATGCCTGACGGCGAGGTCAGATGTACTTCTCAACTTCGGGTTGAGCCGGCCTTCAGGTTCCATAACTTTTTGTTTAACAGATGCTTGAAGGCAAGGTCAGATGTTCTTCTCAACTTCGGGTTGAGCCGGCCTTTGGGTTCGATGCCTGTTTGTTTAGCAGATGCCTGGCGGCTAGGTCAGATGTTCTTCTCAACTTCGGGTTGAGCTGGCCTTCGGGTTCGATTCCTGTTTGTTTAATTAATGCCTGGCAGGGAGGTCGGATGTTCTTCTCAACTTCAGGTTGAGTCGGCCATCAAATTCGATGCCTGTTTGTTTAACAGATGCCTGACGGCAAAGTCAAATGTTCTTCTCAACTTTGGGTTGAGCCGGCCTTCAGGTTCGATCCCTGTTTGTTTAACAGATGCCTAGAAGAGAGGTCTAATGTTCTTATCAACTTCGCGTTGAGCCGCCCTTCGGGTTCGATGCCTGTTTGTTTAACAGATGCCTAACAGTGAGGTCAGATGTTCTTCTCAACTTCGGGTTGAGCCGACCTTCAGATTTGATGCCTGTTTGTTTAATAGATGCTTGACAGTGAAGTCAAATGTTCCTCTCAACTTCATGTTGAGCCGACCTTCAGGTTCGATGCCTGTTTGTTTAAGAGATGCTTGACGGCGAGGTCATATGTTCATCTCAACATCGTGTTGAGCCGGCCTTCGGGTTCGATGCCTGTTTGTTTAAGAGATGCCTGACAGTGAGGTCTAATGTTCTTATCAACTTCGGGTTAAGCCGCACTTCGGGTTCGATGCCTGTTTGTTTAAGAGATGCCTTACAGTGAGGTCATATGTTCTTCTCAACTTCGGGTTGAGCCGGCCTACGGATTTGATGCATGTTTGTTTAACAGATGTTTGACAGTGAAGTCAAATGTTCTTCTCAACTTCATGTTGAGCCAACCTACGGGTTCGATTCCTGTTTGTTTAACAGAGCCTGACGGAGAGGTCAGATGTTCCTCTCAACTTCGTGTTGAGCCGGCCTTCAGGTTCGATACCTGTTTGTTTAACAGATGCCTGATGGCGAGGTCAGATGTTTTTCTCAACTTCGTGTTGTGCTGGCAATCGGGTTCGATGCCTTTTTGTTTAACTAATGCCTGATGGGGAGGTCAGATGTTCCTCTCAACTTCTAGGTGAGCCGGCCTTCGGGTTCGATACCTGTTTGTTTAATAGATGTTTGACGGCGAGATCAGATGTTCTTCTCAACTAAGGGTTGAGACGGCCTTTGGGTTTGAGGCCTGTTTGTTTAACAGATGCCTGACGGCGAGGTCAGATGTACTTCTCAACTTCGGGTTGAGCCGGCCTTCAGGTTCCATAACTTTTTGTTTAACAGATGCTTGAAGGCAAGGTCAGATGTTCTTCTCAACTTCGGGTTGAGGCGGACTTTGGGTTCGATGCCTGTTTGTTTAGCAGATGCCTGGCGGCTAGGTCAGATGTTCTTCTCAACTTCGGGTTGAGCCGGCCTTCGGGTTCGATTCCTATTTGTTTAACTAATGCCTAGCAGGGAGGTCGGATGTTCTTCTCAACTTCAGGTTGAGTCGGCCATCAAATTCGATGCCTGTTTTTTTAACAGATGCCTTACGGCAAGGTCAAATGTTCTTCTCAACTTCGGGTTAAGCCGGCCTTCGGGTTCGATGCCTCTTTGTTTAACAAATGCCTAGCAGAGAGGTCTAATGTTCTTATCAACTTCGCGTTGAGCCGCCCTTCGGGTTCGATTCCTGTTTGTTTAACAGATGCCTAACAGTGGGTTCAGATGTTCTTCTCAACTTCGGGTTGAGCCGGCCTTCGGATTTGATGCCTGTTTGTTTAACAGATGCTTGACAGTAAAGTCAAATGTTCCTCTCAACTTCATGTTGAGCCGACCTACGGGTTCGATGCCTGTTTATTTAACAGATGCCAGACGGCGAGGTAAGATGTTCCTCTCAACTTCGTGTTGAGCTGGTCTACGGGTTCGATACCTGTTTGTTTAACAGATGCCTGACACCGAGGTTAGATGTTCTTCTCAACTTCGTGTTATGCCGGCCTTCAGGTTCGATGCCTGTTTGTTTAACTAATGCCTGATGGGGAGGTCAGATGTTCCTCTCAACTTCGAGGTGAGTCGGCCTTCGGGTTCGATACCTGTTTGTTTAATAGATGTTTGACGGCGATGTCAGATGTTCTTCTCAACTAAGGGTTGAGCCGACCTACGGGTTCGATGCCTGTTTTTTTAACAGATGCCTTACGGCAAGGTCAAATGTTCTTCTCAACTTCGGGTTAAGCCGGCCTTCGGGTTCGATGCCTCTTTGTTTAACAAATGCCTAGCAGAGAGGTCTAATGTTCTTATCAACTTCGCGTTGAGCCGCCCTTCGGGTTCGATTCCTGTTTGTTTAACAGATGCCTAACAGTGGGTTCAGATGTTCTTCTCAACTTCGGGTTGAGACGGCCTTCGGGTTTGATGACTGTTTGTTTAACAGATGCCTGACGGCGAGGTCAGATGTTCTTCTCAACTTCGGGTTGACCGGCCTTTGGGTTCGATGCCTGTTTGTTTAGCAGATGCCGGGCGGCTAGGTCAGATGTTCTTCTCAACTTCGGGTTGAGTCGGCCTTCGGGTTCGATTCCTGTTTGTTTAACTAATGCCTAGCAGGGAGGTCGGATGTTCTTCTCAACTTCAGGTTGAGTCGGCCATCAAATTCGATTCATGTTTGTTTAACAGATGCCTGACGGTAAGGTCAAATGTTCTTCTCAACTTCGGGTTGAGCCGGCCTTCGGGTTCGATTCCTGTGTGTTTAACAGATGCCTAGCAGAGAGGTCTAATGTTCTTCTCAACTTCGCATTGAGCCGCCCTTCGGGTTCGATGCCTGTTTGTTTAACAGATGCCTAACGGTGGGGTCAGATGTTCTTCTCAACTTCGGGTTTAGCCGGCCTTCGGATTTGATGCCTGTTTGTTTAACAGATGCTTGACAGTGAAGTCAAATGTTCCTCTCAACTACATGTTGAGCCGACCTACGGGTTCGATGCCTGTTTGTTTAACAGATGCCTGACGGCGAGGTCAGATGTTCCTCTCAACTTCATGTTGTGCCGGCCTTCGGGTTCGAAACCTGATTGTTTAGCAGATGTTTGACAGCGAGGTCAGATGTTCTTCTCAACTAAGGGTTGAGCCGGACTTTGGGGTCCACACCTTTTTGTTTAACAGACGCTTAACGATGAGATCAGATGTTCTTCTCAACTTCGGCTTGAGCCGACCTTTGTGTTCGATGCCTGCTTGTTTAACAGATGCCTGGCGGTTAGGTCAGATGTTCTTTTCAACTTCGGGTTGAGCTGGTCTTCGGTTCGATTCCTCTTTGTTTAACTAAAGCCTGACAGCGAGGTCAGATGTTCTTCTCAACTTCGGGTTGAGTCGGCCATTAAATTCGATGCCTGTTTGTTTAACATATGCCTGACAGCTAGGTTAGATGTTCTTCTCAACTTCGTGTTGTGCCGGCCTTCAGGTTCGATGCCTGTTTGTTTAACTAATGATTGATGGGGAGGTTATATGTTCTTCTCAATTAAGGTTTGAGACGGCCTTCGGGTTCGATGCCTGTTTGTTCAATAAATGCCTGACGGCAAGGTCAAATGTTCTTCTGAACTTCGGATTGATGCGGCCTTCGGGTTCAATGCTTGTTTTTTTAACAGATGCCTGACGGGGAGGTCTAATGTTCCTCTCAACTTCAATGTGAGCCAGCCGCCCTTCGAGTTCGATGCCTGTTTGTTTAACAGATGCTTGACGTTGAGGTCAGATGTTCTTCTCAACTTCAGGTTGAGCCGGCCTTCGGATTTGATGCCTGTTTGTTTACAGATGCTTGACAATGAAGTCAAATGTTCCTCTCAACTTCATGTTGAGCCGACCTTCGGGTTCGATGCCTGTTTGTTTAACTGATGCCTGACGGCGAGGTCAGATGTTCCTTTCAACTTCGTGTTGAGCCGGCCTTCGGGTTCGATGCGTGTTTGTTTAACAGATGCCTGACGACGAGGTCAGATGTTCTTCTCAACTTCGTGTTGTGCCGGCCTTTGGGTTCGATGCCTGTTTGTTTAACTAATGCCTGATAGGGAGGTCAGATGTTGCTCTTAACTTCAAGTTGAGCCGGCCTTCGGGTTCGATGTCTGTTTGTTTAACAGATGTTTGACGGCGAGGTCAGATATTCTTCTCAACTTCGGGTTGAGCCGACCTTCGTGTTCCACACCTTTTTGTTTAACAGATGCTTGACAGCGAGGTCAGATGTTCTTCTCAACTTCGGGTTGAGCCGGCCTTTGGGTTCGATGCCTGTTTGTTTAGCAGATGCCTGGCGGCTAGGTCAGATGTTCTTCTCAACTTCGGTTTGAGCCGACCTTCAGGTTCGATTCCTGTTTGTTTAACTAATGCCTGGCAGGGAGGTCGGATGTTCTTATCAACTTCAGGTTCAGTTGGCCATCAAATTCGATGCCTGTTTGTTTAACAGATGCCTGGCGGCTAGGTCAGATGTTCTTCTCAACTTCGGGTTGAGCCAGTCTTTGGGTTCGATTCCTGTTTGTTTAACTAAATCCTGACAGCGAGGTCAGATGTTCTTCTAAACTTCGGGTTGAGTCGGCCATCAAATTCGATGCCTGTTTGTTTAACATATGCCTAACAGCAAGGTCATATGTTCTTCTCAACTTCGTGTTGTGCCGGCCTTCAGGATCGATGTTGTTTGTTTAACAAATGCCTGATGGGGAGGTCAGATGTTCCTCTCAACTACAACTTAAGCCGACCTTCGGGTTCGATGCCTGTTTGTTTAACAAATGTTTGACGGCGAGGTCATATGTTCTTCACCATTAAGGTTTGAGATGGCCTTCGGGTTCGATGCCTGTTTGTTTAATAAATGCATGACGGCAAGGTCTAATGTTCTTCTGAACTTCGGGTTGAGGCGGCCTTCGGGTTCGATGCTTGTTTTTTTAACAGATGCCTGACGGCGAGGTCTAATGTTCTTATCAACTTCGGGTTGAGCCGCCCTTCGGGTTCGATGCCTGTTTGTTTAACAGATGCCTGACGTTGAGCTCAGATGTTCTTCTACACTTCGGGTTGAGCCGGCCTTCAGATTTGATGCCTGTTTGTTTAACAGATGCTTGACAGTGAAGTCAAATGTTCCTCTCAACTTCATGTTGAGCCGACCTTCGGATTCGATGTTTGTTTGTTTAACAGATGCCTGACGTTGAGGTCAGATGTTCTTCTCAACTTCGGGTTGAGCCGGCCTTCGGGTTCGATGCCTGTTTATTTAACAGATGCCTGACGGCAAGGTCAGATGTTCATCTCAACTTCAAGGTGATCCGGCCTTCGGGTTCGATACCTGATTGTTTAACAGATGCTTGACAGCGAGGTCAGATGTTCTTCTCAACTTCGGGTTGAGCCGGCCTTTGGGTTCGATGCCTGTTTGTTTAGCAGATGCCTGGCGGCTAGGTCAGATGTTCTTCTCAACTTCGGTTTGAGCCGACCTTCAGGTTCGATTCCTGTTTGTTTAACTAATGCCTGGCAGGGAGGTCGGATGTTCTTATCAACTTCAGGTTCAGTTGGCCATCAAATTCGATGTCTATTTGTTTAACAGATGCCTGGCGGCTAGGTCAGATGTTCTTCTCAACTTCGGGTTGAGCCAGTCTTTGGGTTCGATTCCTGTTTGTTTAACTAAATCCTGACAGCGAGGTCAGATGTTCTTCTAAACTTCGGGTTGAGTCGGCCATCAAATTCGATGCCTGTTTGTTTAACATATGCCTAACAGCAAGGTCATATGTTCTTCTCAACTTCGTGTTGTGCCGGCCTTCAGGTTCGATGTTGTTTGTTTAACAAATGCCTGATGGGGAGGTCAGATGTTCCTCTCAACTACAACTTAAGCCGACCTTCGGGTTCGATGCCTGTTTGTTTAACAAATGTTTGACGGCGAGGTCATATGTTCTTCACCATTAAGGTTTGAGATGGCCTTCGGGTTCGATGCCTGTTTGTTTAATAAATGCATGACGGCAAGGTCTAATGTTCTTCTGAACTTCGGGTTGAGGCGGCCTTCGGGTTCGATGCTTGTTTTTTTAACAGATGCCTGACGGCGAGGTCTAATGTTCTTATCAACTTCGGGTTGAGCCGCCCTTCGGGTTCGATGCCTGTTTGTTTAACAGATGCCTGACGTTGAGCTCAGATGTTCTTCTACACTTCGGGTTGAGCCGGCCTTCAGATTTGATGCCTGTTTGTTTAACAGATGCTTGACAGTGAAGTCAAATGTTCCTCTCAACTTCATGTTGAGCCGACCTTCGGATTCGATGTTTGTTTGTTTAACAGATGCCTGACGTTGAGGTCAGATGTTCTTCTCAACTTCGGGTTGAGCCGGCCTTCGGGTTCGATGCCTGTTTATTTAACAGATGCCTGACGGCAAGGTCAGATGTTCATCTCAACTTCAAGGTGAGCCGGCCTTCGGGTTCGATACCTGATTGTTTAACAGATGTTTGACAGCGAGGTCAGATGTTCTTCTCAACTAAGGGTTGAGACGGCCTTCGCGTTTGATGCCTGTTTCTTTAAGAGATGCCTGACGGCGAGGTCAAATATTCTTCTCAACTTCGGGTTGAGCCGCCTTTCGGGTTAGATGCCTGTTTTTTAACAGATGCCTGACAGCGAGGAATAATGTTCTTATCAACTTCGGGTTGAGCCGCCGTTCGGGTTCGATGCCTGTTTGTTTATCAGATGCCTGACGTTGAGGTCAGATGTTATTCTCAACTTCGGGTTGAGCCGGCCTTCGGGATCTATGCCTGTTTATTTAACTAGTGCCTGATGGGGAGGTCAGATGTTCCTCTCAAATTCAAGGTGAGCCGGCCTTCGGGTTCGATACCTGATTGTTTAACAGATGTTTGACGGCGAGGTCAGATGTTCTTCTCAACTAAGGGTTGAGACGGCCTTCGTGCCTGTTTATTTAACAGATGCTTGACCGCGAGGTCAGATATTCTTCTCAACTTCGGGTTGAGCCGGCCTTCGGGTTCCACACCTTTTTGTTTAACAGATGCTTGACAGCGAGGTCAGATGTTCTTCTCAACTTCGGGTTGAGCCGGCCTTTGGGTTCGATGCCTGTTTGTTTAACAGATGTCTGGAAGCTAGGTCAGATGTTCTTCTCAATTCGGGTTGAGCCGGTCTTCAGGTTCAATTCCTATTTGTTTAACTAAAGCCAGACAGCGAGGTCAGAAGTTCTTCTAAACTTCGAGTTGAGTCGGCCATCAAATTCGATACCTGTTTGTTTAATATATGCCTGACAGCGAGGTCAAATGTTCTTCTCAACTTCGTGTTATACTGGCCTTCAGGTTTGATGCCTGTTTGTTTAACTAATGCCTGATGGGGAGGTCAGATGTTCCTCTCAACTTTAGGTTGAGCCGGCCTTCGGGTTCGATGCCTGTTTGTTTAATAGATATTTGACGGCGGGGTCAGATGTTCTTCTCAATTAAGGATTGAGACGGCCTTCCGGTTCGATGCCTATTTGTTTAACAGATGCCTGAAGGCGAGGTCAAATGTTCTTTTGAACTTCGGGTTGAGCCGGCCTTCGGGTTCGATGCCTGTTTTTTTAACAGATGCCTGACGGCGAGGTCTAATGTTCTTATCAACTTTGGGTTGAGCCGCCCTCCGGGTTCGATGCCTGTTTGTTTAACAGATGCCTGACATTGAGGTCCGATGTTCTTCTCAACTTCGGGTTGAGCCGGCCATCGGATTTGATGCCTGTTTGTTTAATAGATGCTTGACAATGAAGTCAAATGTTTCTCTCAACTTCATGTTGATCCGACCTTCGGGTTCGATGCCTGTTTGTTTAACTAATGCCTGATGGGAAGGTCAGATGTTCCTCTCAACTTCGAGGTGAGCCGCCCTTCGTGTTCGATGCCTGTTTGTTTAACAGATGTTTAACGGCGAGGTCAGATGTTCTTCTCAATTAAGGTTTGAGACGGCCTTCGGGTTCAACGCCTGTTTGTTTAATAAATGCCTGACGGCGAGGTCAAATGTTATTCAGAACTTTGAGTTAAGGCGGCCTTCGGATTCAATGCCTGTTTTTTTAACAGATGCCTGACGGCGAGGTCTAATGTTCTTATCAACTTCGGGTTAAGCCGCCCATAGGGTTCGATGACTGTTTGTTTAACAGATGCCTGACGTTGAGGTCAGATGTTCTTCTCAACTTCGGTTTGAGCCGGCCTTCGGATTTGATGCCTGTTTGTTTAACAGATGCTTGACAGTGAAGTCAAATGTTCCTCTCAACTTCATGTTGAGCCGACCTTTGGGTTCGATGCCTGTTTGTTTAACAGATGCCTGACGGCGACGTCAGATTCTCCTCTCAACTTCGTGTTGAGCCGGCCTTCAGGTTCGATGCCTGTTTGTTTAACTGATGCCTGACGGTAACGTCAGATGTTCTTCTCAACTTCGTGTTGTACTGTCCTTTGGGATCGATGCCTGTTTATTTAACTAGTGCCTAATGGGGAGGTCAGATGTTCCTCTCAAATTCAAGGTGAGCCGGCCTTCGGGTTCGATACCTGATTGTTTAACAGATGTTTGACGGCGAGGTCAGATGTTCTTCTCAACTAAGGGTTGAGACGGCCTTCGTGCCTGTTTATTTAACAGATGCTTGACCGCGAGGTCAGATATTCTTCTCAACTTCGGGTTGAGCCGGCCTTCGGGTTCCACACCTTTTTGTTTAACAGATGCTTGACAGCGAGGTCAGATGTTCTTCTCAACTTCGGGTTGAGCCGGCCTTTGGGTTCGATGCCTGTTTGTTTAACAGATGTCTGGAAGCTAGGTCAGATGTTCTTCTCAATTCGGGTTGAGCCGGTCTTCAGGTTCAATTCCTATTTGTTTAACTAAAGCCAGACAGCGAGGTCAGAAGTTCTTCTAAACTTCGAGTTGAGTCGGCCATCAAATTCGATACCTGTTTGTTTAATATATGCCTGACAGCGAGGTCAGATGTTCTTCTCAACTTCGTGTTATACCAGCCTTCAGGTTTGATGCCTGTTTGTTTAACTAATGCCTGATGGGGAGGTCAGATGTTCCTCTCAACTTTAGGTTGAGCCGGCCTTCGGGTTCGATGCCTGTTTGTTTAATAGATATTTGACGGCGGGGTCAGATGTTCTTCTCAATTAAGGATTGAGACGGCCTTCCGGTTCGATGCCTATTTGTTTAACAGATGCCTGAAGGCGAGGTCAAATGTTCTTTTGAACTTCGGGTTGAGCCGGCCTTCGGGTTCGATGCCTGTTTTTTTAACAGATGCCTGACGGCGAGGTCTAATGTTCTTATCAACTTTGGGTTGAGCCGCCCTCCGGGTTCGATGCCTGTTTGTTTAACAGATGCCTGACATTGAAGTCCGATGTTCTTCTCAACTTCGGGTTGAGCCGGCCATCGGATTTGATGCCTGTTTGTTTAATAGATGCTTGACAATGAAGTCAAATGTTTCTCTCAACTTCATGTTGATCCGACCTTCGGGTTCGATGCCTGTTTGTTTAACTAATGCCTGATGGGAAGGTCAGATGTTCCTCTCAACTTCGAGGTGAGCCGCCCTTCGTGTTCGATGCCTGTTTGTTTAACAGATGTTTAACGGCGAGGTCAGATGTTCTTCTCAATTAAGGTTTGAGACGGCCTTCGGGTTCAACGCCTGTTTGTTTAATAAATGCCTGACGGCGAGGTCAAATGTTATTCAGAACTTTGAGTTAAGGCGGCCTTCGGATTCAATGCCTGTTTTTTTAACAGATGCCTGACGGCGAGGTCTAATGTTCTTATCAACTTCGGGTTAAGCCGCCCATAGGGTTCGATGACTGTTTGTTTAACAGATGCCTGACGTTGAGGTCAGATGTTCTTCTCAACTTCGGTTTGAGCCGGCCTTCGGATTTGATGCCTGTTTGTTTAACAGATGCTTGACAGTGAAGTCAAATGTTCCTCTCAACTTCATGTTGAGCCGACCTTTGGGTTCGATGCCTGTTTGTTTAACAGATGCCTGACGGCGACGTCAGATTCTCCTCTCAACTTCGTGTTGAGCCGGCCTTCAGGTTCGATGCCTGTTTGTTTAACTGATGCCTGACGGTAACGTCAGATGTTCTTCTCAACTTCGTGTTGTACTGTCCTTTGGGATCGATGCCTGTTTATTTAACTAGTGCCTAATGGGGAGGTCAGATGTTCCTCTCAAATTCAAGGTGAGCCGGCCTTCGGGTTCGATACCTGATTGTTTAACAGATGTTTGACGGCGAGGTCAGATGTTCTTCTCAACTAAGGGTTGAGACGGCCTTCGTGCCTGTTTATTTAACAGATGCCTGACGACGAGGTCAGATATTCTTCTCAACTTCGGGTTGAGCCGGCCTTCGGGTTCCACACCTTTTTATTTAACAGATGCTTGACGGCGAGGTCAGATGTTCTTCTCAACTTCGGGTTGAGCCTGCCTTTGGGTTCGATGCCTGTTTGTTTAACAGATGCCTGGCGGCTTGGTCAGAAGTTCTTCTCAACTTCGGGTTCGATTCCTGTTTGTTTAACTAAAGCCTGACAGCGAGGTCTGATGTTCTTCTAAACTTTAGGTTGAGTCGGCCATCAAATTCGATGCCTGTTTGTTAAACATATGCCTGACAGCGAGGTCAGATGTTCTTCTTAACTTCATGTTGTGCCAACCTTTAGGTTTGATGCCTGTTTGTTTAACTTATGCCTGATGGGGAGGTCAGATGTTCCTCTCAACTTCAAGTTGAGCCGGCCTTCGGGTTCGATGCCTGTTTGTTTAACAGATGTTTGATGGCGAGGTCAGATGTTCTTATCAATTAAGGTTTGAGACGGCCTTCGGGTTCGATGCCTGTTTGTTTAATAGATGCCTGACGACGAGGTCAAATGTTCTATTGAACTTCGGGTTGAGGCGGCCTTCGGGTTCGATGCCTGTTTATTTAACAAATGCCTGACGGCAAGGTCTAATGTTCTTATCAACTTCGGGTTGAGCTGCCCTTCGGGTTTGATGCTTGTTTGCTTAACAGATGCCTAACGTTGAGGTTAGATGTTCTTCTCAACTTTGGGTTGAACCGGCCTTGGGATTTGATGCCTGTTTGTTTAACAGATGCTTGACAGTGAAGTCAAATGTTCCTCTCAACTTCATGTTGAGCTGACCTTCGGGTTTGATGCCTGTTTGTTTAACAGATGCCTGACAGCAAGGTCAGATGTTCCTCTCAACTTCGTGTTGAGCCGGCCTTTGGGTTCGATGCCTGTTTGTTTAACAGATGCTTGACGGCGAGGTCAGATGTTCTTCTCAACTTCGTGTTGTGCCAGCCTTCGGGTTCGATGCCTATTTTTTTAGCTAATGCCTGATGGGGAGGTCAGATGTTCCTCTCAACTTCAAGCTGAGCCGGGCTTCGGGTTCGATACCTGATTGTTTAACAGATGTTTGACGGTGATTTCAGATGTTCTTCTCAACTAAGGGTTGAGACGGCCTTCGGGTTTGATGCCTGTTTATTTAAAAGATGCCTGACGGCGAGGTCAGATATTCTTGTCAACTTTGGGTTGGGCCGGCCTTCGGGTTCCACACCTTTTTGTTTAATAGATGCTTGACGACGAGGTCAGATGTTCTTCTCAACTTCGGGTTGAGCCGACCTTCGGATTTGATGCCTGTTTGTTTTACAGATGCTTGACAATGAAGTCAAATGTTCCTCTCAACTTCATGTTGAGCCGACCTTAGGGTTCGATGCCTGTTTGTTTAACAGATGCCTGACGTAGAGGTCAGATGTTCCTCTCAACTTCGTGTTGAGCCGGCCTTCCGGTTCGATGCCTGTTTGTTTAACAGACGCCTGACGGCGAGGTCAGATGTTCTTCTCAACTTCCTGTTGTGCAGACCTTCAGGTTCGATTCCTGTTTGTTTAACTAATCCCTGATGAGGAGGTCAGATGTTCCTCTCAACTTCAAGGTGGGCCGCCCTTCATGTTCGATACCTGATTGTTTAACAGATGTTTGACGGCGAGGTCAGATGTTCTTCTCAACAAAGGGTTGATACGGCCTTCGGGTTTAATGCCTGTTTATTTAACAGATGCCTAACTGCAAGGTCAGATGTTCTTCTCAACTTCGGGTTGAGCCGGCCTTCGGGTTCCAAACCTTTTTGTTTAACAGATGCCTGATGGCGAGGTCTGATGTTTGTCGGTACTGCGAAAATCGGCGCCGGCTATGACAGAAGAGTCGCCACCGTGTGTTATTTATCCCAAAGGAGGGAAAGGAAACGCTCAGAGTAAACCTAACGCAAAGAGGGAAAGGAATGGTCATCACAACCAAATCCTGGATTCGGGAGTCGGTTACGCAAGGGGAAGGTATTAGCACCCCTTACGTTCTTCGTACTCGACGGGATCCATGCTTGTTTTCTAGTACGTATTGTATTCTATATATTCTACAGGTCAAGGGTTAAAAAAGGAAAGAAAATGACTCGGCAAAGTATCGCACTTTATGCCTACGTATTCCCGTCTGGAACGAGAAATCAGAGTCTACGTAGTTCTCCTACCTACAGGAAAGGAGGGGAAGGTTGCTCGCTAGGATACGACATCCTATGCCTACATACTTTCATACAGCATGAAAGATCAGAGCAAACGTAGTTCGGGCCACGGAAGACACAGATTTGTTTGACTGTTTTTTAGATCCTTCTGAAAAGGTTTTTCTTGATTAGGAGTCCAAGCGGACAAAAATGACACTTTGATGTTTGTTTCCAGTCTTTTACGAAAGAAGTATTTTTTTAGTGTGTTTGCAATCTCCGACGCACTAGAGACTATGATTTGAGAGTGACTACGTCGTATGTCACCCTAAGGGTAACACATTAAGCAATCAGATTACAGAAGAGTGACCCTCCATCAACCTTTTCTCAAATAGCTTAAGGCTCGTAGCATACGACATCGATTATCCTTATTACTGTGTTGGAATTGTTTTGAGATAGAAGAGAAAGAAGCTCTAAAAAGCCTAGGGTTAAAAGGGGGATCAAAAGTACCATAAAGTTGTCATGCATGGATAAAAACCTATTGTCTGTCATATTTCTCTCTTGCACAGAGGGAAACAGAGATCCTACGGGATAAAACAGCAACGAAACAGATATATACAGTAAACAGTAAAAATGCATGCCATGCAGCAGTACAAGCGAGGCAAGGCAGTCCCGCCCAACCTCGAACCTGGGAAAACAATAGGCAAAGTGAAACAGTATTCACTTCAACCTTGGGGGCAAGCTGTAAAAGCCAACAAACAATACAACCAAAGAAAACAACACCAGCACCAGCTCTGACAGCAACAATCCAGCTCCTACAGTAAGCAACACAAGCAGCAACAGCTCTGACAGCTACAGTTGCTTAACAGCAAAGGGTTGATAGTAACAACTTCTCCAAGCAAGACCCCATCTTCAATCTTCAACAATCTTCAAGCTTTAGATAAGCTCCTATCTTCAGAAAAACATCCCAGCTTGAGCAAGCATGAACCTTAACCAATAAACAGCTTCAACAAAAAGCAGCAAAACCCCAGCTTCAACAGACAACCAGCTTTGACAGGCACAAGCTTCATCTTCACCAATCTTAAATGAAATTCATCTTCAATAGGTTTCCATCTTCAATGCAATCACTCCAAAAGAGAATCAATTAATAGAAGAAGTTGAAATGTTAAGGGGCTTAGTGACAACCCAAGAAAATCACTAAGATCTTAACATGGAAAATGAAAGGTACCCCCAAGGTTCTACCCAACTAAAGCATGCTCTACATCCCTCCTAAGGAGAGATGGAACTTCGTTGGGGGACCTTGTGTCATGGGATGGAATAGAGGCACAAGAAGCTCTCTATGTTTGAAAGAAGAAACAAGACTATTCTAAGGCTCTTCCTATGTATCCTAATTCCTAAGCCTCTGACAAGCCCTCTAACAAATGAGAAATATTCAACTCCAAGCTTCTTCAAGCCATCCAAAGAAACTTCATTTGATCTTCAAGTCATCCAAGCAAAGCCCAAGCCAAAAGTACCCCAAAATAGTCCCACACAAGTATAACCAAACCAAATATCCAATGGAGAAACCCACAATCACCACACAAATTGAAAAAATCAAATAAAATGCTAAAGCTCATCAAAAAATCCTAGGTAAATTTCTAAGGGAACCTAACCCTATACCCAATACCCCATAGGAATCCCAAACCCTAGATCAATCATTAAGTCCCCAAACTATGTTCTAAACTACAACTAGTTGTCTTGAAACCCTAATTCTAATACCTCTCCTATTCACTTCTCAAACTAACCTAAATTTTATTCACAAAATTGTGATAAAATTTCTAAAGGTATGTGCTTCCCTAATCTAATCAGTCTAATAAGAATCAACTTAAAATCATTCACCAATTAGTCACAATAAAATCCACAAAATCATGTAACAAAAATACAAAATTAAAGAAAATAATAAAATGGAGAAAATCAAATTAAATTGAAAAATGGATGAAAATGAGATTCATTAATTTCATAAAATCACAAATAAATCCAAGATCATGGAGGTATTTTTAAAATATTTTTTTGATCAATATTGGATTTATTCTGAATTTTAGAAATCAAATGGATTAAAAAATAAAAG
Source organism: Lathyrus sativus (assembly GCA_963859935.3). NCBI lineage: Eukaryota > Viridiplantae > Streptophyta > Magnoliopsida > Fabales > Fabaceae > Lathyrus > Lathyrus sativus. The sequence goes on from OZ012735.1 coordinate 434,594,829, forward strand.
AAAATCAAATAAAAGAAATTAAAATGCTGAATTAAATGGGAGCCATTGGATCAATTGATTGGTAAGCGCATCTGAGGCTTCAGAACGTGTCCACGTGGGGTGTCCAGTCACCAGCTAACTGGATGAATGAAATGCAGCTTTTTTGAGCTAATGGAGGCAATCTCAGTTTGAATCTTGGCCACACGATCAGCATAACAAGTCTCCTCTTCAAGATGATCCAACGGTGAAGTCTTCATCTTCTCAAACCGAGCTCAGGTGAAGGCCAAGTCTCAGGCGGTGGTCCGGTGGTCCAACCACCGTCTTCTCCGGCGAAGCAAATCCTAAACCTCACCAATCAAGTCAAATAAAAAGCCTAATCCACTCCAAATTTGACCCTGAACTCAAATCCACCATCCAAAATCATTGACTCACCCTCAAAAGCCAAACCCGATCAAAGTTGCAGAGAAATCACCAAGTCTAGATGGTCACCATTCTTAAAATTGAAACCATAGAAATGATCCTCAGGTTACACTGGTCATTCTAAGCTATCACACTCATGTTAATTCCTCAAGATTTCATGTAACTGAATCCAAACAGAAATTGGTGCACTCCCTCGATCATCACCAAACGATGCCAAACCAATCCTAAATCGTTCTACCAATCATAGGGAACCTAACCACATGCACATTGCTACCTAATTCAGCCTAGATCAATGGGAAATCCAAGAGTTACATACCTGAAGAAATTGGATGAACAGAGGGATCAAATGCTCAATTCAGGCTCCAAGATTCTTCAAACACGTTCAAGAATGCAAGATAAAGCTTCTTCAACCCTTAATTTGACTTGAATAGGCTTGCAACTTCAAAACCGATTCTGAGTTGAAGCTCTTGAAACTCAACTTCAATCTTCCTCTCCTCCACGAATTCTGCACCAAAATGAGTCTGAACTCACTCCTCTCAATATATAAAAACTCTCTATGGGCTTTTGAGCCCAGTTTGAAGCCCAAATCAGTGATCCATCATTTCTGATTTTTCCCTTGAAAATGCAATGCACCAGTCAAGATTCTGAGCTTCCAGCTTGCTCTAGAATGTTCTATCCAACTGCAAATTGGTTTGTGAGTGTGAATGGATAGCTAGCTTGGCCTGGAATGCTTTGATTCTTGTTTTGGCATTGTAACTTGTAATGTAAGTAAGCATTTTGCAAAACAAGTCATGAAATTAAGCCTCAATTCAAAAATGTGGAAATGTCATTGTGTTTAGAATCCAATTTCCATTCAAAATGACTACCCATATGCCATGTGTATGTCTCATAATTCAAAAATCCCAATTTCCCTCCTTTGAATCATTTGAAAAACCCTTCTTCTTAGGCCATTTTGGATCATTTTGTGAAGCAAGCCATTTAAATCACCCATGACTTCTTATCTGACCTAAAAACATCATTTTAAGCACATCTCATGTTGAACATTTCTTCATTTGAGGAGTGGAAGATAGAGATTTTGACCTATGTTGAAAAATGACCTATAATTCAACTTTCCCAAAATACCCCTGGATTGCCAAGATCATAACTTGAGTTATACAAATCCTATTAAGGACTTCTAGTACTCTATGGAATTCTAAGATCAAGATCTACAACTCTTATGTTGGCCAAGAATCCATTTGAAAATTCCTTCATGGGCAAAAGTTGCTTGGAAGTCAAGTGATTTTCACAGATAAATTTCAGTGTCCTCTGGTGACCTGTAACTTGCAAGAACCATAACTTGAGTTCCACAAATCTTCTTGAAGACTTCTAGTACTCAAATTAAAGCTATTGAGAAGCTCTACAAGTTTTATGTTGGCCAAGAATCCAATTGAAATTTTTATTTTGACATATGTGGCTTGGAATTCCAGTGCTATACAGGGGATTTTACCCTGGGAACCCTGTATCAAACACCTCCAACCACCCTTGATTCTCTTGAACTTGATCTTGAATCATCCATACACATGCTTTGACATCTCAACCCATGACTTCCATGACCTAGATCTAGGTCTTGATGCTCTTCTCTTTTCTCTCCTTGACCTATGGTTACCCAGATGAAACCCTACTTGTACACACCTCAACTGTGGTTCTTGAACTTGATACCATGACTTGTCTAAGCATCAATAGGGCTCTCTAGGCCTCCCATGGGTCCATACACACCTCACATTCATAATTCCATGCTTCATACCCCATTGATGACCCTCAATACACCTCAATGTTAGGAGAGAAATCCACTTGTCGGCACTCAAATCTCCTCAAAGCTTTAACCCATTCCTTGATGACTTGGATGGTATTAAGCTTGAATAAGGCCCCTTGATGTGCTTCTTTAGATAAGAATGGAACTTGATCCCTTGTTAGATGACTTGCTATGCTATGCTATACAAATGATTAGACTGTGTACATGATGTGACTATGTAAATGATAATGCAATTAACATAAACCAGGTGAAATAGGTTGAGCAAATTTTTTAGGGTGCAACAGCTGCCCCTATTCAAATGTCTAGGACCCGGCTGGGTGAAGAGCGAATGGCCTTCAAACAATCGAGGTACGAGACGGTTAAATACCAAGAACCTGGAAATTTGCCAACCGCAGAAATAAACTGCACAAATTGCTTGGAGAACAACATCCACCAACTAAATCCGGTTGTTACGGAAACCAGACTGATCAATCACTGATGTCAAAATTTGATTCCAATGTCAACCGCCTGTGTAATGCCCCAGGCTTTGAACTCCCTCTTATCAAAACAACCCCGCCCTTTGTCTATGTTAGGGCTCCGCATTCTGTCAACACGGAGAAAACAAATTAGAAACCATGTTGGGGATCATCTTCATCAACCCGAAAAAGATCCTATCACCGCGGGGATAGAACTTTGTCCATGTTAGGATGCTATATTCCGTCAACACACAAAAAAATCCCGACGACTTTGCTGGGGAAACATTTCTGTCTAGTCACAGGAGACTCTGCTTATCTCTGCATTAGCTAACTTTGTTGGGCGCACCCCACAAACGCCTTGGAGGAGGACTCTACTGGGGCCAGTAATATTGCGTCAACACGAGGAAATCACGGCGACTTCCTTGGGGAAAATACTTTTGTCAATCATCGAAACACAACTCACATACTCTGTCGATCACGGGAGAATCATCTATCTGGATACCGGAAAGTTCATCTGTCTGCTTCATACGGGAAAACACATCTGCCTGATTCTTACAGGAAAATTCATCTGCCTGCTTCATACGGGAAAATCATCTGCCTGAACACAGGAAGGTTCATCTGCCTGCTTCATACGGGAAAATCATCTGCCTGAACATAGGAAAGTTCATCCGCCTGCTTCATACGGGAAAATCATCTGCCTGAACACAGGAAAGTTCATTCGCCTGCTTCATACGGGAAAATCATCTGCCTGAACACAGGAAAGTTCATCCGCCTGCTTCATACGGGAAAATCATCTGCCTGAACACAGGAAAGTTCATCCTCCTGCTTCATACGGGAAAACACATATGCCTGATTCTTACAGGAAAATTCATCCGCTTGCTTCATACGGGAAAACACATCTGCCTGATTCATATAGGAAAATTCATCTGCCTACTTCATACGGGAAAATCCATTTGCCTGATTCTTATAGGAAAATTCACCCGCCTGCTTCATACGGGAAAACACATCTGCCTGATTCTTACACGAAAATTCATCTGCCTGCTTCATACGGGAAAACACATCTGCTTGATTCATACAGGAAAATTCATCCGCCTGCTTCATACGGGAAAATCCATCTGCCTGATTCTTACAGGAACATTCATCCGTCTGCTTCATACGGGAAAACACATCTGCCTGATTCTTACAGGAAAATTCATCCGCCTGCTTCATACGGGAAAATCATCTGCCTGATTCTTACAGGAACATTCGTCCGCCTGCTTCATACGGGAAAACACATCTGCCTGATTCTTACAGGAAAATTCATCCGCCTGCTTCATACGGGAAAGTTAACTTGGATATAGCTTCTTTGCCTATTATTTGCAGTAGCTAACTCCACTGGGGATATTCTGAAAATAACTACCCGACACCCGTTCGACAACAAGTGACCACTTCTGAAATCTTGATTCATGAAACCCTGACATGCTGCCGCTACAGCAAACTTGAAGAAAAACACTCCGCTGGTCTGATAAGAGAAACTTCAACCAGTAACTATGTGGGGAATGATAACAAGAACTACATCATCATATGTCTCACGGCGAGACCTCGTTCGTCTGGTAACAGATCTGAACTGTAACTTCATAATCTTGCTGAGAAACACACCTGAAAGCAAAAAGGTTAACCAACCTGATTTATGTTCCATAATGCGTATGTTTGACAATGGCGTAATGCTCCATACGGCATGGAAATGCTACGCGTTTTTGGGTAGATGCAAATATGATAATATATGCAAATGCACATGCAGGTTCAGGCTGCTGGGGGAGGCTCTGACAAGCTTGCTTCATCAACACAACTGTCGAGGACAAATACCACCCTGTTGGGGATGAACGGGTATCACAAAGTATTCCGGCAAAATAAATGTCGGCAACACAACCAAACTCTGTCGAGGAGAGATTAAACATTGATTTCCGCTGGGAGGAAAGAACAACACCTGCTGGGAAGATTAACTCAGCTGGGGAAGAAGCGACCCTTCTGGGAGACAACTGTCTGGGTACAGTTTACATACTCGGAGCTACCACTCCACTAGGGATAATCATCCTGACGAAAGCATGACGACCTGTGGGGAGAAAGAAAACCATCCTCGTTGGGGATAATCCTTCTGAACCTACTATGAATTGGTTATGTACCGTGGAAATCCTCCCAGCTGGGGGTTGAACGCGCATATCTTCGACTCTCTGGGGAGTATAACCTCTGCATAGGACACTGATTTTGTCTTGCTGGGAATATCCTGTGGACAACTTCCATGAGAATACTCTTCTGGGGAAAATAATCCTTCCTTCGGTAAGGGATAACATCGTCTCAACCTCTGGGGATGAGGTGCGACCTGCTGGGAAATAAGATCAAGTCCTTCATCCAGAGCCTCTGGCTGGGGGATACAATTCTCTGACTGTCTGCTCCAAGGGTGAGAACCCTGCAAAACACAAACGAGAAAAAACAAATCTATACAACCAAATCTATTCGGGTTAATATCCATGACATCCCCTTAGTCAATTCGAAGTTTTATCAATCATTGGCAAGGGCCAGCAAAGTTATGCAAATGCGAGTTTATCAAAACATCGGCGTTTTTCACATACAAAACAGTAAAGCACAAACACCAAATACTGAATAACATGTTTTATTGATTAAGCCTATAAATAGGCGAAGCTTTGTACATCGGAATAACTCCTGAAAAGAGGAAGTTACGCACAAACAATATACAAACATACACAATAATCATTAATACAAATCACATTTGTACACATGTCGGCAACGTGGTGCAGACAAACATCATGAGTTGATCCTCCTACGACTCGCCTGACTCTGGCGCTTTCCCGGTATTCAATTTTCAAAAGAGATTGTTTTCAGGATAGACGGCCTCCAAGTACTCCCAAACCACTAAGCAATGCTGTATCAAATCCGGACCGCAGTCATTTGCTTTTTCAATCCCTAACTTTTGCGTGAATCGCCTTTTGCGGGTTTTCAATTCCCTGGGATACCCTTTTTTGCCGAAGTCGCCCTTTTCAGGTTTTTCGACTTCGCGGGTGTACATCTTTTCAATTTTATCCCTAACTTTTGCCTGAACCTTTTATTCATTTTTTACGGTTCGCCAAGATGCCCCATTTTTGCCTGGACTCTCTTTTTACTGTCCAGCGGGTCACTTTCAAGCAAAGTATTTTTTAACTGCGTCCGAATTCACAGGCGACGTAAAGTTTTCACCGTCCATGGTGGACAACAACAAAGCTCCTCCGGAGAAGACTTTTCTAACAACGTATGGACCTTTGTAGTTAGGCGTACATTTTCCCCTGTGATCCGTTTGTGGCGGGAGAATCCTCTTCAGCACAAGGTCGCCCGTCTGAAAGCTTCGCGGACATATCTTCTTATCGTACGCTTTCTTCATCCGGCTCTGACACAACCGACCGTATGCGAGAGAAGCTAGCCTCTTTTCATCCATTAAAATGAGCTGATTCAGTCTATCCTTAACCCATTCTGCCTCGTCACGTTGGACATCTCGTAAAACCCTAAAGGAAGGAATCTCAACCTCCAACGATAGCACTGCTTCCATTCCGTATACCAACGAGAAAAGGGTTGCCCCGGTTGATGTGCGTACCGTTGTACGATAACCGTGCAAAGCGAAAGGTAGCATCTCGTGCCAGTCCTTATAAGTCACAACCATCTTCTAGACAATCTTCTTTATGTTCTTATTGGCCGCTTCGACAGCGCCATTCATCTTGGGTCGGTAAGGAGAAGAGTTGTGGTGCTCAATCTTAAAATTTTGACACAACTCTTTCATCATTTTGTTATTCAAATTTGAACCGTTGTCGGTGATAATCCGCTCAGGGATTTCATATCTGCAGATAATATCTCGTTTGATAAATCTGGCCACCACTTGTTTGGTCACGTTGGCATATGACGCTGCTTCCACCCATTTGGTGAAATAATCAATCGCCACAAAGATGAACCGGTGTCCATTGGATGCCGTAGGCTCAATTTTGCCGATCATATCAATTCCCCACATCGAGAAAGGCCATTGCGATGACATCACATTCAGAGGACTCGGAGGCACATGGATTTTGTCCGCATAAATCTGGCATTTATGACACCTCTTTGCAAACTTGAAACAGTCTGTCTCCATAGTTAGCCAATAGTAACCTGCCCGCAGCAGTTTTCTCGTCATAGCATGCCCACCAGCATATGTACCAAATGTACCCTCATGTATCTCTTCCATGAGCAACTTCGCTTCTTTCTCGTCCATGCAACGTAGCAACACCAAGTCGTGGTTTCTTTTGTATAGGACACCGTCCGGGTTCAAATAGAAATTTCCAGCCAGTCTCCTGAGAGTCTTCTGATCTCGACTGGATGCCCCAGCCGAATACTCCTTGTTCTTCAGGAAATTCTGGATGTCAAAGTACCAGGGTTTACCATCAGGAGCCTCGTCAAAGGCAAATATAAATGCAGGCCTATCAAGCCGAGAGATAACAATCCGGGGAGCCTCGTTCCAGAAGTTAACTTTATACATTGAAGACAATGTCGCCAGGGCGTCAGCCATTTGATTTTCTGCTCGTGGCACATGATGCAATTCCTCCTTGTCAAAGAAAGGCAACAACCTCCTTGCATAGTTCATATATGGTATCAAGTTGGGCTGACGTGTCTCCCATTCTCCGTTAATCTGATTCACCACTAGAGCTGAGTCTCCGTATACATCCAGATGTTTGATTCGCAACTCAATAGCTTCTTCCAGACCCATGATGCAAGCCTCATATTCAGCTTCTTTATTGGTAACGGGAAAAGTCAATCGGGCAGTAAAGGGGATGTGCGACCCCTGAGGAGTAGTAATAATTGCGCCTATTCCGCTACCATAGGAATTTACAGCTCCGTCAAATATCAACTGCCATTTGGAACCCAATTCTGGTCCTTCGTCCGACAACGATTCTTCACAATCTTTCATCTTCAGGTACATGATATCCTCGTCAGGAAAATCAAACCTCATCGATTAGTAGTCCTCAATCGGATGCTCTGCAAGATACTCGGATAAAACGCTACCTTTAATAGCTTTCTGCGAGACATATTGGATATCGTATTCGGTTAACACCATCTGCCATCGGGAAATTCTTCCGGAGAGTGCTTGCTTTTCAAACACGTATTTGATTGGATCCATCTTTGAAATTAGCAGGGTTGTATGATTCAGCATGTATTGCCTCAAACGTTTGGCGGCCCAGGCTAGCGCACAACACGTTTTCTCGAGCATTGAGTATCTGGACTCACAGTCAGTAAACTTCTTACTCAAATAGTAGATCACATGCTCTTTACATCCGGTCTCGTCGTGTTGACCGAGAACACAACCCATACTTTCCTCAAGAACCATCAAATACATAATCAAAGGTCTCCCGGCCACTGGGGGTATCAAAACAGGAGGTTCCTGCAAGTATTCTTTTATCTTGTCGAACGCCTTTTGACAATTTTCATTCCAGGTCAACACTTGATCCTTTTTCAATAACTTTAATAACGGCTCGCAGGTCACAGTTAGGTGAGATATGAACCGGGCGATATAGTTCAATCTCCCTAAAAATCCATGCGCTTCTTTTTCTGTTTTAGGCATCGGCATTTCCTGTATCGCTTTTATCTTTGCAGGATCAACCTCTATTCCCTTTTCGCTTACAATAAACCGCAGCAGTTTACCCGATCTCACCCCGAAGGTGCACTTGTTAGGGTTCAGTCTCAACCTGAACTTTCTAAGCCTCTTGAACAGTTTCAGCAGATTAACCAAATGCTCCTCCTCCGTCTGGAAGTTGGCAATCATATCATCAACATAAACCTCGATCTCTTTATGAATCATGTCATGAAAGAGAGTCGTCATGCATGTTGATATGTTGCCCCAGCGTTCTTCAATCCGAAGGGCATCACTTTATAATAAAATGTTCCCCAGGGAGTAATGAAATTAGTCTTCTCCATATCTTCTGGCGCCATTTTGATCTGATTATAGCCTGAGAAGCCATCGATGAAGGAGAATACGGAGAACTGAGCAGTGTTATCAACCAACACATCAATGTGAGGAAGTGGAAAGTCATCTTTTGGGCTCGCCCTATTCAAATCACAGTAGTCTACACACATTTGTACTTTGTCGTCTTTCTTCGGCACTGGTACTATATTGGCGACCCATGAGGGATATTTTGTAACAGCTAGGAAACTAGCATCCCACTGTTTTTGAACTTCCTCCTTGATTTTCATAGCCATGTCTGGTCTAGTTCTTCTGAGCTTTTGTTTAATAGGCGGACATTCCTCTCTTAAAGGCAGACGATGCACAACCATATCCGTATCTAACCCAGGCATATCCTCGTACGACCAAGCAAATATATCACTGTACTCTTTGAGCATCTCAACCAACCTTTGCTTGATATCGCTCTGCAGCGCAGCCCTTATACGGATGTTTCTCACAACCTCTTCCAACCCCAAATTGATAATCTCAATGACTTCCTCGTGAGGCAGAATGATTCTTTCTTCTTGTTTCAATGACCAGGTCAACTCTTCTGGCACGTCGCCATCTTCGACAACCTCTTCCTCAGCCTGAAATACCGGGTGCTCAAAGTCGAAGTGAGTCATAGGCGGTTCATAGATGTCATCTGAAATTGTAATCCTGCGAAGAAAATGGTTAACTGCTTCAAAACACAGACAAAGCAAATAACCACATTGTCATTTTATTGTTAAAAATGAAAACAGGAAAAACAGGGATTACAATATTTGTATATGAAAAACGCCTTTATTTCATAATTAAACAATGTAATGTACATAACCAAATGGCCCTAAGCAAAATCACTATGCCCCGGGTAGGACACAAGATTATTCAACAATTAAGAAAACAAATCATTACTGTTTAGTTGTCACGAAAACAGTTTCCTGGATAGACCAATTGCAGAGATTTTGTCCTGGCACGCTTGGCTTGATCCAGGCGTCCATATCACAGTCGCTATCTCCGTCTTCAGCATCGGAAACAGCATTGATAGTCTCATGGCATACTCCATTTGGTGTAATTGTTATCGGCCCTCTGAACTTGGGTGTTCCTGAAGAGGATGCTGATGGCGAAGGATGATATCCAAGCCCGAATCTATCCATTTTTACCGGAATCTCCAACACCTGACCCCAGCCCTTGGTTTTTCCTGCCTGCACTAGAGCTTGAGCTTCCTTATAAGATGACACGACCACATCTGGCGCTTTACTTGGCACTGGAGCTTTGTCTTTGACTCGCAACCCTTCAAATGCTTGACAGGGTGTTTCGTGTATTTCACCGTCGACCTCAACATATTTAAACGAAGACAGATGGCTAACCAGAATATCTTCTTCTCCACAAACAGTGACGACACTATCCCCAACCATATACTTCAGCTTTTGGTGTAACGTGGATGTGACAGCCCCGGTAGCATGGATCCATGGGCGCCTAAGAAGACAACTATACGCTGGCTGGATGTCCATTATATAGAATTCAGTTTCAAATATTTCAGGCCCCACCTGCAACGGTAATGTTATTGATCCGAAAACGGACCTCCTCGTTCCGTCGAACGCCCTCACCACTAAATCACTGGGCGTGCAGATAATCCCCCTGATATCCAACTTCATCATGGCTTTCTTCGGTAGCACATTCAGGGAAGATCCAATGTCTACTAAAACATGGGACATGACCGTGCCCCGGCATTCTACTGACACATGCAATGCCATATTGTGCTCTCGCCCTCTCGGAGTCAAATCAAAGTCTGTGAAGCCCAAACTGTGCCCCGCATTAACATGCGTCATCACCCCTTCTAACTGATTTACAGAAACTTCTTGAGGAACGAACGACGTGTCTAGAATCTTCAGCAAAGCGTTCCGATGGGCCTCGGAATATAACAACAATGATAGGATGGAAATTTTTGACGGCGTTTGCTGGAGGTGCTCAACGATTTTGTAATCACTTTTACGAATGAGCCTCATAAACTCCTCCACATCCTTAAGTGACGTTTCTTTTTCATTCGACTGAGAAGGACCACCCTCAGTTACCTTGGCTTTACCCTTGGCTAATCTTTCTGCCTCTACCTCGGGTGACGTGAAGATTCTTCCGCTTCTGGTCATACCCCCTGTTCCGACAACATTATCTACAACCCCAGCTGGTTGTCCATTGACTGCAATTTTCTCACCGTCACAATATACCTCCAATCCGTAAGTCCACGACACTGCTTTAGTACTCTCAAAAGGGACTGGTCCTGCTTTGGTAATTGTGATCGTCGGCCGCCTGGCGGGCGCCATTATCGTTATTGTTTTCCTCGAAATCGTCACCGTCGCAACATCGTTCTGCTCATCACCTAACGCCTCTTCAGGCTCTTCAACCGCGGTTCGATCAAATTGCAAGGTACCTTCATCCATCATAGCCTGAATTCCCCGCTTCAAATCACCACAACCCTCTGGCTGGGTCCAACAATCCAAGCAAAACTCGTCACACCCAGGGAATACACCCCCTTTTAACAACGTGATTTTAATCTCACCCAACGGTGTTTTCAGCTCATTGACATCCATCACTAGATTCAAATTTTCTTCTGTCAAGATGGCATTTGCCCCATGATTGGGTATAGGCTGTTGTACGATATTTGGACCTACCTGCCCAAAGTTGATAGCTTTGCTATCCAACAAATCCTGGACTTTGTGTTTAAATGCCTGACACGCTTCTACATCATGCCCGGGTGCCCCGGAATGGAATTCGCAATGCTTGCTAGCATCATACCCGTAAGGAAGTACCGTCCCTGTAGGCGGTGCCAAAGTCCTCTTTTCAACCAAGTTCAACCCTAGTAGGGTCTGGAGGAGTTCTGCATACGTGGAAGGAGGTGCGTCGAACACTCTTTTCGGCCTCGTATTCTGTACCCTTCTCTGACCGGGGTTCTGCCCTTGCTGTTGCGGTGGTTGTTGTTGCAGTTGTGGCTGCCTCTGTTGAGGAAGCGGGATAGTAACACTAGCTACCTGTTGCGGCTGAACATACTGATTTCTTCCTCTGCCCCTGCCCCTGCCACCAAACACGGCACTAGTATCACCCTGTCGTCTACCACCAAATGCTTTTCTTGTACCTCCTGCTGAAGTAGACTCACCTGCTTGGAACCTTCCAACTTTAATCCCGTTCTCGATCATCTCCCCCATAAGAATCAAATCTGAGAAACTGCTCAATGACACACTAAACAATTTTTCGTAGAACACCCCCGTAAATGTCCCAATAAACATGTCATTCATCTCCCTTTCAATTAAAGGAGGATGCACCCTCGCTGCCATATCGTGCCACCTTTGCGCATACTCTTTAAAACTTTCACCGTTCTTCTGTGACAAGCCCTGCAGTTGGACCCGGTTTGGCGCCAGATCGCTGTTATATTTGTAATGTGTCACGAAAGCATCAGCGAACTGCTTCCAGGTTTTGATCTGGGTGGGCTCCAGCCCCATATACCATTCAAGTGAAGGTCCTGACAAGCTATCCTGAAAGAAATGCATGAGCATCCTTTCATCATCTGAATATGCGGACATCCTCCTGTAATAAGAGCGGACATGGACCTTAGGGCAGGTGTCCCCCTTGTATTTGTCAAAAGTGGGAGCCTTGAATTTCAACGGCACCCTCAGCCCTGGTACCAAGCCCATTGTAGTCATATCCAAACCAGTGGAGTTCTGATTCACTACCCCCTTCATCTGTTCTTCAAGCATTCTGATCCTCTACACAGGATCAACAGGTCCTTCAAATCCCATGCCTCTTCCAGAAAAGGCGTCCTCTTGGCGGTCTTCAGCCCAATTCACATTTTCATTTCCATATCCGTCGTAACCAGTGTTGCGACCAAACCCTTGCTGATTGATCATGGGACCTCGTCCCCTGTTACCGAAACCTTGATTGACCCCAACAGGTCCAAACCCAGTGTTGACAGGAATCACCCCAGCACCATTCATATTACCAAATCCACCATACCCCTGGTTAGCGTTACCAAAACCATCGCAACCGAAAACCTGCGTGTTGAAGCCGAATTTCCCGTCCTGATTGACGTAATCAAATCCCTGATCATTGTAGCCGAAACCATTGTTTCCAAAACCATTACCGCCATTGTTGTTACCACCGCCTTGGTTGGCGTCCCCAAATCCAACATTGTTAACAACAGTCTCATTTCCATTCCCTGTGTTGCCATTGCCAGTGCCAGCGCCATCGTTTACAACCATAACAGGTGGGGTCACTACAGGTGGAACCACAGGCGTAGGGGTTCCATCCTCCGGAATAGTCTCAACGTGCACAGAATTATGGTCATTGTTGCCATTCCCATTAGTCTGCGTCAGCAGAGGCTGTACCAAAGTCTGGAGGCTCTCCTGGACCTTAGCAATGTTCTCCATTGCTTGCATGAACAGATTCAGCTTCTCGCGGATTTCCTGCATCTCAACTTGGACTTGATCCATGATTCTCTTGCAGTTGCTTCGGGTTGAGTAGCGGTGGACTCTTTGTTCGTCAATCCTGAAAAACCTGAAGATGCAGGAAATAAGATACAGATTCAAGAATACCGGTCATGCAATATGAATGCAGATGCAAACGTGTAAACATGTTACATGTTATATTCCCCCTTGATTCTAGTTTTGGAGAGAAGGCCATCACAACAATGGAGTCCCCATCAATCAAGCAAGGAATCAAGAAACCCTCATATATAAACGAATGCCACGAGGCTGAGTACAAGAGTACAACTGAATACAACTGAAGAGACCTCGGCCAACAAGCCTGGCGATGGTCAAAATACAAGTACAGACAACAAGAGCGAGGCAAAGATAACTCAGGCCAAGTGGTGCTCTCTGACGTCTTCCAATATCCCCAACGTCTCTGAACGACCCAGCCTGGAGATTAGCTCTTGTATCAGTAAGGTATGCCGCTCTGCATTGGATCTCAACTTTTTGGCGTCGTTCTGGCAGGTTCCTTCGTCAACACACTCGTCGGGTCTGCATCTTTTGGAGCCGGCCTTCACTTTATAACCTCTCAGCTTCTCGTCAAGGTCACTTACTCTAAGCTCAACAGCGCTCCTAAGTGATGTCTCTTCAGCAATCTTTGCGTCTTGGGCTCTAATCTGTGCCTCTAGTGTGGCAATCTGCAGCTTCAGTTCATCTTCACGCTCCTTTCGCTTGGTAAGCGTGGCATTCCACAATGCTTCCCACTTGCTGAGGCGGGAATAAGCTTTGCTTAAAAGTTCCTTCTTGGAAGTAAGCACCTTGCTAACACCGTTCAAGGCTATTCCCACTTTTTCTTTCTTGTTGGCCTCTTCTGTCAACTCTGAACCCAACCTATTAATCAATTCAGTTTGTTCCCTCACAGTGAAGGTAGCTTCATTCTTCTCATGACGCAACTGGAAGATCTCCTTCTCTAACTCATCATTGACTTTCTTCAACTCTTCGTTTTCAGCCAACAATTTGTTATACTTTTCAAGCTCTATCGAAGTAGTTGCCTCAATCACTGGAAGATACAGAGGTTCCACAGCAGGATATGGCATCAAGGAAATACTAGCTCTCTCTCGTATCCAAGCCAAATAAGGATCATAAGCTTTGTTGTTGCTCTTACCAAGTAAAGCTTTCCCCCTCCTATGGATGTTAGCCCATGCATGTCTCAATCTGATCACAACAGCCGCCCCTAATAAGCTCGTGAGATATAGAGATTCCTGTATCTCCTTCTCAATAGGAGCGTCCCTCAAAGCATAACCAAACTGCCTCACCAGCAGCAAAGGGTTATAGTTAATACAGCCTTTCCGTCCAATCAAGGGGACATTCGGAAAGCCACTGCAACTATATATAATATCGGTGCCAAGCATGCCCCACTCAAACCAAACGATGTTCTCAGCAGACAGTCCCATCAACCGGGAAGACCAATCCAAAGTATCAACAGCATCAACAAACGGCCCTGTCTTCGGAAGATGTCCCTGGAACCACCTGTACAAAAGAGGAAGACAACAGGAAACATTCTTGCCACGGCGTTTCTCATTCTTGTAGTGAATGGAATGATAAACATCGCCCAAGAGAGTAGGAATAGGATTCTTCGAGGCAAGAATCAAGAAGGCATCTGAGTTGACAAAATCTGGCACATTAGGAAACAAGACAATCCCAGAGATGCAGACAGCTAGAATGGCACTGAAGGCAACCCAACATCCGTTCTTCGCGCACTGTATAGCCTTCTCAACCAGGACAGACAAGTGAAAACCATAAGCTCCATTCAGCTTGACCAACCCTCCACGGAACTCAGAAGCGTCCAAACTGACAATCTCCGTAAGTGTAGCCAACTCAGGCTCATCATCAACATGTATAAAGGGCATCTGGTCTAACACGGGAACTCCCAACATAGCAGAATACTCCTCCAAAGTGGGTGCCAGAAAATAGTCGTGAAATAGGAAACATCTCAGCTGCGACTCATAAAACTGCATCAGAGTATACACCCCAGTCGTCTCAAATGCGGAAGGGCTGTATAACAAACTAAACAATCTCCCATAGGATACTCTGAACTCAGACCTCACTCTCTCATCTGCTAGAGCAACCAATCCCAGCAAGGGACTGATATCAGGCGAATGCAACCGGTAAGCAACTGTCCTCTTTGTGGACTCCATGTCTGGCCAGAAGATATACTAGAATCAGAGGGGAATGAACACACCTGCGACATAAATACACGTTAATGATATGCGAAATGAGTATGCAACAATGCAATATGCGAAATAATGCAACAGGGATCATGTGATATATTGCTGAGGAGATCCATCCATAATATCTGTCTCCATAGACCCACAATACTGCTAAAACCTGGTCTCGACAGACGCATAACAATGCTCCAGCCTGGTCTCAACAGACCCATAATAAAGCTCTAATGAAGAACCCCAAATCTCAAACCACTGAACCATTGTCAAGAAAACCGGTAATCTGGAGGTCAAGTTTCCTGCATGCCCCAACCCCTCTCACGGGTAGGTGTCCTATCAACTGACACAAGGTATGGCATCCTATGCGGTCGTTGGCGTCACAGACTTTCAAGACTGATGATACAATACCCAGAAGGTGTGGCATCATCATGTCCTGAAGAGGCCCTCCTCAGCCAACTTCCAATTGATCGGTCCCCAGAGTCGACAATCCTCGGGTCAGACAACTTGTCGAGCCCTAAGGGCCAGACAAGAGGCATCAAAGAGAATCTCGTCCGAGCGCAGATTTTGTGGCTATCTGGTGCGAGCTAAGCAAGCAGGCTAACCACTACTCTCTACGTCTAAGTCTAGGTGTAACCTCAAGCCCAGGTCCGACTTATCTCTCAACAGATCACCCCCTCCCCACAACAGCAATAACAATATAAAGCTGATAATAAAATGCGGAAAGTAAAGACAGAAAAGTAAATCTATACAAAACCCACGACGGGAAAACAAGCGCTAGGATTGACTCGCGTAGGGAACCACTAGTGTCCCCAGCAGAGTCGCCAGCTGTCACTACTGCGAAAATCGGCGCCGGCTATGACAGAAGAGTCGCCACCGTGCGTTATTTATCCCAAAGGAGGGGAAGGAAACGCTCATAGTAAACCTAACGCAAAGAGGGAAAGGAATGGTCATCGCAACCAAATCCTGGATTTGGGAGTCGGTTACGCAAGGGGAAGGTATTAGCACCCCTCACGTCCGTCGTACTCGACGGGATCCATGCTTGTTTTCTAGTACGGATTGTATTCTATCTATTCTACAGGTCAAGGGTTAAAAAAGGAAAGAAAATGACTCGGCAAAGTATCACACTTTATGCCTACGTATTCCCGTCTGGAACGAGAAATCAGAGTCAACGTAGTTCGCCTACCTACGGGAAAGGAGGGGAAGGTTGCTCGCTAGGATACGGCATCCTATGCCTACGTACTTTCATACAGCATGAAAGATCATAGCAAACGTAGTTCGGGCCACGGAAGACACAAATTTGTCTGACTGTTTTTTAGATCCTTCTGAAAAGGTTTTTCTTGATTAGGAGTCCAAGCGGACAAAAATGACACTTTGATGTTTGCTTCCAGTATTTTACGAAAGAAGTATTTTTTTAGTGTGTTTGCAATCTCCGACGCACTAGAGACTATGATTCGAGAGTGACTACGTCGTATGTCACCCTAAGGGTAACACATTAAGCAATCAGATTACAGAAGAGTGACCCTCTAGCAACCTTTTCTCAAATAGCTTAAGGCTCGTAGAGTACGACATCGATTATCCTTATTACTGTGTTGGAATTGTTTTGAGATAGAAGAGAAAGAAGCTCTAAAAAACCTAGGGTTAAAAGGGGGATCAAAACTACCCTAAAGTTGTCATGCAGGGATAAAAACCTATTGTCTGTCATATTTCTCTCTTGCACAGAGGGAAACAGAGATCATAGGGGATAAACAACAAAGAAACAGATATATACAGTAAACAGTAAAAATGCATACCATGCAGCAGTACAAGCGAGGCAAGGGAGTCCCGCCCAACCTCGAACCTGGGAAAACAATAGGCAAAGTGAAACAGTATTCACTTCAACCTTGGGGGCAAGTTGTACAAGCCAACAAACAATACAACCAAAGAAAACAACACCAGCACCAGCTCTGACAGCAACAATCCAGCTCCTACAGTAAGCAACACAAGTAGCAACAGCTCTGACAGCTACAGTTGATTAACAGCAAAGGGTTGATAGTAACAACTTCTCCAAGCAAGACCCCATCTTCAATCTTCAACAATCTTCAAGCTTTAGATAAGCTCCTATCTTCAGAAAAACATCCCAGCTTGAGCAAGCATGAACCTTAACCAATAAACAGCTTCAACAAAAAGCAGCAAAACCCTAGCTTCAACAGACAACCAGCTTTGACAGGCACAAGCTTCATCTTCACCAATCTTCAATGAACTTCATCTTCAATAGGTTTCCATCTTCAATGCAATCACTCCAGAAGAGAATCAATTAATAGATGAAGTTGAAATGTTAAGGGGCTTAGTGACAACCCAAGGAAATCACTAAGATCTTAACATGGCAAATCAAAGGTACCCTCAAGGTTCTACCCAACCAAAGCATGCACTACATCCCTCCTAAGGAGAGATGGAACTTCTTTGGGGGACCTTGTTTCATGGGATGGAATAGAGGCACAAGAAGCTCTCTATGTTTGAAAGAAGAAACAAGACTATTCTAAGGCTCTTCCTATGTATCCTAATTCCTAAGCCTCTGACAAGCCCTCTAACAAATGAGAAATCTTCAACTCCAAGCTTCTTCAAGCCATCCAAAGAAACTTCATTTGATCTTCAAGTCATCCAAGCAAAGCCCAAGCCAAAAGTACCCCAAAATAGTCCCACACAAGTATAACCAAACCAAATATCCAATGGAGAAACCCACAATCACCACACAAATTGGAAAAATCAAATAAAATGCTAAAGCTCATCAAAAAATCCTAGGTAAATTTCTAAGGGAACCTAACCCTATACCCAATACCCCATAGGAATCCCAAACCCTAGATTAATCATTAAGTCCCCAAACTATGTTCTAAACTACAACTAGTTGTCTTGAAACCCTAATTCTAATACCTCTCTTATTCACCTCTCAAACTAACCTAAATTTTATTCACAAAATTGTGATAAAATTTCTAAGGGTACATGCTTCCCTAATCTAATCAGTACAATAAGAATCAACTTAAAATCATTCACCAATTAGTCACAATAAAATCCACAAAATCATGTAACAAAAATACAAAATTAAAGAAAATAATAAAATGGAGAAAATCAAATTAAATTGAAAAATGGATGAAAATGAGATTCATTAATTTCATAAAATCACAAATAAATCAAAGATCATGGAGGTATTTTTAAAATATTTTTTTGATCAATATTGGATTTATTCTGAATTTAGAAATCAAATGGATTAAAAAATAAAATAAAATCAAATAAAAGAAATTAAAATGCTGAATTAAATGGGAGCCATTGGATCAATTGATTGGTAAGCGCATCTGAGGCTTCAGAACGTGTCCACGTGGGGTGTCCAGTCACCAGCTAACTGGATAAATGAAACGCAACTTTTTTGAGCTAATGGAGGCAATCTCAGTTTGAATCTTGGCCACACGATCAGCATAACAAGTCTCCTCTTCAAGATGATCCAACGGTGAAGTCTTCATCTTCTCCAAACGAGCTCAGGTGAAGGCCAAGTCTCAGGCGGTGGTCCGGTGGTCCAACCACCGTCTTCTCCGGCGAAGCAAACCCTAAACCTCACCAATCAAGTCAAATAAAAAGCCTAATCCACTCCAAATTTCACCCTGAACTCAAATCCACCATCCAAAATCATTGACTCCCCCTCAAAAGCCAAACCCGATCAAAGTTGCAGAGAAATCACCAAGTCTCGATGGTCACCATTCTTAAAATTGAAACCATAGAAATGATCCTCAGGTTACACTGGTCATTCTAAGCTATCACACTCATGTTAATTCCTCAAGATTTCATGTAACTGAATCCAAACAGAAATTGGTGCACTCCCTCGATCATCACCAAACGATGCCAAACCAATCCTAAATCGTTCTACCAATCATAGGGAACCTAACCACATGCACATTGATACCTAATTCAGCCTAGATCAATGGGAAATCCAAGAGTTACATACCTGAAGAAATTGGATGAACAGAGGGATCAAATGCTCAATTCAGGCTCCAAGATTCTTCAAACACGTTCAAGTATGCAAGATAAAGCTTCGTCAACCCTTAATTTGACTTGAATAGGCTTGCAACTTCAAAACCGATTCTGAGTTGAAGCTCTTGAAACTCAACTTCAATCTTCCTCTCCTCCACGAATTCTGCACCAAAATGAGTCTGAACTCACTCCTCTCAATATATAGAAACTCTCTATGGGCTTTTGAGCCCAGTTTGAAGCCCAAATCAGTGATCCATCATTTCTGATTTTTCCCTTGAAAATGCAATGCACCAGTCAAGATTCTGAGCTTCTAGCTTGCTCTAGAATGTTCTATCCAACTGCAAATTGGTTTGTGAGTGTGAATGGATAGCTAGCTTGGCCTGAAATGCTTTGATTCTTGTTTTGGCATTGTAACTTGTAATGTAAGTAAGCATTTTACAAAACAAGTCATGAAATTAAGCCTCAATTCAAAAATGTGGAAATGTCATTGTATTTAGAATCCAATCTACATTCAAAATGACTACCCATACGCCATGTGTATGTCTCATAATTCAAAAATCCCAATTTCCCTCCTTTGAATCATTTGAAAAATCCTTCTTCTTAGGCCATTTTGGATCATTTTGTGAAGCAAGCCATTTCAATCACCTATGACTTCTTATCTGACCTAAAAACATCATTTTAAGCACATCTCATGTTGAACATTTCTTCATTTGAGGAGTGGAAGATAGAGATTTTGACCTATGTTGAAAAATGACCTATAATTCAACTTTCCCAAAATACCCCTGGATTGCCAAGATCATAACTTGAGTTCTACAAATACTCTTGAGGACTTCTAGTACTCTATAGAAAGATAAGATCAAGATCTACAACTCTTATGTTGGACAAGAATCCATTTGAAAACTCCTTGAGGGGCAAACGTTGCTTGGAAGTCAAGTGATTTTCACAGATAAATTTCAGTGTCCTCTGGTGACCTGTAACTTGCAAGAACCATAACTTGAGTTCCAAAAATATTATTGAAGACTTCTAGTACTCAAATTAAAGCTATTGAGAAGCTCTACAAGTTTTATATTGGCCAAGAATCCAATTGAAACTTGTATTTTGACTTATGTGGCTTGGAAGTCCAGTGCTATACAGGGGATTTTACCCTAGGAACCCTGTATCAAACACCTCCAACCACCCTTGATTCTCTTGAAATTGATCTTGAATCATCCATACACATACTTTGACATCTCAACCCATGACTTCCATGACCTAGAGCTAGGTCTTGATGCTCTTCTCTTTGCTCTCCTTGACCTAGGGTTACCCAGATGAAACCCTACTTGTACACACCTCAACTGTGGTTCTTGAACTTGATACCATGACTTTTCTAAGCATCAATAGGGCTCTCTAGGCCTCCCATGGGATCCATACACACCTCACATTCATAATTCCATGCTTCATACCCCATTGATGACCCTTAATACACCTCAATGTTAGGAGAGAAATCCACTTGTTGACACTCAAATCTCCTCAAAGCTTCAACCCATTCCTTGATGACTTGGATGGTCTTAAGCTTGAATAAGGCCCCTTGATGTGCTTATTTAGATAAGAATGGTACTTGATCCCTTGTTAGATGACTTGCTATGCTATGATATGCAAATGATTAGACTGTGTACATAATGTGACTATGTAAATGATAATGCAATTAACATAAACCAGGTGAAATAGGTTGAGCAAATTTTTTAGGGTGCAACAACGTTCTTCTCAACTTCGGGTTGAGCCGGCCTTTGGGTTCGATGCCTGTTTGTTTAACAGATTCTTGTCGGCTAGGTCAGATGTTCTTCTCAACTTCGGGTTGAGCCGGCCTTCGGGTTCGATGCCTGTTTGTTTAACTAATGTCTGACAACGAGGTCGGATGTTCTTCTCAACTTCGGGTTAAGTCGGCCATCAAATTTGATTCCTGTTTGTTTAATATATGCCTGACAGTGAGGTCAGATGTTCTTCTCAACTCCGTGTTGTGCCGGCCTTCGGGTTCGATGCCTGTTTGTTTAACTAATGCCTGATGAGGAGGTCAGATGTACCTCTCAACTTCAAGTTAAGTTGGCCTTCGGGTTCGATGTCTGTTTCTTTAAAAGATGTTTGACGGCGAGGTCAGATGTTCTTATCAAATAAGGATTGAGACAGCCTTCAGGTTCGATGCCCGTTTGTTTAACAGATGACTAGCAGAGAGGTCTAATGTTCTTATCAACTTCTGGTTGAGCCGCCCTTCGGGTTTGATGCCTGTTTGTTTAACAAATTCCTTACGGCGAGGTCAGATGTTCCTCTCAACTTCGTGTTGGGCCGGCCTTCGGGTTCGATGTCTGTTTGTTTAAGAGATGTCTGCCGGCGAGGTCTAATGTTCTTATCAACTTCGGTTTGAGCCGCCTTTCGGGTTCGATACCTGACGGTGAGGTTAGATTTTCTTCTCAACTTCGGGTTGAGCTGGTCTTTGGATTTGATGCCTGTTTGTTTAACAAATGCTTGACAGTGAAGTCAAATGTTCCTCTCAACTTCATGTTGAGCGACATTCAGGTTCGATGCCTGTTTGTTTAAGATATTCCTTACAGCGAGGTCAGATGTTCCTCTCAAATTCGTGTTGAGCCGGCCTTCGGGTTCGATGCCTATTTGTTTAAGACATGCCTGACGACGAGGTCTAATGTTCTTATCAACTTCGGGTTGAGACGTCCTTCGGGTTCGATGCCTGTTTGTTTAACAGATGCCAGACGACAAGGTTAGATGTTCCTCTCAACTTGGTGTTGTGCAAGACTTCGGGTTCGATGCCTGTTTGTTTAACAGATGCCTGACAGGGAGGTCAGATGTTCGTCTCAACTTCTTGTTGAGCCGACCTTCGGGTTTGATGCCTGTTTGTTTAACAGATGTTTCACGGCGAGGTCAAATGTTCTTCTCAACTAAGGATTGAGATGGCTTTCGGGTTTGATGCCTGTTTGTTTAACAGATGCCTGACGACGAGGTCAGATGTTCTTCTCAACTTCGGGTTGAGCCGGCTTTCGAGTTCAATGCCTGTTATTTTAACAGATGCCTGACGGCAAGGTCAAATGTTCTTCTCAACTTCGGGTTGAGCCGCCATTTGGGTTTGATGCCTGTTTGTTTACCAGATACCTGAGGGTGAGGTCAGATGTTTTTCTCAACTTCGCGTTGAGCCGACCTTCAGGTTCGATGCCTGTTTGTTTGATAGATCCCTGACGGTGACGTCAGTTTCTCCTCTCAACTTCGTGTTGAGCCGGCCTTCAGGTTTGATGCCTGTTTGTTTAACTAAAGTCTGACAGCGAGGTCAGATGTTCTTCTCAACTTCGTGTTGTGCCGGCCTTCGGGTTCGATGCTTGTTTGTTTAACTAATGCCTGATGGGGAGGTCAGATGTTCCTCTCAACTTCAAGTTGAGCCGGCCTTCGGGTTCGATGCCTGTTTGTTTAACAGATGTTTGACTGTGAGGTCAGATGTTCTTCTCAACAAAGGGTTGAGTCGTCCTTCGGGTTTATGCCAGTTTGTTTAACAGATGCTTGACGGCGAGGTCAGATGTTCTTCTTAACTTCGGTTTGAGTCGGGCTTTGGGTTTGATGCCTGTTTGTTTAACAGATGCCTGCCGGCGAGGTCTAATGTTCTTATCAACTTCGGGTTGAGCCGCCCTTCGGGTTCGATGTTTGTTTGTTTAACAGATGCCTGACAGTAAGGTCAGATGTTCTTCTTAACTTCGGGTAGAGCCGGCCTTCGGTTTTGATGCCTGTTTGTTTAACATATGCTTGACAATGAAGTCAAATGTTCCTCTCAACTTCATGTTGAGCCGACCTTCGGGTTCGATGCCTGCTTGTTTAACAGATGCCTGACGTCGAGTTCAGATGTTCCTTTCCAATTCGTGCTGAACCGGCCTTCGGAATCGATGCCTGTTTGTTTAACAGATGTTTGACGGTTAGGTCAGATGTTCTTTTCAACTTCGTGTTGTGCCAGACTTCGGGTTCGATGCCGGTTTGTTTAACTAATGCCTGATGGAGAGGTCAGATGTTCCTCTCAACTTCAATTTGAGCCGCCTTCGGGTTCGATACCAGTTTGTTTAACAGATGTTTAACGGCGCATTCAGATGTTCTTCTCGATTAAGGATTGAGACGGCCTTCGGGTTTGATGCCTGTTTATTTAACAGATGCCTGACAACGAGGTCTAATTTTCTTATCAACTTTGGGTTGAGCCGCCATTCGGGTTCGATGCCTGTTTGTTTAAAAGATACCTAACGGTAAGGTGATATGTTCTTCTCAACTTCGGGTTGAGCCGACATTCGGATTTGATGCTTGTTTGTTTAACAGATGCTTGACAGTGAAGTCAAATGTTCCTTTCAAATTCATGTTGAGTCGACCTTAAGGTTCGATGCCTATTTGTTTAAAAGATGCCTGACGGCGAGGTCAGATCTTCCTCTGAACTTCGTGTTAAGCCGGAAGGTCATCTCAACCTTTAGTTGAGAAGAACATCTGACCTCTCCGTCAAAAATCTGTTAAACAAACAGGCATCGAACCCGAAGGGCTGCCCAACCCGACGTTGATAAGAACATCTGACCTCCCCGTCAGGCATTTGTTAAACAAACAGGCATCAAACCCAATGGCCGACTCAACACGAATTTGAGTGGAACATCTGACCTCACCATCAGGCATCTGTTAAACAAACAGGCATCGAACCCGAAGGCCGGCTCAACCCGAGGTTCAGAAGAACATTTGAACTCGCCGTTAGGCATCTGTTAAACAAACAGGCATCAAATTCGAAGGCCGACTCAACCCGAAGTTGAAAAGAACATCTGACCTCAACGTCAGGCATCTGTTAAAAAACAGGCATCGAACCCGAAGGGCGGCTCAACCCGAGGATGATAAGAACATCTGACCTCGCCGTCAAGCATCTCTTAAACAAACAGGCATCGAACCCGAAGGTCGGCTCAACACGAAGTCGAGAGGTACATCTGACCTTGCCATCAGACATATGTTAAACAAACAGGCATCGAACCTGAAGGTCGGCTCAACATGAAGTTGAGAGGAACATTTGACTTCACTGTCAAGCATTTGTTAAACAAACAAGCATCAAATCCGAGGGCCGGCTCAATTCGAAGTTGAGAAGAACATATGACCTTACTGTCAAGCATCTGTTAAACAAATAGGCATCGAACCCGAAGTTGATAAGAACATTAGACCTCTCCTCCAGGCATCTGTTAAACAAACAGGCATCGAACCCGAAGGCCGGCTCAACCCGAAGTTGAGAAGAACATTTGACCTTGCCGTTAGGCATCTGTTAAATAAACAGGCATCGAACCCGAAGGCCATCTCAATATTTAATTGAGAAGAACATCTGACCTCGCTTTCAATCATCTGTTAAACAAACAGACATCGAACCCGAAGGCCGGCCAAACTTTAAGTTTAAAAGAACATCTGACCCCACCGTCAGGCATCTGTTAAACAAACAGGCATCAAACCCGAAGGGCGGCTCAACCCGAAGTTGATAAGAACATCTGACTTCGCCGTTAGGCGTCTGTTAAACAAACAGGCATCGAACCCGAAGGCCGGCTCAACCCGAAGTTGATAAGAACATCTGACCTCGCCATCAGGCATCTCTTAAAAAACAGGCATGAAACCCGAAGGCCGGCTCAACACGAAGTTGAGAGGAACATCTGATGTCGCCGTCAGGCATCTGTTAAACAAACAGGCATCGAACCTGAAGGTAGGCTCAACATGAAGTTGAGAGGAACATTTGACTTCACTATCAAGCATCTGTTAAACAAACAGGCATCAAATCCGAAGGACGGCTCAACCCGAGGTTGAGAAGAACATCTGACCTCACCGTCAGGCATCTGTTAAACAAACAGGCGTCGAACCCGAGAGGTGGGTCAACCCGAAGTTGATAAGAACATTAGACCTCTCCGTCAGGCATTTATTAAACAAACAGGAATCAAATCCAAAGGTCGGCTCGACCCGAAGTTGAGAAGAACATCTGACCTCAACGTCAGGCATCTGTTAAACAAACAGGCATCGAACCCGAATGGCAGCTCAATCTGAAGTTGATAAGAATATCTGACTTCGCCGTCTGACATCTGTTAAACAAACAGGCATCGAACCCGAAGGCCGGCTCAACACGAAGTTGAGAGGAACATCTGACCTCGCCGTGAGGCATCTGTTAAACAAACAGACATCGAACCTGAAGGTTGGCTCAACATGAAGTTGAGAGGAACATTTGACTTCACTATCAAGCATCTGTTAAACAAACAGGCATCAAATCCGAAGGCCGGCTCAAGTCGAAGTTGAGAAGAACATCTGACATCGACGTTAGGCATCTGTTAAATAAACAGGCATCAAATCCGAAGGCTGGCTAAACCCAAAGTTGAGAGGGACATCTGACTTCACTGTCAAGCATATCTTAAACAAACAGGCATCAAATTCGAAGGCCGACTCAACCCGAAGTTGATAAGAACATCTGACCTCGCCGTTAGGAATCTCTTAAACAAACAGGCATTGAACCTGAAGGCCGGCTCAACACGAAGTTGAGAGGAACATTTGACCTCGCTGTTAGGCATCTGTTAAACAAACAGGCGTCAAACCTGAAGGTCGGCTCAACATTAAGTTGAGAGGAACATTTGACTTCACTGTCAAGCATCTGTTAAACAAACAAGCATCAAATCCGAAGGCCGGCTCAACCCGAAGTTGAGAAGAACATCTGACCTCACCGTCAGGTATCTGTTAAACAAACAGGCATCGAACCCGAAGGCTGGCTCAACTTGACGTTGAGAAGAACATCTGATCTCACCGTCAGGCATCTGTTAAACAAATAGGCATCGAACCCGAAGGCCGGCACAACACGAAGTTGAGAGCAACATCTGACCTCGCCGTCAGGTATCTGTTAAACAAAAAGGTGTGGAACCCGAAGGCCGGCTCAACCCGAAGTTGAGAAGAACATCTGACCTCCCCGTCAGGCATCTGTTAAACAAACAGGCATCAAACCGGAAGGTCATCTCAACCTTTAGTTGAGAAGAACATCTGACCTCTCCGTCAAAAATCTGATAAACAAACAGGCATCGAACCCGAAGGGCTGCCCAACCCGACGTTGATAAGAACATCTGACCTCCCCGTCAGGCATTTGTTAAACAAACAGGCATCGAACCCAATGGCCGACTCAACACGAATTTGAGTGGAACATCTGACCTCACCATCAGGCATCTGTTAAACAAACAGGCATCGAACCCGAAGGCCGGCTCAACCCGAGGTTCAGAAGAACATTTGAACTCGCCGTTAGGCATCTGTTAAACAAACAAGCATCAAATTCGAAGGCCGACTCAACCCGAAGTTGAAAAGAACATCTGACCTCAACGTCAGGCATCTGTTAAAAAACAGGCATCGAACCCGAAGGGCGGCTCAACCCGAGGATGATAAGAACATCTGACCTCGCGTCAAGCATCTCTTAAGCAAACAGGCATCGAACCCGAAGGTCGGCTCAACACGAAGTTGAGAGGTACATCTGACCTCGCCATCAGACATATGTTAAACAAACAGGCATCGAACCTGAAGGTCGGCTCAACATGAAGTTGAGAGGAACATTTGACTTCACTGTCAAGCATTTGTTAAACAAACAAGCATCAAATCCGAGGGCCGGCTCAATCCGAAGTTGAGAAGAACATCTGACCTTACAGTCAAGCATCTGTTAAACAAATAGGCATCGAACCCGAAGTTGATAAGAACATTAGACCTCTCCTCCAGGCATCTGTTAAACAAACAGGCATCGAACCCGAAGGCCGGCTCAACCCGAAGTTGAGAAGAACATTTGACCATGCCGTTAGGCATCTGTTAAACAAACAGGCATCGAACCCGAAGGCCATCTCAATATTTAATTGAGAAGAACATCTGACCTCGCTTTCAATCATCTGTTAAACAAACAGACATCGAACCCGAAGGCCGACGCAACTTTAAGTTTAGAAGAACATCTGATCCTACCGTCAGGCATCTGTTAAACAAACAGGCATCAAACCCGAAGGGCGGCTCAACCCGAAGTTGATAAGAACATCTGACTTCGCCGTTAGGCATCTGTTAAACAAACAGGCATCGAACCCGAAGGCCGGCTCAACCCGAAGTTGATAAGAACATCTGACCTCGCCGTCAGGCATCTCTTAAAAAACAGGCATCAAACCCGAAGGCCGGCTCAACACGAAGTTGAGAGGAACATCTGATGTCGCCGTCAGGCATCTGTTAAACAAACAGGCATCGAACCTGAAGGTAGGCTCAACATGAAGTTGAGAGGAACATTTGACTTCACTATCAAGCATCTGTTAAACAAACAGGCATCAAATTCGAAGGCCGACTCAACACGAAGTTGAAAAGAACATCTGACCTCAACGTCAGGCATCTGTTAAAAAACAGGCATCGAACCCGAAGGGCGGCTCAACCCGAGGATGATAAGAACATCTGACCTCGCGTCAAGCATCTCTTAAGCAAACAGGCATCGAACCCGAAGGTCGGCTCAACACGAAGTTGAGAGGTACATCTGACCTCGCCATCAGACATATGTTAAACAAACAGGCATCGAACCTGAAGGTCGGCTCAACATGAAGTTGAGAGGAACATTTGACTTCACTGTCAAGCATTTGTTAAACAAACAAGCATCAAATCCGAGGGCCGGCTCAATCCGAAGTTGAGAAGAACATCTGACCTTACTGTCAAGCATCTGTTAAACAAATAGGCATCGAACCCGAAGTTGATAAGAACATTAGACCTCTCCTCCAGGCATCTGTTAAACAAACAGGCATCGAACCCGAAGGCCGGCTCAACCCGAAGTTGAGAAGAACATTTGACCATGCCGTTAGGCATCTGTTAAACAAACAGGCATCGAACCCGAAGGCCATCTCAATATTTAATTGAGAAGAACATCTGACCTCGCTTTCAATCATCTGTTAAACAAACAGACATCGAACCCGAAGGCCGACGCAACTTTAAGTTTAGAAGAACATCTGATCCTACCGTCAGGCATCTGTTAAACAAACAGGCATCAAACCCGAAGGGCGGCTCAACCCGAAGTTGATAAGAACATCTGACTTCGCCGTTAGGCATCTGTTAAACAAACAGGCATCGAACCCGAAGGCCGGCTCAACCCGAAGTTGATAAGAACATCTGACCTCGCCGTCAGGCATCTCTTAAAAAACAGGCATCAAACCCGAAGGCCGGCTCAACACGAAGTTGAGAGGAACATCTGATGTCGCCGTCAGGCATCTGTTAAACAAACAGGCATCGAACCTGAAGGTAGGCTCAACATGAAGTTGAGAGGAACATTTGACTTCACTATCAAGCATCTGTTAAACAAACAGGCATCAAATCCGAAGGACGGCTCAACCCGAGGTTGAGAAGAACATCTGACCTCACCGTCAGGCATCTGTTAAACAAACAGGCGTCGAACCCGAGAGGTGGGTCAACCCGAAGTTGATAAGAACATTAGACCTCTCCGTCAGGCATTTATTAAACAAACAGGCATCAAATCCAAAGGTCGGCTCGACCCGAAGTTGAGAAGAACATCTGACCTCAACGTCAGGCATCTGTTAAACAAACAGACATCGAACCCGAATGGCAGCTCAATCTGAAGTTGATAAGAATATCTGACTTCGCCGTCTGACATCTGTTAAACAAACAGGCATCGAACCCGAAGGCCGGCTCAACACGAAGTTGAGAGGAACATCTGACCTCGCCGTGAGGCATCTGTTAAACAAACAGACATCGAACCTGAAGGTTGGCTCAACATGAAGTTGAGAGGAACATTTGACTTCACTATCAAGCATCTGTTAAACAAACAGGCATCAAATCCGAAGGCCGGCTCAAGCCGAAGTTGAGAAGAACATCTGACATCGACGTTAGGCATCTGTTAAATAAACAGGCATCAAATCCGAAGGCTGGCTCAACCCAAAGTTGAGAGGGACATCTGACTTCACTGTCAAGCATATCTTAAACAAACAGGCATCAAATTCGAAGGCCGACTCAACCCGAAGTTGATAAGAACATCTGACCTCGCCGTTAGGAATCTCTTAAACAAACAGGCATTGAACCTGAAGGCCGGCTCAACACGAAGTTGAGAGGAACATTTGACCTCGCTGTCAGGCATCTGTTAAACAAACAGGCGTCGAACCTGAAGGTCGGCTCAACATTAAGTTAAGAGGAACATTTGACTTCACTGTCAAGCATCTGTTAAACAAACAAGCATCAAATCCGAAGGCCGGCTCAACCCGAAGTTGAGAAGAACATCTGACCTCACCGTCAGGTATCTGTTAAACAAACAGGCATCGAACCCGAAGGCCGGCTCAACTTGACGTTGAGAAGAACATCTGATCTCACCGTCAGGCATCTGTTAAACAAATAGGCATCGAACCCGAAGGCCGGCACAACACGAAGTTGAGAGCAACATCTGACCTCGCCGTCAGGTATCTGTTAAACAAAAAGGTGTGGAACCCGAAGGCCGGCTCAACCCGAAGTTGAGAAGAACATCTGACCTCCCCGTCAGGCATCTGTTAAACAAACAGGCATCAAACCGGAAGGTCATCTCAACCTTTAGTTGAGAAGAACATCTGACCTCTCCGTCAAAAATCTGTTAAACAAACAGGCATCGAACCCGAAGGGCTGCCCAACCCGACGTTGATAAGAACATCTGACCTCCCCGTCAGGCATTTGTTAAACAAACAGGCATCGAACCCAATGGCCGACTCAACACGAATTTGAGTGGAACATCTGACCTCACCATCAGGCATCTGTTAAACAAACAGGCATCGAACCCGAAGGCCGGCTCAACCCGAGGTTCAGAAGAACATTTGAACTCGCCGTTAGGCATCTGTTAAACAAACAGGCATCAAATTCGAAGGCCGACTCAACCCGAAGTTGAAAAGAACATCTGACCTCAACGTCAGGCATCTGTTAAAAAACAGGCATCGAACCCGAAGGGCGGCTCAACCCGAGGATGATAAGAACATCTGACCTCGCGTCAAGCATCTCTTAAGCAAACAGGCATCGAACCCGAAGGTCGGCTCAACACGAAGTTGAGAGGTACATCTGACCTCGCCATCAGACATATGTTAAACAAACAGGCATCGAACCTGAAGGTCGGCTCAACATGAAGTTGAGAGGAACATTTGACTTCACTGTCAAGCATTTGTTAAACAAACAAGCATCAAATCCGAGGGCCGGCTCAATCCGAAGTTGAGAAGAACATCTGACCTTACTGTCAAGCATCTGTTAAACAAATAGGCATCGAACCCAAAGTTGATAAGAACATTAGACCTCTCCTCCAGGCATCTGTTAAACAAACAGGCATCGAACCCGAAGGCCGGCTCAACCCGAAGTTGAGAAGAACATTTGACCATGCCGTTAGGCATCTGTTAAACAAACAGGCATCGAACCCGAAGGCCATCTCAATATTTAATTGAGAAGAACATCTGACCTCGCTTTCAATCATCTGTTAAACAAACAGACATCGAACCCGAAGGCCGACGCAACTTTAAGTTTAGAAGAACATCTGACCCTACCGTCAGGCATCTGTTAAACAAACAGGCATCAAACCCGAAGGGCGGCTCAACCCGAAGTTGATAAGAACATCTGACTTCGCCGTTAGGCATCTGTTAAACAAACAGGCATCGAACCCGAAGGCCGGCTCAACCCGAAGTTGATAAGAACATCTGACCTCGCCGTCAGGCATCTCTTAAAAAACAGGCATCAAACCCGAAGGCCGGCTCAACACGAAGTTGAGAGGAACATCTGATGTCGCCGTCAGGCATCTGTTAAACAAACAGGCATCGAACCTGAAGGTAGGCTCAACATGAAGTTGAGAGGAACATTTGACTTCACTATCAAGCATCTGTTAAACAAACAGGCATCAAATCCGAAGGACGGCTCAACCCGAGGTTGAGAAGAACATCTGACCTCACCGTCAGGCATCTGTTAAACAAACAGGCGTCGAACCCGAGAGGTGGGTCAACCCGAAGTTGATAAGAACATTAGACCTCTCCGTCAGGCATTTATTAAACAAACAGGCATCAAATCCAAAGGTCGGCTCGACCCGAAGTTGAGAAGAACATCTGACCTCAACGTCAGGCATCTGTTAAACAAACAGACATCGAACCCGAATGGCAGCTCAATCTGAAGTTGATAAGAATATCTGACTTCGCCGTCTGACATCTGTTAAACAAACAGGCATCGAACCCGAAGGCCGGCTCAACACGAAGTTGAGAGGAACATCTGACCTCGCCGTGAGGCATCTGTTAAACAAACAGACATCGAACCTGAAGGTTGGCTCAACATGAAGTTGAGAGGAACATTTGACTTCACTATCAAGCATCTGTTAAACAAACAGGCATCAAATCCGAAGGCCGGCTCAAGCCGAAGTTGAGAAGAACATCTGACATCGACGTTAGGCATCTGTTAAATAAACAGGCATCAAATCCGAAGGCTGGCTCAACCCAAAGTTGAGAGGGACATCTGACTTCACTGTCAAGCATATCTTAAACAAACAGGCATCAAATTCGAAGGCCGACTCAACCCGAAGTTGATAAGAACATCTGACCTCGCCGTTAGGAATCTCTTAAACAAACAGGCATTGAACCTGAAGGCCGGCTCAACACGAAGTTGAGAGGAACATTTGACCTCGCTGTCAGGCATCTGTTAAACAAACAGGCGTCAAACCTGAAGGTCGGCTCAACATTAAGTTGAGAGGAACATTTGACTTCACTGTCAAGCATCTGTTAAACAAACAAGCATCAAATCCGAAGGCCGGCTCAACCCGAAGTTGAGAAGAACATCTGACCTCACCGTCAGGTATCTGTTAAACAAACAGGCATCGAACCCGAAGGCCGGCTCAACTTGACGTTGAGAAGAACATCTGATCTCACCGTCAGGCATCTGTTAAACAAATAGGCATCGAACCCGAAGGCCGGCACAACACGAAGTTGAGAGCAACATCTGACCTCGCCGTCAGGTATCTGTTAAACAAAAAGGTGTGGAACCCGAAGGCCGGCTCAACCCGAAGTTGAGAAGAACATCTGACCTCCCCGTCAGGCATCTGTTAAACAAACAGGCATCAAACCGAAAGGTCATCTCAACCTTTAGTTGAGAAGAACATCTGACCTCTCCGTCAAAAATCTGTTAAACAAACAGGCATCGAACCCGAAGGGCTGCCCAACCCGACGTTGATAAGAACATCTGACCTCCCCGTCAGGCATTTGTTAAACAAACAGGCATCGAACCCAATGGCCGACTCAACACGAATTTGAGTGGAACATCTGACCTCACCATCAGGCATCTGTTAAACAAACAGGCATCGAACCCGAAGGCCGGCTCAACCCGAGGTTCAGAAGAACATTTGAACTCGCCGTTAGGCATCTGTTAAACAAACAGGCATCAAATTCGAAGGCCGACTCAACCCGAAGTTGAAAAGAACATCTGACCTCAACGTCAGGCATCTGTTAAAAAACAGGCATCGAACCCAAAGGGCGGCTCAACCCGAGGATGATAAGAACATCTGACCTCGCCGTCAAGCATCTCTTAAGCAAACAGGCATCGAACCCGAAGGTCGGCTCAACACGAAGTTGAGAGGTACATCTGACCTCGCCATCAGACATATGTTAAACAAACAGGCATCGAACCTGAAGGTCGGCTCAACATGAAGTTGAGAGGAACATTTGACTTCACTGTCAAGCATTTGTTAAACAAACAAGCATCAAATCCGAGGGCCGGCTCAATCCGAAGTTGAGAAGAACATCTGACCTTACTGTCAAGCATCTGTTAAACAAATAGGCATCGAACCCGAAGTTGATAAGAACATTAGACCTCTCCTCCAGGCATCTGTTAAACAAACAGGCATCGAACCCGAAGGCCGGCTCAACCCGAAGTTGAGAAGAACATTTGACCATGCCGTTAGGCATCTGTTAAACAAACAGGCATCGAACCCGAAGGCCATCTCAATATTTAATTGAGAAGAACATCTGACCTCGCTTTCAATCATCTGTTAAACAAACAGACATCGAACCCGAAGGCCGACGCAACTTTAAGTTTAGAAGAACATCTGACCCTACCGTCAGGCATCTGTTAAACAAACAGGCATCAAACCCGAAGGGCGGCTCAACCCGAAGTTGATAAGAACATCTGACTTCGCCGTTAGGCATCTGTTAAACAAACAGGCATCGAACCCGAAGGCCGGCTCAACCCGAAGTTGATAAGAACATCTGACCTCGCCGTCAGGCATCTCTTAAAAAACAGGCATCAAACCCGAAGGCCGGCTCAACACGAAGTTGAGAGGAACATCTGATGTCGCCGTCAGGCATCTGTTAAACAAACAGGCATCGAACCTGAAGGTAGGCTCAACATGAAGTTGAGAGGAACATTTGACTTCACTATCAAGCATCTGTTAAACAAACAGGCATCAAATCCGAAGGACGGCTCAACCCGAGGTTGAGAAGAACATCTGACCTCACCGTCAGGCATCTGTTAAACAAACAGGCGTCGAACCCGAGAGGTGGGTCAACCCGAAGTTAATAAGAACATTAGACCTCTCCGTCAGGCATTTATTAAACAAACAGGCATCAAATCCAAAGGTCGGCTCGACCCGAAGTTGAGAAGAACATCTGACCTCAACGTCAGGCATCTGTTAAACAAACAGACATCGAACCCGAATGGCAGCTCAATCTGAAGTTGATAAGAATATCTGACTTCGCCGTCTGACATCTGTTAAACAAACAGGCATCGAACCCGAAGGCCGGCTCAACACGAAGTTGAGAGGAACATCTGACCTCGCCGTGAGGCATCTGTTAAACAAACAGACATCGAACCTGAAGGTTGGCTCAACATGAAGTTGAGAGGAACATTTGACTTCACTATCAAGCATCTGTTAAACAAACAGGCATCAAATCCGAAGGCCGGCTCAAGCCGAAGTTGAGAAGAACATCTGACATCGACGTTAGGCATCTGTTAAATAAACAGGCATCAAATCCGAAGGCTGGCTCAACCCAAAGTTGAGAGGGACATCTGACTTCACTGTCAAGCATATCTTAAACAAACAGGCATCAAATTCGAAGGCCGACTCAACCCGAAGTTGATAAGAACATCTGACCTCGCCGTTAGGAATCTCTTAAACAAACAGGCATTGAACCTGAAGGCCGGCTCAACACGAAGTTGAGAGGAACATTTGACCTCGCTGTCAGGCATCTGTTAAACAAACAGGCGTCAAACCTGAAGGTCGGCTCAACATTAAGTTGAGAGGAACATTTGACTTCACTGTCAAGCATCTGTTAAACAAACAAGCATCAAATCCGAAGGCCGGCTCAACCCGAAGTTGAGAAGAACATCTGACCTCACCGTCAGGTATCTGTTAAACAAACAGGCATCGAACCCGAAGGCCGGCTCAACTTGACGTTGAGAAGAACATCTGATCTCACCGTCAGGCATCTGTTAAACAAATAGGCATCGAACCCGAAGGCCGGCACAACACGAAGTTGAGAGCAACATCTGACCTCGCCGTCAGGTATCTGTTAAACAAAAAGGTGTGGAACCCGAAGGCCGGCTCAACCCGAAGTTGAGAAGAACATCTGACCTCCCCGTCAGGCATCTGTTAAACAAACAGGCATCAAACCGGAAGGTCATCTCAACCTTTAGTTGAGAAGAACATCTGACCTCTCCGTCAAAAATCTGTTAAACAAACAGGCATCGAACCCGAAGGGCTGCCCAACCCGACGTTGATAAGAACATCTGACCTCCCCGTCAGGCATTTGTTAAACAAACAGGCATCGAACCCAATGGCCGACTCAACACGAATTTGAGTGGAACATCTGACCTCACCATCAGGCATCTGTTAAACAAACAGGCATCGAACCCGAAGGCCGGCTCAACCCGAGGTTCAGAAGAACATTTGAACTCGCCGTTAGGCATCTGTTAAACAAACAGGCATCAAATTCGAAGGCCGACTCAACCCGAAGTTGAAAAGAACATCTGACCTCAACGTCAGGCATCTGTTAAAAAACAGGCATCGAACCCAAAGGGCGGCTCAACCCGAGGATGATAAGAACATCTGACCTCGCCGTCAAGCATCTCTTAAGCAAACAGGCATCGAACCCGAAGGTCGGCTCAACACGAAGTTGAGAGGTACATCTGACCTCGCCATCAGACATATGTTAAACAAACAGGCATCGAACCTGAAGGTCGGCTCAACATGAAGTTGAGAGGAACATTTGACTTCACTGTCAAGCATTTGTTAAACAAACAAGCATCAAATCCGAGGGCCGGCTCAATCCGAAGTTGAGAAGAACATCTGACCTTACTGTCAAGCATCTGTTAAACAAATAGGCATCGAACCCGAAGTTGATAAGAACATTAGACCTCTCCTCCAGGCATCTGTTAAACAAACAGGCATCGAACCCGAAGGCCGGCTCAACCCGAAGTTGAGAAGAACATTTGACCATGCCGTTAGGCATCTGTTAAACAAACAGGCATCGAACCCGAAGGCCATCTCAATATTTAATTGAGAAGAACATCTGACCTCGCTTTCAATCATCTGTTAAACAAACAGACATCGAACCCGAAGGCCGACGCAACTTTAAGTTTAGAAGAACATCTGACCCTACCGTCAGGCATCTGTTAAACAAACAGGCATCAAACCCGAAGGGCGGCTCAACCCGAAGTTGATAAGAACATCTGACTTCGCCGTTAGGCATCTGTTAAACAAACAGGCATCGAACCCGAAGGCCGGCTCAACCCGAAGTTGATAAGAACATCTGACCTCGCCGTCAGGCATCTCTTAAAAAACAGGCATCAAACCCGAAGGCCGGCTCAACACGAAGTTGAGAGGAACATCTGATGTCGCCGTCAGGCATCTGTTAAACAAACAGGCATCGAACCTGAAGGTAGGCTCAACATGAAGTTGAGAGGAACATTTGACTTCACTATCAAGCATCTGTTAAACAAACAGCCATCAAATCCGAAGGACGGCTCAACCCGAGGTTGAGAAGAACATCTGACCTCACCGTCAGGCATCTGTTAAACAAACAGGCGTCGAACCCGAAGGGTGGGTCAACCCGAAGTTGATAAGAACATTAGACCTCTCCGTCAGGCATTTATTAAACAAACAGGCATCAAATCCAAAGGCTGGCTCGACCTGAAGTTGAGAAGAACATCTGACCTCAACGTCAGGCATCTGTTAAACAAACAGGCATCGAACCCGAATGGCAGCTCAACCCGAAGTTGATAAGAATATCTGACTTCGCCGTCTGACATCTATTAAACAAACAGGCATCGAACCCGAAGGCCGGCTCAACACGAAGTTGAGAGGAACATCTGACCTCGCCGTGAGGCATCTGTTAAACAAACAGACATCGAACCTGAAGGTCGGCTCAACATGAAGTTGAGAGGAACATTTGACTTCACTATCAAGCATCTGTTAAACAAACAGGCATCAAATCCGAAGGCCGGCTTAAGCCGAAGTTGAGAAGAACATCTGAAATCGACGTTAGGCATCTGTTAAATAAACAGGCATCAAATCCGAAGGCTGGCTCAACCCAAAGTTGAGAGGGACATCTGACTTCACTGTCAAGCATATCTTAAACAAACAGGCATCAAATTCGAAGGCCGACTCAACCCGAAGTTGATAAGAACATCTGACCTCGCCGTCAGGAATCTCTTAAACAAACAGGCATTGAACCTGAAGGCCGGCTCAACATGAAGTTGAGAGGAACATTTGACCTCGCTGTCAGGCATCTGTTAAACAAACAGGCGTCGAACCTGAAGGTCGGCTCAACATTAAGTTGAGAGTAACATTTGACTTCACTGTCAAGCATCTGTTAAACAAACAAGCATCAAATCCGAAGGCCGGCTCAACCCGAAGTTGAGAAGAACATCTGACCTCACCGTCAGGTATCTGTTAAACAAACAGGCATCGAACCCGAAGGCCGGCTCAACTTGACGTTGAGAAAAACATCTGATCTCACCGTCAGGCATCTGTTAAACAAATAGGCATCGAACCCGAAGGCCGGCACAACACGAAGTTGAGAGCAACATCTGACCTCGCCGTCAGGTATCTGTTAAACAAAAAGGTGTGGAACCCGAAGGCCGGCTCAACCCGAAGTTGAGAAGAACATCTGACCTCCCCGTCAGGCATCTGTTAAACAAACAGGCATCAAACCGGAAGGTCATCTCAACCTTTAGTTGAGAAGAACATCTGACCTCTCCGTCAAAAATCTGTTAAACAAACAGGCATCGAACCCGAAGGGCTGCCTAACCCGACGTTGATAAGAACATCTGACCTCCCCGTCAGGCATTTGTTAAACAAACAGGCATCGAACCCAATGGCCGACTCAACACGAATTTGAGTGGAACATCTGACCTCACCATCAGGCATCTGTTAAACAAACAGGCATCGAACCCGAAGGCCGGCTCAACCCGAGGTTCAGAAGAACATTTGAACTCGCCGTTAGGCATCTGTTAAACAAACAGGCATCAAATTCGAAGGCCGACTCAACCCGAAGTTGAAAAGAACATCTGACCTCAACGTCAGGCATCTGTTAAAAAACAGGCATCGAACCCAAAGGGCGGCTCAACCCGAGGATGATAAGAACATCTGACCTCGCCGTCAAGCATCTCTTAAGCAAACAGGCATCGAACCCGAAGGTCGGCTCAACACGAAGTTGAGAGGTACATCTGACCTCGCCATCAGACATATGTTAAACAAACAGGCATCGAACCTGAAGGTCGGCTCAACATGAAGTTGAGAGGAACATTTGACTTCACTGTCAAGCATTTGTTAAACAAACAAGCATCAAATCCGAGGGCCGGCTCAATCCGAAGTTGAGAAGAACATCTGACCTTACTGTCAAGCATCTGTTAAACAAATAGGCATCGAACCCGAAGTTGATAAGAACATTAGACCTCTCCTCCAGGCATCTGTTAAACAAACAGGCATCGAACCCGAAGGCCGGCTCAACCCGAAGTTGAGAAGAACATTTGACCATGCCGTTAGGCATCTGTTAAACAAACAGGCATCGAACCCGAAGGCCATCTCAATATTTAATTGAGAAGAACATCTGACCTCGCTTTCAATCATCTGTTAAACAAACAGACATCGAACCCGAAGGCCGACGCAACTTTAAGTTTAGAAGAACATCTGACCCTACCGTCAGGCATCTGTTAAACAAACAGGCATCAAACCCGAAGGGCGGCTCAACCCGAAGTTGATAAGAACATCTGACTTCGCCGTTAGGCATCTGTTAAACAAACAGGCATCGAACCCGAAGGCCGGCTCAACCCGAAGTTGATAAGAACATCTGACCTCGCCGTCAGGCATCTCTTAAAAAACAGGCATCAAACCCGAAGGCCGGCTCAACACGAAGTTGAGAGGAACATCTGATGTCGCCGTCAGGCATCTGTTAAACAAACAGGCATCGAACCTGAAGGTAGGCTCAACATGAAGTTGAGAGGAACATTTGACTTCACTATCAAGCATCTGTTAAACAAACAGCCATCAAATCCGAAGGACGGCTCAACCCGAGGTTGAGAAGAACATCTGACCTCACCGTCAGGCATCTGTTAAACAAACAGGCGTCGAACCCGAAGGGTGGGTCAACCCGAAGTTGATAAGAACATTAGACCTCTCCGTCAGGCATTTATTAAACAAACAGGCATCAAATCCAAAGGCTGGCTCGACCTGAAGTTGAGAAGAACATCTGACCTCAACGTCAGGCATCTGTTAAACAAACAGGCATCGAACCCGAATGGCAGCTCAACCCGAAGTTGATAAGAATATCTGACTTCGCCGTCTGACATCTATTAAACAAACAGGCATCGAACCCGAAGGCCGGCTCAACACGAAGTTGAGAGGAACATCTGACCTCGCCGTGAGGCATCTGTTAAACAAACAGACATCGAACCTGAAGGTCGGCTCAACATGAAGTTGAGAGGAACATTTGACTTCACTATCAAGCATCTGTTAAACAAACAGGCATCAAATCCGAAGGCCGGCTTAAGCCGAAGTTGAGAAGAACATCTGAAATCGACGTTAGGCATCTGTTAAATAAACAGGCATCAAATCCGAAGGCTGGCTCAACCCAAAGTTGAGAGGGACATCTGACTTCACTGTCAAGCATATCTTAAACAAACAGGCATCAAATTCGAAGGCCGACTCAACCCGAAGTTGATAAGAACATCTGACCTCGCCGTCAGGAATCTCTTAAACAAACAGGCATTGAACCTGAAGGCCGGCTCAACATGAAGTTGAGAGGAACATTTGACCTCGCTGTCAGGCATCTGTTAAACAAACAGGCGTCGAACCTGAAGGTCGGCTCAACATTAAGTTGAGAGTAACATTTGACTTCACTGTCAAGCATCTGTTAAACAAACAAGCATCAAATCCGAAGGCCGGCTCAACCCGAAGTTGAGAAGAACATCTGACCTCACCGTCAGGTATCTGTTAAACAAACAGGCATCGAACCCGAAGGCCGGCTCAACTTGACGTTGAGAAAAACATCTGATCTCACCGTCAGGCATCTGTTAAACAAATAGGCATCGAACCCGAAGGCCGGCACAACACGAAGTTGAGAGCAACATCTGACCTCGCCGTCAGGTATCTGTTAAACAAA
Source organism: Lathyrus sativus (assembly GCA_963859935.3). Classification (NCBI taxonomy): domain Eukaryota; kingdom Viridiplantae; phylum Streptophyta; class Magnoliopsida; order Fabales; family Fabaceae; genus Lathyrus; species Lathyrus sativus. The sequence continues at coordinate 434,634,745 of OZ012735.1, forward strand.
AAGGTGTGGAACCCGAAGGCCGGCTCAACCCGAAGTTGAGAAGAACATCTGACCTCCCCGTCAGGCATCTGTTAAACAAACAGGCATCAAACCGGAAGGTCATCTCAACCTTTAGTTGAGAAGAACATCTGACCTCTCCGTCAAAAATCTGTTAAACAAACAGGCATCGAACCCGAAGGGCTGCCTAACCCGACGTTGATAAGAACATCTGACCTCCCCGTCAGGCATTTGTTAAACAAACAGGCATCGAACCCAATGGCCGACTCAACACGAATTTGAGTGGAACATCTGACCTCACCATCAGGCATCTGTTAAACAAACAGGCATCGAACCCGAAGGCCGGCTCAACCCGAGGTTCAGAAGAACATTTGAACTCGCCGTTAGGCATCTGTTAAACAAACAGGCATCAAATTCGAAGGCCGACTCAACCCGAAGTTGAAAAGAACATCTGACCTCAACGTCAGGCATCTGTTAAAAAACAGGCATCGAACCCAAAGGGCGGCTCAACCCGAGGATGATAAGAACATCTGACCTCGCCGTCAAGCATCTCTTAAGCAAACAGGCATCGAACCCGAAGGTCGGCTCAACACGAAGTTGAGAGGTACATCTGACCTCGCCATCAGACATATGTTAAACAAACAGGCATCGAACCTGAAGGTCGGCTCAACATGAAGTTGAGAGGAACATTTGACTTCACTGTCAAGCATTTGTTAAACAAACAAGCATCAAATCCGAGGGCCGGCTCAATCCGAAGTTGAGAAGAACATCTGACCTTACTGTCAAGCATCTGTTAAACAAATAGGTATCGAACCCGAAGTTGATAAGAACATTAGACCTCTCCTCCAGGCATCTGTTAAACAAACAGGCATCGAACCCGAAGGCCGGCTCAACCCGAAGTTGAGAAGAACATTTGACCATGCCGTTAGGCATCTATTAAACAAACAGGCATCGAACCCGAAGGCCATCTCAATATTTAATTGAGAAGAACATCTGACCTCGCTTTCAATCATCTGTTAAACAAACAGACATCGAACCCGAAGGCCGACGCAACTTTAAGTTTAGAAGAACATCTGACCCTACCGTCAGGCATCTGTTAAACAAACAGGCATCAAACCCGAAGGGCGGCTCAACCCGAAGTTGATAAGAACATCTGACTTCGCCGTTAGGCATCTGTTAAACAAACAGGCATCGAACCCGAAGGCCGGCTCAACCCGAAGTTGATAAGAACATCTGACCTCGCCGTCAGGCATCTCTTAAAAAACAGGCATCAAACCCGAAGGCCGGCTCAACACGAAGTTGAGAGGAACATCTGATGTCGCCGTCAGGCATCTGTTAAACAAACAGGCATCGTACCTGAAGGTAGGCTCAACATGAAGTTGAGAGGAACATTTGACTTCACTATCAAGCATCTGTTAAACAAACAGCCATCAAATCCGAAGGACGGCTCAACCCGAGGTTGAGAAGAACATCTGACCTCACCGTCAGGCATCTGTTAAACAAACAGGCGTCGAACCCGAAGGGTGGGTCAACCCGAAGTTGATAAGAACATTAGACCTCTCCGTCAGGCATTTATTAAACAAACAGGCATCAAATCCAAAGGCTGGCTCGACCCGAAGTTGAGAAGAACATCTGACCTCAACGTCAGGCATCTGTTAAACAAACAGGCATCGAACCCGAATGGCAGCTCAACCCGAAGTTGATAAGAATATCTGACTTCGCCGTCTGACATCTGTTAAACAAACAGGCATCGAACCCGAAGGCCGGCTCAACACGAAGTTGAGAGGAACATCTGACCTCGCCGTGAGGCATCTGTTAAACAAACAGACATCGAACCTGAAGGTCGGCTCAACATGAAGTTGAGAGGAACATTTGACTTCACTATCAAGCATCTGTTAAACAAACAGGCATCAAATCCGAAGGCCGGCTTAAGCCGAAGTTGAGAAGAACATCTGAAATCGACGTTAGGCATCTGTTAAATAAACAGGCATCAAATCCGAAGGCTGGCTCAACCCAAAGTTGAGAGGGACATCTGACTTCACTGTCAAGCATATCTTAAACAAACAGGCATCAAATTCGAAGGCCGACTCAACCCGAAGTTGATAAGAACATCTGACCTCGCCGTCAGGAATCTCTTAAACAAACAGGCATTGAACCTGAAGGCCGGCTCAACACGAAGTTGAGAGGAACATTTGACCTCGCTGTCAGGCATCTGTTAAACAAACAGGCGTCGAACCTGAAGGTCGGCTCAACATTAAGTTGAGAGTAACATTTGACTTCACTGTCAAGCATCTATTAAACAAACAAGCATCAAATCCGAAGGCCGGCTCAACCCGAAGTTGAGAAGAACATCTGACCTCACCGTCAGGTATCTGTTAAACAAACAGGCATCGAACCCGAAGGCCGGCTCAACTTGACGTTGAGAAGAACATCTGATCTCACCGTCAGGCATCTGTTAAACAAATAGGTATCGAACTTGAAGGCCGGCACAACACGAAGTTGAGAGCAACATCTGACCTCGCCGTCAGGTATCTGTTAAACAAAAAGGTGTGGAACCCGAAGGCCGGCTCAACCCGAAGTTGAGAAGAACATCTGACTTCCCCGTCAGGCAACTGTTAAACAAACAGGCATCAAACCGGAAGGGCGGCTCAACCCGAAGTTGATAAGAACATTAGAACTCTCCGCCAGGCATCTGATAAACAAACAGGCATCAAACCCAAAGGTCGGCTCAACCCAAAGTTGAGAAGAACATCTGACCTCACCGTCAGGCATCTGTTAAACAAACAGGCATCGAACCCGAAGGGCGGCTCAACCCAAAGTTGATAAGAACATATGACTTCGCCGTCAGGCATCTGTTAAACAAACAGGCATCGAACCCGAAGGGCGGCTCAACCCGAAGTTGAGAAGAACATTTGACCAATCCACCAGGCATCTGTTAAACAAACAGGCATCGAACTCGAAGTTGATAAGAAAATCTGACTTTGCCGTCAGGCATCTATTAAACAAACAGGGATCGAACCTGAAGGGCGGCTCAACTCGAAGTTGAGAAGAACATCTGACCTCACCGTCAGGCATCTATTAAACAAACAGGCATCGAACCCGAAGGCCGGCTCAACCCGAAGTTGAGAAGAACATTTGACCTCGCCGTTAGGAATCTGTTAAACAAACAGGCATCAAACCCGAAGGCCGTCTCAATCCTTAATTGAGAAGAACATCTGACCTTGCCGTCAAACATCTGTTAAACAAACAGGCATCGAACCCGAAGGCCGGCTCAACTTGAAGTTGATAAGAACATCTAACCTCACCGTCAGGGATCTGCTAAACAAACAGGCATCGAACTCGAAGGGTGGCTCATCCTGAAGTTGATAAGAACAACTGACTTCCCCGTCAGGCATTTGCTAAACAAACAAGCATCGAACCCGAAGGGTGGCTCATCCCGAAGTTGAGAGGAACATTTGACTTCACTGTCAAGCATCTGTTAAACAAACAGTCATCAAATCCGATGGCCGGCGCAACCCAAAGTTGAGAAGAACATCTGACTTCACCGTCAGGCATCTGTTAAACAAACAGGCATCGAACCCGAAGGGCGACTCAACCCGAAGTTGATAAGAACATTAGAAATGTTCGCCAGGCATCTGTTAAACAAACAGGCATCAAACCCAAAGGTCGGCTCAACCCGAAGTTGAGAAGAACATCTGACCTCACCGTCAGGCATCTGTTAAACAAACAGGCATCGAACCCGAAGGGCGGCTCAACCCGAAGTTGATAAGAACATCTGACTTCGCCGTCAGGCATCTGTTAAAAAAACAGGCATCGAACCCGAAGGGCGGCTCAACCCGAAGTTGAGAAGAACATTTGACCTCTCCACCAGGAATCTGTTAAACAAACAGGCATCAAACCCGAAGTTGATAAGAACATCTAACTTCGCCGTCAGGCATCTGTTAAACAAACAGGCATCCAACCCGAAGGGCGGCTCAACCCGAAGTTGAGAAGAACATCTGACCTCACCGTCTGGCATCTGTTAAACAAACAGGCATCGAACCCGAAGGGCGGCTCAACCCGAAGTTGATAAGAACATTAGAAATGTTCGCCAGGCATCTGTTAAACAAACAGGCATCAAACCCAAAGGTCGGCTCAACCCGAAGTTGAGAAGAACATCTGACCTCACCGTCAGGCATCTGTTAAACAAACAGGCATCGAACCCGAAGGGCGGCTCAACCCGAAGTTGATAAGAACATCTCACTTTGCCGTCAGGCATCTGTTAAGCAAACAGGCAACGAACCCGAAGGGCGGCTCAACCCGAAGTTGAGAAGAACATTTGACCTCTCCACCAAGCATCTGTTAAAACAGGCATCGAACCCGAAGGCCGACTCAATCCTTAACTGAGAAGAACATCTGACCTCGCCATCAAACATCTGTTAAACAAACAGGCATTGAGCCTGAAGGCCGGCTCAACTTGAAGTTGAGAAGAACATCTGACCTCACCGCCAGGCATCTGATAAACAAACAGGCATCAAACCCAAAGGTCGGCTCAACCCAAAGTTGAGAAGAACATCTGACCTCACCGTCAGGCATCTGTTAAAGAAACAGGCATCGAACCCGAAGGGAGGCTCAACCCAAAGTTGATAAGAACATATGACTTCGCCGTCAGGCATCTGTTAAACAAACAGGCATTGAACCTGAAGGGCGGCTCAACCCGAAGTTGAGAAGAACATTTGACCTCTTCACCAGGCATCTGTTAAACAAACAGGCATTGAACTCGAAGTTGATAAGAAAATCTGACTTCGCCGTCAGGCATCTATTAAACAAACAGGGATCGAACCTGAAGGGCGTCTCAACCCGAACTTGAGAAGAACATCTGACCTCACCGTCAGGCATCTGTTAAACAAACAGGCATCGAACCCGAAGGCCGGCTCAACCCGAAGTTGAGAAGAACATTTGACCTCGCCGTTAGGAATCTGTTAAACAAACATGCATCGAACCCGAAGGCCGTCTCAATCCTTAATTGAGAAGAACATCTGACTTGCCGTCAAACATTTGTTAAACAAACAGGCATCGAACCCGAAGTCCGGCTCAACTTGAAGTTGATAAGAACATCTAACCTCACCGTCAGGCATCTGCTAAACAAACAGGCATCGAACCAGAAGGGTGGCTCATCCAGAAGTTGATAAGAACATCTGACTTCGCCGTCAGGCATTTGCTAAACAAACAAGCATCGAACCTGAAGGGTGGCTCATCCCGAAGTTGAGAGGAACATTTGACTTCACTGTCAAGCATTTGTTAAACAAACAGGCATCAAATCTTATGGCCGGCTCAACCCGAAGTTGAGAAGAACATCTGACCTCACTGTCAGGCATCTGTTAAACAAACAGGCATCGAACCCGAAGGGCGGCTCAACCCGAAGTTGATAAGAACATTAGAAATGTACGCCAGGCATCTGTTAAACAAACAGGCATCAAACCCAAAGGTCGGCTCAAACCGAAGTTGAGAAGAACATCTGACCTCACCGTCAGGCATCTATTAAACAAATAGGCATCGAACCCGAAGGGCGGCTCAACCCGAAGTTGATAAGAACATTAGACCTCCCCGCCAGGCATCTGTTAAACAAACAGGCATCAAACCCAAAGGCCGGCTCAACCGGAAGTTGAGAAGAACATCTGACCTCACGGTCAGGCATCTGTTAAACAATTAGGCATCGAACCCGAAGGGCGGCTCAACCCGAAGTTGAGAAGAACATTTGACCTCTCTGCTAGGCATCTGTTAAACAAACAGGCATCGAACCCGAAGGCCGGCTCAATCCTTAACTGAGAAGAACATCTTACCTCGCCGTCAAACATCTGTTAAACAAACAGGCATTGAGCCCGAAGGCCGGCTCAACTTGAAGTTGAGAAGAACATCTGACCTCACCGCCAGGCATCTAATAAACAAACAGGCATCGAACCCAAAGGTCGGCTCAACCCAAAGTTGAGAAGAACATCTGACCTCACCGTCAGGCATCTGTTAAACAAACAAGCATCGAACCCGAAGGGCGGCTCAACCCAAAGTTGATAAGAACATATGACTTCGTCGTCAGGCATCTGTTAAACAAACAGGCATCGAACCTGAAGGGCGGCTCAACCCGATGTTGAGAAGAACATTTGACCTCTCCACCAGGCATCTGTTAAACAAACAGGCATCGAACTCGAAGTTGATAAGAAAATCTGACTTCGCCGTCACGCATCTATTAAACAAATAGGGATCGAACCTAAAGGGCGGCTCAACCCGATGTTGAGAAGAACATCTGACCTCACCGTCAGGCATCTGTTAAACAAACAGGCATCGAACCCGAAGGCCGGCTCAACCCGAAGTTGAGAAGAACATTTGACCTCGCCGTTAGGAATCTGTTAAACAAACAGGCATCGAACCCGAAGGCCGTCTCAATCCTTAATTGAGAAGAACATCTGACCTCGCCGTCAAACATCTGTTAAAAAACAGGCATCGAACCCAAAGGCAGGCTCAACTTGAAGTTGAGAAGAACATCTGACCTCACTGTCAGACATCTGTTAAATATACAGGCATCGAACCCGAAGGGCGGCTCAACCCGAAGTTGATAAGAACATCTAACTTCACCGTCAGGCATCTGTTAAACAAACAGGCATCAAACCCGAAGGGCGGCTCAACCCGAAGTTGAGAAGAACATTTGACCTCTCCACCAGGCATCTGTTAAACAAACAGGCATCGAACCCGAAGTTGATAAGAACATCTGACTTCGCCGTCAGGCATCTGTTAAACAAACAGGCATCGAACCCGAAGGGCGGCTCAACCCGAAGTTGAGAAGAGCATCTGACCTCACCGTCAGGCATCTATTAAACAAATAGGCATCGAACCCGAAGGCCGGCTCAACCCGAAGTTGAGAAGAACATTTGACCTCGCCGTTAGGCATCTGTAACCAAACAGGCATCGAACCCGAACGCCGTCTCAATCCTTGATTGAGAAGAACATCTGACCTCGCTGTCAAACATCTGTTAAACAAACAGGCATCGAACCCGAATGCAGGCTCAACTTGAAGTTGAGAAGAACATCTGACCTCACCGTAAGGTATCTGCTAAACAAACAGGCATCAAACCCGAAGGGTGGCTCATCCCGAAGTTGATAAGAACATATGACTTCGCCGTTAGGCATCTGTTAAACAAACAGGCATCGAACCCAAAGGCCGGCTCAACCCGAAGCTGATAAGAACATCTGAGCTCGTCGTCAGGCATCTCTTAAAAAAACAGGCATCGAACTCGAAGGCCGGCTCAACACGAAGTTGAGAGGAACATCTGACCTCGCCATCAGGCATCTGTTAAACAAACAGGCATCGAACCAGAAGGTCGGCTCAACATGAAGTTGATAGGAACATTTGACTTCACGGTCAAGCATCTGTTAAACAAACAAGCATCAAATCCGAAGGTCGTCTCAACCCGAAGTTGAGAAGAACATCTGACCTCACCGTCAGGCATCTGTTAAACAAACAGGCATCGAACCCGAAGGGCGGCTCAACCCAAAGTTGATAAGAACATATGACTTCTTCGTCAGGCATCTGTTAGACAAACAAGCATCGTACCCGAAGGGCGGCTCAACCCGAAGTTGAGAAGAACATCTGACCTCACCGTCTGGCATCTGTTAAACAAACAATCATCGAACCCGAAGGGCGGCTCAACCGGAAGTTGATAAGAACATCTGACTTCACCGTCAGGTATCTGTTAAATAAACAGGCATCGAACCCGAAGGGCGGCTCAACCCGAAGTTGAGAAGAACATTTGACCTATCCACCAGGCATCTGCTAAACAAACAGGCATCGAACCTGAAGTTGATAAGAACATATGACTTCGCCGTCAGGCATCTGTTAAACAAACAGGCATCGAACCCGAAGGGCGGCTCAACCCGAAGTTGAGAAGAACATCTGACCTCACCGTCAGGCATCTGTTAAACAAACAGGCATCGAACCCGAAGGCCGGCTCAACTCGAAGTTTAGAAGAACATTTGACCTCGCCGTTAGGCATCTGTTAAACAAACAGGCATCGAACCCGAAGGCCTTCTCAATCCTTGATTGAGAAGAACATCTAACCTCGCCGTCAAACATCTGTTAAACAAACAGGCATCGAACCCGAAGGCCGGCTCAACTTGAAGTTGAGAAGATTACCTGACCTCACCGCCAGGCATCTGTTAAACAAACAGGAATCAAACCCAAAGGCCGGCTCAACCCGAAGTTGAGAAGAACATCTGACCTCACCATCAGGCATCTGTTAAACAAACAGCAATTGAACCCGAAGGGCGGCTCAACCCGAAGTTGATATGAACATCTGACTTCGCCGTCAGGCATCTATTAAACAAACAGGCATCGAACCCGAAGGGCGGCTCAACCCGAAGTTGAGAAGAACATCTGACCTCACCGTCAGGCATGTGTTAAACAAACAGGCATTGAACCCGAAGGGCAGCTCAACCCGAAGTGTAGAAGAACATTTGACCTCTCCACCAGGCATCTGTTAAACAAACATGCATCAAACCCGAAGGCAGGCTCAATCCTTAATTGAGAAGAACATCTGACCTCGCCGTCAAACATCTGTTAAACAAACAGGCATCGAACCCGAAGGCCGGCTCAACGTGAAGTTAAGAAGAACATCTGACCTCACTGTGAGGTATCTGTTAAACAAACAGGCATCCAACCCGAAGGCCGGAACAACACGAAGTTGAGAGCAACATCTGACTTCGCCGTCAGGCATCTGTTAAACAAAAAGGTGTGGAACCCGAAGGCCGGCTCAACCCGAAGTTGAGAAGAACATCTGACCTCTCCGTCAGGCATCTGTTAAACAAACAGGCATCAAACCCGAAGGTCGTCTCAACCCTTTGTTAAGAAGAACATCTGACCTCTCCGTCAAACATTTGTTAAACAAACAGGCATCAAACCCGAAGGGCGGCCCAACCCGAAGTTGATAAGAACATCTGACCTCCCCGTCAGGCATCTGTTAAACAAACAGGCATCGAACCCGATGGCCGTCTCAATCCTTAATTGAGAAGAACATCTGACCTCGCTTTCAATCATCTGTTAAACAAACAGACATCGAACCCGAAGGCGGGCGCAACTTTAAGTTGAGAAGAACATCTGACCCCACCGTAAGGCATCTGTTAAACAAACAGGCATTAAACCCGAAGGGTGGCTCAACCCGAAGTTAATAAGAACATCCGACTTCACCGTTAGGCATCTGTTAAACAAAAAGGCATCGAACCCGAAGGCCGGCTTAACCCGAAGTTGATAAGAACATCTGACATCGCCGTCAGGCATCTCTTAAAAAAACAGGCATCGAACCCCAAGGCCGGCTCAACACGAAGTTGAGAGGAACATCTGACGTCGCCGTCAGGCATCTGTTAAACAAACAGGCATCGAACCTGAAGGTAGGCTCAACATGAAGTTGAGAGGAACATTTGACTTCACTGTCAAGAATCTGTTAAACAAATAGGCATCAAATCCATAGGCCGGGTCAACCCGAAGTTGAGAAGAACATCTGACATCACCGTCAGGCATCTGTTAAACAAACAGGCGTCAAACCTGAAGGGCGGCTCAACCCGAAGTTGATAAGAACATCTGAACTCACCGTCAGGCATCTGTTAAACAATTAGGCATCGAACCCGAAGGGCGGCTCAACCCAAAGTTGAGAAGAACATTTGACCTCTCTGCCAGGCATCTGTTAAACAAACAGGCATCGAACCCGAAGGCCGTCTCAATCCTTGATTGAGAAGAACATCTGACCTCGCCGTCAAACATCTGTTAAACAAACAAGCATCGAACCCGAAGGCAGGCTCAACTTGAAGTTGAGAAGAACAACTGACCTCTCCGCCAGGCATCTGTTAAACAAACAGGCATCAAACCCAAAGGCCGGCTCAACCGGAAGTCGAGAAGAACATCTGACCTCATCGTCAGGCATCTGTTAAACAATTAGGCATCGAACCCGAAGGGAGGCTCAACCCGAAGTTGAGAAGAACATTGGACCTCTCTGCCAGGCATCTGTTAAACAAACAGACATCGAACCCGAAGGCCGCCTCAATCCTTAACTGAGAAGAACATCTGACCTCGCCGTCAAACATCTGTTAAACAAACAGGCATTGAGCCCGAAGGTCGGCTCAACTTGAAGTTGATAAGATTACCTGACCTCACCGCCAGGCATCTGTTAAACAAACAGGAATCAAACCCAAAGGCCGGCTCAACCCGAAGTTGAGAAGAACATCTGACCTCACCATCAGGCATCTGTTAAACAAACAGCAATCGAACCCGAAGGGCGGCTCAACCCGAAGTTGATATGAACATCTGACTTCGCCGTCAGGCATCTATTAAACAAACAGGCATCGAACCCGAAGGGCGGCTCAACCCGAAGTTGAGAAGAACATCTGACCTCACCGTTAGGCATGTGTTAAACAAACAGGCATTGAACCCGAAGGGCGGCTCAACCCGAAGTGTAGAAGAACATTTGACCTCTCCACCAGGCATCTGTTAAATAAACATGCATCGAACCCGAAGGCAGGCTCAATCCTTAATTGAGAAGAACATCTGACCTCGCCGTCAAACATCTGTTAAACAAATAGGCATCGAACCCGAAGGCCGGCTCAATGTGAAGTTGAGAAGAACATCTGACCTCACTGTCTGGTATCTGTTAAACAAACAGGCATTGAACCCGAAGGCCGGAACAAAACGAAGATTAGAGCAACATCTGACCTCGCCGTCAGGCATCGGTTAAACAAACAGGCATCAAACCCGAAGGTCGTCTCAACCCTTTGTTAAGAAGAACATCTGACCTCTCCGTCAAACATTTGTTAAACAAACAGGCATCGAACCCGAAGGGCGGCCCAACCCGAAGTTGATAAGAACATCTGACCTCCCCGTCAGACATCTGTTAAACAAACAGGCATCAAACCCGATGGTCGACTCAACACGAATTTGAGAGGAATATCTGACCTCACTGTCAGGCATCTGTTAAACAAACAGGCATCGAACCCGAAGGGCATCTCAACTCGAGGTTGAGAAGAACATTTGAACTCGCCGTTAGGCATCTGTTAAACAAACAGGTATCAAATTTGAAGGCCGACTCAACCCGAAGTTGAAAAGAACATCTGACCTCAATGTCAGGCATCTGTTAAAAAAAATAGGCATCGAACCCGAAGGGCGGCTTAACCCGATGATGATGAGAACATCTGACCTCGCTATCAAGCATCACTTAAATAAACATGCATCGAACCCGAAGGCCGGCTCAACACGAAGTCGACAGGTACATCTGACCTCGCCGTCAGGCATCTGTTAAACAAATAGGCATCGAACCTGAAGGTCGGCTCAACATGAAGTTGAGAGGAACATATGACTTCACTGTCAAGCATCTGTTAAACAAACAGGCATCAAATCCGAAGGACGGGTCAATCCGAAGTTGAGAAGAACATTTGACCTCACTATCAGGCATCTGTTAAACAAATAGGCATCGAACCCGAAGTTGATAAGAACATTAGGCCACTCCGCCAGGCATCTGTTAAACATACAGTCATCGAACCCGAAGGCCGGCTCAACCTGAAGTTGAGAAGAACATTTGACCTCGCCGTTAGGCATCTGTTAAACAAACAAGCATCGAACCCGAAGGTTGTCTCAATCCTTAATTGAGAAGAACATCTGACCTCGCTTTCAATCATCTGTTAAACAAACAGACATCGAACCCGAAGGCCGGCGCAACTTTAAGTTGAGAAGAACATCTGACCCCACCGCCAGGCATTTCTTAAACAAACAGGCATTAAACCCGAAGGGCGGCTCAACCCGAAGTTGATATGAACATCTGAATTCGCCGTTAAGCATCTGTTAAACAAAAAGGCATCGAACCCGAAGGCCGGCTTAACCCGAAGTTGATAAGAACATCTGACCTCGCCGTCAGGCATCTGTTAAAAAAACAGGCATCGAACCCAAAGGCCGGCTCAACACGAAGTTGAGAGGAACATCTGACGTCGCCGTCAGGCATCTGTTAAACAAACAGGCATCGAACCTGAAGGTAGGCTCAACATGAAGTTGAGAGGAACATTTGACTTCACTGTCAAGCATCTGTTAAACAAATAGGCATCAAATCCATAGGCCGGGTCAACCCGAAGTTGAGAAGAACATCTGACGTCACCGTCAGGCATCTGTTAAACAAACAGGCGTCGAACCCGAACGGCGGGTCAACCAGAAGTTGATAAGAACATTAGACCTCTCCACCAGGCATTTATTAAACAAACAGGCATCAAACCCAAGGGTAGGCTCAACCCGAAGTTGAGAAGAACATCTGACCTCACCGTCAGGCATCTGTTAAACAAACAGGCATCAAACCCGAAGGGCGGCTCAACCCGAAGTTGATAAGAACATCTGACCTCACCGTCAGGCATCTGTTAAATAATTAGGCATCGAACCCGAAGGGAGGCTCAACCCAAAGTTGAGAAGAACATTTTACCTCTCTGCCAGACATCTGTTAAACAAACAGGCATTGAACCCGAAGGCCAGCTCAATCCTTAACTGAGAAGAACATCTGACCTCGCCGTCAAACATCTGTTAAACAAATAAGCATTGATCCCGAAGGCCGGCTCAACTTGAAGTTGAGAAGATTATCTGACCTCACCGCCAGGCATCTGTTAAACAAACAGGAATCAAACCCAAAGGCCGGCTCAAACCGAAGTTGAGAAGAACATCTGACCTCACCATCAGGTATCTGTTAAAGAAACAGCAATCGAACCCGAAGGGCGGCTCAACCCGAAGTTGATATGAACATCTGACTTCGCTGTCAGGCATCTATTAAACAAACAGGCATCGAACCCGAAGGGCGGCTCAACCCGAAGTTGAGAAGAACATCTGATCTCACCGTCAGGCATGTGTTAAACAAACAGGCATTGAACCCAAAGGGCGGCTCAACCCGAAGTGTAGAAGAACATTTGTCCTCTCCACCAGGCATCTGTTAAACAAACATTCATCGAACCCGAAGGCCGGCTCAATCCTTAATTGAGAAGAACATCTGACCTCGCTGTCAAACATCTGTCAAACAAACAAGCATCGAACCCGAAGGCCGGCTCAACGTGAAGTTGAGAAGAACATCTGACCTCACTGTCAGGTATTTGTTAAACAAACAGGCATCGAACCCGAAGGCCGACACAACACGAAGTTGAGAGCAACATCTGACCTCGCCGTCAAGCATCTGTTAAACAAAAAGGTGTGGAACCCGAAGGCCGGCTCAACCCGAAGTTGAGAAGAACATCTGACCTCCCCGTCAGGCATCTGTTAAACAAACAGGCATGAAACCTGAAGGTCGTCTCAACCCTTTGTTAAGAAGAACATCTGACCTCTCCGTCAAACATTTGTTAAACAAACAGGCATCGAACCCGAAGGGCGGCCCAACCCGCAGTTGATAAGAACATCTGACCTCCCCGTCAGGCATCTGTTAAACAAACAGGCATCAACTTCTAAGGCCGGCTCAACCCGAAGTTGAAAAGAACATCTAACCTCAATGTCAGGCATTTGTTAAAAAAACAGGCATCGAACCCGAAGGGCGGCTTAACCCGAAGATGATGAGAACATCTAACCTCGCCATCAAGCATCTCTTAAATAAACAGGCAACGAACCCGAAGGCCGGCTCAACACGAAGTTGACAGGTACATCTGACCTCGCCGTTAGGCATCTGTTAAACAAACAGGCATCGAATCTGAAGGTCGGCTCAACATGAAGTAGAGAGGAACATTTGACTTCACTGTAAAGCATTTGTTAAACAAACAGGCATCAAATCCGAAGGACGGGTCAATCCGAAGTTGAGAAGAACATTTGAACTCACTATCAGGCATCTGTTAAACAAATAGGCATCGAACCCGAAGTTGATAAGAACATTAGACCACTCCGCCAGGCATCTGTTAAACAAACAGGCATCGAACCCGAAGGCCGGCTCAACCTGAAGTTGAGAAGAATATTTGACCTCGCCGTTAGGCATCTGTTAAACAAACAGGCATCGAACCCGAAGGCCGTCTCAATCCTTAATTGAGAAGAACATCTGACCTTGCTTTCAATCATCTATTAAACAAACAGACATCAAACCCGAAGGCCGACGCAACTTTAAGTTGAGAAGAACATCTGACCCCACCGTCAGGCATCTGTTAAACAAACAGGCGTTAAACCCGAAGGGTGGCTCAACCCGAAGTTGATAAGAACATCTGACTTCGCCGTTAGGCATCTGTTAAACAAACAGGCATCGAACCCGAAGGCCGGCTTAACCCGAAGTTAATAAGAACATCTGACCTCGCCGTCAGGCATCTCTTAAAAAAACAGGCATCGAACCCAAAGGCCGGCTCAACACGAAGTTGAGAGGAACATCTGACGTCGCCGTCAGGCATCTGTTAAACAAACAGGCATCGAACCTAAAGGTAGGCTCAACATGAAGTTGAGAGGAACATTTGACTTCACTGTCAAGCATCTGTTAAACAAATAGGCATCAAATCCGTAGGCCGGGTCAACCCGAAGTTGAGAAGAACATCTGACGTCACCGTCAGGCATCTGTTAAATAAACAGGCGTCGAACCCGAACGGCGGGTCAACCCGAAGTTGATAAGAACATTAGACCTCTCCGCCAGGCATTTATTAAACAAACAGGCATCAAACCCAAAGGCCGGCTCAACCCGAAGTTGAGAAGAACATCTGACCTCACCGTCAGGCATCTGTTAAACAAACAGGCATCAAACCCGAAGGGCGGCTCAACCCGAAGTTGATAAGAACATCTGACCTCACCGTCAGGCATCTGTTAAACAAACAGGCATCGAACCCGAAAGGCGGCTCAACCCGAAGTTGATAAGAACATTAGAACTCTCCGCCAGGTATCTGTTAAACAAACAGGCATCAAACCCAAAGGTCGGCTCAACCCAAAGTTGAGAAGAACTTCTGACCTCACCGTTAGGCATCTGTTAAACAAACAGGCGTCGAACCCGAAGGGCGGCTCAACCCAAAGTTTATAAGAACATATGACTTCGCCGTCAGGCATCTGTTAAACAAACAGGCATCGAACCCGAAGGGCGGCTCAACCCGAAGTTAAGAAGAACATTTGACCTCTCCACCAGGCATCTGTTAAACAAACAGGCATCGAACTCGAAGTTGATAAGATCATCTGACTTCGCCGTCAGGCATCTGTTAAACAAACAGGAATCGAACCCGAAGGGTGGCTCAACCCGAAGTTGAGAAGAACATCTGACCTCACCGTCAGGCATCTGTTAAACAAACAGGCATCGAACCCAAAGGCCGACTCAACCTGAAGTTGAGAAAAACATTTGACCTCCCCGTTAGGCATCCGTTAAACAAACAGGCATCGTACCCGAAGGCCGTCTCAATCCTTAATTAAGAAGAACGTCTGACCTTGCTGTTAAACATCTGTTAAACAAACAGGCATCGAACCCGAAGACCGGCTCAACTTGATGTTGAGAAGAACATCTGACCTCACCGTCAGGCATCTCCTAAACAAACAGGCATCGAACCCGAAGGGTGGCTCATCCCGAAGTTGATAAGAACATCTGACTTCGCCGTCAGGAATCTGCTAAACAAACAGGCATCGAATCCGAAGGGTGGCTCATCCCGAAGTTGATAAGAACATCTAACCTCACCGTCAGGCATCTGTTAAACAAACAGGCATCGAACCCGAAGGCCGGCTCAACTTGAAGTTGAGAAGAACATCATACCTCACCGTCAGGCATCTGTTAAACAAACAGGCATCGAACCTGAAGGTCTGCTCAACATGAATTTGAGAGGAACATTTGACTTCACGGTCAGGCATCTGTTAAACAAACAGGCATCGAATCCGAAGGCCGGCTCAACCCGAAGTTGAGAAGAACATCTGACCTCACCGTCAGGCATCTGTTAAACAAACAGGCATCGAACCCGAAGGGCGGCTCAACCCAAAGTTGATAAGAACATATGACTTCGCCGTCAGGCATCTGTTAAAAAAACAGGCATCGAACCCGAAGGGAGGCTCAACCCGAAGTTGAGAAGAACATCTGACCTCACCGTCAGGTATCTGTTAAATAATCAGGCATCAAACCCATAGGTCGGCTCAACCCGAAGTTGATAAGAACATCTGACCTCTCTGTCAGGCATCTATTAAACAAACAGGCATCAAACCCGAAGGTCGGCTCAACACGAAGTTGAGAAGAACATCTGACCTCACCGTCAGGCATCTGTTAAACAAACAGGCATCGAACCTGTAGGGCGGCTCAACCCGAAGTTGAGAAGAACATTTGACCTCTCCGCCAGGCCTCTGTTAAACAAACAGGCATCGAACCCGAAGGCTGGCTATATCCTAAATTGAGAAGAACATCTAACCTCGCCGTCAAACATCAGTTAAACAAACAGGCATCGAACCCGAAGACCGGCTCAACTTGAAGTTGAGAAGAACATCTGACTTCACCGTCAGGCATCTGCTAAACAAACAGGCATCAAACCCGAAGGGTGGCTCATCCAGAAGTTGATAAGAACATCTGACTTCGCCGTCAGGCATCTGCTAAACAAACAAGCATCGAATCCGAAGGGAGGCTCATCCCGAAGTTGATAAGAACATCTGACCTCACTGTCAAGCATCTGTTAAACAATCAGGCATCGAACCCGAAGGCCCGCTCAAATTGAAGTTGAGAAGAACATCTGACCTCACCGTCAGGCATCTGTTAAACAAACAGGCATCGAACCCGAAGGGCGGCTTAACCCGAAGTTGATAAGAACATATGACTTCGCCGTCAGGCATCTGTTATACAAACAGGCATCAAACCTGAAGGTCGGCTCAACATGAAGTTGAGAGGAACATTTGACTTCACTGTCAAGCATCTGTTAAACAAACAGGCATCAAATCCGAAGGTCGGCTCAACCCGAAGTTGAGAAGAAGATCTGACCTCACCGTCAGGCATCTGTTAAACAAACAGGCATCGAACCCGAAGGGCGGCTCAACCCGAAGTTGATAAGAACATTAGAACTCTCCGCCAGGCATTTGTTAAACAAACAGGCATCAAACCCAAAGGCCGGCTCAACCCAAAGTTGAGAAGAACATCTGACCTCACCGTCAGGAATCTGTTAAACAAACAGGCATCGAACCCGAAGGGCGGCTCAGCCCGAAGTTGATAAGAACATCTGACTTCTCTACCAGGCATCTATTAAACAAACAAGCATCGAACCCGAAGGGCGGCTTAACCCGAAGTTGAGAAGAACATTTGACCTCTCCACCAGGCATCTGTTAAACAAACAGGCAACGAACTCGAAGTTGATAAGAACATCTGACCTCCCCGTCTGGCATCTGTTAAACAAACAGGCATCGAACCCGATGGCCGGCTGTCGCACCTCGAAAATTCAATTTCGAACATACGACCCTCGCGTAAAAGGCGCGGAAATGCGGTTCGACAGAGTCGCCACCGAACTTTATTTTTCCCGAATGAACGAGAGAGGAAAATATCTAGAAAACCTCATAAACGCGGAAGGAACACGGTTGTCGCAACCATATTCCTGGGTTCGGGAGTCGGTTACGCGAGGGGAAGGTATCAGCACCCCTCACGTCCGTCGTACTTGACAGGAACCTCTTAATTCGATTTAATGGATGTTAGCTAAACTTAATTCTTCTCTTCTCACTACTAAATGCTAAAGGATACTATAAAGGGATAAAGATACTAGGGGAAAGGGGGTGGTTAGAAGATAGGGTGCTCGCCAAGGATTGGGGCCCTTGTGCCTACGTATGCTCATTCGGACGAGAATGAGAAATTAGAGCGTCGTAGTTCGACTACAGGAAAGGATGGGGGAAATGGAAGATGGAGGGGATTGTGGAGAAAGGTAGAAGTGTGCTCGCCAAGATCATCGCAATCTTATGCCTACGTATCTTACATTCAAGAATGAATGAAGAATCAGAGCGTCCGTAGTTTGTGGTAACAACCACGAAAGAAACGGGTTTGAATTGGATTTTATGTGGGTACGGATGACGATTACTCGAAGTTTAAGAAAGACTTCTCGGACCCAAGTAATCGGGAGAGTGAACCAAAGACTTGGAACACTCTCTTTTTCATCATGAAGGAATGATATGTTTGAAAGGATAAGGTTGAGATGATGACGATCACTTGAAGCCTAAGAAAGACTTCACAGACCCCAAGTAATCGGGAAAGCGAACCAAAGACTTGGAACACTCTCTTTTTCATCGTAAAAGAGGGTTGTTTGAATTTGAAATAGTGTATAGAGGATAAGATTGATCGGATGACGACTACTTGAAGCTTGAGAAAGGCTTCTTGTAACACCCCACTTCCCAAATTAAATAAAATATAAACATTAAAAATAAACATCAGAGTTTTCACCAAAATAGTGGGATATCACATCACCAAATTTTTATAAAAATACTTTATTAATTATTCTCAAAAATAATACAGCGGAAAACATTATTCCAACATTCTCGGCCATCCGCCAAATTTCATAAAATCTTTATTATTATAATTCACAAAAAAAAGTGATACGTCACAGGATTACAACAAGTTTGACATAAAACAATTAAAACACCCATATCCCGTGTTACGTATCAGAGCATCCTAGACTCGACTGGCACACCACCATCCAAGCTATCTAAGTACCTGGATTATCTGTACTTCCGGAGAAGCACAGACACAACAACAACCAAGGGGTGAGAAAACATGATCAAAAATATATTGGTAATGTAATACATGTAAACAAGGTAGTAAAACACACCAACACACCAATATTCACCCCCAACAACTCCATATAACGAACCTACTGTTCAAATTACAATATAACATATTATAATGCAAATATGAAACTCAACACCATGCATGCGGTACCGACTCATTGGTTCATTCAATCGAACCTGGATAGATCACTTACGTTCCTCTTGAGACATGATCTATCCCCCACCATTCTCCACAAAGGAGTACGGATGAATCACTTACGCTCCTCTTGAGACATGATTCATCCCACCAAAACACCATGATATGCACACACCAATGCACAATTATCATAATTAGGCACACTAAGTGCACACGATCCTCCTGATCATATCATCATACATCAATGCATATATGTGTAGATATATTACACCAACACCATATAAATCAATCAGATAGTAAACAAATTCATACTATAACACCATATATAACCACATCCCAACACCCGGGAACACACGATCCTACTGATCACTACATACATATACGTTAACTAATTGTCCACCAACAATATTAAGGGAAATGAGTACTATCACCCAGTACACAGGTTAGATCCCACACTCATCATCCTTACAATGCATCAAGGCTAGAAAGATCACCCCAGACCAATGCTCAAGGCCAAACATCACCAAAGTCACATTCTGGTTCTGCTACGCTCGCTGGCATTCGCTAGGCGAAGCTTCGCCAACACTCGCCAGGCGAAGCCCAGCGAATGCTGCGATTCACCAACTTCCCCACAGTTCTGCAGTACTATTCTAGGCCAAATCAAACTTATCATCTCAACTCAAATTCTCAGCCTACTCTAGTACCAACCTTGTACATTACCGTAACTAAATCGGTTCTTAAATCTTATTCCCAAAGTCATCGCTTAAACATTCTACTGATGCCTTAAAAGGTCACACAGAATCTCCCTAAAAACCTTAAACCCAGCCTATACGCCAAATTAACCAAAAACAACAATTCATCAACATTGACCTATACTCCATCGCTATCAATTACTAGTTATCATCAAACACAAACACACCATTATACTTACCAATTATCATATACTTCCTACTCTAGAACCAACATTACGGTACATTACCTACACTTCTGAGTTACTCTGAATCTCACCAAGGTCCTAACCAGAGTCACTAACAACATCACAGGGAACAATACATAATTTTCCCAAATTTATAATCATGGTCATTACCAACGCTACAATAACAACACAAAATCTCACTAAAACTCTATTCATAGTTACTATCAACACTGCAGTAACAACATATAATCTCACTAATATCACCATAATATATATATATACCAAATTCACCAATACCAATCAACAATTCATCAATATCAAGCATCAATTTATCATTAGCAACAACAATAACAAGCATGCCAATATAAAACTTCATAGATCGACATTTTCCTACGGGGTTAAGGAATCCCCTCTACCCTATACATGTATATATACCATCCTAATCAAGTTTCTCCCCCCTTACCTGGATAATTATTCTGAGCGGTGATAAATTCCTCCAAGATTCTTCATCCCTAGCCTTTTCCCTTTCTCTTTGTTCTTCGCTTTTCTCTATTCTCCCAATTTCTCTTCTCATGGTTTCTATCGTGCCTTTTCATATTTCCATTCTAACTTCCCCACAACCCTTCCACTTCTTATTTTACTTATTCCATCCACTAATATTCCCAATAATAATTCTAATAATAATAATTATAATAATCATTATAATAATAATAATAATAATAATAATAATAATAATAATACTATTGTAATATTATAATAATATTCAACATAATAATAATAATAGTAATACACCAAACAATAATTATAATTATAATAATAATAATACTAATGATAATAATAACAATTATATTAATACTAATAATAAAATAATATTAATAATAATAATCTTAATATTAATAATACTAATATAATATTACTAATATTAATAATACTAATCATAATAATACTATTAATAATAATAATAATATTATTATTATTATTATCATCTCACCAAAATAATAATAATAATAATAATAATAATAGTAATAATATTATTATCTCACCAAAATAATAATAATATTAATAATACTAATAAATATAATAATATATAATAATAATAATACCCCCACCAATATTACTATTATTCATTATATTATCATATTCACAACAAAAATCATAATAATATAATAACTATATTAATAATAATATTATATTCTCCATATTAATAAAATTACTACAAATATTAATAATAATCATAATAATCATAATAATAATAATAATAATAATAATAATAATAATAATAATAATACCACCACCAATATTACTATTATTTCTTATATTATTATAAACTCACCAAATTACCACCAATGATCCTCCCATCTCAGGGACACCCACCAAACATCATCAAATACACCCTACCAAAGGGCACATCAACATATAATATTTAAAATAATAATAAAATGACTAAATAATTAAAATGGGTGTTACAACTCTCCCCCACTTTAATTATTTTCGTCCTAAAAAATTACCTGATGGAAATAATTCCGGATACGCTCCCCGCATCCTTTATTCCAATTCTCAGGTCACACTGCCTTCTGCAGCACCTCCCCATACTACTTTCACCAAAGATATCTCCTCCCTTCGGAGTTGTTCCTCGCTCGCCAAAACGAACTAGCAATGCCTCAACAATCGGAATATTTTTCACTTGTACATCATCCACCTGGTTCAATGTACTTTCTCGACTAAGACACATGAAACATATCATGCCAATTCACAGCGACAACGGAAAAACAGTCTAACATGTTACTCCTCCCATGCCTCCGCTGCGCCACTCTGATACAACTACACAACACGATGCGAACTTCTGAGATTTCGAAGCTCGACCAACACCAGTCACCGGCGTGACTCTCAAAACACATATTGCCTCAGATCCTCTCGATCTTCTCAGCCATCTCAAGCATAATTTTCAAGTCTGAGTACAACACTCTCACTCGATTTATTTCAACACAGGAGAGTCCTACACTCCCTATCTCACCAAGCCACATATAGTGCCATTCCGACACTAGGATGGTAACCGTTATTATAGGTAACTCAATCAACGATAATTAATCATCCCACGCTCCACCTTGATCCGACAGCCAAGCTCTCACCAATTCTCTACAGACTCAATAGTCCTCTCTGACTGACCATCAGTTTGCGGATGGTAGGTCAAACTCAGCTTCAACTTAGTACCCGAAGCTTCCTGTAAGCCCCTCCAAAATCTCAATATAAACCTCAAATTTCCATCTTACACAATATTCGTCAGTATCTCATCCAACTTCACCACTTTCTCAATATGCATCTCGTATAGCCTCAACACGGAATAGTTAATCCACTCCTAACAATTAAAATTAAAATTATGTCTTTACAAATTCTTTGGAAATCTCAACACCAATTTCGTGAAAATACTACCTGATTTCCACTCTGGAATATTTAATGACTGCATCAGACTCAACAGTCTCTGATGTTCACTCTTCGAATTCCTACAATTCTAACCAGCATATTCCACCTCAACTACTCCTCCCCTTATCCATGGTCTCCAAAACAATCTACTCAAATTCGGTTACTTCTTCATAGCACCGGGATGGATACTCCATCTATCTCAATGTATTTCTTCACGAGTACTCCTACTCCCCTCAACAACATCTGGTACACATACCCTATCATAACACATCATGGTACTATTTCCACAAACCCGACAATCCACTCTTCGACTCTAATTTATCAATTTCAACTAATTCACTACTCAACCCAGGTTTCTGACTTTCTCGATTCTGCTCAAGGATATCACTAGTCAGATCTTACTAATAAAAGCTTAACTCCATAAGAAGTCTCCTTACTCATAAAACTCATATTATGAAATTGCTCAATTAGTTCTAACTCTTTTCACCATCATCTTCGGTATATGCAAATATTTCTAACTCACTGCATCAACTACCATGTCCGCTTTACCCGAATGGTAATTCAACTCGAAGTCGTACTCTTTTCGAAGTCCCAATTATTTCCTATGCCTCATATTCGTCTTATTCAAATTAAAGAAACACCTTAAACTCTTAAGATCACCAAACATCTCCGATCTCAGTCTGAACTTTTGAAGACTCCGGCTCCGGTACAATCACAATAGTAACCAACTCTAAATCACTGGTCGAATGATTTCTCTTATACACTTCAAGTTTCCTTTTGCATAATTGAAACTCGCTGAAGTTGTCTTTAACAAATCCCCTAATTATATCAACAAGCATCACAAACACCACAATTAGTTCTATCGGATTCGGCAGAACTTTCCTTACGGAAGTATATCACCGCTCTTTTTCCAACACTGATAACTCCAGTTCCTTATGCTCAACATAATCCTCTATACTCTTCGAATACCTTAAAATATCATTTATTAACACAACCATTGCCTTATATAAATAATTAAAGAAGATCCCATGCCAAGTGGACAAACAAGTTGTGAGTTATAGCGGGAACACATACCGTACCGCCCGTCCTTACCACAACATTCAAACACACTTCATCAATAAATAGATTAAATCTATGTCAATACTTCACCATCTCATAGATAATTTTAATAGCTTTCCAACGCTTCGAACCGCGCGTCATTCCGAGTTACGGTTCTCCCGTTACGGCAAAAACACCAGAATAACATTTTCTGCCCAGGACCCCTTCGCCAGGCGAACACCGCAGCGAATATGGACGTTCGCCAGTATGCTCGCCAGGCGAACATGACAGTCCCAAAATCCTCTTTTCGACCGTTACCCGACTTCCGAGTGTCCGATTTCGATTCCGTAAAAAGCTGCGATCTCGGAATTTAACGTACAACAATTTTATACTTAGGAAGCCATCCAACACATTTTAAATCTATGGATAATTTAAAACTTAATTACTTCCAATCTCAACAGCAGATCTTTGAGCCTCCTAATACGATAGAACTTTTGACCTTCGTCCCATCCACCACAAGAACTCTACTCGAGATCACATGACCAAGGGACTCACATCCCTCGATCAATTGTTCCATCAAATCATTAACTCTTGGAAGAGAACACCTATCCTTGATAGTCACCCTGTTCACTTATCTATAATTCACCCAAAGCTTCACAAAACCTTCTATCTGTCTAACCAACAAAATTGGTGCACATTACGGTAGCACACTCAAACAAAAGAACCTCTCTCCTAGAAGGTCTTCAAGTTGACTCTTCAACTTCTCCAATCCCAACGAAAACACACCATATGGAGTCACTAATATCGGACTCGTTCCAACAACAAAGTCAACGTGTGAGCTTTACTTCACACTCCGATAGTAAATCACCTACCTCATCCGGAAACCTCCGGCAATCGCAAATAATTGACAAATCCCAATTTTTCTCACTTTCCTTCTCATTCCAAGTTTCAGTCACAATAGACACTTCAACATCGTCTTACGCCAAATTCCTTAAAATAATCCCTTAAGCACTTAGCTTAACTCAAGACTATTCACTGCTCACGCCACCCAAGCTTGCAAGACGCGTCTATCCCATCCAACACAATCTCGTCCAGTATTAACAAGAGATTAAGGGTGATCAGTTCCTCAATTTGTTAATAGACAGCCGAAATCATGATGGGGTACAAACCATCTTTACCAAACTATGATAGCATTCCTCAACACACTAAGCCACCACACCGTAGCATTCAGGAGAAATACAAACTCCTCCCCCACTGGAATCATTCCTCTTCTACCAAAAAAGTTAAACAACAACAGGTACCGACAGTGTTTTTACACACATGTCGCATACTTGGGAACAACAACACTAGACAACATTGGCCGGACGGACCGACCTGCTCTGATACCAATTGTAACACCCCACTTCCCAAATTAAATAAAATATAAACATTAAAAATAAACATCAGAGTTTTCACCAAAATAGTGGGATATCACATCACCAAATTTTTATAAAAATACTTTATTAATTATTCTCAAAAATAATACAGCGGAAAACATTATTCCAACATTCTCGGCCATCCGCCAAATTTCATAAAATCTTTATTATTATAATTCACAAAAAAAGTGATACGTCACAGGATTACAACAAGTTTGACATAAAACAATTAAAACACCCATATCCCGTGTTACGTATCAGAGCATCCTAGACTCGACTGTCACACCACCATCCAAGCTATCTAAGTACCTGGATTATCTGTACTTCCGGAGAAGCACAGACACAACAACAACCAAGGGGTGAGAAAACATGATCAAAAATATATTGGTAATGTAATACATGTAAACAAGGTAGTAAAACACACCAACACACCAATATTCACCCCAACAACTCCATATAACGAACCTACTGTTCAAATTACAATATAACATATTATAATGCAAATATGAAACTCAACACCATGCATGCGGTATCGACTCATTGGTTCATTCAATCGAACCTGGATAGATCACTTACGCTCCTCTTGAGACATGATCTATCCCCCACCATTCTCCACAAAGGAGTACAGATGAATCACTTACGCTCCTCCTGAGACATGATTCATCCCACCAAAACACCATGATATGCACACACCAATGCACAATTATCATAATTAGGCACACTAAGTGCACACGATCCTCCTGATCATATCATCAAACATCAATGCATATATGTGTAGATATATTACACCAACACCATATAAATCAATCAGAAAGTAAACAAATTCATACTATAACACCATATATAACCACATCCCAACACCCGGGAACACACGATCCTACTGATCACTACATACATATACGTTAACTAATTGTCCACCAACAATATTAAGGGAAATGAGTACTATCACCCAGTACACAGGTTAGATCCCACACTCATCATCCTTACAATGCATCAAGGCCAGAAAGATCACCCCAGACCAATGCTCAAGGCCAAACATCACCAAAGTCACATTCTGGTTCTGCTACGCTCGCTGGCATTCGCTAGGCGAAGCTTCGCCAACACTCGCCAGGCGAAGCCCAGCGAATGCTGCGATTCACCAACTT
Organism: Lathyrus sativus; assembly: GCA_963859935.3. NCBI lineage: Eukaryota > Viridiplantae > Streptophyta > Magnoliopsida > Fabales > Fabaceae > Lathyrus > Lathyrus sativus. Next base: position 434,660,513 of record OZ012735.1, read on the forward strand.
CCCCACAGTTCTGCAGTACTATTCTAGGCCAAATCAAACTTATCATCTCAACTCAAATTCTCAGCCTACTCTAGTACCAACCTTGTACATTACCGTAACTAAATCGGTTCTTAAATCTTATTCCCAAAGTCATCGCTTAAACATTCTACTGATGCCTTAAAAGGTCACACAGAATCTCCCTAAAAACCTTAAACCCAGCCTATACGCCAAATTAACCAAAAACAACAATTCATCAACATTGACCTATACTCCATCGCTATCAATTACTAGTTATCATCAAACACAAACACACCATTATACTTACCAATTATCATATACTTCCTACTCTAGAACCAACATTACGGTACATTACCTACACTTCAGAGTTACTCTGAATCTCACCAAGGTCCTAACCAGAGTCACTAACAACATCACAGGGAACAATACATAATTTTCCCAAATTTATAATCATGGTCATTACCAACGCTACAATAACAACACAAAATCTCACCAAAATTCTATTCATAGTTACTATCAACACTGTAGTAACAACATATAATCTCACTAATATCACCATAATATATATATACCAAATTCACCAATACCAATCAACAATTCATCAATATCAAACATCAATTTATCATTAGCAACAACAATAACAAGCATGCCAATATAAAACTTCATAGATCGACACTTTCCTACGGGGTTAAGGAATCCCCTCTACCCTATACATGTATATATACCATCCCAATCAAGTTTCTCCCCCCTTACCTGGATAATTATTCTAAGCGGTGATAAATTCCTCCAAGATTCTTCATCCCTAGCCTTTTCCCTTTCTCTTTGTTCTTCGCTTTTCTCTATTCTCCCAATTTCTCTTCTCACGGTTTCTATCGTGCCTTTTCATATATCCATTCTAACTTTCTCATAACCCTTCCACTTCTTATTTTACTTATTCCAACCACTAATATTCCCAATAATAATTCTAATAATAATAATTATAATAATCATTATAATAATAATAATAATAATAATAATAATAATAATAATATAATACTATTGTAATATTATAATAATATTCAACATAATAATAATAATAGTAATACACCCAACAATAATTATAATTATAATAATAATAATACTAATGATAATAATAACAATTATATTAATACTAATAATAAAATAATATTAATAATAATAATCTTAATATTAATAATACTAATATAATATTACTAATATTAATAATACTAATCATAATAATACTATTAATAATAATAATAATATTATTATTATTATTATCATCTCACCAAAATAATAATAATAATAATAGTAATAATATTATTATCTCACCAAAATAATAATAATATTAATAATACTAATAAATATAATAATATATAATAATAATAATACCCCCACCAATATTACTATTATTCATTATATTATCATATTCACAACAAAAATCATAATAATATAATAACTATATTAATAATAATATTATATTCTCCATATTAATAATATTACTACAAATATTAATAATAATCATAATGATAATAATAATAATAATAATAATAATAATAATAATAATAATAATAATAATAATAATAATACCACCACCAATATTACTATTATTTCTTATATTATTATAAACTCACCAAATTACCACCAATGATCCTCCCATCTCAGGGACACCCACCAAACATCATAAAATACACCCTACTAAAGGGCACATCAACATATAATATTTAAAATAATAATAAAATGATTAAATAATTAAAATGGGTGTTACACTTCTCGGATCCAAGTAGTCGGGAGAGCGAACCAAAGACTTGGGGCACTCTCTTTTTCATCGTAAAAGAAGTTGTTTGAAAGGTGAGTGAAAGGATGAGTAATTGGAGATGGTTGAGTATTATCGCGTTTGTTAATATCATTTAAAGGCGTCAATTGCTCACACACGAATAAGATAACTCGCATATAAACAGCTAAAAGCAAGATCAAAGACTTGAACCCACTCTTTACACCTTGAAAAGGATTGAATAGTTGTTAGTTGATTGATAGTTTGTTTCGAAAATCCTCTTGACGTTGGATCAAGGGTTTGACTCATTATCGCGTGCAAAGCGTGCTGAAAATGAAATTGTTTGAAAAAAAGAGACCGATTTGACTCATGCATCAAGGGTCGAGTTGTAATAGGTTGATGGCGAATGCGTATGAGCACTCGACTTACGAGTTGTTTGAAAGTGGCTCGATGATGAATCGAGAATTAGTTTGAAAATAGTTTGATCCGCTCTAGTCCCTATGGGTGCTCCTAGGAGATAAACTAATAATCAAATAAATGCGAAACATACATCGGAATGGGAGAGGGGTACATGTAAGTTACACGGGATTGCACGAAATAAAGGGGTCTCATTGTAAGGTAGCCCAAGAGAAAGCCGTGTGTGTGCATTTGTGTCCTAAACTACGCCTTGAGAAAAGTCGGGCACGACTCAAAGTTAGGATACCTGCAAATGACCAAAGATCCAACAGTCCACCAATTTGGTTTTTAGGAGTTTCGATAATTTATTAGGTATTTTCGAATATGGGTGAATAAATATGATAAATATGAGATATATGAATAATAACATGAACAATATGAATAAATAATATGTTAAGATAAATGTAGCAATAATATGAATAATATGAATAATAATATAACAATATAATATCCACAATAATATTTGACGGAAATTTAAGTTAGTGGTCAATGAAATAAAATCGAAAGAAAAAAAAAGGGGGTCTCAGATCCTTTGTTTCACGCCACTAATGTGACGGTTAAACGTCGGAAATCTCGTCATCGACCGCAAAGGCAAAAAATGCCTAATAACAAATGAGAAGTGAAAATCAGCTCTAAGATAAAAATAAAATGCGAATATAAAAGAATAATATAAAACGTCTAAAAGAAGCAAAGTATGTTCTAAAGAAAAAAAAGAAATTAATATATAAAAAATTATTTACAAAACTTTAAAAGAAAAGAAATATATAAGAAAACTTTTAAATATAACGTATATATAAAAAATGTTCTAAAAGAATATATAAAAAATAAATAACCTATATTTACAATAACAATCCATATAATATTTGGAATAATACAAAATAACATATATACTAACAATACTATATATAATAATAATAATATATTTACAATATTAATTAGGAAATACATTAAAAAACAGAAAAGAGATTTATTACTGAAACAGGGAGGTGAGAAACTAAAAAAACTGGCCATCAGGTCCTAACCCAATCGATTTAAAATAAAAATAAAAATAATAAAAAGACTCACACACCCTATTTTAAAAAAAAACTTATAAAAAAAAGAGAAGAAAATCATATTCAATATTCTGAATACCCACTTTGACGAAACGTAAAATTCTCAAACACACTTGAGCAAAAATCAACGGAACAAAATCGTAAACTCGCGGCCATGGAAGCAAAAAAATCAAATCGCGTTACCCAACCTTCTTCTTCTCGCGGAAAACTCCTCCTTCTCTCCGATTTGTTCGATTTTCTTTCCCGCAATTCTATCTCAGAAGGCGTTCGATTTTGTGGAGGATTCCCGTTTTTTCTGAATCAGTTCTCTGTTCTTGGATCCTCAAGTCAACTCTTTCTTCGTCTTATTTTATTCTCTGTTGTGGGATTTTTGAAGAGGTATTTGAAGGAAGATTTGGGGAAAGTTTTAGGGATTTGGGGGAAGAAGGTGAACAGGGTCGGCTGAAAGTGTACGAAGGATTTTAAGGGCTTGAAAGGTTTTCTGAAGATGGGTGAGCGGATGAAGAAATATTGGTTTCGTTCATGATTTTTCGAAGAAACTGAAAAAGGTATGAAGTTTTTTGTTCTTGAAAGTGTCAACGGTTAAGTTTTGATCTTGTTTAATGGTTTTTTGATTTGGGATTTGGAGAAGAACAGTGGTTCTGGTTCGTATCAAGAGAAGAAGTATTGAAGGTTTGGGTTTCCGAAGGATATAGAGAACTTTTGGGTTCGAAAGTTTGTTGTAGTTGGCGAAGGACATCCAGTTTTGGGGTTGAAAGGGTTTTGTGATTTTCTTGTTTGAAGTTGTGATTAAGATGGGTTGAGTGAAGAAGAAGAGGGCGAGTTGTTGGGGGATAATGAAGAAGATTCGAGGGAGATTTTTGTGGATTTTGATGTTGAAGAATACTGAAGAGGGATGTGGGTTCGATTTTAGTTGTTGCAGTTCTGGTTTAGGTGTTGGTTGGGTCTAACGGAAGCTTTGAGGGTTATTTCGTTCATTTGCGGATTGGAGGAAGAAGTTGTGAGGTGAAGTGGCGATGAAATGCAGAGCTCCCCCCAAGTTCAAGAATGATTTCTCCTTTTTATTTTTGAAAAGGTTCAAAGGGAGTTATTAGGGTTCTCCCCCTTGAGTGGATTCTGTTGTTGTTGTTTGATTTTTGGGATTGTAGTTTCGGTTCCCCCCAAAGTGATTTGAGAATGGGGGTTATATCCAATTCAAAACTCATTCCAGCTGCTGTAAAAATACTGGTTTGGACCAAAACTGATATGTCATTTTCATTGCAGGTCATAGGTTGTGCTGTGTTGGTTTGCAGGGTTTGTCTTATTCTGCAGTATACAGAGGTAAAGTGGCAGCAATGCAGGTAGTAGGGTTAGACAGATTGGTTGAATTCATATTGTAATGTACCGTTTTTTCATTACTTTTATTTTGGTTTGAAAACTGATATGCAGGAAACAGACTTGTTGTTTTATGTAGAATCATAGCATCTTGCAGCAGGGATCTCACAAGTTTTTTTTGTTCTATTGCAGGACTTTGGGTTAGTGCAGTTTTGATATGGTTGCAGGTCTTTGTGGTGTAGGTCTTTTTTGGGTAACAATTATATTGAGTGAACATGGTTTTGTTTTTGCAGGTTTTTACGGTGTGAAGCTAACAGTTTGGTAAACGAAGGCTTGGCTTACTGAAGGTACGACCTGATACCGGGATCGCATTTCGTGGGAAATTGGCGAAATTCACAATGCGGTCTTATGTGAGCAACGTCCGCAGCAATTATCCTTTCTCAAATTAGTATGTTCGAGACATTTGGCTAGCTGTAGTGTTTGGGTTGAGAGTTGTTATCAGAAGAGCATTTGTGCCGCAAAATTCACAGAATTGCTTTGGGCATATTGTTGTAATGGTTGGGGAGACGGGCCACATGAAGGTTATTTGAAATCACGGTCCGTACATTGGTGAAAGCTTGTAAAACTTCGGTGATGGCATGCTGTTATTTTCTTCATTTTACCTTATTCTTCACAGCTTGATGTATTGATTTACCGCTGCATACTTACTATCATTTTAACAGCTAAAGCATTGCATTCTTCTGCAGGTTGGTGATTGTAAAGCTGGCGAATGCAAGTTTGCGTGGCTTCAGCTTGCCGTACACAACAGATTTTTTCTGCTCATGAAATGGTATGATTTGTATATGACATTTGAAGATGTATCACACATGATTCATGTTGTTATGTTCTCACTTTTCTGGCGTATACGCGTTGCAGATGTCGGCCATTTTGGGCGTAATGATCTTTACCTCTCATGCTGTCAAGTCCTTTATTTTTCTTTAAATCAAAAAGCATGAGATTTACTGTGAGGAATTTATGATGTCCTACAACAATTGATGTAAGTTCCACAAACACAGCTGCAGCTTTGTGAGTTGGTAGCAAAAGGTGTGCGTGATGCCGCGAGCGAAACTTTTAGGTATGGTATAATTGTCTTTGTTCTAGTACAGATTAGTGATACGGTTTATGTTCACTTGGTGATACATAGAGAGTGACTTTGTGGGGTACCCTTGTATGTTCCTTGGCTGCTGTTTTTGTATGTAAATTGGTACCGATTGAATTCAAATCACAAATGTTGTCATTGCAGGTCTGGTTTTCTACGCGTGACAATGGATGACGGTTGTTGCAATGAATGGTTTTCGAAAGTTTACATGGGGCCTGAAGGGTACAAAATCTCGGCATACTCGTCGTATTGTATGACAGTCAGTGTCATTGCCACACAGGTATTAATTTACTGGTTTAGTGTTTTTTTTTGCACATGACTTTTCACTTTGCTGTACTGCAAGTCGACATTGCACCGTGAGTTGTTGTGAATCATTAGCTTCACGTGGTGTCCGTAACGGCTTGGCAACTTTATGAACGTTGGTTTGAGTGCATAACTGTAATTGACTTCTCGGGTATTTCATGTAGGTGGTGATGACTAATGAAATTCAACGGTGAAAACCTATACCTTCGGCAATCCAGACAGCAAATTGGGACTGTTGCAGGAGAGGAGTATTTCTGTGTTCTTTTTTTTGTCATGGCATTGATATAATCACAGGTGGAGACATGCGCGAGAGAGGTCTACAATCAATCTCCATAAGGCTGCATCTGAAACTTGTAGTAGCATATGAAAATATCCCTTCTTGTACTACACATTTAGAGCCAGCAATTGGTCTTGTACAAGACTGAGTGGCCTTGTTCCAGCTTATTTCAGGTGGCATTCTTGAACCTTGCATTAGCGAGCGCATGGATCCTGAATTCCTTGTATCCGCTCTTTTCATTTATGAGGAAACCAGTTAATTTTTGTGACTCAAAGGAAATTATGATATTCTTTGTAACCGAAACTGTAGTTCTGTTATGCCCCCTTATGCCAATACATTATCTTCTCCTTTTGTTGCGCATATATTTGAAATTTGAGGTTTGTAATTGTTCGTAGCCTTGTGCTATCATTAATATGCTGAAACTTTAGATATTGAGTGGTGATATGAAGTTTGTAGTTATCATGGACAACTTTTGGATTCAACCACACAGCCCGTATCTAGCCCCGACATCAGTCGTGGACACCTATCATGATTTGGATACAAAGTAAAATTCTCTAGCTCGGCTTACTCTTAGAAAGAAAATTGATCTGTGGCTTATAATGGAAACATTGATCTCATAACTTACACCAACAACTCAAATTATGGCTAACATAACAACTCCATGCATTGAACACCACATTAATTTTGTTGTTTTTTTTATAACAAAATTCCCATACGGATGAAAACTAATCTTGAGCCAAAATGAGGTTCTTTGAAAAATATGAGTAGCCTCATTTTCAAAAAATGACTTGCATTACGGCTCTGAGCTCGAAACCTAATTCAAGAGAAACATTTCTCAAGCTTGAAACATCTCTATTCTTTAGTCATGACATTTGAGATAACGTGAAAGTTGGATCGCCACTTGCAACAAACTCACATCATGCTTTGATATAAATTTTGAATAAAATTAAACTTTGCAACGCCATGGCCAAAAATCACATGACAATGCAAAGAAAGGTTACCAAGCAACGAAAATTACTCGGCATAAGAAACTTGCAAAAGGTAGGAAAAATTTAGGGTATGACAGATGCCCCTATCTAATTAACTGCTACAACATTTTTTCCTACGAGGTAGAAGTCGATTAGATATAAAGAAGACCCTGAATTTGTCCGAAAAGAAAATTGGTGCTTGGGAATTGAAATACTGGATGAAGGTAAAACCTCTGAATAACTGTAAATCATCGTCATCGCCAAAAGGATGATGGGATGAAACACACACAGCTACTACCACCAAAAGGATGGTAGAGCAAACACACTTGCGCAATCTGACGTTAATGACTATGACAGACCCACCACCAAAAGGATGACGGAGCGAAACACACACAAACACCATCGCACAATCTATCATTAATGACCATGATAGACCCCCCACCAAAAGGATGACAGAGCGAAACACAAATAAACACATCGCGCAATCTATCATTAATGACCGTGATAGACCCCTCACCAAAAGGATGACGGAGCGAAACACAAATAAACTCATCGCACAATCTATCAATAATGACCATGATAGACCCCCCACCAAAAGGATGACGGAGCGAAACACACACCAGTCACTACCACCAAAAGGATGATAGGATGAACACAAAACACGTCGCACAATCTATCATTAATGACCATGGTAGACCCCCCACCAAAAGGATGACGGAGCGAAACACAAATAAACTCATCGCACAATCTATCATTAATGACCATGATAGACCCCCCACCAAAAGGATGACGGAGTGAAACATAAATAAACTCATCGCACAATCTATCATTAATGACCATGATAGACCCCCCACCAAAAGGATGACGGAGCGAAACACGCACCAGTCACTACCACCAAAAGGATGATAGGATAAATACAAATTGAAGGCTACCAACACCAAAAGGATGCAGGCTAGGTTGAACTGTCGAGGTTCGACTATCACCAAAAGGATGATAGTAAGGCAATTGACAGCGGTCACGCTTGCTGGATACAACTCATTGGGAAACACCCAAGAGGAAGATTGGATTGAAATGAATCAACGGGGTACGCCCACCGTCTTTGCTTGGAGATCATAGTTTTGCTGAAATGAATTCCGAAGAGGATGCCCTCGACTGGGCTTAGTTTGTCTTGGAATTTTGTATTGTCTTGCTCAACAAGAGGCTGAACAACTTCGTGAGGAACGCTCACGGTTTTGCTGAAGATGCCCCTGCCCGGGTTGGATCTTGCACTGAACTTCTTGGATTTGCCCAACAAAAGGTTGAACAACTTCGTAGGGAACACCCACGGTCTTGAATGGTATGCCCCTGACTGGGCTGAATGTTGATTTCAAGATCTGATCAACCACCAGGTTGAAATACGTCATGGGAGACGCCCATGGTCTTTGAAAAAATGCCCCTGACTGGGCTGAATCTTGCTTTGAATAACTTCAAATTTTGATGGGAGAAACCGCTAATTGCAGAAGATTGCCCCTGACTGGGCTGATGACTGCTTTGAAGCTCTTGAAAATCGCGGGACAAACCCACAATCTTGCAAAAATGCCCCTGATTGGGCTGATGATTGTCTTGAAGTTTCTTCGAGGTTGATCCTGGACCTTGACTTGCATATGTGAATGCTTGATGATGTGATGTTCCATAACGGATGGAAGTGCAAAATGCAAATGCTGACGCGCGAAGATGCAAGAGCTGGGGAAGTATAGTATGATTGGAGTATGCATATGATGCAAGATATCTATGAGGTCGAACGCGACGCGTATGATGCATATGATTGCAGACGGGTAATTAGAAATGCAGGGAGACGCCAGCATGGTGGATCTTTGGTAGTTGCCAATGCAGTTTGGACTTCGGGTGGTGGGAGGGATTGACTTCCTCGACACGCAGTTTGTTGAAGATGCCATGATTGAAGTAGACGAAGATACTCTATATGCCCCATGTCTGGGTACTTGGTGATTTGTTGTAAATTTCCTTCAGAGAAGGTTGCAACTTTGCTTGATGGTCAGGACGACCTGGTCTTGCCCCAATCTGAACATGGTAATGGTTTGCCTCTGCTCGAGCTCCTGAGCGATTTGCTCCAGTCTGTGGGTTTTGAGGTAGTCTTGCTTTGTGCCAACCACTGTAAATCAAGTTCCTCCTTAATTGTCCTTTGTTGAGATGTATTTGAATACCTAGCATTGTTTTGCAGTTAAAATTGTACATTCACAAATGGTAATAATTAATGCAAAGTTCGATGCAAGTTTGAAAAAGTATCGTTTATTTGAAAGTGTTATGGTAGTGAAACGAATGGACAGTTAGCCCAAACGTTGTGCTAACTTTGATTGGTGTAAAAGATATTGCAAGGATAATGACACCAATGCTGATGATTAGCAATCATGTGAGGAGTCAGGTTACGCAACCTCGCAATAGTATGCTTTCAGAATAAACCTCGCCTCAATTAGGTCTTTCGAGGGTTGTAACGTGGTCTGGTTCACGGTTATGAAACAAAGGATGCTAGGCTCAAACTATAATTTATACCCACCCATTCCGCTTAATGATCTCCAGTCCTATGCTCAGTTAATTCTACACTTGTCGTGGCAGTCACCTTATTTTGGTTTTTTGATGGATGTCAGTGCCCCTTTGATCTGGGTGGCCACTGAATCTTCTTTTTGTTTTTGTTGAGGGTTTCGGGGTCCTCTTTTGCTTTTGTTTTTGGTCCCTAACTTTTGCATGGATTGACTTTGCTTGTCAGATCCATCGGGATTGCCTTATTTTGCTTAAGTCCCCTCTAAGGTGTCTGACTTAGCAGGCTTTGGATGTTTTTTTGATTTTGTTGGAGGATTGTGACTGCCATAGCATGGGTTTTTGATGAACAACCGTCTTCTGGATTTTGCTTTGTTGATTCGAGTGCGGGGTTGAATTAACTGAACACTACCCTACCCCAGGTTGAGTGTAAAGGTTTGAATATCCGAAGGAAACTGCTACTTCTAGGCTCGAAGTGGTTTACTAGGGATTAACTCCTTATATCTCCGGTGTTTGGGGAATTGAAGCAATGCTTGTACATCATTGACGAGATTCTATCTGAAAGCATACGGTTTGCAATTATGGGTATCTCGTTTTCATCATCCTCCCTCAAATCAAGCTAAACAACAGTGAATAGAGTGGAGTGAGTAAATGTGTCGGTGATGAGTGAAAATGAGTGAATACGACATAACTAATTCAAAACATGCATAAACAATACATTAATGAAAACCAAATACGAAGGGAAATTGTTCAAAGCATACAATACTTAAACAAACAAAGACAAAATATAAGAACTGCGAAATATGAAATGGCAACATGACTGCCTTCTTCGAGGAATGAACTTGACTGGAATCGATCTGATGTTGGTACTAGTTGACTGGTGGCATCGGATTGTTGATGATATTTGGAGACTTCCCATTGAAGTTGATAGCATCCCTGTCGATCATGTCTTGAATTATGTGCTTGAAGGCTCTGCAATCCTCAATGGTATGACCTGGAGCGCCCTTATGAAACTCACAATGAGCATTTGCATCGTAATCGGCAGGAATGACAGTTGGAGGAGCCAAATCTCTCGGAACAACAGCTTTCTTCTCCATCAACTGAGCAAAGATTTTGGCATATGTCATTGGTAGACGATCAAAGACTCTATCTGGTCTCCATGTTCTCTGCGGACGTTGTGGGCGAGTACCTTGTCGTTGTTGAGTAGCTTGCATCTGCTGTTGCTAAGGAGGATACTGATATCCTTGCTGGTCGTAGGCTTGTTGCTGAGGAGCCTGTTGCCGTGGCATCTGAGCCTGCACTGCTTGAACTGCTGGCTGATAAGGCATTGGAGCATATTGCGCGACAGCTACATACGGATACTGATAATAGGGAACTTAATAAGGCATAGGAGCGGGAGCTTGTTGAGAAGCCTGCCCTTTCTGCAAAAAGATGGCATTTGTTTCTCCCTCCTTCTTCTTGTATCCATTGAAAGGCTTCTTGGCATTGGCCTGGTTGTTGGAACCTCTTGGGATCTTTCCACTCTTCAGCCCTTCTTCAATTCTCTCACCAACGATCACCAAGTCAGAAAATCCAGCGGAGACACTTCCGATCAGCTTTTCGTAGTACTGGCCTTGTAAAGTACCCATGAAGATGTCAATAAGTTCACGGTCAACAAGAGGTGGATGCACCCTTGCGGCTAGCTCTCTCCATCGTTGCGCGTACTCCTTGAAAGATTTGCTGTCCTTCTGAGTCATACTCTGAAGCTGAGTACGATTCGGAGCAAGATCGGTGTTGTACTTATACTGCTTGACGAATGCGTCAGCTAGCTCGGCCCAAGTGTGAACGCTGTTACATTCCAGCTGCATATACCATTCGAGTGATGCCCCAGACAAGCTATCTTGGAAGCAATGGATCATGAGCTTTTCATCTCTGGCATAGGCAGCCATCTTGCGACAGTACATCTTCAGATGAATGTTTGGGCAACTGAGACCTTTGTACTTCGAAAACTCAGGCACCTTGAACTTGGGAGGAATGACAACATCAGGCACCAAGCATAATTCCAAAGCACTGAAGGAATTTGAACTGTGCCCTTCCATGGCTCGGAGTTTCTCGGCTAGATCTCGGCACATCTTCATGGCTTCTGAATCCTGAACAGCAACAGGACTGGCAATAGGGATAGCAGCATGATAGTTCTGAACGTCGTTATAATGATCCATCAGAGTATCTTCGGTATGGGGAGCTGGGATTTGCACAGCAGTAGGCTGGGCCTGCGGGATAGCTCCAATGGTAACTCCGGGCACTGGGGTTGGATGAGAAGCGTTCCCTTCGGCTGCGTTATTGAAGTTCAATGGCACCCCATGAGGATTTGGAATTGGAACCAAAGGGATGGCAGTAGACCCTTGTCCTTGACCATTGTTGTTGACGACAGTAGCGGCTTCACGCTGTTCTTCCTCTCTTCTGGCCGTGAGGATGGCTTCGAGGATCTGGTCGATCTTTCCTTTCATAGAATCCAACTCCTCCCTGAAGGTAGCTTGCTCTTGTTGAATCTGCTCCATCATTCGTCTTGTATTGGCTCTAGTTGCGTACTGGTGTCGAGGACTCAGCTTGATTTACTGGATATGAAGGAAAGAGAAACATGAGAAACTGATGAAGGAAGGAGAATGCAAGATGAACAACAAATGAGATGCAATGCAAATGATATGCGATGCAAGATGCAAGATCCAGGATCACAGGATCACAAATTCAAACAATTTTGAGATTCAGCCGGGTGAACAGTTCGAGGATCACAGTCACTGCTCAAAGAAAACCCCACGGGTAGGATTCTAAAAACGGGTAGGTGCCTAGAGTCATGGATATCTTTCAAAAATATTACTGCCATGACGAAGCCTCATCATGATGATAATATCCTCAATAGAATCTCCTCTAGGTGAGGTTCTCGTATCTTCCACACGAGAAAGACTTCTCGGAGGCATCAACTACACAACCATCGACACACGGGTTCCAGAAAAGGTTCTCAGAGTCATAGATCGAGGTTGAAAATATTACTGTAAGGAAGTAATACGTTCAAGGGATCTCATCTGATTGGGGCGTTCGTATCAATCCACAAAGAATTAACACTACCAACCACCATGGATAAAATGGTTTATGGTCCTTGGGATCATCGATTCAAACTCGAAAACATTATTGTCATGGAAAAGACTCACCACAACAACAACATCTCCAAGGAATCTACTCCAAGCGGGGTTTTCGCTTCAACTTAACGTGAAAGACTCCACGCAAGTCTCCACTACACAACCACCATCCTAATCCTAGGGTTATACTCGGACTCGGGTGTAGAGCCATCTCACAAAATAACCATAAGCATAGCAACCCCCACAATGCCTCAAGCACAAGTAACCAAGATAAGGATACAAATAGAAAGCGAGAAGAAAAAAAAACAAAAAGCTAACAACTCAAACTAAGATAGGCTCGAATCTCTCTTGCATTGAGCAATAGTCCCCAGCAGAGTAGCCACCTGTCGCACCTCGAAAATTCAATTTCGAACATACGACCCTCGCGCAAAAGGCACGGAAATGCGGTTCGACAGAGTCGCCACCGAACTTTATTTTTCCCGAATGAACGGGAGAGGAAAATATCGAGAAAACCTCATAAACGCGGAAGGAACACGGTCGTCGCAACCATATTCCTGGGTTCGGGAGTCGGTTACGCGAGGGGAAGGTATCAGCACCCCTCACGTCTGTCGTACTCGACGGGAACCTCTTAATTCGAGTTAATGGATGTTAGCTAAACTTAATTCTTCTCTTCTCACTACTAAATGCTAAAGGATACTATAAAGGGATAAAGATACTAGGGGAAAAGGGGTGGTTAGAAGATAGGGTGCTCGCCAAGGATTGGGGCCCTTGTGCCTACGTATGCTCATTCGGACGAGAATGAGAAATCAGAGCGTCGTAGTTCGACTACAGGAAAGGATGGGGGAAATGGAAGATGGAGGGGATTGTGGAGAAAGGTAGAAGTGTGATCGCCAAGATCATCGCAATCTTGTGCCTACGTATCTTACATTCAAGAATGAATGAAGAATCAGAGCGTCCGTAGTTCGTGGTAACAACCACGAAAGAAACGGGTTTGAATTGGATTTTATGTGGGTACGGATGACGATTACTCGAAGTTTAATAAAGACTTCTCGAACCCAAGTAATCGGGAGAGTGAACCAAAGACTTGGAACACTCTCTTTTTCATCATGAAGGAATGATATGTTTGAAAGGATAAGGTTGAGATGATGACGATCACTTGAAGCCTAATAAAGACTTCACAGACCCCAAGTAATCGGGAAAGCGAACCAAAGACTTGGAACACTCTCTTTTTCATCGTAAAAGAGGGTTGTTTGAATTTGAAATAGTGTATAGAGGATAAGATTGGTCGGATGACGACTACTTGAAGCTTGAGAAAGGCTTCTCGGATCCAAGTAGTCGGGAGAGCGAACCAAAGACTTGGGACACTCTCTTTTTCATCGTAAAAGAAGTTGTTTGAAAGGTGAGTGAAAGGATGAGTAATTGGAGATGGTTGAGTATTATCGCGTTTGTTAATATCATTTAAAGGCGTCAATTGCTCACACACGAATAAGATAACTCGCATATAAACAACTAAAAGCAAGATCAAAGACTTGAACCCACTCTTTACACCTTGAAAAGGATTGAATAGTTGTTAGTTGATTGATAGTTTGTTTTGAAAATCCTCTTGACGTTGGATCAAGGGTTTGACTCATTATCGCGTGCAAAGCGTGCTGAAAATGAAATTGTTTGAAAAAAAGAGACCGACTTGACTCACGCATCAAGGGTCGAGTTGTAATAGGTTGATGGCGAATGCGTATGAGCACTCGACTTACGAGTTGTTTGAAAGTGGCTCGATGATGAATCGAGAATTAGTTTGAAAATAGTTTGATCCGCTCTAGTCCCTATGGGTGCTCCTAGGAGATAAACTAATAATCAAATAAATGCGAAACATACATCGGAATGGGAGAGGGGTACATGTAAGTTACACGGGATTGCACGAAATAAAGGGGTCTCATTGTAAGGTAGCCCAAGAGAAAGCCGTGTGTGTGCATTTGTGTCCTAAACTACGCCTTGAGAAAAGTCGGGCACGACTCAAAGTTAGGATACCTGCAAATGACCAAAGATCCAACAGTCCACCAATTTGGTTTTTAGGAGTTTCGATAATTTATTAGGTATTTTCAAATATGGGTGAATAAATATGATAAATATGAGATATATGAATAATAACATGAACAATATGAATAAATAATATGTTAAGATAAATGTAGCAATAATATGAATAATATGAATAATAATATAACAATATAATATCCACAATAATATTTGACGGAAATTTAAGTTAGTGGTCAATGAAATAAAATCGAAAGAAAAAAAGGGGGGTCTCAGATCCTTTGTTTCACGCCACTAATGTGACGGTTAAACGTCGGAAATCTCGTCATCGACCGCAAAGGCGAAAAATGCCTAATAACAAATTGTTGCACCCTAAAATTTGCTCAACCTTATTCACTGGGCTTATGTTTTAATATCATTAGCATTTGCATATAGAGTCATGTACATAGCTTAATCATCTGTATATCATAGCATAGCAAATCATCCAACAAGGGACCAAGCATTATTCTCCCCTTTAGAAGCCTATCAAGAGGTTATTATCCCAATTCAATCTCATTCAAGTCATCAAGAAAGAATTTGAAAGCAGAGAGTTCAGCAGATCAAGCCTTGAGTCCATCTCCTAGCTGAGGGTATCTGAGGGTCAACAAGAGGGTTGTGAGCTGTGAGTTGAAGGCATGGAGAGTATCTAGACATTATGAGAGACTTAGAAAGTCATTTAAAGAAGGAGACAAGTCATTGATGAGAGCACAAGAACTATAGCTGAAGGCAGTCAACTAGGGTTTCATCTGGGTCAACCCTATGTCAACCCTAGGTCAATTGACTGATTTAAGGGGCATTCAAGTCTATTGGAGAGATGTTGGGTTCATCATTTGACATATAAAGAAGGATATGGAGATATGCCAAGAAGAATTCAAGAGAAATCAAGGAGAAGAGGAGTTTCTAAATTAGGGTTTCTGTGTAAAATCC
Organism: Lathyrus sativus; assembly: GCA_963859935.3. Lineage (NCBI taxonomy): Eukaryota > Viridiplantae > Streptophyta > Magnoliopsida > Fabales > Fabaceae > Lathyrus > Lathyrus sativus. The sequence continues at coordinate 434,676,428 of OZ012735.1, forward strand.
CCTAGTTTAGGTCAAATTTCCAAGCAAGATAAGTCAAAATGCAAGGTTCAAATGGATCCTTGGCCAACATGGAACTTGTAGAGGATCTCAAGACCTTTAATTTGAGTGGTGGAAGACATCAAGGAGATTTATAGAACTCAAGTTATGGTTCTTGCAAGTTACAGGTCATCTGAGGTGTCTGAAATTTTGTCTGTGAAAGTGACTTGACTTCCAAGCTAGTTTTACCCCTCAAGGAGATTTCAAATGAGTTTCTGGTCAACATAAGAATTGTTCCTCATTGTCTTAGCTTTCTAGAATGGTATGGTATTCCTTCATATGATGTGTGTAACTCAACCTATGGTCTTGGCAAGCAAAGGGTATTTTGGTCATTTGTCAGTTATAGGACATTTTTTAAGCAAAGGCCATATCTCCTATTTCCAAGCCTCAAATGGAAAAACTCAAAACATGAAAGTTGTTCAAAATGTGATTTTAAGTCAAGAAAGAAGGCCATGTAAGTTTGTAAATGCTTGTAACTCATGCTTGTGGAAATGACCTAAAAAAGGCATAAATTTAATACATGAAATGTCCATTTTTGGGAATTTTATACTACATGATCAAAATGAGGCAAGTGACATATCATTTTGACTAGAAAACATATTTTGTGATCATTGGCATTGTTAGATTTTGGATTTGAGGTCATAATTTGGGACTTGCCATAGATTGCTTATAATTCAAGTTACACATCCAACTCACATAAGGGATTAACACACAAGCTTGCAAGGCTTTTCAACAGGTTCAAAATACCATTTGGGGAGATTTTCAATTGATAATCATGGGCTGTAACAAGGAGAACTTAGACTGAACTATGCATAGCATGAAATAAAAAAGTCATGACATGAGAAACTCAATTTCTCATAGGAAGATTCCAGTTGGTTCTAGATGATTCTAACATCATCTATATATGGATTGGAGTGTGCTCAGATGCAGAGGTTAGAGAGAATTGCTGCAGAAAGAGAGATTGAAATCAAAGTTCTTCCATAGCAAGTCATTTTCCAATTCTTCATTTCTTCTCCATTCTGTTCAATTTCTTGATCTGGTTCAATTCTATCATCATCATTGAGGGTGTGACAATCAAAATCAGAGGAAATTCAAGTCCAAATCGTGTTCTGTATCTTGAGTTTGGCAGCTTGCAGCTTCAGATCCATTTTCAAGATTCAGAGCTTTTCAACCTTCCTTTTTGCATACAGAAGCTAGAAGATGGATCACTGAATGATTCTGGAGAAACTCAGGCATTGATTTGAAGAATTCTACCATTTGTTCATCTCATTTCACCAGGTTTGTAAATTTCTTCGTGCACCTTAATTTAAGTAGAATTGATTAGAATTAGTAGGTTAGAATGGTTAGAAATCATTAGGGGAAGCTTTCTGGAAAGTTAGAGGTGATTTAGTGATGATTTTGTTAGAGGCACCATTTCTTTGTGGACCAAGAACTCCCTCAATATTGAATGATAATCTTAGTTCTTTAGGGGGAAATGATCTAGGTGAAGAGAGGAACATGCTTGTGCCATCAATTTTGAAGATAGTGAGAATCAGTTCTTGATCTTTTCTTGGAGGTAGATATCGGGTTTAGGGTTAGAGGAGATTTCAGTTAGTTGTGACACCATGGTTGGATTCCTGGTAAGTTTTGGAGCGGATTTGGTTTTTATATGTTGGCATTCCATGGAGAATCGAGGGAGTTAGGGTATGGAGCAGTTGGTGTGTTCATCCATGGAGTTCCCTCCAAGCCCTGAACCAAGGAGGAAGACGATCTTATCACCCTCAGATCACCTTTTGACCAGTTGACTGACCTTTGATCCAACGAATGAGATTTAAACTTCGTTTGTGAGGGAAAGGCTGAGCTAGGACCAAACGATGCGTTTCATTAAGTTAATAGCTTTGGGCTTGGATTCAGTATCACTATTCGCACCCCACCTTCCTCAGCCCAACTGAATATGAACTGCGCGCCTTTACTAGTTACACCCCTCTAGCTATTTCTTTCCATTTTCTTTTTATTTTCTTTATATTTTTATGCATCTTCTAAAATTCATAATAAATAGCAAAATAATCATTTTTAATTCATTCTTTTTGCATTATTTTCTTTAGGATGTCTAGAAAATTATAAAAAATAAAAATTGCATTTTATTTTTTATCTGATATTTTTCCCATATTTTACAAATAAATAGCATTTTAAATAGTTTCATTTCATGCATGATTTTATTAATTTTTGTTCTATTAGATATTTTCATATTTTTCATCCATTCTTTTTAGGTGGTTTAGATTAGACATTGAACTTGTAGATACAATTTAGTTCCCATTTTTAGAAATTAAATTTAGGTGCTCAGTGTAGGTTTGAACAACATGAACAAGTTAGGGTTTTTAGGTGATGACTTAGGAGGTTTGATTCTTTCCCTTAGGACTTAGGGTTTAACTAGATTAGTTATGGGACTATAGGGGCTATGGGTAGTTATTAGATCCCTTAGATAAAAAGTCAGGACTCCCCTACTGCTATTAATACTCTGTGTATGTCTGATTGACTGGTGTGGTGTGCCCTCTGGGGATTATTGCTTGCTTGTGTGGGTATTGGGATTGTCTGGGAATTTGGGAGAGCTGAAGACTTAAGAAGGGGAAGCCATTGGAGATCCAGAGATTGAAGTTCAACTTCCAGAGTTGAAGAGAAGATTCTTGCTAGCAGATGCTGAGGAGACTAGGGTTTAGGAGCTAGGCAGAGCTCTAGGTTAGAAAGTTTGTTTCTCAAACATGGATTGCCTTGTCTGCATCCATTCTTCTCTGTGATTCAGAGTCTCTCTAAGACACTCCCCCCTTCCTTTGGAAGGCTTGGTGATAGTGTCTAAGAGATAGAACTCTTGAGAGAAAATTTCTTTTGTGTTAGAGGCAGTCTGTTCACCACCTTTGGTAGTCAACTGATTGCTTAACACCCAATTCACTCTTGTGACTGATTCCTCATCCTGGAGGTTTGAACTTGAAGAAAAGCCATTGCAGATAGAAGACTGATGATCAAAGCCCTTGCCTGAAGGCCATGAAGATGGAGATTGATGCTTGTTGAAGCCTGTAGCTGATGGGAGATTACTTGGAGCCATATGTTGATTCAGAGCTGCTGAAGCTGTTTGTTATTGCTGTATTTCATTTCTGATGTATTGATTGGTTTTCTGGACTGTATTGTTTGCTGTTTACCCTGCTGGGTTGAAAGTGAAGTCTGTTCACTTTTGCCTATTGTTTTCTAGGTTTGAGGTTGAGTGGGACTCCCTTGCCTCGCTTGTACTGTTGCATCCATGCATTTTACTGCTTTATTATACCTGTTATTGTTTCTGTTTCAGCCTATCCCGTAGGATCTCTGTTTCTCTCTGTGCAAGAGAGGAGCATGATAGACACTAGGTCTTAACCCATGCATGATAACATTAGGTTAGTTTGTTTCCTTTCGCAACCGTAGGTTAGAGTTCTGTCTCTTTCTTTCTCAAAAACAAACAGAAAAATACAATAAAATTTCAAACACAATAAAAGACACTTCTTCCGTAAAAGAATGTGAACTCATCAAAGTGTCATTTTTGTCCGCTGGGACCGCTAATCAGAAAACCTTTTTCAGAAGGAATAAAATCAACCAAGACAAGCTTGTATCGTACGTGGCCCGAACTATGTTTGCTCTGATCTTCCATGCTGTGTGGAAGTACGTAGGCATAGGATGCGATATCCTAGCGAGCAACCTTCCCCTCCTTTCCCGTAGGTAGGCGAACTACGTTGACTCTGATTTCTCGTTCCAGACGGGAATACGTAGGCATAAAGTGCGATACTTTGCCGAGTCATTTTTATTTTCGTTTTATTTTCTTTTTAACCCTTGACCTATAGTTTAGATAGAATAACAATCCATACCCGAAAACAAGCGTGGATCCCGTCGAGTACGACGGACGTGAGGGGTGCTAATACCTTCCCCTTGCGTAACCGACTCCCGAATCCAGGTTTTGGTTGCGATGACCATACCTTTCTCGTGTTGTGCGAGGTTTACTCTGAGCGTTTCCTTTCCCTCCCGTGGGATAAATAACGCACGGTGGCGACTCTTCTGTTCAGCCGGCGCCGATTTTCGCAGTAGCGACAGCTGGCGACTCTGCTGGGGATCCAACGTCCCCTGGCTGCTAAGGACTGCGACAGTTCTTATGCATTTGGGATCCAACGTCCCTTAAGAGAGTCAATCCTAGCGCTTGTTTTCCCGTCGAGGATTTTGTATGGAGTTATTTTATATTTCTAACCTTCTATTTTTCAGCTTTATATATTGATTATTATTGCTGTATCTGGGGTGTTACGGGTGTTCTGATATTGAGTGAGAAGCCGGACCTGGGCTTGAGTGCACCTAGAATTAGAGTAGAAATTAGTGGGCGCCCGCTTGCTTTGGTGTCCCATGAAATCTACACTCAGACGAGGTTCCTCTGGTTGGCCTCCTGCCCCTTCCTTTGGTTGGCGTGGGTTGCTGGTTAGTTGGATTGTCGACTCTGGGGACCGATCATTTGGAAGTTGGCTAAGTGAGGCCTCTTCAGGAATTGATGATGCCACTCCTTCTGGGAATCGTATCATCAACCCTGAAAGTCTGTGACGCCGACGACCGCATAGGATGCCGTACCTTGTGCCAGTTATAGGGCCACCCACCTGTGAGGGGATTCAGGGTTATGCAGGTAACTAGACCTTCAGACCACCGGTTTGTTTCTTGATCAGGATCCTGGATATTTATGGAGGGTTCTAAGGTCTGTCAGAGACCAGTTGGTGTGTTCCGAGGTCTGTCAGAGACTATTTGGAGATGTGTTCTGAGGTCTGTCAGAGACCAGTGGGGGATATGATTTGAGGTCTGCCAGAGACCATTCAGGTTATGATTATGGGGTCTATCAGAGACCAATATTGGAGCTTTGTTTGAGGTATATCTGAGACCAGGGCTTGAGGACTTCTGGATGGTCTATCTGAGACCTTTCTTGATTGGGTTCAGGCTATTCAGCTACAGCTTTGGTCCCTGTTGCATGTTGCTTGCATTGCATTATTGCATATCCATTACCATTTGCATTTCACTAACGTGTGTCTGTGCTGCAGGTGCATTTGCATTTCCCTAGTTCTAGTACCCAGACTTCTGAGTGTTTGATCATGACTAGCTTAAGGAGAACAGTTGCTTACAAATTGCCTACGCCTGATATTGTTCCTCTACTTGGGTTGATCTCTCTTGCTGATGAGGGTGTTCGTAGGAGTTTCCGGATGAGCTATGGTAGACTACTGAGATTGGTGTACAAACCTACAGAGGTCGAGTTAGATGGGTTATATGCTTTAATGCAATTCTATGACCCTGCTTTGAGGTGCTTTACGTTCTCTGACTTTATTATGGGACCAACCCTGGAGGAATACGCTGAGTATGTTGAGCTGCCCGTGCAGAACCAGGTTCCATTCATTCATTATGACGCCAAGCCCAAGCCGGAGGATTTGGCAAAAGCCTTGCATATTGATGCTTCTGAACTCGTGACTACTATTTCCCGTGGAGTTCCAGGCTTCTCACTCCAATTCTTAGTTGGTAAAGCCCAAGAGTATGCCAAGAGCGGGTGCTGGGTTGCTTTCAATGCTGTGTTGGCCTTGTGCATTTATGGCATAGTACTGTTCCCCAATATACCGGATTTTGTGGACTTCGACGCCTTCTACTTGTTTGCCGCTGGTAATCCTGTACCTACCTTACTCGGAGATCTCTACCACTCACTGCATTACAAGAATGAGAAGGGAAGAGGGAAGAATGTTCATCTGTGTGTACCCTTGTTGAGTAGGTGGTTTGAGAGTCACCTTCCTAAGAGAAGATCTGTTGCAGAGACTACAATCCCAGCTGGTTGGCCAGAGCGCCTGATGAGGCTATCGTTGGAAGATATGGAGTGGTTTGATCGAGACCTGTTGGGATCTGAGCTCATCTTCAGTTGTTCTGGGTACCCTAATGTGCCGTTGATAGGAAGAAAGGGGTGTATCAATTACAACCCCTCTCTATTCATTCGCCAGTTCGGATATGCACTGAAGAATCCACCTCAGGGGGAAGAAGTACAGGAATCTCTGTACTTCACAGGTGATGTGAAGGGGGAGTTATTAGCCAAGTTGCAACATGCCTGGACACGTATTAACCGCAAGGGGAAACCACTGTTAGGTAAGAACGATTGCCAGGCCTATGCACCTTACAGGGTTTGGATCCAGGAAAGAGCAAGTCAGTTATTAATGCCATTTCCAGATGTACCAATCCTTGTTCCTATTCCGGTAGCGGAGCCAACTACTGTTTCTAAGGAAGTCTATAAGCAAATTGTGAGAGAAAAAGAAGCCTTGATGAAGATCAACAAAGGGTTAGAGCAAGAGCTAGCTCAAGTACGCAGTGAGAAAAACAAGGCCGTATATGCTTTCCAACAACAGATCGAGCTGTTAAACAGGTTAGGGGCTGAGTTGACCGAGGAAAAGAAAAAGCGCGAACGTCTGGGGCAAGAGTTCAGAAGCTCCCATGACGTGCTGGAAGCCAAAAAGAAAGCGCTTGACGCGGCACATCGAGAAATCTCCTCTTGCAACAAGACTTGGAATGCTACTCTCACCAACAATAAGAAGAGGGAAGATAAGCTGAAGCAGCAAATTTCCGACCTCGAAGAGAAGTTGAAGTCTAGCATCAAGAAGTGTGAGGAGGAAGTGATGACCCGGTATAGTGTCCAGCATGCACTGAACAAGGCAATCAAATCCAGAGATGAAGCGGTGTCTCAGAAACGAAAGCTAGAAGATTGCTTCGGGGAAACCACATGGGAAGAAACTGCTGAAGACGTGCGACGTGTCCTTAAGAGGAGAAACCAGCTTGTTGAAGGGCTGCTTGATCGACCAAGCCATCCGGAAACCAAGAAGTTGCTGGAAGAGTACCAGACTTATGGGAGGATTTGATCATTTCATATAGTAACTTGTATGCTTTATTTGCATAGTGCTGACCATCACCAGGATTGTTGGTTGAGGTCATGCCTTCTTATTGTACTCTCAGTAATATTGTACTCTGGGCTTATTAATTTTCCCTGCAATATATGAGGCTTTCTATGATTCAGCTCCGATATTCCTACTGTCAACACTGTCACTGCACTGGCACCTTCACACTAGAACTGGGGGAATGAATTTCCCTAATGCACAGACACATTGCATTGCATTCATACTCATATTGCATCGCAGGTAATCTTTGAATAGTGTCTTATTTCCTGCTCTGTAACAGGTACTTTCCAGGATTGCAGATCAACATCCGCACCGCTATTCTACCCGTACCAATTGTCGAAGAATTATGGATCAAATGCAGAGCGAGATGCAAGATGTGCGCGAGAAGCTCGCTCTCTTCATGCAGACCATGGAAGCTATAGCAAAAGGGCAGGAGAATTTGCAGGCCATGGTCCAGCCTCTATTGGCCCGAAGCGCTGGTCATGGTAATGAAGATCATCAGTCGGTGCGGGTCGATACTGTTCATGGAGACGGTACTCCCACGCCAGTGGCTCCGCCTGTAATCAATACACCTGCTGCTAATGTCAACAACGCTACCACTGCTGCAAATGGTAATGTCGGAGTTGGAAATGAGACTGCTGTCCATAATGTTGGGCTGGGTAATGTCAATCTGGGTGATAATCTAGGCGGCAACGGCTTTGTCAATGCTGAATTCGGGTTCAACGATCAGGGATTCGATAACACTGGCAAGTATGGCTTTAATGCTCAAGGCTTTGGGCAAGACGGTTATGGCGCGACCAATCAGGGTTACGGAGGCTTTGGAAACGGAAACGACACTGGATTTATGGCTTTTGGTCCTGCTGGAGGTGTTCAAGGGTACGGCAACAGAGGCCGAGGTCCGGGAATGAATCAGATCAGAGCAGGACGTAATAATGGATATGATGGGTATGGGGCTGGAAACGGTATGTGGCAAGAAGATCAGCAGGAAGACGCCTTCTCCGGAGGAGGTTTTGAAGGGCCGATGGATGATTCCCAGAAGATCAGAATGCTGGAAGAGCAGATGAGGGGAGTCTTAAACCAAAGTGCTGTGGGATTGGACATGGCAACCATGGGCTTGGTACCTGGTTTAAGGGTGCCAATTAAATTCAAAGCTCCTGCGTTTGACAAGTATAAAGGGGATACATGTCCCAAAGTGCATGTACGAGCTTATTACAGAAAGATGTCTGCATACTCAACTGACGAAAGGATGCTAATGCATTTCTTTCAGGATAGTCTGTCGGGCCCTTCCCTAGAGTGGTACATGGGGTTGGAGCCAACTGATATCAAGACATGGAAGCAATTAGCAGAGGCATTTGTAGCTCACTACAAGTATAACAGCGACTTAGCACCCAATCGGGTCCAGTTGGCCGGGCTGTCGCAAAGGAAGGGGGAGAGTTTTAAAGAGTACGCGCAAAGGTGGCGCGATATGGCTGCCAGGGTTCGTCCTCCCGTAGAAGATAAGGAAATGAATGACATGTTTGTCGGCACATTCACAGGTCTGTTTCATGATATGCTGTTTCACACGTCTCTGGCCAGTTTTTCAGACCTAATTCTGATGGGGGAAAAGATTGAACGTAACATCAAGCAAGGAAAGTTCCAAGTCGAGGAATCAACTGCATCCAGCAGTAATAGGAAAGCTTATGGTGGGCGCCGTCAGGGTGAGGCAAGCGCAGTATTTGGAGGCCGAGGCCGAGGCCGAGGCAGGGGACGAAACCAATATCGTCAGCCGCAGCAGGTGGCGAGTGTTACTATCCCATACCAACAAACATCGGTCCAGCAACAACAACCGGTTCAGCAGCAGCCAATGCAACAGCAGCAGCAGCCTCAGCAGGGGGCGCAGCAGGCTCAGCGAAGATTCCAGGGTAGTAAACCCAGAAGAGTGTTTGAGAAGCCTCCCTCGACCTACGCCGATTTGCTGCAGACATTGTTGGGATTGAATCTAGTAGAGAAAAGAACTCTGGCACCGATAACGGGAGCTCCCCCATTTGGTTACGATGCAAGCCGGCACTGTGAGTTTCATTCTGGGGCCTCGGGTCACGATATAGAAGGTTGCCATGCTTTTAAGCATGTTGTGCAGGATCTTTTGGACAATAAGACTATCAATTTCGGAACGGCAAGTCCGAATATAGTGCAGAAACCCATGCCTAATCATGGGGCAAACGCCGTTCTGACTGAGGAAGGTTTGAATCTGATTATGAATGTCGATGATTTGAAGACGCCGCTGAGCGAGGTAAAGAGCCGACTGTTACAAGGAGGTGTTTACCCAGGATGTAACGAGTATTGCTTAGACTGTTGGACCCTAGCTGGGGGGTGTGAGGATTTGAAGAAAGGCATTCAAGCTTTAATTGATGAGGGCATATTGCAGTTTGACCAAGCGGCAACTGAAGAACCCGCAGGGGCGGGAGCAGATAATCAGAATGATGTGGCCACTGTAACAATTCCTCGGAAAACGATCACTATTGCAGCACCAGCTCAGCGCCCACCGATCACCATAACTAAGGCCGGGCCAATCCCGTATGAGAACACGAAAGCAGTCCCATGGTCATATGGGTTGGAAGTATATTGTGACGGGATAAAAATTGATGTTAGCAAGCAGCCAGCGGAGACTGTGGATAATGTTGTTGGTTCAGGAGGCATGACGAGGAGTGGCAGGATCTTTATATCTCCTGAAGTGGAGGCTGAAAGACTAGCGAAAGGAAAAGGGAAAGTAGTTGAGAACGTTCCGGTGCAAGCGAGGGAAAAAGAAGCAGCATCAAAGGATGTAGAAGAGTTCATGCGCTTAATTCGAAAAAGTGATTATAAGATTGTGGAGCATCTACAGCAGACACCGTCCAAAATATCTATCCTGTCATTGCTGTTGTGTTCGGAAGCTCACAGAAATGCGTTGCTGAAAGTCCTGGACACTTCTTTTGTACCCCAAGACGTCTCCGTGAACCAGCTAGAAGGGGTATTGGCACATGTAAATGCAGGCCACAGCTTGGGCTTTACCGACTTCGACTTGACTCCAAAAGGGAGAGATCATAATATGGCATTACACGTATCTGTTGAGTGTAGAGGATCAGTAATGTCACACGTCTTGGTTGACACCGGGTCATCTTTGAATGTGCTGCCCAAGAAGGCGATGATGAAGTTGGATGTTAGAGGAATCTTGTGCACACCTAGCGACTTGGTAGTCAGAGCGTTTGACGGCACGCGGAGGACAGTCTTTGGATCGATTACCTTGCCTCTGCAGGTGGGGCCGGAGGTATTTGCAACTGAGTTTTATATCATGGATATACAGCCTGCATACAGCTGCTTGCTTGGAAGACCCTGGATTCATGGAGCAGGGGCAGTCACGTCCACCCTGCATCAGAAGTTAAAATATATGGTCGGAGACAGTGTAGTCACCGTGTGCGGAGAAGAGGACATCCTGGTCAGCCATCTATCTTCATTTAAATATGTGGAGGTCGACGGAGAGATCCACGAAACGCCCTGCCAGGCATTCGAAGGTTTGCGCATCAAGGACAAAGGTCCCGGGCCGAGCAAAGTGCCAGAGATAGCCGTCTCATCGTATAAAGAAGCTCAAGCTCTAGTGGAAGCAGGAGAAGCCAAGGGCTGGGGCAAAGTGCTGGATATTCCTGTGAAGATGGACCGGTTCGGGCTGGGGTACCAACCGTCGTCATCAACTCCTTCCGTGGGGGCCCCCCGTTTCAGAAAGCCAATCCCCATCTCTGCCAGTGGGGTGTGTCATGAAACTGTCAATGCTGCTTCGGAGTCTGACGAAGGGGACAGCGATTGTGATATGGATGCCTGGATTCAGCCAAGCACGCCAGGACAAGGACTGTGCAACTGGTCTATTCAGGAGCTTGTTCCTGTGACTTTTAAACAGTAATGCTTTGCTTTATTAATCGTTGAATAATCTGATGTCTTGCCCGGGGCATCAGGATTTGCTTAGGGCTGTGTTGTTATGAACATTGCGTGTAAATCATTAAATAAATGGCGTTTTTTCATGTGCAAATACTGTAATCTCTGTCTTTCTTGTTTTGTATTTTTCAATAAAATGGCAACGTGGTTATTCGCTTTATACGCATTTTGAAGCACTTAACCATTCCTTTTGCAGGATAACATTTTCAGATGACATCCTTGAACCACCTATGACTCGTCCCGACTTTGAGCACCCGGTGTTTCAGGCCGAAGAAGAGGTTGTCGAAGATAGCGACGTTCCTGAAGAACTGTCTTGGTTAGTAAAGCAAGAGGAAAGAGCCATTCTGCCTCACGACGAGGTCATCGAAATTATCAATTTGGGGTCGGAAGGGGTTGAGAAAAACATTCGTATCGGAGCCGCGCTGCAGGATGATATCAAGCGGAGACTGGTTGAAATGCTCCAAGAGTATAGTGATGTATTCGCTTGGTCGTATGAAGATATGCCAGGGCTCGATACAGATATGGTCGTGCATCGCCTGCCATTGAAAGAAGATTGCCCGCCGGTCAAACAAAAGCTTCGCAGAACTCGACCAGATATGGCAATGAAGATCAAAGAGGAGGTTCAGAAACAGTGGGACGCTGGTTTCCTGGCTGTGACGAAATACCCCTCGTGGGTTGCTAACATCGTACCAGTGCCAAAGAAAGATGGCAAGGTTCGAATGTGCGTGGATTATAGAGATTTGAATAAAGCAAGCCCAAAAGACGATTTTCCACTTCCTCACATTGACGTGTTAGTTGATAATACTGCTCAGTACTCCGTATTCTCCTTCATGGATGGCTTTTCAGGCTATAACCAGATTAAAATGGCGCCAGAGGATATGGAGAAAACCACTTTCATAACGCCTTGGGGAACATTTTGCTACAAAGTGATGCCCTTTGGTTTGAAAAATGCTGGGGCAACATATCAGCGTGCGATGACGACTCTTTTCCATGACATGATGCATAAAGAGATCGAAGTTTATGTTGACGATATGATTGCCAAATCCCAGACGGAGGAAGAGCATCTGGTGAATCTGTTGAAGTTATTTAAAAGACTTAGGAAGTTCAGGCTGAGGCTGAACCCTAACAAATGCACCTTCGGGGTGAGATCGGGTAAACTGCTAGGGTTTATCGTAAGCGAAAGAGGAATAGAGGTCGATCCTGCTAAAATAAAAGCAATTCAAGAAATGCCGACGCCTAAAACAGAGAAAGAGGTGCGCGGGTTTTTAGGGAGGTTGAACTACATTGCCCGGTTCATATCTCACCTAACGGCCACGTGTGAACCGTTATTCAAGCTGTTGAAGAAAGATCAAGCTGTGACGTGGAACGAAAATTGTCAAAAGGCGTTCGATAAAATAAAGCAGTATTTGCAGGAGCCTCCTATTTTGATACCCCCAGTGGCAGGGAGACCCTTGATAATGTATTTGACGGTTCTTGAGGGAAGCATGGGTTGTGTTCTCGGTCAACATGACGAGACAGGGAGAAAAGAGCATGCAATCTATTACCTGAGTAAGAAGTTTACAGACTGCGAGTCTCGGTATTCGATGCTGGAGAAAACTTGTTGCGCGCTAGCCTGGGCCGCCAAGCGTTTGAGGCAGTATATGCTGAATCATACCACCATGCTCATCTCGAAGATGGATCCTATCAAATATGTATTTGAAAAGCAGGCGTTGTCAGGTAGAATTGCCCGTTGGCAGATGGTCTTGACTGAATATGATATTCAATACGTCTTGCAAAAGGCTATAAAGGGGAGTGTGCTGTCTGAGTATCTGGCGGAGCAGCCTATTGAAGAGTACCAATCGATGAGGTTTGATTTTCCTGACGAGGATATCATGTACCTAAAGATGAAAGATTGTGAAGAGCCGTTGCCAGACGAGGGACCAGAGTTGGGGTCCAAATGGAAGATGATATTTGACGGGGCCGTGAATGCTTACGGCAGCGGAATAGGGGCAATCATCACCACGCCACACGGGTCGCACATCCCGTTTACTGCCCGATTGACCTTTGACGTTACCAACAATGAGGCCGAATACGAAGCTTGTATAATGGGGCTTGAAGAAGCCATTGATTTGCGAATCAAACATCTAGACGTATACGGAGACTCAGCTCTGGTAGTGAATCAGATAAAAGGGGAATGGGAGACCCGGCAGCCCAATTTGATACATTACATGAATTATGCAAGGAGATTGTTGCCTTTCTTCGACAAAGTTGAATTGCATCACGTACCGCGGGCAGAGAATCAAATGGCTGACGCTCTGGCCACTTTGTCTTCCATGTACAAGGTCAACTTCTGGAACGAAGCTCCCCGAATCATTATCTCTCGGCTAGACAGGCCAGCTTATGTATTTGCTATTGATGAAGCATCTGATGGCAAACCATGGTATTTCGATATCCTTAATTTCCTGAAGAATAAAGAGTATCCGGCTGGGGCATCCAGTCAAGGTCAGAAGACTCTCCGGAGATTAGCGGGTAATTTCTACTTGAATCCGGATGGCGTCTTATACAGAAGGAACCACGATTTGGTGCTGTTGCGTTGTGTAGACGAGAAAGAGGCAAAGCTTCTCATGGAGGAAATACACGAAGGTACCTTTGGCACGCATGCTGGTGGACATGCTATGACGAGAAAACTGCTGCGGGCAGGTTATTTTTGGCTGACTATGGAAACTGATTGTTTCAAGTTTGCGAGGAAGTGTCACAAGTGCCAAATCTATGCTGATAAGATCCATGTGCCTCCAAGTCCTCTAAATGTGATGTCATCGCCTTGGCCATTTTCAATGTGGGGAATCGATATGATTGGAAAGATCGAGCCGACAGCTTCTAACGGGCATCGGTTCATCCTAGTAGCAATCGATTATTTCACCAAGTGGGTGGAAGCGGCGTCTTACGCAAATGTAACGAAGCAAGTGGTGGCCAGATTCATCAAAAGAGATATCATTTGCCGATATGGGATTCCCGAGCGGATAATCACGGATAATGGTTCAAATCTGAACAACAAAATGATGAAGGAGCTCTGTCAGAATTTCAAGATCGAACATCACAACTCCTCCCCGTACCGACCCAAGATGAATGGCGCTGTTGAGGCGGCCAATAAGAATATCAAGAAGATCGTTCAGAAAATGGTGGTGACCTATAAGGATTGGCATGAAATGCTACCTTTTGCTTTGCACGGTTATCGTACGACGGTACGCACATCAACCGGGGCAACTCCGTTCTCGTTGGTATACGGAATGGAAGCGGTATTACCATTGGAAGTTGAGATCCCTTCTCTGAGGATATTGCGAGATGTTCAGCTAGACGAGGCAGAATGGGTGAGAAACAGATTGAACCAACTGAGCTTAATGGATGAGAAGAGGCTAGCTTCTCTAGCATACGGTCGTTTGTACCAGAGTCGAATGAAGAAAGCGTACGACAAGAGGATACATCCGCGAAGCTTTCAGACGGGCGACCTTGTGCTGAAAAGGATTCTCCCGCCGCAAGCAGATCACAGGGGCAAGTGGACCCCCAACTACGAAGGGCCATACGTTGTCAGGAAAGTATTTTCGGGAGGAGCGTTGTTGTTGTCCACCATGGACGGAGAAGACTTCACGTCGCCTGTGAATTCGGACGCAGTTAAAAAATACTTTGCTTAAAATAGACCCGCTGGACAGAAAAAAGAGAGTCCAGGCAAAAATGGGGCATCCCGGCGAATCAAAAACAGAATGAAAGGTTCGGGCAAAAATTAGGGATAAAATTGAAAAAATGTACACCCGCGAAGTTGAAAACCTACACTGGGCGGCTTCGGCAAAAAAGGGTATCCCGGTGAACTGAAAACCCGTAAAGGGCGGTTCACGCAAAAGTTAGGGATTTGAAAAGCAAATGACTGCGGTCCGAATTTGATAAGTGCAATAAGCATCAATGCGGGAGAATACAGTTGAGGAGCCAGTTATCGGATACAATCTCTTCAGAAGTGGGGATACCGGGAAGGCATTAGAGTCGGACAAGTCATGGGAGGATCATTTCGTGGTGTTCGTCTGCACCCCGTTGCCGACATGTGTACAAAATTTCATTTGTCAATATATTTATGCTTCTTGTGCATATTTGTATATTTGCCTTGGGTAGCTTCCTCATTTCAGGAGTTACATCCCGTGTACAAAACTCCGCCCATTCAGGGGCCAATCAATAAAATACGTTATTCAGTACTTGACACTGTTCTTTACTGTTTTGTGCATGATTAACGCCTAAGTTTGATGAAACTAGCATGAGTATAACGTCGCCGGCCCTTGCCAACAGTTGCTAAAGCTTTGAATTAACTGAAAATAACGTCACTAACCTGAGTTGATTTGGTTGCATAGGCTTGTCTTGTCTTGTGTTGTTGCAGGTTTCATAACCGTACGAGGAAGATGATCGACAGATTGCAATAACGAAAGATTCAGCCTTCGCGCAGGTCATGCAGGTTCTTCCTGGAGAAGGATCGAACTCCCCAGCTAGTCGTAGCTTGTGCAAAGAAAAGAAAGGATCGACGATTACAAGATCGTAAGGCTGTATTCAGACAGGTTCATCTTTCCCCGCAGGGTATCTCACTCTCCCCCAGCGGAGTCAGTGGATTCCCCCGAGAGAGTAGTCCCACCAGCGGAGGTCTCTCCTTTCAGCAAATGTTCTTTCCTCCCAGTAGAACTCGAAGATCAAGACTCTCCCCAACAGAGTTGGTGGTGGGTCCTGTCATTTATTTTGTCAGGGACACTGTGTAATATCAGTTCACTCTCCAGCAGAGAAGTCCTATCATACTTGGCATACCTGCTATCCCTCAGCAAAGTCATTTTCCCCAGCAGGGGTTTACCTCAAAGGGGTATTTGGGTCAAGCTCCCAACTTCCCAGCATGGTTGACTTCACCCTTCCAGCATTTATTTTGCTGGGATAATTCTGTAGCATATGGCTATCCCCGGCGGAATCGGCATTATCTTCAGCATTTATTTTGCTGAAGCAGTTTCTGTACTCTAGCAGTTCAGGTGGAGAGAACTCTTGCTCAAATGAACTACCAAGTATTCAAGATCTCGGCGTGAGACATCCAATGATAATGTCAGTTTCGGCCGTATTCCCCACAGAGTTATCAGGATAAGTTTCTCTTTATTCCCAGGCAGAGTTAGTTGTCATCAAGGTTTCATGAACCAGAATTTCAGAAGTGGGCCCCGGGCATCAGAACAGGCATCCGGTAGTTTGGTTTCCAGATATCCCCAGTAGAGTCCGCCCCAAAGTCGCTGTCACGTCGGTGCTAAGAAGTTTGTGGGTGGGGATTAATGGAGAACTAAGTCCTGACGTGGACAATTTATTCCTATATTGACGGGGTTTCTTCAGAAGTGGGCGTCCTAACGTAGACAGGTTTATCCCCCCGGGTTGGTGAGGTGTGTTAGTCCTAACGTGGGCAAATTCAGATTCTCGAAATTGGTGAAAGGGGAAGTCATGACGTTGACAAAAGTGATTGCTCTTTGTGTTGATATCCTGACGCGGACCAGTTACTCTCAGCAGTTGTCTTTTTTCGTGTTGGCAAAGCATGGGTCCTGACGTGGACAGATCAGACAAGGGTGTGAGTCCCAACGTGGACAAGTCTTATTTCCTCAGCAGGTCGAAGATGCCTGAGTCCTGACGTGGACAAATCAAGACGAAAGAGGGGTCCTAACGTGGACAAGTCTATTCCTTGCGTGGAAAAAGAGGTTTCAGTTCCTTACGTGGAAGAGCAAGTTTATTCCTTACGTGGAAAGAAGATGGTTTCCTTACGTGGAAAGACGAGTTTATTCCTAACGTGGAAAGATGAGATTCCTTACGTGGAAAATAATGGGTTTCCTTACGTGGAAAGATTGAGTCCTCACGCGGACATATCAAGATTGATTCCTGACGTGGAAAGAAAGAGATTATTCCTGACGTGGAAGAGTTTAGTCCTGACGCGGACAGATCAAAGAAGTTATTCCTAACGTGGAAGAAGAAGATAGATTCCTTACGTGGAAAGTTTAGTCCTGACGTGGACGAATTCAGAAGAAGAAGTATGCCTAACGTGGAAAGAAGGCGTGTTCCTTACGTGGAAGAGAAAGAGAAACTTCAGGTCCTTACGTGGAAAGATGGGAGTCCTTACGTGGACAAATCAGAAAAATGGTTCCTTACGGGAAAGGAGATCGTGTTCCTTACGTGGAAAAGATTGAGTCCTTACGCGGACACATAGGAGGAGGATTCCTGACGTGGAAGAATGATGTACTCCTTACGTGGAAAGGTGAGTCCTCACGTGGACAGATTCAGAACCAAAGTTGTATTCCTTACGCGGAAAGATTGGAATCCTGACGCAGGCATATTGAGTTGTACTGGAGTCCTTACGTGGACGGATTGATACGGTTCTCCTTACGTGGAAAAAGAAGATTGCATTCTGAAGTGGAAAGGTGGAAAATGTAGTCATGACGTGGACAGATGCAGAAGAGATGATTCCTGACGTGGACAGGTGTTGTTCCTAACGTGGAAGAGTCTATTCCTAACGTGGACGATTTATTGGAATATCCCCCAGCGGAGTTGCCGAGATTTTTCTGGGTTAACAGCAAGTGGAGTCCTAACGTGGACAGGTTCTAGTTGAGATTTCTTCGTATCGATGACAGATAGAGTCCTAATGTGGACAAGCAAGCAATCTGTTATCCCCAACGTGGTCGTTACGAGATCAGTGAGCGGCTGCAAACAGTCAGATCCAGGCAGGGGATGTCGTTACCCAAGCAGGGGTGCAGTTTATTTCTGCGGTTGGCAAATTTCCGGGTTTCTTAGTATTCAACCGTCTCGTACCACGAATGTTTGAAGGCTGTTCGCTCTTCACCCAATCGGGTCCAAGTCGCTTGAATAGGGGCAGCTGTTGCACCCTAAAATTTGCTCAACCTTATTCACTGGGCTTATGTTTTAATATCATTAGCATTTGCATATAGAGTCATGTACATAGCTTAATCATCTGTATATCATAGCATAGCAAATCATCCAACAAGGGACCAAGCATTATTCTCCCCTTTAGAAGCCTATCAAGAGGTTATTATCCCAATTCAATCTCATTCAAGTCATCAAGAAAGAATTTGAAAGCAGAGAGTTCAGCAGATCAAGCCTTGAGTCCATCTCCTAGCTGAGGGTATCTGAGGGTCAACAAGAGGGTTGTGAGCTGTGAGTTGAAGGCATGGAGAGTATCTAGACATTATGAGAGACTTAGAAAGTCATTTAAAGAAGGAGACAAGTCATTGATGAGAGCACAAGAACTATAGCTGAAGGCAGTCAACTAGGGTTTCATCTGGGTCAACCCTAGGTCAACCCTAGGTCAATTGACTGATTTAAGGGGCATTCAAGTCTATTGGAGAGATGTGGGGTTCATCATTTGACATATAAAGAAGGATATGGAGATATGCCAAGAAGAATTCAAGAGAAATCAAGGAGAAGAGGAGTTTCTAAATTAGGGTTTCTGTGTAAAATCCCCTAGTTTAGGTCAAATTTCCAAGCAAGATAAGTCAAAATGAAAGGTTCAAATGGATCCTTGGCCAACATGGAACTTGTAGAGGATCTCAAGACCTTTAATTTGAGTGGTGGAAGACATCAAGGAGATTTATAGAACTCAAGTTATGGTCCTTGCAAGTTACAGGTCATCTGAGGTGTCTGAAATTTTGTCTGTGAAAGTGACTTGACTTCCAAGCTAGTTTTACCCCTCAAGGAGATTTCAAATGAGTTTCTGGTCAACATAAGAATTGTTCCTCATTGTCTTAGCTTTCTAGAATGGTATGGTATTCCTTCATATGATGTGTGGAACTCAACCTATGGTCTTGGCAAGCAAAGGGTATTTTGGTCATTTGTCAATTATAGGTCATTTTTTAAGCAAAGGCCATATCTCCTATTTCCAAGCCTCAAATGGAAAAACTCAAAACATGAAAGTTGTTCAAAATGTGATTTTAAGTCAAGAAAGAAGGCCATGTAAGTTTGGAAATGCTTGTAACTCATGCTTGTAGAAATGACCTAAAAAAGGCATAAATTTAATACATGAAATGTCCATTTTTGGGAATTTTATACTACATGATCAAAATGAGGCAAGTGACATATCATTTTGACTAGAAAACATATTTTGTGATCATTGGCATTGTTAGATTTTGGATTTGAGGTCATAATTTGGGACTTGCCATAGATTGCTTATAATTCAAGTTACACATCCAACTCACATAAGGGATTAACACACAAGCTTGCAAGGCTTTTCAACAGGTTCAAAATACCATTTGGGGAGATTTTCAATTGATAATCATGGGCTGTAACAAGGAGAACTTAGACTGAACTATGCATAGCATGAAATAAAAAAGTCATGACATGAGAAACTCAATTTCTCATAGGAAGATTCCAGTTGGTTCTAGATGATTCTAACATCATCTATATATGGATTGGAGTGTGCTCAGATGCAGAGGTTAGAGAGAATTGCTGCAGAAAGAGAGATTGAAATCAAAGTTCTTCCATAGCAAGTCATTTTCCAATTCTTCATTTCTTCTCCATTCTGTTCAATTTCTTGATCTGGTTCAATTCTATCATCATCATTGAGGGTGTGACAATCAAAATCAGAGGAAATTCAAGTCCAAATCGTGTTCTGTATCTTGAGTTTGGCAGCTTGCAGCTTCAGATCCATTTCCAAGATTCAGAGCTTTTCAACCTTCCTTTTTGCATACAGAAGCTAGAAGATGGATCACTGAATGATTCTGGAGAAACTCAGGCATTGATTTGAATAATTCTACCATCTGTTCATCTCATTTCACCAGGTTTGTAAATTTCTTCGTGCACCTTAATTTAAGTAGAATTGATTAGAATTAGTAGGTTAGAATGGTTAGAAATCATTAGGGGAAGCTTTCTGGAAAGTTAGAGGTGATTTAGTGATGATTTTGTTAGAGGCACCATTTCTTTGTGGACCAAGAACTCCCTCAATATTGAATGATAATCTTAGTTCTTTAGGGGGAAATGATCTAGGTGAAGAGAGGAACATGCTTGTGCCATCAATTTTGAAGATAGTGAGAATCAGTTCTTGATCTTTTCTTGGAGGTAGATATCGGGTTTAGGGTTAGAGGAGATTTCAGTTAGTTGTGACACCATGGTTGGATTCCTGGTAAGTTTTGGAGCGGATTTGGTTTTTATATGTTGGCATTCCATGGAGAATCGAAGGAGTTAGGGTATGGAGCAGTTGGTGTGTTCATCCATGGAGTTCCCTCCAAGCCCTGAACCAAGGAGGAAGACGATCTTATCACCCTCAGATCACCTTTTGACCAGTTGACTGACCTTTGATCCAACGAATGAGATTTAAACTTCGTTTGTGAGGGAAAGGCTGAGCTAGGACCAAACGCTGCGTTTCATTAAGTTAATAGCTTTGGGCTTGGATTCAGTATCACTATTCGCACCCCACCTTCCTCAGCCCAACTGAATATGAACTGCGCGCCTTTACTAGTTACACCCCTCTAGCTATTTCTTTCCATTTTCTTTTTATTTTCTTTATATTTTTATGCATCTTCTAAAATTCATAATAAATAGCAAAATAATCATTTTTAATTCATTCTTTTTGCATTATTTTCTCTAGGATGTCTAGAAAATTATAAAAAATAAAAATTGCATTTTATTTTTTATCTGATATTTTTCCCATATTTTACAAATAAATAGCATTTTAAAAAGTTTCATTTCATGCATGATTTTATTAATTTTTGTTCTATTAGATATTTTCATATTTTTCATCCATTCTTTTTAGGTGGTTTAGATTAGACATTGAACTTGTAGATACAATTTAGTTCCCATTTTTAGAAATTAAATTTAGGTGCTTAGTGTAGGTTTGAACAACATGAACAAGTTAGGGTTTTTAGGTGATGACTTAGGAGGTTTGATTCTTTCCCTTAGGACTTAGGGTTTAACTAGATTAGTTATGGGACTATAGGGGCTATGGGTAGTTATTAGATCCCTTAGAGAAAAAGTCAGGACTCCCCTACTGCTATTAATACTCTGTGTATGTCTGATTGACTGGTGTGGTGTGCCCTCTGGGGATTATTGCTTGCTTGTGTGGGTATTGGGATTGTCTGGGAATTTGGGAGAGCTGAAGACTTGAGAAGGGGAAGCCATTGGAGATCCAGAGATTGAAGTTCAACTTCCAGAGTTGAAGAGAAGATTCTTGCTAGCAGATGCTGAGGAGACTAGGGTTTAGGAGCTAGGCAGAGCTCTAGGTTAGAAAGTTTGTTTCTCAAACATGGATTGCCTTGTCTGCATCCATTCTTCTCTGTGATTCAGAGTCTCTCTAAGACACTCCCCCCTTCCTTTGGAAGGCTTGGTGATAGTGTCTAAGAGATAGAACTCTTGAGAGAAAATTTCTTTTGTGTTAGAGGCAGTCTGTTCACCACCTTTGGTAGTCAACTGATTGCTTAACACCCAATTCACTCTTGTGACTGATTCCTCATCCTGGAGGTTTGAACTTGAAGAAAAGCCATTGCAGATAGAAGACTGATGATCAAAGCCCTTGCCTGAAGGCCATGAAGATGGAGATTGATGCTTGTTGAAGCCTGTAGCTGATGGGAGATTACTTGGAGCCATATGTTGATTCAGAGCTGCTGAAGCTGTTTGTTATTGCTGTATTTCATTTCTGATGTATTGATTGGTTTTTTGGACTGTATTGTTTGCTGTTTACCCTGCTGGGTTGAAAGTGAAGTCTGTTCACTTTTGCCTATTGTTTTCTAGGTTCGAGGTTGAGTGGGACTCCCTTGCCTCGCTTGTACTGTTGCATCCATGCATTTTACTGCTTTATTATACCTGTTATTGTTTCTGTTTCAGCCTATCCCGTAGGATCTCTGTTTCTCTCTGTGCAAGAGAGGAGCATGATAGACACTAGGTCTTAACCCATGCATGATAACATTAGGTTAGTTTGTTTCCTTTCGCAACCGTAGGTTAGAGTTCTGTCTCTTTCTTTCTCAAAAACAAACAGAAAAATACAATAAAATTTCAAACACAATAAAAGACACTTCTTCCGTAAAAGAATGTGAACTCATCAAAGTGTCATTTTTGTCCGCTGGGACCGCTAATCAGAAAACCTTTTTCAGAAGGAATAAAATCAACCAAGACAAGCTTGTGTCGTACGTGGCCCGAACTACGTTTGCTCTGATCTTCCATGCTGTGTGGAAGTACGTAGGCATAGGATGCGATATCCTAGCGAGCAACCTTCCCCTCCTTTCCCGTAGGTAGGCGAACTACGTTGACTCTGATTTCTCGTTCCAGACGGGAATACGTAGGCATAAAGTGCGATACTTTGCCGAGTCATTTTTATTTTCGTTTTATTTTCTTTTTAACCCTTGACCTATAGTTTAGATAGAATAACAATCCATACCCGAAAACAAGCGTGGATCCCGTCGAGTACGACGGACGTGAGAGGTGCTAATACCTTCCCCTTGCGTAACCGACTCCCGAATCCAGGTTTTGGTTGCGATGACCATACCTTTCTCGTGTTGTGCGAGGTTTACTCTGAGCGTTTCCTTTCCCTCCCGTGGGATAAATAACGCACGGTGGCGACTCTTCTGTTCAGCCGGCGCCGATTTTCGCAGTAGCGACACAAATGAGAAGTGAAAATCAGCTCTAAGATAAAAATAAAACGCGAATATAAAAGAATAATATAAAACCTCTAAAAGAAGCAAACTATGTTCTAAAGAAAAAAAAGAAATTAATATATAAAAAATTATTTTCAAAACATTAAAAGAAAAGAAATATATAAGAAAACTTTTAAATATAACGTATATATACAAAATGTTCTAAAAGAATATATAAAAAATAAATAACCTATATTTACAATAACAATCTATATAATATTTGGAATAATACAAAATAACATACATACTAACAATACTATATATAATAATAATAATATATTTACAATATTAATTAGGAAATACATTAAAAAACAGAAAAGAGATTTATTACTGAAACAGGGAGGTGAGAAACTAAAAAAACTGGCCATCAGGTCCTAACCCAATCGATTTAAAATAAAAATAAAAATAATAAAAAGACTCACACACCCTATTTTTAAAAAGAAAACTTAAAAAAAAAGAGAAGAAAATCATATTCAATATTCTGAATACCCACTTTGACGAAACGTAAAATTCTCAAACACACGTGAGCGAAAATCAACGGAACAAAATCGTAAACTCGCGGCCATGGAAGCAAAAAAATCAAATTGCGTTACCCAACCTTCTTCTTCTCGCGGAAAACTCCTCCTTCTCTCCGATTTGTTCGATTTTATTTCCCACAATTCTATCTCAGAAGGCGTTCAATTTGGTGGAGGATTCCCGTTTTTTCTGAATCAGTTCTCTGTTCTTGGATCCTCAAGTCAACTCTTTCTTCGTCTTATTTTATTCTCTGTTGTGGGATTTTTGAAGAGGTATTTGAAGGAAGATTTGGGGAAAGTTTTAGGGATTTGGGGGAAGAAGGTGAACAGGGTCGGCTGAAAGTGTACGAAGGATTTTAAGGGCTTGAAAGGTTTTTTGAAGATGGGTGAGCGGGTGAAGAAATATTGGTTTCGTTCATGATTTTTCGAAGAAACTGAAAAAGGTATGAATTTTTTTGTTCTTGAAATTGTCAACAGTTAAGTTTTGATCTTGTTTAATGGTTTTTTGATTTGGGATTTGGAGAAGCACAGTGGTTCTGGTTCGTATCAGGAGAAGAAGTATTGAAGGTTTGGGTTTCCGAAGGATATGGAGAACTTTTGGGTTCGAAAGTTTGTTGTAGTTGGCGAAGGACATCCAGTTTTGGGGTTGAAAGGGTTTGGTGATTTTCTGGTTTGAAGTTGTGATTAAGATGGGTTGAGTGAAGAAGAAAAGGGCGAGTTGTTGGGGGATAATGAAGAAGATTCGAGGGAGATTTTTGTGGATTTTGATGTTGAAGAATACTGAAGAGGGATGTGGGTTCGATTTTAGTTGTTGCAGTTCTGGTTTAGGTGTTGGTTGGGTCTAACGGAAGCTTTGAGGGTTATTTCGTTCATTTGCGGATTGGAGGAAGAAGTTGTGAGGTGAAGTGGCGATGAAATGCAGAGCTCCTCCCAAGTTCAAGAATGATTTCTCCTTTTTATTTTTGAAAAGGTTCAAAGGGAGTTATTAGGGTTCTCCCCCTTGAGTGGATTCTGTTGTTGTTGTTTGATTTTTGGGATTGTAGTTTTGGTTCCCCCCAAAGTGATTTGAGAATGAGGGTTATATCCAATTCAAAACTCATTCCAGCTGCTGTAAAAATACTGGTTTGGACCAAAACTGATATGTCATTTTCATTGCAGGTCATAGGCTGTGCTGTGTTACTTTGCAGGGTTTGTCTTATTCTGCAGTATACAAAGGTAGAGTGGCAGCAGTGCAGGTAGTAGGGTTAGACAGATTGGTTGAATTCATATTGTAATGTACCGTTTTTTCATTACTTTTATTTTGGTTTGAAAACTGATATGCAGGAAACAGACTTGTTTACTTATGTAGAATCATAGCATCTTGCAGCAGGGATCTCACGGGGTTTTTTTGTTCTATTGCAGGACTCTGGGTTGGTGCAGTGTTGATATGGTTGCAGGTCTTTGTGGTGTAGGTCTTTTTTGGGTAACAATTATATGGAGTGAACATGGTTTTGTTTTTGCAGGTTTTTACGGTGTGAAGCTAACAGTTTGGTAAACGAAGGCTTGGCTTACTGAAGGTACGACTTGATGCCGGGATCGCATTTCGTGGGAAATTGGCGAAATTCACAATGCGGTCTTATGTGAGCAACGTCCGCAGCAATTATCCTTTCTCAAATTAGTATGTTCGAGAAATTTGGCTAGCTGTAGTGTTTGGGTTGAGAGTTGTTATCAGAAGAGCATTTGTGCCGCAAAATTCACAGAATTGCTTTGGGCATATTTTTGTAATGGTTGGGGAGACGGGCCACATGAAGGTTATTTGAAATCACAGTCAGTACATTGGTGAAAGCTTGTAAAACTTCGGTGATGGCATGCTGTTATTTTCTTCATTTTACCTTATTCTTCACAGCTTGATGTATTGATTTACCGCTGCATACCTACTATCATTTTAACAGCTAAAGCATTGCATTCTTCTGCAGGTTGGTGATTGTAAAGCTGGCGAATGCAAGTTTGCGTGGCTTCAGCTTGCCGTACACAACAGATTTTTTCTGCTCATGAAATGGTATGATTTGTATATGACATTTGAAGATGTATCACACATGATTCATGTTGTTATGTTCTCACTTTTCTGGCGTATACGCGTTGCAGATGTCGGCCATTTTGGGCGTAATGATCTTTACCTCTCATGCTGTCAAGTCCTTCATTTTTCTTTAAATCAAAAAGCATGAGATTTACTGTGAGGAATTTATGATGTCCTGCAACAATTGATGTAAGTTCCACAAACACAGCTGCAGCTTTGTGAGTTGGTAGCAAAAGGTGTGCGTGATGCCGCGAGCGAAACTTTTAGGTATGGTATAATTGTCTTTGTTCTAGTACAGATTAGTGATACGGTTTATGTTCACTTGGTGATACATAGAGAGTGACTTTGTGGGGTACCCTTGTATGTTCCTTGGCTGCTGTTTTTGTATGCAAATTGGTACCAATTGAATTCAAATCACAAATGTTGTCATTGCAGGTCTGGTTTTCTACGTGTGACAATGGATGACGGTTGTTGCAATGAATGGTTTTCGAAAGTTTACGTGGGGCCTGAAGGGTACAAAATCTCGGCATACTCATCGTATTGTGTGACAGTCAGCGTCATTGCCACGCAGGTATTAATTTACTGGTTTAGTGTTTTTTTTTGCACATGACTTTTCACTTTGCTGTACTGCAAGTCGACATTGCACCGTGAGTTGTTGTGAATCATTAACTTCACGTGGTGTCCGTAACGGCTTGGCAACTTTAAGAACGTTGGTTTGAGTGCATAACTGTAATTGACTTCTCGGGTATTTCATGTAGCTGGTGATGACTAATGAAATTCAACGGTGAAAACCTCTACCTTTGGCAATCCAGACAGCAAATTGGGACTGTTGCAGGAGAGCAGTATTTCTGTGTTCTTTTTTTTTGTCATGGCATTGATATAATCACAGGTGGAGACATGCGCGAGAGAGGTCTACAATCAATCTCCATAAGGCTGCATCTGAAACTTGTAGCAGCATCTGAAAATATCCCTTCTTGTACTACACATTTAGAGCCAGCAATCGGTCTTGTGCAAGACTGAGTGGCCTTGTTCCAGCTTATTTCAGGTGGCATTCTTGAACCTTGCATTAGCGAGCGCATGGATCCTGAATTCCTTGTATCCGCTCTTTTCATTTATGAGGAAACCAGTTAATTTTTGTGACTCAAAGGAAATTATGATATTCTTTGTAACCGAAACTGTAGTTCTGTTATGCCCCCTTATGCCAATACATTATCTTCTCCTTTTGTTGTGCATATATTTGAAATTTAAGGTTTGTAATTGTTCGTAGCCTTGTGCTATCATTAATATGCTGAAACTTTAGATATTGAGTGGTGATATGAAGTTTGTAGTTATCATGGACAACTTTTGGATTCAACCACACAGCCCGTATCTAGCCCCGGCATCAGTCGTGGACACCTATCATGATTTGGATACAAAGTAAAATTCTCTAGCTCGGCTTACTCTCAGAAAGAAAATTGATCTGTGGCTTATAATGGAAACATTGATCTCATAACTTACACCAACAGCTCAAATTATGGCTAACATAACAACTCTATGCATTGAACACCACATTAATTTTGTTGTTTTTTTATAACAAAATTCCCATACGGATGAAAACTAATCTTGAGCCAAATTGAGGTTCTTTGAAAAATAAGAGTAGCCTCATTTTCAAAAAATGACTTGCATTACGGCTCTGAGCTCGAAACCTAATTCAAGAGAAACATTTCTCAAGCTTGAAACATCTCTATTCTTTAGTCATGACATTTGAGATAACGTGAAAGTTGGATCGCCACTTGCAACAAACTCACATCATGCTTTGATATAAATTTTGAATAAGATTAAATGATGCACTCTGATCATATGATGGTTGTGCCATGAACCTCTTACCTCTTAATTTTACGAACATGACCTTTTGAAAACGAGTGATCATGCCTTGAAATGAGTCTCACCACATAGGTCATTACTCCCAACAAAACTACCCAACCATAAAAAATGAGGTCCACATGAATTCTAACGATTTGCAAAAAGACCTGTAACAACAATAATCACCCACCAGGCTTCTTGTGGCTTAAACTTTTCAACACCATGGCCAAAAATCACATGACAATGCAAAGAAAGGTTACCAAGAAACGAAAATTACTCGGCATAAGAAACTTGCAAAAGGTAGGACAAATTTAGGGTATGACACCGGCTCAACACGAATTTGAGAAAAACATCTGACCTTACCGTCAGGTATCTGTTAAACAAACAGGCATCAAACCCGAAGGCCGTCTCAACCCGAAGTTGAGAAGAACATTTGACCTTGCTGTTAGGCATCTGTTAAACAAACAGGCATCGAACCAGAAGGCCGTCTCAATCCTTAATTGAGAAGAACATCTGACCTCACCGTCAAACATCTGTTAAACAAACAGGCATCGAACCCGAAGGCCGGCTCAACTTGAAGTTGAGAAGAACATTTGACCTCACCGTCAGGCATCTGCTAAACAAACAGGCATCGAACCCGAAGGCCGGCTGAACTCGAAGTTGATAAGAACATCTGAGCTCGCCGTCAGGCATCTCTTAAACAAACAGGCATCGAACCCGAAGGCCGGCTCAACACGAAGTTGAGAGGAACATCTGACGTCGCCATCAGGCATCTGTTAAACAAACAGGCATCGAACCTGAAGGTCGGCTCAACATGAAGTTGAGAGGAACAACTGACTTCACGGTCAAGCATTTGTTAAAAAAACAGGCATCAAATCCGAAGGCCGGCTCAACACGAAGTTGAGAAGAACATCTGACCTTACCGTCATGCATCTGTTAAACAAACAGGCATCGGACCCGAAGGGCGGCTCAACCCGAAGTTGAGAAGAACATTTGACCTCTCCGCCAGGCCTCTGTTAAACAAACAGGCATCGAACCCGAAGGCCGGCTATATCCTTAATTGAGAAGAACATTTGACCTCGCCGTCAAACATCTGTTAAACAAACAGGCATCGAACCCGAAGGCCGGCTCAACTTGAAGTTGAGAAGAACATCTCACCTCACCGCCAGGCATCTGTTAAACAAACAGGAATCAAACCCAAAGGTCGGCTTAACCCGAAGTTGAGAAGAACATCTGACCTCACCGTCTGGCATCTGCTAAACAAACAGGCATCGAACCCGAAGGGCGGCTCAACCCGAAGTTGATATGAACATCTACCTTCGCCGTCAGGCATCTATTAAACAAATAGGCATCGAACCCGAAGGGCGGCTCATCCCGAAGTTGAGAAGAACATCTGACCTCACCGTCAGGCATGTGTTAAACAAACAGGCATTGAACCCGAAGGGCAGCTCAACCCGAAGTGTAGAAGAACATTTGACCTCTCCACCAGGCATCTGTTAAACAAACAGGCATCGAACCCAAAGCCCGGCTCAATCCTTGATTGAGAAGAACATCTGACCTTGCCGTCAAACATCTATTAAACAAACAGGCATCGAACCCGAAGGTTGGTACAACACGAAGTTGAGAGCAACATCTGACCTCGCCATCAGTCATCTCTGGAACAAAAAGGTGTGGAACACGAAGGCCGGCTCAACCCGAAGTTGAGAAGAACATTGGACCTCCCCGTCAGGCATCTATTAAACAAACATGCATCAAACCCGAAGGTCGTCTCAACCCTTAGTTTAGAAGAACAAATGACCTCTCCGTCAAACATCTGTTAAACAAACAGGCATCGAACCCGAAGGGCGGCCAAACCCGAAGTTGATAAGAACATGTGACCTCCCCGTCAGGCATCTGTTAAACAAACAGGAATCGAACCCGATGGCCGGCTCAACACGAAGTTGAGAGGAACATCTGACCTCACCGTCAGGCATCTGTTAAACAAACAGGCATCGAACCCGAAGGCCGACTCAACCCGAAGTTGAGAAGAACATTTGACCTTGCCATTAGGCTTCTGTTAAACAAACAGGCATCGAACCCGAAGGCTGTCTCAATCCTTAATTGAGAAGAACATCTGACCTCGCTGTCAAATATTTGTTAAACAAACAGGCATCGAACCCGAAGGCCGGCTCAACTTGAAGTTGAGAAGAACATCTGAACTCACCGTCAGGCATCTGCTAAACAAACAGGCATCGAACCCGAAGGGTGGCTCATCCCGAAGTTGATAAGAACATCTGACTTCGCCGTTAGGCATCTGTTAAACAAACAGGAATCGAACCCGAAGGCCGGCTCAACCCGAAGTTGATAAGAACATCTGAGCTCGCCGGCAAGCATCTCTTAAACAAACAGGCATCGAACCCGAATGCCGGCTCAACACGAAGTTGAGAGGAACATCTGACCTCGCCATCAGGCATCTGTTAAACAAACAGGCATCGAACCTGAAGGTCGGCTCAACATAAAGTTGAGAGGAACATTTGACTTCACGGTCAAGCATCTGTTAAACAAACAGTCATCAAATCTGAAGGACGACTCAATCCGAAGTTGAGAAGAACATCTGACCTCACCGTCAGGCATCTATTAAACAAACAGGCATCGAACCCGAAGGGCGGCTCAACCCAAAGTTGATAAGAACATATGACTTCGCCGTCAGGCATCTGTTAAACAAACAGGCATCGAACCCGAAAGCCGGCTCAACCCGAAGTTGAGAAGAACATTTGACCTCACCGTCAGGTATCTGTTAAACAAACAGGCATCGAACCCGAAGGGAGGCTCAACCCGAAGTTGATAAGAAAATTAGACCTCTCCGCCAGGCATCTGTTAAACAAACAGGCATCGAACCCGAAGGGCGGCTCAACCCAAAGTTGAGAAGAACATTTGACCTCTCTGCCAGGCATCTGTTAAACAAACAGGCGTCGAACCCGAAGGCCGACTCAATCCTTAATTGAGAATTACATCTGACCTCGGCGTCAAACATCTATTAAACAAATGGGCATCGAACCCGAAGGCCGGCTCAACTTGAAGTTGAGAAGAACATCTGACCTCACCGTCAGGCATCTGCTAAACAAACAGGCATCGAACCCGAAGGCCGGCTCAACTCGAAGTTGATAAGAACATCTGAGCTCGCCGTCAGGCATCTCTTAAACAAACAGGCATCGAACCCGAAGGCCGGCTCAACACGAAGTTTAGAGGAACATCTGACGTCGCCATCAGGCATCTGTTAAACAAACAGGCATCGAACCTGAAGGTCGGCTCAACATGAAGTTGAGAGGAACAATTGACTTCACGGTCAAGCATTTGTTAAACAAACAGGCATCAAATCCGAAGGCCGGCTTAACACGAAGTTGAGAAGAACA
This sequence comes from Lathyrus sativus, assembly GCA_963859935.3. NCBI lineage: Eukaryota > Viridiplantae > Streptophyta > Magnoliopsida > Fabales > Fabaceae > Lathyrus > Lathyrus sativus. The sequence goes on from OZ012735.1 coordinate 434,706,809, forward strand.
TATGACCTCACCGTCATGCATCTGTTAAACAAACAGGCATCGGACCCGAAGGGCGGCTCAACCCGAAGTTGAGAAGAACATTTGAACTCTCCGCCAGGCCTCTGTTAAACAAACAGGCATCGAACCCGAAGGCCAGCTATATCCTTAATTGAGAAGAACATTTGACCTCACCGTCAAACATCTGTTAAACAAACAGGCATCGAACCGGAAGGCCGGCTCAACTTGAAGTTGAGAAGAATATTTGACCTCACCGCCAGGCATCTGTTAAACAAACAGGAATCAAACCCAAAGGCCGGCTTAACCCGAAGTTGAGAAGAACATCTGACCTCACCGTTAGGCATCTGCTAAACAAACAGGCATCGAACCCGAAGGGCGGCTCAACCTGAAGTTGATATGAACATCTTCCTTCGCCGTTAGGCATCTATTAAACAAATAGGCATCGGACCCGAAGGGCGGCTCATCCCGAAGTTGAGAAGAACATCTGACCTCACTGTCAGGCATGTGTTAAACAAACAGGCATCGAACCCGAAGGGCAGCTCAACCCGAAGTGTAGAATAACATTTGACCTCTCCACCAGGCATCTGTTAAACAAACAGGCATCGAACCCAAAGCCCGGCTCAATCCTTGATTGAGAAGAACATCTGACCTCGCCGTCAAACATCTGTTAAACAAACAGGCATCGAACCCGAAGGTCGGTACAACACGAAGTTGAGAGCAACATCTGACCTCGCCGTCAGGCATCTTTGGAACAAAAAGGTGTGGAATACGAAGGCCGGCTCAACCCGAAGTTGAGAACAACATCTGACCTCCCCGTCAGGCATCTATTAAACAAACATGCATCAAACCCGAAGGTCGTCTCAACCCTTAGTTTAGAAGAACAAATGACCTCTCCGTCAAACATCTGTTAAACAAACAGGCATCGAACCCGAAGGGCGGCCCAACCCGAAGTTGATAAGAACATGTGACCTCCCCGTCAGGCATCTGTTAAACAAACAGGAATCGAACCCGATGGCCGGCTCAACACGAAGTTGAGAGGAACATCTGACCTCACCGTCGGGCATCTATTAAACAAACAGGCATCGAACCCGAAGGCTGGCTCAACCCGAAGTTGAGAAGAACATTTGACCTTGCCGTTAGGCTTCTGTTAAACAAACAGGCATCGAACCCGAAGGCCGTCTCAATCCTTAATTGAGAAGAACATCTGACCTCGCCGTCAAACATCTGTTAAACAAACAGGCATCGAACCCGAAGGCCGGCTCAACTTGAAGTTGAGAAGAACATCTGAACTCACCGTCAGGCATCTGCTAAACAAACAGGCATCAAACCCGAAGGGTGGCTCATCCCGAAGTTGATAAGAACATATGACTTCGCCGTTAGGCATCTGTTAAACAAACAGGAATCGACCCGAAGGCCGGCTCAACCCGAAGTTGATAAGAACATCTGAGCTCGCCGTTAGGCATCTCTTAAACAAACAGGCATCGAACCCGAATGCCGGCTCAACACGAAGTTGAGAGGAACATCTGACCTCGCCATCAGGCATCTGTTAAACAAACAGGCATCGAACCTTAAGGTCGGCTCAACATGAAGTTGAGAGGAACATTTGACTTCACGGTCAAGCATCTGTTAAACAAACAGTCATCAAATCTGAAGGACGACTCAACCCGAAGTTGAGAAGAACATCTGACCTCACCTTTACGCATCTATTAAACAAACAGGCATCGAACCCGAAGGGCGGCTCAACCCAAAGTTGATAAGAACATATGAGTTCACCGTCAGGCATCTGTTAAACAAACAGGCATCGAACCCGAAGGCCGGCTCAACCCGAAGTTGAGAAGAACATCTGACCTCACCGTCAGGTATCTGTTAAACAAACAAGCATCGAACCCGAAGGGAGGCTCAACCCGAAGTTGATAAGAACATTTGACCTCTCTGCCAGGCATCTGTTAAACAAACAGGCGTCGAACCCGAAGGCCGACTCAATCCTTAATTGAGAAGAACATCTGACCTCCGTGTCAAACATCTGTTAAAGAAATGGGCATCGAACCCGATGGTCGGCTCAACTTGAAGTTGAGAAGAACATCTGACGTCACCGCCAGGCATCTGTTAAACAAACAGGAATCAAACCCAAAGGCCAGCTCAACCCGAAGTTGAGAAGAAAATCTGACCTCACCGTCAGGCATCTGTTAAACAAACATGCATCGAACCCGGAGGGCGGCTCAACCCGAAGTTAATTTCAACATCTGACTTTGCTGTCAGGCATCTATTAAACAAACAGGCATCGAACCCGAAGGGCGGCTCAACCCGAAGTTGAGAAGAACATCTGACGTCACCGTCAGGCATGTGTTAAACAAACAGGCATCGAACCCGAAGGGCGGATCAACCCGAAGTGTAGAAGTACATTTGACCTCTCCACCAGGCATCTGTTAAACAAACAGGCATTGAACCCGAAGGCCGGCTCAATCCTTAATTGAGAAGAAAATCTGACCTCTCCGTCAAACATCTGTTAAACAAACAGGCATCAAACGCGAAGGCCGGCTCAACATGAAGTTGAGAAGAACATCTGACCTCACCGTCAGGTATCTGTTAAACAAACAGGCATCGAACCCGAAGTTCGTCTCAACCTTTAGTTGAGATGCACATCTGACCTCTCCGTCAAACATCTGTTAAACAAACAGGCATCGAACCAGAAGGGCGGCCCAACCCGAAGTTGATAAGAACATCTGACCTCCCCGTCAGGCATCTGTTAAACAAATAGGCATCGAACCCGATGGCCGGCTCAACACGAAGTTGAGAGGAACATCTGACATTGACGTCAGGCATCTGCTAAATAAACAGGCATCAAAACCGAAGACCGGCTTAACCCAAAGTTGAGAGGGACATCTGACTTCACTGTCAAGCATATGTTAAACAAACAGGAATCAAATTCGAACCGACTCAACCTGAAGTTGAAAAGAACATCTGACCTCAACGTCAGGCTTCTGTTCAACAAACAGGCATCGAACCCGAAGGGCGGCTCAACCCGAAGTTGATAAGAATATCTGACTTTGCTTTCAGGCATCTGTTAAACAAATAGGCATCGAACCCGAAGGCCGGCTCAACACGAAGTTGAGAGGTACATCTGACCTCGCCGTCAGGCATCTGTTAAACAAACAGGCATCGAACCTGAAGGACGGCTCAACATGAGTTGAGAGGAACATTTGACTTCACTGTCAAGCATCTGTTAAACAAACAAACCTCAAATCCGAAGGCCGGCTCAAGCCAAAGTTGAGAAGAACATCTGACATCGACGTCAGGCATCTGTTAAACAACTAGGAATCGAACCTCTCAACTTCGGCTTGAGCACGACTTCGGGTTTGATGCCTGTTTTTTTAACAGATGCCTGACGGTGAGGTCATATGTTCTTCTCAACTTCGGGTTGAGCCGCCCTTCGGGTTTAATGCCTATTTGTTTAACAGATGCCTGACGGTGAAGTCAGATGTTCTTATCAACTTCGGGTTCGATGCATGTTTGTTTAACAGATGCTTGACAGTGAGGTCAGATGTTCTTCTCAACTTCGGGTTGAGCAAGCCTTTGGGTTTGATGCCTGTTTGTTTAACAGATCCTTGGGGGTGAGGTTAGATGTTCTTCTCAACTTCAAGTTGAGTCGGCCTTTGGGTTCGATGCCTGTTTGTTTAACAAATGTTTGACGGCGAGGTCAGATGTTCTTCTCAACTTCAAGGTGAGCCGGCCTTCGTGTTCGTTGCCTGTTTATTTAACAGATGCCTGGTGGAGAGGTCAGATGTTCTTCTCAACTAAGGGTTCAGACGGCCTTCGGGTTTGATGATTGTTTGTTTAACAGATGCCTGACGGCGAGGTCAGATGTTCTTCTCAACTTCAAGGTGAGCCGGCCTTCGTGTTCGTTGCCTGTTTATTTAACAGATGCCTGGTGGAGAGGTCAGATGTTCTTCTCAACTAAGGGTTCAGACGGCCTTCGGGTTTGATGATTGTTTGTTTAACAGATGCCTGACGGCGAGGTCAGATTTTCCTTTCAACATCCTGTTGAGACGGCCTTCGGGTTCGATGCCTGTTTGTTTAACAGATGCCTGACAGCGAGGTCAGATGTTCTTATCAACTTTGGGTTGAGCCGGCCTTCGGGTTCGATGCATGTTTGTTTAACAAATGCCTGACGTCGAAGTCAGATGTTCTTATAAACTTCGGGTTGAGCCGCCCTTCGGGTTCGATGCCTATTTGTTTAAGAGATGCCTGACAGCGAGGTCAGATGTTCTTATCAACTTCGGGTTGAGCCGGCCTTCAGGTTCGATGCCTGTTTGTTTAACTGATGCCTAATGGCGAAGTCAGATGTTCTTATCAAATTCGAATTGAGCCGGCCTTCGGGTTCGATGCCTGTTTGTTTAACAGATGCCTGATGGCGAGGTCAGATGTTCTTATCAACTTCGGGTTGAGCCGGCCTTCGGGTTCGATGCCTATTTTAACAGATGCCTAACGGCGAAGTCAGATATTCTTATCATCTTCGGGTTGAGCCGCCCTTCGGGTTCGATGCCTGTTTGTTTAACAGATGCCTGACGGGGAGGTCAGATGTTCTTCTCAACTTCGGGTTGAGACGGCCTTCGGATTTGATGCCTGTTTGTTTAACAGATGCTTGACAGTGAAGTCAAATGTTCCTCTCAACTTCATCTTGAGCCGACCTTCGGGCCCGATCCCTGTTTGTTTAACAGATGCCTGACAGCGAGGTCAGATGTTCCTCTCAACTTTGTGTTGAGCTGGCCTTCGTGTTCGATGCCTTTTTGTTTAACAGATGCCTGACGGCGAGGTCAGATGTTCTTCTCAACTTCGTGTTGTGCCGGCCTTCGGGTTCGATGCCTGTTTGTTTAACTAATGCCTGATGGGGAGGTCAGATGTTCCTCTCAACTTCAAGGTGAGTCGGCCTTTGGGTTCAATACCTGTTTGTTTAACAGATGTTTGACAACGAGGTCATATGTTCTTCTCAACTGAGGGTTCAGACGGCCTTCTAATTTGATGCCTAATTGTTTAACAAATGCCTGGCGGCGAGGTCAGATGTTCTTCTCAACTTCGGATTGAGCCGGCGTTCTGGTTTCACACCATTTTGTTTAACAGATGCTTGATGGCGAGGTCAGATGTTCTTCTCAACTTCGGGTTGAGCCGAACTTTGGGTTCGATTCCTGTTTGTTTATCTTATTCTTGATGGGGAGGTCAGATGTTCCTCTCAACTTCAAGTTGAGCCGGCCATCGTGTTCGATGCCTGTTTGTTTAACAGATGCCTGACGGCGAGGTCAGATGTTCTTCTCAATTAAGAATTGAGAGGGCCTTCTGGTTTCACACCTTTTTGTTTAATAGATGCCTGATGGCTAGGTCAGACGTTCTTCTCAACTTCGGCTTGAGCCGGCCTTAGGGTTCGATGCCTGTTTGTTTAACAGATGCCTGACGGTGAGGTTAGATGTTCTTCTCAACTTCGGGTTGAGCCGGCCTTCGGGTTCTATTCCTACTTGTTTAACTAATGCTTGGAAGCGAGGTCGGATGTTCTTCTCAACTGCGGGTTGAGTCGGCCATCAAATTCGATGTCTGCTTGTTTAACATATGCCTGACAGCGAGGTCAGATGTTCTTCTCAACTTCGTGTTGTGCCGGCCTTCGGGTTCGATGCCTGTTTGTTTAACAAATTCCTGATGGGGAGGTCAGATGTTCCTCTCAACTTCAAGTTGAGCCGGCCTTCGGGTTCGATGGTTGTTTGTTTAACAGATGTTTGACGGCGAGGTCAGGTGTTCTTCTCAATTACGGGTTGAGCCGGTCTTCGGGTTCGATGCCTGTTTGTTTAACAGATTCCTGGCGGAGAGGTCTAATGTTCTTATCAACTTCAGGTTGAGCCGCCCTTCGGGTTCGATGCATGTTTGTTTAACAGATGCCTGACGGTGAGGTCAGATGCTCTTCTCAACTTCGGGTTGAGCCGACCTTCAGATTTGATGCCTGTTTATTTAACAGATGATTGACAGTGAAGTCAAGTGTTCCTCTCAACTTCATGTTGAGCCAACCTTCAGGTTCGATGACTGTTTGTTTAACAGATGCCTGACAGCGAAGTCAGATGTTCTTATCAACTTTGGGTTGAGTCTCCCTTCGGGTTCGATGTCTGTTTGTTTAAGAGATTCCTGACGGCGAGGTCAGATGTTCTTATCAACTTCAGGTTGAGCCGGCCTTCAGGTTCGATGCCTGTTTGTTTGACAGATGCCTGACGGCGAAGTCAGATGTTCTTATCAACTTCGGGTTGAGCCGCCCTTCGAGTTCGATGCCTATTTGTTTATTAGATGCCTGACGGCGAGGTCAGATGTTCTTATCAACTCCGGGTTGAGCCGGCCTTCGGGTTCGATGCCTGTTTGTTTAACAGATGCCTGACGGCGAAGTCAGATGTTCTTCTCAACTTCTAGTTGAGCCGGCCTTCGGATTTGATGCCTGTTTGTTTATTATATGCTTGACAGTGAAGTCAAATGTTCCTCTCAACTTTACGTTGAACCGACCTTTGGGTTCGATGCCTGTTTGTTTAACACATGCCTGACAGCGAGGTCAGATGTTCCTCTCAACTTCGTGTTGAGCCGGCCTTCGGGTTCGATGCCTGTTTGTTTAATAGTTACCTGACGGCGAGGTCAGATGTTCTTCTCAACTTCGTATTGTACCGGCCTTCGGGTTCGATGCCTGTTTGTTTAACTAATGCCTGATGGGGAGTTCAGATGTTCCTCTCAAATTCGAGGTGAGCCGGCCTTCGGGATCGATACCTGTTTGTTTAATAGATGTTTGACGGCGAGGTCAGATGTTCTTCTCAACTAAGGGTTCAGACGGCCTTCGAGTTTGATGCCTAATTGTTTAACAGTTGCCTGACGGCGAGGTCATACGTTCTTCTATACTACGGATTGAGTTGGCCTTCTGGTTTCACACCTTTTTGTATAACAGATGCCTGATGGCTAGGCCAGACGTTCTTCTTAACTTCGGCTTGAGCCGGCCTTTGGGTTCGATGCCTGTTTGTTTAACAGATGTCAGGCGGCTAGTTCAGATGTTCTTCTCAACTTCGGGTTGAGCCGGCCTTCGGGTTCGATTCCTGCTTGTTTAACTAATGCCTGGCAGCGAGGTCGGATGTTCTTCTCAATTGCGGGTTGAGTCGGCCATCAAATTCGATGTCTGTTTGTTTAACATATGCCTGACAGCGAGGTCAGATGTTCTTCTCAACTTCGTGTTGTGCCGGCCTTCGGGTTCGATGCCTGTTTGTTTAACTAATTCCTGATGGGGAGGTCAGATGTTCCTCTCAACTTCAAGTTTAGCCGGCCTTCGGGTTCGATGCTTGTTTGTTTAACAAATTTTTGACGGCGAGGTCAGATGTTATTCTCAATTAAGGATTGAGAGGGCCTTCGGGTTCGATGCCTGTTTGTTTAACAGATGCCTGACGGCGAGGTCAAATGGTCTTCTCAACTTCGGGTTGAGCCGGCCTTCGGGTGTGATGCCTGTTTGTTTAACAGATGCCTGTCGGAGAGGTCTAATGTTCTTATCAACTTCGGGTTGAGCCGCCCTTCGGGTTCGATGCCTGTTTGTTTAACAGATGCCTGACGGTGAGGTCAGATGTTCTTCTTAACTTCGGGTTGAGCCGGCCTTCAGATTTGATGCCTGTTTGTTTAACAGATGCTTGATAGTGAAGTCAAATGCTCCTCTCAATTTCATGTTGAGCCGACCTTCAGGTTCGATGCCTGTTTATTTAACAGATGCCTGACGGCGAGGTCAGATGTTCCTCTCAACTTTGTGTTGAGCCGGCCTTCGGGTTCAATGCCTGTTTGTTTAAGAGATGCCTGACGGCGAGGTCAGATGTTCTTATGAACTTCGGGTTGAGCCGCTCTTCGGGTTCGATGCCTGTTTGTTTAACAGATGCCTGACATTGAGGTCAGACGTTCTTTTCAACTTCGGGTTGAGTCGGCCATCAAATTTGATTCCTGTTTGTTTAACAGATGATTGCCAGTGAAGTTAGATGTTCCTCTCAACTTCGGTTGAGCCGACCTTTGGATTTGATGCCTGTTTGTTTAACAGATTCCTGACGTCGATGTCAGATGTTCCTCTCAAATTCGTGTTGAGTCGGCCTTAGTGTTCGATGCCTGTTTGTTTAACAGATGCCTGACGGGGAGGTCAGATGTTCTTATCAACTTCAGGTTGAGCTGCCCTTCGGGTTCGATGCCTGTTTGTTTAATAGATGTTTGACGGTGAGGTCAGATGTTCTTCTCAACTAAGGGTTGAGACGGCCTTCGGGTTTGATGCCTGTTTGTTTAACAGATGCCTGACGGGGAGGTCAGATGTTCTTCTCAACTTCGAGTTGAGTCGGGATTTGGGTTCCACACCTTTTTATTTATTAGATGCCTGACGGCGAGGTCAGATGTTCTTCTCACTTTCGGGTTGAGTCGGCCTTTGGGTTCGATGCCTGTTTGTTTAACAAATGCCTGGCGGCTAGGTCAGATGTTCTTCTTAATTTCGGGTTGAGCCGGCCTTCGGGTTCGATTCCTGTTTGTTTTACTAATGCCTGGCAGCGAGTTCGGATATTCTTCTCAACTTCGGGTTGATTTGACCATAAAATTCGATGTCTGTTTGTTTAACATATGCCTGACAGCGAGGTCACATGTTCTTCTCAACTTCGTGTTGTGCCGGCCTTCGGGTTCGATGCCTGTTTTTTTAACTAATGCCTGATGGGGAGGTCAGATGTTCCTATTAACTTCAAGTTGATCCGGCCTTCGGGTTCGATGCTTGTTTGTTTAATAGATGTTTGATAGTGAGGTCAGATGTTCTTATTAATTAAGGATTGAGACGGCCTTCGGGTTCGATGCCTATTTATTTAACAGATGCCTGGCGGAGAGGTCTAATGTTCTTATCAACTTCGGATTGAGACGCCCTTTGGGTTCGATGCCTGTTTGTTTAACAGATGCCTGACGGTGAGGTCAGATGTTCTTCTCAACTTCGGGTTGAGCCGGCCTTCGGATTTGATGCCTATTTGTTTAATAGATGCTTGACAGTGAAGTCAAATGTTCCTCTCAACTTCATGTTGAGCCAACCTTCAGGTTCGATGTATGTTTGTTTAACAGATGCTTGACGTAGAGGTGAGATGTTCTTCTCAATTTTGGGTTGAGCCGGCCTTCGGGTTCCACACCTTTTTGTTTAACAGATGCCTGACAATGAGGTCAGACGTTCTTCTCAACTTTGGGTTGAGCCGACCTTTGGGTTCGATGCCTATTTGTTTAACAGATGTTTGGCGGCTAGGTCAGATGTTCTTCTCAACTTCAAGTTAAGCCGGCCTTCGGGTTCGATTCCTGTTTGTTTAACTAATGCCTGGAAGCAAGGTCGGATGTTCTTCTCAACTTCGGGTTGAGTCGGCCTTCGGGTTTGATGCTTGTTTGTTTAACAGATTCCTGACGGCGAGGTCAAATGTTCTTCTCAACTTTGTGTTGAGCCGGCCTTCGGGTTCGATTCCTGTTTGTTTAACAGATGCCTGACGGGGAGGTCAGATGTTCTTATCAACTTCGGGTTGACCCGCCCTTCGGGTTCGATGCTTGTTTGTTTAACAGATTCCTGAGGGTGAGGTCATATGTTCTTCTCAACTTCGGGTTGAGCCGGCCTTCGGATTTGATGCCTGTTTGTTTAACAGATGCTTGACAGTGAAGTCAAATATTCCTCTCAACTTCATGTTGAGTAGACCTTCGGGTTCGATGCCTATTTGTTTAACAGATGCCTGATGGCGAGGACAAATGTTCTTCTCAACTTTCTGTTGTGCCGACCTTCGGGTTCGATGCCTGTTTTTTAACTAATGCCTGATGGGGAGGTCAGATCTTCCTCTCAACTTCATGGTGAGCCGGCTTTCAGGTTCGATACCTGTTTGTTTAAGAGATGTTTGACAGCGAGGTCATATGTTCTTCTCAACTAAGGGTTGAGACGGCCTTCGGGTTTGATGCCTGTATGTTTAACAGATTCCTGACGGCAAGGTCAGTTGTTCTTCTCAACTTCGGTTTGAGCCAGCCTTCGGGTTACACACCTTTTTGTTTATCAGATGCCTGACGGCGAGGTCAGATGTTCTTCTCGACTTCGGGTTGAGTCGGCCTTTGGGTTCGATGCTTGTTTGTTTAACAAATTCCTGGAGGCTAGGTCAGATGTTCTTCTCAATTTCGGGTTGAGCCGGCCTTCGGGTTCGATTCCTGTTTGTTTAACTAATGCCTGGCAGCGAGTTCGGATGTTCTTCTCAACTTCGGGTTGAGTTGACCATAAAATTCGATGCCTGTTTGTTTAACATATGCCTGACAGCGAGGTCACATGTTCTTCTCAACTTTGTGTTGTGCCGGCCTTCGGGTTCGATGCTTTTTTTTTTAACTAATGCCTGATGGGGAGGTTAGATGTTCCTATTAACTTCAAGTTGAGCCAGCCTTCGGGTTTGATGCCTGTTTGTTTAACAGATGTTTGACGGTGAGGTCAGATGTTCTTCTAAACTTCGTGTTGAGCCGTCCTTCGGGTTCGATGCTTGTTTGTTTAACAGATGCCTGACGGCGAGTTCAGATGTTCTTATCAACTTCGGGTTGAGCCGCCCTTCGGGTTCGATGCTTGTTTGTTTAACAGATGCCTGGCGGAGAGGTCTAATGTTCTTATTAACTTCGGGTTGAGCCGCACTTCGGGTTCGATGCCTGTTTGTTTAACAGATGCTTGACAGCGAGGTGAGATGTTCTTCTCAATTTTGGGTTGAGCCGGCCTTCGGGTTCCACACCTTTTTGTTTAACAGATGCCAGACAGTAAGGTCAGATGTTCTTCTCAACTTCGGGTTGAGCCGGCCTTTGGGTTCGATGCCTGTTTGTTTAACAGATGTCTGGCGGCTAGGTGATCGGGAAAATAGCAAGTGTACTATTTTTACCAATTGTAGTAATAAGGGAAAAGTCCCAAGTATCGATCTCGAGGACTGCGTAGCAATTAACGGAATTTTTAGGATTCAAATGAACAAAAGGTCTAGTTGTTTGTTTTGTAGCAGAGTAATATAACAAGTAAATACGGACTTAATGAATCAATCTAGGAACAGTGTTAGGGGAGTGGAGACAATGCGAGTAAAGACCCTGTATGATTATTCTACTATACTAGTTATTAACCTTAATTTATTAGTTGGCCACTTTAGTTGCCTTAATTCCTTAATGAAAACCCTTTGATGATTTTCCTGTACACTAATTCCTCAGTGTCCCTGAAAAGCATCAAGCAATAGTTCCGACCATAAAATACGTGATACGGGATATCCTCATTTCTAAGCAATATCGACCGTGATACTATTTTGCAAAAGTGTTAGGTTGACTTTCCAGACTAACGCCTAAGCACGATTCGAATTCTACTTTCTAATATGAATACGAGTAAGATTAATGCAAAATAAAATATATTAAGGTAAAAACATAGTTCTCATAGAATAATTAAACAAAAGTCATTACATCGCACTTAGGACCACCCCCTAACAACTTGGGGTTTAGCTGCTCATGTTCTTGGTAAACATAAAAGTAATTAGAATTGAAAAGGAGAAGATCATTACAATGCAAGTTGAAATCCTTGGATCATCAATCCTTTTGATCGATCCTCTGTTTCCAGCCGAACTCTCCTATAAGTTGTCAATCCTAATATCAATTCAAAAGTGTCCCCTACTTTCTAAAATGTGCCTCTTATATCTAAATTCAAATTACATAGAGAAATGTCTCAAATGCCCTTCGAAATAGGTCTGACAGCAAAAAAATCAGAAAACAGAGAAATTTCACGTTCAGTGGCCCTGACACGGGCCGTGTTGTGCAACACGGGTGGCCCTGTCAGGCTGTTGGCTTCTTCAGGGCGTGTCTCCTCTCCAAGGTCTGCAACACGGGCCGTGTTGCATGACACGAGCACCCGTGTTTCAAGTCTGAGTCTTCTTTTTTTCTTCTGCTTTTGTCCACCCGTGTCTGCCAACCGTGTCTTTCATGACACGGGCCGTGTTGTGCAACACGGGTACCCGTGTTGCAGCTCTGATTTCCCTTTTTCGACTTTTCTTTGCCTCCGAATGCGGTGCGATTGTCGTGCTATCCATTCCTGCCAAAAACACACTAAAAGAAACCAAATCAAACGCACCAGCGACAAAAGCAACATAAACTTAAAAATAAGACTCGAAGACACACAACTACGAGTAATGTAGATAATAACAACTAAAGCTTCGAAAAATAGATAAAAACATTGCGAAATTAACCACAAACAGCGTTTGAAAACACAACTGAAATCCACCGATCACTAGGTCAGATGTTCTTCTCAACTTCGGGATGAGCCGGCCTTCGGGTTCGATTCCTGTTTGTTTAACTAATGCTTGGCAGCGAGGTCGGATGTTCTTCTCAACTTCGGGTTGAGTCGGCCTTTGGGTTTGATGCTTATTTGTTTAACTAATGCCTGATGGGGAGGTCAGATGTTCCTCTCAACTACAAGTTGAGCTAGCCTTCGGGTTCGATGCCTGTTTGTTTAACAGATGTTTGACGTCGAGGTCAGATGTTCTTCTCAATTAAGGATTGAGACAGCCCTCGGGTTCAATGCCTATTTGTTTAACAGAGGCCTGACGGCGAGGTAAAATGTTCTTCTCAATTACGGGTTGATCCGCCCTTCAGGTTCGTTGCCTATTTGTTTAACAGATGCCTGACGGTGAGGTCAGATGTTCTTCTCAACTTCGGGTTGAGTCGGCCTTCGGATTTGATGCCTGTTTGTTTAACAGATGCTTGACGGTGAAGTCAAATGTTCCTCTCAACTTCATGTTGAGCCTACCTTCAGGTTCGATGCATGTTTGTTTAACAGATGTATGACGGCAAGGTCAGATGTTCCTCTCAATTTCGTGTTGAGCCGGCCTCCGGATTTGATGCCTGTTTGTTTAACAGATGCTTGACAATGAAGTCAAATATTCCTCTCAACTTCATGTTGAGCCGACCTTCGGGTTCGATGTCTGTTTGTTTAACAGATGCCTGACGGTGAGGTCAGATGTTCTTATCAACTTCGAGTTGACCCGCCCTTCGGGTTCGATGCATGCTTGTTTAACAGATGCCTGATGGTGAGCTCAGATGTTCTTCTCAACTTCGAGTTGAGCCGGCCTTCAGATTTGATGCCTGTTTGTTTAACAGATGCTTGACAGTGAAGTCAAATATTCCTCTCAACTTCATGTTGAGCCGACCTTCAGGTTCGATGCCTATTTGTTTAACAGATGCCTGACGGCGAGGTCAGATGTTCTTCTCAACTTCGTGTTGTGCTGGCCTTCGGGTTCGATGCCTGTTTGCTTAACTAATGCCTGATGGGGAGGTCAGATGTTCCTCTCAACTTCATGGTGAGCTGGCTTTCGGGTTCGATACCTGTTTGTTTAACAGATGTTTGACAACGAGGTCAGATGTTCTTCTCAACTAAGGGTTGAGACGACCTTCGGGTTTGATGCCTGTTTGTTTAATAGATTCCTGACGGCAAGGTCAGTTGTTCTTCTCAACTTCGGGTTGAGCCAGCCTTCGGGTTCCACAACTTTTTGTTTAACAGATGCCTGACGACGAGGTCAGATGTTCTTCTCGACTTCTGGTTGAGTCGGCCTTTGGGTTCGATGCCTGTTTGTTTAACAGATGCCTGGCGGCTAGGTCAGATGTTCTTCTCAATTTCGGGTTGAGCCGGCCTTCGGGTTCGATTCCTGTTTGTTTAACTAATGTCTGGCAGCGAGTTTGGATGTTCTTCTCAACTTTGGGTTGAGTTGACCATAAAATTCGATGCCTGTTTGTTTAACATATGCCTGACAGCAAGGTAACATGTTCTTCTCAACTTCGTGTTGTGCCGGCTGTTGCACCCCAAAATTTTCCCAACATTTCTTTACCTAGCTTGTGTTTCATTTCATTCACATTAGCATTATCATTTGCATTTTATTGACATGTATGCAGGAGATCAAGAGGTATGATTACCAATAAAGAGCTATACAAGCATTGGTATGTTTCCCCAGGCAGAGAAGATTCTCTCCCCAATCAGATGTATCCTGAAGGAACGTCATCTCCCTAGCTGAGTCATACACTGAAGTGTGCAGCAATTGGTAGTTCCAGATTGAAGTCTCCAGGAGAATTGGAATTCCCCACAGAGTCGTACTCTCCCCAGTAAGCAGGACGATTCCTTCTTCCCCAGCCGAGTTTGCAGATCCCTAAGAGAGCCGAGTCCTTGGAAACCGTTAGGACCATGATTAGTTTTCCCCAGTAGAGTGTTGAATAGTTGATGCTGTATTTCCCTGCCGGAGTCATTACCTCCAGGAAAGTTTTGTTGCGAATGCCGTGCAGTTTATTTATGCGATTGACATCGCTTTCCTCAGCAGGTCCAGGTTCTCATAGAGCTTCGTTCCCCTGCAGCAGTCGACTGAAGGTCGTTTCCCCAGGCGGAGTCCGATTGAGATTGGCGTGACTCCTTCTCCTTGGCAGGACGAGTCCTTCCTCCACCAGAGTGGTTCTGTCTCCTTGACAGGAGGATTTTCCCTTCAGCATTTATTTTGCTGATGGGGTCATAGCATTTTGCATGATTGCATAGCATTTACCCAAAAAACGCGTAGCATTTCCACCGTGTGGAACATTGTGCCATTGCCAAAGCATACGCATATGAAGCATGAGCTAGGTCGTTACCGTTCTTGTTTTGCAGGTGTTCCTCCGCAGGGTCGCTTGCTCAAGATGATTCTTGAATCCCCCCAGCAAAAGTCGTTTGCCCAAGATGATTCTTGAATTCTCCAGCGAAGGCGTTCGTTTAAGATGATTCTTAAAATCCCCAGCAAAGTCGAAAGAGTTAGGTTGATCAAGTTGCCGCTTGGAGTCCCCGGCAGAGTGTTTGCTCAGGATGATTCCGGGAATCTCCAGCAGAGTTATTGGTTCAGGATGATTCTTGAAGTCCCCACGGAGTTATTTGTTCAAGATGATTCTTGATTTCCTCAGCAGGGATGGTTCACCCAGAATGATTTCTGGACCCCGAAGCAGAGTAACTTGATAGTTCTCCAGAATCCCCGGCGGAGATGTGTTATCCCCAGCAGGTTTCTGAATAGCGAAGTTGAAACTTCCCTTGAAGACTTGATGATTGAAGTCCAACCGTATTGACGAAGCAGTTCTCTCAGATGATGCGGAGTGCCTGATGGTAGAAGTTTGGGTATCCCCAATTGGTTCATGATTGACTGAGAATTCTATTCCCGACTTAGTGACGAAGTGCGGCTGAAGCCCAAAAAACTGCTTTGAATGCCCGATGGCATGATTAACTTGATCGTTGACCTGATGAGTCCCGAGGAATCCTGGTGCCTGACGGCATGATCGACCATGTATTACCGGTTATCGTGTGACCAATCCCCCAGCTAGTTGCCGTGCAGCTAATATTTTAGTTTTCGAAGATTTGTTCCCATCAGAGTACCGTGTACTTGTGCAGTTAGCAAATTTCCGGGTTTGTTGGTATTCAACCGTCTTGTACCTTGATTGTTTGAGAGTCGTTCGCTTCTCACCCAGTCAGGTCCAAGCCGTTTGAATAGGGGCAGCTTTGCACCCCAAAATTTGCCCAACATTTCTTTACCTAGCTTGTGTTTCATTTCATTCACATTAGCATTATCATTTGCAGTTCATTGACATGTATGCAGAAGATAAAGAGTTATGATTACCAATCAAGAGCTATACAAGACTATGAAGCTAGATAAGAAGGTTATTCAAGTGTTTAAGGGTTGATATCCTTGTCAGAGAAGTTAAAAGATCCTCAGAGAGAGTAATTGAAGCCAAGTGTGTAGGTCTCCTAACTTGAAAGTTGTGGAAAGCCATCAGATGATTCTGAAGCCATGAAGTTAGACTTGAGCCCTTGAGAGAGCTCATGAGAAGTGTTGAAGATCACTTTGAGGCCTAGATAGGTCATTGTGCAAGATTAAGAAGACTCAGCCATGAGTGGTGCAATTAGGGTTTGACTGGGTCAACCCTAAGTCAACTGATGATTTGGACAAGGTTGAGACCTAACTCAAGAGCCATGTGATCATGGATTGGTACATTGAGATGTTATAAGGATGATTCCAAGGTCAACTCATCATGATTGAAGAGTTTGAGAAGTTTCAAGCTAGGGTTTCTAAGGCTTGACAGTGTAAAATCCCCTAGTTTGCCCCCTATCTTCAAGGAAGTTTACCTCAAGATGTGATTGTTATCTCATCTTGCCCCCAACGTGAATGTTTTAGAGCATACTAGAAGTCCTTGATAGGATTTGTAGAACTCAAGTTATGACTTTGACAAGTTACTGGTCATCTGAGGTATGTGAATTTGGGGGCTTGAAAGTTACCCAACTTGCATCAAACTTTTGCCATAGAAGGATGATTCCTATGCACTTTTGGTCAACATGAATGTTGTTCCTTATCCTCTTAGATTTCTAGAGAGTACTAGAAGTCCTTTATAGTATTTGTAGAACTCAAGTTATCGCTTTGACAAGTCAAGGGTATTTTGGGTATTTGAAGATTACATGTCATTTCAACCATAAGGCCATAACTCCCATTTCCAAGCTTCAAATGGGAAAATGTTCAACATCAAACTTGTTAAAAATGATGTTTTAAGGCTAGTCAAGAGGTCATGAGATGTTGGAAATGCTTGTAGCTCAAAGTTGCAAAAATGACCTAAAATGAGGGTATAAGTTAAATGAACCAAAGTTGGAAATTGATACTTTTGATCTACACATCCAAACCAAGGCATGTAATAGGTCATTTTGACTCTAAAAAGCATTTTAAGAACATTGGTTTAGCCACATTTTTGAATTGAGTTCTAATTTGTTCACTTGCTTTGAAAAGTAGTTACTTACATCTTAAGTAACATTTGCAAAACTCAAATTCAAGGCATGATCAAGATCCCTTGCATGCCAAACACTTCCAAAATGTCATGAGGGGAGAAATTGAAAGGGAATGGGGTTGATTTCAAGCTGTTTGCAGAGTTGTGCACACCATGGCATATAAGTGAACTTCTCAGGTCATGAGAGATTGGATTTCTCATTGGAAGGATCTAGAGGGTTCTAGATCATCCACACATGTTCTATATATTGAGTGGAAGAGGTTCAAATGAAAGGTTAGTGATGATTGAAGGAGAGAGTAGAGATTGAGATTGAGATTTCATTGCTTGCAACTGAATTCGGTTACATCATTTCACTCACTTTCCATCCATTTTCTTGATTGCAATCTCTTCCATGGATGCTAGGGAATGATTCCAGATCATAATCAAAGGGAATTCGTGGCTGATTGGTGTTCTTGAGCTCATATTTCTCCACCTGCAACTCAGATTCGAATTCAAGAGTTGAAGCCATTTCAATCAATTCTATTGCATACAGAAGCTTGGAAGTGATTCATTGAAGGAATCTGTAGCATTTGAGGGCTTGATTTGAGGTCTTGCTACTTCTGTGCACGCGAAATTTTCAGGTTGGTAACCTTTGATCTCTGGCTTGTTTTAGGTAGAATCAATAGGAATTAGGATGTTAGATGCATTGTAGAACGGGTAGGAAGGTTTTCATATAGTTAATTTGAGAATTAGTGACCAATTAAGGATGTTACCATTTTCGGTTGAGAATTGGTTCTTGCGAATCTTGAGGATTTAGGTTGAATTAATGGTATGAGTGAGTTCCTTGTGAGATTTGGAACAAGTTTCATGTATAAACCACTTGTAATGGAGGATCCTAGAGAGAGTTAGGGTTGGGGACGATGACCGGAGCACCACTGGTGGTGGCCGGAGCTGCACGCGAGGTTCGGAGATTCAAAAGGTTGAAGATGATCCCAGAGCCCTTGGATCAGGGTAGGACCTTTGACCAGATGAAGATCCAATGGCCACGAGTGGATTTCAATTTGTGAAGAGTCTGAGTTTTAATGAAACACATCGTTTCATTTAGTTGCTGATCTTGGGCTTAGTGAATTGGTTGATACCTGCACCCCCCTGATGGCCCAATCCATGATATGAGCTGAATTTTATTTCTATCTGCACCGTGCATTTATTATTTTACTTGGATTTTCTTCAATTTCTTCATTTTATTCATGGTTATTGATTAAATCATAAAAAATGGAAAAATGATCCAATTAATCCCATTATTTTTGCATTGAATTCGTGATAGAATCTAGTATTTTTTAGATAAAAAATATTTTTATTTCATGCATTTTCTGATTTTATGGGAATTTTCAAATTTTAATTGATATTAAAATAGTCATGTTTAATGCTTGATATTGTGGAATTTTGTGTGATCATGTGATGATGATTTTGATCCTGATTTTTTGTGAGTGGTTAGCATAGATATGCATACTCCCCATAGATGTTTCTCACATTTTTGTGATGAACATAAGTGGTAGTTTAGGTTGAAACCTTTAGAAGCTCCATTTTTAGGGTTTATGGTTGATACCTTTGGATTTAGGACTTAATAGATGATTTAGTCCTTGGTTTTTGTATGAGGCATTCTTAATTGAATTAGGATCCCTTAGGAATTTTTGTAGAAATTTATAATATAGTTTACTATTTTTGATTGATTTTAGTTTAGATGCTAGTTTTAGATGATTCTAAGGCACTAACTCAACTAGATTAACATCTTTAGTTCCCTTAGATTAGGGTTTTGTTTCCCTTGTTCTAGGATGATGATGAAGACAACTTGAAGACGCATTGGATTTCTTGAAGAGGCTTGGATTTGAAGATCTTCCCTTCTTTTGGTGTAATTTTGATTAGGTTAAGATTAAGGTTTTGTAGGCAGAGCTTCTAGATAGTTCTCTTCCTTCATAAGCATGGATGATGTTGATCATTTCCATTCTTCCCTATGATGAAAGGTCCCGTTGTAAAGGCACCATCCCTCCTTTGGTAAGATGTGTGTCTCTTTGCAAATTGGTAGAACCTTTGAGGGTCCCTTTCTCTGATGACAGGATGCTCAGTGGTGACCTTTGGTCTTCACTCTGCTACCAATCATCCAAACTTTGCTCTTGATAGATGAATATTTCTACCTTATTAGACGACGGAGTCCCTTGATTGAAGAAGATTGAAGGATGAAGTTGATACTTCTTTGTGTTTGAAGATTACCTTGAGAAGCTGAAGCTTATAGATGAAGAGGAAAGCAAGTTGATACTGGTAAAGCAAAGAGAGCTGAAGCAAGAAAACCAAGTTGATACTTGTAAAGAAGATCCAATTGAGATTGAGTGAAGAGCTGAGGCTTGAGGAATGAAGGATAAAGTTGACACTTACATTGATGCATGGAGAGCCTGAAGGAATCAAGTTGATACTTGTAGTTAGGAGTGAAGCCTGAAGGTGGAATTGACTGAAGAGCTGAATCTTGGAGAAGAGAGAACAAGTTGATACTTATGTTTGATGGGTTGAAACCTTGGAGGAGAAAGTTGATACTTGTTATTGAGGTTGAAAGCCTTGAAGAGCAGTTGAAGACTGGTGGCTGAACTGCTGTCAGAAGATTGCTTTGCTGTGAAGCTGTGGAGTGGTTGATCTGCTTTCTTTTCTTGTCTGTTTTCTTTTCTGTACTGATGTGCCTTGTTTGACTTGCTTGATGCATTAGAATAAGTCCATATCTAGACTGATGTAAACTAGGAGCATGATTGCACTAGAGGTTGAGTTGCTCCCTCTGCTTGTATTTTTACTGTCTGGCTTTGCTTGCGGGTATTCGGTAGAGCCCTGCTCCCTTGCCTATGTGGTTTATGTTTGCTTGATAGAATTTTACTTCTCCTGTATGATTGCAGTTATTCATATCTGGCTTGAGGTTGAGATGAGCTTGTGGAGGTTGATGCCCCACACACACTTCCTCCCTCACTTGCATTGCATGCATTTTATTTACAGTTGTTTATTGTTTAAGCTGATGCTTTATGTGTTTCTATTTATCATTGACATGATCCCCTAGGAATCTCACTTCCTTTGATAAGGAAGTGATGATTAGAACTTTAGGTTGAAACCTATGCATGATAACTTTTAGGAGATCCCTGTTTCAAACTTCAACCATAGGATGAATCCTTGGCATGACAACATTAGGACTTGATAGTCTCCCTTTTAGTTGAACCTGTCCGTTCTCTCTTCTCAAAACAAATTAAAATACAGTAATAAAGGTTAATTGACGTCGTACGTTACGAGCCTTAAGCTATCTGAAAAAGGATTGTTGGACCCTTTGGGTGACATGCGACACATTCACTCTCAGGTCATAGTCTCTAGTGCGATACTAGTTGCAAACAACCATAAAAAACAGTTCTTCCGTAAAAGACAAAAAACAAACTTCAAACCTTTTTGCCCCGTGGGCCCGTAATTCCAAGGAAGCTTTTATGAAGAAAAGAGTGTCGTTAACTCCCAGTTCTACCGCAAACGGTAACGCCTAAGTCTCCAAGGGTCAAGCTGCATACACCAAACTGTTGGAACTATCTGTTAACCCTACTCGATAAAACAGATGAATCTGAATTCCCGTAATCCGTATTATCACGAACTACATAAGCTCTGATCTCTCATATCCGTTGAGAGTACGTAGGCACAATACTGACGTATTGGTGAGCCACCTTCCCCGTACCCCGTAGTTAGTCGAACTACGTTGACTCTGATTCCTCATTCTCTGATGAGAATACGTAGGCATAAAGCGCGACGCTTGACCGAGTCATTTTCTTTTCTTTTCAAACCAGCCTTGATAGGTAGATAGATAAAACCAACCCGTCCGATAAACACAACAAGCATGGATCCCATCGAGTACGATGGACGCGAGGGGTGCTAATACCTTCCCCTTGCGTAACCGACTCCCGAACCCAGACAATGGTTACGATGACCTTGTCTTATACCTTTTCGTCAGGTTTTTCCGATCGTTTCCTTTCCCGTTCTGAGGGATAAATAACGAAAGGTGGCGACTCTTCTATTTTGCCGGAACCTTATTTTCGCGGATGCGACACCGGCGTTCGGGGTCGATGCCTGTTTTTTTAACTAATTCCTGATGGGGAGGTCATATGTTCCTATTAACTTCAAGTTGAGCTGGCCTTCGGGTTCGATGCCTGTTTGTTTAACAGATGTTTGACAGTGAGGTCAAATGTTCTTCTCAATTAAGGATTGAGACGGCCTTCGGGTTCGATGCTTGTTTGTTTAACAGATGCCTGACGGTGAGGTCAAATGTTCTTCTCAACTTCGTGTTGAGCCGGCCTTCGGGTTCGATGCCTGTTTGTTTAAGAGATGCCTGGCGGAGAGGTCTAATGTTCTTATCAACTTCGGGTTGAGCCGTACTTCGGGTTCAATGCCTGTTTCTTTAACAGATGCCTAACGGTTAGGTTAGATGTTCTTCTCAACTTCGGGTTGAGCCGGCCTTCGGATTTGATGCCTGTTTGTTTAACAGATGCTTGACAGTGAAGTCAAAATTCCCTCTCAACTTCATGTTGAGCCGACCTTCAAGTTCGATGCCTGTTTGTTTAATAGATGCCTGACGGCGAGGGCAGATGTTCCTCTCAACCTCGTGTTGAGCTGATCTTCGGGTTCTATGCCTGTTTGTTTAAGAGATGCCTGACGGTGAGGTCTAATGTTCTTATCAACTTCGGGTTGAGCCGCCTTTCGGGTTCGATGCCTGTTTGTTTAATAGATGCCTGACGGTGAGGTCAGATGTTCTTCTCAACTTCGGGTTGAGCCGGCCTTCGGATTTAATGCCTGTTTGTTTAACAGATGCTTGATGGTGAAGTCAAATGTTTCTCTCAACTTCATGTTGAGCCGACCTTAAGGTTCAATGCCTGTTTGTTTAACAGATGCTTGACGGCGAGGTGAGATGTTCTTCTCATTTTCGGGTTGAGCCGGCCTTCGGGTTCATCACCTTTTTGTTTAACAGATGCCTGATAGTGAGGTCAGATGTTCTTCTCAACTTCGGGTTCAGCCGGCCTTTGGGTTCGATGCCTGTTTGTTTAACTGATGTCTGGCGGCTAGGTCAGATGTTCTTCTCAACTTCGGGTTGAGCCGGCCTTCGGGTTCGATTCCTGTTTGATTAACTAATGCCTGGCAGCAAGGTCGGATGTTCTTCTCAACTTCAGGTTGAGTCGGCCTTCGGGTTTGATGCTTGTTTGTTTAACTAATGCCTAATGGGGAGGTCAGATATTCCTCTCAACTTCAAGTTGAGTCGGCCTTTGGCTTCGATGCCTGTTTGTTTAACAGATGTTTGACGTCGAGGTCAGATGTTCTTCTCAATTAAGGATTGAGACAGCCCTCGGGTTCGATGCCTGTTTGTTTAACAGATGCCTGACGGCGAGGTAAAATGTTCTTCTCAATTACGGGTTGATCCGCCAGTCAGGTTCGTTGCCTATTTGTTTAACAGATGCCTGACGGTGAGGTCAGATGTTCTTCTCAAGTTCGGGTTGAGTCGGCCTTCGAATTTGATGCCTGTTTGTTTAACAGATGCTTGACGGTGAAGTCAAATGTTCCTCTCAACTTCATGTTGAGCCTACCTTCAGGTTCGATGCATGTTTGTTTAACAGATGTCTGACAGCGAGGTCAGATGTTCCTCTCAACTTCGTGATGAGCCGGCCTTCGGATTTGATGCATGTTTGTTTAACAGATGCTTGACAATGAAGTCAAATATTCCTCTCAACTTCATGTTGAGCCGACCTTCAGGTTCGATGCCTGTTTGTTTAACAGATGCCTGACGGCGAGGTCAGATGATCCTCTCAACTTCGTGTTGAACCGGCCTTCGAGTTCGATGCCTGTTTGTTTAACAGATGCCTGACGGCGAGGTCATATATTCTTATCAACTTCGGGTTGAGCCGGACTTCGGGTTCGATGCCTGTTTGTTTAATAAATGTTTAACGGCGAGGTCAGATGTTCTTCTCAACTAAGGGTTGAGACGACCTTCAGGTTTGATGCTTGTTTGTTTAACAGATGCCTGACGGCGAGGTCAGATGTTGTTCTCAACTTCGGGTTGAGCCGGCCTTTGGGTTCGATGCCTATTTGTTTAAGAGATGTCTGGCGGCTAGGTCAGATGTTCTTCTCAACTTCAGGTTGAGCCGGCCTTCGGGTTTGATTCCTGTTTGTTTAACTAATGCCTGGCAGTCAGTTCGGATGTTCTTCTCAACTTCGGGTTGAGTTAGCCATCAAATTCGATGCCTGTTTGTTTAACATATGCATGACAACGAGGTCAGATGTTCTTCTCAACTTCGTGTTGTGCCGGCCTTCGGTTTCGATGCTTGTTTGTTTAACTAATGCCTGATAGGGAGGTCAGATGTTCCTCTCAACTTCAAGTTGAGTCGGACTTCGGGTTCGATGCCTGTTTGTTTATTAGATGTTTGATGTCGAGGTCAGATGTTCTTCTCATATAAGGATTGAGACAGCCTTCGGGTTCGATGCGTCTTTGTTTAACAGATTCCTGACGGCGAGGTCAAATATTCTTCTCAACTTCGGGTAGAGCCGGCGTTCAGGTTCGATTCCTGTTTGTTTAACAGATGCTTGTCGGATAGGTCTAATGTTCTTATCAACTTCGGGTTTAGACGGCCTTCGAGTTCGATGCCTGTTTGTTTAACAGATGCCTGACGGCGAGGTCAGATGTTTTTCTCAACTTTGTCTTGTGCCAGCCTTCGGGTTCGATGCCTTGTAATTTAACTAATGTCTGATGGGGAGGTCAGAGGTTCCTCTGAACTTCAAGGTGAGCCGGCCTTCGGGTTCGATACCTGTTTGTTTAACGGATGTTTGACGGCGAGGTCAGATGTTCTTCTCAACTAAGGGTTGAGACGAATTTTGGGTTTGATGCTTGTTTGTTTAACAGATGCCTTACGGCAAAGTCAGTTGGTCTTCTCAACTTCGGATTGAGCCAACCCTCGGGTACCACACCTTTTTGTTTAATAGATGCCTGGCGGCGAGGTCAGATATTCTTCTCGACTTCGGGTTGAGCCGGCCTTTGGGTTCGATGCCTGTTTGTTTAAAAGATGCCCGGTGACTAGGTCAGATGTTCTTCTCAACTTCGAGTTGAGTAAGCCTTCGGGTTCGATTCCTGTTTGTTTAACTAATGCCTAGAAGCAAGGTCGAATGTTCTTCTCAACTTTGGGTTGAGTCGGCCATCAAATTCACTGCCTGTTTGTTTAACATATGCCTGACAGCGAGGTCAGATGTTCTTCTCAACTTCGTGTTGTGCCGGCCTTCGGTTTCGATGCTTGTTTGTTTAACTAATGCCTGATAGGGAGGTCATATGTTCCTCTCAACTTCAAGTTGAGCCAGACTTCGGGTTCGATGCCTGTATGTTTATTAGATGTTTGACGTCGAGGTCAGATGTTCTTCTCAATTAAGGATTGAGACAGCCTTCGGGTTCGATGCCTGTTTGTTTAACAGATGCCTGACGGCGAGGTCAAATGTTCTTCTAAATTTCGCGTTGAGCCGGCCTTAGGGTTCGATGCCTGTTTGTTTAACAGATGCCTGGCAGAGAGGTCAAATGTTCTTATCAACTTTGGGTTGAGCCGCCCTTCGTGTTCGATGCATGTTTGTTTAACAGATGCCTGATAGTAAGGTCAGATGTTCTTTTCAACTTCGGGTTGAGCGGCCTTCAAATTTGATGCCTGTTTGTTTAACAGATGCTTGACAGTGATGTCAAATGTTCTTCTCAACTTCATGTTGAGCCGAACTTTAGGTTCGATGCCGGTTTGTTTAACAGATGCCTGACAGCAAGGTCAGATGTTCCTCTTAACTTCGTGTTGAGCCGGCCTTAAGGTTCGATGATTGACGGCGAGGTCCGATGTTCTTATCAACTTCGGGTTGAGCCGCCCTTCGCGTTCGATGCCTGTTTTTTTAACAGATGTTTGACGGCGAGGTCAGATGTTCTTCTCAACTAAGGGTTGAGACGACCTTCGGGTTTGATGCCAGTTTGTTTAACAGATGCCTGACGGCGAGGTCAGATGTTCTTCTCAACTTCGGGTTGAGTGGGCTTTCAGGTTCCACACCTTTTTGTTTAACAGATGCCTGACGGCGAGGTCAGATGTTCTTCTTAACTTCGGGTTGAGCTGGCCTTTGGGTTCGATGCCTGTTTATTTAACAGATGCCTGGCGGCTAGATCAGATGTTATTCTCAACTTCGGGTTGAGCCGGCCTTCGGGTTCAAATCCTGTTTGCTTAACTAATGCCTGGCAGCGAGGTCGGATGATCTTCTCAACTTCGGGTTGAGTCAGCAATCAATTTCGATGCTTGTTTGTTTAACATATGCCTTACAGTGAGATCAGATGTTCTTCTCAACTTCGTGATCTGCCGGCTTTCGGGTTCGATGCCTGTTTTTTTAACTAATGCCTGATGGGGAGGTCATATGTTCCTTTAAACTTCAAGTTGAGCCGGCCTTCGGGTTTGATGCCTGTTGGTTTAACAGATGTTTGACAACGAGGTCAGATGTTCTTCTCAATTAAGGATTGAGACGGACTTCGGGTTCGATGCCTGTTTGTTTAACAGATCCCTGACGGCGAGGTAAAATGTTATTCTCAACTTCGGGTTGAGTCGGCCTTCGGGTTCGATGCCTATTTGTTTAACAGATGCCTGGAAGAGAGGTATAATGTTCTTATCAACTTCGGGTTGAGCCGCCCTTCGGGTTCGATTCCTGTTTGTTTAACAGATACCTGGCGGAGAGGTCTAATGTTCTTATCAACTTCGGGATGAGCCGCCCTTCGGGTTCGATGTGTGTTTGTTTAACATATGCCTGACCGTGAGGGCAGATGTTCTTCTCAACTTCGGGTTGAGCCAGCCTTCGGGTTTGATTCCTGTTTGTTTAACTAATTCCTGGAAGCAAGTTCGGATGTTCTTCTCAACTTCGGGTTGAGTCGGCCATCAAATTCACTGCCTGTTTGTTTAACATATGCCTGACAGCGAGGTCAGATGTTCTTCTCAACTTCGTGTTAAGCTGGTCTTCGATGCATGTTTGGTTAACTAATGCCTGATGGGGAGGTCAGATGTTCCTCTCAACTTCAAGTTGAGTCGGCCTTCAGGTTCGATGCGTGTTTGTTTAACAGATGTTTGACGGCGAGGTCAGATGTTCTTCTCAATTAAGGATTGAGACAGCTTTCGGGTTCGATGCCTGTTTTTTAACAGATGCCTGACGGCGAGGTCAAATGTGCTTATCAACTTCGGGTTGAGCCGCCTGTTGCACCCCAAATTTTGACCCCTTAGATCCTCATCATCATTTTAGGATCATATTCAGTTGATTAACTAACCTTAACCCATTTCCAGTTTATCTTTGTTAAGATGCAGATGAATTAGGGTTCCGTACCGTCAAAATCGAGATTTCAATGGTCTGACCAATTAATGTTTTGGATTGATTCAACTTCAAATAAGTCTCCACAAGATCAAATATACTCCATTGGATCAAGTATGAATTCAATTTGAGGTGGTCACCCAAGAATTGAGAACAGTGTAGTTCAAGACGCCCGATTAGGGTTTTCGATCAGGAAAAGTCAACTGTAGTTTGAATTTTGGTTTAAAAAGTGTTTCAATGGTGGGATCAAGGTCCATTAAGTTCCTATGGCTTAGTAAAGTTCATCCAAAGAGTTTCAAGTCTTCATAATGTCCGGATCACCGACAGTCGACTCGGTAGTCACCGATCGATCGTACGGTTGACCGAAAAGTCAACCCCCTCAAGTTTTAGGAATTGGACTTCAAGTGGTGAAGAAAAGTTGTTCCTTATGTCATGAGGGACCTACATATCAATTTTCATGATCATCGGATCAAAGACGTGAGAGTAATTGGAAAAACGGGAAATTAGGGTTTCGAAAGGGGCTAAACCCTAACTCCCTAACCGCACACCCGATCGAGGTGGTTCAAAGCTCGTCGGAAAGCTCTTAACAATTCCTACAAAAGTCCTATACTAGTCCACTCTCAGAAAATGCATGGAATTGGAGTTATCATCAAAATCGATTTTTAGTACAAAACACTTAGTGAAATTCTGAAAATCTGGCTGCACTAAAACTTGTTTTTTGCTGACTTTAAGGGACTTTTCAACCAAGATGCACATAGATTTGGAACTTTTGGCAAACATGAATGTTGTATAGCTACATAAGGGCTTTCCAAAAAGTACAAAAACTCCCCAAGAGGAGTTATGAGCTGAGAGTTATGAAGTGTGAAAGATGGGCCTGTGCACTAGTTTGTTAACTTGCCTAAACCCAACATAAACTTGGTTCCCAACCATACACTTCATCTCTAACCATGGATGGACATCTGATATGATGAATTTAGAGGTTGGAATAGACAAATTCAGAAGAGAATCCAAGCAAGTACAAGATCTTGAGCAAAATCCATTACTTTAGTAGAAGAAAGTACAAAAGGTACAACAAGAGAGAGAAGGTTGGGGGGCTGCAACATGGGGGTTTGTCCTTTCTCACTATAAGGTCACTTCCTACAACTCATATAAGCTGATTTTTCTTGCATTGAGCCTTGCAACTAGTGTGAAGAGGGCTGCCACAAGGATATTGGCAAGATTCACTTCAAAACTTCATGAAACTCCTTTCAAAAATGGAAGTTACCAAGCTGCCCTCACCCTCACTCCTCCTATAAATAGGGGCATTCTCACCATCCTCAAAACACACCAGAGTTGCTTAAAAACATCAAGCATTACAGCTCTCTTTCTCTTTCTCTCTTTGCTAGTAAATGA
Organism: Lathyrus sativus; assembly: GCA_963859935.3. Classification (NCBI taxonomy): domain Eukaryota; kingdom Viridiplantae; phylum Streptophyta; class Magnoliopsida; order Fabales; family Fabaceae; genus Lathyrus; species Lathyrus sativus. The sequence goes on from OZ012735.1 coordinate 434,734,415, forward strand.
AGAAAAGCTTAAAAACGCCAAAAACCGGCATTTTACAACTTTCACGCCATTCTCATTTCTAGCATTATCAACACTCCCACAACCATCCACACATCTTCTAAATCACATATAGAAGGTGTGTAATCCCTTGAACCACCAAAAATCTCAAAAAATCAAAAAGTCAACTCTCATTCCACCATACTTTGACCAAAACTACAAAAATCACCAAATCTTGTTCTAAACATTTTCTTGAGGTTTTGATCCCTCTAACACCTCATATATATTGTGCTTCAACTGTCCAAAGCACCAAAAGTCAGTTGGGAGGTCCAGTGCTCAAACTGTCCATAAGGTTGTATTGTTTCTTCAAGAAGAAGCAATATTCTCAAGCTTGCTCAAAGAAAGGAATTCTTGTTCTTGCATAGCTTAAGTGTGGGAAGACTACAAGAGGTATGTTATTCTAAGTCTCATTCATTAATATGCATTATCATGTATTGATTGGTTTTGTTAGAAAGCTCATACATTGTCATGTTGAAATGTTTTGTCAAGCATACTGTCAAGCACTTGTGAAGCCAATACCTTGTGTAGTTACTGTTGATATGCCATTAAAGTAGTATGTTTTCTTTACCTTTGCAAAAGTGTGATATTGAAAACTTGTTAAGATTGTGTTGTTGATGTTATTATGTTGATTCCTACCAAAACCTGTTTGGATTCTAAAATCTGCTGATAAGAGAGGTGTAGGTTAGATGCTGTAATGTTAGGCATTGTTGTGTTTAACACTTTACCATTTGTAATGTTCACCTTTATGAATGTTTAGACCTGGCTATTATGTGTTGGATTGTTTGGTAACTGCCACTAAGGTAGCAGAGGTGTGATATCACTTTTATGTTGGTACTGTTGCTGAATGTAAGTACTATTTTGCCTACTATCTTAAGAGTTTGTGAACAATTTGGACTAGTGATTATAGGATCATCATTCACAGTTGCTGCAAGTTGTGGGAACATAGTAATAAGTCATAAATATGGAGGGATATGTAAGGGATGCTACAGATAAGTATCAAATGAATAGGTCATTGGAATTAAAGTTTGGCACTGGCTTTATGATGTCAAGATGAAATTTGTGAATATTGCTGTGTAAGAGCATCATGTTGCTGAGATTGGATTTAACTGTCTTGAGTTTTCATGGATATTTAACCTCTAGAGATATCAAGTTTGAACCCTCAGTTAGAGTTATCAAGATTTTGTCTCATAGCAGGCTTGTGTTTTGAGAGGAGGATTAATTGTTAAGATCTTTGTTTAACTGTCAATACATTGGATGAGTAAGTCATTACCATTTGCCAACTGTGAAAGAGGTAAACACATTGTTTTGGAACTATGACCTCACCAGTGCAGGTTAGAAAAGAGGCAATTAACTCTCAAACCATCAGTCCAACAACTCAATGTTCATTCTAATCTGTTTGTGTATAGTAGCTTAGGTTTGCAACCATTTTTTTTAGTTTTGTTAACTCTAGGATTCAGTCTAATCCATCTTGGCTGTTGGCATTTTAGTCATGCTGTTTGGAAATCTTGGAAGCTGAACAGTTGTAGTTTGGACTTGATATTAAGTTAAGAGTTTTTATAGTTGGTGCAGCTTTGGCCAGAGCTTTGGTTTTGGTTTCGAATTTTCATGTGCCTTGGAACTACTCTTTGGATTTGAACACAAGCCTGTTTTGGAGACTGAAAGTCCACATAGCAGGTTTGGCTTTGGTTTTGACACAGGTGATGAGGCTGTCACATTCAAGTTGGAAGGATATACCTCAACTGGTTTTATTCTGCAGGTTTGAATTCTGTTTAGAGGGTTAATGACTGATTTTAGTACAACCTCGATTGCTAGCATATCCATTTCTTTTTTGGGAAGGCTGCTATTAAAGCTAATTCAAGGGAATAAGGGACTTTTGATGAAGGGACTTGCTGGATGCCTGCCACCATATCACTTGAACCAATCTTGTGCTGATGATTGTATTGAAGTCATTAGAGTAAGATTTTTGAAGCATCATACAACTGTTGTTGGTTTACTTTGATTAGAGGCTGCTATGCTTGAGTGCTTTGTCAGATTCATACTACTGCTAGAACTGATCAGAAGAATATAGGTGATGGCAATGCAAAGTGTTTGGTATAGGCTAATGAGGAAGGATCAAGTCTTGTTAGTTTGTTTTGTTTAACTTTAGGTTGTTTTCTTGCATTAAGCTTATTTGATTGAAGTTGTGGACTAATCTGGCTGGCCATGAGGTTTTAGTGTTGATCTTCTGTTTTCAAATCTTTAGTTTGGTCAAGTCTTCATTTGGTATGTGGTTCTGTTATATTTGCTTTAAGTCATTATGTTTGGATTGCATTTGAACCATTGCTCATGATCACATGACCACACAAGGTTACACAAATGTATTTTCTTCTGCACCAACTGTTTTGGTTTAAGTGACAGCAATCTGTGTTGGCCTACATTAAAGTAGTAGCTGCCATGAAAAAGCAGGTCATTAAAACTGATGTTTAGTGTTGGCTTTGTGATACCAGGTGGTTGTTTGTGTCTTATTGAAAAATACCACTGCTTGAGGCCATCATGAATGATTGCTGAGTCAATGTTCATGTTATGACCTGATGCATCTCTGTGATGGCATTATGGTTTAGCCTGTTTTGATTTTGTTTCATCCAACATGCTAGACCCTGTTGATTTAAATTGTACTTGTTGCCCTCCTGTCAAATCAGCATGTTCATAAGATTGCCAATAGACATAGAATCTATGAGTGTAGGTGTTAACTTCATATTTTGATTTCTGTTGGAATGATGGAATCTTATTTTGAAATATGTGAGTTATGTTAAGTTTGTCTTGGTTGAATTGACAGCATGAGGCATTTTAGTGATTTACCAAACTGATATCCTTCTCTTAATCATGACAAACCTTTGGTTTTAATGCTTAGAAGTATAGTACATGTTTTTTTTCTTTCTTGAAATTCTGTCATGAAATTTTGAAGTGGAAATTCATCAGCTCATTGTTAAAAACTTGACTATCTGCTTTTGAAACTTGAATTCTAGATGCCATCAATGGTTCTATCCTTGTATATTAACAATAGAGTCATGAATCAGCACTTTTTCTTAAAAGCTAGTTGATATGTTTTGATGTGTGAAACTGTGAGATTAAAACTTGCACAGATTTGTCATCCTGCTCCAAGGCTGTGTCTGTCCCTTGGCTTACTTTAAACTTCAACTTGTGTGTGAGCAGTACATTTTAATGGTTGATGTCTTGGTAAAGCATAATGCTGCATTGTTGTTATTAAACTGTTGGTTGGATACAAGGCTATCTTGATGTATTTTCTTTGAGTTGCAATTGGTTGGTCACGTTCTAATCCGTGTCAGCATTGAGTTTTTTCCTTGAGGCGTAATCCATGAATACTTGATCTAAGGCATGTGCATGTTCTTAAATTGGCGAAAACTTGGCTGAGTTGGGTTTTAACTTTTCAAACGCATTTCAAAACTCATATGCATTTGCGATTGAATTTTAAAATGAAGACTCAATTTCTCAAAAATGACACCACCACTGAATTCCTCAGTGAAAAATACTCAAGATTGATTAAAGATTCACTAAATTCCATGAAGTTTTGGTTTGGTTTCAATCATTCACGCCCTTGCTTTTGGTTATGTTTGTTGCCCAGAAATCAACTTATTTTCGCTATGTATGTTTTTGTTTCCATCCAATTAATGGATGTAACAGCCACCCCAGTGGCAGACCATTGCGCGCCTTATGACCTTTCTACCAGCATGACCAGGGTTCGATCCGGGTGGAGGTCGAACCCTTTTGTTTTTTTATTTTCCAATTCCCATTGATGAACTATTTTATTCATTCTTTTCACTTCCCTATCACACGCGCGTGCGCGCCCCAGTGGTAAGTTTGTGTGTTTGTAAACACCAGGGCGTGGGTTCAAACCCCGCCCACGCCCCTTTCTTTTTATTTGCTTGGTGGTTTGCTTATTTATTTTATTTTCATAAAATCAGTCAATTTTCGAATGTTCATAACTTATTTATTTTTTGTCAGATTTAATCCATTCTTTTTGTAACCTCTTCATTATGATGTCTATTTATTTTAATAAATTGTGATATCACATTTCGTTTGTTTTTACAACGCTTTGAATCTCACTTATTAGTAGGATCGTTCCTAGGTCTTTACCATGCATTTCAATTAGAATTCCCATCATTTCCATGTTCATTTCTATCTTGTGAGACTTATCTTTTATGTTAATTAGCATTTTAGGTTGTCACTCTCTCATTGGTCGTTACCATATGTTTTCTTTCCGTTTCGCTTTATTAAGTTTATCTCATTACCTCCTAAATTACGAGGCTAAACTAATTTAGCTGTGTGATATTGTTATCTAGGCATAGTCGTTACTTTCAATTGTCATTTGTTTACATGGTTGTTACCTTCATCATACTTTCAATCCTTGCTAAAACATGCCTTCATCGTTGTTAAGATATGCCATTTGTAGCACTGCTTGCATTTCTTGGTTGAAACCATTCATCTAATTTGAATTACTTGCTCATTATAATGTGCTTACCCATCTTTGATTGTAATCTTTGTCTTCCATATTCCTCATACTTGAATAGCTCATTACCTCCTCCCTTGACTTTGAAAAGGCATTTTGAACCTTAGTTAAGATCAAAATCCATAAGCCATTTGACTTTGCTTAAAGTCTAAACAACCTTCCCCCTCACTAGGAGTGTTTACAACTAGAACCCTAGGATAGAGTTGTTAACTCTATGTAAGGATCATGGATATGATCACTTACTTCCCCCTTTGAGTGTTACAACATAGACATAGAGAGTTTTGTGAAACTCTACACAAGCATGGATATGTTTGTTCCCCCCTTGAACCTTGATCATAATCAAGTGTTCTTCATCCCTAATAAGGTGAACTACGATTGCTCTGATTCTATCCTAGTTAGGATACGTAGGCAGAGGACGTGATGTCTTTGTGAGCAAGCTTAGAAACTATCTTTAGGTTTTAACCTTTACCTTTTACCCAATAGCCAAACCTTAGCAAATATTTAACAAACTTAGCATACAAACAAACAAAAGGTTCCTGTAGAGTACTACAGATGTTTAGGATGTGAAATACCTACCCTATGCATAACCAACCCCCGATCCCCGAATCTCTTAGCGTTGTTGTAACATCGCGCAAAAGGTTCTTTCTTTCTTTAGACCTTTCCTTTGGATAAATTAAAGTCCGGTTGTAAAAGAATTAAGGTTCAAGTTAATTCAATAGCTTGATATCCGATTTTCACCGCAACAGAAATGGCGACTTCACTGGGGAAACTTACTTAACTTGAGGGTTTATCCTATTTTGTTTGTTTGTATGCTATGTTTGTAAATATTTGCTTAACATGTATATTTGTCAATATATTTGTTTAATTGTTCGATATTGGGTGTTTGAGTGGTGAGACGGTCCTATACCCGGACTTGAGTGAAATTATGATAGGATGGTGGTATATTCAAGAAGGCTTATAGGGAGTTGATTCCCGATCAAGCTAACTTGAGAAATCACCGCTTAGTGTAGGCCCTCTTGAAAGTGTTAGTATTGTTGATCGAGTATTCGTGAAAACAATGCTACTTTCAACGAAGGAGCCCATGACACTGTGGACTTTTAGAAGACATTCTACCCCACTTTGGCCTTATTAGGACGTAGTGCGATGACTATAAGGAAGTATTTCCGAAGTAGTTGATACGCGATACTACACTCAGGCGAGATTCTCTTAAGAATATTATCAATTACCAAGTAAATTGGGAAGTCGATAATATCCGAAAGATGGGTCGATGACTCTGGGAACTTTGTAGAACCCGTTCGGCAGGTACAATCAATCCGTAGCACAATCTTTGGGGATGGGTAGACCTTCGAACTCATGCTTGTCCTTAACCCTAAACCTGTGTTGTGTGCATATGCATCTTGTTTGTGTTTTCATATCATCATATCATCATATCATCATATGGTTTCATGGAACTCAGACTTTGTTGTTTGTAAATATCAGAGGACGTCATGAACATTGAAAGAAAGAAAACTTTGAAATACACTTACAAGGGTTTTAACCTAGATGATTTGAAAAGATTGAGCACCTTGGTGACAGATTCAGAGGGATTTCAAAGCCGGTACGGGAAGCTGTTGCTACTCTTGAAGATAAAAATGGATAGTGGACTTCTCTCTACCCTCCTCCAGTTTTATGACCCGCTCTACCATTGCTTCACATTCCCTGATTATCAGCTAGTACCCACACTAGAAGAGTATTCGCAGTTAATTGGGTTACCTATTCTTGAAGAATCTCCTTTTCCGATTGTAGAGAAGGACCCCAAAGAGCAGGATATCGCCAAAGCTACACGTTTGGGAGTGGATGATATAAAAAAGATTCTGATTACAAAAGGGGGAGTCTTTGGGTTAAAAGCAGAATTCTTGGTTGAGAAAGCTCAATACTATGCAGATCATCTAAGCATGGATGCATTTGAGGCTATCCTCGCCTTACTCATCTATGGTATATTCTTGTTTCCAAGCTTTGAGAATTTTGTGGACCTCAATGCCATCAAAATTTTCTTAAAGAAGAACCCTGTGCCTACCTTGTTAGCAGACGCGTACCATTCTGTTCATCTGAGGAACTTCCATAATGGAGGAATGATCACTTGTTGCGCTCCTTTATTGTACAAATGGTTCACTTCACACTTACCCAAAGCCAACGCTTTTTGGGATCCAAAGAAAGGATGGTGGTCACAAAAGATCATGGCCCTTACCCATTCTGATATTGATTGGTATAATCGTGATTATGATGGGATAATGATTATTGACAGTTGTGGGGAATTTAGGAACGTACCTCTTCTCAGCATTAATCGAGGGATCAGCTACAATCCGATACTTGCCCGCCGACAATTGGGATACCCTCTAAAAGACAAACCCAAAAGTGTTCAAGTAGAAAGCATCTTCTTCAAAGAAGGGGAAGACAGTCAAGGATTAAAAGAGAAAATTCTAGAAGCTTGGAAGCGTCTGCATAAAAAAGGAAAGAAAGATCTTGGAAAACTCAACTGTGTTTCTTTAGAACCTTACCTCCAATGGGTTCGGAAAAGAGTCGTCACACTAAAGATGCCATATCCTAAACAAGAGCCTATGGCCTTAAAGGAAGAACGCCCGTTGGTCTTCATGTCTGAAGAAGAAAAGTTGAAAATTGCTTTGGTCAAAGCACAGCAAACTGAAGAAGCTTGGAAGCACAAGTATCAGATAGTCATTGAAGAAAATGCAGAGCTCCGGAGACAACTCCAGTCAAAAGATGAATAAATCCTCTCTTGTAAGAAGAGGAAAGCACTAGAGGAGCCTTATGAGCCTCAGTCTAATCCATGGAAGATAATTGTGGACAGACTCATCATTGAGAAGACTCAGTTGGAAAGAAAGATCGAGAAGCTCAACCTCAGGCTGCTAGGAGAACCTTGATAGATTGCGCCAATTTGTTTAGTTAAAACTCTTGTAAGAGGAAATGATGTTTTGTAATATGTTTTGTTTATTAATGAAATGACGATTTCCGATGTTCAAAAATATCTGAGTTCCATGACAATCAGGTGCATTTGCATTCACACTTCTTCTAATCATTCAAGGAAATTCAACTTTTTCTTTGCAGGCAACGACATGGTAAGAAGAGGCATGCTTCGAGTCCCGGATCTGAGATTGGGCCGTCTAAGAATGTTAACCAGACTTGTCCGAAATCCTGCTGCTTTCATAGCCAAATATGGGGACCTATTGCCATTAATAAGCGCTCCAATCAATGAGCCCATGTTGCATGCTTTGTTGGAGTTCTATCATACAACTTACCACTGCTTTGTGTTTCCAGATTTTCAGTTACTCCTGACCCTCGAAGAGTATAATGCTTACTTGAAGATCCCATGGTTTACACTCCCTTATGGAAAACCAAAGAAGAAGGACTTAGCTAAAGCCCTGCATATCAAGATGGAAGACTTACCACCAATGAGGGCGAAAGCAGGGTGGTATGGAATGGATGCCGGGCCTCTAATGGAAATGGCCAAGTATCACTATGAAAGTCGAAACCTGGGCATTTTTGAGGCAATTTTGGCACTACTAATATATGGACTGTATCTGTTCCCAAGCAATTACGACTTCATCAGCGAGGAAGCAATACGTCTCTTCATCCTCAAAAGTCCGGTCAACACAATACTGGCTGATACTTATGTGGTCATCCACCGTTTTGCCTTGTATGATTGTGGGCGATTCTCATGCTGTCTTGCACTACTCGACCGATGGTTTACTTCTCATCTGCCAAGGACCCATATCCTTTGGAGGCTTCCTACCAAAAACGCTTGGGTTTCTAAACTTGTCACTCTCAGACACCATGATATCACCTGGTACGACACTAGCATCGGCGACCAAATCATGATTTCCAGTTACGGAGATTTTCCCAATGTGCCTCTCATTGGGATACAAGGGGTGATCACTTATAATCCTATCCTTGCTAGGCGTCAACACGGGTATCCTACCGGGCCAGAGCCTGAACCAGAACTGTTGAGGCCCCGCTTCTGTGAGACAGGTCGCAACCAAGAACTAGAAGCTAATGCCCAATACGCTCAAAGAGATCCACACCTCATGGGCCCAACTCCAATGGAGAATGCAAGTTGCCTAACCACCAGGGGGTACCTGCTATGGTCAAAGGAAATTGCTTTAATCATGTTCTACACTCACGACTACGAGATAACCATGGAACCTGAAGTCCCCGCGACTAGGGAAGAACTGAAATACGCTTTGGTTAAAGCGCAAAGGGAAAATGAAGACCTGTGGGAGATTATCCGCCAGGATCAAGTTCATGCCGGGGTCCAAGAAGGAGAGGGGTCGTCTTGTTAGATTGGTTTTTGTTTCGCCATTTCCCTGTTTTCCCTAAAAAAAGGATTGAAATCCTGTTTGTTGCATTTACTTTCATTGTAAGAAAAGTCTTGCTTTTTAGCAAAGACCACTCTATTGTAATAGATTTCCAGCTATCAAATGAAAAACGCTTTTTAAAGCACGTCGTCACATGTTGGTCTAACTTTTTGTCTGTAAACGAAAATTTTAAGTTTCCTTGAATGGTTTATGCATCCGCATTCGCATGTCATCCTACATCAATCTTGCATTTGGGGTTCCGCAGCACATCTTTTGTTCTTGTCCAGAGAAAGAGAGAGAGGAGAAAAGGAGTCATGCTGAGTACCCACCGATACAACACACGGTCCCAAGCTCAAAAGAAGATGGCAGATAACGATCAAAGGTTCGACCGAATGGATAATGACATTGAAGGGATCAAAGGGGACGTCAACCAGATCTTAGAAGTCCTCAACATGATCAAAGCAAAAATGGATACACAACCTACAGTGATCTCCGAAGTTGCCACAACAGCAGCCAATGTCACGATGGCTCCTGTTACTTCAGCAGAGTTTCCCTATGGCATGTCCCGGGATTTTGTACCACCTTTCAACGGCATGCAGTCTTCAGGTCTCAATCCGTTGTTCGACTCAACAATCAGAAACCCCATTTTTACTACAGCAGGTGGACCCACCACAGTACGACCAGTCTTCGCCAATCAACAGCCAATCTTTGATATACCCGATGGATCCGAAGCTGAGGACGAAAAACACGAAAAATTAAGGGTAGAAATGGACATCATGGCCAAGAGGATGAGGGCCATTGAGGGAAATCACGTCTTTGGATCTGATGCCAAGGATCTATGTCTGGTATCTGGATTAGTGTTCCCTCAAAAGTTCAAAATACCGATCTTCGACAAATATGAAGGGACCACTTGTCCTAAAGAGCACTTAATCATGTACTGTAGGCGGATGGCTCCGCATATTGAAAATGATAAACTGTTAGTACACTGTTTCCAAGATAGTCTAAAAGGAGCTTCGGCCAAGTGGTATCTCGGTTTAGATCAAGCTAAGATTCACAGTTTCCAAGACCTCTCAGATGCTTTTATTCAACAGTACAAGTACAACATGGACCTAGCTCCAGACCGCCGTCAGCTTCTTAATATGACGCAGAAAAATACCGAAACCTTCAAAGAGTATGCGCAAAGGTGGCGCGGAACTGCAGCACAAGTAGAGCCTCCCCTTACTGAGAAGGAGTTGGCAGATTGGTTTGTGGATACAGTTCGACCCGAATTCTATAAACGTTTGATCAGCAGCGTTACAACAAATTTCTCTGATATTGTGGCAGTAGGGGTTAAGGTAGAAGCGGGTTTGAAGAGCGGAAAAGTGACTACTTCAAATGTTACTTCAAGCGCCAACACGGCAAAGAAGCCAGTCAGCTCGTTCCACAAAAAGAAAGAGGGAGAAGTGAGCGCAATCACATATGGAAAGAAAGTACAAAGCTCTCGAAGCCTCCACCAACAGTACCAACCATCATATATAGCGGCAGTGACCCCGGTTTTTCAGCCTTCTTCGCAGCATGGTCCCCAACCTGGGCCATTCAACAATCAACACCAGTATCAGCCTGGCGGTCAGCAACAGTATCGCACCAGTAATCAACAACAAAGCCAGCAGCCGCAGAGTCAACAACCTCAGAACAGGGCCCCGAGGGCAAATTATCCAGCAAATAGGCCAAAGATACATCCTATTCCAATGAGTTACACCGACCTGTTTCCCATGCTAGTAGAAAGAGGGTTGGTTAAAACAAGAAAATTAGGTGCTCCACCTAATCCACTCCCGTTCTATTATGATGCGAATGCTCGCTGCCCATTTCATGAGAATGCTCCAGGCCACAATCTCGAAGGTTGCTTCGCCCTTCAGCACCTAGTTCGCGAGCTTATCGAAAAGGGAACTCTATCCTTCGAAGATAATCCGCCCAATGTTAAAAGCAACCCTCTTCCCAATCATGGTGGAGTCAATGCCATTACTGAAGAAGGGGAAGGGTCAGAAGATAAGAAGGTTACCACTGTTGGTGAGATCAAAGTGCCATTAGCAGACCTGCACAAACGCCTCGCTCAGGCGTGGTTACTCAAGACATCTCACGAAGATTGCAGAGAATGTATGCTGAATCCTGAGGGTTGTGACACTGTGAAAAAGGATATTCGAGCTATGATTGAACAGGGAATGATAGAAATTGCCCACCGAAAAAAGGAAGAAGATGTGGCAGTCATCGAGCCTGTGTTTAACATACCAGGAGAATCCAACAAGGGAGCTGGGTCCAGAGATGATAACAGTAACAAAAACTACAAGAATATTCGGCCAGTATTTCGTGATGACACACCCCCGAAATTCGGGAGAAGACAGATTAGATTCGAGCCAAGAGGAGGACTCCAGCCTCGCCCAAGAGCCGTGACACCAAAACAAGATTATTCATGGTGTGAAGGGATTTTCAAAGAAAAGAAACCAGTAAGTGTGGCCAACATCGCCGGTGGAAGCAAAATGACCCGGAGTGGTCGTATCTATCAACCTCGAACATACAACGAGGCGCCTCCACCAGCAGCTTCCGTTCAAAAGACGCCTGTTCCTCAGAAACCTGTTCCGGAGACAACCACCGCCAAAGAACCTTTAGTTAAAAGAAAAGAAAATCTCAAGAACGATGAAGAAGAATTCTTGAGAATCATTCGACGAAGCGATTATAGGGTGGTGGACCAATTGAATCAGACACCCCCCAAGATCTCGGTCATGGCTTTGCTTTTAAGTTCTCCAACACACCGCCAGGCATTACTCAAAATCCTGACGCAGGCTCACGTCACTAAGGATATTACAGTGGGGCAGTTCGACTCCGTTGTAGCAAATATCACTGCCTGCAACACTTTGAGCTTTGATGATAATGACCTAACGACTGAGAAGCGCAAGCACAATCTTGCCTTGCATGTATCAGTCAAGTGTGAAGCGGACACAATGTCCCGAGTTCTTGTGGATACTGGGTCAACACTCAATGTAATGCCTAAAAGAACTTTGGCCAAGCTGGCATATCAAGGCGCTACCATCAGACCAACCTCTCTTATAGTCAAGGCGTTCGACGGATCCAGGAGAACCGTGATAGGAGAAGTTGACCTCCCTATTCTAATTGGACCCCAAATCTTTGAAATCACCTTCCAGGTGATGGACATAAATCCGGTTTATAGCTGCTTATTGGGAAGACCCTGGATTCATACAGCTGGCGCTGTCACTTCCACACTCCACCAAAAAATGAAGTTTGTTGTAAATGACCAGCTAGTCATTGTCCATGGAGAGGAGGACTTGATGGTAAGCAACTTGTCATCTTTCCGGTATATTGAGGCTGATGAAGACTCTCTCGAAACAACTTTCCAAGCACTAGAAATAGCTCACGCTGTTCTAGTAGATGAATCAGACATAACCCAAAGGCCATTATTTACCTCTGCTCAAAGTATTAAGGCAGCACTGAAAGCCGGAGTCCCACTGGGTTGGGGAGAGGTCATCGAGGTCAATGCTCGGGCCAAGAATGATCGACAAGGGTTGGGTTACAAACCAACTCCGGAAGGCGAGCCAGAAGAAAGCACCATGAGGAAGAAGTCTTTAAAAGAGATATTCACCAGCGGCGGTGTGCAAGTTAATGCCATTATTTCTGAAAATGAGGACGGTAATCTGGATCATCTAATAACTAGAGGAGGAGGAGCATTGCGCAATTGGGAGGCTGTGGAAGTTCCCATCTTTTTACCTTTAGAGTAATTCATTCTGCCTGTTAGCTTTGTGTCTTTCTTTAAAAATTTCTTGGTCTTGCCCAAGACCTGTGAATTATTTTGTACTGGGCCACTTTGCAAAAATTGAAAATCATTAATGAAAAAGTGTTTTTGTTAAAACTCTTGTTATTTGGTTGCACATCACTTTCACTCTTTTTTGGAAAAATGGCAATCTCTTTTGGAAAATAATAAAAACCACCCTTCATCTGCATGTTTGTGTGTGAGTGCCCAATTGTTCCTAAATAAAACATGCAGAATACCCCCATCAACCACAGAATCCTATGATCATTCGGTTCCTTCTATTAGCGGTTCATTCGTCTTTCAAGCTGAAGAAGAGAACGAAGGAGAGTTAGAGGTCCCAGAAGAGTTAAAGAGAATAGCTGAGCACGAAGATGATTATATCCAGCCCCATAAAGAGCAGACGGAAGTCATCAACTTGGGGTCAGAAAAGGACAAAAGAGAAGTCAAGATTGGGGCGTCATTAAGGCCAGAAATCAAAGACAAGTTGATAACAATCCTCAGAGATTTTGTTGATATATTTGCTTGGTCCTACCAAGATATGCCAGGGTTGGATACTGACATTGTCATGCACAAACTCCCCCTGAAACCAGAATGTCCTCCGATCAAACAAAAGCTTCGCAGGTCGAGACCAGATATGGCACTTAAAATCCGAGATGAGGTCAAAAAGCAAATAGATGCTGGTTTTCTAGCAGTATCCAAGTATCCAGAATGGGTGGCCAACATTGTACCGGTCCCGAAAAAGGATGGCAAGGTTAGGATGTGCGTCGACTACAGGGATCTAAATAAAGCAAGTCCGAAGGATGATTTCCTGTTACCACATATTGACACTTTGGTAGATAACACTGCAAGCTTTGCAGTGTTCTCATTCATGGATGGATTTTCGGGTTATAACCAGATAAAAATGAATCCAGAAGACATGGAAAAAACAACTTTCATCACACCATGGGGCACCTATTGTTATAAGGTAATGCCTTTTGGTTTGAAGAACGCAGGGGCAACGTATCAGAGAGCTATGGTCACACTATTTCATGATATGATGCACAAGGAAATCGAAGTGTACGTGGATGATATGATTGCAAAATCCCAAAGTGAAGAAGACCACTTGGATCATCTACTGAAGCTATTTGGAAGACTCCGAAAATATCAATTGAGATTAAATCCAGCCAAATGCACCTTCGGAGTTCGCTCAGGCAAGCTACTTGGTTTCATCGTTAGTCAGCGGGGAATTGAGGTAGACCCTAACAAGGTTAAAGCAATCCAGGAGATGCCTGCTCCTAAAACTGAGAAACAAGTTAGAGGCTTCCTTGGACGTTTGAATTACATCTCCAGGTTCATCTCCAATCTGACTCCTACTTGCACACCAATCTTCAAGTTATTACGAAAAGATCAAACAGTGGTATGGAATGAAAACTGCCAGGCGGCGTTCGATAAAATCAAGCAGTATTTGCAAGAACCTCCAGTGCTGATTCCCCCGGTACCTGGAAGGCCTTTGTTCATGTATATGACCGTATTAGAAAGTTCGATGGGCTGTGTCTTGGGCCAGACTGATGAGTCAGGGAAGAAAGAACATGCAATCTATTATCTAAGCAAGAAGTTCACTGATTGTGAGAGTCGTTACTCTCCCCTGGAAAAAGCTTGTTGTGCACTGGCATGGGCTGCTAAACGTCTAAGGCAGTACATGATTTGCCACACTACGATGCTGATTTCTAAGATGGACCCCATCAAGTACATCTTTGAGAAACCAGCTCAGACAGGAAGATTAGCCCGATGGCATATGCTCCTATCAGAATATGATATCCAGTACGTTGCTCAGAAATCCATCAAAGGGAGCATTTTGTCAGAACACCTTGCAGAGCATCCTATGGAGGATTATCGACCGCTCAAGTTCGACTTTCCCGATGAAGATGTGATGTATATTCAGCGCACGAAACCAGAGCCTGGTCCAGAGGAAGGTCCCGAGCCGGGGTCCCGTTGGGAGATGATGTTCGACGGAGCGTCAAACAAAAATGGACATGGCATCGGAGTTGTTCTAAAAAATCCAACTGGAGGGTACACTGCGGTCACAGCCCGACTCTGTTTCTCTTGCACAAACAACATAGCGGAATACGAAGCCTGCATCCTAGGATTGGAGGCTGCCATTGATCTCCGTATCAAAATCTTGGAAGTAATTGGTGATTCTGCTTTGGTGATATACCAACTCAAAGAGGAATGGGAAACCAGGGATGAAAAATTGATTCCTTATAAGACCCACATCCTAGAGATGGCTGAGTATTTTGATGAAATTACCTTCAAGCACGTACCAAGGGCGGAAAATCACATTGCCGATGCATTGGCCATGATGGCATCCATGTGGAAAGTCCAGTTTGTCAACGAGGCACCTCTGATTCGCATCGAAAGAAGGACAGTACCCGCATACGTCATGGCAATAGACGAAGAACTTGGGGAGAAGCCATGGTTTCATGATATCAAGAATTTCCTTCAAAACCAAGAGTATCCCGCTGACGCATCCACAATTGACAAAAGAGCGATACGGAGGTTGTCATCTAAATTCTTCATCAGCAATGGCATCTTGTACAAAAGAAACCATGATATGGTCTTACTCCGATGCGTTGATGAAAATGAGGCGAATCTCATAATGGCCGAAGTACACGAAGGAACTTTCGGCACCCATGCAAATGGCCACACCATGGCTAAAAAAATATTAAGAGCAGGTTACTTCTGGTTAACTTTGGAGACGGATTGCATACTCTTCGCTCGAAAGTGTCATAAATGTCAAGTTTATGCTGATAAAGTGCATATCCCTCCACATCCTCTCAATGTGATGACGTCACCTTGGCCTTTTGCAATGTGGGGCATAGACATGATTGGGGCAATAGAGCCTAAAGCTTCTAACGGCCATCGCTTCATCCTTGTCGCAATTGATTATTTCACCAAATGGGTGGAAGCAGCGTCATATGCAAATGTGACAAAGCAAGTGGTCGCACACTTCATTAACAAGGAAATTGTCTGCCGATATGGCATCCCTAACCAGATCATCAATGACAACGGGTCGAATCTGAACAACAAAACAATGAAGGAACTCTGTGACGATTTTAAGATCAAACATCATAACTCGTCCCCTTACAGACCTAAGATGAATGGCGTAGTGGAAGCCGCAAACAAAAACATCAAAAAGATAATACAAAAAATGGTCGTAACTTACAAAGATTGGCATGAGATGTTACCATTTGCTTTGCACGGCTACCGGACATCAGTACGCACTTCGACAGGGGCAACTCCCTTTTCCTTAGTGTACGGGATGGATGCAGTGCTACCCATTGAAGTCAAAATACCTTCCTTGAAGATCTTGACGGAAGCAGAGTTGGATGAAGACGAGTGGATAAAAGAAAGATTTGATTCGTTGAATCTCATCGACGAAAAAAGAATGACGGCCATGTGTCACAGTCAAATCTATCAACAAAGGATGGCTCGGGCATTCAATAAGAAGGTTCGTCCCAAAGAGTATAGGGAAGGAGAGCTGGTGCTTAGAAAAATCCTACCTACACAAAAAGACATGCGTGGCAAGTGGATGCCCAACTACGACGGCCCTTTCATTGTGAAGACTGTTTTCTCCGGAGGATCTCTGATTCTCGAAACCATGGATGGCGAATCACTCAAGTATCCCATCAACTCAGACGCAGTAAGAAAATACTACGCCTGAAAACGGAATGCATAGAAAGAGGATTTCAATGCCTCGACAAGAAAAACCCAATGTTTGAAAGATGACGGACGCTGGGGCGGACTCCTGTGCAGAGTATTAGAAGAAAGGTCAAAGCTTGTTGTTCTCGTCAGAAGTAGCAAAGCGAGTGAACTGATAGTCGGAAGGACCAAATTATTATGGGATTCTGTAATCTTTTCTGTTGCCATTTTTCAAAACTTTTAAAATCCCCAAGGCTTTGTCTTTTGTAAAGTTCTTGTCCATCAATAAAATCAGTTATCTTTTTGGCCAAATCATTGTTATGATCTACTATTTTTGTTATGCAATTTCACTTATTTGTTAATAAGAATTTTTTATGAAAGCAAAGTGTTTTGAAAAACCTAAGTCTTGTTTTAAAAAGAAAGAAGGAGAAAGCACAATTTGACAAAATGATTGAAAAGTTCTAAAGGTAATATGATGATATTACACAGTTCTCGAAGTTGTGGAAATCGCTGTTGTCTTTGACCGAGATAAATACGTCCGATAGCAATTCTAGCTTTTAAGCTAAGACTCCTTCCTTGCAAGATTATGGGGGACATTACTGAGGAAAAATCGTTATCTGTATCAAAGAAGGAAGTTTCGCCTGATTTGAGGCATTTTGAAGCTCAGCGTGATAAGTTCCCTCTTTATTGGATTTTCCTTTGTCCCTCCGGGTCGTTCTGTGTCTTGCATACAGCATCATGCTAGCATACGCATTTGTTTGCATTCCCACCATTGAGGTCCTTTGGTCGTTACCTTTATCTTTGTTTTGTTGTTACAAGTTCGTTTTAGAGTTGACACCCTGGGATTTCCTTATTTTTGTTCTGGGAGAGTAGTGGTGACTAGCAATGTTTGGTTTATACAAACAGAGGGTTATTACCAATTTTCACCTCCGATTGGGTTATCACTAACAAACTGTGAAAGATTAGTGGTCACTAGCACGTATTCAGAACTAACTATGTTTGGTATAGTAGTTTGGTCATCACCAGCAATTTTCCAAACCCAGTCGTCACTGATTCGGTTATAAGGCCAACCAATTGTCATTGGAGTCCTTTTGATTCGGTTTTCACCAATCTGTGCTAAGAAATCTAGTGGTTACTAGTATTGCCTTCTAAAACCAATGATCATTGGTACTTGAGTTGGTCGTCACCAAAATTCCCTAAAATTCCAATAATTATCGGCATCGCCTGGAATCCAATAGTCATTGGTACCTGTTTGATTTGGTTATTACCAGTCTTTTGAATCTAGTAGTTACTAGTGTTACCTTCAGACCCAATTGTTATTGGTGGCTTTTGATTTGGTTATTACCAATCTTTCTAAGTCTAGTGGTCACTAGCATTGCTTGGAAAATCTAGTATTCACTAGCCGTATCCAGTACCAGTTGTTATTGGTATACCCCTGGACTTGGTCGTCACCAGTTACCATAAGTCCAATGATTATTGGCATCGTTTAAATCAGATTGTTATCACCACTTTGGTCTGGTTGTTACCAAACTCAGTGAAAATCCAATGGTCATTGGTCTCCTGGGACTCGATCGTTACCAATTTCTCCATTTAAGTCTAGCAGTTACTGGTATTACCCAGAATTAGTTATTATTGGTATATCCTGGTTTGGTCATCACCAGCCTCCTCTAAGTCCAGTAGTTACTGGCATTGCTTGAAAGCTAATTGTTACAAGTTGATCGTTACCAGCTTCCCCAACCGAAGTCCTGTGTTTTACCAATATTGTTTGGAAACGCCCAATTAAAACTTTGATTTAGTCGTCACCATACCCCCAGGAAGTCTGAGCGGTATTTAGCACTTTTTGGAAATCAAGCTCTGGATCGGTCGCCACCGTTTCCCCAGTAAGTCTAGTGGAAACTAGCACTGTTTGAAACTTCTTGTTGTTCTAGTCGTCACCAGTCTCCCCAGTTGAAGCTTTTGATTTTCCAGTCGAGTCTCGGAGAACTAGTAGGCACTGGTTTCCCCGGCGCGTCCGGTCTTATTTCTAACCTTTCCCTGAAGATCCCGTTTGAACTCTTCGTTATAGGAATTTTCTCATCTGGTTATCCCCAGTGAGATTCGTGTATCTGTTTTGTATTTTTTCCCTCGGTGAAGTTGTGCTTCCCCAGTAGATTTGTTCCCCAGCAAAGTTTTCCCCAGTGAAGAATTGCCATCTTCCCCGGTGGGCTTCCTCATCTGTTTATCCCCAATGAGGTTCATATCTCCTTTCCCCAATAAAGGTGTGTCTTCCCGGGTGAAATTTGTGTCCCCTGCGTGAGAGATTCCGTTGAACAAACATCATTAGTCATGTCTGAACTATCTTGCTTACTTCGCTCGGAATCTTTCCCTAGTGTGTTGGGTCCTCGTGAGTGGTTACTCGTCGTTTCGCCGTTCTTTTATATTTGCTCGTGTGTCCGCATCTGTCTTGCATTCAAGCATCATATAGCATCATTTAGATTCATGGCATATTTGCGTTCATCCTTTTTGCATACCATCGGATCTAAGGGACAAAATTTCTGGTTTACTATATTTAAATACCTTTCACTGCGATTCTATGAGGATTGTCATCTCTCATCACCATCTAGTGAAGATATTTAAATAGGGGCAACTGTTGCACCCCAAATTTTGACCCCTTAGATCCTCATCATCATTTTAGGATCATATTCAGTTGATTAACTAACCTTAACCCATTTCCAGTTTATCTTTGTTAAGATGCAGATGAATTAGGGTTCCGTACCGTCAAAATCGAGATTTCAATGGTCTGACCAATTAATGTTTTGGATTGATTCAACTTCAAATAAGTCTCCACAAGATCAAATATACTCCATTGGATCAAGTATGAATTCAATTTGAGGTGGTCACCCAAGAATTGAGAACAGTGTAGTTCAAGACGCCCGATTAGGGTTTTCGATCAGGAAAAGTCAACTGTAGTTTGAATTTTGGTTTAAAAAGTGTTTCAATGGTGGGATCAAGGTCCCTTAAGTTCCTATGGCTTAGTAAAGTCCATCCAAAGAGTTTCAAGTCTTCAGAATGTCCGGATCACCGACAGTCGACTCGGTAGTCACCGATCGATCGTACGGTTGACCGAAAAGTCAACCCCCTCAAGTTTTAGGAATTGGACTTCAAGTGGTGAAGCAAAGTTGTTCCTTATGTCATGAGGGACCTACATATCAATTTTCATGATCATCGGATCAAAGACGTGAGAGTAATTGGAAAAACGGGAAATTAGGGTTTCGAAAGGGGCTAAACCCTAACTCCCTAACCGCACACCCGATCGAGGTGGTTCAAAGCTCGTCGGAAAGCTCTTAACAATTCCTACAAAAGTCCTATACTAGTCCACTCTCAGAAAATGCATGGAATTGGAGTTATCATCAAAATCGATTTTTAGTACAAAACACTTAGTGAAATTCTGAAAATCTGGCTGCACTAAAACTTGTTTTTTGCTGACTTTAAGGGACTTTTCAACCAAGATGCACATAGATTTGGAACTTTTGGCAAACATGAATGTTGTATAGCTACATAAGGGCTTTCCAAAAAGTACAAAAACTCCCCAAGAGGAGTTATGAGCTGAGAGTTATGAAGTGTGAAAGATGGGCCTGTGCACTAGTTTGTTAACTTGCCTAAACCCAACATAAACTTGGTTCCCAACCATACACTTCATCTCTAACCATGGATGGACATCTGATATGATGAATTTAGAGGTTGGAATAGACAAATTCAGAAGAGAATCCAAGCAAGTACAAGATCTTGAGCAAAATCCATTACTTTAGTAGAAGAAAGTACAAAAGGTACAACAAGAGAGAGAAGGTTGGGGGGCTGCAACATGGGGGTTTGTCCTTTCTCACTATAAGGTCACTTCCTACAACTCATATAAGCTGATTTTTCTTGCATTGAGCCTTGCAACTAGTGTGAAGAGGGCTGCCACAAGGATATTGGCAAGATTCACTTCAAAACTTCATGAAACTCCTTTCAAAAATGGAAGTTACCAAGCTGCCCTCACCCTCACTCCTCCTATAAATAGGGGCATTCTCACCATCCTCAAAACACACCAGAGTTGCTTAAAAACATCAAGCATTACAGCTCTCTTTCTCTTTCTCTCTTTGCTAGTAAATGAAGAAAAGCTTAAAAACGCCAAAAACCGGCATTTTACAACTTTCACGCCATTTTCATTTCTAGCATTATCAACACTCCCACAACCATCCACACATCTTCTAAATCACATATAGAAGGTGTGTAATCCCTTGAACCACCAAAAATCTCAAAAAATCAAAAAGTCAACTCTCATTCCACCATACTTTGACCAAAACTACAAAAATCACCAAATCTTGTTCTAAACATTTTCTTGAGGTTTTGATCCCTCTAACACCTCATATATATTGTGCTTCAACTGTCCAAAGCACCAAAAGTCAGTTGGGAGGTCCAGTGCTCAAACTGTCCATAAGGTTGTATTGTTTCTTCAAGAAGAAGCAATATTCTCAAGCTTGCTCAAAGAAAGGAATTCTTGTTCTTGCATAGCTTAAGTGTGGGAAGACTACAAGAGGTATGTTATTCTAAGTCTCATTCATTAATATGCATTATCATGTATTGATTGGTTTTGTTAGAAAGCTCATACATTGTCATGTTGAAATGTTTTGTCAAGCATACTGTCAAGCACTTGTGAAGCCAATACCTTGTGTAGTTACTGTTGATATGCCATTAAAGTAGTATGTTTTCTTTACCTTTGCAAAAGTGTGATATTGAAAACTTGTTAAGATTGTGCTGTTGATGTTATTATGTTGATTCCTACCAAAACCTGTTTGGATTCTAAAATCTGCTGATAAGAGAGGTGTAGGTTAGATGCTGTAATGTTAGGCATTGTTGTGTTTAACACTTTACCATTTGTAATGTTCACCTTTATGAATGTTTAGACCTGGCTATTATGTGTTGGATTGTTTGGTAACTGCCACTAAGGTAGCAGAGGTGTGATATCACTTTTATGTTGGTACTGTTGCTGAATGTAAGTACTATTTTGCCTACTATCTTAAGAGTTTGTGAACAATTTGGACTAGTGATTATAGGATCATCATTCACAGTTGCTGCAAGTTGTGGGAACACAGTAATAAGTCATAAATATGGAGGGATATGTAAGGGATGCTACAGATAAGTATCAAATGAATAGGTCATTGGAATTAATGTTTGGCACTAGCTTTATGATGTCAAGATGAAATTTGTGAATATTGCTGTGTAAGAGCATCATGTTGCTGAGATTGGATTTAACTGTCTTGAGTTTTCATGGATATTTAACCTCTAGAGATATCAAGTTTGAACCCTCAGTTAGAGTTATCAAGATTTTGTCTCATAGAAGGCTTGTGTTTTGAGAGGAGGATTAATTGTTAAGATCTTTGTTTAACTGTCAATACATTGGATGAGTAAGTCATTACCATTTGCCAACTGTGAAAGAGGTAAACACATTGTTTTGGAACTATGACCTCACCAGTGCAGGTCAGAAAAGAGGCAATTAACTCTCAAACCATCAGTCCAACAACTCAATGTTCATTCTAATCTGTTTGTGTATAGTAGCTTAGGTTTGCAACCATTTTTTTTAGTTCTGTTAACTCTAGGATTCAGTCTAATCCATCTTGGCTGTTGGGATTTTAGTCATGCTGTTTGGAAATCTTGGAAGCTGAACAGTTGTAGTTTGGACTTGATATTAAGTTAAGAGTTTTTATAGTTGGTGCAGCTTTGGCCAGAGCTTTGGTTTTGGTTTCGAATTTTCATGTGCCTTGGAACTACTCTTTGGATTTGAACACAAGCCTGTTTTGGAGACTGAAAGTCCACATAGCAGGTTTGGCTTTGGTTTTGACACAGGTGATAAGGCTGTCACATTCAAGTTGGAAGGATATACCTCAACTGGTTTTATTCTGCAGGTTTGAATTCTGTTTAGAGGGTTAATGACTGATTTTAGTACAACCTCGATTGCTAGCATATCCATTTCTTTTTTGGGAAGGCTGCTATTAAAGCTAATTCAAGGGAATAAGGGACTTTTGATGAAGGGACTTGCTGGCTGCCTGCCACCATATCACTTGAACCAATCTTGTGCTGATGATTGTATTGAAGTCATTAGAGTAAGATTTTTGAAGCATCATACAACTGTTGTTGGTTTACTTTGATTAGAGGCTGCTATGCTTGAGTGCTTTGTCAGATTCATACTACTGCTAGAACTGATCAGAAGAATATAGGTGATGGCAATGCAAAGTGTTTGGTATAGGCTAATGAGGAAGGATCAAGTCTTGTTAGTTTGTTTTGTTTAACTTTAGGTTGTTTTCTTGCATTAAGCTTATTTGATTGAAGTTGTGGACTAATCTGGCTGGCCATGAGGTTTGAGTGTTGATCTTATGTTTTCAAATCTTTAGTTTGGTCAAGTCTTCATTTGGTATGTGGTTCTGTTATATTTGCTTTAAGTCATTATGTTTGGATTGCATTTGAACCATTGCTCATGATCACATGACCACACAAGGTTACACAAATGTATTTTCTTCTGCACCAACTGTTTTGGTTTAAGTGACAGCAATCTGTGTTGGCCTACATTAAAGTAGTAGCTGCCATGAAAAAGCAGGTCATTAAAACTGATGTTTAGTGTTGGCTTTGTGATACCAGGTGGTTGTTTGTGTCTTATTGAAAAATACCACTGCTTGAGGCCATCATGAATGATTGCTGAGTCAATGTTCATGTTATGACCTGATGCATCTCTGTGATGGCATTATGGTTTAGCCTGTTTTGATTTTGTTTCATCCAACATGCTAGACCCTGTTGATTTAAATTGTACTTGTTGCCCTCCTGTCAAATCAGCATGTTCATAAGATTGCCAATAGACATAGAATCTATGAGTGTAGGTGTTAACTTCATATTTTGATTTCTGTTGGAATGATGGAATCTTATTTTGAAATATGTGAGTTATGTTAAGTTTGTCTTGGTTGAATTGACAGCATGAGGCATTTTAGTGATTTACCAAACTGATATCCTTCTCTTAATCATGACAAACCTTTGGTTTTAATGCTTAGAAGTATAGTACATGTTTTTTTTCTTTCTTGAAATTCTGTCATGAAATTTTGAAGTGGAAATTCATCAGCTCATTGTTAAAAACTTGACTATCTGCTTTTGAAACTTGAATTCTAGATGCCATCAATGGTTCTATCCTTGTATATTAACAATAGAGTCATGAATCAGCACTTTTTCTTAAAAGCTAGTTGATATGTTTTGATGTGTGAAACTGTGAGATTAAAACTTGCACAGATTTGTCATCCTGCTCCAAGGCTGTGCCTGTCCCTTGGCTTACTTTAAACTTCAACTTGTGTGTGAGCAGTACATTTCAATGGTTGATGTCTTGATAAAGCATAATGCTGCATTGTTGTTATTAAACTGTTGGTTGGATACAAGGCTGTCTTGATGTATTTTCTTTGAGTTGCAATTGGTTGGTCACGTTCTAATCCGTGTCAGCATTGAGTTTTTTCCTTGAGGCGTAATCCATGAATACTTGATCTAAGGCATGTGCATGTTCTTAAATTGGCGAAAACTTGGCTGAGTTGGGTTTTAACTTTTCAAACGCATTTCAAAACTCATATGCATTTGCGATTGAATTTTAAAATGAAGACTCAATTTCTCAAAAATGACACCACCACTGAATTCCTCAGTGAAAAATACTCAAGATTGATTAAAGATTCACTAAATTCCATGAAGTTTTGGTTTGGTTTCAATCATTCACGCCCTTGCTTTTGGTTATGTTTGTTGCCCAGAAATCAACTTATTTTCGCTATGTATGTTTTTGTTTCCATCCAATTAATGGATGTAACAGCCACCCCAGTGGCAGACCATTGCGCGCCTTATGACCTTTCTACCAGCATGACCAGGGTTCGATCCGGGTGGAGGTCGAACCCTTTTGTTTTTTTATTTTCCAATTCCCATTGATGAACTATTTTATTCATTCCTTTCACTTCCCTATCACACGCGCGTGCGCGCCCCAGTGGTAAGTTTGTGTGTTTGTAAACACCAGGGCGTGGGTTCAAACCCCGCCCACGCCCCTTTCTTTTTATTTGCTTGGTGGTTTGCTTATTTATTTTATTTTCATAAAATCAGTCAATTTTCGAATGTTCATAACTTATTTATTTTTTGTCAGATTTAATCCATTCTTTTTGTAACCTCTTCATTATGATGTCTATTTATTTTAATAAATTGTGATATCACATTTCGTTTGTTTTTACAACGCTTTGAATCTCACTTATTAGTAGGATCGTTCCTAGGTCTTTACCATGCATTTCAATTAGAATTCCCATCATTTCCATGTTCATTTCTATCTTGTGAGACTTATCTTTTATGTTAATTAGCATTTTAGGTTGTCACTCTCTCATTGGTCGTTACCATATGTTTTCTTTCCGTTTCGCTTTATTAAGTTTATCTCATTACCTCCTAAATTACGAGGCTAAACTAATTTAGCTGTGTGATATTGTTATCTAGGCATAGTCGTTACTTTCAATTGTCATTTGTTTACATGGTTGTTACCTTCATCATACTTTCAATCCTTGCTAAAACATGCCTTCATCGTTGTTAAGATATGCCATTTGTAGCACTGCTTGCATTTCTTGGTTGAAACCATTCATCTAATTCGAATTACTTGCTCATTATAATGTGCTTACCCATCTTTGATTGTAATCTTTGTCTTCCATATTCCTCATACTTGAATAGCTCATTACCTCCTCCCTTGACTTTGAAAAGTCATTTTGAACCTTAGTTAAGATCAAAATCCATAAGCCATTTGACTTTGCTTAAAGTCTAAACAACCTTCCCCCTCACTAGGAGTGTTTACAACTAGAACCCTAGGATAGAGTTGTTAACTCTATGTAAGGATCATGGATATGATCACTTACTTCCCCCTTTGAGTGTTACAACATAGACATAGAGAGTTTTGTGAAACTCTACACAAGCATGGATATGTTTGTTCCCCCCTTGAACCTTGATCATAATCAAGTGTTCTTCATCCCTAATAAGGTGAACTACGATTGCTCTGATTCTATCCTAGTTAGGATACGTAGGCAGAGGACGTGATGTCTTTGTGAGCAAGCTTAGAAACTATCTTTAGGTTTTAACCTTTACCTTTTACCCAATAGCCAAACCTTAGCAAATATTTAACAAACTTAGCATACAAACAAACAAAAGGTTCCTGTAGAGTACTACAGATGTTTAGGATGTGAAATACCTACCCTATGCATAACCAACCCCCGATCCCCGAATCTCTTAGCGTTGTTGTAACATCGCGCAAAAGGTTCTTTCTTTCTTTAGACCTTTCCTTTGGATAAATTAAAGTCCGGTTGTAAAAGAATTAAGGTTCAAGTTAATTCAATAGCTTGATATCCGATTTTCACCGCAACAGAAATGGCGACTTCACTGGGGAAACTTACTTAACTTGAGGGTTTATCCTATTTTGTTTGTTTGTATGCTATGTTTGTAAATATTTGCTTAACATGTATATTTGTCAATATATTTGTTTAATTGTTCGATATTGGGTGTTTGAGTGGTGAGACGGTCCTATACCCGGACTTGAGTGAAATTATGATAGGATGGTGGTATATTC
The DNA here is from genome assembly GCA_963859935.3 of Lathyrus sativus. Classification (NCBI taxonomy): domain Eukaryota; kingdom Viridiplantae; phylum Streptophyta; class Magnoliopsida; order Fabales; family Fabaceae; genus Lathyrus; species Lathyrus sativus. The sequence continues at coordinate 434,760,406 of OZ012735.1, forward strand.
AAGAAGGCTTATAGGGAGTTGATTCCCGATCAAGCTAACTTGAGAAATCACCGCTCAGTGTAGGCCCTCTTGAAAGTGTTAGTATTGTTGATCGAGTATTCGTGAAAACAATGCTACTTTCAACGAAGGAGCCCATGACACTGTGGACTTTTAGAAGACATTCTACCCCACTTTGGCCTTATTAGGACGTAGTGCGATGACTATAAGGAAGTATTTCCGAAGTAGTTGATACGCGATACTACACTCAGGCGAGATTCTCTTAAGAATATTATCAATTACCAAGTAAATTAGGAAGTCGATAATATCCGAAAGATGGGTCGATGACTCTGGGAACTTTGTAGAACCCGTTCGGCAGGTACAATCAATCCGTAGCACAATCTTTGGGGATGGGTAGACCTTCGAACTCATGCTTGTCCTTAACCCTAAACCTGTGTTGTGTGCATATGCATCTTGTTTGTGTTTTCATATCATCATATCATCATATCATCATATGGTTTCATGGAACTCAGACTTTGTTGTTTGTAAATATCAGAGGACGTCATGAACATTGAAAGAAAGAAAACTTTGAAATACACTTACAAGGGTTTTAACCTAGATGATTTGAAAAGATTGAGCACCTTGGTGACAGATTCAGAGGGATTTCAAAGCCGGTACGGGAAGCTGTTGCTACTCTTGAAGATAAAAATGGATAGTGGACTTCTCTCTACCCTCCTCCAGTTTTATGACCCGCTCTACCATTGCTTCACATTCCCTGATTATCAGCTAGTACCCACACTAGAAGAGTATTCGCAGTTAATTGGGTTACCTATTCTTGAAGAATCTCCTTTTCCGATTGTAGAGAAGGACCCCAAAGAGCAGGATATCGCCAAAGCTACACGTTTGGGAGTGGATGATATAAAAAAGAATCTGATTACAAAAGGGGGAGTCTTTGGGTTAAAAGCAGAATTCTTGGTTGAGAAAGCTCAATACTATGCAGATCATCTAAGCATGGATGCATTTGAGGCTATCCTCGCCTTACTCATCTATGGTATATTCTTGTTTCCAAGCTTTGAGAATTTTGTGGACCTCAATGCCATCAAAATTTTCTTAAAGAAGAACCCTGTGCCTACCTTGTTAGCAGACGCGTACCATTCTGTTCATCTGAGGAACTTCCATAATGGAGGAATGATCACTTGTTGCGCTCCTTTATTGTACAAATGGTTCACTTCACACTTACCCAAAGCCAACGCTTTTTGGGATCCAAAGAAAGGATGGTGGTCACAAAAGATCATGGCCCTTACCCATTCTGATATTGATTGGTATAATCGTGATTATGATGGGATAATGATTATTGACAGTTGTGGGGAATTTAGCAACGTACCTCTTCTCAGCATTAATGGAGGGATCAGCTACAATCCGATACTTGCCCGCCGACAATTGGGATACCCTCTAAAAGACAAACCCAAAAGTGTTCAAGTAGAAAGCATCTTCTTCAAAGAAGGGGAAGACAGTCAAGGATTAAAAGAGAAAATTCTAGAAGCTTGGAAGCGTCTGCATAAAAAAGGAAAGAAAGATCTTGGAAAACTCAACTGTGTTTCTTTAGAACCTTACCTCCAATGGGTTCGGAAAAGAGCCGTCACACTAAAGATGCCATATCCTAAACAAGAGCCTATGGCCTTAAAGGAAGAACGCCCGTTGGTCTTCATGTCTGAAGAAGAAAAGTTGAAAATTGCTTTGGTCAAAGCACAGCAAACTGAAGAAGCTTGGAAGCACAAGTATCAGATAGTCATTGAAGAAAATGCAGAGCTCCGGAGACAACTCCAGTCAAAAGATGAAGAAATCCTCTCTTGTAAGAAGAGGAAAGCACTAGAGGAGCCTTATGAGCCTCAGTCTAATCCATGGAAGATAATTGTGGACAGACTCATCATTGAGAAGACTCAGTTGGAAAGAAAGATCGAGAAGCTCAACCTCAGGCTGCTAGGAGAACCTTGATAGATTGCGCCAATTTGTTTAGTTAAAACTCTTGTAAGAGGAAATGATGTTTTGTAATCTGTTTTGTTTATTAATGAAATGACGATTTCCGATGTTCAAAAATATCTGAGTTCCATGACAATCAGGTGCATTTGCATTCACACTTCTTCTAATCATTCAAGGAAATTCAACTTTTTCTTTGCAGGCAACGACATGGTAAGAAGAGGCATGCTTCGAGTCCCGGATCTGAGATTGGGCCGTCTAAGAATGTTAACCAGACTTGTCCGAAATCCTGCTGCTTTCATAGCCAAATATGGGGACCTATTGCCATTAATAAGCGCTCTAATCAATGAGCCCATGTTGCAAGCTTTGTTGGAGTTCTATCATACAGCTTACCACTGCTTTGTGTTTCCAGATTTTCAGTTACTCCTGACCCTCGAAGAGTATAATGCTTACTTGAAGATCCCATGGTTTACACTCCCTTATGGAAAACCAAAGAAGAAGGACTTAGCTAAAGCCCTGCATATCAAGATGGAAGACTTACCACCAATGAGGGCGAAAGCAGGGTGGTATGGAATGGATGCCGGGCCTCTAATGGAAATGGCCAAGTATCACTATGAAAGTCGAAACCTGGGCATTTTTGAGGCAATTTTGGCACTACTAATATATGGACTGTATCTGTTCCCAAGCAATTACGACTTCATCAGCGAGGAAGCAATACGTCTCTTCATCCTCAAAAGTCCGGTCAACACAATACTGGCTGATACTTATGTGGTCATCCACCGTTTTGCCTTGTATGATTGTGGGCGATTCTCATGCTGTCTTGCACTACTCGACCGATGGTTTACTTCTCATCTGCCAAGGACCCATATCCTTTGGAGGCTTCCTACCAAAAACGCTTGGGTTTCTAAACTTGTCACTCTCAGACACCATGATATCACCTGGTACGACACTAGCATCGGCGACCAAATCATGATTTCCAGTTACAGAGATTTTCCCAATGTGCCTCTCATTGGGATACAAGGGGTTATCACTTATAATCCTATCCTTGCTAGGCGTCAACACGGGTATCCTACCGGGCCAGAGCCTGAACCAGAACTGTTGAGGCCCCGCTTCTGTGAGACAGGTCGCAACCAAGAACTAGAAGCTAATGCCCAATACGCTCAAAGAGATCCACACCTCATGGGCCCAACTCCAATGGAGAATGCAAGTTGCCTAACCACCAGGGGGTACCTGCTATGGTCAAAGGAAATTGCTTTAATCATGTTCTACACTCACGACTACGAGATAACCATGGAACCTGAAGTCCCCGCGACTAGGGAAGAACTGAAATACGCTTTGGTTAAAGCGCAAAGGGAAAATGAAGACCTGTGGGAGATTATCCGCCAGGATCAAGTTCATGTCGGGGTCCAAGAAGGAGAGGGGTCGTCTTGTTAGATTGGTTTTTGTTTCGCCATTTCCCTGTTTTCCCTAAAAAAAGGATTGAAATCCTGTTTGTTGCATTTACTTTCATTGTAAGAAAAGTCTTGCTTTTTAGCAAAGACCACTTTATTGTAATAGATTTCCAGCTATCAAATGAAAAACGCTTTTTAAAGCACGTCGTCACATGTTGGTCTAACTTTTTGTCTGTAAACGAAAATTTTAAGTTTCCTTGAATGGTTTATGCATCCGCATTCGCATGTCATCCTACATCAATCTTGCATTTGGGGTTCCGCAGCACATCTTTTGTTCTTGTCCAGAGAAAGAGAGAGAGGAGAAAAGGAGTCATGCTGAGTACCCACCGATACAACACACGGTCCCAAGCTCAAAAGAAGATGGCAGATAACGATCAAAGGTTCGACCGAATGGATAATGACATTGAAGGGATCAAAGGGGACGTCAACCAGATCTTAGAAGTCCTCAACATGATCAAAGCAAAAATGGATACACAACCTACAGTGATCTCCGAAGTTGCCACAACAGCAGCCAATGTCACGATGGCTCCTGTTACTTCAGCAGAGTTTCCCTATGGCATGTCCCGGGATTTTGTACCACCTTTCAACGGCATGCAGTCTTCAGGTCTCAATCCGTTGTTCGACTCAACAATCAGAAACCCCATTTTTACTACAGCAGGTGGACCCACCACAGTACGACCAGTCTTCGCCAATCAACAGCCAATCTTTGATATACCCGATGGATCCGAAGCTGAGGACGAAAAACACGAAAAATTAAGGGTAGAAATGGACATCATGGCCAAGAGGATGAGGGCCATTGAGGGAAATCACGTCTTTGGATCTGATGCCAAGGATCTATGTCTGGTATCTGGATTAGTGTTCCCTCAAAAGTTCAAAATACCGATCTTCGACAAATATGAAGGGACCACTTGTCCTAAAGAGCACTTAATCATGTACTGTAGGCGGATGGCTCCGCATATTGAAAATGATAAACTGTTAGTACACTGTTTCCAAGATAGTCTAAAAGGAGCTTCGGCCAAGTGGTATCTCGGTTTAGATCAAGCTAAGATTCACAGTTTCCAAGACCTCTCAGATGCTTTTATTCAACAGTACAAGTACAACATGGACCTAGCTCCAGACCGCCGTCAGCTTCTTAATATGACGCAGAAAAATACCGAAACCTTCAAAGAGTATGCGCAAAGGTGGCGCGGAACTGCAGCACAAGTAGAGCCTCCCCTTACTGAGAAGGAGTTGGCAGATTGGTTTGTGGATACAGTTCGACCCGAATTCTATAAACGTTTGATCAGCAGCGTTACAACAAATTTCTCTGATATTGTGGCAGTAGGGGTTAAGGTAGAAGCGGGTTTGAAGAGCGGAAAAGTGACTACTTCAAATGTTACTTCAAGCGCCAACACGGCAAAGAAGCCAGTCAGCTCGTTCCACAAAAAGAAAGAGGGAGAAGTGAGCGCAATCACATATGGAAAGAAAGTACAAAGCTCTCGAAGCCTCCACCAACAGTACCAACCATCATATATAGCGGCAGTGACCCCGGTTTTTCAGCCTTCTTCGCAGCATGGTCCCCAACCTGGGGCATTCAACAATCAACACCAGTATCAGCCTGGCGGTCAGCAACAATATCGCACCAGTAATCAACAACAAAGCCAGCAGCCGCAGAGTCAACAACCTCAGAACAGGGCCCCGAGGGCAAATTATCCAGCAAATAGGCCAAAGATACATCCTATTCCAATGAGTTACACCGACCTGTTTCCCATGCTAGTAGAAAGAGGGTTGGTTAAAACAAGAAAATTAGGTGCTCCACCTAATCCACTCCCGTTCTATTATGATGCGAATGCTCGCTGCCCATTTCATGAGAATGCTCCAGGCCACAATCTCGAAGGTTGCTTCGCCCTTCAGCACCTAGTTCGTGAGCTTATCGAAAAGGGAACTCTATCCTTCGAAGATAATCCGCCCAATGTTAAAAGCAACCCTCTTCCCAATCATGGTGGAGTCAATGCCATTACTGAAGAAGGGGAAGGGTCAGAAGATAAGAAGGTTACCACTGTTGGTGAGATCAAAGTGCCATTAGCAGACCTGCACAAACGCCTCGCTCAGGCGTGGTTACTCAAGACATCTCACGAAGATTGCAGAGAATGTATGCTGAATCCTGAGGGTTGTGACACTGTGAAAAAGGATATTCGAGCTATGATTGAACAGGGAATGATAGAAATTGCCCACCGAAAAAAGGAAGAAGATGTGGCAGTCATCGAGCCTGTGTTTAACATACCAGGAGAATCCAACAAGGGAGCTGGGTCCAGAGATGATAACAGTAACAAAAACTACAAGAATATTCGGCCAGTATTTCGTGATGACACACCCCCGAAATTCGGGAGAGGACAGATTAGATTCGAGCCAAGGGGAGGACTCCAGCCTCGCCCAAGAGCCGTGACACCAAAACAAGATTATTCATGGTGTGAAGGGATTTTCAAAGAAAAGAAACCAGTAAGTGTGGCCAACATCGCCGGTGGAAGCAAAATGACCCGGAGTGGTCGTATCTATCAACCTCGAACATACAACGAGGCGCCTCCACCAGCAGCTTCCGTTCAAAAGACGCCTGTTCCTCAGAAACCTGTTCCGGAGACAACCACCGCCAAAGAACCTTTAGTTAAAAGAAAAGAAAATCTCAAGAACGATGAAGAAGAATTCTTGAGAATCATTCGACGAAGCGATTATAGGGTGGTGGACCAATTGAATCAGACACCCCCCAAGATCTCGGTCATGGCTTTGCTTTTAAGTTCTCCAACACACCGCCAGGCATTACTCAAAATCCTGACGCAGGCTCACGTCACTAAGGATATTACAGTGGGGCAGTTCGACTCCGTTGTAGCAAATATCACTGCCTGCAACACTTTGAGCTTTGATGATAATGACCTAACGACTGAGAAGCGCAAGCACAATCGTGCCTTGCATGTATCAGTCAAGTGTGAAGCGGACACAATGTCCCGAGTTCTTGTGGATACTGGGTCAACACTCAATGTAATGCCTAAAAGAACTTTGGCCAAGCTGGCATATCAAGGCGCTACCATCAGACCAACCTCTCTTATAGTCAAGGCGTTCGACGGATCCAGGAGAACCGTGATAGGAGAAGTTGACCTCCCTATTCTAATTGGACCCCAAATCTTTGAAATCACCTTCCAGGTGATGGACATAAATCCGGTTTATAGCTGCTTATTGGGAAGACCCTGGATTCATACAGCTGGCGCTGTCACTTCCACACTCCACCAAAAAATGAAGTTTGTTGTAAATGACCAGCTAGTCATTGTCCATGGAGAGGAGGACTTGATGGTAAGCAACTTGTCATCTTTCCGGTATATTGAGGCTGATGAAGACTCTCTCGAAACAACTTTCCAAGCACTAGAAATAGCTCACGCTGTTCTAGTAGATGAATCAGACATAACCCAAAGGCCATTATTTACCTCTGCTCAAAGTATTAAGGCAGCACTGAAAGTCGGAGTCCCACTGGGTTGGGGAGAGGTCATCGAGGTCAATGCTCGGGCCAAGAATGATCGACAAGGGTTGGGTTACAAACCAACTCCGGAAGGCGAGCCAGAAGAAAGCACCATGAGGAAGAAGTCTTTAAAAGAGATATTCACCAGCGGCGGTGTGCAAGTTAATGCCATTATTTCTGAAAATGAGGACGGTAATCTGGATCATCTAATAACTAGAGGAGGAGGAGCATTGCGCAATTGGGAGGCTGTGGAAGTTCCCATCTTTTTACCTTTAGAGTAATTCATTCTGCCTGTTAGCTTTGTGTCTTTCTTTAAAAATTTCTTGGTCTTGCCCAAGACCTGTGAATTATTTTGTACTGGGCCACTTTGCAAAAATTGAAAATCATTAATGAAAAAGTGTTTTTGTTAAAACTCTTGTTATTTGGTTGCACATCACTTTCACTCTTTTTTGGAAAAATGGCAATCTCTTTTGGAAAATAATAAAAACCACCCTTCATCTGCATGTTTGTGTGTGAGTGCCTAATTGTTCCTAAATAAAACATGCAGAATACCCCCATCAACCACAGAATCCTATGATCATTCGGTTCCTTCTATTAGCGGTTCATTCGTCTTTCAAGCTGAAGAAGAGAACGAAGGAGAGTTAGAGGTCCCAGAAGAGTTAAAGAGAATAGCTGAGCACGAAGATGATTATATCCAGCCCCATAAAGAGCAGACGGAAGTCATCAACTTGGGGTCAGAAAAGGACAAAAGAGAAGTCAAGATTGGGGCGTCATTAAGGCCAGAAATCAAAGACAAGTTGATAACAATCCTCAGAGATTTTGTTGATATATTTGCTTGGTCCTACCAAGATATGCCAGGGTTGGATACTGACATTGTCATGCACAAACTCCCCCTGAAACCAGAATGTCCTCCGATCAAACAAAAGCTTCGCAGGTCGAGACCAGATATGGCACTTAAAATCCGAGATGAGGTCAAAAAGCAAATAGATGCTGGTTTTCTAGCAGTATCCAAGTATCCAGAATGGGTGGCCAACATTGTACCGGTCCCGAAAAAGGATGGCAAGGTTAGGATGTGCGTCGACTACAGGGATCTAAATAAAGCAAGTCCGAAGGATGATTTCCCGTTACCACATATTGACACTTTGGTAGATAACACTGCAAGCTTTGCAGTGTTCTCATTCATGGATGGATTTTCGGGTTATAACCAGATAAAAATGAATCCAGAAGACATGGAAAAAACAACTTTCATCACACCATGGGGCACCTATTGTTATAAGGTAATGCCTTTTGGTTTGAAGAACGCAGGGGCAACGTATCAGAGAGCTATGGTCACACTATTTCATGATATGATGCACAAGGAAATCGAAGTGTACGTGGATGATATGATTGCAAAATCCCAAAGTGAAGAAGACCACTTGGATCATCTACTGAAGCTATTTGGAAGACTCCGAAAATATCAATTGAGATTAAATCCAGCCAAATGCACCTTCGGAGTTCGCTCAGGCAAGCTACTTGGTTTCATCGTTAGTCAGCGGGGAATTGAGGTAGACCCTAACAAGGTTAAAGCAATCCAGGAGATGCCTGCTCCTAAAACTGAGAAACAAGTTAGAGGCTTCCTTGGACGTTTGAATTACATCTCCAGGTTCATCTCCAATCTGACTCCTACTTGCACACCAATCTTCAAGTTATTACGAAAAGATCAAACAGTGGTATGGAATGAAAACTGCCAGGCGACGTTCGATAAAATCAAGCAGTATTTGCAAGAACCTCCAGTGCTGATTCCCCCGGTACCTGGAAGGCCTTTGTTCATGTATATGACCGTATTAGAAAGTTCGATGGGCTGTGTCTTGGGCCAGACTGATGAGTCAGGGAAGAAAGAACATGCAATCTATTATCTAAGCAAGAAGTTCACTGATTGTGAGAGTCGTTACTCTCCCCTGGAAAAAGCTTGTTGTGCACTGGCATGGGCTGCTAAACGTCTAAGGCAGTACATGATTTGCCACACTACGATGCTGATTTCTAAGATGGACCCCATCAAGTACATCTTTGAGAAACCAGCTCAGACAGGAAGATTAGCCCGATGGCATATGCTCCTATCAGAATATGATATCCAGTACGTTGCTCAGAAATCCATCAAAGGGAGCATTTTGTCAGAACACCTTGCAGAGCATCCTATGGAGGATTATCGACCGCTCAAGTTCGACTTTCCCGATGAAGATGTGATGTATATTCAGCGCACGAAACCAGAGCCTGGTCCAGAGGAAGGTCCCGAGCCGGGGTCCCGTTGGGAGATGATGTTCGACGGAGCGTCAAACAAAAATGGACATGGCATCGGAGTTGTTCTAAAAAATCCAACTGGAGGGTACACTGCGGTCACAGCCCGACTTTGTTTCTCTTGCACAAACAACATAGCGGAATACGAAGCCTGCATCCTAGGATTGGAGGCTGCCATTGATCTCCGTATCAAAATCTTGGAAGTAATTGGTGATTCTGCTTTGGTGATATACCAACTCAAAGAGGAATGGGAAACCAGGGATGAAAAATTGATTCCTTATAAGACCCACATCCTAGAGATGGCTGAGTATTTTGATGAAATTACCTTCAAGCACGTACCAAGGGCGGAAAATCACATTGCCGATGCATTGGCCATGATGGCATCCATGTGGAAAGTCCAGTTTGTCAACGAGGCACCTCTGATTCGCATCGAAAGAAGGACAGTACCCGCATACGTCATGGCAATAGACGAAGAACTTGGGGAGAAGCCATGGTTTCATGATATCAAGAATTTCCTTCAAAACCAAGAGTATCCCGCTGACGCATCCACAATTGACAAAAGAGCGATACGGAGGTTGTCATCTAAATTCTTCATCAGCAATGGCATCTTGTACAAAAGAAACCATGATATGGTCTTACTCCAATGCGTTGATGAAAATGAGGCGAATCTCATAATGGCCGAAGTACACGAAGGAACTTTCGGCACCCATGCAAATGGCCACACCATGGCTAAAAAAATATTAAGAGCAGGTTACTTCTGGTTAACTTTGGAGACGGATTGCATACTCTTCGCTCGAAAGTGTCATAAATGTCAAGTTTATGCTGATAAAGTGCATATCCCTCCACATCCTCTCAATGTGATGACGTCACCTTGGCCTTTTGCAATGTGGGGCATAGACATGATTGGGGCAATAGAGCCTAAAGCTTCTAACGGCCATCGCTTCATCCTTGTCGCAATTGATTATTTCACCAAATGGGTGGAAGCAGCGTCATATGCAAATGTGACAAAGCAAGTGGTCGCACGCTTCATTAACAAGGAAATTGTCTGCCGATATGGCATCCCTAACCAGATCATCACTGACAACGGGTCGAATCTGAACAACAAAACAATGAAGGAACTCTGTGACGATTTTAAGATCAAACATCATAACTCGTCCCCTTACAGACCTAAGATGAATGGCGCAGTGGAAGCCGCAAACAAAAACATCAAAAAGATAATACAAAAAATGGTCGTAACTTACAAAGATTGGCATGAGATGTTACCATTTGCTTTGCACGGCTACCGGACATCAGTACGCACTTCGACAGGGGCAACTCCCTTTTCCTTAGTGTACGGGATGGATGCAGTGCTACCCATTGAAGTCAAAATACCTTCCTTGAAGATCTTGACGGAAGCAGAGTTGGATGAAGACGAGTGGATAAAAGAAAGATTTGATTCGTTGAATCTCATCGACGAAAAAAGAATGACGGCCATGTGTCACAGTCAAATCTATCAACAAAGGATGGCTCGGGCATTCAATAAGAAGGTTCGTCCCAAAGAGTATAGGGAAGGAGAGCTGGTGCTTAGAAAAATCCTACCTACACAAAAAGACATGCGTGGCAAGTGGATGCCCAACTACGACGGCCCTTTCATTGTGAAGACTGTTTTCTCCGGAGGATCTCTGATTCTCGAAACCATGGATGGCGAATCACTCAAGTATCCCATCAACTCGGACGCAGTAAGAAAATACTACGCCTGAAAACGGAATGCATAGAAAGAGGATTTCAATGCCTCGACAAGAAAAACCCAATGTTTGAAAGATGACGGACGCTGGGGCGGACTCCTGTGCAGAGTATTAGAAGAAAGGTCAAAGCTTGTTGTTCTCGTCAGAAGTAGCAAAGCGAGTGAACTGATAGTCGGAAGGACCAAATTATTATGGGATTCTGTAATCTTTTCTGTTGCCATTTTTCAAAACTTTTAAAATCCCCAAGGCTTTGTCTTTTGTAAAGTTCTTGTCCATCAATAAAATCAGTTATCTTTTTGGCCAAATCATTGTTATGATCTACTATTTTTGTTATGCAATTTCACTTATTTGTTAATAAGAATTTTTTATGAAAGCAAAGTGTTTTGAAAAACCTAAGTCTTGTTTTAAAAAGAAAGAAGGAGAAAGCACAATTTGACAAAATGATTGAAAAGTTCTAAAGGTAATATGATGATATTACACAGTTCTCGAAGTTGTGGAAATCGCTGTTATCTTTGACCGAGATAAATACGTCCGATAGCAATTCTAGCTTTTAAGCTAAGACTCCTTCCTTGCAAGATTATGGGGGACATTACTGAGGAAAAATCGTTATCTGTATCAAAGAAGGAAGTTTCGCCTGATTTGAGGCATTTTGAAGCTCAGCGTGATAAGTTCCCTCTTTATTGGATTTTCCTTTGTCCCTCCGGGTCGTTCTGTGTCTTGCATACAGCATCATGCTAGCATACGCATTTGTTTGCATTCCCACCATTGAGGTCCTTTGGTCGTTACCTTTATCTTTGTTTTGTTGTTACAAGTTCGTTTTAGAGTTGACACCCTGGGATTTCCTTATTTTTGTTCTGGGAGAGTAGTGGTGACTAGCAATGTTTGGTTTATACAAACAGAGGGTTATTACCAATTTTCACCTCCGATTGGGTTATCACTAACAAACTGTGAAAGATTAGTGGTCACTAGCACGTATTCAGAACTAACTATGTTTGGTATAGTAGTTTGGTCATCACCAGCAATTTTCCAAACCCAGTCGTCACTGATTCGGTTATAAGGCCAACCAATTGTCATTGGAGTCCTTTTGATTCGGTTTTCACCAATCTGTGCTAAGAAATCTAGTGGTTACTAGTATTGCCTTCTAAAACCAATGATCATTGGTACTTGAGTTGGTCGTCACCAAAATTCCCTAAAATTCCAATAATTATCGGCATCGCCTGGAATCCAATAGTCATTGGTACCTGTTTGATTTGGTTATTACCAGTCTTTTGAATCTAGTAGTTACTAGTGTTACCTTCAGACCCAATTGTTATTGGTGGCTTTTGATTTGGTTATTACCAATCTTTCTAAGTCTAGTGGTCACTAGCATTGCTTGGAAAATCTAGTATTCACTAGCCGTATCCAGTACCAGTTGTTATTGGTATACCCCTGGACTTGGTCGTCACCAGTTACCATAAGTCCAATGATTATTGGCATCGTTTAAATCAGATTGTTATCACCACTTTGGTCTGGTTGTTACCAAACTCAGTGAAAATCCAATGGTCATTGGTCTCCTGGGACTCGATCGTTACCAATTTCTCCATTTAAGTCTAGCAGTTACTGGTATTACCCAGAATTAGTTATTATTGGTATATCCTGGTTTGGTCATCACCAGCCTCCTCTAAGTCCAGTAGTTACTGGCATTGCTTGAAAGCTAATTGTTACAAGTTGATCGTTACCAGCTTCCCCAACCGAAGTCCTGTGTTTTACCAATATTGTTTGGAAACGCCCAATTAAAACTTTGATTTAGTCGTCACCATACCCCCAGGAAGTCTGAGCGGTATTTAGCACTTTTTGGAAATCAAGCTCTGGATCGGTCACCACCGTTTCCCCAGTAAGTCTAGTGGAAAGTAGCACTGTTTGAAACTTCTTGTTGTTCTAGTCGTCACCAGTCTCCCCAGTTGAAGCTTTTGATTTTCCAGTCGAGTCTCGGAGAACTAGTAGGCACTGGTTTCCCCGGCGCGTCCGGTCTTATTTCTAACCTTTCCCTGAAGATCCCGTTTGAACTCTTCGTTATAGGAATTTTCTCATCTGGTTATCCCCAGTGAGATTCGTGTATCTGTTTTGTATTTTTTCCCTCGGTGAAGTTGTGCTTCCCCAGTAGATTTGTTCCCCAGCAAAGTTTTCCCCAGTGAAGAATTGCCATCTTCCCCGGTGGGCTTCCTCATCTGTTTATCCCCAATGAGGTTCATATCTCCTCTCCCCAATGAGGTTCATATCTCCTTTCCCCAGTGAAGAATATTAATTAAGTTTTTGAATTTAATTTTAGATAAAGAATATAGTTTTGTTTTTCTTTTATAGAATTTAAATAAGTAATATAGTTTTTAGAATTGTTAATAGAATTTAATAGCTTTTTTTCATAATGTAGGATATTATTAGTATTTTTTAGAATTTAAATAGATTTTAAATTTTAAGTCATTTTTTAGAATATTAGATAAATGAATAGATTTTTCATTTTATAGAAATAAATAGATTTTTCATTTTATTTTCTTTTATAGATTTTAAATCATTTGTAAATAATATAGGTTTTATTAGAATATTATTAGATTAGTTTCAGATTTAATTAATTGAGTATTAGTTAGTTAATTAGGTTAGTTGTTAGTTATTTTGATTGGTTTAATGTTTTTAATTCAATTCAGTTTTTTTTAAGTTTTTGGCCATTTTTTCGTACTGGGCCCAGTTCAGTTCGCAGGTCAGAGGTCCATTTCGCAGCCCAACTCATCCAGAAAATCCAGAAATTATCCAGCATAATCCAGCTAATTCCAGCAGTGTCCAGATCATTCTAGAACGTTCCAGGGAAACTCTCAGAGTATAAACGCAGCTCGCCACGTGTAGATCAAGGGTTGGCCCACGTTTCACTCACGCTGCACAACACCTCACAACTCAGAAACCCTCTCCTCACGCCACGTCGCCCCAGCTGGCTACCACTATCTCTCCCTCTCTCTCTCCAAGCCACGTGCCTCGCCTGCACCGTTCCCTCTGCCACCTGCCATCACCACAGATCACCACCTGAGTTTCGCCGGAGAAGCCACCGGCCGGCATGCAAGCCCCGTCCGGCCACCCTTAACACCGCCGTCCTCGCCGGAAACTGCAACAAAACCCAGAATCCTCCAAACACCTCCGATCTTCATCTTGCTCCTCCGTCCATCATTCATCATCCCCTCGCCGGAGACATCTACCGTCGCCGGAAAACTCATAGCTTGCGCCCAGAACCTTCATCCAGTTTTCCAGAACGTCATCGAACCTTCATCCTCATATACTTTTTCCAGAACGCATCCGTCTCCATCGTGCTTCAAGAAGTTTTCCAGAACATCACCCAACGTTCATCGCTCATCTGGAATTTCCAGAAGACTCCATCAACTAACGAACAAGATCCATCAGCTCCGGAACCATCGTCTTCATCAGTCCTTGCAATTTTCTTCCCAGATCTTCATAGAACTCATTGAGTTCTTCATTGTTCGCCCAGAAATCTCCAGAACGCGAGGAGGCGCCTCCATAGCAATCCAACTGGTCCTTCAAGAACGTTACAACGCTGTTCGTCGCCCTCAACAGATTCAAGATTCTCCAGTTCTTCATCATTCGTCAGTAGATCCAGGAGTCAACAAATCGTGTCAACACCTCCAGGTTCTTGCTTCTTCCAACTCTTCTTTTAAATGTTTGGATTACGAAATCTGTTAGCAGTTGTGTTAGCATTTAGGATTAGGGGTTTTCTGATGGTTTAAACGAAGGGGATTTTGGTGAGATCTGGGATTTGAGGTTAGGTTTTAGTGGAGATTTCATGTGAGAGGTGTAAAGGTTCTTTGGGGTTTTCTGGAGGTAAGTTGCAGAGAGGGTGAGGAAGACGAAGGTTGAAGACGGCTAGGGTTAGGATGAACAGTAATCTGTGTTGAGAGGAGAAATTAGGTTTTGTTGATTAGGGTTTCTGGCTAGAGTTTGAGCTGGGTGCAAAGCCCAAACGCGTGTTGCTGAGTCACGCCCCCCTTGTTACTCATTTTCCCCCTCCCTCGTGTGAGAAGCCAGGTGAGTGTTGATTTGGGCCTTAGACCCTAATGCTATCCACACCCCCCTGGGCGTAAGCCCAATGAGAGCTAGCGTGAAAAACCTTCTAGCTGCCCCCCCCCCCAGGCGTTTTTTTTTATTTTTATTTTGTAGCTGATTTCTGGTAGTGCTGGGCTTAGGCCCTAAGTGTTTTTCGCACCCCCCAGGATCAGGGCCCAATGCAGTAATAACTGAGAAGCCTTGCTTTCAGCACCCCTCCAATTTTATTCAAATTTTGTTTTGTTAATTTCTTTTTAATATTTTCTTGCATTGAAAAAATTCATAAAATAGAAAACAATTGATTTTTTTTAATTCTTCTTTTTTCTACCACTTTATAATAATGTCTAGAAAATCATATAAAAATAAAAATGCCATTTTATTTTTGTTTGATATTTTTGGTATATTTTCCATTTAATTGACTTTTTTAATATTTTTTAGGTTATGCATATTATTAGAAAATTCATAAAAAATAGTAGGTTTAGTCAAATAATTCCGTTCTTTTTTCTGTAGACTCGTAATTCAATGTAGAAGTTTATAGTACAAAAACATTAGCTTAATCATGCATTTTCATTTTAATCGCATTTTTTTGTATTGTCTTGATATTGAATAATTGGTTTGTGGATATGTCTGCTGTGTTGATTTTGATTCTTTCATCTGGTATTGAGTTCTGCTCTGATTTTTCAGTATGTTGTCTTAGAGCCATGTAGGTTTCCCATAGATTTTTGATAGATTTTTGTAGGATGATCTGATATGATTTGTCTGAGCTTGAGGATAGGAGAAGTCTTGATGGCTTCTGACTTTGAAGTTCAACTGTGGTTGAACTTCAGAGATAGTTTCTTGTGGTTTGTTGGCCTGTGAGTTCTTCTTGAAGATGGAAGCTGGTTGAAGTCCTGTTGGAGCTTGCAAGGATGCAGTGGATTGAGGCTTAGTCTAGGAGCTTGTTCTCTGTTTGTGAGGTTCGAGATCCTGAAGCGTGAAGGGAGTTAGGGTACTTTCCTGAGGAAGGCACTATGAATAACTTTCATTCTTTCTTCTCACCTCTTTCGTAAGTATCCAATGATGTTGGAGCCAACTTGTGAGTTTAATTTCTCCTGAGGAGGAATGTAAACTGATCACAGTTGTTGAGCCACGTAGGATACGATTCCTAAGTGGAAGCCTCCTAGTACTTTCCTGAGGAAGGTCCTATGGGTCTATTCACTTAGTTCCATTAGTTTATCTAGGATTTCGTAAGTATCCAATGATGTTGGAGCCAACTTGTGAGTTTAATTTCTCCTGAGGAGGAATGTAAACTAATCACAGTTGTTGAGCCACGTAGGATACGATTCCTAAGTGTCAGCCTCCTAGTACTTTCCTGAGGAAGGTCCTATGGGTCTGTTCACTTAGTTCCCTTAGTACATATAGGTTTTCTCAAGTACCCAGTGATGTTGGAGCCTGCTTGTGAGTTTAGTTTCTCCTGAGGAGGAATGTAAACTGATCACAGTGGTTGAGCCACATAGGGTATGACTCCTGAGTAGTAACCTCCTGGTACTTTCCCGAGGAAGGCACTATGAGTTTGTCTGCTTAGCTCCCTTTCTCTGGTAAGCTTGTTCTGAAGCTTGGAGACTGGGATTGATTCCTCTTGCTTAGGGTTTTGATTAGAGTTTTTGCTTAGATCTTTGCTTAAGGTGTTGTATAGAGTTTTGTTTAGAGATAGATTAAGAGCTTGTTTCAGGTTTGTTAGGGGCCTTGCCCAGGAGTAGTTTCTTGTTTTGTAGATAGAGGCCTGTCAGGTTAGCTAGCCTTCTCTTTGTATTGTTTGACTTGTGTGATGTTATGTTGCATTAGACTTAGGTGTTCATCTGGATAGTTCTGAGTTAGGTGCATCTTAGAAGTAGACTTTGTGTGCATGAGAAGTTGAGGTGGTCCTCCTTCTGCTTGCTTGTTATTGAGTGGCTTTGCTTGTTGGTATTTGGTAGAGCTGAGCTCCCTTGCCTTTGTGGTTTGCGGCCTTTGCGCCTTGTTTGTTTAGTTGTTGCATTCATGCATATTTTCAGTATTTCTTTACTTTGCAGTTTCTTGTTTGTAGTTTAGTCCTGTTGCCATGATCCCTTAGGAGCTCTGACTTCTCCGCTGTGGAGTCGTTATGATAGACATTAGGATGGTCAACCAGGCATGATAGCAGTAGGTAGATTCCCCTTTTCCAGCTATAGTCTAGGGTGTCTTTTCCCTTTCCTTTCAGTAGGAGCGTTTGAGTAGCTTGATCCGTAGTTAGCTGAACTACAGCTGCTCTGATTCTTCGTACCAGACGAGGAAATGTAGGCATAGGATGCGATGTCCTAGCGAGCGCACTAACAATTAACCTTTGTTCTCTCGCGGCTGTGCGATCGAGACTTTCCCGCTGACGACTAATTGTTATCCCTTTCTCTTGTCCGAGTGCATTTGAGACCAGATCGTATTTGTAGGTTCCCGAGCCTTAGAGACCAGTTTGTTTTCTCACTGCTGTGTGAGAGCGCCAGTTTACCCGTAGTTAGTCAAACTACGTTTGCTCTGATCTTTCATGCTGTGTGGAAGTACGTAGGCACAGAACGCGATGTCCTGGCGAGCAACCTTTCCCGTTTAGACGTAGGTGGTCGAACTACGTTGACTCTGACTTTCCCATTGCACGAGGGAATACGTAGGCCCAGAACACCGTATGTTCTGTCGAGTCCTGTCCTTTTATTTTCTTTTCAGACCAACCATTAGAGTAGATAGATAACACACCCTTTTCCTTATAAACATCAAGCGTGGATCCCATCGAGTACGATGGACGTGAGGGGTGCTAATACCTTCCCCTTGCGTAACCGACTCCCGAATCCAGGTTTTGGTTGCGATGACCATACCTTTTCCCGTCTTTGCGAGGTTTACTTCGAGCGTTTCCTTTCCCGCTCTGAGGGATAAATAACGCACGGTGGCGACTCTCCTGTCAAGCCGGCGCCGATTTTCGCAGTAGCGACAGCTAGTAGAGAGGTCTAATGTTCTTATCAACTTCGCACTGAGCCACCCTTCGGGTTCGATGCCTGTTTGTTTAACAGATGCCTGACGGTGAGGTCAGATGTTCTTCTCAACTTCGGGTTGAGCCGACTTTCGGATTTGATGCCTGTTTGTTTAACAAATGCTTGACAGTGAAGTCAAATGTTCCTCTCAACTTCATGTTGAGCCGACCTTCGGGTTCGATGCCAGTTTGTTTAACAGATGCCTGACGGCGAGGTCAGATGTTCCTCTATACTTCGTGATTAGCCGGCCTTCGGGTTCGATGCCTGTTTATTTAACAGATGCCTGACAGTGAGGTCAGATGTTCTTCTCAACTTCAGGTTGAGCCAGCATTCAGGTTCGATGCCTGTTTGTTTAACAGATGCCTGGCAGAGAGGTCTAATGTTCTTATCAACTTCGGGTTGAGCCGCCCTTCGGGTTCGATGCTTGTTTGTTTAACAGATGCCTGACGGTGAGGTCAGATGTTCTTCTCAACTTCGGGTTGAGCCGACCTTCGGATTTGATGCCTGTTTGTTTAACAGATGCTTGACAGTGAAGTCAAATGTTCCTCTCAACTTCATGTTGAGCCGACCTTCAGGTTCGATGCCTGTTTGTTTAACAGATGCTTGACAGCAAGGTCTGATGTTCCTCTCAACTTCGTGTTGAGCCGGCCTTCGGGTTCGATGCCTGTTTGTTTAAGAGATGCCTGACGGCAAGGTCAAATATTCGTCTCAACTTCGTGTTGTGCCGGCCTTCGGGTTCAATGCATGTTTGTTTAACAGATGCTTAGTAGAGAGGTCTAATGTTCTTATCAACTTCGCGTTGAGAAACCCTTCGGGTTCGATGCCTGTTTGTTTAACAGATGCCTAACGGTGAGGTCAGATGTTCGTCTCAACTTCGGGTTGAGCCGGCCTTGGATTTGATGACTTTTTGTTTAACAGATGCTTGACAGTGAAGTCAAATGTTCCTCTCAAAATCATGTTGAACAAACATTAAGGTTTGATGCCTATTTGCTTTGACAGATGCCTTACAGCGAGGTCAGATATTACTCTCAACTTCGTGTTGGGCCGGCCTTCGGGTTCGATGCCTGTTTGTTTAACAGATGCCTGACGGCGAGGTCTAATGTTCTTATCAACTTCGGGTTGAGCCAGCCTTCGGTTTTGATGCCTGTTTGTTTAACAGATGCTTGACAGTGAAGTCAAATGTTCCTCTCAACTTCATGTTGAGCCGACATTCAGGTTCTATGCCTATTTGTTTAACAGATGCCTAGCAGAGAGGTCTAATGTTCTTATCAACTTCGGTTTGCACCGGCCTTCGGGTTCGATGCCTGTTTGTTTTACAGATGTCTGACGGTGAGGTCAGATGTTCTT
Source organism: Lathyrus sativus (assembly GCA_963859935.3). NCBI lineage: Eukaryota > Viridiplantae > Streptophyta > Magnoliopsida > Fabales > Fabaceae > Lathyrus > Lathyrus sativus. The sequence continues at coordinate 434,779,727 of OZ012735.1, forward strand.
CTCAACTTCGTGTTGTGCCGACCTTCGGGTTCGATGCCTGTTTGTTTAACTAATGCTTGACGGGTAGGTCAGATGTTCCTCTCAACTTCGTGTTGAGCCGGCCTTTGGGTTCGATGCCTGTTTGTTTATCAGATGTCTGGCGGCTAGGTCAGATGTTCTTCTCATCTTCGGGTTGAGCCGGCCTTCGGGTTCGATTCCTGTTTGTTTAACTAATGTCTGGCAGCAAGGTCGGATGTTCTTCTCAACTTCAGGTTGAGTCGGCCATCAAATTCGACCCCTGTTTGTTTAACCTGGCAGCGAGGTCAGATGTTCTTCACAACTTCGTGTTGTGCCGGCCTTCGGTTTCGATGCCTGTTTGTTTAACTAATGCCTGATGGCGAGGTCTAATGTTCTTATCAACTTCGGGTTGAGCCAGCCTTCAGATTTGATGCCTGTTTGTTTAATAGATGCTTGACAGTGAAGTCAAATGTTCCTCTCAACTTCATGTTGAGCCGACATTCAGGTTCGATGTACTGACCTTCGGGTTCGATGCCTATTTGTTTAACTAATGCTTGACGGCTAGGTCAGATGTTCTTCTCAACTTCGTGTTGAGCCGGCCTTTGGGTTCGATGCCTGTTTGTTTAACAGATGCCTGGCGGCTACGTCAGATGTTCTTCTCAACTTCAAGTTGTGTCGGCCTTTGAGTTCGATTCCTGTTTGTTTAACAGATGTTTGATGGCGAGGTCATATGTTCTTCTCAATTAAGGATTGAGACGGCCTTCGGGTTCGATGCCTGTTTGTTTAACAGATGCCTGACGGGTTGAGCCGCCCTTCGGGTTCAATGCCTATTTGTTTAACAGATGCCTAGTAGAGATGTCTAATGTTCTTATCAACTTCCCGTTGCGCCGCCCTTCGGGTTCAATGCCTGTTTGTTTAAAAAATGCCTAACAGTGAGGTCAGATGTTCCTCTCAACTTCGGGTTGAGCCGACCTTCGGATTTGATGCCTGTTTGTTTTACAGATACTTGACAGTGAAGTCAAATGTTCTTCTCAACTTCATGTTGAGCCAATATTCAGGTTCGATGCCTATTTTTTTAGCAGACGCCTTACGTCGAGGTCAGATGTTCCTCTCAACTTCGTGTTGCGCCGGCCTTCGGGTTTGATGCCTGTTTGTTTAACAGATGCCTGACGGCAAGGTCAGATGTTCGTCTCAACTTTAAGGTGAGCCGGCCTTCGGGTTCGATACCTGTTTGTTTAACAGATGCTTGACAGTAAAGTCAAATGTTCCTCTCATCTTCATGTTGAGCCGACATTCAGGTTCGATGCCTATTTGTTTAACAGATGCCTTACGGCGAGTTCAAATGATCCTCTCAACTTCGTGTTGTGCCGACCTTCAGGTTCGATGCCTGTTTGTTTAACAGATGCCTGACGGCGAGGTCTAATATTCTTATCAACTCCGGGTTGAGCCGGCCTTCGTATTTGATGTCTGTTTGTTTAACAGATGCATGATAGTGAAGTCAAATGTTCCTTTCACCTTCATGTTGAGCCGACTTCGGGTTCGATACCTGTTTATTTAACAGATGCCTGACGGCGAGGTCAGATGTTCCTCTCAACTTCGTGTTGAGCCGGCCTACGGGTTTGATGCCTGTTTGTTTAATAGATGCCTGACGGCGAGGTCAGATGTTCTTCTCAACTTCGGGTTGAGCCGGCCTTCGGGTTCGATGCCTGTTTGTTTAATAGATGCTTGAAAGTGAAGTCAAATGTTCCATCAACTTCATGTTGAGCCGACCTTCGGGTTCGACGCCTGTTTGTTTAACAGATGCCTGACAGTGAGGTCAGATGTTCCTCTCAACTTCATGTTGAGCCGACCTTCGGGTTCGATGCCTGTTTGTTTAACAGATGCCTGACGGTGAGGTCATATGTTCTTCTCAACTTCGGGTTGAGCTGGCCTTCGGGTTCGATGCCTGTTTGTTTAATAGATGCCTGGCAGAGAGGTCTAATGTTCTTATCAACTTCAAGTTGAGCCGCCCTTCGGGTTCGATGCTTGTTTGTTTAACAGATGCCTGACGGTGAGGTCAGATGTTCTTCTCAACTTCGGGTTGAGCCGACCTTCGGATTTGATGCCTGTTTGTTTAACAGATGCCTGACAGTGAAGTCAAATGTTCCTCTCAACTTCATGTTGAGCCGACCTTCAGTTTCGATGCCTGTTTGTTTAACAGATGCTTGACAACAAGGTCTGATGTTCCTCTCAACTTCGTGTTAAGCCGGCCTTCGGGTTCGATGTCTGTTTTTTTAAGAGATGCCTGACGACAAGGTCAAATATTCGTATCAACTTCGTGTTGTGCCGGCCTTCGGGTTCAATGCATGTTTGTTTAACAGATGCCTAGTAGAGAGGTCTAATGTTCTTATCAACTTCGCGTTGAGAAACCCTTCGGGTTCGATGCCTGTTTGTTTAGCAGATGCCTAACGGTGAGGTCAGATGTTCGTCTCAACTTCGGGTTAAGCCGGCCTTGGATTTGATGCCTTTTTGTTTAACAGATGCTTGACAGTGAAGTCAAATGTTCCTCTCAACATCATGTTGAGCTGACATTCAGGTTTGATGCCTATTTGCTTTGACAGATGCCTTACAGCGAGGTCAGATATTACTCTTAACTTCGTGTTGGGCCGGCCTTCGGGTTCGATGCCTGTTTGTTTAACAGATGCCTGACGGCGAGGTCTAATGTTCTTATCAACTTCGGGTTGAGCCAGCCTTCGGATTTGATGCCTGTTTGTTTCACAGATGCTTGACAGTGAAGTCAAATGTTCCTCTCAACTTCATGTTGAGCCGACATTCAGGTTCTATGCCTATTTGTTTAACAGATGCCTAGCAGAGAGGTCTAATGTTCTTATCAACTTCGGGTTGCACCGGCCTTCGGGTTCGATGCCTGTTTGTTTTACAGATGTCTGACGGCGAGGTTAGATTTTCTACTTAACTTCGTGTTGTGCCGACCTTCGGGTTCGATGCCTGTTTGTTTAACTAATGCTTGACGGGTAGGTCAGATGTTCCTCTCAACTTCGTGTTGAGCCGGCCTTTGGGTTCGATGCCTGTTTCTTTAACAGATGCCTGGCGGCTAGGTCAGATGTTCTTCTCATCTTCGGGTTGAGCCGGCCTTCGGGTTCGATTCTTGTTTGTTTAACTAATGTCTGGCAGCAAGGTCGGATGTTCTTCTCAACTTCAGGTTGGGTCGGCCATCAAATTCGACGCCTGTTTGTTTAGCCTGGCAGCAAGGTCAGATGTTCTTCACAACTTCGTGTTGTGCCGGCCTTCAGTTTCGATGCCTGTTTGTTTAACTAATGCCTGATGGCGAGGTCTAATGTTCTTATCAACTTCGGGTTGAGCCAGCCTTCAGATTTGATGCCTGTTTGTTTAATAGATGCTTGACAGTGAAGTCAAATGTTCCTCTCAACTTCATGTTGAGCCGACATTCAGGTTCGATGTACTGACCTTCGGGTTCGATGCCTATTTGTTTAACAAATGCTTGACGGCTAGGTCAGATGTTCTTCTCAACTTCGTGTTGAGCCGACCTTTGGGTTCGATGCCTGTTTGTTTAACAGATGCCTGGCGGCTAGGTCAGATGTTCTTCTCAACTTCAAGTTTTGTCGTCCTTCGAGTTCGATTCCTGTTTGTTTAACAGATGTTTGACGGCGAGGTCATATGTTCTTCTCAATTAAGGATTGAGACGGCCTTCGGGTTCGATTCCTGTTTGTTTAACAGATGCCTGACGGGTTGAGCCGCCCTTCGGGTTCAATGCCTGTTTGTTTAACAGATGCCTAGTAGAGATGTCTAATGTTCTTATCAACTTCCCGTTGCGCCGCCCTTCGGGTTCAATGCCTGTTTGTTTAAAAAATGCCTAACAGTGAGGTCAGATGTTCCTCTCAACTTCGGGTTGAGCCGACCTTCGGATTTGATGCCTGTTTGTTTTACAGATACTTGACAGTGAAGTCAAATGTTCTTCTCAACTTCATGTTGAGCCAATATTCAGGTTCGATGCCTATTTTTTTAACAGATGCATGATAGTGAATTCAAATGTTCCTCTCACCTTCATGTTGAGCCGACTTCGGGTTCGATACCTGTTTATTTAACAGATGCCTGACGGCGAGGTCAGATGTTCCTCTCAACTTCGTGTTGAGTCGGCCTACGGGTTTGATGCCTGTTTGTTTAATAGATGCCTGACGGCGAGGTCAGATGTTCTTCTCAACTTCGGGTTGAGCCGGCCTTCGGGTTCGATGCCTGTTTGTTTAATAGATGCTTGAAAGTGAAGTCAAATGTTCCATCAACTTCATGTTGAGCCGACCTTCGGGTTCGATGCCTGTTTGTTTAACAGATGCCTGACAGCGAGGTCAGATGTTCCTCTAGACTTCATGTTGATCCGGCCTTCGGGTTCGATGCCTGTTTGTTTAACAGATGCCTGACGGTGAGGTCATATGTTCTTCTCAACTTCGGGTTGAGCTGGCCTTCGGGTTCGATGCCTGTTTGTTTAATAGATGCCTGGCAGAGAGGTCTAATGTTCTTATCAACTTCAAGTTGAGCCGCCCTTCGGGTTCGATGCTTGTTTGTTTAACAGATGCCTGACGATGAAGTCAGATGTTCTTCTCAACTTCGGGTTGAGCCGACCTTCGGATTTGATGCTTGTTTGTTTAACAGATGCTTGACAGTGAAGTCAAATGTTCCTCTCAACTTCATGTTGAGCCGACCTTCAGGTTCGATGCCTGTTTGTTTAAGAGATGCTTGACAGTGAGGTCAGATGTTCCTCTCAACCTCGTGTTGAGCCAACCTTCGGGTTCGATGCCTGTTTGTCTAACAGATGCTTGACAACAAGGTCTAATGTTCTTATCAACTTCGGGTTGAGCCGCCCTTCGGGTTCGATGCCTGTTTATTTAGCTGATGCCTGACGGTGAGGTCAGATGTTCTTCTCAACTTCGTGTTGAGCTGGCCTTCGGATTTGATGCTTGTTTGTTTAACAAATGCCTGACAGTGAAGTCAAATGTTCCTCTAAACTTCATGTTGAGCCGTCTTTCGGGTTCGATGCCTGTTTGTTTAACAGATGCCTGACGGCGAGGTCAGATGTTCCCGTACACTTTGTGTTGAGCTGGCCTTTGGGTTCGTTGCCTGTTTGTTTAACAGATGCCTGACGGCTAGGTCAGATGTTCTTCTCAACTTTGGGTTGAGCCGGCCTTCGGGTTTGATGCCTGTTTGTTTAACAAATGCCTGGCAGAGAGGTCTAATGTTCTTATCAACTTCAGGTTGAGCCGCCCTTCGGGTTCGATGCTTGTTTGTTTAACAGATGCCTGATGGTGAGGTCAGATGTTCTTCTCAACTTTGGGTTTAACCGGCCTTCGGATTTGATGCCTGTTTGTTTAACAGATTCTTGACAGTGAAGTCAAATGCTCCTCTCAACTTCATGTTGAGCCGACCTTCAGGTTCGATGCCTATTTGTTTAAGAGATGCTTGACGAAGATGTCAGATGTTCCTCTCAACTTCGTGTTGAGCCGACCTTCGGGTTCGATGCCTGTTTGTTTAAGAGATGTCTGACAGCAAGGTCTAATGTTCTTATCAACTTCGGGTTGAGCCGGCCTTCGGGTTAGATGCCTGTTTGTTTAACAGATGCCTGGCAGAGAGGTCTAATGTTCTTATCAACTTCGGGTTGAGCCGCCCTTCAGATTTAATGCCTGTTTGTTTAACAGATGCCTGGCAGAGAGGTCTAATGTTCTTATCAACTTCAAGTTGAGCTGCCCTTCGGGTTCGATGCCTGTTTGTTTAACAGATGCCTGACGGTGAGGTCAGATGTTCTACTCAACTTCGGGTTAAGCCGGCCTTGGATTTGATGCCTTTTTGTTTAACAGATGCTTGACAGTGAAGTCAAATGTTCCTCTCAACATCATGTTGAGTAGACATTCAGGTTTGATGCCTATTTGCTTTGACAGATGCCTTACAGCGAGGTCAGATATTACTCTCAACTTCGTGTTGGGCCGGCCTTCGGGTTCGATGCCTGTTTGTTTAACAGATGCCTGACGGCAAGGTCTAATGTTCTTATCAACTTCGGGTTGAGCCAGCCTTCGGATTTGATGCCTGTTTGTTTCACAGATGCTTGACAGTGAAGTCAAATGTTCCTCTCAACTTCATGTTGAGCCGACATTCAGGTTCTATGCCTATTTGTTTAACAGATGCCTAGCAGAGAGGTCTAATGTTCTTATCAACTTCGGGTTGCACCGGCCTTCGGGTTCGATGCCTGTTTGTTTTACAGATGTCTGACGGCGAGGTTAGATTTTCTACTCAACTTCGTGTTGTGCCGACCTTCGGGTTCGATGCCTGTTTGTTTAACTAATGCTTGACGGGTAGGTCAGATGTTCCTCTCAACTTCGTGTTGAGCCGGCCTTTGGGTTCGATGCCTGTTTGTTTAACAGATGCCTGGCGGCTAGGTCAGATGTTCTTCTCATCTTCGGGTTGAGCCGGCCTTCGGGTTCGATTCCTGTTTGTTTAACTAATGTCTGGCAGCAAGGTCGGATGTTCTTCTCAACTTCAGGTTGGGTCGGCCATCAAATTCGACGCCTATTTGTTTAGCCTGGCAGCAAGGTCAGATGTTCTTCACAACTTCGTGTTGTGCCGGCCTTCAGTTTCGATGCCTGTTTGTTTAACTAATGCCTGATGGCGAGGTCTAATGTTCTTATCAACTTCGGGTTGAGCCAGCCTTCAGATTTGATGCCTGTTTGTTTAATAGATGCTTGACAGTGAAGTCAAATGTTCCTCTCAACTTCATGTTGAGCCGACATTCAGGTTCGATGTACTGACCTTCGGGTTCGATGCCTATTTGTTTAACAAATGCTTGACGGCTAGGTCAGATGTTCTTCTCAACTTCGTGTTGAGCCGACCTTTGGGTTCGATGCCTGTTTGTTTAACAGATGCCTGGCGGCTAGGTCAGATGTTCTTCTCAACTTCAAGTTGTGTCGTCCTTCGAGTTCGATTCCTGTTTGTTTAACAGATGTTTGACGGTGAGGTCATATGTTCTTCTCAATTAAGGATTGAGACGGCCTTCGGGTTCGATGCCTGTTTGTTTAACAGATGCCTGACGGGTTGAGCCGCCCTTCGGGTTCAATGCCTGTTTGTTTAACAGATGCCTAGTAGAGATGTCTAATGTTCTTATCAACTTCCCGTTGCGCCGCCCTTCGGGTTCAGTGCCTGTTTGTTTAAAAAATGCCTAACAGTGAGGTCAGATGTTCCTCTCAACTTCGGGTTGAGCCGACCTTCGGATTTGATGCCTGTTTGTTTTACAGATTCTTGACAGTGAAGTCAAATGTTCTTCTCAACTTCATGTTGAGCCAATATTCAGGTTCGATGCCTATTTTTTTAACAGATGCATGATAGTGAATTCAAATGTTCCTCTCACCTTCATGTTGAGCCGACTTCGGGTTCGATACCTGTTTATTTAACAGATGCCTGACCGAGGTCAGATGTTCCTCTCAACTTCGTGTTGAGTCGGCCTACGGGTTTGATGCCTGTTTGTTTAATAGATGCCTGACGGCGAGGTCAGATGTTCTTCTCAACTTCGGGTTGAGCCGGCCTTCGGGTTCGATGCCTGTTTGTTTAATAGATGCTTGAAAGTGAAGTCAAATGTTCCATCAACTTCATGTTGAGCCGACCTTCGGGTTCGATGCCTGCTTGTTTAACAGATGCCTGACAGCGAGGTCAGATGTTCCTCTAGACTTCATGTTGAGCCGGCCTTCGGGTTCGATGCCTGTTTGTTTAACAGATGCCTGACGGTGAGGTCATATGTTCTTCTCAACTTCGGGTTGAGCTGGCCTTCGGGTTCGATGCCTGTTTGTTTAATAGATGCTTGGCAGAGAGGTCTAATGTTCTTATCGACTTCAAGTTGAGCCGCCCTTCGGGTTCGATGCTTGTTTGTTTAACAGATGCCTGACGATGAAGTCAGATGTTCTTCTCAACTTCGGGTTGAGCCGACCTTCGGATTTGATGCTTGTTTGTTTAACAGATGCTTGATAGTGAAGTCAAATGTTCCTCTCAACTTCATGTTGAGCCGATTTTCAGGTTCGATGCCTGTTTGTTTAAGAGATGCTTGACAGTGAGGTCAGATGTTCCTCTCAACCTCGTGTTGAGCCAACCTTCGGGTTCGATGCCTGTTTGTCTAACAGATGCTTGACAGCAAGGTCTAATGTTCTTATCAACTTCGGGTTGAGCCGCCCTTCGGGTTCGATGCCTGTTTATTTAGCTGATGCCTGACGGTGAGGTCAGATGTTCTTCTCAACTTCGTGTTGAGCCGGCCTTCGGATTTGATGCTTGTTTGTTTAACAGATGCCTGACAGTGAAGTCAAATGTTCCTCTAAACTTCATGTTGAGCCGTCTTTCGGGTTCGATGCCTGTTTGTTTAACAGATGCCTGACGGCGAGGTCAGATGTTCCCCTACACTTCGTGTTGAGCTGGCCTTTGGGTTCGTTGCCTGTTTGTTTAACAGATGCCTGACGGCTAGGTCAGATGTTCTTCTCAACTTTGGGTTGAGCCGGCCTTCGGGTTTGATGCCTGTTTGTTTAACAAATGCCTGGCAGAGAGGTCTAATGTTCTTATCAACTTCAGGTTGAGCCGCCCTTCGGGTTCGATGCTTGTTTGTTTAACAGATGCCTGATGGTGAGGTCAGATGTTCTTCTCAACTTTGGGTTTAACCGGCCTTCGGATTTGATGCCTGTTTGTTTAACAGATTCTTGACAGTGAAGTCAAATGCTCCTCTCAACTTCATGTTGAGCCGACCTTCAGGTTCGATGCCTGTTTGTTTAAGAGATGCTTGACGGCGATGTCAGATGTTCCTCTCAACTTCGTGTTGAGCCGACCTTCGAGTTCGATGCCTGTTTGTTTAAGAGATGTCTGACAGCAAGGTCTAATGTTCTTATCAACTTCGAGTTGAGCCGCCCTTCAGATTTAATGCCTGTTTGTTTAACAGATGCCTGGCAGAGAGGTCTAATGTTCTTATCAACTTCAAGTTGAGCTGCCCTTCGGGTTCGATGCCTGTTTGTTTAACAGATGCCTGACGGTGAGGTCAGATGTTCTACTCAACTTCGGGTTAAGCCGACCTTCAGATTTGATGCATGTTTGTTTAACAGATGCTTGACAGTGAAGTCAAATGTTCCTCTCAACTTAATGTTGAGCCGACCTTCGGGTTTGATGCCTGTTTGTTTAACAGTTGCCTGACGGCGAGGTTAGATGTTCCTCTCAACTTCGTGTTGAGCCGACCTTCGGGTTCGATGCTTGTTTGTGTAACTAATGCCTGATGGGGAGGTCATATGTTCCTCTCAACTTCGAGGTGAGCTGGCCTTCGGGTTTGATACCTATTTGTTTAACAGATGTTTGACGGCGAGGTCAGATGTTTTTCTCAACTAAGGGTTGAGACGGCCTTTGGGTTTGATGCCTGTTTGTTTAACAGATGCCTTACGGCAAGGTCAGATGTTCTTCTCAACTTCGGGTTGAGCCGGCCTTCGGGTTCGATGCTTGTTTCTTTAACAGATTCCTAACGGTGAGGTCAGATGTTCTTCTCAACTTCCGGTTGAGCCGGCCTTCGGATTTGATTCCTGTTTGTTTAATAGATGCTTGACAATGAAGTCAAATGTTCCTCTCAACTTCATGTTGAGCCGACCATCAGGTTCGATGCCTGTTTGTTTAAGAGATGCCTGACGGCGAGGTCAGATATTCCTCTCAACTTCGTGTTGAGCTGGCCTTCGGGTTCGATGCCTGTTTGTTTAAGAGATGCCTGACGGCGAGGTCAGATGTTCTTCTCAACTTCATGTTGTGGCGGCCTTCGGGTTCGATGCCTGTTTGTTTAACTAATGCCTGATGGGGAGGTCAAATGTTCGTCTCAACTTCGAGGTGAGCCAGCCTTTGGGCTCGATACCTGTTTGTTTAATAGATGTTTGACTGCGAGGTCAGATGTTCTTCTCAACTAAGGGTTGAGACGGCCTTCGGGTTTGCTGCCTGTTTATTTAACAGATGCCTGACAGCGCGGTCAGATGTTCTTCTCAACTTCGGGTTGAGCCGGCCTTCGGGTTCGATGCCTGTTTGTTTAAGAGATGCCTAACAGCAAGGTCTAATGTTCTTATCAACTTCGAGTTTAGCCGGCCTTAGGGTTCGATGCCTATTTATTTAACAGATGCCTGACAACAAGGTCAGATGTTCTTCTCAACTAAAGGTTGAGACGGCCTTCGGGTTCGATGCCTGTTTGTTTAACAGATGCCTCACGGTGAGGTCAGATGTTCTTCCCAACTTCGGGTTGAGCCGGCCTTCGGATTTGATGCCTGTTTATTTAACAAATGCTTGATAGTGAAGTCAAATGTTCCTCTCAACTTCATGTTGAACCGACCTTCGGGTTCGATGCCTGTTTGTTTAACAGATGCCTGACGGCGAGGTCAGATGTTCCTCTCAACTTCGTGTTGAGCCGACCTTCGGATTCAATGCCTGTTTGTTTAACAGATGCCTGACGGTGAGGTCAGATGTTCTTCTCAACTTCGTGTTGTGCCGCCCTTCGGGTTCGATGCTTGTTGTTTTAACTAATGCTGAATCAATCAAGGAGAGTGCCATACAAAGTTCATCATTCAAGGTTCAAGAAATTGGAATCGCATGATACAAGAGGTTTGAGCCCAAATATTTGCATACAGAATCAAAGGATTGGTGTGTGGATCAATTTCAAGTCCCTGCAAACATTGAATCGAAGACCTCCATAGCTGTTTCTCCATTTTTTAACAGGTTGGTATCTCTGCTCATTTTGCATAGTTTAGGTAGCATGATAGGGTTTTGATAGTGTGGAATGGTTAAGATAGGATAGAGGACTGAATAGGATGAGTTTGGAGAAGTTTCGAGGGGTTTGATCATGGTGCACAAATTCTGTTGAGGTTCATAACACTTGGAACATAGCACGATAATCCTCTCTTTATAGCTTAAAATGACTAATATGAGATGTAGAGTAGATGAGGATAGGTTTTGGCACGAATTGAAGCATTTGATGGCAGGTGAAAATGTTGATGCATGACTGTTATTCCCATCGAGTTGTTTGATGGAGTGAGTTTTAAGGAAAACTATGGTTATAGCCTTGTAGAGGGAAAGAAGTGGATGAATTTTACTTTTTATATCGTGCGTTTTCATGGCGTGTGGAGGGAGAATGAGAAGCTTGAAGGTTGTGCATGGATTCTGGGTTTTTCTGCAAACCCTAGCTCAATTGGGGACGATGACTGTGTGCCGTTGGATCGTCCAGAATATTTGACTTAATCATCTCATCGTGTGGCTCCCATTTAATTTCAAAAACGGAGGGAAATTTTAAAAGTTAAAACGCACCGTTTCACTTATTGGGGGGATTGGGCTCAGACAGCTATTCGCACCCCCAATTAGATGGGCCCAACGCGCTGAACTTGGTTTTCCTGCTATTCTCACCCCCTTCAACTATTTCTTTACATTTTCTTTTTATTTTCTTTTTATTTTTCATTCATCTTATAAAAATCATAATAAATAGAAAAATCATCTTTTCTAATTTATTCTTTTTGCATATTTTTCTTTAGGATGTCTAGAAAATTATAAAAAATAAAAATTGCATTTTATTTTTTATTTGATATTTTTCCCATATTTTTTAAATAAATAACATTTTACACAATTTCATTTCATACATGATTTTGCTATTTTTTGTTCTATTAATTGCTTCAATATTTTTGGCCCATTCTTTTTAGGTTGTTTAGGTTAGACATTAAACTTGTAGATACAATTTAGTTCCCATTTTTAGAAATTAAATTTAGGTGTTTAGTTTAGGTGAGAATAACATGAATAAAACTAGGGTTTTAGGTGATGACTTAGGAGATTTGATTCTTTTCCCTTAGGACTTAGGGTTTGACTAGTTTAATTATGGGACTATAGGGGATATGGGTAGTTATTAGATCCCCTTAGAAAAAGTCAGGATTCCCCTATTTCTAGTGATGTACTGTATATCTGATTGACTGGTGTGGTATGCCCTCTGGGGATTATTGCTTGCTTGTGTGGGTATTGGGATTGTCTGGGGACTTGGGAGAGCTGAAGACTTGAGGAGATGAAAGCCATTGAAGATCCAGAAATTGAAGATCAACTTCCAGAGTTGAAGAGGAGGTTCTTGCTAGCAGCTGCTGAGGAGACTAGGGTTTAGGAGCTAGGCAGAGCTCTATGTTAGAAAATTTATTCCTCAAACATGGATTGCCTTGTCTGCATCCATTCTTCTCTGTGATTCAGAGTCTCTCTAAGACATTCACCCCCTTCCTTTGGAAGGCTTGGTGATAGTGTCTAAGAGATAGAACTCTTGAGAGAAAATGTCTTTTGTGTTAGAAGCAGTCTGTTCACCACCTTTGGTAGTCAACTGATTGCTTAACACCCATCCACTCTTATGACTAATCCCTCATCCTGGAGGTTTGAACTTGAAGAAAAGCCATGGCAGATAGAAGACTGAGGATCAAAGCCCTTGCCTAAAGGTCATGAAGATGGAGATTGATGCTTGTTGAAGCCTATAGCTGATTGGAGATTACTTGGAACCATGTGTTAATTCAGAGCTGCTGATGTTGTTTCTTTGGCTGTTGTATTTCATTTCTGATGTATTGATTGGTTTTCTGGACTGTATTGTTTGCTGTTTACCCTGTTGGGTTGAAAGTGAAGTCTGTTCACTTTTGCCTATTGTTTTCTAGGTTCGAGGTTGAGTGGGACTCCCTTGCCTCGCTTGTACTGTTGCATCCATGCATTTTACTGTTTTACTGTATATATCTGATATTGTTTCTGTTTCTGCCTATCCCTTAGGATCTCTGTTTCTCTCTGTGCAAGAGAGGAGCATGATAGACACTAGGTCTTAACCCATGCATGATAACATTAGGTTAGTTTGTTTCCCTTCGCAACCGTAGGTTAGAGTTCTGTCTCTTTCTTTCTCAAAACAAACAGAAAAACACATAAAGATTTCAAACACAATAAAAGACACTTCTTCCGTAAAAGAATGTGAACTCATCAAAGCGTCATTTTTGTCCGCTGGGACTGTTGATCAGAAAACCTTTTTCAGAAGGAATAAAATCAACCAAGACAAGCTTGTGTCGTACGTGGCCCGAACTACGTTTGCTCTGATCTTTCATGCTGTATGAAAGTACGTAGGCATAGGATGCGATATCCTAGCGAGCAACCTTCCCCTCCTTTCCCGTAGGTAGGCGAACTACGTTGACTCTGATTTCTCGTTCCAGGCGGGAATACGTAGGCATAAAGTGCGATACTTTGCCGAGTCATTTTTATTATCATTTTATTTTCTTTTTAACCCTTGACCTATAGTTTAGATAGAATAACAATACATACCCGAAAACAAGCGTGGATCCCGTCGAGTACGACGGACGTGAGGGGTGCTAATACCTTCCCCTTGCGTAACCGACTCCCGAATCCAGGTTTTGGTTGCGACGACCATACCTTTCCCGTGTTGTGCGAGGTTTACTCTGAGTGTTTCCTTTCCCTCCCGTAGGATAAATAATGCACGGTGGCGACTCTTTTGTTCAGCCGGCGCCGATTTTCGCAGTAGCGACAACTGGCGACTCTGCTGGGGATCCAACGTCCCCTGGCTGCTAAGGACTGCGATGGTTCTTATGCATTTGGGATCCAACGTCCCTTGAGAGAGTCAATCCTAACGCTTGTTTTCCCGTCGAGGATTTTGTATGGAGTTATTTTATAGTTCTAACCCTGTATTTTCAGCTTTATATATTGATTATTGTTGTTGTATCTGGGGTGTGACGGGTGTTCTGATATTGAGAGATAAGCCGGACCTGGGCTTGAGTGCACCTAGAATTATAGTAGAAATTAGTGGGCGCCCGCTTGCTTTGCTTGCTTCGGTGTCCCATGAAATCTACACTCAGACGAGGTTCCTCTGGTTGGCCTCCTGCCCCTTCCTTTGGTTGGCGTGGGTTGCTGGTTAGTTGGATTGTCGACTCTGGGGACCGATGATTTGGAAGTTGGCTAAGTGAGGCCTCTTCAGGAATTGATGATGCCACTCCTTCTGGGAATCGTATCATCAACCCTGAAAGTCTGTGACGCCGACGACCGCATAGGATGCCGTACCTTGTGCCAGTTATAGGGCCACCCACCTGTGAGGGGATTCAGGGTTATGCAGGTAACTAGACCTTCAGACCACCGGCTTGTTGATCAGGATCTTGGATATTTATGGAGGGTTCTAAGGTCTGTCAAAGACTATTTGGAGATGCGTTCTGAGGTCTGTCAGAGACCAGTAGGGGATATGATCTGAGGTCTGCCAGAGACCATTCAGGTCATGATTATGGGGTCTATCAGAGACCAGTATTGGAGCTTTGTTTGAGGTATATCTGAGACCAGGGCTTGAGGACTTCTGGATGGTCTATCTGAGACCTTTCTTGATTGGGTTCAGGCTATTCAGCTACAGCTTTGGTCCCTGTTGCATGTTGCTTGCATTGCATTATTGCATATCCATTACCATTTGCATTTCACTAACGTGTGTCTGTGCTGCAGGTGCATTTGCATTTCCCTAGTTCTAGTGCCCGGACTTCTGAGTTTTGATTATGGCTAGCCTAAGAAGAACAGTTGCTTACAAATTGCCTACGCCTGATATTGTTCCTCTACTTGGGTTGATCTCTCTTGCTGATGAGGGTGTTCGTAGGAGCTTCCGGATGAGCTATGGTAGACTACTGAGATTGGTGTGCAAACCTACAGAGGTAGAGTTAGATGGGCTGTATGCTTTGACGCAATTCTACGACCCTGCTTTGAGGTGCTTTACGTTCTCTGACTTTATTATGGGACCTACCCTGGAGGAATACGCTGAGTATGTTGAGCTGCCCGTGCAGAACCAGGTTCCATTCATTCATTATGACGCCAAGCCCAAGCCGGAGGATTTGGCAAAAGCCTTGCATATTGATGCTTCTGAACTTGTGACTACTGTTTCCCGTGGAGTTCCAGGCTTCTCACTCCAATTCTTAGTTGGTAAAGCCCAAGAGTATGCCAAGAGCGGGTGCTAGGTTGCTTTCAATGCCGTGTTGGCCTTGTGCATTTATGGCATAGTACTGTTCCCCAATATACCGGATTTTGTGGACTTCGATGCTTTCTACTTGTTTGCCGCTGGTAATCCTGTACCTACCTTACTCGGAGATTTCTACCACTCACTGCATTACAAGAATGAGAAAGGGAGAGGAAAGAATGTTCACCTTTGTGTACCCTTGCTGAGCATGTGGTTTGAAAGTCACCTTCCTAAGGGAAGAGCTGTTGCAGAGACTACAGTTCCAGTTGGTTGGCCAGAGCGCCTGATGAGGCTATCGTCGGAAGATATGGAATGGTTTGATCGAGACCTGTTGGGATCTGAGCTCATTTTCAGTTGTTCTGGGTACCCTAATGTGCCGTTGATAGGAAGAAAAGGGTGTATCAATTACAACCCTTCTCTATTCATTCGTCAGTTCGGATATGCGCTGAAGAACCCGCCAAAGGAGGATGAAGTACATGAATCTCTGTACTTCACCGGAGACGTGAAGGGGGAGTTATTGGCCAAGTTGCAGCATGCCTGGACACGTATTAACCGCAGAGGGAAGCCGTTGTTAGGAAAGAATGACTGTCGGGCCTATACACCATACAGAGTTTGGGTCCAGGAGAGAGCAAGTCAGTTGCGGATGCCATTCCCAGATGTACCAATCCTTGTTCCTATTCCGGTAGCAGAGCCAACCACTGTTTCTCGGGTAGCCTACGAGCAAGTTGTGAAAGAAAAAGAAGCCTTGATGAAGATCAATGAAGGGTTAGAGCAAGAGTTAGCCCAGGTACGCAGTGAGAAAAACAAGGCCGTATATGCTTTCCAACAACAGATCGAGCTGTTAAACAGGTTAGGGGCTGAGTTGACTGAGGAAAAGAAAAAGCGCGAACGTCTGGGGCAAGAGTTCAGAAGCTCCCATGACATGCTGGAATCCAAGAAGAAGGCGCTTGACATCGCTCACCGAGAAATCTCCTCTTGCAATAAGACTTGGAATGCTACACTCACCAACAATAAGAAAAGGGAGGATAAGTTGAAGCAGCAAATCTCCGACCTTGAAGAGAAGTTGAAGTCTAGCATCAAGAAGTGTGAGGAAGAAGTGATGACCCGGTATAGTGTCCAGCATGCACTGAACAAGGCAATCAAATGCAGAGATGAAGCGGTGTCTCAAAAGCGAAAATTAGAAGATTGCTTCGGAGAAGCGACATGGGAAGAAACTGCTGAAGACGTGCGCCGTGTTCTTAAGAAGAGAAACCAACTTGTTGAAGGGCTGCTTGATTGACCAAGTCATCCAGAGACCAAGAAGTTGATAGAAGAGTATCAGACTTTTGGGAAGATTTGATCATTTCATGTAGTAACTTGTATGCTTTATTTGCATAGTGCTGACCATCACCAGGATTGTTGGTTGAGGTCATGCCTTCTTGTTGTACTCTCAGCGACATTGTATTCTGGTTTCCTTAGCAATATATGAGGCTTTCTATGATTCAGCTCCGATATTCCTATTGTCAGCACTGTCACTGCACTGGCACCTTCACACTAGAACTGGGGGGAATGAACTTCCCTAATGCACAGACACATTGCATTGCATTCATATTCATATTGCATTGCAGGTAATCTTTGAATAAGTGTCTTATTTCCTGCTCTGTACCAGGTACTTTCCAGGATTGCAGATCAACACCCGCACCGCTATTCTACTCGCACCAACTGTCGAAGAATCATGGATCAAATGCAGAACGAGATGCAAGATGTGCGCGAGAAGCTCGCTCTCTTTATGCAGACCATGGAGGCTATTGCAAAGGGTCAGGAGAATTTGCAGGCCATGGTCCAGCCTCTGTTGGCTCGAAATGCTGGTCACGGTAACGAGGATCATCAGTCTGTACGGGTCGATACTGTTCATGGAGATGGCACTCCCATGCCAGTGGCTCCACCTGTAGTCAATATACCTGCTGCTAATGTCAACAACGCTACCACTGCTGTGAATGGTAACGTCGGAGGTGGGAATGAGGCTGCTGTCCATAACGTTGGGCTGGGTGATGTCAATTTGGGAGATAACATGGGAGGCAATGGCTTCGTCAATGCTGGGTTCGGATTCAATGATCAGGGATTCGATAATGCGGGAAAATATGGCTTTAATGCTCAGGGCTTTGGGCAGGACGGTTATGGTGCGACCAACCAGGGTTACGGAGGTTTTGGAAATGGAAACGGAGCTGGATTCACGGCTATTGGTCCTGCTGGAGGAGTTCAAGGGTACGGCAACAGAGGCCGAGGTCCGGGGATGAATCAGATCAGAGCTGGACGTAATAATGGATATGATGGGTATGGAGCTGGAAATGGCATGTGGCAAGAAGATCAGCAGGAGGACGCTTTCTCCGGTAGAGGTTTCGAAGGGCCGATGGATGATTCCCAGAAGATCAGAATGCTGGAAGAGCAGATGAGGGGAGTCCTGAACCAAAGTGCTGTGGGTTTGGACATGGCAACAATGGGGCTGGTACCTGGCTTGAGGGTGCCAATTAAATTCAAAGCTCCTGCGTTTGATAAGTATAAAGGGGACACATGTCCGAAAGTGCATGTACGAGCTTATTACAGAAAGATGTCTGCATACTCAACTGATGAAAGAATGCTAATGCATTTCTTTCAAGATAGTCTGTCGGGTCCTTCCCTAGAGTGGTACATGGGGTTGGAGCCAACCGATATCAAGACATGGAAGCAATTGGCGGAAGCGTTTGTAGCTCACTACAAGTATAATAGCGATTTGGCGCCCAATCGAGTCCAATTGGCCGGGCTGTCTCAGAAGAAGGGGGAGAGCTTTAAAGAGTACGCGCAAAGGTGGCGCGATATGGCTGCTAGGGTCCGTCCTCCTGTGGAAGATAAAGAAATGAATGACATGTTTGTCGGCACATTCACAGGTCTGTTTCATGATATGTTGTTTCACACATCCCTGGCCAGTTTTTCAGACTTAATTTTGATGGGAGAAAAGATTGAGCGTAACATTAAGCAAGGAAAGTTCCAGGTTGAGGAATCGACTGCATCTGGCAGTAATAAGAAAGCTTTTGGTGGGCGCCGTCAGGGCGAGGCTAGCGCAGTATTTGGAGGCCGAGGACGAGGCCGAGGCAGGGGACGAAACCAATATCGTCAGCCGCAGCAGGTGGCGAGTGTTACTATCCCGTATCAGCAACAACCACTTCAGCAACAACAACCGTCGCAGCAGCAGCCAATGCAGCAGCAGCAGCCTCAGCAGGGGGCACAGCAGGCTCAGCGAAGATTCCAGGGTGGCAAACCAAGAAGAGTGTTTGAGAAGCCTCCTTCAACATACGCTGATTTATTGCAGACATTGTTGGGATTGAACTTGGTAGAGAAGAGAACTCTGGCACCGATAACGGGAGCTCCCCCGTTCGGTTACGATGCTAGCAGGCACTGTGAGTTTCATTCTGGGGCTCCGGGCCACGATACAGAAGGTTGCCATGCTTTTAAGCACGTTGTGCAGGATCTTCTGGACAATAAGTCTATCAATTTTGGAACGGCAGGTCCGAATATAGTGCAGAAGCCCATGCCTAATCATGGGGCAAACGCCATTCTGACTGAGGAAGGGTTGAATCTGATTATGAACGTTGAAGATTTAAAGACGCCGCTGAGCGAGATAAAAAGCCGACTATTGCAAGGGGGTGTTTATCCAGGATGTGACGAATATTGCTTAGAATGTTGGACCCTAGCCGGGGGGTGTGATGATTTGAAGAAAGGCATTCAGGCTTTAATTGATGAAGGTTTATTGCAGTTCGACCAAGCAGAGCCCGCAGGGGCAGTAGCATATGATCAGACTGATGTGGCCACTGTAACGATTCCTCGAAAGACAATCACTATTGCCGCACCAGCTCAGCGACCACCGATTACCATAACTAAGGCCGGGCCGATCCCGTACGAGAACACGAAAGCAGTCCCATGGTCATATGGGTTGGAGGTATATTGTGACGGAATAAAGATTGATGTCCACAAGCAGCCAGCTAAGACTGTGGATAATGTTGTTGGTCCGGGAGGTATGACAAGGAGTGGTAGGATCTTTATATCCCCTGAAGTGGAGGCCGAAAGACTCGCGAAAGGAAAAGGGAAAGCGGTTGAGAATGTCCCAGCGCAAGCAAATGACAAAGAATCGGCATCGAAAGACGTAGAAGAGTTCATGCGCTTGATTCGGAAAAGTGATTATAAGATTGTGGAGCACCTGCAGCAGACACCGTCCAAAATATCTATCCTATCATTGCTGTTGTGTTCGGAAGCTCACAGAAATGCTTTGCTGAAAGTCCTGGATACTTCTTTTGTACCCCAAGACGTCTCCGTGAATCAACTGGAAGGAGTGTTGGCACATGTGAATGCAGGCCACAGCTTGGGCTTTACCGATTTTGATTTGACTCCGAAAGGGAGAGATCATAATATGGCGCTGCACGTATCTGTTGAGTGTAGAGGATCAGTAATGTCGCACGTATTGGTCGACACCGGGTCATCTTTGAATGTGCTGCCCAAGAAGGCGATGATGAAACTGGATGTCAGAGGAATCTTGTGCACGCCCAGCGACCTGGTAGTCAGAGCGTTTGATGGCACGCGGAGAACAGTCTTTGGATCGATCACATTGCCTCTGCAGGTGGGGCCGGAGGTGTTTGCAACTGAGTTTTATATCATGGATATACAGCCTGCGTACAGCTGCTTGCTTGGAAGACCTTGGATTCATGGGGCGGGGGCAGTCACGTCTACCCTACATCAGAAGTTAAAATATATGGTCGGAGACAGCGTAGTCACTGTATGCGGAGAAGAAGACATCCTGGTCAGCCATTTGTCGTCGTTTAAATATGTGGAAGTCGACGGAGAGATCCACGAGACACCTTGCCAGGCATTCGAAGGGTTGCGTATCAAGGACAAAGGTCCCAGGCCGAGCAAAGTGCCAGAGATAGCCGTCTCATCGTATAAAGAAGCTCAAGCTCTAGTGGAGGCCGGAGGATCAAAGGGCTGGGGAAAAGTGCTGGACATTCTTGTGAAGATGGACCGGTTCGGGCTAGGATACCAACCGTCGTCATCAACTCCTGCCGTGGGGGCACCCCGTTTCAGAGGGCCAATAACCATCTCTGCCAGTGGAGTATGTCATGAGACCGTCAATGCTGCTTCGGAGTCTGACGAAGGAGACAGCGACTGTGATATGGATGCCTGGATTCAGCCAAGCACGCCAGGACAAGGACTGTGCAACTGGTCTATTCAGGAGCTTGTTCCTGTGACTTTTAAACAGTAATGCCTTGCTTTATTAATTGTTGAATAATCTGATGTCTTGCCCGGGGCATCAGGATTTGCTTAGGGCTGTGTTGTTATGAACATTGCGTGTTAATCATTAAATAAACGGCGTTTTTTCATGTGCAAATACTGTAATCCCTGTCTTTCTTGTTTTATATTTGTCAATAAAATGGCAACGTGGTCATTCGCTTTATACGCATTTTGAAGCACTTAACCGTTCCTTTTGCAGGATAACATTTTCAGAGGACATCCTTGAACCACCTATGACTCGTCCCGACTTTGAGCACCCGGTATTTCAGGCCGAAGAAGAGGTTGTCGAAGATAGTGATGTTCCTGAAGAACTGTCTTGGTTGGTGAAGCAAGAGGAAAGAGCCATTCTGCCTCACGACGAGGTCATCGAAATTATCAACTTGGGGTCGGAAGGGGTTGAGAAGAATATTCATATCGGAGCCGCACTACAGAGCGATATCAAGCGAAGACTGGTTGAAATGCTCCGAGAGTATAGTGATGTATTCGCTTGGTCATATGAAGATATGCCAGGGCTCGATACAGATATGGTTGTGCACCGTCTGCCACTGAAAGAAGAATGCCCGCCGGTCAAACAAAAGCTTCGCAGAACTAGACCAGATATGGCAGTGAAGATCAAAGAGGAAGTTCAAAAACAGTGGGACGCTGGTTTCCTGGCTGTGACAAAATATCCCTCATGGGTTGCTAACATCGTACCAGTGCCAAAGAAAGATGGCAAGGTTCGAATGTGCGTGGATTATAGAGATTTGAATAAAGCAAGCCCAAAAGACGATTTTCCACTTCCTCATATCGACGTGCTAGTTGATAATACTGCTCAATACTCCGTATTCTCCTTCATGGATGGCTTTTCAGGCTATAATCAGATTAAAATGGCGCCAGAGGATATGGAGAAGACCACTTTCATAACACCTTGGGGAACATTTTGCTATAAAGTGATGCCCTTTGGTTTGAAAAACGCTGGGGCAACGTATCAGCGTGCGATGACGACTCTTTTTCATGACATGATGCATAAAGAGATCGAAGTTTATGTTGACGATATGATTGCCAAATCCCAGACGGAGGAAGAGCATCTAGTGAATCTGCTGATGTTATTTAAAAGGCTTAGGAAGTTCAGGCTGAGGCTGAACCCTAATAAATGCACCTTCGGGGTGAGATCGGGTAAACTGCTGGGGTTTATCGTAAGCGAAAGAGGAATAGAGGTCGATCCTGCTAAAATAAAAGCGATTCAAGAAATGCCGACGCCTAAAACAGAGAAAGAGGTGCGCGGGTTTTTAGGGAGGTTGAACTACATCGCCCGGTTCATATCTCACCTAACTGCTACGTGTGAACCATTATTCAAGCTGTTGAAGAAAGATCAAGCTGTAACGTGGAACGAGAATTGTCAAAAGGCGTTCGATAAAATAAAGCAGTATCTGCAGGAGCCTCCTATTTTGATACCCCCAGTGGCGGATAGACCCTTGATCATGTATTTGACGGTTCTTGAGGGAAGCATGGGTTGTGTCCTCGGTCAGCACGACGAGACATGGAGAAAAGAGCATGCGATCTATTACTTGAGTAAGAAATTTACAGACTGTGAGTCTCGATACTCAATGCTTGAGAAAACTTGTTGCGCGCTAGCCTGGGCCGCCAAGCGTTTGAGGCAATACATGCTGAATCATACAACCATGCTCATCTCGAAGATGGATCCTATCAAGTACGTATTTGAAAAGCAGGCGTTGTCAGGAAGAATTGCCCGTTGGCAGATGGTCTTAACTGAATATGACATTCAATACGTCTCGCAAAAGGCTATAAAAGGGAGTGTGCTGTCTGAGTATCTGGCGGAGCAGCCTATTGAAGAGTACCAATCGATGAGGTTTGATTTTCCTGACGAGGATATCATGTACCTAAAGATGAAAGATTGTGAAGAGCCGTTGCCAGACGAAGGACCAGATTGGGTTCCAAATGGGAGATGATATTTGACGGAGCCGTGAATGCTTACGGTAGCGGAATAGGGGCAATCATCACCACGCCACACGGGTCGCACATCCCGTTTACTGCCCGACTGACCTTTGCTGTTACCAATAATGAGGCCGAATACGAAGCTTGTATAATGGGGCTTGAAGAAGCCATTGATTTGCGAATCAAGAATTTAGACGTCTACGGAGACTCAGCTCTGGTGGTGAATCAGATCAAAGGGGAATGGGAGACGCGGCAGCCCAATTTGATACATTACATGAATTATGCAAGGAGATTGTTGCCTTTCTTCGACAAGGTTGAATTGCATCACGTACCGCGGGCAGAGAATCAAATGGCTGACGCCCTCGCCACTTTGTCTTCCATGTACAAAGTGAACTTCTGGAACGAGGCTCCCCAAATCACTATCTCTCGGTTGGACAGGCCTGCTTATGTATTTGCTATCGATGAAGCATCTGATGACAAACCATGGTATTTCGATATCCTTAATTTCCTGAAGAACAAAGAGTATCCGGCTGGGGCATCCAGTCAAGATCAGAAGACTCTCAGGAGATTAGCGGGTAATTTCTATTTGAATCCAGATGGCGTCTTATACAGAAGAAACCACGACTTGGTGCTGTTGCGTTGTGTAGACGAAAGAGAGGCAAAGCTGCTCATGGAGGAAATACACGAAGGTACCTTTGGTACGCATGCAGGCGGGCATGCTATGACGAGAAAGCTGCTGCGGGCCGGTTATTTTTGGCTGACGATGGAAACTGATTGTTTCAAGTTTGCGAGGAAATGCCACAAGTGCCAAATCTATGCTGACAAGATCCACGTGCCTCCGAGTCCTCTGAATGTGATGTCATCGCCATGGCCATTCTCGATGTGGGGAATCGATATGATTGGAAAGATCGAGCCGACAGCTTCTAACGGGCATCGGTTCATCTTAGTAGCAATCGATTATTTCACCAAGTGGGTGGAAGCGGCGTCTTATGCAAATGTAACAAAGCAAGCGGTGGCCAGATTCATCAAGAGAGATATCATTTGCCGATATGGGATTCCCGAGCGGATAATCACGGACAACGGTTCAAACCTGAACAACAAAATGATGAAGGAGCTCTGTCAGAATTTCAAGATCGAACATCACAACTCCTCCCCTTACCGACCCAAGATGAATGGCGCTGTCGAAGCGGCCAATAAGAATATCAAGAAGATCGTTCAGAAAATGGTGGTGACCTATAAGGATTGGCATGAGATGCTACCTTTTGCTTTGCACGGTTATCGTACGACGGTACGCACATCAACCGGGGCAACCCCGTTCTCGTTAGTATACGGAATGGAGGCGGTACTACCGTTGGAAGTTGAGATCCCTTCCCTGAGGGTATTGCGAGACGTTCAGCTAGACGAGGCAGAATGGGTGAAAGACAGGTTGAATCAACTGAGTTTAATGGATGAGAAGAGGCTAGCTTCTCTAGCATACGGTCGTTTGTACCAGAGCCGAATGAAGAAAGCATATGATAAGAAGATACATCCGCGAAGCTTTCAGACGGGCGACCTTGTGCTGAAAAGGATTCTCCCGCCGCAAGCAGATCACAGGGGCAAGTGGACCCCCAACTACGAAGGGCCATACGTTGTCAGGAAAGTCTTTTCAGGAGGAGCATTGTTGTTGTCCACCATGGACGGTGAAGACTTTACGTCGCCTGTGAATTCGGACGCAGTTAAAAAATACTTTGCTTAAAATTGACCCGCTGGACAAAAAAAGAGAGTCCAGGCAAAAATGGGGCATCCTGGCGAACCAAAAACAGAATGAAAGGTTCGGGCAAAAGTTAGGGATAAAATTGAAAAAATGTACACCCGCGAAGTTGAAAACCTACACTGGGCGGCTTCGGCAAAAAAGGGTATCCCGGTGAACTGAAAACCTGTAAAAGGCGGTTCACGCAAAAGTTAGGGATTTGAAAAGCAAGTGACTGCGGTCCGAATTTGACATTGCACTGAGCATCAATGCGGGAGAACATACCTGAGGGGTCGACTATCGGATACAATCTCTTCGGAAATATGGATACCGGGAAAGCATTAGAGTCGGACGAGTCATAGGAGGATCAGTTCGTGGTGTTCATCTGCATCCCGTTGCCGACATGTGTAATTTGTCGATATACTTATGCTTCTTGTGTATACTTGTATATTTGCTTTGTGTAGCTTCCTCTTTTCAGGAGTTACATCCCGTGTACAAAAACTCCGCCCATTCAGGGGCCCAATCAATAAAATACGTTATTCAGTACTTGACACTGTTCTTTACGGTTTTGTGCATGATTAACGCCTAAGTTTGACGAAACTAACATGTGCATAACGTCACTGGCCCTTGCCAACAGTTGCTAAAGCTTTGAATTAACTGAAAATAACGTCACTAACCTGAATCGACTTGGTTGCATAGATTTGTCTTGTCTTATTTGTGTTATTGCAGGTCTCATGGCCGTACGAGGAAGATGATCAAGAGACTGCAGTAATAAAAGACTCGATATCCGTGCAGGTCATGCATGTTCCTTACTGAAGAAGGATCGAATTCCCCAGGCAGCCGTAGCTTATCCAAGAGGGCATTCTCCGGCCAAGTCATTTATCCTCAGCAGAATTGGCGGTTCCAAGATTGTAGGCTGTATTCAGACAGTGTATCTCAAGTAGAGTGGTTTAGCCGCAAAGGATTAACATTTGTGAGCTGTATTCAGGCAGCTTACCTTTCCCTGCAGGGTCATTTACTCTCCTCAGTGGAGTCAATTGATTTTTTCCCAAGAGAATCACCTCATCGCCAGCGGAATTCTCTTCTCAGCAAGTATTCCTCCCAGTGGAACTCAAAGATTAAGGCTCTCCCCGACAGAGTTGGTGTGGCGCATTGGCATTTATTTTGTCAGAATACCGTGTGATATCCGTTCACTCTCCAGCATAAGTCCGATCATACCGAGCGTATCTGTTATTCCCCAGCAGAGTTATATTTCCCCAGCAGGGTATTACTTCAACGAAATGTTTGGTTTAAGTCCCCCATTTCCCAGCCGAGTCGACTCCCCTCTTCCAGCATTTATTTTGCTGGAATGATTCTGTAGCGCCTGGCTATCCCCAGCGGAGTTGGCATCATCTTCAGCATTTATTTTGTTGAAGCAGTTTCTGTACCCAGCAGTTCAAGTCTGCAGTTGCATTGGCATATAGGGTCGTACATGCATCCACCATATAAAAGTGTAGCATTTCCATGTCAAATGGAGCATTGCATCGCCGTCAAACATACGCATTTTTGAAACATAAACTAGGTCGGCTAACTGTTTGTTTCAAGTATTGTTTCTCAGGCAGGCAGAGAGAGCCCTTGCTCAAGTGAATTATCAAGCATTCAAGATCTCGACATAAGACATCCCACGGGGTATCAGTCTTGACACTACTCCCCACAGAGTTGTCAGGATGGAGTTTCTCTGTGTCTCCGAACAAAGCTATTTATGAATTTCTTGTGTTGTCCCCGCCAGAGTCAGCAGGATAAGTTTCTCCCTATCCCCAAGCGGAATTTGTTCGTCATCAAAGGATTCATGAATCAGAATTTCAGAGGCTACCGCCGGTTATCAGAATAGGCGTCTGTAAGTTTGGTTTCCAAATGTCCCCAGTAGAGCCAGCCTCAAAGATGCTGTAACGTCAGTATTAAGAAATTGGTGGAAGGAGGAGTCCTAACGTGGACAATTTTATTGACAGGTTTTCTTTGTGCTAAAAGAAGATTGTGGGAATGTGGAGTCCTAACGTGGACATTTCCTCAAGTTGACGATGTATGGACCGGTTCGGGTTATCGGTATTGATTGAGTGTGGAGTCCTGACGTGGATAAGTCTTATTTCACAAGCAAGTTGAAGACGCACAAGTCCGGACGTGGACAAGTTTTATTTCCTCAGCAAGTCAAGAGGTGAGTCCTGACGTGGACAAACCCAGACGAAGCGTGAGTCCCGACGTGGACAGGTTTATTCCTTACAGGGAAAAAGAAGCTTCAGTTCCTTACATGGAAAAGCAAGTTCAGTCCTGAAGTGGACAGACGCATAAGAGACGAGTTGTATGCCTTACGTGGGAAGGTAAGATCGTTTCCTTACGTGGAAAAGCTTAAGTCCTGACGCAGACAGTTTGAGAAAAGATCTCCTTACGTGGAAAAGAATGGGTTTCCTTACGTGGAAAGATTGAGTCCTCACGCGGACATATCAAGATTGATTCCTGACGTGGAAAGAAAGAGATTATTCCTGACGTGGAAGAGTTTAGTCCTGACGCGGACAGATCAAAGAAGTTATTCCTAACGTGGAAGAAGAAGATAGATTCCTTACGGGGAAAATTTAGTCCTGACGTGGACAGGTTCAGAATCAAAGTTGTATTCCTTACGCGGAAACATTGGAGTCCTGACGCAGACATATCGAGTTGTACTGGAGTCCTTACGTGGACAGATTGATACAGTTCTCCTTACGTGGAAAAAGAAGATTGCCTCCTGACGTGGAAAGATGGAAAGTTTAGTCCTCACGTGGACAGATGCAGAAGAGATGATTCCTTACGTGGATGGTGTTATTCCTAACGTGGGAGAGTCTATTCCTAGCATGGACGATTTATTGGAATACCCCCAGCGGAGTTGCCGAGACTTTTCTGGGTTAACAGCAAGTGGAGTCCTAACGTGGACAGGTTCTAGTTGAGATTTCTTCGTATTGATGACAGACAGAGTCCTAAGGTGGACAAGCAAGCAATCTGTTATCCCCAGCGTGGTCGTTACGAGATCAGTGAGCGGCTGCAAACAGTCAGATCCAGGCAGTGGATGTCGTTACCCAAACAGGGGTGCAGTTTATTTCTGCGGTTGGCAAATTTCCGGGTTTCTTAGTATTCAACCGTCTCGTACCTCGAATGTTTGAAGGTCGTTCGCTCTTCACCCAATCGGGTCCAAGTCGCTTGAATAGGGGCAGCTGTTGCACCCTAAAATTTGCTCAACCTTATTCACTTGGTTTATGTTTCAATGTCATTAGCATTTGCATATAGGGTCATGTACATAGCCTAACCATCTGCATAGCATAAGCATAGCAAGTCATTCAACAGGGGATCAAGCATTATTCTCATCTCTAGAGGCCTATCCAGAGGTTATTATCCTAATTCAATCTCATTCAAGTCATCAAGAAAGAATTTGAAAGCAGGGAGTTCAGTGGATCAAGCACTGAGTATATCTCCTAACTGAGGGTGTCTGAGGATCAACAAGGGAATTATGAGTTGTGAATTAAGAGCATGGGGAGTATCTAGGCATATTGGAGAACTTAGAAAGTCATTTGGAGAAGAAAACAAGTGGTTGATGTAATCACAAGAATTGCAGTTGAAGACAGTCAACTAGGGTTTCATCTGGGTCAACCCTAGGTCAACCCTAGGTCAATTGATTGATTTAAGGGCATTCAGGTCTATTGAAGGGATGTGGGGTTCATCATTTGACATGGAGAACAAGGATATGTTGTTATGCTAAGAAGAATTCAAGAGAAATCAAGGAGAAGAGGAGTCTCTAAATTAGGGTTTCTGTGTAAAATCCCCTAGTTTAGGTCAAACTTCCAAGCAAGATAAGTCAAAATGCAAGCTTCAAATGGCTTCTTGGCCAACATGAAACTTGTAGAGGATCTCAAGAACTTTAATTTGAGTGGTGGAAGACATCAAGGAGATTTATAGAACTCAAGTTATGGTCCTTGCAAGTTACAGGTCATCTGAGGTATATGAAATTTTGTCTGTGGAAGTGACTTGACTTCCAAGCAATTTTTACCCCTCAAGGAGATTTCAAATGAACTTCTGGTAAACATAAGAATTGTTCTTTATTGTCTTAGCTTTCTAGAATGGTATAGTATGCCCTCATATGATGTGTGGAACTCAACTTATGGTCTTGGCAAGCAAAGGGTATTTTGGTCATTTGTGAATTACAGGTCATTTTAACCTATGTCCAAAACTCATACAAGGAGGCTTCAAATGGAAAAACTTACAACATCAAACTTGCTCCAAATGACATTTTGAGTCTAGAAAAGTGACCATGAGAGATTGGAAAAGTTCATAGCACAAGGTTTCAAAATTGTTGAATTTAATGAAGAAAAATGGCTTAAAAAATGAGATTTTTCATATCTTGGCCAAATGATGCAAAATTATAGGTCATTTTGAATGGAAAGGGCATTTTAAAGACATTGGCTAAAATGGAATTTTGAGTTTGGTTCAAGATTTAAGAATTATCCATGGTTGCTTGAATTGAAAGTTACATAAACCAAATTGAAAGGGAAAAGTGCAAGGGAAACTTCTCCAAGCTTCTAGGAAGTTCTAATCCCATCTATATATTCATACAAGTTGGTTCATGCAAGGGTTGGTGCTCCAATTTGTTCAAAATCCCAAGTTTTCCACATTTTTCCATTCTTGCATAAGCTTCTCAAACTCCCTCAATTTCTCACCAATCCTCCTCATTCTTGATCTGAACCTCATCACTATCACCCATAGTTTGTAATTCACACATTTTTTTGGCTGAATCAATCAAGGAGAGTGCCATACAAAGTTCATCATTCAAGGTTCAAGAAATTGGAATCACATGATACAAGAGGTTTGAGCCCAAATATTTGCATACAGAATCAAAGGATTGGTGTGTGGATCAATTTCAAGTCCCTGCAAACATTGAATCGAAGACCTCCATAGCTGTTTCTCCATTTTTTAACAGGTTGGTATCTCTGCTCATTTTGCATAGTTTAGGTAGCATGATAGGGTTTTGATAGTGTGGAATGGTTAAGATAGGATAGAGGACTGAATAGGATGAGTTTGGAGAAGTTTCGAGGGGTTTGATCATGGTGCACAAATTCTGTTGAGGTTCATAACACTTGGAACATAGCACGATAATCCTCTCTTTATAGCTTAAAATGACTAATATGAGATGTATAGTAGATGAGGATAGGTTTTGGCACGAATTGAAGCATTTGATGGCAGGTGAAAATGTTGATGCATGACTGTTATTCCCATCGAGTTGTTTGATGGAGTGAGTTTTAAGGAAAACTATGGTTATAGCCTTGTAGAGGGAAAGAAGTGGATGAATTTTACTTTTTATATCGTGCGTTTTCATGGCGTGTGGAGGGAGAATGAGAAGCTTGAAGGTTGTGCATGGATTCTGGGTTTTTCTGCAAACCCTAGCTCAATTGGGGACGATGACTGTGTGCCGTTGGATCGTCCAGAATATTTGACTTAATCATCTCATCGTGTGGCTCCCATTTAATTTCAAAAACGGAGGGAAATTTTAAAAGTTAAAACGCACCGTTTCACTTATTGGGGGGATTGGGCTCAGACAGCTATTCGCACCCCCAATTAGATGGGCCCAACGCGCTGAACTTGGTTTTCCTGCTATTCTCACCCCCTTCAACTATTTCTTTACATTTTCTTTTTATTTTCTTTTTATTTTTCATTCATCTTATAAAAATCATAATAAATAGAAAAATCATCTTTTTTAATTCATTCTTTTTGCATATTTTTCTTTAGGATGTCTAGAAAATTATAAAAAATAAAAATTGCATTTTATTTTTTATTTGATATTTTTCCCATATTTTTTAAATAAATGACATTTTACACAATTTCATTTCATACATGATTTTGCTATTTTTTGTTCTATTAATTGCTTCAATATTTTTGGCCCATTCTTTTTAGGTTGTTTAGGTTAGACATTAAACTTGTAGATACAATTTAGTTCCCATTTTTAGAAATTAAATTTAGGTGTTTAGTTTAGGTGAGAATAACATGAATAAAACTAGGGTTTTAGGTGATGACTTAGGAGATTTGATTCTTTTCCCTTAGGACTTAGGGTTTGACTAGTTTAGTTATGGGACTATAGGGGCTATGGGTAGTTATTAGATCCCCTTAGAAAAAGTCAGGATTCCCCTATTGCTAGTGATGTACTGTATATCTGATTGACTGGTGTGGTATGCCCTCTGGGGATTATTGCTTGCTTGTGTGGGTATTGGGATTGTCTGGGGACTTGGGAGAGCTGAAGACTTGAGGAGATGAAAGCCATTGAAGATCCAGAGATTGAAGATCAACTTCCAGAGTTGAAGAGGAGGTTCTTGCTAGCAGCTGCTGAGGAGACTAGGGTTTAGGAGCTAGGCAGAGCTCCATGTTAGAAAATTTATTCCTCAAACATGGATTGCCTTGTCTGCATCCATTCTTCTCTGTGATTCAGAGTCTCTCTAAGACATTCATCCCCTTCCTTTGGAAGGCTTGGTGATAGTGTCTAAGAGATAGAACTCTTGAGAGAAAATGTCTTTTGTGTTAGAAGCAGTCTGTTCACCACCTTTGGTAGTCAACTGATTGCTTAACACCCATCCACTCTTGTGACTAATCCCTCATCCTGGAGGTTTGAACTTGAAGAAAAGCCATGGCAGATAGAAGACTGAGGATCAAAGCCCTTGCCTAAAGGTCATGAAGATGGAGATTGATGCTTGTTGAAGCCTGTAGCTGATTGGAGATTACTTGGAACCATGTGTTAATTCAGAGCTGCTGATGTTGTTTCTTTGGCTGTTGTATTTCATTTCTGATGTATTGATTGGTTTTCTGGACTGTATTGTTTGCTGTTTACCCTGTTGGGTTGAAAGTGAAGTCTGTTCACTTTTGCCTATTGTTTTCTAGGTTCGAGGTTGAGTGGGACTCCCTTGCCTCGCTTGTACTGTTGCATCCATGCATTTTACTGTTTTACTGTATATATCTGATATTGTTTCTGTTTCTGCCTATCCCTTAGGATCTCTGTTTCTCTCTGTGCAAGAGAGGACCATGATAGACACTAGGTCTTAACCCATGCATGATAACATTAGGTTAGTTTGTTTCCCTTCGCAACCGTAGGTTAGAGTTCTGTCTCTTTCTTTCTCAAAACAAACAGAAAAACACATAAAGATTTCAAACACAATAAAAGACACTTCTTCCGTAAAAGAATGTGAACTCATCAAAGCGTCATTTTTGTCCGCTGGGACTGTTGATCAGAAAACCTTTTTCAGAAGGAATAAAATCAACCAAGACAAGCTTGTGTCGTACGTGGCCCGAACTACGTTTGCTCTGATCTTTCATGCTGTATGAAAGTACGTAGGCATAGGATGCGATATCCTAGCGAGCAACCTTCCCCTCCTTTCCCGTAGGTAGGCGAACTACGTTGACTCTGATTTCTCGTTCCAGGCGGGAATACGTAGGCATAAAGTGCGATACTTTGCCGAGTCATTTTTATTTTCATTTTATTTTCTTTTTAACCCTTGACCTATAGTTTAGATAGAATAACAATCCATACCCGAAAACAAGCGTGGATCCCGTCGAGTACGACGGACGTGAGGGGTGCTAATACCTTCCCCTTGCGTAACCGACTCCCGAATCCAGGTTTTGGTTGCGACGACCATACCTTTCCCGTGTTGTGCGAGGTTTACTCTGAGTGTTTCCTTTCCCTCCCGTGGGATAAATAACGCACGGTGGCGACTCTTCTGTTCAGCCGGCGCCGATTTTCGCAGTAGCGACACCGGCCTTCGGGTTCGATGCCTGTTTGTTTAACTAATGTCTGATGGGAAGGTCAAATGTTCCTCTCAACTTCAACTTGAGCCGGCCTTCAGGTTCGATGCCTGTTTGTTTAACAAATGTTTGACGGCGAGGTTGGATGTTCTTCTCAATTAAGGATTGAGACGGCCTTCGGGTTCGATGCCTGTTTGTTTAACAGATGCCTGATGGCGAGGTCAAATGTTCTTCTCAACTTCAGGTTGAGCCGGCCTTCGGTTTCAATGCTTGTTTGTTTAATAGATGCCTAGCCGAGAGGTCTAATGTTCTTATCAACTTCGGGTTGAGCCGCCCTTCCGATTCGATGCATGTTTGTTTAACAGATGCCTAACGGTGAGGTCAGATGTTCTTCTCAACTTCGGGTTGAGCCGGCCTTCGGATTTGATGCCTGTTTGTTTAACAGATGCTTGACAGTGAAGTCAAATGTTCCTCTCAACTTCATGTTGAGCCAAACTTTGTGTTCGATGCCTGTTTGTTTAACAGATGCCTAACGGAGAGGTCAGATGTTCCTCTCAACCTCGTGTTGAGCCGGCCTTCGGGTTCGATGCCTGTTTGTTTAACAGTTTCCTGACGGCGAGGTCAGATGTTCTTCTCAACTTCATGTTGTGCTGGCCTTCGGTTTCGATGCCGTTTTGTTTAACTAATGCCTAATGTGGAGGTCATATGTTCCTCTCAACTTCGAGGTAAGCCGGCCTTCGGGTTCGATACCTGTTTGTTTAACAGATGTTTGACGGTGAGGTCAGATGTTCTTCTTAATTAAGGAATTGAGACGATCTTCAGGTTCGATGCATGTTTGTTTAACAGATGCTTCACGACGAGGTCAGATGTTATTCTCAACTTTGTGTTGTGTCGGCCTTCGGGTTTGATGCCTGTTTGTTTAACTAATGTCTGATGGGAAGGTCAGATGTTCCTCTCAACTTCAAATTGAGCCGGCCTTCTGGTTCGATGCCTGTTTGTTTAACAAATGTTTGACGGCGAGGTTGGATGTTCTTCTCAATTAAGGATTGAGACGGCCTTCGGGTTCGATGCCTGTTTGTTTAACAGATGCCTGACGGCAAGGTCAAATGTTCTTCTCATCTTCAGGTTGAGCCGGCCTTCGGGTTCAATGCTTGTTTGTTTAACAGATGCCTAGCCGAGAGGTCTAATGTTCTTATCAACATCGGGTTGAGCCGCCCTTCCGGTTCGATGCATGTTTGTTTAACAGATGCCTAACGGTGAGGTCAGATGTTCTTCTCAACTTCGGGTTGAGACGGCGTTTGGGTTTGATGCCTGTTTGTTTAACATATGCCTGGCGGCTATGTCAGATGTTCTTCTCAACTTCGGGTTGAGCCGGCCTTCGGGTTCGATTCCTGTTTGTTTAACTAATGCCTGGCAACGATGTCGGATGTTCTTCTCAATTTCGGGTTGAGTCGACCATCAAATTCGATGCCAGTTTGTTTAACATATGCCTGACTACGAGGTCAGATGTTCTTCTCAACTTCGTGTTATGCCGGCCTTCGGGTTCGATGTCTATTTGTTGAACTAATGTCTGATGGGCAGGTCAGATGTTCCTCTCAACTTCGAGGTGAGCCGGCCTTCGGGTTCGATACCTGTTTGTTTAACAGATGTTTGATAACGAGGTCAGATGTTCTTCTCAATTAAGGATTGAGACGACCTTCGGGTTCGATTAATGTTTGTTTAACAGATGCTTGACGACAAGGTCAGATGTTCTTCTCAACTTTGTGTTGTGCCGGCCTTCGGGTTCGATGCCTGTTTGTTTAACTAATGTCTGATGGGAAGGTCAAATGTTCCTCTCAACTTCAAGTTAAGCCGGCCTTCGGGTTCGATGCCTGTTTGTTTAACAAATGTTTGACAGCGAGGTTGGATGTTCTTCTCAATTAAGGATTGAGACGGCCTTCGGGTTCGATGCCTGTTTGTTTAACAGATGCCTAACGGCGAGGTCAAATGTTCCTCTCAACTTCAGGTTGAGCCGGCCTTCGGGTTCAATGCTTGTTTGTTTAAACGATGCTTAGCCGAGAGGTCTAATGTTCTTATCAACTTCGGGTTGAGCCACCCTTCCGGTTCGATGCATGTTTGTTTAACAGATGCCTAACGGTGAGGTCAGATGTTCTTCTCAACTTCGGGTTGAGCCGGCCTTTGGGTTTGATGCCTGTTTGTTTAACATATGCCTGGCGGCTATGTCAGATGTTCTTCTCAACTTCGGGTTGAGCCGGCCTTCAGGTTCGATTCCTGTTTGTTTAACTAATGCATGGCAACGAGGTCGGATGTTGGTCTCAACTTCAGGTTGAGTCGATCATCAAATTCGATGCCAGTTTGTTTAACATATGCCTGACAGCGAGGTCAGATGTTCTTCTCAACTTCGTGTTATGCCGGCCTTCGGGTTCGATGCCTGTTTGATTAACTAATGCCTGATGGGCAGGTCAGATGTTCCTCTCAACTTCGAGGTGAGCCGGCCTTCGGGTTCGATACCTGTTTGTTTAACAGATGTTTGACGGCGAGGTCAGATGTTCTTCTCAATTAAGGATTGAGACGACCTTCGGGTTCGATGCATGTTTGTTTAACAGATGCTTTACTGCGAGGTCAGATGTTCTTCTCAACTTTGTGTTGTCCCGGCCTTTGGGTTTGATGCCTGTTTGTTTAACTAATGTCTGATGGGAAGGTCAGATGTTCCTCTCAACTTCAAATTGAGCCGGCCTTCGGGTTCGATGCCTGTTTGTTTAACAAATGTTTGACGGCGAGGTTGGATGTTCTTCTCAATTAAGGATTGAGACGGCCTTCGGGTTCGATGCCTGTTTGTTTAACAGATGCCTGACGGCGAGGTCAAATGTTCTTCTTATCTTCAGGTTGAGCCGACCTTCGGGTTCAATGCTTGTTTGTTTAACAGATGCCTAGCCGAGAGGTCTAATGTTCTTATCAACTTCGGGTTGAGCCGCCCTTCCGGTTCGATGCATGTTTGTTTAACAGATGCATAACGGTGAGGTCAGATGTTCTTCTCAACTTCGGGGTGAGCCGACCTTTAGGTTTGATGCCTGTTTGTTTAACATATGCCTGGCGGCTATGTCAGATGTTCTTCTCAACTTCGGGTTGAGCCGGCCTTTGGGTTCGATTCCTGTTTGTTTAACTAATTCCTGGCAACAAGGTCGGATGTTCTTCTCAACTTCGGGTTGAGTCGACCATCAAATTTGATGCCAGTTTGTTTAACATATGCCTGACTGCGAGGTCAGATGTTCTTCTCAACTTCGTGTTATGCCGGCCTTCGGGTTTGATGCCTATTTGTTAAACTAATGCCTGATGGGCAGGTCAGATGTTCCTCTCAACTTCGAGGTGAGCTGGCCTTCGGGTTCGATACCTGTTTGTTTAACAGATGTTTGATGACGAGGTCAGGTGTTCTTCTCAATTAAGGATTGAGACGACCTTCGGGTTCGATTAATGTTTGTTTAACAGATGCTTGACGGCAAGGTCAGATGTTCTTCTCAACTTTGTGTTGTGCCGGCCTTCGGGTTCGATGCCTGTTTGTTTAACTAATGTCTGATGGAAAGGTTAGATGTTCCTCTCAACTTCAAGTTAAGCCGGCCTTCGGGTTCGATGCCTGTTTGTTTAACAAATCTTTGATGGCGAGGTTGGATGTTCTTCTCAATTAAGGATTGAGACGGCCTTCGGGTTCGATGCCTGTTTGTTTAACAGATGCCTGACGGCGAGGCCAAATGTTCTTCTCAACTTCAGGTTGAGCCGGCCTTCGGGTTCAATGCTTGTTTGTTTAAACGATGCCTAGCCGAGAGGTCTAATGTTCTTATCAACTTAGGGTTGAGCCGCCCTTCCGGTTCGATGCATGTTTGTTTAACAGATGCCTAACGGTGAGGTCAGATGTTCTTCTTAACTTCGGGTTGAGTCGGCCTTTGGGTTTGATGCCTGTTTGTTTAACATATGCCGGGCGGCTATGTCAGATGTTCTTCTCAACTTCGGGTTGAGCCGGCCTTCAGGTTCGATTCCTGTTTGTTTAACTAATGCCTGGCAACAAGGTCGGATGTTGTTCTCAACTTCGGGTTGAGTCGATCATCATATTCGATGCCAGTTTGTTTAACATATGCATGACTGCAAGGTCAGATGTTCTTCTCAACTTCGTGTTATGCCGGCCTTCGAGTTTGATGCCTGTTTGTTTAACTAATGCCTGATGGGCAGGTCAGATGTTCCTCTCAACTTCGAGGTGAGCCGACCTTTGAGTTCAATACCTGTTTGTTTAACAGATGTTTGACGGCGAGGTCAGATGTTCTTCTCAATTAAGGATTGAGACGACCTTCGGGTTCGATGCATGTTTGTTTAACAGATGCTTGACGGCGAGGTCAGATGTTCTTCTCAACTTTGTGTTGTGCCGGCCTTTGGGTTCGATGCCTGTTTGTTTAACTAATGTATGATTGGAAGGTCAGATGTTCCTCTCAACTTCAAGTTGAGCCGGCCTTCGGGTTCGATGCCTGTTTGTTTAACAAATGTTTGACGGCGAGGATTGATGTTCTTCTCAATTAAGGATTGAGACGACCTTCGGGTTCAATGCCTGTTTGTTTAACAGATGCCTGACGGCGAGGTCAAATGTTCTTCTCAACTTCAGGTTGAGCCGGCCTTCGGGTTCAATGCTTGTTTGTTTAACAAATGCCTAGACGAGAGGTCTAATGTTCTTATCAACTTCGGGTTGAGCCGCACTTCCGGTTCGATGCATGTTTGTTTAACAGATTCCTAACGGTGAGGTCAGATGTTCTTCTCAATTTCGGGTTGAGTCGGCCTTTGGGTTTGATGCCTGTTTGTTTAACATATGCCTGACGGCTATGTCAGATGTTCTTCTCAACTTCGGGTTGAGCCGGCCTTCGGGTTCGATTCCTGTTTGTTTAACTAATGTCTGGCAATGAGGTCGGATGTTCTTCTCAACTTTGGGTTGAGTCGACCATCAAATTCGATGCCAGTTTGTTTAACATATGCCTGACTGCGAGGTCAGATGTTCTTCTCAACTTCGTGTTATGCCGGCCTTCGGGTTTGATGCATGTTTGTTTAACTAATGCTTGATGGGCAGGTCAGATGTTCCTCTCAACTTCAAGTTGAGCCGACCTTTGGGTTTCATGCCTGTTTGTTTAACAGATGTTTGACAGCGAGCTCAGATGTTCTTCTCAATTATGGATTGAGACGAACTTCGGGTTCGATGCCTGTTTGTTTAACAGATGCCTGCCGGCAAGGTCAAATGTTCTTCTCAACTTCGGGTTGAGCCAGCCTTCGGGTTCGATGTCTTTTTGTTTGACAGATGCCTAGCAGAGAAGTCTAATGTTCTTATCAACTTTGCGTTGAGCCGCCCTTCGGATTCGATGCCTGTTTGTTTAACAGATGCCTAACAGTGAGGTCAGATGTTCTTCTCAACTTCGGGTTGAGCCGACTTTCGGATTTGATTCCTGTTTGTTTAGCAGATGCTTGACAATGAATTCAAATGTTCCTCTCAACTTCATGTTGAGCCGACATTCAGGTTCGATGCCTATTTGTTTAATACATCCGTTACGGCGAGGTCAGATGTTCCTCTCAACTTCGTGTTGGGCCGGCCTTCGGGTTTGATGCCTGTTTGTTTAACAAATGCCTGACGGCAAGGTCTAATGTTCTTGTCAACTTCGGGTTAAGCCGCCCTTCGGGTTCGATGCCTGTTTGCTTAACAGATGCCAAATGGTTAGGTCAGATGTTCTTCTCAACTTCGGGTTGAGCTGGCCTTCGGAATTGATGCCTGTTTGTTTAACAGTTGCTTGACAGTGAACTCAAATGTTCATCTCAACTTCATGTTGAGCGACCTTCGTGTTCGATGCCTGTTTGTTTATTAGATGCCTGACGGCGAGGTCAGATGTTCCTGTCAACTTCGTGTTGAGCCAGCCTACGGGTTCGATGCCTGTGTGTTTAACAGATGCCTAATGGCGAAGTCAGATGTTCTTCTCAACTTCGGGTTAAGCCAACTTTCGGGTTCGATGCCTATTTGTTTAAGAGATGCCTGACGGTGAGGTCTAATTTTCTTATCAACTTTGGTTTGAGCCTCCCTTCGGGTTCGATGCCTGTTTGTTTAACAGATGCCTGACAGTGAGGTCAGATGTTCTTCTCAACTTCGGGTTGTGTCGGCCTTCGGATTTGATGCCTGTTTGTTTAACAGATGCTTGATAGGGAAGTAAGATGTTCTTCCCAACTTCGTGTTGTGCTAGCCTTCGGGTTCGATTCCTGTTGGTTTAACAAATGCCTGATAGGAAGGTCAGATGTTCCTCTCAACTTCGAGGTGAGCCGGCCTTCGGGTTCGATATCTATTTGTTTAATATATGTTTGACGGCGAGGTCAGATGTTCTTCTCAACTTCGGGTTGAGCCGGCCTTCAGGTTCGATGCCTGTTTGTTTAACAGATGCCTAGCAGAGAGGTCTAATGTTGTTATCAACTTCGTGTTGAGCTGCCCTTCGGGTTCAATGCCTGTTTGTTTAACAGATGCCTAACGGTGAGGTCATATGTTCTTCTCAACTTCGGGTTGAGTCGGCCTTCGGATTTGATGCCTGTTTTTTTAACAGATTCTTGACAGTGAAGTCAAATGTTCCTCTCAACTTCATGTTAAGCCGACCTTCAGGTTCAATGCCTGTTTGTTTAAGAGATGCTTGACGGCGAGGTCATATGTTCATCTCAACATCGTGTTGAGCCGGCCTTCGGGTTCGATGCCTGTTTGTTTAAGAGATGCCAGACAGTGAGGTCTAATGTTCTTATCAACTTCGGTTTAAGCCGCCCTTCGGGTTCGATGCCTGTTTGTTTAAGAGATGCCTTACGGTGAGGTCAGATGTTCTTCTCAACTTCGGGTTGAGCCGGCCTTCGGATTTGATGCATGTTTGTTTAACAGATGTTTGACAGTGAAGTCAAATGTTCTTCTCAACTTCATGTTGAGCCGACCTACGGGTTCGATGCCTGTTTGTTTAACAGATGCCTAACGGCGAGGTCAGATGTTCCTCTCAACTTCGTGTTGAGTCGGCCTTCGGGTTCGATACCTGTTTGTTTAACAGATGCCTGACGGCGAGGTCAGATGTTCTTCTCAACTTCGTGTTGTGCTGGCAATCGGGTTCGATGCCTTTTTTTTTAACTAATGCTTGATGGGGAGGTCAGATGTTCCTCTCAACTTCGAGGTGAGCCGGCCTTCGGGTTCGATACCTGTTTGCTTAATACATGTTTGACGGCGAGGTCATATGTTCTTCTCAACTAAGGGTTTAGACGGCCTTCGGGTTTGATGCCTGTTTGTTTAACAGATGCCTGACGGCGAGTCAGATGTACTTCTCAACTTTGGGTTGAACCGGCCTTCAGGTTCCATAACTTTTTGTTTAACAGATGCCTGACGGCGAGGTCAGATGTTCTTCTCATCTTCGGGTTGAGCCGGCCTTTGGGTTCGATGCCTGTTTGTTTAGCAGATGCCTGGCGGCTAGGTCAGATGTTCTTCTCAACTTCGGGTTGAGCCGGCCTACGGGTTCGATTCCTGTTTGTTTAACTAATGCCTGGCTGGGAGGCGAATGTTCTTCTCAACTTCATCTTGAGTCGGCCATCAAATTCGATGCCTGTTTGTTTAACAGATGCCTGACGGCAAGTTCAAATGTTCTTCTCAACTTCGGGATGAGCCGTCCTTCAGGTTCGATGCCTGTTTGTTTAACAGATGCCTAGCTGAAAGGTCTAATGTTCTTATCAACTTCGCGTTGAGCCGTCCTTCGCGTTCGATGCCTGTTTGTTTAACAGATGCCTAACGGTGAGGTCATATGTTCTTCTCAACTTCGGGTTGAGCCGGCCTTCGGATTTGATGCCTGTTTGTTTAACAGATGCTTGACAGTGAAGTCAAATGTTCCTCTCAACTTCATGTTGAGCCGACCTTCAGGTTCGATGCCTGTTTGTTTAAGAGATGCCTGACGGCGAGGTCAGATGTTCCTCTCGACTTTGTGTTGAGCCGACCTTCGAGTTCGATGCCTATTTGTTTAAGAGATGCCTGACAACGAGGTATGATTTTCTTATCAACTTGGTATTGTGCTGACCTTCGGGTTCGATTCCTGTTGGTTTAACAAATACCTGATGGGAAGGTCAGATGTTGCTCTCAACTTCGAGGTGAGCCGGCCTTCGGGTTCGATACCTATTTGTTTAATATATGTTTGATGGCGAGGTCATATGTTCTTCACAACTAAGGGTTGAGACGGCCTTCGGGTTTGATGACTGTTTGTTTAACAGATGCCTGACGGCGAGGTCAGATGTTCTTCTCAACTTCGGGTTGAGCCGGCCTTTGGGTTCGATGCTTGTTTGTTTAACAGATGCCTGACGGTGAGGTCAGATGTTCTTCTCAAATTCGGGTTGAGCCGGCCTTTAGGTTCCATAACTTTTTGTTTAACAGATGCCTGACGGCGAGGTCAGATGTTCTTCTCATCTTCGGGTTGAGCCGGCCTTTTAGTTCGATGCCTGTTTGTTTAGCAGATGCCTGGAGGCTAGGTCAGATGTTCTTCTCAACTTCGGGTTGAGCCGGCCTTCGGGTTCGATTCCTGTTTGTTTAACTAATGCCTGGCTGGGAGGTCGAATGTTTTTCTCAACTTCGGGTTGAGCCGGCCTTCGGGTTCGATGCCTGTTTGTTTAACAGATGCATGACGGCAAGTTCAAATGTTCTTCTCAACTTCGGGATGAGCCGTCCTTCAGGTTCGATGCATGTTTGTTTAACAGATGCCTAGCAGAGAGGTCTAATGTTCTTATGAACTTCGCGTTGAGCCGCCCTTCGCGTTCGATGCCTCTTTGTTTAACAGATGCCTAACGGTGAGGTCATATATTCTTCTCAACTTCGGGTTGAGCCGGCCTTCGGATTTGATGCCTGTTTGTTTAACAGATGCTTGACAGTGAAGTCAAATGTTCCTCTCAACTACATGTTGAGCCGACCTTCAGGTCCGATGCCTGTTTGTTTAAGAGATGCTTGACAGCGAGGTCAGATGTTCCTCTCGACTTCGTGTTGAGCCGACCTTCGAGTTCGATGCCTATTTGTTTAAGAGATGCCTGACAGCGAGGTCTAATTTTCTTATCAACTTCGGGTTGAGCCGCCCTTCGGGTTCGATGCCTGTTTGTTTAACAGATGCCTGACGGTGACGTTAGATGTTCTTCTCAAATTCAGGTTGAGCCGGCCTTCGGATTTGATGCCTGTTTGTTTAACAGATGCTTGATTGTGAAGTCAAATGTTCCTCTCAACTTCATGTTGAGACGACCTTCGGGTTCGATTCTTGTTTGTTTAACAGATGCCTGATGGTGAGGTCAGATGATCCTCTCAGGTTCGTGTTGAGTCGGGCTTCGGGTTCGATGCCTGTTTGTTTAACAGATACCTGATGGCGAGGTCAGATGTTCTTCTCAACTTCGTATTGTGCTGACCTTCGGGTTCGATGCCTGTTGGTTTAACAATACCTGATGGGAAGGTCTGATGTTGCTCTCAACTTCGAGGTGAGCCGGCCTTCGGGTTCGATACCTATTTGTTTAATATATGTTTGATGGCGAGGTCAGATGTTCTTATCAACTAAGGGTTGAGACGGCCTTCGGGTTTGATGACTGTTTGTTTAACAGATGCCTGACGGCGAGGTCAGATAGTCTTCTCAACTTCGGGTTGAGCCGGCCTTTGGGTTCGATGCTTGTTTGTTTAA
The DNA here is from genome assembly GCA_963859935.3 of Lathyrus sativus. Classification (NCBI taxonomy): domain Eukaryota; kingdom Viridiplantae; phylum Streptophyta; class Magnoliopsida; order Fabales; family Fabaceae; genus Lathyrus; species Lathyrus sativus. The sequence continues at coordinate 434,821,209 of OZ012735.1, forward strand.
CAGATGCCTGACGGTAAGGTCAGATGTTCTTCTCAACTTCGGGTTAAGCCGGCCTTCAGATTTGATGCCTGTTTGTTTAACAGATGCTTGGCAGTGAAGTCAAATGTTCCTCTCAACTTCATGTTGAGCCGACCTTCAGGTTCGGTGCCTGTTTGTTTAAGAGATGCTTGACGGTGAGGTCAGATGTTCCTCTCAACTTCGTGTTGAACCGGCATTCGGGTTCAATGCCTGTTTGTTTAAGAGATGCTTGACAGTGAAGTCTAATGTTCTTATCAACTTCGGGTTTAGCCACCCTTCGGGTTCGATGCCTGTTTGTTTAACAGATGCCTTATAGTGAGGTCAGATGTTCTTCTCAACTTCAGGATGAGCCGGCCTTCGGATTTGAGGCCCGTTTGTTTAATAGATTCTTGACAGTGAAGTCAAATGTTCATCTCAACTTCATGATGAGCCGACCTACGGGTTCGATGCCTATTTGTTTAACAGATGCCTGACAGCGAGGTCAGATGATCCTCTCAACTTCGTGTTGAGCCCGCCTTCGGGTTCGATACCTGTTTGTTTAACAGATGCCTGACGCCGAGGTCAGATGTTCTTCTCAACTTCGTGTTGTGTCGGCCTTCAGGTTCGATGCCTGTTTGTTTAACTAATGCCTGATGGGGAGGTCAGATGTTCCTCTCAACTTCGAGGTGAGCCGGCCTTCGGGTTCGATACTTGTTTGTTTAATAGATGTTTGACGGCGAGCTCAGATGTTCTTCTCAACTAAGGGTTGAGACGGCCTTCAGGTTTGATGCCTGTTTGTTTAACAGATGCCTGACGGCGAGGTCAGATGTACTTCTCCACTTTGGGTTGAGTCGGCCTTCAGGTTCCATAACTTTTTGTTTAACAGATGCCTGACGGCGAGGTCAGATGTTCTTCTCAACTTCGGGTTGAGCCGGCCTTTGGGTTCGATGCCTGTTTGTTTAGAAGATGCCTGACGGCTAGGTCAGATGTTCTTCTCAACTTCGGGTTGAGCTGGCCTTCGGGTTCGATTCCTGTTTGTTTAATTAATGCCTGGCAGGGAGGTCGGATGTTCTTCTCAACTTCAAGTTGAGTCGGCCATCAAATTCGATGCCTGTTTGTTTAACAGATGCCTGACGGCAAAGTCAAATGTTCTTCTCAAATTCGGGTTGAGCCGGCCTTCAGGTTCGATCCCTGTTTGTTTAACAGATGCCTGGAAGAGAGGTCTAATGTTCTTATCAACTTCGCGTTGAGCCGCCCTTCGGGTTCGATGCCTGTTTGTTTAACAGATGCCTAACAGTGAGGTCAGATGTTCTTCTCAACTTCGGGTTGAGCCGACCTTCAGATTTGATGCCTGTTTGTTTAATAGATGCTTGACAGTGAAGTCAAATGTTCCTCTCAACTTCATGTTGAGCCGACCTTCAGGTGCGATGCCTGTTTGTTTAAGAGATGCTTGACGGCGAGGTCATATGTTCATCTCAACATCGTGTTGAGCCGGCCTTCGGGTTCGATGCCTGTTTGTTTAAGAGATGCCTGACAGTGAGGTCTAATGTTCTTATCAACTTCGGGTTAAGCCGCACTTCGGGTTCGATGCCTGTTTGTTTAAGAGATGCCTTACAGTGAGGTCATATGTTCTTCTGAACTTCGGGTTGAGTCGGCCTACGGATTTGATGCATGTTTGTTTAACAGATGTTTGACAGTGAAGTCAAATGTTCTTCTCAACTTCATGTTGAGCCAACCTACGGGTTCGATTCCTGTTTGTTTAACAGAGCCTGACGGAGAGGTCAGATGTGCCTCTCAACTTCGTGTTGAGCCGGCCTTCGGGTTCGATACCTGTTTGTTTAACAGATGCCTGACGGCGAGGTCAGATGTTTTTCTCAACTTCGTGTTGTGCTGGCAATCGGGTTCGATGCCTTTTTGTTTAACTAATGCCTGATGGGGAGGTCAGATGTTCCTCTCAACTTCGAGGTGAGCCGGCCTTCGGGTTCGATACCTGTTTGTTTAATAGATGTTTGACGGCGAGGTCAGATGTTCTTCTCAACTAAGGGTTGAGACGGCCTTCGGGTTCGATACCTGTTTGTTTAACAGATGCCTGACGCCGAGGTCAGATGTTCTTCTCAACTTCGTGTTGTGTCGGCCTTCAGGTTCGATGCCTGTTTGTTTAACTAATGCCTGATGGGGAGGTCAGATGTTCCTCTCAACTTCGAGGTGAGTCGGCCTTCGGGTTCGATATTTGTTTGTTTAATAGATGTTTGACGGCCAGCTCAGATGTTCTTCTCAACTAAGGGTTGAGACGACCTTCAGGTTTGATGCCTGTTTGTTTAACAGATGCCTGACGGCGAGGTCAGATGTACTTCTCCACTTTGGGTTGAGTCGGCCTTCAGGTTCCATAACTTTTTATTTAACAGATGCCTGACGGCGAGGTCAGATGTTCTTCTCAACTTCGGGTTGAGCCGGCCTTTGGGTTCGATGCCTGTTTGTTTAGCAGTTGCCTGGCGGCTAGGTCAGATGTTCTTCTCAACTTCGGGTTGAGCTGGCCTTCGGGTTCGATTCCTGTTTGTTTAATTAATGCCTGGCAGGGAGGTCGGATGTTCTTCTCAACTTCAGGTTGAGTCGGCCATCAAATTCGATGCTTGTTTGTTTAACAGATGCCTGACGGCAAAGTCAAATGTTCTTCTCAACTTCGGGTTGAGCCGGCCTTCAGGTTCGATCCCTGTTTGTTTAACAGATGCCTAGAAGAGAGGTCTAATGTTCTTATCAACTTCGCGTTGAGCCGCCCTTCGGGTTCGATGCCTGTTTGTTTAACAGATGCCTAACAGTGAGGTCAGATGTTCTTCTCAACTTCGGGTTGAGCCGACCTTCAGATTTCATGCCTGTTTGTTTAATAGATGCTTGACAGTGAAGTCAAATGTTCCTCTCAACTTCATGTTGAGCCGACCTTCAGGTTCGATGCCTGTTTGTTTAAGAGATGCTTGACGGCGAGGTCATATGTTCATCTCAACATCGTGTTGAGTCGGCCTTCGGGTTCGATGCCTGTTTGTTTAAGAGATGCCTGACAGTGAGGTCTAATGTTCTTATCAACTTCGGGTTAAGCCGCACTTCGGGTTCGATGCCTGTTTGTTTAAGAGATGCCTTACAGTGAGGTCATATGTTCTTCTCAACTTCGGGTTGAGTCGGCCTACGGATTTGATGCATGTTTGTTTAACAGATGTTTGACAGTGAAGTCAAATGTTCTTCTCAACTTCATGTTGAGCCAACCTACGGGTTCGATTCCTGTTTGTTTAACAGAGCCTGACGGAGAGGTCAGATGTTCCTCTCAACTTCGTGTTGAGCCGGCCTTCGGGTTCGATACCTGTTTGTTTAACAGATGCCTGACGGCGAGGTCAGATATTTTTCTCAACTTCGTGTTGTGCTGGCAATCGGGTTCGATGCCTTTTTGTTTAACTAATGCCTGATGGGGAGGTCAGATGTTCCTCTCAACTTCGAGGTGAGCCGGCCTTCGGGTTCGATACCTGTTTGTTTAATAGATGTTTGACGGCGAGGTCAGATGTTCTTCTCAACTAAGGGTTGAGACGGCCTTCGGGTTCAATACCTGTTTGTTTAACAGATGCCTGACGCCGAGGTCAGATGTTCTTCTCAACTTCGTGTTGTGTCGGCCTTCAGGTTCGATGCCTGTTTGTTTAACTAATGCCTGATGGGGAGGTCAGATGTTCCTCTCAACTTCGAGGTGAGCCGGCCTTCGGGTTCGATACTTGTTTGTTTAATAGATGTTTGACGGCGAGCTCAGATGTTCTTCTCAACTAAGGGTTGAGACGGCCTTCAGGTTTGATGCCTGTTTGTTTAACAAATGCCTGACGGCGAGGTCAAATGTACTTCTCCACTTTGGGTTGAGTCGGCCTTCAGGTTCTATAACTTTTTGTTTAACAGATGCCTGACGGCGAGGTCAGATGTTCTTCTCAACTTCGGGTTGAGCCGGCCTTTGGGTTCGATGCCTGTTTGTTTAGCAGATGCCTGGCGCCTAGGTCAGATGTTCTTCTCAACTTCGGGTTGAGCTGGCCTTCGGGTTCGATTCCTGTTTGTTTAATTAATGCCTGGCAGGGAGGTCGGATGTTCTTCTCAACTTCAGGTTGAGTCGGCCATCAAATTCGATGCCTGTTTGTTTAACAGATGCCTGACGGCAAAGTCAAATGTTCTTCTCAACTTCGGGTTGAGCCGGCCTTCAGGTTCGATCCCTGTTTGTTTAACAGATGCCTAGAAGAGAGGTCTAATGTTCTTATCAACTTCGCGTTGAGCCGCCCTTCGGGTTCGATGCCTGTTTGTTTAACAGATGCCTAACAGTGAGGTCAGATGTTCTTCTCAACTTCGGGTTGAGCCGACCTTCAGATTTGATGCCTGTTTGTTTAATAGATGCTTGACAGTGAAGTCAAATGTTCCTCTCAACTTCATGTTGAGCCGACCTTCAGGTTCGATGCCTGTTTGTTTAAGAGATGCTTGACGGCGAGGTCATATGTTCATCTCAACATCGTGTTGAGCCGGCCTTCGGGTTCGATGCCTGTTTGTTTAAGAGATGCCTGACAGTGAGGTCTATTGTTCTTATCAACTTCGGGTTAAGCCGCACTTCGGGTTCGATGCCTGTTTGTTTAAGAGATGCCTTACAGTGAGGTCATATGTTCTTCTCAACTTCGGGTTGAGCCGGCCTACGGATTTGATGCATGTTTGTTTTACAGATGTTTGACAGTGAAGTCAAATGTTCTTCTCAACTTCATGTTGAGCCAACCTACGGGTTCGATTCCTGTTTGTTTAACAGAGCCTGACGGAGAGGTCAGATGTTCCTCTCAACTTTGTGTTGAGCCGGCCTTCAGGTTCGATACCTGTTTGTTTAACAGATGCCTGACAGCGAGGTCAGATGTTTTTCTCAACTTCGTGTTGTGCTGGCAATCGGGTTCGATGCCTTTTTGTTTAACTAATGCCTGATGGGGAGGTCAGATGTTCCTCTCAACTTCGAGGTGAGCCGGCCTTCGGGTTCGATACCTGTTTGTTTAATAGATGTTTGACGGCGAGATCAGATGTTCTTCTCAACTAAGGGTTGAGACGGCCTTCGGGTTTGATGCCTGTTTGTTTAACAGATGCCTGACGGCGAGGTCAGATGTACTTCTCAACTTCGGGTTGAGCCGGCCTTCAGGTTCCATAACTTTTTGTTTAACAGATGCTTGACGGCAAGGTCAGATGTTCTTCTCAACTTCGGGTTGAGGCGGACTTTGGGTTCGATGCCTGTTTGTTTAGCAGATGCCTGGCGGCTAGGTCAGATGTTCTTCTCAACTTTGGGTTGAGCCGACCTTCGGGTTCGATTCCTATTTGTTTAACTAATGCCTAGCAGGGAGGTCGGATGTTCTTCTCAACTTCAGGTTGAGTCGGCCATCAAATTCGATGCCTGTTTTTTTAACAGATGCCTTACGGCAAGGTCAAATGTTCTTCTCAACTTCGGGTTAAGCCGGCCTTCGCGTTCGATGCCTCTTTGTTTAACAAATGCCTAGAAGAGAGGTCTAATGTTCTTATCAACTTCGCGTTGAGCCGCCCTTCGGGTTCGATGCCTGTTTGTTTAACAGATGCCTAACAGTGGGTTCAGATGTTCTTCTCAACTTCGGGTTGAGCCGGCCTTCGGATTTGATGCCTGTTTGTTTAACAGATGCTTGACAGTAAAGTCAAATGTTCCTCTCAACTTCATGTTGAGCCGACCTACGGGTTCGATGCCTGTTTATTTAACAGATGTCAGACGGCGAGGTAAGATGTTCCTCTCAACTTCGTGTTGAGCCGGTCTACGGGTTCGATACCTGTTTGTTTAACAGATGCCTGACACCGAGGTTAGATGTTCTTCTCAACTTCGTGTTATGCCGGCCTTCAGGTTCGATGCCTGTTTGTTTAACTAATGCCTGATGGGGAGGTCAGATGTTCCTCTCAACTTCGAGGTTAGTCGGCCTTCGGGTTCGATACCTGTTTGTTTAATAGATGTTTGACGGCGATGTCAGATGTTCTTCTCAACTAAGGGTTGAGACGGCCTTCAGGTTTGATGCCTGTTTGTTTAACAGATGCCTGATGGCGAGGTCAGATGTACTTCTCAACTTCGGGTTAAGCCGGCCTTCAGTTTCCATAACTTTTTGTTTAACAGATGCCTGACGGCGAGGTCAGATGTTCTTCTCAACTTCGGGTTGACCGGCCTTTGGGTTCGATGCCTGTTTGTTTAGCAGATGCCTGGCGGCTAGGTCAGATGTTCTTCTCAACTTCGGGTTGAGTCGGCCTTCGGGTTCGATTCCTGTTTGTTTAACTAATGCCTAGCAGGGAGGTCGGATGTTCTTCTCAACTTCAGGTTGAGTCGGCCATCAAATTCGATTCATGTTTGTTTAACAGATGCCTGACGGTAAGGTCAAATGTTCTTCTCAACTTCGGGTTGAGCCGGCCTTCGGGTTCGATTCCTGTGTGTTTAACAGATGCCTAGCAGAGAGGTCTAATGTTCTTCTCAACTTCGCATTGAGCCGCCCTTCGGGTTCGATGCCTGTTTGTTTAACAGATGCCTAACGGTGGGGTCAGATGTTCTTCTCATCTTCGGGTTTAGCCGGCCTTCGGATTTGATGCCTGTTTGTTTAACAGATGCTTGACAGTGAAGTCAAATGTTCCTCTCAACTACATGTTGAGCCGACATACGGGTTCGATGCCTGTTTGTTTAACAGATGCCTGAGGGCGAGGTCAGATGTTCCTCTCAATTTCGCGTTGAGCCGTCCTTCGGGTTCGATACCTGTTTGTTTAACAGATGCCTGACACCGAGGTCAGATGTTCTTCTCAACTTTGTGTTGTGCCGGCCTTCAGGTTCGATGCCTGTTTGTTTAAATAATGCCTGATGGGGAGGTCAGATGTTCCTCTCAACTTCGAGGTGAGCCGACCTTCGGGTTTGATACTTGTTTGTTTAATAGATGTTTGACAGCGAGGTCAGATTTTCTTCTCAACTAAGGGTTCAGACGGCCTTCAGGTTTGATGCCTGTTTGTTTAACAGATGCCTGACGGCGAGGTCAGATGTACTTCTCAACTTCGGGTTGAGCCGACCTTCAGGTTCCATAACTTTTTGTTTAACAGATGCCTGACGGCGAGGTCAGATGTTCTTCTCAACTTCGGGTTGAGCCTGCCTTTGGGATCGATGCCTGTTTGTTTAGCAGATGCCTGGCGGCTAGGTCAGATGTTCTTCTCAACTTCGGGTTGAGCTGGCCTTCGGGTTCGATTCCTGTTTGTTTAATTAATGCCTGGCAGGGAGGTCGGATGTTCTTCTCAACTTCAGGTTGAGTTGGCCATCAAATTCGATGCCTGTTTGTTTAACAGATACCTGACGGCAAGGCCAAATGTTCTTCTCAACTTCGAGTTAAGCCAGCCTTCAAGTTCGACGCCTGTTTGTTTAACAGATGCCTAGTAGAGAGGTCTAATGTTCTTATCAACTTCGTGTTGAGCCGCCCTTCGGGTTCGATGCTTGTTTGTTTAACAGATGGCTAACGGTAAGGTCATATGTTCTTCTCAACTTCGGGTTGAGTCGGCCTTCGGATTTGATGCCTGTTTGTTTAACAGATGCTTGACAGTGAAGTCAACTGTTCCTCTCAACTTCATGTTGAGCCGACCTTCAGGATCGATGCCTGTTTGTTTAAGAGATGCTTGACGGCGAGTTCATATGTTCATCTCAACATCGTGTTGAGCCGGCCTTCGGGTTCGATGCCTGTTTGTTTAAGAGATGCCTTACAGTGAGGTCTAATGTTCTTATCAACTTCGGGTTAAGCCGCCCTTTGGGTTCGATGCCTGTTTATTTAACAAATGCCTAACGGTGGGGTCAGATGTTCTTCTCAACTTCGGGTTGAGCCGACCTTCAGATTTGATGCCTGTTTGTTTAACAGATGCTTGACAGTGAAGTCTAATGTTCCTCTCAACTTCATGTTGAGCCGACCTACGGGTTCGATGCCTGTTTGTTTAACAGATGCCTGACGGCGAGGTCAGATGTTCCTCTCAACTTCGTGTTGAGCCGTCCTTCGGGTTCGATACCTATTTGTTTAACAGATGCCTGACACCGAGGTCAGATGTTCTTCTCAACTTCGTGTTGTGCCGGCCTTCAGGTTTGATGCCTATTTGTTTAACTAATGCCTGATGGAGAGGTCAGATGTTCCTCCCAACTTCGACGTGAGTGTGCCTTCGGGTTCGATACTTGTTTGTTTAATAGATGTTTGACGGCGAGGTCAGATGTTCTTCTCAACTAAGGGTTAAGACGGCCTTCAGGTTTGATGCCTGTTTGTTTAACAGATGCCTGACAGCGAGGTCAGATGTACTTCTCAACTTCGGGTTGAGCCGGCCTTCAAGTTCCATAAGTTTTTGTTTAACAGATGCCTGACGGCAAGGTCAGATGTTCTTCTCAACTTCGGGTTGAGCCAGCCTTTGGGTTCGATGCCTGTTTGTTTAGCAGATGCCTGGCGGCTAGGTCAGATGTTCTTCTCAACTTCGGGTTGAGCCGGCCTACGGGTTCGATTCCTGTTTGTTTAACTAATGCCTGGCAGGGAGGTCGGATGTTCTTCTCAACTTCAGGTTGAGTCGGCCATCAAATTCGATGCCTATTTGTTTAACAGATAACTGACGGCAAGGCCAAATGTTCTTCTCAACTTCGGGTTGAGCCTGCCTTCAGGTTCGACGCCTGTTTGCTTAACAGATGCCTAGCAGAGAGGTCTAATGTTCTTATCAACTTCGCGTTGAGCCGCCCTTCGGGTTCGATGCCTGTTTGTTTAACAGATGCCTAACAGTGAAGTCAATTGTTCTTCACAACTTCAGGTTGAGCTGGCCTTCGGATTTGATGCCTGTTTGTTTAACAGATGCTTGACAGTGAAGTCAATTGTTCCTCTCAACTTCATGTTGAGCCGACCTTCAGGTTCGATGCCTGTTTGTTTAAGAGATGCTTGACGGCGAGGTCATATGTTCATCTCAACATCGTGTTGATCCGCCCTTCGGTTTCAATGCTTGTTTGTTTAAGAGATGCCTTACAGTGAGGTCTAATGTTCTTATCAACTTCGGGTTAAGCCGCGCTTCGGGTTTGATGCCTGTTTGTTTAAAAGATGCCTTACGGTGAGGTCAGATGTTCTTCTCAACTCCGGGTTGAGCTGGCCATCGGATTTGATGCATGTTTGTTTATCAGATGTTTGAAAGTGAAGTCAAATGTTCTTGTCAACTTCATGTTGAGCCGACCTACGGATTCGATGCCTGTTTGTTTAACAGAAGCCTGACGGCGAGGTCAGATGTTCCTCTCAACTTCGTGTTGAGCCGGCCTTCGGGTTTGATACGTGTTAGTTTAACAGATGCCTGACGGCGAGGTCAGAAGTTCTTCTCAAGTTCGTGTTGTGCTGGCAATCGGGTTCAATGCCTTTTTGTTTAACTAATGCCTGATGAGGAGGTCAGATGTTCCTCTCAACTTTGAGGTGAGCCGACGTTCGGGTTCGATACCTGTTTGTTTAATACATGTTTGACGGCGAGGTCAGATGTTCTTCTCTACTAAGGGTTCGGGTTTGATGCCTGTTTGTTTAACAGATGCCTGACGGCGACGTCAGATGTACTTCTCAACTTCCGGTTGAGCTGGCCTTCAGGTTCCATAACTTTTTGTTTAACAGATGCCTGACGACGAGGTCAGATGTTCTTCTCAACTTCGGGGTTGAGCCGGCATTTGGGTTCGATGCCTATTTGTTTAGCAGATGCCTGGCGGCTAGGTAAGATGTTCTTCTCAACTTTGGGTTGAGCCGGCCTTCGGGTTCGATTCCTGTTTGTTTAACTAATGCCTGGCAGGAAGGTCAGATGTTCTTCTCAACTTCATGTTAAGTCGGCCATCAAATTCGATGCCTGTTTGTTTAACAGATGCCTGATGGCAAGGTCAAATGTTCTTCTCAACTTCGGGTTGAGCCCGCCTTCGGGTTCGATGCCTGTTTGTTTAACAGATGCCTAGTAGAGAGGTCTAATGTTCTTATCAACTTTGCGTTGAGCCGCCCTTCGGGTTCGATGCCTGTTTATTTTACAGATGTCTAACGGTGAGGTTAGATGTTCTTCTCAACTTCGGGTTGAGCCGGCCTTCGGATTTGTTTCCTGTTTGTTTAAGAGATGCTTGACAATGATGTCAAATGTTCCTCTCAACTTCATGTTGAGCCGACATTCAGGTTCAATGCCTATTTGTTTAACAGATGCCTTACAGCGAGGTCATATGTTCCTCTCAACTTCGTGTTGGGCCGGCCTTCGGGTTCGATGCTTGTTTGTTTAACAGATGCCTGACGGCAAGGTCTAATGTTCTTATCAAATTCGGGTTGAGCCGGCCTTCGGATTTGATAGCTGTTTGTTTAACAGATGCTTGATAGTGAAGTCAAATGTTCCTCTGAACTTCATGTTGAGCCGACATTCAGGTTTGATGCCTATTTGTTTAACAGATGCCTTACGGCGAGGTCAGATGTTCCTCTCAACTTCGTGTTGGGCCGGCGTTCGGATTCGATGCATGTATGTTTAACAGATGCCTGACAGCGAGGTCTAATGTTCTTATCAACTTTATCTTGAGCCGCCCTTCGGGTTCGATGTTTGTTTGTTTAACAGATGCCTGACGGTGAGGTCAGATGTTCTTCTGAACTTCGGGTTGAGTCGGCCTTCGGATTTGATGCCTGTTTGTTTAACCTATGCTTGACAGTGAAGTCAAATGTTCCTCTCAACATCATGTTGAGCCTACCTTCAGGTTCAATGCCTGTTTGTTTAACAGATGCCTGACGGCGAGGTCAGATGTTCCTCTCAACTTCGTGTTGAGCTGTCCTTCGAGTTCGATGCCTATTTGTTTAAGAGATGCTTGACAGCGAGGTCTAATTTTCTTATCAACTTCAGGTTGAGTCTCCATTCGGGTTCGATGCCTGTTTGTTTAACAGATGCCTGACGGTGAGGTCAGATGTTTTTCTCAACTTCGGGTTGAGCCGGCCTTCGGATTTGATGCCTTTTTGTTTAACAGATACTTGACAGTAAATTCAAATGCTCCTCTCAACTTCATGTTGAGCCGACCTTCGGGTTCGATGCCTGTTTGTTTAATAGATGCCTGACGGCAAGGTCAGATGTTCCTCTCAACTTCGTGTTGAGCCGACCTTTGGGTTCGATGCTTGTTTGTTTAGCAGATGCCAAGCGGCTAGGTCAGATGTTTTTCTCAACTTCGGGTTGAGCCAGCCTTCGGGTTCGATTCCTGTTTGTTTAACAGATGACTGGCAGGGAGGTCGGATGTTCTTCTCAACTTCAGGTTGAGTCGGCCATCAAATTCGATGCCTGCTTGTTTAACATATGTCTGACAGCGAGGTCAGATGTTCTTCTCAACTTCGTGTTGTGTCGGCCTTCGGGTTCAATGTCTGTTTGTTTATCAGATGTTTGACGGCGAGGTCATATGTTCCTATCAACTTCCAGTTTAGCCGGCCTTCGGGTTCGATGCCTGTTTGTTTAATAGATGCCTGACAGCGAGGTCAAATGTTCTTCTCAACTTCGGGTTGAGCCGGCCTTCGGGTTCGATGCTTGTTTGTTTAACAGATGCCTAGCAAAGAGGTCTAATGTTGTTCTTAACTTCGGGTTGAGCCGGCCTTCAGGTTCCACACCTTTTTGTTTAACAGATGCTTAACGGCGAGGTCAGATGTTCTTCTCAACTTCGTGTTGTGCCGGCCCTCAGGTTCGATTCCTGTTTGTTTAACTAATACCTGATGGGAAGGTCAGATGTTCCTCTCAAATTCAAGTTGAGTTGGCCTTCGTGTTCGATGCTTGTTTATTTAACAGATGTTTGACGGCGAGTTCATATGTTCTTCTCAATTAAGATGTTCTTCTCAACTTCGGGTTGAGCCGACCTTCGGGTTCGATGCCTGTTTGTTTAACATATGCCTGGAAGAGAGGTCTAATGTTCTTATCAACTTCAGCTTGAGCCACACTTCGGGTTCGAAGCCTCTTTGTTTAACAGATGCCTGACGGTGAGGTCAGATGTTCTTCTCAACTTCGGGTTGAGCCGGCCTCCGGATATGATGCATGTTTGTTTAACAGATGCTTGACAGTGAAGTCAAATGTTCCTCTCAACTTCATGTTGAGCCGACCTTCAGGTTCAATGCCTGTTTGTTTAAGAGATGCTTGACGGCGAGGTCAGATGCTCCTCTCAACTTCGTGTTGAGCCGGCCTTCGGGTTCGATGCCTGTTTGTTTAACAGATACCTGGTGGCGAGGTCAGATGTTCTTTTCAACTTCGTGTTGTGCTAGCCTTTGGGTTCGATGCCTGTTGGTTTAACTAATGCCTAATGGGAAGGTCAGATGTTCCTCTCAACTTCGAGGTGAGCCGGCTTTCGGGTTCGATACCTATTTGTTTAATAGAGTTTTGACGGCGAGGTCAGATGTTCTTTTGAACTAAGGGTTGAGACGGCCTTCGGGTTTGATGCATATTTGTTTAACAGATGCCTGACGGCGAGGTCAAATGTTCATCTCAACTTCATGTTGAGCCGACCTTCGGGTTAGATGCCTGTTTGTTTAACAGATGCCTGACGGCGAGGTCAGATGTTCCTCTCAACATCGTGTTGAGCCGGCCTTCGGGTTCGATGCCTGTTTGTTTAACAGATACCTGGTGGAGAGGTCAGATGTTCTTTTCAACTTCGTGTTGTGCTGGCCTTTGGGTTCAATGCCTGTTGGTTTAAATAATTCCTGATGGGAAGGTCAGATCTTCCTCTCAACTTCGAGGTGAGCCAGCCTTCGGGTTCGATACCTATTTGTTTAATAGAGTTTTGACGGTGAGGTCAGATGTTCTTTTCAACTCAGGGTTGAGACGGCCTTCGGGTTTGATGCCTATTTGTTTAACAGATGCCTGACAGCGAGGTCAGATGTTCTTCTCAACTTCGGGTTGAGCCGGCCTTCGGGTTTGATGCTTGTTTGTTTAACAGATGCATGACGGTGAGGTCAGATGTTCTTCTCAACTTCGGGTTGAGCCGACCTTCGGATTTGATGCCTGTTTGTTTAACAGATGCTTGACAATGAAGTCAAATGTTCATCTCAACTTCACGTTGAGCCGACCTTCAGGTTCGATGCCTGTTTGTTTAAGAGATGCTTGACGGCAAGGTCAGATGTTCCTCTCAACTTCGTGTTGAGCCAGTCTTCGGGTTCGATGCCTATTTGTTTAAGAGATGCCTGGCAGCGAGGTCTAATGTTCTTATCAACTTCGGGTTGAGTCGCCCTTCCAGTTCGATTCCTATTTGTTTATCAGATGCCTGACGGTGAGGTCAGATGTTCTTCTCAACTTCGGGTTGAGCCGGGCTTTGGGTTCGATGCCTGTTTGTTTAGCAGATGCCTGGCGGCTAGGTAAGATGTTCTTCTCAACTTCGGGATGAGCCGGCCTTCGGGTTCGATTCTTGTTTGTTTATCTAATGCCTGGCAGGGAGGTCGGATGTTCTTCTCAACTTCAGGTTGAGTCAGCCATCAAATTCGATGCCTGTTTGTTTAACATATGCCTGGCAGCGAGGTTAGATGTTCTTCTCAACTTCGTGTTGAGCCGGCATTCGGGTTTGATGCCTGTTTGTTTAACTAATGCCTAATGGGGAGGTCAGATGTTCCTCTCAACTTCAAGTTGAGCCGGCATTCGGGTTTGATTCCTGTTTGTTTAACAGATGTTTGACGGCGAGGTCAGATGTTCTTCTCAATTAAGAATTGAGACGGCTTTCGGGTTCGATGCCTGTTTGTTTAACAGATGCCTGACAGCAAGGTCAAATGTTCTTCTCAACTTCAGGTTAAGCCGGCCTTCGGGTTCGATGCCTATTTGTTTAACAGATGCCTAGCAAAGAGGTCTAATGTTCTTATCAACTTCGGGTTGAGCCGCCCTTCGGGTTCGATGCCTGTTTGTTTAACAGATGCGTAACGGTGAGGTCAGATGTTCTTCTCAACTTCAGGTTGATCCGGCCTTCGGATTTGATGCCTGTTTGTTTAACAGATGCTTGAAAGTGAAGTTAAATGTTCCTCTCAACTTCATGTTGAGCCGACATTCAGGTGTGATGCCTGTTTGTTTAACAGATGCCTTACGGCGAGGTCAGATGTTCCTCTCAACTTCGTGTTGGGCCGGCCTTCTGGTTCGATGCCTGTTTGTTTAACAGATGCCTGACGGCGAGGAATAATGTTATTATCAACTTAGGGTTGAGCCTCCCTTTGGGTTCGATGCCTGTTTGTTTACCAGATGCCTGACGGGGAGGTCAGATGTTCTTCACAAATTCGGGTTGAGCCGACCTTCAGATTTGATACCTGTTTGTTTAACAGATGCTTGACAGTGAAGTTAAATGTTCCTCTCAACTTCATGTTGAGCCGACCTTCTGGTTCGATGCCTGTTTGTTTAACAGATGCCTGACGGCGAGATAAGATGTTCCTCTCAACTTCATGTTGTGCCGACCTTCGGGTTCGATGACTGTTTGTTTAACAGATGACTGACAGCGAGGTCAGATGTTCTTCTCAACTTCATGTTGTGCCGGCCTTTGGGTTCGATGCCTGTTTGTTTAACTAATGCCTGATGGGGAGGTCAGATGTTCCTCTCAACTTCATGTTGTGCCGGCCTTCGGGTTCGAAACCTGATTGTTTAACAGATGTTTGACAGCGAGGTCAGATGTTCTTCTCAACTAAGGGTTGAGCCGGCCTTTGGGGTCCACACCTTTTTGTTTAACAGACGCTTAACGATGAGATTAGATGTTCTTCTCAACTTCGGCTTGAGCCGACCTTTGTGTTCGATGCCTGTTTGTTTAACAGATGCCTGGCGGTTAGGTCAGATTTTTCTTTTCAACTTCGGGTTGAGCTGGTCTTCGGTTCGATTCCTCTTTGTTTAACTAAAGCCTGACAGCGAGGTCAGATGTTCTTCTCAACTTCGGGTTGAGTCGGCCATTAAATTCGATGCCTGTTTGTTTAACATATGCCTGACAGATAGGTCAGATGTTCTTCTCAACTTCGTGTTGTGTCGGCCTTCAGGTTCGATGCCTGTTTGTTTAACTAATGGTTGATGGGGAGGTTATATGTTCTTCTCAATTAAGGTTTGAGACGGCCTTCGGGTTCGATGCCTGTCTGTTTAATAAATGCCTGACGGCAAGTTCAAATTTTCTTCTGAACTTCGGATTGATGCGGCCTTCGGGTTCAATGCTTGTTTTTTTAACAGATGCCTGACGGGGAGGTCTAATGTTCCTCTCAACTTCAATGTGAGCCAGCCGCCCTTCGGGTTCGATGCCTGTTTGTTTAACAGATGCTTGACGTTGAGGTCAGATGTTCTTCTCAACTTCAGGTTGAGTCGGCCTTCGGATTTGATGCCTGTTTGTTTACAGATGCTTGACAGTGAAGTCAAATGTTCCTCTCAACTTCATGTTGAGTCCACCTTCGGGTTCGATGCCTGTTTGTTTAACTGATGCCTGACGGCGAGGTCAGATGTTCCTTTCAACTTCGTGTTGAGCCGGCCTTCGGGTTCGATGCGTGTTTGTTTAACTGATGCCTGACGACGAGGTCAGATGTTCTTCTCAACTTCGTGTTGTGCCGGCCTTTGGGTTCCACACCTTTTTGTTTAACAGATGCTTGACGGCGAGGTCAGATGTTCTTCTCAACTTCGGGTTGAGCCGGCCTTTGGGTTCGATGCCTGTTTGTTTAGCAGATGCCTGGCGGCTAGGTCAGATGTTCTTCTCAACTTCGGTTTGAGCCGACCTTCGGGTTCGATTCCTGTTTGTTTAACTAATGCCTGGCAGGGAGGTCGGATGTTCTTATCAACTTCAGGTTCAGTTGGCCATCAAATTCGATGCCTGTTTGTTTAACAGATGCCTGGCGGCTAGGTCAGATGTTCTTCTCAACTTCGGGTTGAGCCAGTCTTTGGGTTCGATTCCTGTTTGTTTAACTATATCCTGACAGCGAGGTCAGATGTTCCTCTAAACTTCGGGTTGAGTCGGCCATCAAATTCGATGCCTGTTTGTTTAACATATGCCTAACAGCAAGGTCATATGTTCTTCTCAACTTCGTGTTGTGCCGGCCTTCAGGTTCGATGTTGTTTGTTTAACAAATGCCTGATGGGGAGGTCAGATGTTCCTCTCAACTACAACTTATGCCGGCCTTCGGGTTCGATGCCTGTTTGTTTAACAAATGTTTGACGGCGAGGTCATATGTTCTTCACAATTAAGGTTTGAGATGGCCTTCGGGTTCGATGCCTGTTTGTTTAATAAATGCATGACGGCAAGGTCTAATGTTCTTCTGAACTTCGGGTTGAGGCGGCCTTCGGGTTCGATGCTTGTTTTTTTAACAGATGCCTGACGGCGAGGTCTAATGTTCTTATCAACTTCGGGTTGAGCCGCCCTTCGGGTTCGATGCCTGTTTGTTTAACAGATGCCTGACGTTGAGCTCAGATGTTCTTCTACACTTCGGGTTGAGCCGGCCTTCGGATTTGATGCCTGTTTGTTTAACAGATGCTTGACAGTGAAGTCAAATGTTCCTCTCAACTTCATGTTGAGCCGACCTTCGGATTCGATGTTTGTTTGTTTAACAGATGCCTGACGTTGAGGTCAGATGTTCTTCTCAACTTCAAGGTGAGCCGGCCTTCGGGTTCGATACCTGATTGTTTAACAGATGTTTGACAGCGACGTCAGATGTTCTTCTCAACTAAGGGTTGAGACGGCCTTCGCGTTTGATGCCTGTTTCTTTAAGAGATGCCTGACGGCGAGGTCAGATATTCTTCTCAACTTCGGGTTGAGCCGCCTTTCGGGTTCGATGCCTGTTTTTTTAACAGATGCCTGACAGCGAGGAATAATGTTCTTATCAACTTCGGGTTGAGCCGCCCTTCGGGTTCGATGCCTGTTTGTTTATCAGATGCCTGACATTGAGGTCAGATGTTATTCTCAACTTCGGGTTGAGCCGGCCTTCGGATTTGATGCCTGTTTATTTAACAGATGCTTGACAGTGAAGTCAAATGTTCCTCTCAACTTCATGTTGAGCCGACCTTCGGGTTCGATGCCTGTTTGTTTAACAGATGCCTAACGTTGAGGTCATATGTTCTTCTCAACTTCGTGTTGTACCGGCCTTCGGGATCTATGCCTGTTTATTTAACTAGTGCCTAATGGGGAGGTCAGATGTTCCTCTCAAATTCAAGGTGAGCCGGCGTTCGGGTTCGATACCTGATTGTTTAACAGATGTTTGACGGCGAGGTCAGATGTTCTTCTCAACTAAGGGTTGAGACGGCCTTCGTGCCTGTTTATTTAACAGATGCTTGACCGCGAGGTCAGATATTCTTCTCAACTTCGGGTTGAGCCGGCCTTCGGGTTCCACACCTTTTTGTTTAACAGATGCTTGACAGCGAGGTCAGATGTTCTTCTCAACTTCGGGTTGAGCCGGCCTTTGGGTTCGATGCCTGTTTGTTTAACAGATGTCTGGAAGCTAGGTCAGATGTTCTTCTCAATTCGGGTTGAGCCGGTCTTCAGGTTCAATTCCTATTTGTTTAACTAAAGCCAGACAGCGAGGTCAGATGTTCTTCTAAACTTCGAGTTCAGTCGGCCATCAAATTCGATACCTGTTTGTTTAATATATGCCTGACAGCGAGGTCAGATGTTCTTCTCAACTTCGTGTTATACCGACCTTCAGGTTTGATGCCTGTTTGTTTAACTAATGCCTGATGGGGAGGTCAGATGTTCCTCTCAACTTTAGGTTGAGCCGGCCTTCGGGTTCGATGCCTGTTTGTTTAACAGATGTTTGACGGCGGGGTCATATGTTCTTCTCAATTAAGGATTGAGACGGCCTTCCGATTCGATGCCTATTTGTTTAACAGATGCCTGAAGGCGAGGTCAAATGTTCTTTTGAACTTCGGGTTGAGCCGGCCTTCGGGTTCGATGCCTGTTTTTTTAACAAATGTCTGACGGCGAGGTCTAATGTTCTTATCAACTTTGGGTTGAGCTGCCCTCCGGGTTCGATGCCTGTTTGTTTAACAGATGCCTGACATTGAGTTCCGATGTTCTTCTCAACTTCGGGTTGAGCCGACCATCGGATTTGATGCCTGTTTGTTTAATAGATGCTTGACAATGAAGTCAAATGTTTCTCTCAACTTCATGTTGATCCGACCTTCGGGTTCGATGCCTGTTTGTTTAACTAATGCCTGATGGGAAGGTCAGATGTTCCTCTCAACTTCGAGGTGAGCCGCCCTTCGTGTTCGATGCCTGTTTGTTTAACAGATGTTTGACGGCGAGGTCAGATGTTCTTCTCAATTAATGTTTGAGACGGCCTTCGGGTTCAACGCCTGTTTGTTTAATAAATGCCTGACGGCGAGGTCAAATGTTATTCAGAACTTTGAGTTAAGGCGGCCTTCGGATTCGATGCCTGTTTTTTTAACAGATGCCTGACGGCGAGGTCTAATGTTCTTATCAACTTCGGGTTAAGCCGCCCATAGGGTTCGATGACTGTTTGTTTAACAGATGCCTGACGTTGAGGTCAGATGTTCTTCTCAACTTCGGTTTGAGCCGGCCTTCGGATTTGATGCCTGTTTGTTTAACAGATGCTTGACAGTGAAGTCAAATGTTCCTCTCAACTTCGTGTTGAGTCGGCCTTCAGGTTCGATGCCTATTTGTTTAACTGATGCCTGACGGTAACGTCAGATGTTCTTCTCAACTTCGTGTTGTACTGTCCTTTGGGATCGATGCCTGTTTATTTAACTAGTGCCTAATGGGGAGGTCAGATGTTCCTCTCAAATTCAAGGTGAGCCGGCCTTCGGGTTCGATACCTGATTGTTTAACAGATGTTTGATGGCGAGGTCAGATGTTCTTCTCAACTAAGGGTTGAGACGGCCTTCGTGCCTGTTTATTTAACAGATGCCTGACGACGAGGTCAGATATTCTTCTCAACTTCGGGTTGAGCCGGCCTTCGGGTTCCACACCTTTTTGTTTAACAGATGCTTGACGGCGAGGTCAGATGTTCTTCTCAACTTCGGGTTGAGCCTGCCTTTGGGTTCGATGCCTGTTTGTTTAACAGATGCCTGGCGGCTAGGTCAGAAGTTCTTCTCAACTTCGGGTTCGATTCCTGTTTGTTTAACTAAAGCCTGACAGCGAGGTCAGATGTTCTTCTAAACTTTAGGTTGAGTCGGCCATCAAATTCGATGCCTGTTTGTTAAACATATGCCTGACAGCGAGGTCAGATGTTCTTCTTAACTGCATGTTGTGCCAGCCTTTAAGTTTGATGCCTGTTTGTTTAACTTATGCCTGATGGGGAGGTCAGATGTTCCTCTCAACTTCAAGTTGAGTCGGCCTTCCGGTTCGATGCCTGTTTGTTTAACAGATGTTTGATGGCGAGGTCAGATGTTCTTATCAATTAAGGTTTGAGACGGCCTTCGGGTTCGATGCCTGTTTGTTTAATAGATGCCTGACGGCTAGGTCAAATGTTCTATTGAACTTCGGGTTGAGGCGGCCTTCAGGTTCGGTGCCTGTTTATTTAACAGATGCCTGACGGCAAGGTCTAATGTTCTTATCAACTTCGGGTTGAGCCGCCCTTCGGGTTCGATGCTTGTTTGCTTAACAGATGCCTAACGTTGAGGTTAGATGTTCTTCTCAACTTCGGGTTGAACCGGCCTTGGGATTTGATGCCTGTTTGTTTAACAGATGCTTGACAGTGAAGTCAAATGTTCCTCTCAACTTCATGTTGAGCCGACCTTCAGGTTTGATGCCTGTTTGTTTAACAGATGCCTGACAGCAAGGTCAGATGTTCCTCTCAACTTCGTGTTGAGCCCGCCTTTGGGTTCGATGCCTGTTTGTTTAACAGATGCTTGACGGCGAGGTCAGATGTTCTTCTCAACTTCGTGTTGTGTCAGCCTTCGGGTTCGATGCCTATTTTTTTAGCTAATGCCTGATGGGGAGGTCAGATGTTCCTCTCAACTTCAAGCTGAGACGGGCTTCGGGTTCGATACCTGATTGTTTAACAGATGTTTGACGGTGATTTCAGATGTTCTTCTCAACTAAGGGTTGAGACGGCCTTCGGGTTTGATGCCTGTTTATTTAAAAGATGCCTGACGGCGAGGTCAGATATTCTTGTCAACTTTGGGTTGGGCCGGCCTTCGGGTTCCACACCTTTTTGTTTAATAGATGCTTGACGACGAGGTCAGATGTTCTTCTCAACTTCGGGTTGAGCCGACCTTCGGATTTGATGCCTGTTTGTTTTACAGATGCTTGACAATGAAGTCAAATGTTCCTCTCAACTTCATGTTGAGCCGACCTTAGGGTTCGATGCCTGTTTGTTTAACAGATGCCTGACGTAGAGGTCAGATGTTCCTCTCAACTTCGTGTTGAGCCGGCCTTCCGGTTCGATGCCTGTTTGTTTAACAGACGCCTGACGGCGAGGTCAGATGTTCTTCTCAACTTCCTGTTGTGCAGACCTTCGGGTTCGATTCCTGTTTGTTTAACTAATCCCTGATGAGGAGGTCAGATGTTCCTCTCAACTTCAAGGTGGGCCGCCCTTCATGTTCGATACCTGATTGTTTAACAGATGTTTGACGGCGAGGTCAGATGTTCTTCTCAACAAAGGGTTGATACGGCCTTCGGGTTTAATGCTTGTTTATTTAACAGATGCCTAACTGCAAGGTCAGATGTTCTTCTCAACTTCGGGTTGAGCCGGCCTTCGGGTTCCAAACCTTTTTGTTTAACAGATGCCTGATGGCGAGGTCTGATGTTTGTCGGTACTGCGAACATCGGCGCCGGCTATGACAGAAGAGTCGCCACCGTGTGTTATTTATCCCAAAGGAGGGAAAGGAAACGCTCAGAGTAAACCTAACGCAAAGAGGGAAAGGAATGGTCATCGCAACCAAATCCTGGATTCGGGAGTCGGTTACGCAAGGGGAAGGTATTAGCACCCCTTACGTTCGTCGTACTCGACGGGATCCATGCTTGTTTTCTAGTACGAATTGTATTCTATATATTCTACAGGTCAAGGGTTAAAAAAGGAAAGAAAATGACTCGGCAAAGTATCGCACTTTATGCCTACGTATTCCCGTCTGGAACGAGAAATCAGAGTCTACGTAGTTCGCCTACCTACAGGAAAGGAGGGGAAGGTTGCTCCCTAGGATACGACATCCTATGCCTACATACTTTCATACAGCATGAAAGATCAGAGCAAACGTAGTTCGGGCCACGGAAGACACAGATTTGTCTGACTGTTTTTTAGATCCTTCTGAAAAGGTTTTTCTTGATTAGGAGTCCAAGCGGACAAAAATGACACTTTGATGTTTGTTTCCAGTCTTTTACGAAAGAAGTATTTTTTTAGTGTGTTTGCAATCTCCGACGCACTAGAGACTATGATTTGAGAGTGACTACGTCGTATGTCACCCTAAGGGTAACACATTAAGCAATCAGATTACAGAAGAGTGACCCTCCAGCAACCTTTTCTCAAATAGCTTAAGGCTAGTAGCATACGACATCGATTATCCTTATTACTGTGTTAGAATTGTTTTGAGATAGAAGAGAAAGAAGCTCTAAAAAGCCTAGGGTTAAAAGGGGGATCAAAACTACCATAAAGTTGTCATGCATGGATAAAAACCTATTGTCTGTCATATTTCTCTCTTGCACAGAGGGAAACAGAGATCCTACGGGATAAAATAGCAACGAAACAGATATATACAGTAAACAGTAAAAATGCATGCCATGCAGCAGTACAAGCGAGGCAAGGGAGTCCCGCCCAACCTCGAACCTGGGAAAACAATAGGCAAAGTGAAACAGTATTCACTTCAACCTTGGGGGCAAGCTGTACAAGCCAACAAACAATACAACCAAAGAAAACAACACCAGCACCAGCTCTGACAGCAACAATCCAGCTCCTACAGTAAGCAACACAAGCAGCAACAGCTCTGACAGCTACAGTTGATTAACAGCAAAGGGTTGATAGTAACAACTTCTCCAAGCAAGACCCCATCTTCAATCTTCAACAATCTTCAAGCTTTAGATAAGCTCCTATCTTCAGAAAAACATCCCAGCTTGAGCAAGCATGAACCTTAACCAATAAACAGCTTCAACAAAAAGCAGCAAAACCCCAGCTTCAACAGACAACCAGCTTTGACAGGCACAAGCTTCATCTTCACCAATCTTAAATGAAATTCATCTTCAATAGGTTTCCATCTTCAATGCAATCACTCCAAAAGAGAATCAATTAATAGAAGAAGTTGAAATGTTAAGGGGCTTAGTGACAACCCAAGAAAATCACTAAGATCTTAACATGGAAAATGAAAGGTACCCCCAAGGTTCTACCCAACTAAAGCATGCTCTACATCCCTCCTAAGGAGAGATGGAACTTCTTTGGGGGACCTTGTGTCATGGGATGGAATAGAGGCACAAGAAGCTCTCTATGTTTGAAAGAAGAAACAAGACTATTCTAAGGCTCTTCCTATGTATCCTAATTCCTAAGCCTCTGACAAGCCCTCTAACAAATGAGAAATATTCAACTCCAAGCTTCTTCAAGCCATCCAAAGAAACTTCATTTGATCTTCAAGTCATCCAAGCAAAGCCCAAGCCAAAAGTACCCCAAAATAGTCCCACACAAGTATAACCAAACCAAATATCCAATGGAGAAACCCACAATCACCACACAAATTGAAAAAATCAAATAAAATGCTAAAGCTCATCAAAAAATCCTAGGTAAATTTCTAAGGGAACCTAACCCTATACCCAATACCCCATAGGAATCCCAAACCCTAGATCAATCATTAAGTCCCCAAACTATGTTCTATACTACAACTAGTTGTCTTGAAACCCTAATTCTAATACCTCTCCTATTCACTTCTCAAACTAACCTAAATTTTATTCACAAAATTGTGATAAAATTTCTAAAGGTACGTGCTTCCCTAATCTAATCAGTCTAATAAGAATCAACTTAAAATCATTCACCAATTAGTCACAATAAAATCCACAAAATCATGTAACAAAAATACAAAATTAAAGAAAATAATAAAATGGAGAAAATCAAATTAAATTGAAAAATGGATGAAAATGAGATTCATTAATTTCATAAAATCACAAATAAATCCAAGATCATGGAGGTATTTTTAAAATATTTTTTTGATCAATATTGGATTTATTCTGAATTTTAGAAATCAAATGGATTAAAAAATAAAAGAAAATCAAATAAAAGAAATTAAAATGCTGAATTAAATGGGAGCCATTGGATCAATTGATTGGTAAGCGCATCTGAGGCTTCAGAACGTGTCCACGTGGGGTGTCCAGTCACCAGCTAACTGGATAAATGAAACGCAGCTTTTTTGAGCTAATGGAGGCAATCTCAGTTTGAATCTTGGCCACACGATCAGCATAACAAGTCTCCTCTTCAAGATGATCCAACGGTGAAGTCTTCATCTTCTCAAACCGAGCTCAGGTGAAGGCCAAGTTTCAGGCGGTGGTCCGGTGGTCCAACCACCGTCTTCTCCGGCGAAGCAAATCCTAAACCTCACCAATCAAGTCAAATAAAAAGCCTAATCCACTCCAAATTTGACCCTGAACTCAAATCCACCATCCAAAATCATTGACTCACCCTCAAAAGCCAAACCCGATCAAAGTTGCAGAGAAATCACCAAGTCTCGATGGTCACCATTCTTAAAATTGAAACCATAGAAATGATCCTCAGGTTACACTGGTCATTCTAAGCTATCACACTCATGTTAATTCCTCAAGATTTCATGTAACTGAATCCAAACAGAAATTGGTGCACTCCCTCGATCATCACCAAACGATGCCAAACCAATCCTAAATCGTTCTACCAATCATAGGGAACCTAACCACATGCACATTGCTACCTAATTCAGCCTAGATCAATGGGAAATCCAAGAGTTACATACCTGAAGAAATTGGATGAACAGAGGGATCAAATGCTCAATTCAGGCTCCAAGATTCTTCAAACACGTTCAAGAATGCAAGATAAAGCTTCTTCAACCCTTAATTTGACTTGAATAGGCTTGCAACTTCAAAACCGATTCTGAGTTGAAGCTCTTGAAACTCAACTTCAATCTTCCTCTCCTCCACGAATTCTGCACCAAAATGAGTCTGAACTCACTCCTCTCAATATATAAAAACTCTCTATGGGCTTTTGAGCCCAGTTTGAAGCCCAAATCAGTGATCCATCATTTCTGATTTTTCCCTTGAAAATGCAATGCACCAGTCAAGATTCTGAGCTTCCAGCTTGCTCTAGAATGTTCTATCCAACTGCAAATTGGTTTGTGAGTGTGAATGGATAGCTAGCTTGGCCTGGAATGCTTTGATTCTTGTTTTGGCATTGTAACTTGTAATGTAAGTAAGCATTTTGCAAAACAAGTCATGAAATTAAGCCTCAATTCAAAAATGTGGAAATGTCATTGTGTTTAGAATCCAATTTCCATTCAAAATGACTACCCATATGCCATGTGTATGTCTCATAATTCAAAAATCCCAATTTCCCTCCTGTGAATCATTTGAAAAATCCTTCTTCTTAGGCCATTTTGGATCATTTTGTGAAGCAAGCCATTTAAATCACCCATGACTTCTTATCTGACCTAAAAACATCATTTTAAGCACATCTCATGTTGAACATTTCTTCATTTGAGGAGTGGAAGATAGAGATTTTGACCTATGTTGAAAAATGACCTATAATTCAACTTTCCCAAAATACCCCTGGATTGCCAAGATCATAACTTGAGTTATACAAATCCTATTAAGGACTTCTAGTACTCTATGGAATTCTAAGATCAAGATCTACAACTCTTATGTTGGCCAAGAATCCATTTGAAAACTCCTTCATGGGCAAAAGTTGCTTGGAAGTCAAGTGATTTTCACAGATAAATTTCAGTGTCCTCTGGTGACCTGTAACTTGCAAGAACCATAACTTGAGTTCCACAAATCTTCTTGAAGACTTCTAGTACTCAAATTAAAGCTATTGAGAAGCTCTACAAGTTTTATGTTGGCCAAGAATCCAATTGAAATTTGTATTTTGACATATGTGGCTTGGAATTCCAGTGCTATACAGGGGATTTTACCCTGGGAACCCTGTATCAAACACCTCCAACCACACTTGATTCTCTTGAACTTGATCTTGAATCATCCATAAACATGCTTTGACATCTCAACCCATGACTTCCATGACCTAGATCTAGGTCTTGATGCTCTTCTCTTTGCTCTCCTTGACCTATGGTTACCCAGATGAAACCCTACTTGTACACACCTCAACTGTGGTTCTTGAACTTGATACCATGACTTGTCTAAGCATCAATAGGGCTCTCTAGGCCTCCCATGGGTCCATACACACCTCACATTCATAATTCCATGCTTCATACCCCATTGATGACCCTCAATACACCTCAATGTTAGGAGAGAAATCCACTTGTTGACACTCAAATCTCCTCAAAGCTTTAACCCATTCCTTGATGACTTGGATGGTCTTAAGCTTGAATAAGGCCCCTTGATGTGCTTCTTTAGATAAGAATGGCACTTGATCCCTTGTTAGATGACTTGCTATGCTATGATATACAAATGATTAGACTGTGTACATGATGTGACTATGTAAATGATAATGCAATTAACATAAACCAGGTGAAATAGGTTGAGCAAATTTTTTAGGGTGCAACAGCTGCCCCTATTCAAATGTCTAGGACCCGGCTGGGTGAAGAGCGAATGGCCTTCAAACAATCGAGGTACGAGACAGTTAAATACCAAGAACCTGGAAATTTACCAACCGCAGAAATAAACTGCACAAATTGCTTGGAGAACAACATCCACCAACTAAATCCGGTTGTTACGGCAACCAGACTGATCAATCACTGATGTCAAAATTTGATTCCAATGTCAACCGCCTGTGTAATTCCCCAGGCTTTGAACTCCCTCTTATCAAAACAACCCCGCCCTTTGTCTATGTTAGGGCTCCGCATTCTGTCAACACGGAGAAAACAAATTAGCAACCATGTTGGGGATCATCTTCATCAACCCGAAAAAGATCCTATCACTGCGGGGATAGAACTTTGTCCATGTTAGGACGCTATATTCCGTCAACACACAAAAAAATCCCGACGACTTTGCTGGGGAAACATTTCTGTCTAGTCACAGGAGACTCTACTTATCTCTGCATTAGCTAACTTTGTTGGGCGCACCCCACAAACGCCTTGGAGGAGGACTCTACTGGGCCAGTAATATTGCGTCAACACGAGGAAATCACGGTGACTTCCTTGGGGAAAATACTTTTGTCAATCATCGAAACACAACTCACATACTCTGTCGATCACGGGAGAATCATCTATCTGGATACCGGAAAGTTCATCCGTCTGCTTCATACGGGAAAACACATCTGCCTGATTCTTACAGGAAAATTCATCTGCCTACTTCATACGGGAAAATCATCTGCCTGAACACAGGAAGGTTCATCCGCCTGCTTCATACGGGAAAATCATCTGCCTGAACATAGGAAAGTTCATCCGCCTGCTTCATACGGGAAAATCATCTGCCTGAACACAGGAAAGTTCATCCACCTGCTTCATACGGGAAAATCATCTGCCTGAACACAGGAAAGTTCATCTGCCTGCTTCATACGGGAAAATCATCTGCCTGAACACAGGAAAGTTCATCCTCCTGCTTCATACGGGAAAACACATATGCCTGATTCTTACAGGAAAATTCATCCGCTTGCTTCATACGGGAAAACACATCTGCCTGATTCATATAGGAAAATTCATCTGCCTACTTCATACGGGAAAATCCATCTGCCTGATTCTTATAGGAAAATTCACCCGCCTGCTTCATACGGGAAAACACATCTGCCTGATTCTTACACGAAAATTCATCTGCCTGCTTCATACGGGAAAACACATCTGCCTGATTCATACAGGAAAATTCATCCGCCTGCTTCATACGGGAAAATCCATCTGCCTGATTCTTACAGGAACATTCATCCGTCTGCTTCATACGGGAAAACACATCTGCCTGATTCTTACAGGAAAATTCATCCGCCTGCTTCATACGGGAAAATCATCTGCCTGATTCTTACAGGAACATTCGTCCGCCTGCTTCATACGGGAAAACACATCTGCCTGATTCTTACAGGAAAATTCATCCGCCTGCTTCATACGGGAAAGTTAACTTGGATATAGCTTATTTGCCTATTATTTGCAGTAGCTAACTCCACTGGGGATATTCTGAAAATAACTACCCGACACCCGTTCGACAACAAGTGACCACTTCTGAAATCTTGATTCATGAAACCCTGACATGCTGCCGCTACAGCAAACTTGAAGAAAAACACTCCGCTGGTCTGATAAGAGAAACTTCAACCAGTAACTATGTGGGGAATGATAACAAGAACTACATCATCATATGTCTCACGGCGAGACCTCGTTCGTCTGGTAACAGATCTGAACTGTAACTTCATAATCTTGCTGAGAAACACACCTGAAAGCAAAAAGGTTAACCAACCTGATTTATGTTTCATAATGCGTATGTTTGACAATGGCGTAATGCTCCATACGGCATGGAAATGCTACGCGTTTTTGGGTAGATGCAAATATGATAATATATGCAAATGCACATGCAGGTTCAGGCTGCTGGGGGAGGCTCTGACAAGCTTGCTTCATCAACACAACTGTTGAGGACAAATACCACCCTGTTGGGGATGAACGGGTATCGCAAATTATTCCGGCAAAATAAATGTCGGCAACACAACCAAACTCTGTCGAGGAGAGATTAAACATTGATTTCCGCTGGGAGGAAAGAACAACACCTGCTGGGAAGATTAACTCAGCTGGGGAAGAAGCGACCCTTCTGGGAGACAACTGTCTGGGTACAGTTTACATACTCGGAGCTACCACTCCACTAGGGATAATCATCCTGACGAAAGCATGACGACCTGTGGGGAGAAAGAAAACCATCCTCGTTGGGGATAATCCTTCTGAACCTACTATGAATTGGTTATGTGCCGTGGAAATCCTCCCAGCTGGGGGTTGAACGCGCACATCTTCGACTCTCTGGGGAGTATAACCTCTGCATAGGACACTGATTTTGTCTTGCTGGGAATATCCTGTGGACAACTTCCATGAGAATACTCTTCTGGGGAAAATAATCCTTCCTTCGGTAAGGGATAACATCGTCTCAACCTCTGGGGATGAGGTGCGACCTGCTGGGAAATAAGATCAAGTCCTTCATCCAGAGCCTCTGGCTGGGGGATACAATTCTCTGACTGTCTGCTCCAAGGGTGAGAACCCTGCAAAACACAAACGAGAAAAAACAAATCTATACAACCAAATCTATTCGGGTTAATATCCATGACATCCCCTTAGTCAATTCGAAGTTTTATCAATCATTGGCAAGGGCCAGCAAAGTTATGCAAATGAGAGTTTATCAAAACATCGGCGTTTTTCACATACAAAACAATAAAGCACAAACACCAAATACTGAATAACATGTTTTATTGATTAAGCCTATAAATAGGCGAAGCTTTGTACATCGGAGTAACTCCTGAAAAGAGGAAGTTACGCACAAACAATATACAAACATACACAATAATCATTAATACAAATCACATTTGTACACATGTCGGCAACGTGGTGCAGACAAACATCATGAGTTGATCCTCCTACGACTCGCCTGACTCTAGCGCTTTCCCGGTATTCAATTTTCGGAAGAGATTGTTTTCAGGATAGACGGCCTCCAAGTACTCCCAAACCACTAAGCAATGCTGTATCAAATCCGGACCGCAGTCATTTTCTTTTTCAATCCCTAACTTTTGCGTGAATCGCCTTTTGCGGGTTTTCAATTCCCTGGGATACCCTTTTTTGCCGAAGTCGCCCTTTTCAGGTTTTTCGACTTCGCGGGTGTACATCTTTTCAATTTTATCCCTAACTTTTGCCTGAACCTTTTATTCATTTTTTACGATTCGCCAAGATGCCCCATTTTTGCCTGGACTCTCTTTTTACTGTCCAGCGGGTCACTTTCAAGCAAAGTATTTTTTAACTGCGTCCGAATTCACAGGCGACGTAAAGTTTTCACCGTCCATGGTGGACAACAACAAAGCTCCTCCGGAGAAGACTTTTCTAACAACGTATGGACCTTTGTAGTTAGGCGTACATTTGCCCCTGTGATCCGTTTGTGGCGGGAGAATCCTCTTCAGCACAAGGTCGCCCGTCTGAAAGCTTCGCGGACATATCTTCTTATCGTACGCTTTCTTCATCCGGCTCTGACACAACCGACCGTATGCGAGAGAAGCTAGCCTCTTTTCATCCATTAAAATGAGCTGATTCAGTCTATCCTTAACCCATTCTGCCTCGTCACGTTGGACATCTCGTAAAACCCTAAAGGAAGGAATCTCAACCTCCAACGATAGCACTGCTTCCATTCCGTATACCAACGAGAAAAGGGTTGCCCCGGTTGATGTGCGTACCGTTGTACGATAACCGTGCAAAGCGAAAGGTAGCATCTCGTGCCAGTCCTTATATTTCACAACCATCTTCTAGACAATCTTCTTTATGTTCTTATTGGCCGCTTCGACAGCGCCATTCATCTTGGGTCGGTAAGGAGAAGAGTTGTGGTGCTCAATCTTAAAATTTTGACACAACTCTTTCATCATTTTGTTATTCAAATTTGAACCGTTGTCAGTGATAATCCGCTCAGGGATTTCATATCTGCAGATAATATCTCGTTTGATAAATCTGGCCACCACTTGTTTGGTCACGTTGGCATATGACGCTGCTTCCACCCATTTGGTGAAATAATCAATCGCCACAAAGATGAACCGATGTCCATTGGATGCCGTAGGCTCAATTTTGCCGATCATATCAATTCCCCACATCGAGAAAGGCCATTGCGATGACATCACATTCAGAGGACTCGGAGGCACATGTATTTTGTCCGCATAAATCTGGCATTTATGACACCTCTTTGCAAACTTGAAACAGTCTGTCTCCATAGTTAGCCAATAGTAACCTGCCCGCAGCAGTTTTCTCGTCATAGCATGCCCACCAACATATGTACCAAATGTACCCTCATGTATCTCTTCCATGAGCAACTTCGCTTCTTTCTCGTCCATGCAACGTAGCAACACCAAGTCGTGGTTTCTTTTGTATAGGACACCCTCCGGGTTCAAATAGAAATTTCCAGCCAGTCTCCTGAGAGTCTTCTGATCTCGACTGGATGCCCCAGCCGAATACTCCTTGTTCTTCAGGAAATTCTGGATGTCAAAGTACCAGGGTTTACCATCAGGAGCCTCGTCAAAGGCAAATATAAATGCAGGCCTATCAAGCCGAGAGATAACAATCCGGGGAGCCTCGCTCCAGAAGTTAACTTTATACATTGAAGACAATGTCGCCAGGGCGTCAGCCATTTGATTTTCTGCTCGTGGCACATGATGCAATTCCTCCTTGTCAAAGAAAGGCAACAACCTCCTTGCATAGTTCATATATGGTATCAAGTTGGGCTGACGTGTCTCCCATTCTCCGTTAATCTGATTCACCACTAGAGCTGAGTCTCCGTATACATCCAGATGTTTGATTCGCAACTCAATAGCTTCTTCCAGACCCATGATGCAAGCCTCATATTCAGCTTCTTTATTGGTAACGGGAAAAGTCAATCGGGCAGTAAAGGGGATGTGCGACCCCTGAGGAGTAGTAATAATTGCGCCTATTCCGCTACCATAGGAATTTACAGCTCCGTCAAATATCAACTGCCATTTGGAACCCAATTCTGGTCCTTCGTCCGACAACGATTCTTCACAATCTTTCATCTTCAGGTACATGATATCCTCGTCAGGAAAATCAAACCTCATCGATTAGTAGTCCTCAATCGGATGCTTTGCAAGATACTCGGATAAAACGCTACCTTTAATAGCTTTCTGCGAGACATATTGGATATCGTATTCGGTTAACACCATCTGCCATCGGGAAATTCTTCCGGAGAGTGCTTGCTTTTCAAACACGTATTTGATTGGATCCATCTTTGAAATTAGCAGGGTTGTATGATTCAGCATGTATTGCCTCAAACGTTTGGCGGCCCAGGCTAGCGCACAACACGTTTTCTCGAGCATTGAGTATCTGGACTCACAGTCAGTAAACTTCTTACTCAAATAGTAGATCACATGCTCTTTACATCCGGTCTCGTCGTGTTGACCGAGAACACAACCCATACTTTCCTCAAGAACCATCAAATACATAATCAAAGGTCTCCCGGCCACTGGGGGTATCAAAACAGGAGGTTCCTGCAAGTATTCTTTTATCTTGTCGAACGCCTTTTGACAATTTTCATTCCAGGTCAACACTTGATCCTTTTTCAATAACTTTAATAACGGCTCGCAGGTCACAGTTAGGTGAGATATGAACCGGGCGATATAGTTCAATCTCCCTAAAAATCCATGCGCTTCTTTTTCTGTTTTAGGCATCGGCATTTCCTGTATCGCTTTTATCTTTGCAGGATCAACCTCTATTCCCTTTTCGCTTACAATAAATCGCAGCAGTTTACCCGATCTCACCCCGAAGGTGCACTTGTTAGGGTTCAGTCTCAACCTGAACTTTCTAAGCCTCTTGAACAGTTTCAGCAGATTAACCAAATGCTCCTCCTCCGTCTGGAATTTGGCAATCATATCATCAACATAAACCTCGATCTCTTTATGCATCATGTCATGAAAGAGAGTCGTCATGCACGTTGATATGTTGCCCCAGCGTTCTTCAATCCGAAGGGCATCACTTTATAACAAAATGTTCCCCAGGGAGTAATGAAATTAGTCTTCTCCATATCTTCTGGCGCCATTTTGATCTTATTATAGCCTGAGAAGCCATCCATGAAGGAGAATACGGAGAACTGAGCAGTGTTATCAACCAACACATCAATGTGAGGAAGTGGAAAGTCATCTTTTGGGCTCGCCCTATTCAAATCACAGTAGTCTACACACATTTGTACTTTGTCGTCTTTCTTCGGCACTGGTACTATATTGGCGACCCATGAGGGATATTTTGTAACAGCTAGGAAACTAGCATCCCACTGTTTTTGAACTTCCTCCTTGATTTTCACAGCCATGTCTGGTCTAGTTCTTCTGAGCTTTTGTTTAATAGGCGGACATTCCTCTCTTAAAGGCAGACGATGCACAACCATATCCGTATCTAACCCAGGCATATCCTCGTACGACCAAGCAAATATATCACTGTACTCTTTGAGCATCTCAACCAACCTTTGCTTGATATCGCTCTGCAGCGCAGCCCTTATACGGATGTTTCTCACAACTTCTTCCAACCCCAAATTGATAATCTCAATGACTTCCTCGTGAGGCAGAATGATTCTTTCTTCTTGTTTCAATGACCAGGTCAACTCTTCTGGCACGTCGCCATCTTCGACAACCTCTTCCTCAGCCTGATATACCGGGTGCTCAAAGTCGAAGTGAGTCATAGGCGGTTCATAGATGTCATCTGAAATTGTAATCCTACGAAGAAAATGGTTAACTGCTTCAAAACACAGACAAAGCAAATAACCACATTGTCATTTTATTGTTAAAAACGAAAACAGGAAAAACAGGGATTACAATATTTGTATATGAAAAACGCCTTTATTTCATAATTAAACAATGTAATGTACATAACCAAATGGCCCTAAGCAAAATCACTATGCCCCGGGTAGGACACAAGATTATTCAACAATTAAGAAAACAAATCATTACTGTTTAGTTGTCACGGAAACAGTTTCCTGGATAGACCAATTGCAGAGATTTTGTCCTGGCACGCTTGGCTTGATCCAGGCGTCCATATCACAGTCGCTATCTCCGTCTTCAGCATCGGAAACAGCATTGATAGTCTCATGGCATACTCCATTTGGTGTAATTGTTATCGGCCCTCTGAACTTGGGTGTTCCTGAAGAGGATGCTGATGGCGAAGGATGATATCCAAGCCCGAATCTATCCATTTTTACCGGAATCTCCAACACCTGACCCCAGCCCTTGGTTTTTCCTGCCTGCACTAGAGCTTGAGCTTCCTTATAAGATGACACGGCCACATCTGGCGCTTTACTTGGCACTGGAGCTTTGTCTTTGACTCGCAACCCTTCAAATGCTTGACAGGGTGTTTCGTGTATTTCACCGTCGACCTCAACATATTTAAACGAAGACAGATGGCTAACCAGAATATCTTCTTCTCCACAAACAGTGACGACACTATCCCCAACCATATACTTCAGCTTTTGGTGTAACGTGGATGTGACAGCCCCGGTAGCATGGATCCATGGGCGCCCAAGAAGACAACTATACGCTGGCTGGATGTCCATTATATAGAATTCAGTTTCAAATATTTCAGGCCCCACCTGCAACGGTAATGTTATTGATCCGAAAACGGACCTCCTCGTTCCGTCGAACGCCCTCACCACTAAATCACTGGGCGTGCAGATAATCCCCCTGATATCCAACTTCATCATGGCTTTCTTCAGTAGCACATTCAGGGAAGATCCAGTGTCTACTAAAACATGGGACATGACCGTGCCCCGGCATTCTACTGACACATGCAATGCCATATTGTGCTCTCGCCCTCTCGGAGTCAAATCAAAGTCTGTGAAGCCCAAATTGTGCCCCGCATTAACATGCGCCATCACCCCTTCTAACTGATTTACAGAAACTTCTTGAGGAACGAACGACGTGTCTAGAATCTTCAGCAAAGCGTTCCGATGGGCCTCGGAACATAACAACAATGATAGGATGGAAATTTTTGACGGCGTTTGCTGGAGGTGCTCAACGATTTTGTAATCACTTTTACGAATGAGCCTCATAAACTCCTCCACATCCTTAAGTGACGTTTCTTTTTCATTCGACTGAGAAGGACCACCCTCAGTTACCTTGGCTTTACCCTTGGCTAATCTTTCTGCCTCTACCTCGGGTGACGTGAAGATTCTTCCGCTTCTGGTCATACCCCCTGTTCCGACAACATTATCTACAACCCCAGCTGGTTGTCCATTGACTGCAATTTTCTCACCGTCACAATATACCTCCAATCCGTAAGTCCACGGCACTGCTTTAGTACTCTCAAAAGGGACTGGTCCTGCTTTGGTAATTGTGATCGTCGGCCGCCTGGCGGGCGCCATTATCGTTATTGTTTTCCTCGAAATCGTCACCGTCGCAACATCGTTCTGCTCATCACCTAACGCCTCTTCAGGCTCTTCAACCGCGGTTCGATCAAATTGCAAGGTACCTTCATCCATCATAGCCTGAATTCCCCGCTTCAAATCACCACAACCCTCTGGCTGGGTCCAACAATCCAAGCAAAACTCGTCACACCCCGGGAATACACCCCCTTTTAACAACGTGATTTTAATCTCACCCAACGGTGTTTTCAGCTCATTGACATCCATCACTAGATTCAAATTTTCTTCTGTCAAGATGGCATTTGCCCCATGATTGGGTATAGGTTGTTGTACGATATTTGGACCTACCTGCCCAAAGTTGATAGCTTTGCTATCCAACAAATCCTGGACTTTGTGTTTAAATGCCTGACACGCTTCTACATCATGCCCGGGTGCCCCGGAATGGAATTCGCAATGCTTGCTAGCATCATACCCGTAAGGAAGTACCGTCCCTGTAGGCGGTGCCAAAGTCCTCTTTTCAACCAAGTTCAACCCTAGTAGGGTCTGGAGGAGTTCTGCATACGTGGAAGGAGGTGCGTCGAACACTCTTTTCGGCCTCGTATTCTGTACCCTTCTCTGACCGGGGTTCTGCCCTTGCTGTTGCGGTGGTTGTTGTTGCTGTTGTGGCTGCCTCTGTTGAGGAAGCGGGATAGTAACACTAGCTACCTGTTGCGGCTGAACATACTAATTTCTTCCTCTGCCCCTGCCCCTGCCACCAAACACGGCACTAGTATCACCCTGTCGTCTACCACCAAATGCTTTTCTTGTACCTCCTGCTGAAGTAGACTCACCTGCTTGGAACCTTCCAACTTTAATCCCGTTCTCGATCATCTCCCCCATAAGAATCAAATCTGAGAAACTGCTCAATGACACACTAAACAATTTTTCGTAGAACACCCCCGTAAATGTCCCAATAAACATGTCATTCATCTCCCTTTCAATTAAAGGAGGATGCACCCTCGCTGCCATATCGTGCCACCTTTGCGCATACTCTTTAAAACTTTCACCGTTCTTCTGTGACAAGCCCTGCAGTTGGACCCGGTTTGGCGCCAGATCGCTGTTATATTTGTAATGTGTCACGAAAGCATCAGCGAACTGCTTCCAGGTTTTGATCTGGGTGGGCTCCAGCCCCATATACCATTCAAGTGAAGGTCCTGACAAGCTATCCTGAAAGAAATGCATGAGCATCCTTTCATCATCTGAATATGCGAACATCCTCCTGTAATAAGAGCGGACATGGACCTTAGGGCAGGTGTCCCCCTTGTATTTGTCAAAAGTGGGAGCCTTGAATTTCAACGGCACCCTCAGCCCTGGTACCAAGCCCATTGTAGTCATATCCAAACCAGTGGAGTTCTGATTCACTACCCCCTTCATCTGTTCTTCAAGCATTCTGATCCTCTACACAGGATCAACAGGTCCTTCAAATCCCATGCCTCTTCCAGAAAAGGCGTCCTCTTGGCGGTCTTCAGCCCAATTCACATTTTCATTTCCATATCCGTCGTAACCAGTGTTGCGACCAAACCCTTGCTGATTGATCATGGGACCTCGTCCCCTGTTACCGAAACCTTGATTGACCCCAACAGGTCCAAACCCAGTGTTGACAGGAATCACCCCAGCACCATTCATATTACCAAATCCACCATACCCCTGGTTAGCGTTACCAAAACCATCGCAACCGAAAACCTGCGTGTTGAAGCCGAATTTCCCGTCCTGATTGACGTAATCAAATCCCTGATCATTGTAGCCGAAACCATTGTTTCCAAAACCATTACCGCCATTGTTGTTACCACCGCCTTGGTTGGCGTCCCCAAATCCAACATTGTTAACAACAGTCTCATTTCCATTTCCTGTGTTGCCATTGCCAGTGCCAGCGCCATCGTTTACAACCATAACAGGTGGGGTCACTACAGGTGGAACCACAGGCGTAGGGGTTCCATCCTCCGGAATAGTCTCAACGTGCACAGAATTATGGTCATTGTTGCCATTCCCATTAGTCTGCGTCAGCAGAGGCTGTACCAAAGTCTGGAGGCTCTCCTGGACCTTAGCAATGTTCTCCATTGCTTGCATGAACAGATTCAGCTTCTCGCGGATTTCTTGCATCTCAACTTGGACTTGATCCATGATTCTCTTGCAGTTGCTTCGGGTTGAGTAGCGGTGGACTCTTTGTTCGTCAATCCTGAAAAACCTGAAGATGCAGGAAATAAGATACGGATTCAAGAATACCGGTCATGCAATATGAATGCAGATGCAAACGTGTAAACATGTTACATGTTATATTCCCCCTTGATTCTAGTTTTGGAGAGAAGGCCATCACAACAATGGAGTCCCCATCAATCAAGCAAGGATTCAAGAAACCCTCATATATAAACGAATGCCACGAGGCTGAGTACAAGAGTACAACTGAATACAACTGAAGAGACCTCGGCCAACAAGCCTGGCGATGGTCAAAATACAAGTACAGACAACAAGAGCGAGGCAAAGATAACTCAGGCCAAGTGGTGCTCTCTGACGTCTTCCAATATCCCCAACGTCTCTGAACGACCCAGCTTGGAGATTAGCTCTTGTATCAGTAAGGTATGCCGCTCGGCATTGGATCTCAACTTTTTGGCGTCGTTCTGGCAGGTTCCTTCGTCAACACACTCGTCGGGTCTGCATCTTTTGGAGCCGGCCTTCACTTTATAACCTCTCAGCTTCTCGTCAAGGTCACTTACTCTAAGCTCAACAGCGCTCCTAAGTGATGTCTCTTCAGCAATCTTTGTGTCTTGGGCTCTAATCTGTGCCTCTAGTGTGGCAATCTGCAGCTTCAGTTCATCTTCATGCTCCTTTCGCTTGGTAAGCGTGGCATTCCACAATGCTTCCCACTTGCTGAGGCGGGAATAAGCTTTGCTTAAAAGTTCCTTCTTGGAAGTAAGCACCTTGCTAACACCGTTCAAGGCTATTCCCACTTTTTCTTTCTTGTTGGCCTCTTCCGTCAACTCTGAACCCAACCTATTAATCAATTCAGTTTGTTCCCTCACAGTGAAGGTAGCTTCATTCTTCTCATGACGCAACTGGAAGATCTCCTTCTCTAACTCATCATTGACTTTCTTCAACTCTTTGTTTTCAGCCAACAATTTGTTATACTTTTCAAGCTCTATCGAAGTAGTTGCCTCAATCACTGGAAGATACAAAGGTTCCACAGCAGGATATGGCATCAAGGAAATACTAGCTCTCTCTCGGATCCAAGCCAAATAAGGATCATAAGCTTTGCTGTTGCTCTTACCAAGTAAAGCTTTCCCCCTCCTATGGATGTTAGCCCATGCATGTCTCAATCTGATCACAACAGCCGCCCCTAATAAGCCCGTGAGATATAGAGATTCTTGTATCTCCTTCTCAATAGGAGCGTCCCTCAAAGCATAACCAAACTGCCTCACCAGCAGCGAAGGGTTATAGTTAATACAGCCTTTCTGTCCAATCAAGGGGACATTCGGAAAGCCACTGCAACTATATATAATATCGGTGCCAAGCATGCCCCACTCAAACCAAATGATGTTCTCAGCAGACAATCCCATCAACCGGGAAGACCAATCCAAAGTATCAACAGCATCAACAAACGGCCCTGTCTTCGGAAGATGTCCCTGGAACCACCTGTACAAAAGAGGAAGACAGCAGGAAACATTCTTGCCACGACGTTTCTCATTCTTGTAGTGAATGGAATGATAAACATCGCCCAAGAGAGTAGGAATAGGATTCTTCGAGGCAAGAATCAAGAAGGCATCTGAGTTGACAAAATCTGGCACATTAGGAAACAAGACAATCCCAGAGATGCAGACAGCTAGAATGGCACTGAAGGCAACCCAA
Source organism: Lathyrus sativus (assembly GCA_963859935.3). Classification (NCBI taxonomy): domain Eukaryota; kingdom Viridiplantae; phylum Streptophyta; class Magnoliopsida; order Fabales; family Fabaceae; genus Lathyrus; species Lathyrus sativus. The sequence goes on from OZ012735.1 coordinate 434,859,172, forward strand.
CATCCGTTCTTCGCGCACTGTATAGCCTTCTCAACCAGGACAGACAAGTGAAAACCATAAGCTCCATTCAGCTTGACCAACCCTCCATGGAACTCAGAAGCGTCCAAACTGACAATCTCCGTAAGTGTAGCCAACTCAGGCTCATCATCAACATGTATAAAGGGCATCTGGTCTAACACGGGAACTCCTAACATAGCAGAATACTCCTCCAAAGTGGGTGCCAGAAAATAGTCGTGAAATAGGAAACATCTCAGCTGCGACTCATAAAACTGCATCAGAGTATACACCCCAGTCGTCTCAAATGCGGAAGGGCTGTATAACAAACTAAACAATCTCCCATAGGATACTCTGAACTCAGACCTCACTCTCTCATCTGCTAGAGCAACCAATCCCAGCAAGGGACTGATATCAGGCGAATGCAACCGGTAAGCAACTGTCCTCTTTGTGGACTCCATGTCTGGCCAGAAGATATACTAGAATTAGAGGGGAATGAACACACCTGCGACATAAATACACGTTAATGATATGTGAAATGAGTATGCAACAATGCAATATGCGAAATAATGCAACAGGGATCATGTGATATATTGCTGAGGAGATCCATCCATAATATCTGTCTCCATAGACCCAAAATACTGCTAAAACCTGGTCTCGACAGACGCATAACAATGCTCCAGCCTGGTCTCAACAGACCCATAATAAAGCTCTAATGAAGAACCCCAAATCTCAAACCACTGAACCATTGTCAAGAAAACCGGTAATCTGGAGGTCAAGTTTCCTGCATGCCCCAACCCCTCTCACGGGTAGGTGTCCTATCAACTGACACAAGGTATGGCATCCTATGCGGTCGTTGGCGTCACAGACTTTCAAGACTGATGATACGATACCCAGAAGGTGTGGCATCTTCATGTCCTGAAGAGGCCCTCCTCAGCCAACTTCCAATTGATCGGTCCCCAGAGTCGACAATCCTCGGGTCAGACAACTTGTCGAGCCCTAAGGGCCAGGCAAGAGGCATCAAAGAGAATCTCGTCCGAGCGCAGATTTCGTGGCTATCTGGTGCGAGCTAAGCAAGCAGGCTAACCACTACTCTCTACGTCTAAGTCTAGGTGTAACCTCAAGCCCAGGTCCGACTTATCTCTCAACAAATCACCCCCTCCCCACAACAGCAATAACAATATAAAGCTGATAATAAAATGCGGAAAGTAAAGACAGAAAAGTAAATCTATACAACACCCACGACGGGAAAACAAGCGCTAGGATTGACTCGCGTAGGGAACCACTAGTGTCCCCAGCAGAGTCGCCAGCTGTCACTACTGCGAAAATCGGCGCCGGCTATGACAGAAGAGTCGCCACCGTGCGTTATTTATCCCAAAGGAGGGGAAGGAAACGCTCATAGTAAACCTAACGCAAAGAGGGAAAGGAATGGTCATCGCAACCAAATCCTGGATTTGGGAGTCGGTTACGCAAGGGGAAGGTATTAGCACCCCTCACGTCCGTCGTACTCGACGGGATCCATGCTTGTTTTCTAGTAGGGATTGTATTCTATCTATTCTACAGGTCAAGGGTTAAAAAAGGAAAGAAAATGACTCGGCAAAGTATCACACTTTATGCCTACGTATTCCCGTCTGGAACGAGAAATCAGAGTCAACGTAGTTCGCCTACCTACGGGAAAGGAGGGGAAGGTTGCTCGCTAGGATACGGCATCCTATGCCTACGTACTTTCATACAGCATGAAAGATCATAGCAAACGTAGTTCGGGCCACGGAAGACACAGATTTGTCTGACTGTTTTTTAGATCCTTCTGAAAAGGTTTTTCTTGATTAGGAGTCCAAGCGGACAAAAATGACACTTTGATGTTTGCTTCCAGTATTTTACGAAAGAAGTATTTTTTTAGTGTGTTTGCAATCTCCGACGCACTAGAGACTATGATTCGAGAGTGACTACGTCGTATGTCACCCTAAGGGTAACACATTAAGCAATCAGATTACAGAAGAGTGACCCTCTAGCAACCTTTTCTCAAATAGCTTAAGGCTCGTAGAGTACGACATCGATTATCCTTATTACTGTGTTGGAATTGTTTTGAGATAGAAGAGAAAGAAGCTCTAAAAAACCTAGGGTTAAAAGGGGGATCAAAACTACCCTAAAGTTGTCATGCAGGGATAAAAACCTATTGTCTGTCATATTTCTCTCTTGCACAGAGGGAAACAGAGATCATAGGGGATAAACAACAAAGAAACAGATATATACAGTAAACAGTAAAAATGCATGCCATGCAGCAGTACAAGCGAGGCAAGGGAGTCCCGCCCAACCTCGAACCTGGGAAAACAATAGGCAAAGTGAAACAGTATTCACTTCAACCTTGGGGGCAAGTTGTACAAGCCAACAAACAATACAACCAAAGAAAACAACACCAGCACCAGCTCTGACAGCAACAATCCAGCTCCTACAGTAAGCAACACAAGTAGCAACAGCTCTGACAACTACAGTTGATTAATAGCAAAGGGTTGATAGTAACAACTTCTCCAAGCAAGACCCCATCTTCAATCTTCAACAATCTTCAAGCTTTAGATAAGCTCCTATCTTCAGAAAAACATCCCAGCTTGAGCAAGCATGAACCTTAACCAATAAACAGCTTCAACAAAAAGCAGCAAAACCCTAGCTTCAACAGACAACCAGCTTTGACAGGCACAAGCTTCATCTTCACCAATCTTCAATGAACTTCATCTTCAATAGGTTTCCATCTTCAATGCAATCACTCCAGAAGAGAATCAATTAATAGATGAAGTTGAAATGTTAAGGGGCTTAGTGACAACCCAAGGAAATCACTAAGATCTTAACATGGCAAATCAAAGGTACCCTCAAGGTTCTACCCAACCAAAGCATGCACTACATCCCTCCTAAGGAGAGATGGAACTTCTTTGGGGGACCTTGTTTCATGGGATGGAATAGAGGCACAAGAAGCTCTCTATGTTTGAATGAAGAAACAAGACTATTCTAAGGCTCTTCCTATGTATCCTAATTCCTAAGCCTCTGACAAGCCCTCTAACAAATGAGAAATCTTCAACTCCAAGCTTCTTCAAGCCATCCAAAGAAACTTCATTTGATCTTCAAGTCATCCAAGCAAAGCCCAAGCCAAAAGTACCCCAAAATAGTCCCACACAAGTATAACCAAACCAAATATCCAATGGAGAAACCCACAATCACCACACAAATTAGAAAAATCAAATAAAATGCTAAAGCTCATCAAAAAATCCTAGGTAAATTTCTAAGGGAACCTAACCCTATACCCAATACCCCATAGGAATCCCAAACCCTAGATCAATCATTAAGTCCCCAAACTATGTTCTAAACTACAACTAGTTGTCTTGAAACCCTAATTCTAACACCTCTCCTATTCACCTCTCAAACTAACCTAAATTTTATTCACAAAATTGTGATAAAATTTCTAAGGGTACATGCTTCCCTAATCTAATCAGTCCAATAAGAATCAACTTAAAATCATTCACCAATTAGTCACAATAAAATCCACAAAATCATGTAACAAAAATACAAAATTAAAGAAAATAATAAAATGGAGAAAATCAAATTAAATTGAAAAATGGATGAAAATGAGATTCATTAATTTCATAAAATCACAAATAAATCAAAGATCATGGAGGTATTTTTAAAATATTTTTTTGATCAATATTGGATTTATTCTGAATTTTAGAAATCAAATGGATTAAAAAATAAAAGAAAATCAAATAAAAGAAATTAAAATGCTGAATTAAGTGGGAGCCATTGGATCAATTGATTGGTAAGCGCATCTGAGGCTTCAGAACGTGTCCACGTGGGGTGTCCAGTCACCAGCTAACTGGATAAATGAAACGCAACTTTTTTGAGCTAATGGAGGCAATCTCAGTTTGAATCTTGGCCACACGATCAGCATAACAAGTCTCCTCTTCAAGATGATCCAACGGTGAAGTCTTCATCTTCTCCAAACGAGCTCAGGTGAAGGCCAAGTCTCAGGCGGTGGTCCGGTGGTCCAACCACCGTCTTCTCCGGCGAAGCAAACCCTAAACCTCACCAATCAAGTCAAATAAAAAGCCTAATCCACTCCAAATTTCACCCTGAACTCAAATCCACCATCCAAAATCATTGACTCCCCCTCAAAAGCCAAACCCGATCAAAGTTGCAGAGAAATCACCAAGTCTCGATGGTCACCATTCTTAAAATTGAAACCATAGAAATGATCCTCAGGTTACACTGGTCATTCTAAGCTATCACACTCATGTTAATTCCTCAAGATTTCATGTAACTGAATCCAAACAGAAATTGGTGCACTCCCTCGATCATCACCAAACGATGCCAAACCAATCCTAAATTGTTCTACCAATCATAGGGAACCTAACCACATGCACATTTCTACCTAATTCAGCCTAGATCAATGGGAAATCCAAGAGTTACATACCTGAAGAAATTGGATGAACAGAGGGATCAAATGCTCAATTCAGGCTCCAAGATTCTTCAAACACGTTCAAGTATGCAAGATAAAGCTTCGTCAACCCTTAATTTGACTTGAATAGGCTTGCAACTTCAAAACCGATTCTGAGTTGAAGCTCTTGAAACTCAACTTCAATCTTCCTCTCCTCCACGAATTCTGCACCAAAATGAGTCTGAACTCACTCCTCTCAATATATAGAAACTCTCTATGGGCTTTTGAGCCCAGTTTGAAGCCCAAATCAGTGATCCATCATTTCTGATTTTTCCCTTGAAAATGCAATGCACCAGTCAAGATTCTGAGCTTCTAGCTTGCTCTAGAATGTTCTATCCAACTGCAAATTGGTTTGTGAGTGTGAATGGATAGCTAGCTTGGCCTGAAATGCTTTGATTCTTGTTTTGGCATTGTAACTTGTAATGTAAGTAAGCATTTTACAAAACAAGTCATGAAATTAAGCCTCAATTCAAAAATGTGGAAATGTCATTGTATTTAGAATCCAATCTCCATTCAAAATGACTACCCATACGCCATGTGTATGTCTCATAATTCAAAAATCCCAATTTCCCTCCTTTGAATCATTTGAAAAATCCTTCTTCTTAGGCCATTTTGGATCATTTTGTGAAGCAAGTCATTTCAATCACCCATGACTTCTTATCTGACCTAAAAACATCATTTTAATCACATCTCATGTTGAACATTTCTTCATTTGAGGAGTGGAAGATAGAGATTTTGACCTATGATGAAAAATGACCTATAATTCAACTTTCCCAAAATACCCCTGGATTGCCAAGATCATAACTTGAGTTCTACAAATCCTCTTGAGGACTTCTAGTACTCTATAGAAAGATATGATCAATATCTACAACTCTTATGTTGGACAAGAATCCATTTGAAAACTCCTTGAGGGGCAAACGTTGCTTGGAAGTCAAGTGATTTTCACAGATAAATTTCAGTGTCCTCTGGTGACCTGTAACTTGCAAGAACCATAACTTGAGTTCCACAAATATTCTTGAAGACTTCTAGTACTCAAATTAAAGCTATTGAGAAGCTCTAAAAGTTTTATATTGGCCAAGAATCCAATTGAAACTTGTATTTTGACTTATGTGGCTTGGAAGTCCAGTGCTATACAGGGGATTTTACCCTAGGAACCCTGTATCAAACACCTCCAACCACCCTTGATTCTCTTGAAATTGATCTTGAATCATCCATACACATACTTTGACATCTCAACCCATGACTTCCATGACCTAGAGCTAGGTCTTGATGCTCTTCTCTTTGCTCTCCTTGACCTAGGGTTACCTAGATGAAACCCTACTTGTACACACCTCAACTGTGGTTTTTGAACTTGATACCATGGCTTTTCTAAGCATCAATAGGGCTCTCTAGGCCTCCCATGGGATCCATACACACCTCACATTCATAATTCTATGCTTCATACCCCATTGATGACCCTCAATACACCTCAATGTTAGGAGAGAAATCCACTTGTTGACACTCAAATCTCCTCAAAGCTTCAACCCATTCCTTGATGACTTGGATGGTCTTAAGCTTGAATAAGGCCCCTTGATGTGCTTCTTTAGATAAGAATGGTACTTGATCCCTTGTTAGATGACTTGCTATGCTATGATATGCAAATGATTAGACTGTGTACATAATGTGACTATGTAAATGATAATGCAATTAACATAAACCAGGTGAAATAGGTTGAGCAAATTTTTTAGGGTGCAACAACGTTCTTCTCAACTTCGGGTTGAGCCGGCCTTTGGGTTCGATGCCTGTTTGTTTAACAGATTCTTGTCGGCTAGGTCAGATGTTCTTCTCAACTTCGGGTTGAGCCGGCCTTCGGGTTCGATGCCTGTTTGTTTAACTAATGTCTGACAACGAGGTCGGATGTTCTTCTCAACTTCGGGTTAAGTCGGCCATCAAATTTGATTCCTGTTTGTTTAATATATGCCTGACAGTGAGGTCAGATGTTCTTCTCAACTCCGTGTTGTGCCGGCCTTCGGGTTCGATGCCTGTTTGTTTAACTAATGCCTGATGAGGAGGTCAGATGTACCTCTCAACTTCAAGTTAAGTTGGCCTTCGGGTTCGATGTCTGTTTCTTTAAAAGATGTTTGACGGCGAGGTCAGATGTTCTTATCAAATAAGGATTGAGACAGCCTTCAGGTTCGATGCCCGTTTGTTTAACAAATGACTAGCAGAGAGGTCTAATGTTCTTATCAACTTCTGGTTGAGCCGCCCTTCGGGTTTGATGCCTGTTTGTTTAACAAATTCCTTACGGCGAGGTCAGATGTTCCTCTCAACTTCGTGTTGGGCCGGCCTTCGGGTTCGATGTCTGTTTGTTTAAGAGATGTCTGCCGGCGAGGTCTAATGTTCTTATCAACTTCGGTTTGAGCCGCCTTTCGGGTTCGATTCCTGACGGTGAGGTTAGATTTTCTTCTCAACTTCGGGTTGAAATGGTCTTTGGATTTGATGCCTGTTTGTTTAACAAATGCTTGACAGTGAAGTCAAATGTTCCTCTCAACTTCATGTTGAGCGACATTCAGGTTCGATGCCTGTTTGTTTAAGATATTCCTTACAGCGAGGTCAGATGTTCCTCTCAAATTCGTGTTGAGCCGGCCTTCGGGTTCGATGCCTATTTGTTTAAGACATGCCTGACGACGAGGTCTAATGTTCTTATCAACTTCGGGTTGAGACGTCCTTCGGGTTCGATGCCTGTTTGTTTAACAGATGCCAGACGGCAAGGTCAGATGTTCCTCTCAACTTGGTGTTGTGCAAGACTTCGGGTTCGATGCCTGTTTGTTTAACAGATGCCTGACGGGGAGGTCAGATGTTCGTCTCAACTTCTTGTTGAGCCGACCTTCGGGTTTGATGCCTGTTTGTTTAACAGATGTTTCACGGCGAGGTCAAATGTTCTTCTCAACTAAGGATTGAGATGGCCTTCGGGTTTGATGCCTGTTTGTTTAACAGATGCCTGACGACGAGGTCAGATGTTCTTCTCAACTTCGGGTTGAGCCGGCTTTCGAGTTCAATGCCTGCTATTTTAACAGATGCCTGACGGCAAGGTCAAATGTTCTTCTCAACTTCGGGTTGAGCCGCCATTTGGGTTTGATGCCTGTTTGTTTACCAGATACCTGAGGGTGAGGTCAGATGTTTTTCTCAACTTCGCGTTGAGCCGGCCTTCAGGTTCGATGCCTGTTTGTTTGATAGATCCCTGACGGTGACGTCAGTTGCTCCTCTCAACTTCGTGTTGAGCCGGCCTTCAGGTTTGATGCCTGATTGTTTAACTGAAGTCTGACAGCGAGGTCAGATGTTCTTCTCAACTTCGTGTTGTGCCGGCCTTCGGGTTCGATGCTTGTTTGTTTAACTAATGCCTGATGGGGAGGTCAGATGTTCCTCTCAACTTCAAGTTGAGCCGGCCTTCGCGTTCGATGCCTGTTTGTTTAACAGATGTTTGACTGCGAGGTCAGATGTTCCTCTCAACAAAGGGTTGAGTCGTCCTTCGGGTTTATGCCAGTTTGTTTAACAAATGCTTGACGGCGAGGTCAGATGTTCTTCTTAACTTCGGTTTGAGTCGGGCTTTGGGTTTGATGCCTGTTTATTTAACATATGCCTGCCGGCGAGGTCTAATGTTCTTATCAACTTCGGGTTGAGCCGCCCTTCGGGTTCGATGTCTATTTGTTTAACAGATGCCTGACAGTGAGGTCAGATGTTCTTCTTAACTTCGGGTAGAGCCGGCCTTCGGTTTTGATGCCTGTTTGTTTAACATATGCTTGACAGTGAAGTCAAATGTTCCTCTCAACTTCATGTTGAGCCGACCTTCGGGTTCGATGCCTGCTTGTTTAACAGATGTCTGACGTCGAGTTCAGATGTTCCTTTCCAATTCGTGCTGAACCGGCCTTCGGAATCGATGCCTGTTTGTTTAACAGATGTTTGACGGTTAGGTTAGATGTTCTTTTCAACTTCGTGTTGTGCCAGACTTCGGGTTCGATGCCGGTTTGTTTAACTAATGCCTGATGGAGAGGTCAGATGTTCCTCTCAACTTCAATTTGAGCCGCCTTCGGGTTCGATACCAGTTTGTTTAACAGATGTTTAACAGCGCGTTCAGATGTTCTTCTCAATTAAGGATTGAGACGGCCTTCGGGTTTGATGCCTGTTTATTTAACAGATGCCTGACAACGAGGTCAGATGTTCTTCTCAACTTCGGGTTGAGCCGGCCTTCGGATTCGATGCCTGGTTTTTTAACAGATGCCTGATAGCGAGGTCTAATTTTCTTATCAACTTTGGGTTGAGCCGCCATTCGGGTTCGATGCCTGTTTGTTTAAAAGATACCTAACGGTAAGGTGATATGTTCTTCTCAACTTCGGGTTGAGCCGACATTCAGATTTGATGCTTGTTTGTTTAACAGATGCTTGACAGTGAAGTCAAATGTTCCTTTCAAATTCATGTTGAGTCGACCTTAAGGTTCGATGCCTGTTTGTTTAAAAGATGCCTGACGGCAAGGTCAGATCTTCCTCTGAACTTCGTGTTAAGCCGGCCTTCGGGTTCGATGCCTGATTGTTTAACAGATGTTTGACGGCGAGGTCAAATGTTCTTCTCAACTAAGGGTTGAGACGGCCTTCAGGTTTGATGCCAGTTTGTTTAACAGATGCCTGACGGCGAGGTCAGATTTTCTTCTCAACTTCGGATTGAGCCGGCCTTCGGGTTTGATGCCTGCTATTTTAACAGATGCCTGATGGCAAGGTCAAATGTTCTTCTCAACTTTGGGTTGAGCTGGCCTTCGGGTTCGATGCCTATTTATTTAACAGATGCCTGACGGTGAGGTCTAATGTTCTTATCAACTTCGGGTAGAGCCGCCCTTCGGGTTCGATGCCTGTTTGTTTAACAGATGCCTGACAGTGAGGTCAGATGTTCTTCTCAACTTCGGGTTGAGCCGGCCTTCGGATATGATGCATGTTTGTTTAACATATGCTTGACTGTGAAGTCAAATGTTCCTCTCAACTTCATGTTGAGCTGGCCTTCGGGTTCGATGCCTGTTTGTTTAACAGATGTCTGATGTCGAGGTCTAATGTTCTTATCTACTTTGGGTTGAGCCAACCTTCGGGTTCGATGCCTGTTTGTTTATTAGATGCCTCACAGCAAGGTCATATGTTCCTCTCAACTTCTAGTTGAGCCGGCCTTCGGGTTCGATGCCTATTTGTTTAACAGATGTTTGACAACGAGATCATATTTTCTTCTCTACTAATTGTTGAGACGGCCTTCGGGTTCGATGCCTCTTTGTTTAACAGATGCCTAACAGTAAGGTCAGATGTGCTTATCAACTTCCGGTTGAGCCGACCATTGGTTGCGATGCTTGTTTGTTTAACAGATGCCTGACGGTGAGGTCAAATGTTCTTCTCAACTTTGGGTTTAGTCGGCCTTCAGATTTGATGCCTGTTTGTTTAACAGAGGCTTGACAGTGAATTTATATGTTCCTCTCAACTTCATGTTGAGCCGACCTTCGGGTTCGATGCCTGTTTGTTTAATAGATGCCTGACGGTGAGGTCAGATGTTCTTCTCAACTTCGTGTTGATCCGGTCTTCGGATTTGATGCTTGTTTGTTTAATAGATGCCTGACAGTGAAGTCAAATGTTCCTCTCAACTTCATGTTGAGCCGACTTTCGGGTTGGATGTCTGTTTGTTTAACAGATGCCTGATGGCGAGGTCAGATGTTCCTCTCAACTTCTTGTTGAGTCGGCCTTCGGGTCCGATGCCTGTTTGTTTAACAGATGACGGCGAGGTCAGATGTTCTTCTCAACTTTGTGTTGTGTCATTCTTCGGGTTCGATACCTATTTGTTTAACTAATGCCTGATGGGGAGGTCAGATGTTCCTCTCAACTTCAATTTGAGCCGGCCTTCGCGTTCGATACCTATTTGTTAAACAGATATTAGACGGCGAGGTCAAATATTCTTCTCAAATAAGGGTTGAGATGCCTTCGGGTTTGATGCCTGTTTATTTAATAGATGCATGGCGGCGAGTTCAGATGTTCTTCTCAACTTCGAGTTGAGCCGGCCTTCGGGCTCGATGCCTGTATATTTAACAGATGCCTGACGGCGAGGTCAAATGTTCCTCTCAACTTCGGGTTGAGCCGACCTTCGGGTTCGATGCCTGTTTGTTTAATAGATCCCTGACAGCGAGTTATAATGTTCTTATCTACTTCGGGATGAGCCGCCCTTCGGGTTCGATGCCTGTTTTTTTAACATATGCCTCACGGCGAGGTCATATGTTCCTCTCAATTTCGTGTTGAGCCGGCCTTCAGATTCGATGCTTGTTTGTTTAACAGATATCTGACGGCGAGGTAAGATGTGCTTCTCAACTTCCGGTTGAACCGGCCTTGTTTGTTTAACAGATGCCTGACGGTGAGGTCAGATGTTCTTCTCAACTTCGGGTTGAGCCGGCCTTCGGATTTGATGGCTGTTTGTTTAACAGATGCTTAAAAGTGAAGTCAAATGTTCCTCTCAATTTCATGTTGAACCGACCTTCGGGTTCGATGCCTGTTTGTGTAACAGATGCCTGACGGCAAGGTCTAATGTTCCTCTCGACTTCGTGTTGATCTGGCCTTCAGAATCGATGCCTGTTTGTTTAATAGATGCCTCACAGCGAGGTCATATGTTCCTCTCAACTTCTTGTTGAGCCGCCCTTCGGGTTCAATGCCTTTTTATTTAACTAATGCCTGATGTAGAGGTCAGATGTTCCTCTCAACTTCAAGTTGAGCTGGCCTTCGGGTTCAATGCCTGCTTGTTTAATAGATGTTTGACGGCGAGGTCAGATTTTCTTCCCTGCTAAGGGTTGAGACGACCTTCAGGTTTGATGCCTCTTTGTTTAACAAATGCTTGAAGGCAAAGTCATATGTGCTTATCAACTTTCAATTGAGCCGACCTTCGGGTTCGAGACCTGTTTGTTTAACAGATGCCTGACAGCGAGGTCAGATGTTCCTCTCGACTTCGTGTTGAGCCGGCCTTCGGGATCGATGCCTGTTTGTTTAAGAGATGCTTGATAGTGAAGTCAAATGTTCCTCTCAACGTCATGTTGAGCCAACCTTCGGGTTCGATGCCTGTTTGTTTAACAGATGCCTGACAGCAAGGTCAGATGTTCCTCTCAACTCCGTGTTGAACCGGCCTTCGGGTTCGATGCCTGTTTGTTTAACAGATGCCTGACAGCGAGGTCAGATGTTCCTCTCGACTTCGTGTTGAGTCGGCCTTCGGGATCGATGCCTGTTTGTTTAATAGATTCCTGACAGCAAGGTCAGATGTTTTTCTCTACTTCGTGTTGAGCCGGCCTCCAGCTTCGATGCCTATTTTTTTAAAAGATGCCTGACAGCGAGGTCAGATGTACTTCTCAACTTCGTGTTGAGCCGGCCTTCGGGTTCGATGCCTTTTTGTTTAACAGATAACTGACATCAAGGTCAGATGTTCTTCTCAACTTCGGGTTGAGTCGGCCTTCAGATTCCACTCCTGTTTGTTTAATATTTGACTGATGAAGAGGTCAGATGTTCTTCTCAACTTCAGGCTGAGCCGGCCTTCGGGTTCCACGCCTGACGACGAGGTCATATGTTCTTCTCAACACCAGGTTGAGCCGGCCTTTAGGTTCAATGCTTGTTTGTTTAACAGATGCCTGGCGGCGAGGTCAGATGTTCATCTCAACTTCGGTTTGAGTCGGCCTTCGGGTTCGATTCCTGTTTGTTTAACTGATGCCTAACAGCAAGGTTAGATGTTCTTCTCAACATCAAGTTAAGCCGGCCTTCGGGTTCGATGCCTGTTTGTTTAACAGATGCCTGACGGCAAGGTAAGATGTGTGTCGCTACTGCGAAAATCGGCATCGGCTGAACAGAAGAGTCGCCACCGTGCGTTATTTATCCCACAGGAGGGAAAGGAAACACTCAGAGTAAACCTACCGCAAAGACGGGAAAGGAATGGTCATCGCAACCAAATCCTGGGTTCGGGAGTCGGTTACGCAAGGGGTAGGTATTAGCACCCCTCACGTCTGTCGTACTCGACGGGATCCACGCTTGTTTTCGGGTATGGATTGTTATTCTATCTACTCTATAGGTCAGGGGTTAAAAAGAAAAGAAAATGACTCGGCAAAGTATCACACTTTATGCCTACGTATTCCCGTATGGAACGAGAAATCAGAGTCAACGTAGTTCGCCTACCTACTAGAAAGGAGGGGAAGGTTGCTCGCTAGGATATCGCATCCTATGCCTACGTACTTCCACACAGCATGGAAGATCAAAGAAAACGTAGTTCGGGCTACGGAAGACACAGGCTTGTCTTGATTGATTTTATTCCTTCTGAAAAAGGTTTTTCTGATTAGCAGTCCAAGCGGACAAAAATGACGTTTTGATGAGTTCACATTCTTTTACGGAAGAAGTGTCTTTTATTGGGTTTGAAATCTTATTGGGTTTTTCTGTTTGTTTTGAGAAAGAAGAGACAGAACTCTAAATTATGGTTGCAAAGGGAATCAAACTAACCTAATGTTATCATGCATGGGTTAAGACCTAGTGTCTATCATGCTCCTCTCTTGCGCGGAGAGAAACAAAGATCCTAAGGGATTAGACGGAAACAGAAACAATAGCATATATACAGTAAAGCAGTAAAATGCATGGATGCAGCAATACAAGCGAGACAAGGGAGTCCCACTCAACCTCGAACCTAGAAAACAACAGGCAAAAGTGAACAAGGTTCGCTTTCAACCTAACAGGTTAAACAACAAACAATACAGTCCAGGAAATTCACACAATACATCAAAATTAAACAGCAAAAGCTAAACAGCAAAGCAGTCTTCATCAGCATCTGCAACCATCTTCAGGCTTCAAGCAAGCATCAGTCTTTAATCTTCAATCTCCCAATGGCTTTTCTTCAAGTCCCAATCTCCAAGCTGAGGAATCAATCACAAGAGTGAACCGGGTGTTAAGCAATTAGTTGACCACCAAGGGTGGCAAACAGACTGCTAACAACACATAGAATATTTCTCTCAAGAGTTCTATCTCTTAGACACTATCACCAAGCCTTCCAAAGGAAGGGGGTGAGTGTCTTAGAGAGACTCTGCATCACAGAGAGGGATGGAGGCAATCAAGCCCTTCCATGTTTGAGAATCAAGTTTACTACTCTAGAGCTCTGCCTAACTCCTAGATCCTACAAACTTCAACAGCTGCCAGCAAGAGATACTCCTCATCAACCCTGGAAGTTGGTCTTCATCCTCTAATCTTCAAATGGGCTTCATCTTCTCAGTCTTCAGCTCTCCCAATCCCCAAGCAAACCCAATACCCCACACAGACAAATGAAATAACCCTAGAGAGGGCACACCACACAGTCAAACAAATATAAGCAGTACTGATAGTAATAGGAATAGGGGAAACCTAGTAATTTCTAAGGGATCTATTATCTACCCATAATCCCTATAGTCCCATACCCCAAAGATTCAATCTACAACTCCTAAGGGAAATGATTTAATTCACCTATGTTATCTCCTAAACCCTAGTTTTGATCATGCTAATCACACCTAAACAAATCACCTAAAAATTAAGTTCTAAAATCATGAATTAAATTTTATGCACTAGCTAAAGGTCTAAGCTAATCAACCTAAAAAGAATGGATCAAAAATATTAAAGCATCTAGCTAAACTAAAATTAACAATTTCATGTATTAAACTAAACATTATTTAAACCTATTTAAAAGGAAAATATACTAAAAATATGAAAATAAAATGAAATACCAATTTTTTTATGTGATAATTTTCTTAACAAAATTAAGAAAAGGATGCAAAAACAACCATTAAAAAATAAGCAATTTTCTATTTGTTATGAATTTTTAAAGAAATGAAATGAATTAAGTAAAATAAAATGAATTAATTTGGAATGAGGGGTGTAGCAAGCAATTAAATGCAGTTAAAATGAAAGGATGGGCCCAGACTGGGGGGCGCGCATAGCAAGCGCGTCTGGGCCCAATGACTCAGAAAACATAACAAAAAAACAAAATAGGAAAAATGGTGCAAATAGCGAAAAACTTAGATCAAATTGGTTTGGGCCTGCGAACGGGGGTGGGATTAGCAAGGAAATTTGAGCCCATCAGATTGGGTTTTAGTGAAACGGTGCGTTTGGCACCCCAGAGTCTCCCTTCATATTTCATTTTAAACGTGAGCCATACGATCAAGATCCAAGTCAAGGTCAACATGGTCATCCAACGGCCTTTGATTCGTCTTCAACCTTGGACAAACCCTAGGGTTTCAGAAATCACCTCCATGCACTCACCTTCAACCACTCTGTTCTCCTTCAATTCTCCATGAATTCACACGATGTAAAAACCAAAAGTGATCTACTTCTTCCCCTCTACACAGCCATGCCATCAGTTCTTTCTAAAACTCAACCAACAATTGAACCCGATAGGTAGAAGGTAGTGACTCCACCATTATGCATTGTCATCAACCATACCAAACCTTGCTAATCTTTACCCTAGCATGATCTACATCTTTCACTGATCATTTTAAGCTATACGATGAAGATTATCTTGCAATATTCTAGCTGATATAAACCCTAACATATTATGCACTCCAATGGCAACTTCCATGGATCCTTCTCAAACTCACCAAAATTAATCTTCTAACCTATTCTAACAGTTCTAACCTAACAAAACTCTAACATGCTGACTAAATCAAGCAATTCGAATGGATTACCAACCTGGTGTAAATGGTGAAAACAGTTGTAGAATTCTCTTGATCCAATGCTTTCAATGCTCTGAACTTGATCCACACACTCAATTCTTGATTCTGTATGCAATGGATCTTGTGCAAACTCCTTGAATCTTGCAATTGAAACTTTCTTGCACCTTGGATGATGAAGTTGTATGGCACGAGTTCTTCTTCAAATCAACCAAATTCTTATGGAATTGTGATCTATGAAAGATGTTGATGATGATCAAATCAAGAAAATTGGAAATTGATAGAGATTTGAGAGAGTTTGAGATGCTTTTGCAAAATGAAAGATTGAAGTGTAACTTGGTATTATGAGCACAATGAATCACCAACCATGGCATGAAGCTATTCAATTCAATATATAGATGTCATTGGAAAGTCCTAGAACCTTGGAGAAACTTCCTATGCACACTTTCCCTTGGATTTGGATTATGTAACTTCCTTTGTAAGTAACCAAGTATATCTTTCAAATCTTGAACCAAACTCAAAAATCCACTTTTGCCAATGTTCTTAAAACATTTTTTCCAATCAAAATGACCTATAATTTCATCCCATTTGGCCAAATTATGAAAAATCTCAAATTTAGGTCATTTTTTATTCATTAAATCCACCAATTTTGAAACCTTGAGCTATGAGCCTTTCCAATCTTTCATGGTCACCTTTCTAGACTCAAAATGTCATTTGGAACAAGTTTGATGTTGTGAAGTTTTTCATTTGAAGCTTCCTTGTAGGAGTTTCATTTGCTTGCCAAGACCATAAGTAGAGTTCCACAAATCATATGAAGGCATACCATACCATTATAGAAAGATACGACAATGAGGAACAACTCTTATGTTGACCAGAAATTCATTTGAAATCTCCTTGAGGGGTAAAAGTATCTTGGAAGACAAGTAACTTTCACAGACAAAATTTCAGATACCTCAGATGACCTGTAACTTGCAAGGACCATAACTTGAGTTCTATAAATCTCCTTAATGTCTTCTACCACTCAAATTAAAGTTCCTGAGATACTCTACAAGTTTCATGTTGACCAAGGATCCATTTGAAGCTTGAAGTTTGACTTATCTTGCTTGGAAATTTGACCTAAATCAGGGGATTTTACACAGAAACCCTAATTTAGAAACTCCTCTTCTCCTTTATTTCTCTTGATTTCTTCTTAGCACAACACCATATCCTTATCTACATGTCAAATGATGAACCCCACATCTCTCCAATAGCCCTTAATGCCTTTCAATCAATCAATTGACCTAGAGTTGACCTAGGGTTGACCCAGATGAAACCCTAGTTGACTGTCTTCAACTGCAACTCTTGTGATCATATCAATGACTTGCCTCCTTCTCCAAATGACTTTCTAAGTCTCCCATGATGTCTATGTACCCCCCATGCTCAATTCACAGCTCACAACTTCTTTGATGATCTTCAGATACCCTCAGATAGGAGATAGATTCACTGCTTGACCCACTGACTTCTCTGGGTTTCCATTTCTTTCTGATGACTTGAATATGCTTGAATTTGAATAATAACCTCTTGATAGGCTCATAGAGATGAGAATAGTACTTGGTCCCTGGTTGGATGACTTGCTATGTTATGCTATGCAGATGATTAGACTATATACATGACTCTATATGCAAATGCTAATGCAATTGAAACATAAACCAAGTGAAATAGGTTGAGCAAATTTTAGGGTGCAACAGCTGCCCCTATTCAAGCGACTTGGACCCGATTAGGTGAAGAGTGAACGGCCTTCGAACATTCGAGGTACGAGACGGTTGAATACTAAGAACCCGGAAATTTGTCAACCGCAGAAATAAACTGCGCCACTGCTCGGGGAACGACATTCATCAACTGAATCTGACTGTTACGGCAACCCACTGATCCATTAGCGACCGTGCTGGGGATTATTTTTACCGGCCTGAAAAAGATTCTATCATCGCAGAGATAGAATTTTGTCCATGTTAGGACGCCTGTGTCGTCAACGCGAGGAAACCTTAACTAAAACTTGTCCACGTTAGGACTCCCCCTGTCGTCAACTCGGAAAAAACTTCGGCAACTTCACTGGGGATAATTCGTCTGTATTTCATCAGAAACAAATCGTCCACGTTAGGAATAAACTCTTCCACGTTAGGAATAACACCGTCCATGCTAGGACTAAGACTTCGTCTGGATCTGTCCACGTCAGGACTAAACTTTCTAGGTTATGAATACATCGTCCACGTCAGGACCCACCTTTCCACGTAAGGAATACCTCTTTTTCCACGTAAGGAATCACATCTTTCCCCGTCAGGAATAAAAAATTTCTTGATTTGTCCACGTAAGGACTAAACTCTTCCACGTAAGGAATACAATCTTTCAACGTAAGGAATCAATCTTTCCACGTAAGGAAACCCTCTTCTTTCCACGTAAGGAATTAACTTCTTAAACTTCTTCTGGATCTGTCCACGTCAGGACTAAACTTCGTCTGAATCTGTCCACGTCAGGACTATACTCTTCCACGTCAGGAATAATCTCTTTCCACGTAAGTAATACATCTTTTTTTCCACGTAAGGAATCAATCTTTCCACGTAAGGAACCAATCTTCTTTCCACGTAAGGAACCGATCTTTCCACGTAAGGAACCAATCTTTCCACGTAAGGAATGCCACCTTTCCACGTAAGGAAACAATCTTCTTTTTTCCACGTAAGGAAACAACTTCTCTTTCCACGTAAGGAATCATCTTCTTCTTTCCACGTTAGGAATAACTCTTCTTTTCCACATAAGGAATGCATCTTTCCACGTAAGGAATAATTTCTTCTCTTTCCACGTAAGGAATAAACTTGTCCACGTCAGGACTCATGTTTCGTCTTGATTTGTCCACGTCAGGACTCACCCCTTGACTTGCTGAGGAAATAAAAATCGTCCCCGTCAGGACTCACGCTTCTTCGACCCGCTGAAGAAAAAACTGGTCCACGTTAGGACTTGCGCGTCTTCGACTTGCTGGGGGAAATAAACTCGTCCACGTCAGGACACACACTTCGCCAACAACACGAAGAAGGATAAATTTGTCCCCGTCAGGACTCTCGTATCTTGTCATCACGACGAAATATAAACTTGTCCACGTCAGGACGCACATTTCACCATTACGAATAAAGATATCTGCTGGAAATAAATGGTCCACGTCAGGACACAAACACGAAGAGTAATCAACTTTGTCAACGTCATGACTTCACATTCAATCGATACGGAGAAATCAAATCTGTCCACGTTAGGACTAGCACATATCGTCAACTTGAGGGAATCAATCTGTCCACGTCAGGACACCCCACTTCTCTAGTACGAAGAAAACCCGTCAATATAGGAATAGATTGTCCACGTCAGGACTCATCTCTCCATTGGTCCCAAACCACAAACTTCTTAGCACTGACGTGACAGCAACTTTGGGGCGGACTCTACTGGGGATATCTGGAAACCAAACTACCGGACGCCTGTTCTGATAACCGGAGGTGGCCTCTGAAATACTGATTCATGAAACCCTTTGATGACAAATAACTCTGCTTGGGGACAAGGAGAGATTTTGCCTACTAACTCTGGCGGGGAAAACAAGAGAAATTCACAAATAACTCTGTTCAGAGACAAAGAGAACTTTAACCGAATAACTCTTTTGGGGAATAATGCCAAAGCTGACACTTTCATTGAATGTCTCACGTCGAGATCTTGAATGTTTGGTAATTCATTTGAGCAACAGCTCCTTCCACCTGCAAGAGAGCAATACTTGAAACAGCCGGTTAGCCAACCTGGTTCATGTTTCAAAATGCATATGTTTGACAATGACGCAATGCTCCATTCGACATGGAAATGCTACGCGTTTTTATTTGGTGGATGCAAGTATGACACTATATGCTGGTGCAAATGCAGACTCGAACTGATGGGATACAGGAAACCGCTTCAGCAAAATAGATGCTGGAGACAATGCCGACTCCGCTGGGGATAACCAGGTGCTACAGAATTATTCCAGCAAAATAAATGCTGGAAGAGTGAAATCAACCCTGCTGGGGAATATAACTCTGCTGGGGATAGCATATGAGCCTGGTATGATCGAACTTCTGCTGCAGAGTGAACGGATATCACACGGTATTCTGGCAAAATAAATGCCAAGGCACACAACCAACTCTGCCGGGGAGAGTCTTAATCTTCGAGTTCCACTGGGAGGAAGGAAAACACTTGCTGGAAAGAGAACTCCACTGGGGATGGGATGATTCTCTTGGGGAAAATCAACTGACTCCGCTGGGGGAGAGTAAATGACCCTGCGGGGAAAGGTGAACTGTCTGAATACAGCTCACAAATTGGAAATATTAATCTTCTGAGGCTAAACCACTCTGCTTGAGATAGAGGAATCCTTCTAGGGAACACCACAATGTCTGAATACAGCCTTCGATCTAGGAATCGCCAAACTCTACTGAGGATAAATGGCTTGGCTGGAGAGTGTCCTTTGAATAAGCTACGGCTAGCTGGGAAATTCGACCCTTCTTCAGTAAGGAGCATTGCTATCTCAGAAGCGCGACCTGCGTGGGGATCGAGCCTCGTTACGAGCTTCTTTTGATCGTCCTTTTCATACGGCTATGAACCCTGCAACACCACAAACAAGACAAGACAAGTCTACGCAACCAAATCTATTTAGGTTAGCGTTAGTGACATTATTTTCAGTTAATTCAAAGTTTTAGCAATTATTGGCAAGGGCCAGCGATGTTATGCTCATGCTAGTTTCATCAAACCTAGGCGTTTACCATGCACAAAACAGTAAAGAACCAGCATCAAATACTAAATAACATATTTTATTGATTGGGCCCCTGAATGGGCAGAGTTTTGTACATGGGATGTAACTCCTGAAAAGAGGAAGCTACGCACAACCAATATACAAGTATGCACAAGAAGCATAAATATATTGACAAATTAAATTTGTACACATGTCGGCAACGGGATGCAGACGAACATCACGAACTGATCCTCCTATGACTCGCCCGACTCTAATGCTTTCCCAGTATCCACACTTTTGAAGAGATTGCATCTGATAATCGACCCCTCAGGTATATTCTCCCGCACCAAAGCCCAAATGCAGTATCGAATTCGGACCGCAGTCATTTGCTTTTCAAATCCCTAACTTTTGCGTGAACCGCCCTTTACGGGTTTTCAGTTCACCGGGATACCCTTTTTTGCCGAAGCCGCCCAGTGTAGGTTTTCAACTTCGCGGGTGTACATTTTTTCATTATATCCCTAACTTTTGCCCGAACCTTTCATTCTGTTTTTGGTTCGCCAGGATGCCCCATTTTTGCCTGGACTCTCTTTTTCTGTCCAGCGGGTCCATTTCAAGCAAAGTATTTTTTTACTGCGTCCAAATTCACAGGCGACGTAAAGTCTTCACCGTCCATGGTGGACAACAATAAAGCCCCTCCTGAAAAGACTTTTCTGACAACGTATGGCCCTTCGTAGTTGGGGGTCCACTTGCCCCTGTGATCTGCCTGCGGCGGGAGAATCCTTTTCAGCACAAGGTCGCCCGTCTGAAAGCTCCGAGGATGTATCTTCTTATCATACGCTTTCTTCATTCGGCTCTGGTACAAACGACCGTATGCTAGAGAAGCTAGCCTCTTCTCATCCATCAAATTCAGTTGGTTCAACCTGTCTTTTACCCATTCTGCCTCGTCTAGCTGGACGTCTCGTAGTACTCTCAGAGAAGGAATCTCGACTTCCAGTGGTAGCACTGCTTCCATTCCGTATACCAACGAGAACAGGGTTGCCCCGGTTGATGTGCGTACCGTCGTACGATAACCATGCAAAGAGAAAGGTAGCATCTCATGCCAATCCTTATAGGTCACCACCATCTTCTGAACGATCTTCTTTATATTCTTATTGGCCGCTTCAACAGCGCCATTCATCTTGGGTCGGTAAGGGGAGGAGTTGTGATGTTCGATCTTGAAATTCTGAAAGAGCTCCTTCATCATTTTGTTGTTCAGGTTTGAACCGTTGTCAGTGATTATCCGTTCGGGGATCCCATATCTGCAAACGATATCTCTCTTGATGAATCTGGCCACCACCTTCTTAGTCACATTTGCATAAGACGTCGCTTCTACCCACTTGGTGAAATAATCGATTGCTACTAGAATGAACCGGTGCCCATTAGAAGCCGTCGGCTCGATCTTTCCAATCATATCGATTCCCCACATCGAGAATGGCCATGGCGACGACATCACATTCAGAGGACTCGGAGGCACATGGATCTTATCAGCATAGATTTGGCACTTGTGGCACTTCCTCGCAAACTTGAAACAATCAGTTTCCATAGTCAGCCAAAAATAACCTGCCCGCAGCAGCTTCCTTGTCATAGCATGCCCACCAGCATGCGTACCAAAGGTACCTTCATGTATTTCTTCCATGATCAACTTCGCCTCTTTTTCGTCTACACAATGCAACAGCACCAGGTCGTGATTTCTTCTGTATAAGACACCATCTGGATTCAAATAGAAATTACCCGCTAATATCCTGAGAGTCTTCTGATCTTGACTGGATGCCCCAGCCAGATATTCTTTGTTCTTCAGGAAGTTAAGGATATCGAAATACCATGGTTTGTTGTCGGATGCTTCATCAATTGCAAATACGAAGGCAGGCCTGTCAAGTCGAGAGATAACAATGCTGGGAGCCTCGTTCCAGAAGTTGACTTTGTACATGGAAGACAATGTGGCCAGGGCGTCAGCCATTTGATTCTCCGCTCGCGGTACATGATGCAATTCAACCTTGTCAAAGAAAGGCAACAATCTCCTTGCATAGTTCATGTGCGGTATCAAATTAGGCTGACGTGTCTCCCATTCCCCTTTTATCTGATTCACCACCAGAGCTGAGTCTCCGTATACGTCCAGATTTTTGATTCGCAAATCAAGGGCTTCTTCAAGCCCCATGATACAAGCTTCGTATTCGGCTTCGTTATTGGTAACCGGAAAGGTCAATCGGGCAGTAAACGGGATGTGCGACCCGTGTGGAGTAGTGATGATTGCCCCTATTCCGCTACCGTAAGCGTTCACAGCTCCGTCAAATATCAACTTCCATTTGGAACCCAATTCTGGTCCTTCATCTGGCAACGGCTCTTCACAATCCTTCATCTTTAGGTACATGATATCCTCGTCAGAAAAATCAAACCTCATCGATTGGTAATCTTCAATAGGCTGCTCCGCCAAGTACTCAGACAGTACACTCCCCTTTATAGCCTTTTGCGAGACATACTGGATGTCATATTCAGTCAAGACCATCTGCCAACGGGCAATTCTCCCCGATAATGCTTGCTTTTCGAATACATATTTGATAGGATCCATCTTCGAGATGAGCATGGTTGTATGATTCAGCATGTATTGCCTCAAACGCTTGGCGGCCCAGGCTAGCGCGCAACAAGTTTTTTCAAGCATTGAATATCGAGATTCACATTCAGTAAATTTCTTACTCAAGTAATAGATCGCATGCTCTTTTCTTCCTGTCTCGTCGTGTTGACCGAGAACACAACCCATGCTTCCCTCAAGAACTGTCAAATACATAATCAAGGGTCTCCCTGCCACTGGGGGTATCAAAATAGGAGGCTCCTGCAAATACTGCTTTATTTTATCGAACGCCTTCTGACAATTTTCATTCCACGTTACAGCTTGATCTTTTTTCAACAGCTTGAATAACGGTTCACACGTAGCCGTTAGGTGAGAGATGAACCGAGCGATGTAGTTCAACCTCCCTAAAAACCCGCGCACCTCTTTCTCTGTTTTAGGCGTCGGCATCTCTTGTATTGCTTTTATTTTTGTAGGATCGACCTCTATTCCTCTTTCGCTTACGATAAACCCCAGCAGTTTACCCGATCTCACCCCGAAGGTGCACTTGTTAGGGTTCCGTCTCAGCCTGAACTTCCTAAGCCTTTTGAATAACTTCAGCAGATTCACCAGATGCTCTTCCTCCGTCTGGGATTTGGCAATCATATCGTCAACATAAACTTCGATCTCTTTATGCATCATATCATGAAAAAGAGTCGTCATTGCACGCTGATACGTTGCCCCAGCATTCTTCAACCCGAAGGGCATCACTTTGTAGCAAAATGTTCCCCAAGGCGTAATGAAAGTAGTCTTCTCCATGTCCTCTGGCGCCATTTTAATCTGATTATAGCCTGAGAAGCCATCCATGAAGGAGAATACGGAGTATTGAGTAGTGTTGTCAACTAGCACATCGATATGAGGAAGTGGAAAATCATCTTTCGGGCTCGCTTTATTCAGATCACGGTAATCTACGCACATTCTCACTTTACCGTCTTTCTTCGGCACTGGTACAATGTTAGCGACCCATGAGGGATATTTTGTCACAGCTAGGAAACCAGCATCCCACTGTTTTTGAACCTCTTCCTTAATCTTCACTGCCATATCTGGTCTAGTTCTGCGAAGTTTCTGCTTGACCGGCGGGCATTCTTCTTTCAACGGCAGACGGTGCACAACCATATCTGTATCGAGCCCAGGCATGTCTTCGTACGACCAAGCGAACACATCACTATACTCTCTGAGCATTTCAACCAGTCTTCGCTTGACGTCGCTCTGCAGCGCGGCTCCTATACGAATGTTCTTTTCAACCCCTTCCGACCCCAGGTTAATAATTTTGATGACCTCCTCATGAGGCAGAATGACTCTTTCTTCTTGCTTCACCAACCAAGACAATTCTTCGGGAACGTCGCCATCTTCAACAACCTCTTCTTCGGCTTGAAATACCGGGTGTTCAAAGTCGGGACGAGTCATAGGTGGTTCAAGGATGTCATCTGAAAATGTTATCCTGCAAAAGGAATGGTTAAATGCTTCAAAATGCGTATAAAGCGAATAACCACGTTGCCATTTTATTGAAAAATACAAAATAAGAAAAACAGAGAGCGCAATATTTGTACATGAAAAACGCCTTTTATTTAATGATAAACACGCAATGTTCATAACAGCACAGCCCTAAGCAAATCATGATGCCCCGGGCAAGACACCAGATTGTTCAACAATTAAAAAAACAAAGCATTACTGTTTAAGAGTCACAGGAACAATCTCCTGAATAGACCAGTTGCACAATCCTTGTCCTGGCACGCTAGGCTGAATCCAGGCGTCCATATCGCAGTCGCTGTCTCCTTCGTCAGACCCCGAAGCAGCGTTGATGGTCTCATGACATACTCCACTAGCAGTGATGGTTATTGGTCCTCTGAAACGGGGTGCCCCCACAGCAGGTGTTGATTACGACGGTTGATACCCCAGCCCAAACCGGTCCATCTTCACAGGAATATCCAGCACTATGCCCCAGCCCTTTGTTTCTCCTGTCTCTACCAGAGCTTGAGCTTCTTTATATGACGAGACGGCTACCTCCGACGCTTTACTCGGCTCGGGGCCTTTGTCCTTGATGCGCAACCCCTCAAATGCCTGGCAGGGTGTTTCGTGAATCTCTCCGTCGACCTCCACATACTTAAATGACGACAGATGGCTGACCAGGATGTCTTCTTCTCCACATACAGTGACCACGCTGTCTCCTACCATATATTTCAACTTTTGATGCAAGGTAGACGTGACTGCCCCATCCCCATGAATCCAGGGTCGTCCGAGGAGGCAGCTGTAAGCCGGCTGGATGTCCATGATGTAAAATTCAGTCGCAAAAACCTCCGGCCCCACCTATAGAGGTAATGTTATAGATCCAAAAACTGTTCTTCGTGTACCATCGAATGCCCTGACCACCAGGTCGCTGGGCGTGCACAGGATTCCTCTGACATCCAGCTTCATCATCGCTTTCTTGGGCAGCACGTTTAAGGACGATCCGGTATCGACCAGTACATGAGACGTGACTGATCCTCTACACTCCACAGAGACGTGCAGCGCCATATTATGCTCCCTCCCCTTCGGGGTCAAATCAAAATCGGTAAAGCCCAAGCCATGGCCTGCATTTACATGCGCTAACACTCCCTCCAGCTGATTTACGGAAACATCTTGGGGTACGAAGGAAGTATCCAGGACTTTCAGCAATGCATTTCTGTGAGCTTCAGAACACAATAGCAACGACAATATAGATATCTTTGACGGCGTCTGTTGCAGATGCTCAACAATCTTATAATCACTTTTACGGATCAAGCGCATGAACTCTTCTACATCCTTCGATGCCGCTTCTTTTTCATTCCCCTGTACTGGGACATTCTCAACCATCTTCCCCTTTCCCTTCGCCAGTCTCTCAGCCTCTACTTCAGGCGATATGAAGATCCTCCCACTTCGTGTCATACCTCCAGTACCGACAACATTATCTACCGTCTCGGCTGGCTGCTCATTAACATCAATTTTTACTCCGTCACAATACACTTCCAACCCATATGACCAAGGAACTGCTTTAGTACTCTCGTACGGGATTGGTTCGGCCTTAGTGATAGTGATCGGTGGTCGCTGAGCTGACGCCGTTATAGTGATTGTCTTTCGAGGAATCGTCACAGTGGCCACATCACTTTGATTGTCTGCTAATACCCCTGCAGGCTCTTCAATTGCTGCTCGGTCAAACTGCAATGTGCCGCTATCTATTAAAGCCTGAATACCTTTCTTTAAGTCATCACACCCCCCAGCTAGGGTCCAACATTCTAAGCAATACTCGTCGCACCCTGGATAGACACCCCCTTGCAATAATCGTCTCTTTATCTCGCACAACGGTGTCTTGAGGTCATCAACATGCATAATCAAATTCAAACCCTCCTCAGTTAGAATGGCGTTTGCCCCATGGTTGGGCATGGGCTTCTGCACTATATTCGGACCCGTTGTTCCAAAATTGATAGCCTTACTATCTAATTGATCCTGCACGACGTGCTTGAATGCATGGCAACCTTCTACATCGTGGCCCGGAGCCCCAGAGTGGAATTCATAGTGCCTGCTTGCATCATAACCGTACGGAGGAGTTCCCGTTATAGGCTCCAGAGTTCTCTTCTCTACCAAGTTCAAACCCAGTAACGTCTGTAGCAAATCTGCATACGTTGAAGGAGGCTTCTCAAACACCCTCCTTGGTTTACCCCCCTGGAATCTACGCTGGGCAGGCTGTGCCCCCTGTTGCGGCTGTTGTTGCTGTTGTTGTTGTTGTTGAAAGGGTTGTTGCTGAAACGGAATAGTAACGCTTGCCACCTGCTGCGGATGATTATACTGGTTTCGACCTCTGCCCCGGCCTCGGCCCCCAAACACTGCACTTGCCTCGCCCTGACGGCGCCCTCCAAAAGCCTTCCTGTTACTGCCAGATGCAGTAGATTCCTCAGCTTGGAATCCGCCCTGTTTAATGTTGCTTTCAATCTTTTCTCCCATCAGAATTAAGTCTGAGAAACTGCCCAAAGATGTGTGAAACAACTTGTCATAAAACATGCCGGTGAATGTTCCTATGAACATGTCATTCATTTCCTTGTCCTCTAGAGGAGGATGGACTCTAGCAGCCATGTCGCGCCATCTCTGCGCATACTCTTTAAAGCTCTCGCCCTTTTTCTGGGACAACCCCTGCAATTGGATCCGATTGGGTGCCAAGTCGCTGTTATACTTATAGTGAGCTACAAATGCTTCTGCCAGCTGCTTCCATGTCTTTATATGAGTTGGTTCCAATCCCATATACCACTCTAGGGAAGGACCAGACAAGCTATCTTGAAAGAAATGCATTAGCATTCTCTCATCAGTTGAATACGCAGACATCCTTCTGTAATAAGACCGCACGTGCACTTTCGGACAGGTGTCCCCTTTATACTTATCAAATGTGGGAGCTTTGAATTTGATTGGCACCCTCAAGCCAGGCACCAGACCCATTGTTGACATGTCTAAGCCCACAACACTTTGGTTCACGACCCCCCTCATCTGCTCTTCTAGCATTCTGATCCTTTGGGAGTCATCCATAGGTCCTTCGAAACCTCCACCGGAGAAAGCGTCCTCTTGCTGGTCTTCCTGCCAGTTACCATTCCCAGCTCCATACCCATCGTATCCATTGTTACGGCCAGCTCTAATCTGATTCATTATCGGGCCTCGCCCTATGTTACCGTACCCCGGAACAACTCCCGCAGGTCCAACAGTCATTAACCCAACGCCATTTCCAAATCCTCCATAACCCTGATTAGTCATACCATAACCGTCCTGCCCGAAGCCTTGAGCATTGAAACCATATTTCCCAGCATTATCGAATCCCTGGTCATTGAACCCGAATCCAGCATTACCGAAGCCATTGCCTCCCATATTATCACCTAAGTTGACATCACCAAGCCCAACGTTATGGACAGCAGTCTCGTTCCCAATTCTGACGTTACCGTTCCCAGCAGCAGTAGCGTTGTTGACATTGACAGTAGGTATATTGACTACAGGTGGAGCTACTGGTGTGGGAGTGCCATCCCCATGAACAGTGTCGACTCGCACAGACTGATGATCCTCATTTCCATGTCCAACATTCCTTGCCAACAGAGGCTGCACCATAGCTTGCAAATTCTCCTGACCTTTTGCAATAGTCTCCATTGTCTGCATAAAGAGCGCTAGCTTCTCGCGCATGTCTTGCATCTCATTCTGCATTTGATCCATGATTCTTCGGCAGTTGGTGCGAGTGGAGTATCGGTGCGGACGCTGATCTTCAATCCTGAAAAGACCTGGTACAGGGCAAGAAATAAGATACCATCCAATAATTACCTGTAATGCAATGTGAATATGAATGCAATGCAATGTGTGTCTGTGCGTTAGGGAATCTCATTCCCTGATTCTAGTGCGAAGGTGCCAGTGCAGTGACAGTGCTAACAATATGAAGATCGGAGCCGAATCATAGAAAGCCTCATACATTGCAGAGAAACCATTAAGCCAGGAATACAATATCACTGAGTGTACAATAAGAAGGCATGACCTCAACCAACAATCCTGGTGATGGTCAGCACTATGCAAATAAAGCATACAAGTTAATACATGAAATGATCAAGTACTCACATAAGCCCGGTACTCTTCTATTAACTTCTTGATCTCTAGATGACCTGGTCGGGTAAGCAGCCCTTCAACAAGTTGATTTCTTCTCTTGAGAACACGTCGCACGTCACCAGCGGTTTCCTCTCATGCCCCTTCTCCGAAGCGATCCTCTAGCTTCCGCTTCTGAGACACAGCTTCGTTCCCGCCTTCGATGGCCTTGTTCAACGCATTCTGGAGACTATACCTGGTCATCATTTCTTCTTCGTACTTCTTAATGCTAGCCTTCAACTGCTCTTCGAGGTCAGAAATTTGCTGCTTCAATTTATCTTCCCTCTTTTTATTGTTGGTTAGCGTAGCATTCCAAGTCTTGTTACAAGAAGAGATTTCCCGGTGAGCGACATCGAGTGCTTTCTTTTTGGATTCCAACATGTCATGGGAGCTTCTGAACTCTTGCCCCAGACGTTCACGCTTCTTCCTCTCTTCAGTCAACTCAGCCCCTAGCCTGTTTACTAGTTCGATCTGCTGTTGGAAAGCATGCACAACTTTGTTCTTCTCACTCCGCATCTGAGCTAGCTCCTTTTCTAACTCTTCATTAATCTTCATCAAGGCTTCCTTTTCTTTCACAACTTGCTCGTAGACCTCCATAGTGACAGTGGTTGGTTCTTCCACCGGCATATGAACAGGGACTGGTGCAACTGGAAATGGCATCAGTAACTGTCTTGCCCTCTCCTGGATCCAAACTTTGTAGGGTGTATATGCCTGACAATCATTCTTCCCCAACAATGGTTTCCCTTTTCTGTTAATACGCATCCAGGCATGCCGAAGCTTGGCTAGTAACTCCCCACTCAAATCACCGGTGAAGTACAAAGATTCATGTACTTCTTCCTCCTGAGGTGGGTTCTTCAACGCATATCCAAACTGGCGGACAAACAGAGATGGGTTGTAGTTGATGCACCCTTTTCTCCCTATCAACGGAAGATTAGGATACCCCGAACAACTGAAAATAAGCTCAGACCCCAACAAGTCTCGGTCAAACCACTCAACGTCTTCAGAAGATAGCCTCATCATACGCTTTGGCCAGTCAGATGTAGTTGCACTATCCACAAAAGGTCCCTTCAAGGGTAGATGGCTCTTAAACCACATGTACAGTAAAGGCACGCAACAAGAGACATTCTTGCCTCTCCTGTTCTCATTTCTGTAGTGCATCGAATGATAGAAGTCCCCGATCAGTGTAGGCACCGGGTTGCCAGCAGCAAACAGATGAAATGCATCCATGTCCACGAAGTTTGGGAAATTGGGAAACAGCACTATCCCATAAATGCATAGAGCCAAAATAGCGTTAATGACCACCCAACACCCATTCTTGGCGTACTCTTGAGCCTTACCAACCAGAAACTGGAGAGAGAAACCCGGAACCCCTCGCCAAGAGGTCATCAGCAGCTCAGAAGCATTCATGTGCAAGGCCTTGGCTAAATCCTCCAACTTGGGCTCAGCGGCAGAGTGAATAAAAGGAACTGCATTCTGTACCGGCAACTCAGTAAACTCTACATACTCCTCCATGGTAGGCCCCAAGATAAAATCAGCAAACGTGAAACATCTCAAAGCAGGGTCGTAGAATTGCATCAAGGTCTACAACCCATTCAATTCATCATCAGTGGATTTGTGAACCAAACCCAACAGCCGTCCGTAACTCTGCCTGAAGCTTCTACGGGCATCCTCATCTGCCAGAGAAATCAGACCCAGGAGTGGAATAGTATCAGGAATAGGTAGCTTGTACGCAACTGTCATCCTCAAACCAGCCATGATCAATACTCAGAAGTCCAGACACTAGAACCAGGGAATATGCAAATGCACCTGCAGCACAGACACACGTTAATGGGATGCAATGGTAATGGTTATGCAAACAATGCAATGCAAGTAACATGCAACAGGGACCAACTGCCATGGCTGAAAAGCCTGAACCATATCAAAAGTCTCAGATAGACCCTCTATAATTCCTCAAACCCTGGTCTCAGATAGACCCAACATGAATCTCTAACACTGGTCTCTGATAGACCTCATAACATAACTCCAACTGGTCTCTGACAGACCTCAAACCATAACTCTGGCTCGTCTCTGATAGACCTCTTCACTGTCCATAAATACCCAGGATCTCAGATCAAGAAATAACCGGTATCTGAAGGTCTAGTTACCTGCATAACCCCAAACCCTCTCACAGGTAGATGTCCTAGTAACTGACAAAGGTATGGCATCCTATGCGGTCATCGGCGTCACAGACTTTCAGGGTTGATGATACGATTCCCAGAAGGAGTGGCATCATCAAATCCTGAAGAGGCCTCACTTAGCCAACTTCCAAATGATCGGTCCCCAGAGTCGACAATCCAACTAACCAGCAACCCGAGCCACCCAAAGGACAGGACAGGAGGCCAACCAGAAGAACCTCGTCTGAGTGTGGATTTCGCGGGACACTAGGACATGCAAAGCACGTGCGCGTCCACTAATTTCCACTCTAATTCTAGGTGCACTCAAGCCCAGGTCCGGCTTATCTCTCAATCATGGAACACCCGTCACACCCCGCAATACAACAATAATAATAATAATAAAGCTGAAAGTAAAATACAGAAATATAAATCCATACAAAATCCTCGACGGGAAGACAAGCGCTAGGATTGACTCGCTTAAGGGACGTTGGATCCCAAATGCATAAGGAACTATCGCAGTCCTTAGCAGCCAGGGGACGTTGGATCCCCAGCAGAGTCGCCAGCTGTCGCTACTGCGAAAATCGGCGCCGACTGAACAGAAGAGTCGCCACCGTGCGTTATTTATCCCACAGTAGGGAAAGGAAACGCTCAGAGTAAACCTACTGCAAAGACGGGAAAGGAATGGTCATCGCAACCAAATCCTGGGTTCGGGAGTCGGTTATGCAAGGGGAAGGTATTAGCACCCCTCACGTCCGTCGTACTCGACGGGATCCACGCTTGTTTTCGGGTATGGATTGTTATTCTATCTACTCTATAGGTCAGGGGTTAAAAAGAAAAGAAAATGACTCGGCAAAGTATCGCACTTTATGCCTACGTATTCCCGTCTGGAACGAGAAATCAGAGTCAACGTAGTTCGCCTACCTACTGGAAAGGAGGGGAAGGTTGCTCGCTAGGATATCGCATCCTATGCCTACGTACTTCCACACATCATGGAAGATCAGAGCAAACGTAGTTCGGGCTACGGAAGACACAGGCTTGTCTTGATTGATTTTATTCCTTCTGAAAAAGGTTTTTCTGATTAGCAGTCCAAGCGGACAAAAATGACGTTTTGATGAGTTCACATTCTTTTACGGAAGAAGTGTCTTTTATTGGGTTTGAAATCTTATTGTGTTTTTCTGTTTGTTTTGAGAAAGAAGAGACAGAACTCTAAACTATGGTTGCAAAGGGAATCAAACTAACCTAATGTTATCATGCATAGGTTAAGACCTAGTGTCTATCATGCTCCTCTCTTGCGCGGAGAGAAACAGAGATCCTAAGGGATTAGACGGAAACAGAAACAATAGCATATATACAGTAAAGCAGTAAAATGCATGGATGCAGCAATACAAGCGAGGCAAGGGAGTCCCACTCAACCTCGAACCTAGAAAACAACAGGCAAAAGTGAACAAGGTTCGCTTTCAACCTAACAGGTTAAACAGCAAACAATACAGTCCAGGAAATTCACACAATACATCAAAATTAAACAGCAAAAGCTAAACAGCAAAGCAGTCTTCATCAGCATCTGCAACCATCTTCAGGCTTCAAGCAAGCATCAGTCTTTAATCTTCAATCTCCCAAAGGCTTTTCTTCAAGTCCCAATCTCCAAGCTGAGGAATCAATCACAAGAGTGAACCGGGTGTTAAGCAATTAGTTGACCACCAAGGGTGGCAAACAGACTGCTAACAACACATAGAATATTTCTCTCAAGAGTTCTATCTCTTAGACACTATCACCAAGCCTTACAAAGGAAGGGGGTGAGTGTCTTAGAGAGACTCTGCATCACAGAGAGGGATGGAGGCAATCAAACCCTTCCATGTTTGAGAATCAAGTTTACTACTCTAGAGCTCTGCCTAACTCCTAGATCCTACAAACTTCAACAGCTGCCAGCAAGAGATACTCCTCATCAACCCTGGAAGTTGGTCTTCATCCTCTGATCTTCAAATGGGCTTCATCTTCTCAGTCTTCAGCTCTCCCAATCCCCAAGCAAACCCAATACCCCACACAAACAAATGAAATAACCCTAGAGAGGGCACACCACACAGTCAAACAAATATAAGCAGTACTGATAGTAATAGGAATAGGGGAAACCTAGTAATTTCTAAGGGATCTATTATCTACCCATAATCCCTATAGTCCCATACCCCAAAGTTTCAATCTACAACTCCTAAGGGAAATGATTTAATTCACCTATGTTATCTCCTAAACCCTAGTTTTGATCATGCTAATCACACCTAAACAAATCACCTAAAAATTAAGTTCTAAAATCATGAATTAAATTTTATGCACTAGCTAAAGGTCTAAGCTAATCAACCTAAAAAGAATGGATCAAAAATATTAAAGCATCTAGCTAAACCAAAATCAACAATTTCATGTATTAAACTAAACATTATTTAAACCTATTTAAAAGGAAAATATACTAAAAATATGAAAATAAAATGAAATACAAATTTTTTTATGTGATAATTTTCTTAACAAAATTAAGAAAAGGATGCAAAAACAACCATTAAAAAATAAGCAATTTTCTATTTGTTATGAATTTTTAAAGAAATGAAATGAATTAAGTAAAATAAAATGAATTAATTTGGAATGAGGGGTGTAGCAAGCAATTAAATGCAGTTAAAATGAATGGATGGGCCCAGACTGGGGGGCGCGCATAGCAAGCGCGTCTGGGCCCAATGACTCAGAAAACATAACAAAAAAACAAAAAGGGGAAAACGGTGCAAATAGCGAAAAACTTAGATCAAATTGGTTTGGGCCTGCGAACGGGGGTGGGATTAGCAAGGAAATTTGAGCCCATCAGATTGGGTTTTAGTGAAACGGTGCGTTTGGCACCCCAGAGTCTCCCTTCATATTTCATTTTAAACATGAGCCATACGATCAAGATCCAAGTCAAGGTCAACATGGTCATCCAACGGCCTTTGATTCGTCTTCAACCTTGGACAAACCCTAGGGTTTCAGAAATCACCTCCATGCACTCACCTTCAATCACTCTGTTCTCCTTCAATTCTCCATGAATTCACACGATGTAAAAACCAAAAGTGATCTACTTCTTCCCCTCTACACAGCCATGCCATCAGTTCTTTCTAAAACTCAACCAACAATTGAACCCGATAGGTAGAAGGTAGTGACTCCACCATTATGCACTGTCATCAACCATACCAAACCTTGCTAATCTTTACCCTAGCATGATCTACATCTTTCACTGATCAGTTTAAGCTATACGATGAAGATTATCTTGCAATATTCTAGCTGATATAAACCCTAATAGATTATGCACTCCAATGGCAACTTCCATGGATCCTTCTCAAACTCACCAAAATTAATCTTCTAACCTATTCTAACAGTTCTAACCTAACAAAACTCTAACATGCTGACTAAATCAAGCAATTCGAATGGATTACCAACCTGGTGTAAATGGTGAAAACAGTTGTAGAATTCTCTTGATCCAATGCTTTCAATGCTCTGAACTTGATCCACACACTCAATTCTTGATTTTGTATGCAATGGATCTTGTGCAAACTCCTTGAATCTTGCAATTGAAACTTTCTTGCACCTTGGATGATGAAGTTGTATGGCACGAGTTCTTCTTCAAATCAACCAAATTCTTATGGAATTGTGATCTATGAAAGATGTTGATGATGATCAAATCAAGAAAATTGGAAATTGATAGAGATTTGAGAGAGTTTGAGATGCTTTTGCAAAATGAAAGATTGAAGTGTAACTTGGTATTATGAGCTCAATGAATCACCAACCATGGCATGAAGCTATTCAATTCAATATATAGATGTCATTGGAAAGTCCTAGAACCTTGGAGAAACTTCCCATGCACACTTTCCCTTGGATTTGGATTATGTAACTTCCTTTGTAAGTAACCAAGTATATCTTTCAAATCTTGAACCAAACTCAAAAATCCACTTTTGCCAATGTTCTTAAAATATTTTTTCCAATCAAAATGACCTATAATTTCATCCCATTTGGCCAAATTATGAAAAATCTCAAATTTAGGTCATTTTTTATTCATTAAATCCACCAATTTTGAAACCTTGAGCTATGAGCCTTTCCAATCTTTCATGGTCACCTTTCTAGACTCAAAATGTCATTTGGAACAAGTTTGACGTTGTGAAGTGTTTCATTTGAAGCTTCCTTGTAGGAGTTTTGGGCATAGGCTTGAAATGACCTGTAATTCTCAAATGACCAAAATACCCTTTGCTTGCCAAGACCATAAGTAGAGTTCCACAAATAATATGAAGGCATACCATACCATTATAGAAAGCTAAGACAATGAGGAACAACTCTTATGTTTACCAGAAATTCATTTGAAATCTCCTTGAGGGGTAAAAGTAGCTTGGAAGACAAGTAACTTTCACAGACAAAATTTCAGATACCTCAGATGACCTGTAACTTGCAAGGACCATAACTTGAGTTCTATAAATCTCCTTAATGTCTTCTACCACTCAAATTAAAGGTCTTGACATCCTATACAAGTTTCATGTTGACCAAGGATCCATTTGAAGCTTGCATTTTGACTTATCTTGCTTGGAAATTTGACCTAAATCAGGGGATTTTACACAGAAACCCTAATTTAGAAACTCCTCTTCTCCTTGATTTCTCTTGATTTATTCTTAGCACAACACCATATCCTTATCTACATGTCAAATGATGAACCCCACATCTCTCCAATAGCCCGTAATGCCTTTCAATCAATCAATTGACCTAGAGTTGACCTAGGGTTGACCCAGATGAAACCCTAGTTGACTGTCTTCAACTGCAACTCTTGTGATCACAGCTCACAACTTCTTTGATGATCTTCAGATACCCTCAGATAGGAGATAGATTCACTGCTTGACCCACTGACTTCTATGGGTTTCCATTTCTTTCTGATGACTTGAATATGCTTGAATTTGAATAATAACCTCTTGATAGGCTCATAGAGATGAGAATAGTAATTGGTCCCTGGTTGGATGACTTGCTATGTTATGTTATGCAGATGATTAGACTATATACATGACTCTATATGCAAATGCTAATGCAATTGAAACATAAACCAAGTGAAATAGGTTGAGCAAATTTTAGGGTGCAACAATGTGCTTCTCAACTTCTGGTTGAGCCGACTTTGTTTGTTGAACAGATGCCTGACGGAAAGGTTAGATGTTCTTCTCAACTTCGGGTTGAGCCGACCTTCGGATTTGATGCCTGTTTGTTTAACAGATGCTTGACAGTGAAGTCAAATGTTCCTCTCAACTTCATGTTGAGCCGGCCTTCGGGTTCGATGACTGTTTGTTTAACAGATGCCTGACGGAAAGGTCTAATGTTCTTATCAACTTCAGATTGAGCCACCCTTCGGGTTCGATGCCTGTTTGTTTAACAGATGCCTCACAGCGAGGTCATATGTTCCTCTCAACTTCGTGTTGAGCCGCCCTTCGGGTTCGATGCCTGTTTGTTTAACCAATGCCTGATGGGGAGGTCAGATGTTCCTCTCAACTTCAAGTTGAACCGGCCTTCAGGTTCGATGCCTGTTTGTTTAACAGATATTTGACAGCGAGGTCAGATTTTCTTCTCTACTAAGGGTTGAGACGGCCTTTGGGTTTGATGCCTCTTTGTTTAACAGTTGTCTGATAGCAAGGTCAGATGTGCTTATCAACTTCCGGTTGAGTCGGCCTTCGGTTTCGATGCTTGTTTTTTTAAACAGATGCCTGACGGTGAGGTCAAATGTTTTTCTCAACTTCGGGTTGAGCTGGCCTTCAGATTTAATGCCTGTTTGTTTAACAGATGCTTGATACTGAAGTCAAATGTTCCTCTCAACTCCGTGTTGAGCCGGCCTTCGGGTTCGATGCCTGTTTGTTTAACAGATGCCTGACAGCAAGGTCAGATGTTCCTCTCAACTCCGTGTTGAGCCGGCCTTCGGGTTCGATGCCTGTTTGTTTAACAGATGCCTGACAGCGAGGTCAGATGTTCCTCTCGCCTTCGTGTTGAGCTGGCCTTCGGGATCGATGCCTGTGTGTTTAATAGATTCCTGACAGCGAGGTCAGATGTTCTTCTCAACTTCGTATTGAGCCGGCCTCCAGCTTCAATGCCTGTTTTTTTAAAAGATGCCTGACAGCGAGGTCAGATGTACTTCTCAAATTCGTGTTGAGCCGGCCTTCGGGTTCGATGCATTTTTGTTTAACAGATAACTGTCATCGAGGTCAGATATTCTTCTCAACTTCGGGTTAAGCCTGCCTTCGGATTCCACGCCTGTTTATTTAACAGGTGACTTACGATGAGGTCAGTTGTTCTTCTGAACTTCAGGTTAAGCAGGCCTTCGGGTTCCACGCCTGTTTGTTTAACAGATTCCTGACAACGAAGTCAGATGTTTTTCTCAAGTTCAGGTTGAGCGGGCCTTTAGGTTCAATGCTTGTTTGTTTAACAGATGCCTGGCGCCGAGGTCAGATGTTCATCTCAACTTCGGGTTGAGTCGGTCTTCGGGTTCGATTCCTGTTTCTTTAATTGATGCCTAACAACGAGGTCAGATGCTCTTCAACATCGGGTTGAGCCGGCCTTCGGGTTCGATGCTTGTTTGTTTAACAGATCCCTGACGGCGAGGTCAGATATTCTTATGAACTTTGTGTTGAGCCGGCCTTTGGGTTCGATGCCTGTTTGTTTAACAAATGCCCGACGGCAAGGTCAGATGTTCCTCTAAACTTTGTGTTGTGCCAGCTTCAGGGTTCGATGACTCTTTGTTTAACAGATGCCTGACGGCGAGGCAAGATGTGCTTCTCAATTTCCGGTTGAGTCGGCCTTATTTAATTAACTGATGCCTGACGGTGAGGTCAAATGTTCTTCTCAACTTCGGGTTGAGCCGGCCTTCGGATTTGAAGCCTGTTTGTTTAACAGATGCTTGATAGTGAAGTCAAATGTTCCTCTCAACTTCATGTTGAACCAGCCTTCAGGTCGATGCTTGTTTGTTTAATAGATGCCTGACAGCAAGGTCAGATGTTTCTCTCAACTTCGTGTTGAGCCGGCCTTCGGATTCGATGCCTGTGTGTTTAACAGATGCCTGACAGCGAGGTCAGATGTTCCTTTTGACTTCGTGTTGAGCCGGCCTTCGGGTTCGATGCTTGTGTGTTTAACAGATGCCTGACAGCGAGGTCAGATGTTCCTTTTGACTTCGTGTTGAGCCGGCCTTCGGGATCGATGCCTGTTTGTTTAATAGATGCCTGACAGCAAGGTCAGATGTTCTTCTCAACTTCGTGTTGAGCCGGCCTCCGGGTTCGATGCCTGTTTGTTTAATAGATGCCTGACAGTGAGGTCAGATGTACTTCTAAACTTCGTGTTGAGCCGACCTTCGAGTTCGATGTCTTTTTATTTAACAGATAACTGACATCGAGGTTAGATGTTCTTCTCAACTTCAGGTTGATGCGGCCTTCGGATTCCACGCCTGTTTGTTTCATAGATGCCTGACGATGAGGTTAGATGTTCTTCTCAACTTCAGGTTGAGCCGGCCTTTAGGTTCAATGCTTGTTTGTTTAACAGAAGCCTGGCAGCGAGGTCAGATGTTCTACTCAACTTCGGGTTGAGCTGGCCTTCGGGTTTGATTCCTGTTTGTTTAACTGATGCCTAACAGCAAAGTCAGATGTCCTTCTCAACCTCGGGTTAAGCCGGCCTTCGGGTTCGATGCCTGTTTGTTTAACAGATTCCTGATAGCGAGGTCAGATGTTCTTCTCAACATCGGGTTGAGCCGGCCTTCGGGTTCGATGCCTGTTTGTTTAACAGATCCCTGACGGCAGGGTCAGATATTCTGATGAACTTCGTGTTGAGACGGCCTTCGGGTTCGATGCCTGTTTGTCTAACAGATGCTTGACAGCGAGGTCAGATGTTCCTCTCACCTTCGTGTTGTGCCATCCTCAGGGTTCGATGCCTGTTTGTTTAACAGAAGCCTGACGCGAGGTCAGATGTGCTTCTCAACTTCCGGTTGAGCCGGCCTTATTTGTTTAACCGATACCTGACGATGAGGTCAAATGTTCTTCTCAACTTCGGGTTGTGCCGGCCTTCGGATTTGATACCTCTCAACTTCATGTTGTTCCTCTCAACTTCATGTTGAGCCGACCTTCGGGTTTGATGTGTGTTTTTTTAACAGATGCCTGATGGTGAGGTCTAATGTTCTTATTAACTTCGGGTTGAGCCTCCCTTCGGGTTCGATGCCTGTTAGTTTAACAGATGCCTCACGGCGAGGTCATATGTTCCTCTCAACTTCGTGTTGACCCGCCCTTCGGGTTCGATGCCTGTTTGTTTAACTAATACTTGATGGGGAGGTCAGATGTTCCTCTCAACTTCAAGTTGAGCCGACCTTCGGGTTCGATGCCTGTTTGTTTAATAGATGTTTGACGGCGAGGTCATATTTTCTTCTCAACTTCGGGTTGTGCCGGCCTTCAGATTTGATGTTTGTTTGTTAAACAGATGCTCGACAGTGAAGTCAAATGTTCCTCTCAACTTCATGTTGAGCCGACCTTCGGGTTCGATGCCAGACAACGACGTCAGATATTCCTCTCAACTTCGTGTTGAGCCAGCCTTCGGGTTCGATGCCTGTTTTTTAAATGATGCCTGACGGCGAGGTCAGATGTTCTTATCAACTTCGGGTTGAGCCGCCCTTCAAGTTCGATGCCTATTAGTTTAACAGATGCCTGACGGTGAGGTCAGATGTTCTTCCCAACTTCGGGTTGAGCCAGCCTTCAGGTTCGATGCCTGTTTGTTTAATAGATGCTGGACAATCAAGTCAAATATTCCTCTAAACTTCATGTTGATCCGACCTTCGGGTTCGATGCCTGTTTGTTTAACAGATGCCTGACAGCGATGTTAGATGTTCCTCTCAACTTCGTGTTGAGCCAGCCTTCAGGTTCGATGCCTGTTTGTTTAACAGATACCTGACAGCGAGGTCAAATGTTCTTCTCGACTTCGTGTTGAGCTGGCCTTCGGGATCGATGCCTGTTTGTTTAATAGATGCTTGACAGCGAGGTCAGATGTTCTTCTCAACTTCGTGTTGAGCCGGCCTCCAGGTTCGAGAACTGTTTGTTTAACAGATGCCTGACATCGAGGTCATATGTTCTTCTCAACTTTGGGTTGAGCCTGCCTTCAGGTTCCACGCCTGTTTGTTTAGCAGATGCCTGACGACGAGGTCAGATTTTATTCTCAACTTTAGGTTGAGTCAGCCTTTGGGTTCAATGCTTGTTTATTTAACAGATGCCTGGCGGCGAAGTCAGTTGTTCTTCTCAACTTCGGGTTAAGCCGGCCTTCGGGTTGGATTCCTGTTTGTTTAATTGATGCCTAACAGCAAGGTCAGATGTTCTTCTCAACCTCGGATTGAGCCGGCTATCAAATTCGATGCCTGTTTGTTTAATAGATGCCTGACACCGATTTCAGATGTTCTTCTCAACTTCGGGTTGAGCCGGCCTTCGAGTTCGATGCATGTTTGTTTAACAGATCCCTGAAGGCAATGTCAGATATTCTTATGAACTTCGTGTTAAGCCGGGCTTCGGGTTCGATGCCATTTTGTTTAACAGATGCCTGACGGCGAGGTCAGATGTTCCTCTCAACTTTGTGTTGTGCCAGCCTCAGGGTTCGATGCCTGTTTGTTTAACAGATGCCTCACGGTGAGGTCAAATGTATTTCTCAACTTCGCGTTAAGCCGACCTTCGGGTTCGAAGCCTGTTTGTTTAACAGTTGTCTGACGGCGCGGTCAAATGTTATTCTCAACTTATGGTTGCGCCGACCTTCGGGTTCGATGCCTGTTTGTTTAACAAATGCCTGACAGCGAGGTCAGATGTACTTCTCAACTTCGGGTTGAGCCGACCTTATGGTTTGATGCCTGACAGCGAGGTCAGATGTTCTTCTCAACTTCGGGTTGAGGCGGCCTCTGGATTCAATGCCTGTTTGTTTAACAGATCCCTGATGGGGATGTCGGATGTACTTCTCAACTTTGTGTTGAGCCGGCCTCCGGGTTCGATGCCTGTTTGTTTATCAGATGCCTGACAGCGAGTTCATATGTACTTCTCAACTTCGTGTTGAGCCGGACTTCAGATTCAATGCCTTCTTATTTAATAGATAACTGACATCAAGGTTAGATGTTCTTCTCAACCTCGGGATGAGCTGGCCTTCGGGTTCCACGCCTATGTGTTTAATAGATGCCTAACGACGATGTCAGATGTTCTTCTCAACTTCAGGTTGAGCCGGCCTTCGGGTTCCACGCCTGTTTGTTTAACAGATGTCTGACGACGAGGTCAGATGTTCTTCTCAACTTCAGTTTGAGCCGGCCTTCGGGATCGATGCTTGTTTGTTTAACAGATGCCTGGCGGCGAGGTCAGATGTTCTTCTCAACTTCGGGTTGAGCTGGCCTTCGGGTTCGATTCCTGTTTGTTTAACTGATGCATGACAGCAAGGTCTAATGTCCTTCTCAACCTCGGGTTGAGCTGACCATCAAATTCGATGCCTGTTTGTTTAATAGATGCCGGAGAGCGAGGTCAGATGTTCTTCTCAACTTCAGGTTGAGCAGGCCTTCGGGTTCTATGCCTAGTTTTTTAAACAGATCCTTGACGGCGAGGTCAAATATTCTTATGAACTTCGTGTTGAGCCGGCCTTCGGGTTCGATGCTTGTTTGTTTAACAGATGCCGGACAGCGAGGTCAGATGTTCCTCTCAACTTCGTGTTGTTCCAGCTTCAGGGTTCGATGCCTGTTTGTTTAAATGATGCCTAACGACAAGGTCAGATGTACTTCTGAACTTCGTGTTTAGCCGGCCTTCGGGTTCGAAGCCAGTTTGTTTAACAGATGCCTGACGGTGAGTTCTGATGTTCTTCTCAACTTCGGGTTGAGCCGGCGTTTGGGTTCGATGCCTGTTTATTTAATAGTTGCTTGACAGCGAGGTCAGATGTTCATCTCAACTTCGGGTAGAGCCGACCTTCAGGTTCGATGCCTGTTTATCTAACCGATGCCTGACGGTAAGGTCAAATGTTCTTCTCAACTTCGGGTTGTATCGGCCTTCAGATTTGATACCTATTTGTTTAACAGATGCTTGACAGTGAAGTCAGTTGTTCCTCTCAACTTCATGTTGAGCCGATCTTCGGGTTCGATGCATGTTTGTTTAACAGATGCCTGATGGCGAGGTCTAATGTTCCTCTCAACTTCGGGTTGAGCCGCCCTTCGGGTTCGATGCCTGACCTTCGGCCTTCGGGTTCTGTTGCACCCCAAAATTTGACCAACTACTTATCGCAATTTGGCTCATGTTTCGACTCATTTCATTTTGCATTTGCATACCGCGTACATTGCATTTTTTCTGTCAGATTGACTTTATCGGGATTACAGCCCTCTGATCACGTTTAAGGCAGTTTCATACCATTTCGAACACGAGGATTTATTTTGAGAATTGATGCTCGTCCCGGTGTTTTCAGCTCTCGCTGTTATTTTGAGGACATTTCGGTGTCCGGGTTTTTACCGTTATTTCGCTATAATTGCGTATCTGTTTTCTAATCGATTTAATCGGCTTCCTTGCATTTTTTAGATTTTCTTTTAATTTCTAGAATTTTAAGTGAATTGTTTTCCTAGAATTTTAATTCTTTTAAATATATTTTAATAGCTTTTAGAGGTTTATTTTCTATTATAGATTTAATAGAGTTTTAATAGCAATTTTCCTTTTTTAGAATAATTCATTTTTAGGTAATTGTTTTAATAAGATAATTGGTTCTAGGTATTAAGTAGATTTTTTTTTAATGATTTTTAATAGGATAATTCTTTTACTAGGTTTTTTTAAATAGGTTTAATAAATCTTTTTCTATTTTTTATAGATTTAGGAATTAATGGAGATTAATTAGATTTTAATCACCTTTTTTTAATTAGATGTTAATTAGGGTTTTAGTTCATTTTAATTGGATTTATTAGCTTTAATTAGGTTCAGAATAGTCTTAATTTTCATTTAGGCTTTAATTGCAATTTTAATTTTCGTTTAGTATTAATTGAGTTTAATTAGGGTATTCATCATCAATTTAGTCATTAAGTGAGTAGATTAGTCATAATTAATTGAATCTCCTTTTTTAATTCAGTTTTAATCCATTAATCAAACTGTTAATTGGATTTAATTAAATCAGTCTGGTGGGCCAGGTTTTGGAGGCCCAAATCCAGTCCAGCGCCACATGTCATGCATATAAAGTGCCATACGTCTACACTCTCTCACCGCCACTTCACCCTTCTGCATGCACACACAGAGTGACACATCACTCATTCTTCTCCCACACTTGTCCCCTCTCTCTCCGCATGGCCCACACGTGGCCTCCATTCACCCCCTCTCTCCCATGCGTGTTGACACGCGTCCTCCCCTTCCTCCCTTCACCGGCCGGCCATGCAACCGCCGCCGAAGCCTCCCTAACCATCACCGGTAACTGAAACCGTCGCCGGAAAACGAATATCCACCAAAAAATTCAAGAATTTCCCAGAACACTCATACATACATCATGATCTTCATCACCTTCGTACGATCATCATCCAGATTTTTTTTCCAGAAATTTCAATGATCATCAATCTCCATAACCGTTTTTCCAGACCTTGATCTGTGTTCATCCACATTCATCCGATCTTCATCTTTTTCCAGATTCGTATGAATGTTCATACAACAGTTTCCAGAAATCACCAATAACCTTCATCAATCTTCAACAATATTCATCAACTTTATGAACAACTCTTCGAACCTTCATCCATTCTTCAAATGTTCGCCCAGAAACTTAACAACCTCCAACAACTTTTTCCGGCGATATTATTTGTCATCTTCGCTCAAGCCTTCCTAGAAACATTCAATCTTCATCATGAGCGTTTCTCAGAAACCTTCCTCAGATCCTCATCAACTTCAAGAAACCTTCAACGTGTTCATCATTGTTTTCCAGAAACCATCACCTTCGTTGAACCTCCAGACTCTTCAAACATCTTCATCATGTTCATGGTGATATTCAACTATTCCCCATATTTCTTCAAGAAACTGCGTCATCAATCTTCATGTGTTTTAACAGGTCTGAAGCTCTTCATCAAACTTCATATCAACATCATGAGATTTGGGTCTAAGATCTTCATCAAACGCGAACAAGATCTTCGTCGAGCCAACTGATCGTCTTCATCGCATCCAGATCCAACAATCACAAACAAGTTCCAGATCGAATCACCGAACCTCAAATCAAGCCACGATCGGTTTATGCATGTTCAGATGATGGTGATGTTTGGAAGAAACCATATTGAACTGAGAGGGATAGTTTTTCGTGTTAGCTGGGGGAATTTTCTGGAGTATGAAGATGAAGAGAGGTTTGAGGTGTGGAGGTCTAAGGTTGAGACGGTGGAGGAGGAAGAGGTCAGCGGAGGCCGAAAGAGAGAGGGTCTAGGGTTTCGTTTGGGGCAAGGTGAATGAGGAGGAGGTTGTGGTTCGCTGGATTCCTTCGTTTGGGTATTGGGCTTTGTTTGGCCCAATTTCATTTCAGTTCACACCCAACAATCCCTCGTTGCACCCTCCGTTTTTTTTGTTTATTGTTGTGTTTACTGATTGGGATAGGCCCATTTCTTTTTTTTTCTGGCTGTATCCCCCATTTTCCATATTTCCCCCCTTTTCTTTATTTTATTTGCTGTTGTTTTTGTTGGGCTTAGCCCAATTGTATTGTATTACTGGACTGTACCCCCTGGACTGTTACTATACCCCCCCTGTGTTGTACTTTTTTTTTTAATACTTTGTAAGTGTATTTTTGTATGTTCATGTAAGCATTTTACATAGAATTTAGGTTCTACATGTTAGATATTATTTTCTTTCGTAGGATATTATGGTATAGTTTTTGAATAGAATCTTATATTCTATTTTCAATAGTGTGTATAGATTTTATATCTAGTTTTATATTCTAGTTTTTTAGGATATATAGATTGTTGCATGGCACTTGGTAGGCTATTTTACATTTCTATTTCCTTTAGAATTTCCATAACATTTTGATATTTCTTTGGGAGTTTATTTTCCTATTAAAGGTTGTAGTCCTTTAGAATATTATGTAATTTCTTTAGAGTTTTCT
The DNA here is from genome assembly GCA_963859935.3 of Lathyrus sativus. Taxonomy (NCBI): domain Eukaryota; kingdom Viridiplantae; phylum Streptophyta; class Magnoliopsida; order Fabales; family Fabaceae; genus Lathyrus; species Lathyrus sativus. The sequence goes on from OZ012735.1 coordinate 434,903,614, forward strand.
ATTAGGAGTTTTAGGTCAATTGTAGGATTCAATTTCCATTTGTTATTGGACTTGTTATCTCATTTTTTTGTTTTGTAGGTTGATGACGACACTTCCGCAATGCGGTGTTAACCAATTTGTGGATGGATAATGCAGGATCCAAGACCACTCTTTCTCTCCTGTCATCTGATTGTACTCTGATTTTATTCTCGGCTGGCCGTGTGACACGATTCAATTGGAGAATGATTTTCGATATCATTTCTCTATCTTGTCTTTGACACGGACATCAATACGCTACCTCTTAGAGTTCGATTTCTCGTATAAGTCGAGCCATGACGGTGTAAGCGTTATATTGGTTCTGATTCGAGCGTCCTCATCAAGGATCCAGAGAGGAGAAGATTGGAATGGAGCTTGCGCGCATGTCAGGAGCCAACGGAGCTGCTTCGTTCATCATCATCATATTATTCAAGTCTTCAGGCAACCGTCGAGTGTTCTGAGCTGTATCGTTAGATACGTAGGAAATGACAGTTGAAGAGTTTCTTCTCAATCGTCTCGGATGTCTAGTACGGTACCCTTTGGGTGACATGCGACGCATTCGCTCCTACGCCTTAGGTTCTTGCGTGTGTATCTCGAGTTCCTTCCCGTTTAGGCGTAGGCCTGCTTCCTCTTTGTTCTCGCCCCCGTGCGAGCGAAACCCCTTCTCTTGCCCCCATGCAATCGAGACTCGTTTTCTCGTCGAACTACGTTTGCTCTGATCTCTTGTACCAGACGAGAGTACGTAGGCATAGGATGCGATATCCTAGCGAGCTCCCTTTTCCCTTTTTCCCTGTTTAGCTGTAGTAGGCTGAACTACAGCTGCTCTGATTTCTCATACCGAATGAGAATATGTAGGCATAGGATGCGATATCCTATCGAGCACACTAACAACTAACCTCTCTGGTCTCTTGTTGTCGTGCGATCGAGACTTTCCCGCTGACGACTGATATTCCCTTTCTCTTGCCCAAGCGCAATTGAGACCAGACTGTAGTTCTAAGTTCCGTAGGTTCCCATACCTTTAAACCCGACATACTACGACGGTTCTACCGCAAACAGGTAACGCCTAAGTCTCCAATGGTCGAGCGGCATACACCTAACTGCTAGAATGCGTGCGCTAGTATCGTCAATCCTTTCTCTCACCCCGTGTGACCGAGAACACCCCTTTCTAGCCGTAGTTAGCCTGAACTACGGCATGCTCTGATTTCTCTGACGAGAATACGTAGGCACAAGACGCGACGTCTTGGCGAGCAAACTTCCTCCATAGTTAGGCGAACTACGTTGACTCCGATTTCTCATTCTCTGATGAGAATACATAGGCATAGAGTGCGACGCTCTATCGAGTCAGTTTCTTTCTGTTTAGATTTAGTAGCCGTAGATAGATTGTTTTGCATCCTTTAGACAAACCAAGCAAGCGTGGATCCCGTCGAGTACGACGGACGTGAGGGGTGCTAATACCTTCCCCTTGCGTAACCGACTCCCGAATCCAGGATTTGGTTGCGATGACCATTCCTTTCCCGTCTTTGCGGTAGGTTTACTTTGAGCGTTTCCTTTCCCTTCTTTGGTATAAATAACGCACGGTGGCGACTCTTCTGTTTAGCCGGCGCCGATTTTCGCAGTAGCGACAGCTGGCGACTCTGCTGGGGAATACCGATGGTTCCTTATGCATTTGGGGATCTAACGTCCCTGTGAGAGAGTCAATCCTAGCGCTTGTTTGCGTGTCTGTGGGTGCTTATTTTTGTGTTGTATATTACTGATGTATTTACATTTCCCGCACTATATTATTATTTGTTGCTATTGTGTTGTTGCGGGATGGGAACTCTGATGAGTGAGAAGCCAGACCCAGGCTTGAGTGTACCTAGCATTAGTTGTGGAAATTAGTGGGCGCGTGCATGCTTTGCAGGCACTAGTGTCTCATGAAATCCACGCTCAAACGAGGTTCTCTCGGTTGACTTCTTTTCTGGCCCTTTGGGCTTGAGGGGTTGTTGGTTTGGAGGATTGTCGACTCTGGGGATCGATCATTTGGGATTCAGCTAAGTGAGGTCGCTTCAAGAGATGATGATGCCACACCTTCTGGGTATCGTATCATCATTCTTGAAAGTCTGTGACGCTGATGACCGCATAGGATGCCGAACTTGTGTCAGTCTAGGTCCATACCCGTGAGTGGGAGGGTTTTTGCAGGAAACTTGACTTCCAGCCTACCCGGTATTGTTGGTTTTCTCTCGTCAGAGCAAACTTATCCCGTCAGCAGCACAGCAGTAATCCGAGCTTTGTGGGGGTTATGATCCCGTGTTTGCTGCATCTTGCATTGCATTTGCATAATCATCTTTGCATCATATTGCATAGAATTCTCCAGCTAGTCAGAGCTCTTATCCAACCGTTGTTTTGATTATGAAGGGTGATTGTTAGAAGACGACCAAGGGGTTGAAGCAGAATTGATCAGAATCAAGCAAGGGAGTCAGTTGAAAGTTGTTGGTAGCTATGTCAGAGAACAACTTCCAGTTTATTGATACCTTGTCAGGTTTCACTGTGACGTCCAATCCTTTGTATGGTTCTATGCCTGATGAATAGTTTCCACAAGTGAACAACCTTACTGCAACTCGAGTTGTACAACCTTATGTGGAAGACCGAGATCTACAGGAGCAGTTTGTTGTCTGAAGTGAACGCTCTCCTTCTATTGATACCTCAGACTATCAGGGTGTTGTTTTCCCTGTGCCAAAGTCCCGAAGAGAGGTCCCGATAGCAAAGACTGAAGACCCATTAGCCCTCGTGTATGCAAAAAGGTTTCGTGCGTTGGATCAAAGATTCAAAGCCTTGGAAGTTAAATATTCTGTTAACCCCAATACTACAGACATGTGTCTGGTTTCTGGCCTAGTGTTACCGCTTAAGTTCAGAGTGCCGAGGTTTGAAAAATACAAAGGAGATAGTTGCCCAAAGCAACATTTGGTGATGTTCTGCTGAAGAATGACTTCGTTTGTGCACGACGACAGGTTGATGATTCACTGCTTTCAGGACAGTCTGATTGGGGCATCTCTGAGTTAGTATATGCAGTTGGAGAGTAATCAGATCCGATCATGGGTGGATTTAGCCAATGCTTTTCTGAAACAGTATGACTTTAATCTTGATGTAGCTCCTAGTCGCATGCAGCTGCAAGAATTGTCTCAAGAGAACAATGAACCTTTCAGGAAGTATGTTTAGAGATGGAGAGAATTTGCCGCTAGAGTGCAACCACCGCTTCTAGACCGAGAGTTAGCAGGCATGTTCGTGAACTCCCTGCAGAGCCCGTACTTCGAAAGAATGTTTGGAGTTGCACCAAATTTCTCTGAATTGGTAAGGGCAGGAGAGCGCATCGAGTATGGTGTAAAGACTAGAAGAATTCAGAATTTTTCGGGCGGTCAGGCTAGTGAATTTGAATATCTCTATAGCTACGAAACTGAAGAAGGAATTGTGATCAATGCAATCATGACAGATGTTGGGTATTCTCAAGATGAATCGGTGAAATCCGTTGGTTCCTCATCTCCTCAGCAGTCAGTATCTTCTGTGTCTCGTTATTCTGGACAGACAATTGTGCTTAGGGCACCATATTCAGAACTTTATGTCGCTCCTCATGCTAATCAGCGAGCCCGTGGCCGAGGTTATCAGAATCAACGTCAGAATCAGAACCGACCTCGTAACAACGTGGAACGAAGGAATGCTCCTTCTCATATAGTGCATTTTCCGTATAGCCATATTCTGCCAGCTTTGATCCAGAATTCTTTGGTGGAACCTAAAGCTCTTAAGCCTGTGCCAGAACCTTACCCTCCTGGGTACAATCCCCATGCTCAGTGTGGTTACCACGGTGGATCTCCAGGACATTCAATTGAATATTTTAAAGCTTTTCAGGCGAAAGTACAGCGGTTGATCGACCAAGATTGCATTTCCTTTCGAGAAGGAATTCTGGTTGTGCATGACAATTTCTCAGCTGCCTAAGCTTGCAGATTTAGAGGGTTATTTCAAGAAGCCAGTGGTCCAGACAGGCAGGCGCCCTCAGCATTGGAAGTCCTCAGACTTTTATATCATTTGCATTTGTAGTCTCTTTTCTGTTAGTTACTACTTGCTGTTAAACATTGTTTGTTTCGAATGGTAATATTGATAAAGTGACTATGTATTTTTCTGAATTAATCATGTCGATGTCGCTCATTTATTGCATTGCACTGACACTTGCATTTTATTTACTCCCCTTTGTCACTGTGATTAGCAAAGATTGGAGGGAGGATGACGAAACTGAATATTCATAACCGATGATCGTATGCTTTCAGATAAAACCCTTGCCGATGACGTACAAGGCATTGTTTCAAATCCCTAAACACTGGAGATATAAGGAGTTATTCCCTTGTTAACCACTTCAAGCCAAGAAGTAGAAGTTTTTTCAGACTTTTTAAACCCTCACATCTTAATCCGGGGCAGGGTAGTTGTCAGTTATCTTGATCGAGCGTTCAAGTCTTATAGAGGAGTGTTTCCTTTCAAGGACCAATCACATCTTGTTTTTCCCAGAGGTCGTACTTCATCAACCACAATGGTTAAACCTCACCAATCAGGAGTGAGACAGTCACAACCCTTTCGGAGCAATCAAGACAATCAGTGTCACATGACTTGTTCCAAGAAAAGAAATAAGAAAGCCCGCTAAGTAAAAAGAAAATGAAGAAGCTGTAAAGCTAATACTTAGGCAAAAAATCAGGGCATCCCACTGGACTACAAAAGAAAAAATCGAAAAGAACTCAAAAGGAGTCAGTCCAGGCAAAAATTAGGGAATCAAAAGAATCCTCGAACAAGGACGAAGTCGTGTAGATACAGACACCGAAGACGAAAAAGGAGTAATTGTCACTCTGAAACACCTTGTGAATTCTTTAACCAGTTGTTCCTACTATTCAATATACCTCTCGAAGAGGCGAGCGCTCGAGCCGAGCTAACTGAACTTTAGGATCGGAGATCATCACGTAGAAGGGGTGGGTACAAATCATAATTTGAGCCAAATATCCTTTGCTTCACGAACTGTGAACCCAACCACGATACAACCCTTAAAAGACCTAACTGAGGCAGGGTTTATCCTGAAAGTGCATTACGATAAGGTTGAGTAACCTGACTCCTTCTTGATTTTCTAATCATATCCTTGTTGTATTTTTCACTGATCACATAAGCACTACGTTTGAACTTTGGTTCATTCATCCCTCACAGTCATGACACGTAAATGAGTGACAGCACAATTTTTTCAAAATCTGCATGAACACTGCATTAAAATTACCATTCAGGAATAAACAAATTTATTTGTAGGTCAGTAGTTGACGGGAAGGAGATTCCAACAGGGAATAATCGAACAGGACTGAATAATTCAGCAGTCTGGATCATAATGGTGTATGTTGTGAAACCCTGTAAATCTGGGGCATTGATTTCCAGTGAGTGTGGAATCAGTCAGTCTGAGGACAAGTCCCAAAGGATCGGTCGATTATGGGACAGTTTACTTGAGAAGCAGTTGATCAGAAGTGAATCTTCTCGAGAGCCAATCAGGGGCAATTATCCAAAATACTATGATTTGAGGATAGATCCTTCTAGTGTTCAATCAGGGCATGTTAAGTCGCTCAACGCTCATTCAAGGGCAAGCTACTTCAGAGATATGGGAACCAACCATGTTGGGAATTTATTAATTGAGGATGAATCCTTCCGTTGTACAGATGTTGGGGCAAGCCATCTGAAGATTGTCTCGTTGCCAGCTGCTTTCTGTTCAGAGTGAATTTTCCCAAGAGTCGGATTAGGGCAAGTTGAGTTGTTGTACTGGGGCAAGTTGCTCAAGCGAGTTTGCTCACCCTAGCAAGAGTTGAGTGTCGGGGAATCGTGTCATTACCCTGCCAAAACCTGAACCTTCTGAAGAAGCCTTGCTGTCATTGGATTGTTATTCGACAGCCTAACCTGTTACCTGGCAAAACGTTGTAACCAAATCGTTTTAAAGTCCAGTTCTCGCCTGGCAAACCGGAGATCAGTTCTCGTCTGAAATCCAAACCAGAAACCAGCCCTGTCTGGTCACCTTTTCTTTAACCTATTGTTCAACCAGTCCCGTCTGGCTAACACAGTTTTAAAGTCCAGTTCTCGTCTGGCAAACTGTAAATCAGTTCTCGTTTGACAACCTAACATATTTTGCTATCAGTTCTCGTCTGATAGTCCAGCTTGAATGCTAGCCCCGTCTAGTATTTCCCTTATAAATCCATTTTGTTAATAACCTATTCTCATCCCTAAACAAGAAAAAGCCTAAATATATTCGACACGATGATTCCTAGTGACTCGTATGTTGTCACATTCCCCGACACAAGGCTCGAGTGATCCCAGCTCCATGATTGGTATTCTGTATTCCCTGTGTTGATGTTGTTGAATTAGGATTATTTTCTCAGCAGAGATGTACAGTTTGAGATTGTTTCCCCTGAGCAGTTTGAGATTGCAGCAAGTTGAGATGGCATTTATCCCTTATCAGAGTAGGATCAAGATTATTCCCGGCAGGCTTGATTAATATTCCTGGCAGAGTATGGCCATCCCAAGCATTGAACGGTGATTAGCCTGATGTGCTATTTTCCCATGTGGGTTGAGACTGAAGCTTTCCCTGACAGACAGATTTGGGTTTATTTCCCCAGCAGTGGGACTGATGCAATGTTGTATCCCCACAGAGTCCAAGTTTGACTCCTTTCCCCTCCGAGTCCAGGTCATTGACTCATTCCTCAAGCAGAGGTCGACGTTGATTCCCTCACTGAGTAATCTCCAGACGAGTAGATTTTAATGTCAGACAGAGATGAGTTATTTCTCAGCAGCTTGCTTCGTACCCTATAAGGACTTAGGGTGTCCTAAAAGGACCGTTCAGGGTTGTTTTCCTCAGTGAAGTGAGATTCAATTTCAATGATCGATTGTTATCTTCCGCAGTCGCCAGAGGTGTGTCCTTAATAGGATCGGTACATCTCCAACAGAGTTGTACAATGAGTAGCTAAGGATTGATATCCCCAGCAGTGTTGATACACAGGTATTCCTCATCAGACTTGATAGTCCGACAGGTGTTACCCAAAAGAGTCAGTCTCCGTAAGGTGTATGCAAGATTATCCTCAGCAGATCAGGATTGATATCCCCGACAGAGTGTAGCCATCCCCGGCAGATTGATTGTGCATTCCCAACGGTTTAGGATCGAAGTTCTCCCTAACAAGCGAATTTGGGTTTATTTCTCTAGCACTGGGTCAGTGTGCAATTTTCTCGTAGAAGACTATTCGCAAGTGTTCAGCCCTCGATAGTGCAGACTGAAGTCTTTAGCGGAATTGAAATTCCCCACAGAGTCTTACTCTCCCCAGTAAGCAGGATGATTCCTTCTTCCCCAGCCGAGTTTGTAGTTCTCCAAAAGAGCCGAGTCCTTGGAAGCCGTCGAGGCCATGAGTAGTTTTCCCCAGTAGAGTGTCGAATAGCTGATGCTGGTTTTCCCCATCGGAGTCGTTATCTCAAGGAAAGTTTTGCTGCGAACGTCGTGCAGTTTATTTCTGCGATTGACATCGTTTTCCTCAGCAGTTGTGGTTCGTACACCTAGATGAGCAGGTTCAGGTTCTCGTAGAACTTTGTTCCCCTACAGCAGTTGACTGAAGTTCGTTTCCCCAGGCGGAGTCCAATTGAGATTGGCGTGACTTCTTCTCCTTGGCAGGATGAGTCCTTCCCCTACCAGAATGGTTCTTTCTCCTTGACAGGAGGCGGTTCCCTTTAGCATTTATTTTGCTGATGGGGTCGTAGCGTTTTGCATGATTGTATAGCATTTACCCTAAAACGCGTAGCATTTCCACCGTGTGGAGCATTGCGCCATTGTCGATCATATGCATATGAAACATGAGCTAGGTGATTACCGTTCTTGTTTTGCAGGTATTCCCCCAACAAGGTCGCTTGCCCAAGGTGATTCTTGAATTCTCCGACGAAGATGTTTGCTTAAGATGATTCTTAAAATCCCCAGTGAGGTCACCAGAGAGATTTGCTCAAGTTGATGATTAGAGTTCCCGGCAGAGTGTTTGCTCAGGATGATTCCTGAAATCTCCAGCGGAGTTATTTGTCCAAGATGATTCTTGAAATCCTCAGCAGAATTGAATCACCCAGAATGATTTATGGATCACCCGAAGCAGAGTTACTTGATAGTTCTGCAGAACCCCCAGCGGAGATGTGTCATCCCCAGCACGGTTTCTAAACAACGAAGTTGAAACTTCCCTTGAAGACTCGATGATTGAAATTCGGCAGCGGTGCCAAAACCCCAGACTTACTGACGGAGTCTAATTGCGAGGTCAAAGCAGTTTGCCTAACTGACGCAGGGTGCCTGATGGCGAAAGAATGCATATCCTTATTGGTCCATGATGGATTAAGGATTCCATTTGAAGACTTACTGACGAAGTCCAACTGTGATGTCGAAGCAGTTCTCTCAGTTGACGCGGAATGCCTGATGGTAGAAGTTTGGATATCCCTATTTGGTTCATGATTGACCAAGAATTCTATTCCCGACCTACTGATGAAGTCCGGCTGACGCCCAAAAATTCCTTTGAATGCCCGACGGCATGATTAACTTGATTATTAAAAAAGTTCCTAATGACCTGATGAGTCCCGAGGAATTCTTCTACCGCAGTGCCGCAGAATGCCTGATGGCAATACCGGCTATGTATTACTAGTTACCACGTGACCCGCAACCCCTTTATGACTTGAGGATGAAGATCTACAGCAAAATCAGATGATCATCTTGACGGAGATTTGAGATTAGACCTTTCACCGGTTACCGTGTGACCAATTCCCCAGCAGAGATGCCGTGCAACTGTCATGCTCAGTTTTTGAAGATGTTCCTTCCAATCAGAGTATCGTTTACCTGTGCGATTGGCAAACTGCCAGTTACCGTGTAAGCGGTGATCCCTTGGTGATTTGAGGATGCAATGATATCAGATAAATCAGAGAACCATCCTGATGGAGGTTCAGATCAGTATTTCTCCAGCTAGTTGTCGTGCAACTATTATTTCAGTTTCCGAAGATTTGTCCCATCAGAGTACCGTGTACTTGTGCAGTTGGCAAATTTCTGGGTTTGTTGGTATTCAACCGTCTCGTACCTTGATTGTTTGAGAACCGTTCGCTTCTCACCCAGTCAGGTCCAAGCCGTTTGAATAGGGGCAGCTGTTACACCCCAAAATTTGACCAACTACTTATCGCAATTTGGCTCATGTTTCGACTCATTTCATTTTGCATTTGCATACCGCGTACATTGCATTTTTTCAGTCAGATTGACTTTATCGGGATTACAGCCCTTTGATCACGTTTCAGGCAGTTTCATACCATTTCGAACACGAGGATTTATTTTGAGAATTGATGCTCATCCCGATGTTTTCAGCTCTCGCTGTTATTTTGAGGACATTTCGGTGTCCGGGTTTTTACCGTCATTTCGCTATAATCGCGTATCTGTTTTCTAATCGATTTAATCGGCTTCCTTGCATTTTTTAGATTTTCTTTTAATTTCTAGAATTTTAAGTGAATTGTTTTCCTAGAATATTAATTCTTTTAAATAGATTTTAATAGCTTTTAGAGGTTTATTTTCTATTATAGATTTAATAGAGTTTTAATAGCAATTTTCCTTTTTTAGAATAATTCATTTTTAGATAATGGTTTTAATAAGATAATTGGTTCTAGGTATTAAGTAGATTTTTTAAAATGATTTTTAATAGGATAATTCTTTTACTAGGTTTTTTTAAATAGGTTTAATAAATCTTTTTCTATTTTTAATAGATTTAGGAATTAATGGAGATTAATTAGATTTTAATCACCTTTTTTTAATTAGATGTTAATTAGGGTTTTAGTTCATTTTAATTGGATTTATTAGCTTTAATTAGGTTCAGAATAGTCTTAATTTTCATTTAGGCTTTAATTGCAATTTTAATTTTCGTTTAGTATTAATTGAGTTTAATTAGGGTATTAATCATCAATTTAGTTATTAAGTGAGTAGATTAGTCATAATTAATTGAATCTCCTTTTTTAATTCAGTTTTAATCCATTAATCAAACTGTTAATTGGATTTAATTAAATCAGTCTGGTGGGCCAGGTTTTGGAGGCCCAAATCCAGTCCAGCGCCACATGTCATGCATATAAAGTGCCACACGTCTACACTCTCTCACCGCCACTTCACCCTTCTGCATGCACACACAGAGTGACACATCACCCATTCTTCTCCCACACTTATCCCCCTCTCTCTCCACATGGCCCACACGTGGCCTCCATTCACCCCCTATCTCCCATGCGTGTTGACACGCGTCCTCCCCTTCCTCCCTTCACCGGCCGGCCATGCAACCGCCGCCGGAGCCTCCCTAACCATCACCGGTAACTGAAACCGTCGCCGGAAAACGAATATCCACCAGAAAACTCAAGAATTTCCCAGAACACTCATACATTCATCATGATCTTCATCACCTTCGTACGATCATCATCCTGATTTTTTTTCCAGAAATTTCAATGATCATCAATCTCCATAACCGTTTTTCCAGACCTTGATCTGTGTTCATCCATATTCATCCGATCTTCATCTTTTTCCAGATTCGTATGAATGTTCATACAACCGTTTCCAGAAATCACCAATAACCTTCATCAATCTTCAACAATATTCATCAACTTTATGAACAACTCTTCGAACCTTCATCCGTTCTTCAAATGTTCGCCCAGAAACTTAACAACCTCCAACAACTTTTTCCGGCGAGATTATTCGTCATCTTCGCTCAAGCCTTCCTAGAAACATTCAATCTTCATCATGAGCGTTTCTCAGAAACCTTCCTCAGATCCTCATCAACTTCAAGAAACCTTCAACGTGTTCATCACTGTTTTCCAGAAACCATCACCTTCGTTGAACCTCCAGACTCTTCAAACATCTTCATCATGTTCATGGTGATATTCAACTATTCCCCATATTTCTTCAAGAAACTGCATCATCAATCTTCATGTGTTTTTCCAGGTCTGAAGCTCTTCATCAAACTTCATATCAACATCATGAGATCTGGGTCTAAGATCTTCATCAAACGCAAACAAGATCTTCGTCGAGCCAATTGATCGTCTTCATCGCATCCAGATCCAACAATCACGAACAAGTTCCAGATCGAATCACCGAACCTCAAATCAAGCCACGATCAGTTTATGCATGTTTAGATGATGGTGATGTTTGGAAGAAACCATATTGAACTGAGAGGGATAGTTTTTCGTGTTAGCTGGGGGAATTTTCTGGAGTACGAAGATGAAGAGAGGTTTGAGGCGTGGAGGTCTAAGGTTGAGACGGTGGAGGAGGAAGAGGTCAGCGGCGATAGAAAGAGAAAGGGTCTAGGGTTTCGTTTAGGGCAAGGTGAATGAGAAGGAGGCTGTGGTTCGCTAGATGCCTTCGTTTGGGTATTGGGCTTTGTTTGGCCGAATTCCATTTCAGTTCACACCCCGCAATCCCTCGCTGCACCCTCCGTTTTTTTTGTTTATTGTTGTGTTTACTGATTGGGCTAGGCCGATTTCTTTTTTTTTCTGGCTGTATCCCCCATTTTCCATATTGCCCCCCTTTTCTTTATTTTATTTGCTGTTGTTTTTGTTGGGCTTAGCCCAATTGTATTGTATTACTGGACTGTACCCCCTGGACTGTTACTATACCCCCCCCCCCCCTGTGCTGTACGTTTTTTTTAATACTTTGTAAGTGTATTTTTGTATGTTCATGTAAGCATTTTACATAGAATTTAGGTTCTACATGTTAGATATTTTTTTTCTTTCGATGCCTGTTTGTTTATCAGATTCCTGACAGCGAGTTCATATGTACTTCTCAACTTCGTGTTGAGCCGGACTTCGGGTTCAATGCCTTTTTATTTAATAGATAACTGACATCGAGGCCAAATGTTCTTCTCAACTTCGGGATGATCCGGCCTTTGGGTTCCACTCCTATGTGTTTAATAGATGCCTGACGATGATGTCAGATGTTCTTCTCAACTTCAGGTTGAGCCGGCCTACGGGTTCCACGCCTGTTTGTTTAACAGATGTCTGACGACGAGGTCAGATGTTCTTCTAAACTTCAGGTTGAGCCGGCCTTCGGGTTCGATGCTTGTTTGTTTAACAGATGCCTGGCGGCGAGATCAAATGTTCTTCTCAACTTCGGGTTGAGCTGGCCTTCGGGTTCGATTCCTGTTTGTTTAACTGATGCATGACAGCAAGGTCTGATGTCCTTCTCAACCTCGGGTTGAGCTGACCATCAAATTTGATGCCTGTTTGTTTAACAGATGCCTGAGAGCGAGGTCAGATGTTCTTCTCAACTTCGGGTTGAGCCGGCCTTCAGGTTCAATGCCTAGTTTTTTTAGCAGATCCTTGACGGCAAGGTCAGATATTCTTATGAACTTCGTGTTGAGCCGGCCTTCGGGTTCGATGCCTGTTTGTTTAACAGATGCCTGACGGCGAGGTCAGATGTTTCTCTCAACTTCGTGTTGTTCCAGCTTCAGGGTTCGATGCATGTTTGTTTAACAGATGCCTAACGACAAGGTCAGGTGTACTTCTGAACTTCGTGTTAAGCCGGCCTTCGGGTTCGAAGCCTGTTTGTTTAACAGATGCCTGACGGTGAGGTCATATGTTCTTCTCAACTTCGGGTTGAGCCGGCGTTCGGGTTCGATGCCTGTTTGTTTAACAGTTTCCTGACGGCGAGGTCAAATGTTCTTCTCAACTTCGGGTTGAGCCGACCTTCGGGTTCGATGCCTGTTTATTTAACAGATGCCTGGCGGCGAGATCAAATGTTCTTCTAAACTTTGGGTTCGATTCTTGTTTGTTTAACTGATACCTAACAACGAGGTCATATGTTCTTCTCAACTTCGGGTTGTGCCGGCCATCAAATTTGATGTCTGTTTGTTTAACAGATGCCTGAGAGCGAGGTCAGATGTTCTTCTCAACTTCAGGTTGAGCCGGGCTTCGGGTTCGATGCTTGTTTCTTTAACAGATGCCTGGCGGCGAGATCAAATGTTCTTCTCAACTTCGGGTTGAGCTGGCCTTCGGGTTCGATTCCTGTTTGTTTAACTGATGCATGACAGCAAGGTTTGATGTGCTTCTCAACCTCGGGTTGAGCCGACCATCAAATTTGATGCTTGTTTGTTTAACAGATGCCTGAGAGCGAGGTCAGATGTTCTTCTCAACTTCGGGTTGAGCCAGCCTTCAGGTTCAATGCCTAGTTCTTTTAGCAGATCCTTGACGGCAAGGTCAGATATTCTTATGAACTTCGTGTTGAGCTGGCCTTCGGGTTCGATGCCTGTTTATTAAACAGATGCCTGACGGCGAGGTCAGATGTTCCTCTCAACTTCGTGTTGTTCCAGCTTCACGGTTCGATGCCTGTTTGTTTAACAGATGCCTAACGACAAGGTCAGGTGTACTTCTGAACTTCGTGTTAAGCCGGCCTTCGGGTTCGAAGCCTGCTTGTTTAACAGATGCCTGACGGTGAGGTCATATGTTCTTCTCAACTTCGGGTTGAGCCGGCGTTCGGGTTCGATGCCTGTTTGTTTAACAGTTTCCTGACGGCGAGGTCAAATGTTCTTCTCAACTTCGGGTTGAGCTGACCTTTGGGTTCAATGCCTGTTTATTTAACAGATGCCTGGCGGCGAGATCAAATGTTCTTCTAAACTTTGGGTTCAATTCTTGTTTGTTTAACTGATACCTAACAACGAGGTCATATGTTCTTCTCAACTTCGGGTTGTGCCGGCCATCAAATTTGATGCCTGTTTGTTTAACAGATGCCTGACAGCGAGGTCAGATGTTCTTCTCAACTTCAGATTGAGCCGGGCTTCGGGTTCGATGCCTATTTGTTTAACAGATGCCTGACAGCGAGGTCAGATGTTCTTCTCAACTTCGGGATGAGCCGTTGTTTGGGTTCGATACTTGTTTGTTTAGCAGATGCCTGACAGTGAAGTCATATGTTCTTCTTAACTTTGGGTTGAGCTGGCCATCAAATTCGAGGTTTGTTTGTTTAACAGATGCCTGACAGCGAGGTCAGATGTTCTTCTAACCTTCAGGTTGAGCCGGTCTTCGGGTTCGATTCCTGTTTGTTTAACATATCCCTGATGGCATGGCCAAATATTCCTATGAACTTCGTGTTGAGTCGGCCTTCGGGTTCGATGCCTGTTTGTTTAACAGGTGCAAGACGGTGAGGTCCGATGTTCTTTTCAACTTCGGGTTGAACCGCCCTTCGGATTCGATGCCTGTTTGTTTAACAGATGCCTGAGGGTGAGGTCAGATGTTCTTCTTAACTTCGGGTTGTGCCTCCCTTCGGGTTCGATGCCAGTTTGTTTAACAGATGCCTGACAACAAGGTCAGATGTGCTTCTCAACTTCGGGTTGAGCCGACCTTCAGGTTCGATACCTGTTTGTCTGACAGATTCTTGGCGGCAAGGTTAGATGTTCGTCTCAACTTCGGGTTTGATTCCTGTTTGTTTAACTGATGCCTGACAACAAGGTCAAATGTTATTCACAACTTTGGATTGTGCCGGCCATCAAATTCGATGCCTGTTTGTTTCACAGATGCCTGACAGCGAGGTCAGATTTTCTTCTCAACTTCGGGTTGAGCCGGCCTCCGGGTTCGATGCCTGTTTGTTTAACAGATCCCTGGCGGCGAGGTCAGATGTACTTCTCAACTTCGTGTTGAGCCGGACTTCGGGTTCGATGCCTGTTTGTTTAACAGATGCCTGACGGCGAGGTCAGATGTTCTTCTCAACTTTGGGTTGAGCCTGTCATCAAATTTGATGCCTGTTTGTTTAACAGATGCCTGACAGCGAGGTTAGATGTTCTTTTCAACTTCAGGTTGAGCCGGCCATCGAGTTCGATGCCTGTTTGTTTAACAGATTCCTGACAGCAAGGTCAGATATTCCTAGGAACTTCATGTTGAGCCGCCATTCGGGTTTGATGCTTGTTTGTTTAACAGTTGCCTGACGGCGAGGTCAGATGTTTCTTCTCAACTTCGGGTTGAGCCGCCTTTTGGGTTTGATGCCTGTTTGTTTAATAGATGCCTCACAGCGAGGTCAGATGTTCCTCTCAACTTCGTGTTGAACCGGCCTTCGGGTTCGATGCATGTTTGTTTAACAGATGCCTGACAGTGAGGTCAAATGTTGTTCTCAACTTCGGGTTGAGCTGACCTTCAGGTTCGATGCTTGTTTGTTTAATAGATTCTTGGCGGCAAGGTCATAAGTACTTCTCAACTTTGGGTTCGATTCCTGTTTGTTTAACTGATGCCTGACAACTAGGTTAGATGTTCTTCTCAACTTCGGGTTGAGCCAGCCATCAAATTTGATTGGGGCAATTGAACCAAAAGCTTCTAACGGACATCGATTTATTCTGGTTGCAATTGACTATTTCACAAAGTGGGTTGAAGCCGCATCCTACACCAACGTTACTCGACAAGTGGTGGCCCGTTTTATCAAAAAGGAGATTATCTGTCATTACGGAATTCCAAGCAGGATCATAACGGACAATGGTACCAAATTTGAACAACAAAATCATGAAGGAGTTGTGCGATGATTTCAAAATTGAACATCACAATTCCTCTCCTTATTGTCCCAAGATGAATGGAGCTGTAGAAGCTGCGAATAAAAACATCAAAAATATCTTGCAAAAGATGTTGAAAACATACAAAGATCGGCATGAGATGCTACCATTTTCCTTGCATGGGTACAAAACGTCCGTCCGTACTTCAACAGGGGCAACCCCTTTTTCTTTGGTATATGGAATGGATGCGGTACTTCCCATTGAGGTCGAGATACCTTCTTTGGGAGTCATAATGGAAACCAAGCTTGAAGAAGCAGAGTGGGTGAAGGAAAGGTTTGATCAGTTAAATCTTATTGATGAAAAGCGGATGTCGGCAATGTGTCATGGTCAGTTATATCAGAAGAGGATCAAGAGAGCTTTTGACAAGAAAGTTTGTGTCCGAGAATTCCGAGAAGGGGAACTTGTACTCAAAAAGATTTTACCAGTTCATAAAGACGCACGAGGAAAGTGGATGCCTAACTATGACGGCTCGTTTGTTGTGAAAACAGTCTTCTCAAGAGGCTCATTGATTCTCACTACCATGGATGGAGAGCAGCTTACTCATCCAGTAAATTCTGATGCAGTACGGAAATATTACACCTAAAAGAACCCGATAAGCCGAAAACTCAAAGGAACGGCTTATGCAAAAGTTAGGGTTGAAGAAAAAGAAAAATAAAAGAGAAAAAGGAGAAAAAGAAAAATAAGAGTTCGCTAAGTTGAAAACCCGAAAGGGCGGCTTAGGCAAAAATGAGCGTCCCGGTGGATTGAAAACCTTAAAGGGCAATCCAGGCAAAAGTTAGAGGCAAAGGCGTTTCACTGCATCAGATGAGTTGTCACTAACGTAGAAGATCCTACAAGAATTCACTCCAACCGCTCTCGTCAGAAGCAAGGATTTTGGGGAGTTTTAATCTTTAGGGATAGTTTGGTCATGGGATTCAATGTAACCTTGTCCACTTTGCCATTTTTCACTTGTAAAATTTCTATGGAATTTTGTCATTTGCAAGATTTCATCCTTGAATAAAATCAGTTTTGAGCCATTATTTCCTTTGAAACTTTATCATTTCCTTTATTTTCTTTTTTATGCAAAATGTTGTTCGTTGATCAATGATAGTTTTGAAAGCATTAGGGTCAAATTATTTGAATAAAACCTAAAAAGATTAACAAAACTTAAAAACTTCAAACTCATGGGAAAGTCGAAGAAAATCATACTTCCCCGAAACCTCAGGGTAGCGGAAGCTCTAAAATGCAATCCAATTACATTCCCCAATAAAGTGTAAGCAAGTCGAACTGCTGATTTTCCTTTGATTATGTGTGGGTATCAAACCTTGAAGACTGTTGTCTCAAAGAACTTCTTATGATGATGTGAAGGCTCGTCCCAGTAGAAGATGTCTGAGCGCTTGAATCTACTTTGTCATCTCTGAATAGCTTGTTTAGAAAGCTCTGTTCCCCTATTGAGAATGGATCTATTTTTCAAGACTACATACACCTTTCAGCCTGGGTTCAGTGTGATTCATTTTGTCTCTCGGGTTCGATGCGCTATCTGTCGATCCCCCATGAAATGTCCAATCACTACTAGTGAACTTCTGCCTAAAGATCAGTTGTAACTAGCATTGTTTTAGAAGCCAATCATTATTGGTATTCTTTGGTCGTCACCATATTTCTTGTTAAGACCAGTCGTAATTGGCATTGCCTTAAAATCCACTCGTTGGTATCTTTTGATTCGGCCGTCACCACTTTCTCCATTGAAATCCAGTCGTAACTGGTAGTGTTCGAAATCCAATAGTTATTGGTTTTCTTTTGGTCATCACCATACTTTCCTTTGAAGTCCATTCGTAACTGGCGTTGTCTTAACTTCACTCATTATTACCTTTTCGTTTGGTCGTTACCAACCTCTTCCCTCTGAAGTCTAAGTCGTCACTAGCAAATCCCCTGTGAAGTCTGGTCGTTACTAGTTGATTTTCCGTTTAAGCCCGGTCGGAACTGGCAGATGTTCGTAATCCAATTGTCATTGGTGTCTTGTTGGACGTTACCAACCTTCCCCATGAAAGTCCAGTCGTAACTGGCGTCACTCGGAATCCAATCGTTATTGGTATCTTTTGGCTTGGTCTTCACCAACCTCCCCATCCAAAGCCTAGTAGCTTGCTAGCATTCTCGTAACCACATGTGTTGGTATACCCAGATTTGGTCGTCACCATGTTTTCTTTCAAAGACCAGTCATAACTGGCAGAGGTTTGAAACCCAATCGTCATTGGTACCCGAACTTGGTCGTTACTAATCTCCTTTAAGTCCAGTAGTTACTGGAATTGCTTGAAATTTGGTCATCACCAATTTCCCCAGTCGAAATATTACGTGTTATCGATTGGATTTGAGAAATCTCATTTGTTATTACCCCAGGTTGGTCATCACCATTACCTACGGAAAGTCTAGTGGTTACTAGCACTGCCAGAGCCATTTGTTAAAACGGTGACATCATTATCCCTAGTGAGACCTTTTTCCAGACAAGTCTCGGAGATCTAGTCGTCATTGGTATCCCCAATATGTTTTGTCTTTGTTTCTAGTCCATTCTTGAAGATCCCGTTTGAACTCTTCACTATAGGAAGCTCCTCATCTGATCATCCCCAGTGAGGTTCGTGTTTTAATTTCCCCAGTAAAAAGTCTCTCTTGTCCCCCGCAGAAATCTACCTCTTTCCCCGATGGAGTGATTACTTTTCCCCAGTGAGATTGTCATCTTCATTAGACCTTGCGCATCTTCATGTGAAATTTTACTCTCAGTTATCGCTAGTCATGTTTGAATTATTGATTGTTATATCGCAGTTTTCCCCAATGTCGGATCCACAATGCCAGGTCCCCACGAGTAGTTACTTGTTGTTTTGTTTTTCTGTCTTCTGCATGTGTCTGGCATCCAAGCATCATGAAGCATCATTTAGAATTCATGGCATATCATGACCTATCCTTTTGCATATCATCGGATCTAAGGGACAAAATTTTCAGTTTTCTATATTTAAATACCTTTCATTGCGATTCTATGAGGATCATCATCTCTCAGTTCCATCTAGTGAAGATATTTAAATAGGGGAAACTGTTGCACCCCAAATTTTGACCCCTTAGATTCTCATTATCATTTTAGGAGCATACTCATGAATTATCTAACCTTAACCCAGTGCGAGTTTGTCTTTGTCAAGTTACAGATGAATCAGGGTTTTGTATAGTCAAATCGAAGCTTCAGGGATTGTGATCAATCAAAGTTTTAGGCTAATTCAATCATGAAACAAGATCAATGGTATCATATAATTTCAATTGAGAATCCAATTTGAGGTTGTTACCCCAGAATCAAGAACAGTGTATTTCAGGGCACCCGATTAGGGTTTTTTATCAGTAAAAGTCAACTGTAGTTTGACTTTGATGTTGGAAGGTGTTTTAATGATGAGATCATGATCCATGAAGTTCATATAGCTTAATAAAGTTCATTAAAGAAGTTTCAAAGTCTCAGAAGGTCCAGAGTATCAACAGACGACTCGGTAGTCACCGATCGATCGTACGGTTGACCAAAAAGTTAACTCTTAAAATTTAAGGAATTGGACTTCAAGTTGTGAAACAAAATTGTTCCTTATGTCATATTGTACTTGCATATAAATTTTCATGACCATTGGATCAAACATGAAGGAGTAATCGAAAAATCGGGAAATTAGGGTTTTGAAAGGGGCTAAACCATAACTCCTTAACCACACATCCAATTGAGTTGGTTCAAAGCTCATTTGGAAGCTCTTGACAAATCCTACAAAAGTCTCTAAGTGGTCCATGATCAGAAAATGCATAGATTTGGGGTTATGATCAAATTCATTTCAAGAAGGGAAAAAGACTTAGAGAAATTTCACTTTTTAAGTTCATTTTCTAGCAACTTTGAGAGACTTTTTGACCAAGTTCCTTTGGGAAATTGAAACTCATGAAAACATGAATGTTTTAGAGCTATTTGAGGGCTTTCTAAAAAGTACTAGCATATCAAAAGGATTTGTGAGCTGAAAGTTATGGTTATGGCAAGTTGAGGTTTTCATACTTTAGTCCCACATTGTCAAAATTCAAAAATTCATTCTTTTATCAAAATTGACCAAACTCAGCTGGTGAACCATGTTGTATCTGATATGTGAGGAGTTTGTAGAATGAAAAACAAAGGAATTATGCAGAAGAGAAGAAAAGCCAAGCTTACAAGTTGCCTTGCAAGTGGCTTTGCAACTTGCATCCAAAAATGAAAAAGTAAGCATGAGGTGTAAAGCAATTCTGCCACAGCCATCAAGCTACACCCTCTAGCCTGGATTTAGCCCTTTCAAAAACATCATGAAGCTTGACTTTGAGCTGGCCTTTCAGCCAAGGAAACCCTCTTGTGGAGGTTTGATCTAAAAAGTGTAAAACCTTTCTTCAAAGTGAAGAAATCTTCCAATCTGCCCCAAACCACTTCCTTGCCTATAAATAGAGCCCTCACCACTTCATTCTCTACACAACATCCATTCTAAAAACCAGAAAAAAGCTCAAGCTTCCATCCTTGTGCACTTTGCCTCCAAATCTCCAAATCTCATTTTCACAAAAAACCTTCAAAATCTGCGTTGGGAGATTCGCTGCCAAAACAATTTATCTATATTCAAACCCCCCAACAATAATCCACACAATCTCTAAATATGATATAGAAGGTGTCCAAGACCTTAGACCACTCAAAAACCTCATCATTCAAAAAGTCAACTTCCACACCAAGTTTCTTTGACCAAAAGCCATAAAATCAGCCATATCTTGTTCCATACATTTCCTTGGTGTTCTAATCATCCTAACACTTATCATATACCATTTCTCAACTATCTAAAGTGTTAAAGATCATTGGTGGAGTTTATTTCTCCAACTGTCACAAGGATTGGATTCTTGCTTCAAAAAGAAGAAAGTTTCAAAGCTAGTGTTATTTGGAAGTTCCTCTGGGTTTCTTGGTTTCCTAATATACTCAATACATTCTATTAGAGGTATGTAAACACTTCATTTTTGCTTTACATCATAGTTTCATGATTTTGCATTTTGAGTTCATTATGTGAAAACTAGGTCATGTGTATGTTTCATGCAAAACTTCTGTCATGACATAAAGATAGCTGTTTGATTGAATGAAGACACCTTTAAAATCATGAATGTATAGGATGTATATGTGTGGTTTGAGCTGATTGCAGTTATTCTATGTTTTCATTCCCAAAGTGCCATGTTTTGCATTTTTATGCCATAGCCATATCAGTTTGGATTCTAGGCCAAAATATGCTTAGGTTTGGATTTAGAATCATCCTTTTTTGCATTTAAGACTTGTATGTGCAACTATTTTGAAGTAAACATGACAGAAATTGATTTTGAACCTCTTCATGCTTTTCCCAAAATACCAAAATAACAGCTTAAACACTTTTTCTGCCACAGACCTTTTTGAAATCATTTTGGTGATTGAATACATGTAATGATGTATGTGTGAATTGTATGTATGATTGGTTTGGTCAGAATATGCTGTGAACATGAATTAAGTCTTCTCATGCATGATCAAAACATTATTTTGCAATTTAAACACCACATTCTGTCACAGTCTGTTTTTAATCTCAAATGATGTTCAAACTCACTCAAAATCATGCATATATGCTGTGTGTATGGTTAATTGGATCAGAATATGCATAGAACTAGAACATCATCTCATCATGCCTCATGTCTTGACAATTTGCATTTTGGAAGTCATTTTTCATATCAGCCTTCTGCCAACTCATTTTGATGTTCAAATTCACTTAATATCATGTATATGTGATGTGTGTATGCTTGGTTTGATCTACGAATGCCTTGAACTGAAATTGAACATTTTTATACACTTTCACAAACACAATTGCACATGAAACACCACATTTCACCACAACCAGTTTTAAGCTACAAGTTGTGTTCAAACTCATCCAATGTCATAAATGCAATGTGTGTATGTAAGCTTATTGACCTGATCCTGCCTGGAACCTTAACTGATCCTTCATGCCTCAAAAATGCCAAACTTGCAATTTATGAATCATTTTTCATGACAGTCACCTTCCAACTTGTTTTGTTACTTGAAACCATTCAATATCATGTGTATGAGGTGTGTGTATATTTGAAATGACTTAATTACACTTGGTATTGAAATTGAACATCCCACTACACTTCATAAACACCAAATTGCAGTTTGCACACCACTTTTCACCATAGGCAATGTTGATGTGTTTTCTCTGCTCATTTATCTCCAGTGGCATATATGTGAATTGTGTGTATAGTCTACTTGATCCATGTGTGCATAAAACTAGCTTTGGAATTCCCCTGCATTATCAAAAAGGAACCAAAAGCAGTTTGAGTGCCATTATCTGTTATAGCCTGTTTTGAAGTCCCTCTGATACCTAACATCACTCATCAAAGTGTTTTCAGTATGTACATATGTTTGGTTTGAGTTGAAAGTATTTAGAGCATAAATTGGATATCAACTTGCATTTCACTCATGTAATCTTTGCAACTCATGTAAGAGTTTTCACCACAGGCTGATTTCAACCACATTTTGCATTTAGAATCATTCAGTATCATTGTTCTGGTGTGTGTGCATGATCATTTTTGCTTAGAGCTGGCTGTAGCAGGTTGTGCATTTCAAAATGCATTCAAAACTTCAAAAAACACACATTCTATCGAATTTTTAAATGGAAAAAGAATTTTGAAAAACCAACAGTACCATCATGTTCCTCATGTTTTTCTGGTCAAGTTACATATAAATTTCATCTCAAAAGGTTGAGAATTGAGAAAGTTACAATCGAAAACGTAAATCCTTGTTTTTTTTCTTGTTTTGCCCAAGATGACATGATTTTCACCCTTATAATTTAATGGGGTGGCATTTACAAACGGATGTATAGCCACCCCCGTGGTAAGACCATATACCAAAACACGCCTATCACCTTGCAAGCCTGAGTTCGACCCCTGAGGAGGGCAACTCTTTTATTAAATTTTGTCATTTTCATCCAATCTTTGAAAAATCATATCTCTCTCAATTTTAATAATTTTTTCACCCATTATTTTTGCATTGTGTTCATCTTGATGTATATTTTCATGTCATAGTTTTTATTTTCATGTTTGCATAATTTTTCATCTCTTTTGACTATGTGCAAATTGTGTACTTTCTGTGATCGTTTTTGACAGATGCAGATGAATTTTCTCTTGATGTACTTGTGATTATTTGTGATACTTGTTTGAATTCATACCCTTAAATGTTAGACAACATGTTAAAACTTCATCTTTGATTAATACCATGTTCATATTACTTCATCCGTTAATTTCACCTGAACTTGATCTGTCGTCACAGTTCCTGTTAATTCATCTGCTTTGATTGCCATTAATGCACCTTCATCCTTATCATTCCACATGTTTATTTAATGGTTGTAACCATGAATATGCATCTTTATTATGTTTTTAATTTTCTTGTTGTTTTCTTTCCCCAAGTGATGAAGCTTGTTAGCTCTCATCCAGTTGCCTCTCCTGTCTACTTCCAAAGGAAAAGTCTGTCCATTTGACCCTCATGTCATGGATACATCCCTCATCCCTCTCTTTCTTTTGTTAAGTCACTTTAACCCTAGATTAGAAACCATTAGACTTTGCTTCTAGTCTAAGAAACCCACCTGTACTAGGAGTGTTCTTCAACTAGAACCCTAGGAAAAGAGTTAGTCAACTCTGTGTAAGAATCATTGTCATGATATCTTACTTTCCCCCTTTTTTACAACTTAGATTAGGGAGTTTTGTCAAACTCCACACAAACATTGTCATGTTTGTTCCCCCTTGAACCTTGATCATAATCAAGTGTTCTTCATCCCCTGTGAGGTGAACTACGCTTGCTCTGATTCTATCCTAGTTAGGATACGTAGGCAGAAGATGCGACGTCTTTGCGAGCAAACTTAGAAAAACAATTAGGTCTTTACTTATCTTTACACTCAACTCCCAATCCTAAATCCATAGTACATATTTCACAACTTAGCAAGCAATCGAACAAAAGGTTCTTGTAGAGTACTACAGATGCTTAGGGTGCTAACACCTTCCCTAGGTATAACCAACCCCCGATCCCCGAATCTCTTAAGCATTGTTGTTATATCGCGAAAAAGGTTTTTCTTTCTTTAGACCTTTCCTTTGGATAAAATAAAGTTCGGTTGTAAAAAGAATTAAGATTCAAGTTAATTTAATAGCTTGATATCCAATTTTCACCGCAACAATGCCTGACGGCGAGGTCAGATGTTCTTCTCAACTTCATGTTGAACCGGCCTTCGGGTTCGATGCCTGTTTGTTTAACAAATGCCTGACAATGATGCCAGATGTTCTTATCAACTTCGGGTTGAGCCGCCCTACGGATTCGATGCTTGTTTGTTTAACAGATGCCTGACGGTGAGGTCAGATGTTCTTCTCAACTTCAGGTTGAGCCGGCCTTCGGATTTGATGCGTGTTTGTTTAACAGATGCTTGATAGTGAAGTCAAATGTTCCTCTCAACTTCATGTTGAGCAGACCTTCGAGTTCGATGCCTGTTTTTTTAACAGATGCCTGACGGCAAGGTCAGATGTTCCTCTCAACTTCGTGTTGAGCCGGCCTTCGGGTTCGATGCCTGTTTGTTTAACAGATGCTTGACGGTAAGGCCAGATGTTCTTATCAACTTCGGGTTGAGCCGCCCATCGGGTTCGATGCCTGTTTGTTTAACAGATGCCTGACAGTGAGGTTAGATGTTCTTCTCAACTTCGGGTTGAGCCGACCTTCGGATTTGATGCCTGTTTGTTTAACAGATGCTTGACAGTGAAGTCGTATGTTCCTCTCAACTTCATGTTGAGCCGACCTTCGGGTTCGATGCCTATCTGTTTAACAGATGCCTGACGGCGAGTGTTGCAGTGAAAATTGGATATCAAGCTATTATATTAACTTGAATCTTAATTATTTTACAATCGAACTTTAATTTATCCAAAGGAAAGTTCTTAAGAAAGAAAAACCTTTTTCGCGATGTAACGACAACGCTTAAGAGATTCGGGGATCGGGGGTTGGTTATACCTAGGGAAGGTGCTAGTACTCTAAGCATCTGTAGTCCTCTACAGGAACCTTTTGTTTGATTGTTTGCTACATTTGTGAAATGTGCTATGGATTGGGAAAAGGTATAAGTTAAAACCTAAAGTTATATACACTAAGTTTGCTCGCAAAGACGTCGCGTCTTCTGCCTACGTATCCTAACTAGGATAGAATCAGAGCAATTGTAGTTCACCTCACAAGGGATAAAGAACACTTGATGATGATCAAGGTTCAAGGGGGAACAAACATGAAAATGTTTGTGTGGAGTTTGACAAAAACTCCCTAATCTAAGTTGTAACACTCAAAAGGGGAAGTAAGAAATCATGACGATGATTCTTACATAGAGTTAACAAACTCTATCCTAGGGTTCTAGTTGAAGAACACTCCTAGTATAGGTGGGTCTTTTAGACTTAAAGCAAAGTATAATGGCTTCTAAAATAAGGTTAAACTGACTTAACAAAGTCAAGGGATGGTGAATGAACTATTCATGACACAGGGGTCAATGGAAAGACCTTTCCTTTGGAAGGAGAGAGGGGAGGTAACTTGGATGAGAGCTAACAAGCTTCATCACTTGGGGAAAGAAACAATAAGCAAAGTAATCACATGATGAAGATAAATGTATGGTAACAACCATTAGATGAACATGTTAAATGATAAACACAAGATATGCATTAATGACAATCAAAGCAACTGTTCGAGCAGGAAATGTGACGACAGATCGAGCTTCAATACATTCCTCAGAGAGGTACAAAATAAACATGGTAACAACCACGAATAAAATCCTAGAATGTTGACTAACATTTAAGGATATGAATGCAAGCAAACATTACAAACACATAGAAGTATAACAGTCAATAAATTTAATAGTATACTCGAAAATGACCATAAAACGAACTCAACTTGCAAGTGGTCAAAAGGTATGAAAAATTAGGCAAACATGGAATTTAAAAAATATGTCATGAAAGTAGACATAAAAACAAACACAATGCAAAAAGAATGGGTGCAAAATGATTAAAAATGAAAGAGATATGAATTTTTGAAGTTTGGTAAAATAAATGGAAAAAATGGTAAAAGGGTTGCCCTCCTCAGGGGTCGAACCCAGGTTCAGCTGGTACAAGGCGCTTAGGTGACAAGGTGACTACCACTAGGGTGGCTATACATCCATTTATAAATGCCACCCCATTAAAATATATGGGTAAGTTTCAAGGCAGGCTGGGCAAGAACATGACCAAAAACCATGATTTGCGTTTTGTATCATAACTCAATCAATTTTCCATGGATTTACACAAAATTTTAGTCTAAATCGTGTATTTTTAAATGAGGAACATGATGGCATTTTTAGTTTTTTGAAATTCCTTCCCCATTTCAAAACCCGATAGCACTTAATTTGGAGATGCTCGAAATGCACTTTGAAATGTAACTCATACTCCAGCCAATTTTAAATTAATACAAACATACACACATGTTACAAATATGCTACTGAGTGATTCTAAATACCAAGTTGTCATGTTGCAACTTGGTGTTTGAAATGCATGATGATATGAGGTTCTGTTTCTAGGCACATACAAGTCAAATAAATTATGTGTACATATCAAAAATATGTTGATGGCTGCATTTACACAGAAAAATTGATCATGATATGACTGTGGTGAAAAATGGTATACAAGTTGCAATTTGTTGTGAATATGAGGCATGATGATGTCCAATTCAAGTTCGAGGCATACTTTGATCAAGGTAAGCATACATACACATCACATACATACTATTAAATGAGTTCAAACACAAAGAAAGGCTAGAATCAAACTGTCATGAGAAATGATATTCAAATTGCAAAATAGCAAGTTTTGATGCATGAAGGATGCTCAGTTTAGTTCTATGCATACTCAAATCCAATAAGCCACATACACACATTGTAAACATGATAATGGATGATTTTGAACACAAAGATGGAGCCTAAACAGACTGTGATGAAGAATGAGTTTGAGCTGCAAATTGGTATTATGATGATGCAGTAGGATGTTCAAAACCAGATTCAAGAACATTTTGATCATATGAATCACATACACATCTCTCATATATACAAACAAGTGGGTTCAAGCAAGAAAAATGGTTCAAACAGGGCTGATATGAAATTTGATGAGTTAAATGCAAAATGATGCTCTTAAATGCAAGTTGAATGACCAATTCAGTTTCTATGCACAAGTTGACCAAATTAATCATTTACACACATTGAAAACATGTTATGGGATGAATTTAAACAAAAGGTATGGCTCAAAACAGGCTGACATGAAAAGTGGTGATCAAAGTGCAAGTTTTGACAAGTGAAAAGCATCATGATGCTCAGTTTTGATTCTAGTCACATATTGATCAATCTAGTCATGTACATCAGTCATATATATGAAGATAAGTGTGTTGAAACATAAAATGAAGTTCAAATCATGTTGTAGTGAAAATTGGCTGTCAAGTTGCCAAGTTAGGTTGTGAAATGCATGAAGATGTTCAAATTCAACTCCAAACATTTTGAGACTGAACTAACCATATACACACCACACATACATGATATTGAATGAGTTCAAACACAATTTGAAGCTAAGAGAGGACTGTCATGAAAAATGAGGGTTGAGTTGCAAGTTTTGGCATTTTGATGCAACATGAAAAAGTGCAGTTCAACATTCTAAGCAAAATTTGATCAAAGTAACTACACATACATATTGAATACATGATGTGGGATGAGTTTGATCACAAATTTAAACAACTCTTGGCCTAAGATCACAACTGGTATGTTCATGACACAATTTATGCAAGACAAAGCATTTCATAAATGAACAAGCAAACCAAATGGAAAAAGCTCAAACCAAACATACATACTCAACATAATAATGATTTTAAGTGTGATTCAGCCCAACAAACAGATAGTCATAACATGATTTGGCCTATGATAATGTTCATGACACATTTTCACAAAATAAACTCAACATACCAAAACATGAGATTATGATGTAAAGCAAAGAATGGACTGTCTACATATCTCTTGTAGGCTATGTTGAGCAGTTTAGAGCACCAAGAAACCCAGAGGAACTTCAAATGCACTTAGCTTTGGAGATTTCTTCTTCTTGAAGCAAGAATGCAAATTTCAAGACAGTTGGAGAAATAAACTCCACCAATGACCTTTAACACTTTGGATAGTTGAGAAATGATATATGTGAGGTGTTTGAGTGATTAGAACATCAAGAAAATGTCTAGAACAAGTTTTGACTGATTTTGTGCATTGTGGTCAAAGTAACTTGGTATGGAAGTTTACTTTTTGGAGAATGAGGTTTTTGAGTGGTTCAATGGTTGGAACACCTTCTATATCATATTTATGGGTTGTGGGGATGATGTTGGTGAGTTTGAGTGTGGAGAAATGATTTTGGCAGCAATTCTACCAAGGCAGATTTTGAAGCTTTTTTGGCAATTTTGTGAACTTGGTAATTTTGGAGAAAAGTGTGAAAGGGTGGGAGCTTGATCTTTCTCTGGTTTTCAGAAGATCTTTTGTGTATGGAATGAGGTGGGGAGTGCCTCTATTTATTGGCAAATGAGAGGTAGTGGGCAGATTTGAGGTTTCCTTCCTAAGGAGGAAAGGTTTTCACTTTTTTGAATCAAACCTCCAAAAAGGGCTTTCTTGGCTTGGAGGTAAGCTTAAAGTCAAGGGTTATAATGAGTTTAGTGTGTCTAAAGTCAGGCTAGAGAGTGTAGGTTGATGGCTGGTGCAGAACTTACTTTCCACCTCTTGCTTGTTTATGATTTTTTTAATGCAAGTTGCATTTGCAACTTGCAAGTCCACTTGCAAACTTGGTCAATTTCATTTCCTCTGCATTTTCATTGTATTTCCATGATACAAAGTCTCTATATATCAGATAAAACATGTTTCAAAAGCTGAGATTGGTCCAATTGATCAAAGGAATGATTTTTGAAAGTTTGTCAATGTGGGACTCAAGTGTGAAAACACCAACTTGCCAAATCCTTTTGAGATGTTCAAGTAATTTTTAGAAAGCCCTCAAATAGCTCTAAAACATTCATGTTTTCATGAGTTTCAAATTCTCAAAGGAACTTGGCCAAAAGACCTCTCAAAGTTGCTAAAAAATGAGCTTGAAAGTGAAATTTTTCGAAGTCTTTTTCCCTTCTCAAAATGAATTTGGTCATAACTCCAAATATATGCATTTTCTGATCATGGACCACTTAGGGACTTTTGTAGGATTTGTCAAGAGCTTTCTAATGAGATTTGAACCAACTTAATTGGATGTGTGGTTAAGGAGTTATGGTTTAGCCCCTTTCAAAACCCTAATTTTTCGATTTTTCGATTACTTCCTATTCCTTGATCCAATGGTCATGAAAATTGATAGGCATATGCAAAATGACATAAGGAACATTTTGGATTCACACTTTGAAGTCCAATTCCTTAAATTTGAAGAGTTGACTTTTCGGTCAACCGTACGATCGATCGGTGACTACCGAGTCGTCTGTTGACTCTCTTGCCCTCCTGAGACTTTGACCCTTCTTGAATGAACTTTATTAAGCTATATGAACTTCATGAATCATGATCCCATCATTAAAACACCTTCCAACACCAAAGTCAAACTACAGTTGACTTTTACCGGTCAAAAACCTTAATCGAGTACCCTGAAATGCACTGCTCTTGATTCTGGAGCGACAACTTCAAATTGGATCCTCAATTGACATCATATGATACTCTTGATCTTGTTTCATGATTGAATTAGCCTAAAAATTGGATTGATCACAAACCCTGAAGCTTCGATTTGACTGTACACAACCCTGATTCATCTGTAACTTAACAAAGACAAACTTGCAATGGGTTAGGGTTAGATAATTTATGAGTATGCTCCTAAAATAATAATGAGAATCTAAGGGGTCAAAATTTGGGGTGCAACAGCGAGGTCAGATGTTCCTCTCAACTTCGTGTTGAGTCGGCCTTCGGGTTCGATGCTTGTTTGTTTAATAGATGCCAGACGGCGAGGTCTAATGTTCTTATCAACTTCGAGTTGAGCCACCCATCGGGTTCGATGCCTGTTCGTTTAACAAATGCCTGATGGTGAGGTCAGATGTTCTTCTCAACTTCGGGTTGAGCTGGCCTTCAGATTTGATGCCTGTTTGTTTAACAAATGCTTGACAGTGAAGTCAAATGTTCCTCTCAACTTCATGTTGAGCCGACCTTCGGGTTCAATGCCTGTTTGTTTAACAAATGCCTGACGATGATGTCAGATGTTCCTCTCAACTTCGTGTTGAGCCGGCCTTCAGGTTCGATGCGTGTTTGTTTAACAGATGCCTGACGGAGAGGTCTAATGTTCTTATCAACTTCGAGTTGAGCCGCCCTTCGGGTTCGATGCCTGTTTGTTTAATAGATGCCGGACGGTGAGGTCAGATGTTCTTCTCAACTTCGAGTTGAGTCGGCCTTCGAATTTGATGCCTGTTTGCTTAACAGATGCTTGATAGTGAGATTAAATGTTCCTCTCAACTTTATGTTGAGCCGACCTTCGGGTTCGATGCCTGTTTGTTTAACAGATGTTTGACGGCGAGGTCAAATGTTCTTCTCAACTAAGGATTGAGGCGGCCTTCGGGTTCGATGCCTGTTTGTTTAACAGATGCCTGACGGAGAGGTCAAATGTTCTTCTCAACTTCGGGTTGAGCCAGTCTTCGGGTTTGATGCCTGTTTGTTTAACAAATGCCTGACAGCGAGGTCTAATGTTCTTTTCAACTTCGGGTTCGATGCCTGTTTGTTTAACAGATGCCTGACGGTGCGGTCAGATGTTCTTCTCAACTTCTGGTTGAGTCGGCCTTCGGATTTGATGCCTGTTTGTTTAACAGATGCTTGACAGTGAAGTCAAATGTTCCTCTCAACTTCATGTTGAGCCGACCTTCGGGTTCGATGCCCATTTGTTTAACAGATGCCTGACGGCGAGGTCAGATGTTCCTCTCAACTTTGTGTTGAGTCGGCCTTCGAATTTGATGCGTGTTTGTTTAACAGATGCTTGATAGTGAGATTAAATGTTCCTCTCAACTTTATGTTGAGCCGACCTTCGAGTTCGATGCCTGTTTGTTTAACAGATGTTTGACGGTGAGGTCAAATGTTCTTCTCAACTAAGGATTGAGACGGCCTTCGGGTTCGATGCCTGTTTGTTTAACAGATGCCTGACGGCGAGGTCAAATGTTCTTCTCAACTTCGGGTTGAGCCAGTCTTCGGGTTTGATGCCTGTTTGTTTAACAAATGCCTGACAGCAAGGTCTAATGTTCTTTTCAACTTCGGGTTCGATGCCTGTTTGTTTAACAGATGCCTGACGGTGCGGTCAGATGTTCTTCTCAACTTCTGGTTGAGTCGGCCTTCGGATTTGATGCCTGTTTGTTTAACAGATGCTTGACAGTGAAGTCAAATGTTCCTCTCAACTTCATGTTGAGCCGACCTTCAGGTTAGATGCCCATTTGTTTAACAGATGCCTGACGGCGAGGTCAGATGTTCCTCTCAACTTCGTGTTGAGCCGGCCTTCGGGTTCGATGCCTGTTTGTTTAACAGATGTTTGACGGTGAGGTCAGATGTTCGTATCAACTTTGGGTTGAGCCGCCCATCGGGTTCGATGCCTGTTTGTTTAGCAGATGCCTGACAGTAAGGTCAGATGTTCTTCTCAACTTCGGGTTGAGCCGACCTTCGGATTTGATGCCTCTTTGTTTAACAGATGCTTAACAGTGAAGTCAAATGTTCCTCTCAACTTTATGTTAAGCCGACCTTCGGGTTCGATGCCTATTTGTTTAACAGATGCCTGACGGCGAGTGTTGCGGTGAAAGTTGGATATCAAGCTATTATATTAACTTGAATCTTAATTCTTTTACAACCGTACGATCGATCGGTGACTACCGAGTCGTCTATTGACACTCTAGCCCTCCTAAGACTTTGACACTTCTTTAATGAACTTTATTAAGCTATATGAACTTGATGGATCATGATCCCACCATTAAAACACCTTCCAACACCAAAGGCAAACTACAGTTGACTTTTACCGGCCAAAAACCCTAATCGGGTACCCTGAAATGCACTGCTCTTGATTCTGGAGTGACAACTTCAAATTGGATCCTCAATTGACATCATATGCTACCCTTGATCTTGTTTCATGATTGAATTAGCCTAAAACTTAGATTGATCACAAACCCTGAAGTTTCGATTTGACTGTACACAACCCTGATTCATCTGTAACTTGACAAAGACAAACTTGCACTGGGTTAGGGTTAGATATTTTATGAGTATGCTCCTAAAATAATAATGAGAATCTAAGGGGTCAAAATTTGGGGTGCAACGGTTGCCCCTATTTAAATATCTTCACTAGATGGAACTGAGAGATGACAATCTTCGTAGAATCATAGTGAAAGGTATTTAAATATAGAGAACCAAAAAATTTATCCCTTAGATCCGATGATATGCAAAAGGACAGGTCATGATATGCGATGAATTCTAGATGATGCTTTATGATGCTTGGATGCAAGACACTGGGGAGAACCGAGGTATAACAATCAATAGTTCAAACATGACTGGTGATAACTGAGAGGAAAATTTCACATGAGGATGCAAGAAGTCCATTGAAGATGACAATCTCACTGGGGAAGGGCAAACACTTTACTATGGAGAGAAGTAGATTTCCACCGGGGTAATAGAGCGACTTTCTATTGGAGAAGTGAAAGACTCGAGTCACGAACCTCACTCGGGATGATCAGATGAGGAACTTCCTATAGCGAAGAGTTCAAACGGGATCTTCAGGAATGGACTAGAAACAAGACCAAACACATTGGGGATACTAGTGATAACTAGATCTCCGAGACCTGACTGGGGGGAAAAAGGTTTTGCTGGGGATAATGATGTCACCCAACTTTAACAAATAGTTCAAATGGTGCTAGTAACCACTAGACTTCCTGGAGGTAATGGTAACGACCAACCTGAGATAATAACAAATGAGATTTCTCAAATCCAATTGGTAACACATAGGACTTCGACTGGGGAAATTGGTGACGACCAAATTTCAAACAATGCCAGTAACTACTGGACTTAAAGGAGATTGGTAATGACCAAGTCCGGGTATCAATGACGATTGGATTTCAAGTAATGCCAGTAACGACTGGTCTTTAAAAGAAACATGGTGACGACCAAACCAGGGTATATCAACACATGTGGTCATGAGAATGCTAGCAAGCTGCTAGGCTTCGACTGAGGAGGTTGGTAACGACCAAACCAAAAGATACCAATAACGATTGGATTTCAAACAATACCAGTTACAACTAGATTTCATGGGGAAAGTTGGTGACAACCAACAAGATACCGATGACAATTGGATTTCGAACATCTGCTAGTTACGACTGGACTTAAACGGAAAATGAACTAGTAATGACCAGACTTCACAGGGGATTTGCTAGTGACGACTAGACTTCAGAGGGAAAAAGTTGGTAACGACCAAACCAGAAGATAATAACGAGTGAAGTTAAGACAATGCCAGTTACGACTGGACTTCAAAGGAAAATATGGTGATGACCAAAAGAATACGAATAACGATTGGATTTTGAACACTGCCAGTTACGACTAGATTTTAAAGGAAAAAGGGTGGTGACGACCAAATCAACAGATACCAACGAGTGGAATTAAGACAATGCCAGTTACGACTGGTCTTAACAAGACATATGGTGACGACCAAAAGAATACCAATAACGATTGGCTTCTAAAACAATGCCAGTTAAAATTGGACTTTAAACGGAAAATCAACTAGCAATGATTAGACATTCACGGGGAATCGACAGATAGCACACCGAACCCGAGAGACAAAATGAATCACACTGAACCCAGGATGAAGGGTGTATGCGGATTTGGGAAATAAACCCAATCCTAACAGGGGAACAGAGCTTTAAACTAGCTAGTCAGATGTGACAAAGTAAATTCAAACAAATGCTCAGAAATCTTCTACTGGGGACGAGTCTTCACATCATCATAAGAATTTCTTGAGAGACAGTCTTCAAGCTTGATAGCCATACATGACCAAAGGAAAATCAGCAGTTCAACTTGCTTACACTTCACCAGGGAGTGCGATAGGATTGCGTATCAAGGTTTCTGCTACCTTGAGGTTTCGGGGAAGTATGATTTTCCTCGACTCTTTTCCATGAGTCGAAGTTTTTACGTTTGTTAATCTTTTCAAGTTTTATTCAATAATTTGACCCTTATGCTTTCAAAATTATCTTTGATTAACGAACAATATTTTGCATAACAAAGAAAATAAAGGAAATGGTAAATTTGCAGAAGAAAGAATGGGTCAAAACTGATTTTATTCAAGAATGAAATCTTGCAAATGACAAAATTACATAGAAGTTTTACAAGTGAAAAATGGCAACGTGGATAAGGTTACATTTGAATCCCATGACCAAACTATCCCTAAAGACTAAAATTCCCCCAAAATCCTCGCTTCTGACAAGAGCGGTTGAGATGGTTTCTTTGTAGAATCTTCTGCGGTAGTGACAACTCATCTGATGCAGTAAAACGCCTTTGTCCCTAATTTTTTCCTGGATCGCCCTTTCGGGTTTTCAATCCACCGGGACGCTCATTTTTGCCTAAGCCGCACTTTCGGGTTTTCAACTTAGCGAGCTCTTATTTTTCTTTTTCTTTTTCTCTCTCTTTTTTTCCTTTTTCTCAACCCTAACTTTTGCATAAGCCGATCCTTTTTTCGGCTTATCGGGTTCTTTTAGGCGTAATATTTTCGTACTGTATCAGAATTCATGGGATGAGTAAGCTGCTCTCCATCCATAGTTGTGAGAATCAATGAGCCTTCTGAGAAGACTGTTTTCACAACAAACGGGTCGTCATATTTAGGCATCCACTTTCCCCGTGCATCTTTGTGAACTGGTAAAATCTTTTTGTGTACAAGTTTCCCTTCTCAGAATTCTCAGACACGAACTTTCTTGTCAAAAGCCCTCTTGATCCTTTTCTGATATAACTGACCATGACACATCACAGACATGCGCTTCTCGTCGATAAGATTCAACTGATCAAACCTTTCTCTCACCCATTCTGCTTCTTCAAGCTTGGTCTCCATTATGACTCTCAAAGAAGGTATTCGACCTCAATAAGAAGTACCGCATCCATTCCATATACCAAAGAAAAAGGGGTTGCCCCTGTTGAAGTGCGGACGGATGTTTTGTACCCATGCAATGCAAATGGTAGCATCTCATGCCAATATTTGTAAGTTTTCACCATCTTTTGCAAAATCATTTTGATGTTTTTATTCGCAGCTTCTACAACTCCATTCATCTTGGGACGATAAGGAGAGGAATTGTGATGTTCAATTTTGAAGTCATAGCACAACTCTTTCATGACTTTGCTGTTCAAATTGGTGACATTGTCTGTTATGATTCGGCTCGGAATTCCGTAACGACAGATAATCTGCTTCTTGATAAAACGGGCCACCACTTGTCGAGTTACATTAGTGTAGGATGCGGCTTCAACCCACATTGTGAAATAATCAATAGCAACTAGAATAAATCGGTGTCCTTTAGAAGCTTTTGGCTCAATTGCCCCAGTCATATCAATGCCCCACATAGAGAAAGGCCACGGTGATGACAATACATTTAGCAACGTCGGAGGTACATGCATCTTGTCCGCATAAATCTAGCACTTGTGACATTTCCTGGCATATTGAATACAGTCAGTTTCCAAAGTCAACCAGTAATAATCAGCCCTCAAAATCTTTTTAGACATAGCATATCCATTGGCATGAGTGCCAAATATTCCCTCATGAACATCTTGCAGTAACAATTCTGCTTCTCGTCTGTCGACACATCTAAGCAGGACCATATCAGGATTTCTTTTGTAAAGCACGTCATTGTTGAGAAAGAACTTGGATGCTAATTGTCTTAGAGTTTTCTTGTCAAGTGACGTAGCATCCGCTGGATACTCTTGTTTTAACAGATAATTCTTGATGTCGTGGAACCAAGGCTTATCATCAGTTTCTTCTTCAACCATCCGACAGTAGGCAGGCTCGGTCTTGCGTTTAATTCGGATGAGAGTGGCATCATTGACATCCCTGACTTTCCACATTGAGACTAACATGGCTAGGGCATCGGCGATGTGATTTTCAGACCTCGGAACATGCTTGAAGGTGATTTCATCAAAATACTCAATCATTTGAACAATGTAGGCTCTGTAAGGGATCAGATTCTCATGTCTAGTTTCCCAGTCACCAGTAACTTGATAAATCACCAAAGTGGAATCTCCACTTACTTCAAGAAGTTTGATTTTGAGGTCGATAGCTGCTTCGAGGCCGAGAATGCATGCTTCATATTCGGCGATATTGTTCGTGCAGTCAAAATCCATCTTGGCGGTGAATGGAGTGTAACCACCTTCCGGACTCATTAAAACGGCGCCTACACCATGCCCACTGTAGTTGGAGGAACCATCAAACATCATTTTCCACCCAAGACCTGTCTGCAGACCCTCATCAATACCTGGTTCTTCACAATCTTTTACCAACATAATGTCCTCATCTAGGAAATCAAATTTGAGAGACTCATAATCTTCCACTGGTTGATCTGCAAGATATTCTGACAAAACACTACCCTTGATAGACTTCTGGGCTACATACTGGATGTCGTATTCTGATAATAACATATGCCAACGGGCGAGCCGTCCGGTCTGAGCAGGTTTCTCAAAAATATACTTTATCGGATCCATTTTTGAAATCAACAAAGTGGTATGACAAATCATGTATTGCCTCAAGCGTCTGGCAGCCCATGCTAAAGCACAACAATTTTTCTCCAGAAGTGAATATTGGCTTTCACAATCAGTAAACTTCTTACTCAAATAATAAATAGCATGTTCTTTTCGTTCGGACTCGTCCTGCTGACCTAACACACAACCCATTGAATTCTCAAGCACTGTCAAATACATGAAGAGAGGTCTCCCCGGAACAGGAGGTATCAAGATCGGAGGTTCTTGTAGGTAACCCTTGATCTTATCAAATGCTTGCTGACAATCTGAATTCCAAACGACCGTCTGATCCTTGCGTAACAATTTGAAGATGGGCTCGCAAGTAGGGGTCATATTGGAAATAAATCTGGATATGTAGTTCAGTCTTCCAAGAAAACCTCTGACTTGCTTCTCAGTTTATGGAGTTGACATATATTGAATGGATCAGACTTTATCTGGATCCACCTCAATCCCTCGGTGACAGACAATGAAACTGAGTAACTTCCCAGATCTTACCCCAAAGGTGCACTTAGCTGGATTCAGTCTCAACTGATATTTTCTAAGTCTCTTAAATAATTTCAAAAGATGTTCCAAATGGTCCTCCTCACTCTGAGATTTGGCTATCATGTCATCAATGTATACCTCTATCTCCTTGTGCATCATGTCATGAAATAAAGCCACCATGGCTCTTTGATAAGTAGCACCTGCGTTCTTCAGACCGAAAGGCATAACTCTGTAACAGTAAGTCCCCCACAGAGTAATGAAAGTAGTTTTTTCCATGTCATCGAGATCCATCTTAATCTGATTGTAACTGGAGAAACCATTTATAAATGAGAAAACTGCAAAACGAGTTGTATTATCCACCAACGTATCAATATGCGGCAAAGGGAAATCATCCTTCGGACTGGCCTTGTTCAGGTCTCTATAATCCACACACATTCTGACTTTCCCATCCTTTTTTGGTACAGGTACAATATTGGCCACCCATTCGGGGTATTTGGACACTGCTAAGAAACCGACGTCAATCTACTTTTTTACTTCATCTCGAATCTTGAGAGCCATGTCAGGTCTTGTTCTTCGGAGCTTTTGTTTAACCGGTGGGCATTCTGGTCGAAGCGGTAATTTGTGAACCATTATGTCAGTGTCTAAACCCGGCATATCTTGGTATGACCAAGCAAATACATCCACATACTCTTTCAGAAGCTTCTCTAGTTGCTGCTTGACTTCTGCCCCTAGGGCTGCCCCAATCTTGACTTCTTTCTTGTCTTCTTCGGTGCCAAGATTAATGACTTCTACCTATTCTTTGTAGGGTTGAAGCTCTGTGTACTCATAGTGTTCCCATTTTACCAGTTCATCAGGGATTTCAAAATCTTCGTCCTCATCTTCAGCTTGGTATATTGGTGAATCAAAGTCAGGAGGGAATGCAAGGTCATAGGATTCAACGGGTTTTAGGACATCACTGCACGTTGGAATGGCTTAATTTGTTAAAACACACAAATACAAATGCAACACACAAAAGAGTAAATTGTTTTGGTTTTTTTAAGATTGCCATTTTTCTTTTAAAATGAAAGCAAAAGCAGTAAAGGAAACAACACAAGGAAATTAACAAAATAATTCGTTTTTCATTGATTTTCTTGAAAGCACAGGGCCCTTACAAAACATTCCTATAGCCTTGGGCATGGCTATGGAGATTCAAAACAAAAACAAAAAAAGAAAGACAAACAAATTACTTTAACTCAGGAAAGACCATAGGAATCTCAATAGCTTCCCAGTTGCTCAAGGTAGATTCTCCACGATACACTAACTGTTCAAGGTCTTCATCTTCAAAATCTTCTTCCACAGCACTAACTTGGAATCCTCCACTAATGAATACTTCTTGTATAGTCTTTGGGCGTCCTTTGTCATGTGTCGGTACTTCATCATGAGTTGGTTTGTAACCCAACCCTTGGCGATCCATCTTTGGCTTCACTTCAATAACCTCTCCCCAACCTGCAGGAGTACCTTCTTCCAGTGTAGACTTAATACTCTGAGCGGATGCAAAAGATGGACCACTCTTAGCCACTGTTTCCTCTAACATCACTGCGTTAGCTATCTCGAGTGCTTGAAAGGAAGTTTCTAAGGCGCCTTCATCTGCCTCAATATACTTGAATGATGACAGATTGCTCACCATTAGGTCCTCTTCACCGTGTACAATCACCAACTTGTCATTCACAACAAATTTCATTCTTTGATGTAAAGTGGAAGTCACCGCCCCAACTAAATGAATCCACGGTAGCCCCAATAAACAACTATAAGCTAGGTTAATGTCCATGACTTGGAATGTAATATTGAACACATGAGGTCCTATCATGATTGGCAATTCTACCTCTCCAACAACTGTTCTTCTTGAACCGTCAAAAGCTTTTACAATCAATGACGTCGGTTTCATTTCTGCCCCTGCATATGCTAACTTCGCGAGCGACATTGCGGGCAATACATTCAATGAGGATCCATTGTCGACTAAAACTCGTGCCATTGTGTCTTCTTGGCAGCTGACAGATATGTGCAACGCACGGTTGTGATTACGTTCTTCTTTTGGCAACTCTGTATCACTAAAACTCAGGGTGTTACATGCAGTAATGTTGGCTATCACTGAGTCAAATTTTCTGAGAGTTATATCTTTTGTCACATGTGCCTGCTTCAATACTTTTTGCAGAGCTTCTCTGTGGGCTAGAGAGTTCATCAAGAGAGACAATATCGATATCTTCGATGGGGTTTGGTGAAGCTGATCAATAACCCTGTAATCACTTTTCCGAATAATCCTTAAGAATTCCTCGTCGTCTCCCTCAGTACTTGGTACCTCTTTTTCTTTTGTCGCAGCAGGTGTGACCTATTTTGGAGCGGCTACTATTATCTTTGGCTGATAGATTCGACCACTACGGGTCATTTTGCTTGTACCTGCAATGTTTGTCACGTCCACTTAGTCGTCTTTCACTGTCTCTTTCTGGATAACCCTCCCAGATCCTCGGTCTATCACAGTCATGTCATATTTCCGTGGAACAGCCTTCGTGCTTTCAAAAGGAAATGGTCTTGGTTTCTGAATAATAATCGATCGAGGTTGATCGATAGCCGATTTGCTGAAAACAGGCTTCACACTTTTGTTGGTCATTTTGAACACCGGAACTTTCTCACCTTTCTTTGGTAAATTAAAAACAGACTCAATTATCGAAACTTCTTCTTTCCTCACCTTACTACACACTTGCAATACTCCATCATCAATCAATCTTTGTATATCTCCTCGTACCACATCACACCCTCTAGTATCAATAGAACATTCTTCACAGTCATTATGGGTACCTTCTATCAATCCTATTTTCAACAGCTTCTCGTGAAGTAACTTTACCGGAGTCTTGATCTCTGACACACCTCGGACTATCTTTTCATCTGAAACTTCTTCTACAGCATTAACCCCTCCATGTTTCAGCAATGGATTGCTTTTAACATTTGGGGGTACATCATCAAAAGATAAGATCTTCTTTTCTATCAACTCCCTGACAAGATGTTTTAAGGCAAGACAACCTTCTAAATCATGACCAGTAGCACCTTCGTGAAAGACACAATGAGCATTCGGATTATAGTAAGGAGATGTAGTGTCTGGATTTAACGGTCGCGTTGTTATTAATCCTTGTTGCACCAAAGAGGGGTACAACTCAGTGTAAGTCATCGGTATCTAAGGAAGTGGCGGTTTTGTTGTTGGTCTCTGATTCTGGTAGTTCTATCTGGGTGCTTGAGCTCTAGGCTGATGATGTTGTTGATAGGGTGGAGCGTTGGGCGCTCGTTGATACCCTTGTTGAATTGGCTGATATACAGGTGCTGGCACTGCCTGATAGCTTGGAATAGGATGATTGAAAGCCGGAGTTACAGCTGCCACATATGGTTGTTGGGCATACTGCAACGGATACATTGGTCGTTGTTGTTGGGATTGCTGAACATAACTTGCTTGAGGCTGCTGAACAAAGCCTTGCTGAGGTTGTTGAACATAACTTTGCTGATATTGTTGGTAAGGCGGTCTCCAGGTGCGACTCTTTCTTCCCACGGTTACTGCATTTGTCTCCCCTTCCTTCTTTTTATGAAAATTACTGCCGAACTTCTTGACATTGTTGTTACCAGAACTGCTGGAACCACTAGCCACCTTTCCATTCTTCATTCCTAACTCCACTCTCACCCCCACTGCTACTATATCAGAAAAACTTACAATTACACTACTGATCATCTTCTCATAAAACTCCGGTCTTACTGTATCGACGAACCAATATGTCAACTCTTTTTCATTCAAAGGAGGTTCCACCTGAGAGGCGGTTTCCCTCCACCGTTGTGCATATTCTTTGAAAGATTCCGAACTCTTTTGCGACATACTCAGTAACTGTCTTCTATCAGGGGCTAAATCCATGTTGTACTTGTAATGTTTTACGAAAGCATCGGCCAGGTCTTGGAAACTGTGAATACGAGACTGATCCAGACCCAAATACCATTTAGAAGGAGCTCCTTTCGAACTATCTTGGAAACAGTGAATCATCAACTTGTCATCTTCTACATGAGCGGCCATTCTTCGGTAATACATAATCAGATGCGTCCGAGGACAAGTAGCACCAGAATACTGATCAAAATTGGGAACTTTGAATTTCGGCGGAATTACCAATCCAGACACTAAGCACATATCTCTGGCATCAGTACCAAAGATGTCATTCCCTTCCATTGCTCTGACTTTCCTGCCTATAGTCTCTACACTTTCTTTCAACTTATCATGTCGTCAACTCTCCTCTTCATACCCATCAAGACCTTCGTACACTTGTGGAGGATTATGAAAGACAGAGTGCGCTTGAATCTGAACAGATGGATGAGTGTATGTAGGGATAGCTTGAGGAACTTCTTCCCCTAGGGGAACTGCTTGTTGACTGACTGCTGGTGGAGGTACAAAGCCAGGCAGTAACCCATATGGTGGAACATTTGCAACAGTGACTGCCGTTGGGATCGGCTCTACAGCTATGCCAGTGATTTCAGAAACAACAGTGGCTTGAGTGTCCAGCTTTGCACGAATGACTTGTAGGGCTTCCATGATCTGCCCCATGCCTCCTCGTAGCTCTCCAAGTTCATTATCAATCCTGTCCACATCCAAATTCTGTCCTTCTATTCTTAGGCGAGCTTGGGCTCGGGTATTGTATCGGTATTAAGGATTCAATGTGATTCTCTCTCTCTGGAGACAAGACAGCGAGATGAGACACAACACAAGAATATGCACATGCAATGCTTATGAAATGCAAAATGCAACAATGCAAAATTAATCATTCAAGGAATCCAAAGAAATATTTGCAAAAATTATAATAATGGGGAAATAAAGCAAATTCAAAGTCTTCATGGATTAATGACTGAGAGTTTTACAACAACAATTCTGAAACTGAAATACAAGTCTTCAATACAGATACATGATGAAATAAAACGGAAAACAAAAGGATCTTAGATCTTCTGGTTGGATGGCCCTTCGTCTTCTGGCTGATTTCTCTTTTGACGGATCAACTCTTGAAGCTCTTCCTTCTCTTGCATAACCCTGAAATACTTATCCCTCCAAGCCTTTTCTTCTTTTTCAGCTTTTGCCAAAGCAGCCTTCAATTCTTCTATGAGAGTAGGTTTGGGCGAGTCAGGCTCGAAGCGAGTATAGAACATCTTCAATGCTGCTTCCCTTACTCATGATAAGTAAGATTCTGAAACAGTGGTGTCATGGTAACCTAGGGCAGTTACTCTTCTTGTGAGGACATGACGCCAAGCAAACACAATCTGAGCCCTGTAAGCGGGATTCTTCCCCTCTTCAATGTAGAAGCTTCTCAAAAAGTCTGGGTCTGGTTCAGTCTCCATCGGGTGCCCCAACTGCCGACGAGCTAAAATAGGATTATAGCTGATGCAACCATTAACGCTGATGAGCGGTACATTCGGGAAATCCCCACAGCTTTGGATCATGGCAATCCCCCCATACCTAGGGTCATACCACTTAATATCTGAGTGTTTGAGTAACAACAGCTTTTCAATCCATGAGAGCCCATTTTGCTTATCCCAGAGGGCTGGAGTTCTTGGCAAGTGCGAAATAAACCACTTGTGCAAGAGAACGGTGCAACATTCAATCTGACCAACTCCGTAACGGTTCCTACGGTGGATGGAAAAGTACACATCAACCAACAAAGTAGGTACAAGGTTCTTGATTAAGAAAAGGTTGATTGCATTTGCGTCCACAAAATCATTAGCAGTCGGGAACAGGAACAGTCCGTAGATTAGTAAAACCAGGATGGCCTCAAATGCTTCAGAATTTTTCGACAAGGCATAGCTTTGAGCTTTTTCATACAGGAACATAGCCAGAAATCCATACAACCCTCCCTTAGCAATCATGTGAGATCGTACTTCGTCCACCTCTAAATACACGGCCTCTGCAACTGCTCTTTCATTAGGAGTCTCTTCTCTTCCAGAAAATGGTCTAGGAGTGACGCCTACTCCCATCAGGGCAGAATATTCTTCCAAGGTTGGCAGCAACTGATAATCTGGAAATGTGAAACAGTGATAGGTTGAATCATAGAACTGCACGAGTGCGGACAACATCTCTTCGTATACTTGAACTTCTAGCAAAGACAGCATATTCCCATACTTCTCTCTGAATGCCTCGGGGTCTTCTACTAAGTTTCCCAGTTTCTTCAAGTTCTCCAATTTTGGGCTTCGTAACACAATCTCTGCTTTCTTTCCAGAATCCATCCTATAATATCTGCAAAATAATCTTTAATTCCTTGAATGATTAATTAATGAGAATGCAAATGCAAAGGTTTCATGGAACTCAGATTTTGTAAACATCAAAACATCATTTAATTTCATTGATTTTTAAGTCTTGAATTACAAAATAGTACATCTTACAAAAAGTCCTAAACATAGAGCTAAAGATATTTTAACAAAAGTCCTCTCTTGCTTTGATCTTCTTGAGTTCTTCTTCTATCCGCGTCTTCTCAAGAATGAGCTTGTCCACCATTAACTTCCATGGAGTTGACTGATGGCTGGAATAAAATAAGTCTTCCTGCGCCTTCCTCTACTTACAGACAATCATTTATTCATCCTTCAACTGAAGTTGTCTACGGAGTTCATTAATTTCTTCCATGGTCACTTGGTACTTGTATCTCCAGGCTACTTCAGTTTGTTGTGATTTTCTCAAAGCAATCTTCAACTTCTCCTCATCAGACATAAAGATCAATGGGGGTTCCTCCTTCAAAACCATGGGTTCCTGCTGAGGATAAGGCATCTTCAGCTAAATAGCTATCTTTCGGACCCATTGAAGATAAGGCTCGAGAGAGATGCAATTAGGTTTCCCTAAGTCTTCCTTTCCTTTCTTATGCACATGACCCCAAACTTTTAGGATCTCTTTTCTTAATTTTGATTCTCCCTTAAAGAAAATATTCTCCACATGAGCGCTATTAGGTTTGTCTTTCAAAGGATATCTAAGTTGTCGGCGAGCGAGAACAGGGTTGTAACTGATTCCTCCATTTGTACCAAGAAGAGGTACATTACCAAAACTTCCACAACTGTCAATGATCTTTATCCCATCGTAATTACGACTGTACCAATCAATATCAGAGTGAGTAAGAGCCATAACCTTCATAGACCACCACCCTTCCCTCCAAAAAGCATGAGCCTTAGGTATGTAAGAAATAAACCACTTGTATTGTAAAGGGACACAGCAGGTAACCATTCCTCCTTTGTGAAAATTCCTGAGATGAACAGAATGATAGGCGTCAGCTAGTAAAGTAGGCACAGGGTTTTTCTTCAAGAAAATCTTAATGGCGTTGAGATCCACAAAATTATCAAAACTTGGGAACAAGAAGATCCCATAAATGAGAAAGGCAAAGATGGCCTCGAATGCATCCATACTCAAATGATCAGCGTAGTATTGGGCTTTCCCAACCAAGAACTATGCAGCCAAACCAAAGATTCCTCCTTTAGTAGCCATATTTTTCGGAATATCCACCAATCCCAAACGTGTAACTTTGGCAATTTATTCCTCCTTAGGGTCCTTTTCCATGACTGGGAAAGGAGACTCATCAAGAATGGGTAACCCAACCAAGCAAGAATATTCCTCAAGTGTAGGTACCAGCTGATAATCATGAAAAGTGAAACAATGGTAGAGCGGATCATAAAACTAAAGAAGTGTGGAGAGAAGTCCCAAATCCATCTTCTTCTTTACCCTCAACAATGATAATAA
The DNA here is from genome assembly GCA_963859935.3 of Lathyrus sativus. Lineage (NCBI taxonomy): Eukaryota > Viridiplantae > Streptophyta > Magnoliopsida > Fabales > Fabaceae > Lathyrus > Lathyrus sativus. Next base: position 434,948,301 of record OZ012735.1, read on the forward strand.
GTTCCCATACCTGCTTTTGAATCCTTCTAGATCTGTTCTCAAAGTGCTCAACCTCTCTATGTAATCCAAGTTAGGACTTTTGTAAGTGTACTTCATAGTTTTCTTTTTTCCACTATCCATGATGATCCTAATGTTTACAAAAAAAAGCCTCTAAACAAACAAGGCCGGTTCAATCTAAAGTTGAGAAGCACATCTTACCTCACCATCAGTTATCTATTAAACAAACAGGCATCGAATCCGAAGGCCTCCTCAACACGAAATTGAGAGGAACATATGACCTCGCCGCGAGGCATCTGTTAAACAAACAGGCATCGAACCCGAAGGGTGGCTCAACCCGAAGTTGATAAGAACATTATACCTCGCCGTCAGGAATCTGTTAAAAAAACAGGCATCCAACCCGAAGGCCGGCCCAACACGAAGTTGAGAAGAACATTTGACCTTGCTGTCAGGCATCTGTTAAAATAACAGGCATCGAACCCGAAGGTCGGCTCAACCCGAAGTTGAGAAGAACATCTGAACTTGCCGTCAGGCATCTGTTAAACAAACAGGCATCAAACCCGAAGGCCGTCTCAACCCTTAGTTGAGAAGAACATTTGACCTCGTCGTAAAACATTTGTTAAACAAACAGGTATCGATCCCGAAGGCGGCTCAAATTGAAGTTGAGAGGAACATCTGACCTCCCCATCAGGCATTGGTTAAACAAACAGGCATCTAACCCGAAGTCTGGCACAACACGAAGTTGAGAAGAACATCTGACCTCGACGTCAGGCATCTGTTAAACAAACAGCCATCGAACCCGAAGGCCAGCTCAACATGAAGTTGAGAGGAACATTTGACTTCACAGTCAAGCATATGTTAAACAAACAGGCATCATATCCGAAGGCCGACTCAACCCGAAGTTGAGAAGAAAATCTGACCTCACCGTCAGGCATCTGTTAAACAAACAGGCATCGAACCCGAAGGGCGGCTCAACCCGAAGTTGATAAGAACATTAGACCTCGCCGTCAGACATCTAAACAAACAGGCATCAAACCCGAAGGCCGGTTCAACCCGAAGTTGAGAAGAACATTTGACCTCGCCGTCAGGCATCTGTTAAAATAACAGGCATCGAACCCGAAGGCTGGCTCAACCCGAAGTTGAGAAGAACATCTGACCTCGCCGTCAGGCATCTGTTAAACAAACTGGCATCAAACCCGAAGTCCGTCTCAACCCTTAGTTGAGAAGAACATTTGACCTTGCCGTCAAACATCTGTTAAACAAACAGACATCGAACCCGAAGGCCGGCTTAACACGAAGTTCAGAGGAACATCTGACCTCGCCGGCAGGCATCTGTTAAATAAACAGGCATCGAACCCTAAGGTCGGCTCAACATGAAGTTAAGAGGAACATTCGACTTCACTGTCAAACATCTGTTAAACAAACAGGCATCAAATCCGAATGTCGGCTCAACCCGAAGTTGAGAAGAACATATCAACTCACCGTTAGGCATCTTTTAAACAAACAGGCATCGAACCCGAATGGCGGCTCGACCCGAAGTTGATAACAAAATTAGACCTCGCCGTCAGGCTTCTGTTAAAAAACAAGCATCGAATCCGAAGGCCGGCTCAACCCGAAGTTGAGTAGAACATCTGACCTTACCGTCAGGCATCTGTTAAATAAATAGGCATCGAACCCGAATGTCGTCTCAATCCTTAATTGAGAAGAACATCTGACCTCGTCGTCAAACATCTATTAAACAAACAGGTATCAAACCCGAAGGCAGCTCAAATTGAAGTTGAGAGGAACATCTGACCTAGCCGTCAAGCGTGTTTTAAACAAACAGGCATCGATTCCGAAGGCCGGCTCGACACGAAGTTGAAAGGAACATTTGACCTTGACGTCGGGCATCTGTTTAACAAACAGGCATCGAACCCGAAGGTCAGCTCAACATGAAGTTGAGAGGAACATTTGACTTCACAGTCAAGCATATGTTAAACAAACATGCATCAAATCCGAAGGCCGGCTCAACCCGAAGTTGAGAAGAACATCTGACCTCACCGTCAGACATCTGTTAAACAAATAGGCATCAAACCCGAAGGGCGGCTCAACCCGAAGTTTATAAGAACATTAGACCTCGCCGTCAGGCATCTGTTAAACAAACAGGCATCGAACCCGAAGGTCGGCTCAACCCGAAGTTGAGAAGAACATTTGACCTCGCTGTCAGGCATCTGTTAAAATAACAGGCATCGAACCCGAAGGCCGGCTCAACCCGAAGTTGAGAAGAACATCTGACCTTGCTGTCAGGAATCTGTTAAACAAACTGGCATCAAACCCGAAGGCCGTCTCAACCCTTAGTTGAGAAGAACATTTGACCTCGCCGTCAAACATCTGTTCAACAAACAGGCATCGAACCCGAAGGCCGACTTAACACGAAGTTGAGAGGAACATCTGACCTCGCCGTCAGGCATCTGTTAAACAAACAGGCATCGAACCCTAAGGTCGGCTCAACATGAAGTTGAGACGAACATTTGACTTCGCTATCAAGCATCTGTTGAACAAACAGGCATCAAATCCGAATGTTGGCTCAACTCGAAGTTGAGAAGAACATCTGACCTCACCGTTAGGCATCTTTTAAACAAACAGGCATTGAACCCGAAGGTCGGCTCAAAATGAAGTTGAAGGGAACATTTGACTTCATTTTCAAGCATCTGTTAATGAAACAGGTATCAAATCTGAAGGCCGGCTCAACCCGAAGTTGAGAAGAACATCTGATCTCACCGTCAGGTATCTGTTAAACAAACAGGCATCTTACACGAAGGCCATCTCAATCCTTAGTTGAGAAGAACATATGTTAAACAAACAGGCATCGAATTTGATGGCTGACTCAACCCGAAGTTTAGAAGAACATCTGACCTCGCTGTCAGGCTTTAGTTAAACAAACAGGAATCGAACCCGAAGACCGACTCAACCCGAAGTTGAGAAAAACATCTGACCTAGCTGCTAGGCATCTGTTAAACAAACAAACATCAAACCCAAAGTTCGACTCAACCCGAACTTGAGAAGAATATCTGACCTCGTCGTCAAGCATCTGTTAAACAAAAAGGTGTGGAACCCGAAGGCCGGCTCAACCTGAAGTTGAGAAGAATATCTGACCTCGTCGTCAGGCATCTTTAAAATAAACAGGCACGAAAGTCGTTTCAACCATTAGTTGAGAAGAACATCTGACCTCGCCGTCAAACATCTGTTAAACAATCAAGTATCGAACCCGAGGCCAGCTCACCTTGAAGTTGAGAGGAACATCTGACCTCCCCATCAGGCATTAGTTAAACAAACAGGCATCGAACCCGAAGGCCGACACAACACGGAGTTGAGAAGAACATCTGACCTCAACGTCAGGCATCTGTTAAACAAACAGGCATCGAACCCGAAGGGCGGCTCAACCCGAAGTTGATAAGAACATTAGACCTCTCCGTCAGGCATCTGTTAAAAAAATAGGCATCGAATCCGATGGCCGCCTTAACCCAAAGTTTAGAAGAACATTTGACCTCGCCGTCAGGCATTTATTAAACAAACAGGCATCGAACCCGAAGGCCGTCTCAAACCTTAATTGAGAAGAACATCTGACGTCGTCATCAAACATCTGTTAAACAAACAGGCATCGAACACGAAGGGCGGCTCACCTTGAAGTTGAGAGGAACATCTGACCTCCCCATCTGGCATTAGTTAAACAAACAGGCATCAAACCCGAAGGTCGGATCAACATGAAGTTGAGAGGAACATTTGACTTCACTATCAAGCATCTATTAAACAAACAGGCATCAAATCCGAAGACCGGCTCAACCCGATGTTGAGAAGAACATCTGACCTCAATGTCAGGCATCTGTTAAACAAACAGGCATCGAACCCGAAGGGCGGCTCAACCAGAAGTTGATAAGAACATTAGACCTCGCCGTCAGGCATCCGTTAAAAAAACAGGCATCGAACCCGAAGGCCGCCTCAACCCGAAGTTTAGAAGAACATTTGACCTCGCCGTCAGGCATCTATTAAAAAAACAGGCATCAAACCCGAAGGCCGTCTAAAACCTTAATTGAGAAGAACATCTGACCTCGCCGTCAAACATCTGTTAAACAAACAGGCATCGAACCCGAAGGCCGGCTCAACTTGAAGTTGAGAGGAATATCACACCTCCCGATCACGCATTAGTTAAACAAACAGGTATCGAACCTGAAGGCCGGCACAACACGAAGTTGAGAAGAACATCTGACCTCAACGTCAAACATCTATTAAACAAACAGGCATCAAACCCGAAGGGCGGCTCAACCCGAAGTTGATAAGAAAATTAGACCTCGCTGCCAGGCATCTGTGAAACAAACAGGCATCGAACCCGAAGGCCGGCTCAACCCGAAGTTGAGAAGAACATTTGACCTTGCCGTCAGGCATCTGATAAAATAACAGGCATCGAACCCGAAGGCCGGTTCAACCCGAAGTTGAGAAGAACATCTGACCTCGCCGTCAGGAATCTGTTAAACAAGCTGGCATCAAACCCGAAGGCCGTCTCAACCCTTAGTTGAGAAGAACATTTGACATCACCGTCAAACATCTGTTAAACAAACAGGCATCGATCCCGGAGGCCGGCTTAACACGAAGTTCAGAGGAACATCTGACCTCGCCGTCAGGCATCTGTTAAACAAACAGGGATCGAACCCTAAGGTCGGATCAACATGAAGTTAAGAGGAACATTCGACTTCACTGTCAAAACATTTGTCAAACAAACAGGCATCAAATCCGAATGTTTGCTCAACCCGAAGTTGAGAACAACATATCACCTCACTGTTAGGCATCTTTTAAACAAACAAGCATCGAACCCGAATGGCGGCTCAACCCGAAGTTGATAACAAAATTAAACCTCGCCGTCAGGCTTCTGTTAAAAAACAGGCATCGAATCCGAAGGTCGGCTCAACCCGAAGTTGAGTCGAACATCTGACCTCGTCGTCAGGCATCTGTTAAATAAACAGGCATCGAACCCGAATGTCGTCTCAATGCTTAATTGAGAAGAACATCTGACCTCGGCGTCAAACATCTGTTTAACAAACAGGCATCAAATCCGAATGTTGGCTCAACTCGAAGTTGAGAAGAACATCTGACCTCACCGTTAGGCATCTTTTAAACAAACAGGCATTGAACCCGAAGGTCGGCTCAAAATGAAGTTGAGAGGAACATTTGACTTCATTGTCAAGCATCTGTTAATGAAACAGGCATCAAATCTGAAGGCCGGCTCAACCCGAAGTTGAGAAGAACATCTGACCTCGCCGTCAGGTATCTGTTCAACAAACAGGCATCGAACCTAAAAGGCGGCTCAACCCGAAGTTGAGAAGAACATTTGACCTCGCCGCCAGGCATCTATTAAAATAAACACATCGAACTCGAAGGCCGGCTCAACCCGAAGTTGAGAAGAACATCAGACCGCGTCATCAGGCATCTGTTAAACAAACAGGCATCAAACCCGAAGGTCATCTCAATCCTTAGTTGAGAAGAACATTTGACCTCGACGTCAAACATCTGTTAAACAAACAGGCATCGAACCCGAAGGCCGGCTCAACAAGAAGTTGAGACGAACATCTGACCTCCCCGTCAGGCATCTATTAAACAAACACGCATCGAACCCAAAGTCTTGCACAACACCAAGTTGAGAAGAACATCTGACCTTGCCGTCAGGCATCTGTTAAACAAACAAGCATCGAACCCGAAGGCCGGCTCAACACGAAGTTGAGAGGAACATCTGATCTCGCTGTCAGGCATCTGTTAAAAAAACAGGCATCGAACCCGAAGGACGGCTCAACCCGAAGTTTATAAGAACATTAGACCTCGTCGTCAGGCATCTCTTAAACAAACAGGCATCGAACCGGAATGTCGCTCAACATGAAGTTGAGATGAATATCTGATCTCGCTGTAAGGAATATGTTAAACAAACAGGCATCGAACCTGAATGTCGCTCAACATCAAGTTGAGAGGAACATTTGACTTCACTGTCAAGCATCTGTTAAACAAACATGCATCAAATCCGAAGACCGGTTCTACCCGAAGTTGAGAAGAACATCTGACGTCATCGTCAGGCATCGAACCCGAAGGGCGGCTCAACCCGAAGTTGATAAGAACATTAGACCTCGCCGTAAGGAATCTGTTAAACAAACAGGGATCGAACCCGACGGGCGGCTCAACCCAAAGTTGATAAGAACATTAGACCTCTCTGCTAGGGATCTGTTAAACAAATAGGCATCGAACCCGAAGGCCGGCTCAACCCGAAGTTGAGAAGAACATTTGACCTCGCCGTCAGTCATCTGTTAAACAAACAGGCATCGAACCCGAAGGCCGTCTCAATCCTTAATTGAGAAGAACATCTGACCTTGCTATCAAACTTCTGTTAAACAAACAGGCATCGAACCCGAAGGACGGCACAACACGGAGTTGAGAAGAACATCGACCTCACTGTCAGGCATATATTAAACAAACAGGCATCGAATTTGATGGCCGACTCCACCCGAAAATGAGAAGAACATCCGACCTCGTTGCCAGGCATTAGTTAAACAAACAGAAATCGAACCCGATGGCTGGCTCAACCCGAAGTTGAGAAGAACATCTGACCTAGCCGCTAGGCATCTGTTAAACAAACAGGCATTGAACCCAAAGGCCGGCTCAACCCGAAGTTGAGAAGAACATCTGACCTCGCCGTCACGCATCTGTTAAACAAAAAGGTTTGGAACCCGAAGGCCGCCTCAACCCTAAGTTTAGAAAAACATTTGACCTCGCCGTCAGGCATCTATTAAATAAACAGGCATCAAACCCGAAGGCCGTCTCAAACCTTAATTAAGAAGAACATCTGACCTCGCTGTCAAACATCTGTTAAACAAACTGGCGTCGAACCCGAAGGCCGACTCAACTTGAAGTTGAGAGGAACAACAGACCTCCCGATCAGGCATTAGTTAAACAAACAGGCATCGAACCCGAAGGTCGTCTCAACATGAAGTTGAGAGGAATATTTGACTTCACTGTCAAGCATCTGTTAAACAAACAGGCATCGAATTTGATGGCCGACTCAACCCGAAGTTTAGAAGAACATCTGACCTCGCTGTCAGGCTTTAGTTAAACAAACAGGAATCGAACCCGAAGACTGGCTCAACCCGAAGTTGAGAAGAACATCTGACCTAGCCGCCAGGCATCTGTTAAACAAACAGACATCAAACCCAAAGGTCGGCTCAACCCGAACTTGAGAAGAACATCTGACCTTGCCGTCATTCATCTGTTAAACAAAAAGGTGTGTAACCCGAAGGCCGGCTCAACCCGAAGTTGAGAAGAATATCTGACCTCACCGTCAGGCATCTGTTAAATAAACAGGCACGAAGGCCGTCTCAACCCTTAGTTAAGAAGCATCTGACCTCACCGTCAAACATCTGTTAAACAATCAGGTATCGAACCCGAAGGCCGGCTCACCTTGAAGTTGAGAGGAACATCTGACCACCCCATCAGGCATTAGTTAAACAAACAGGCATCGAACCCGAAGGCCGGCACAAGACAAAGTTGAGAAGAACATCTGACCTCGCCGTCAGGCATCTGTTAAACAAATAGGCATCGAACCCGAAGGCCGGCTCAACACGAAGTTGAGAGGCGCATCTGACGTTGCCGTCAGGCATCTGTTAAACAAACAGGCATCGAACCCGAAGGTCGTCTCAACATGAAGTTGAGAGGAATATTTGACTTCACTGTCAAGCATCTGTTAAACAAACAGGCATCAAATCAGAAGGCCGACTCAACCCGAAGTTGAGAATAACATTTGACCTCAACGTCAAGCATCTGTTAAACAAACAGGAATCGAACCCGAAGGGTGGCTCAACACGAAGTTGATAAGAACGTTAGACCTCGCCGTCAGGCATCTGTTAAAAAAACAGGCATCGAATGTAAACGCCGCCTTAACCTAAAGTTCAGAAGAACATTTGACCTCGCCGTCAGGCATTTATTAAATAAACAGGCATCGAACCCGAAGGCCGTCTTAAACCTTAATTGAGAAGAACATCTGACGTCGTCGTCAAACATCTGTTAAACAAACAGGCATCGAAGACGAAGGGCGGCTCACCTTGAAGTTGAGAGGAACATCTGACCTCCCCATCTGGCATTAGTTAAACAAACAGGCATCAAACCCGAAGGTCGGATCAACATGAAGTTTAGAGGAACATTTGACTTCACTGTCAAGCATCTATTAAACAAACAGGCATCAAATCCGAAGACCGGCTCAACCCGAAGTTGAGAAGAACATTTGACCTCAACGTCAGGCATCTGTTAAACAAACAGGCATCGAACCCGAAGGCCGCCTCAACCCTAAGTTTAGAAAAACATTTGACCTCGCCGTCAGGCATCTATTAAACAAACAGGCATCAAACCCGAAGGCAGTCTCAAACCTTAATTAAGAAGAACATCTGACCTCGCTGTCAAACATCTGTTAAACAAACTGGCGTCGAACCCGAAGGCCGACTCAACTTGAAGTTGAGAGGAACAACAGACCTCCCGATCAGGCATTAGTTAAACAAACAGGCATCGAACCCGAAGGTCGTCTCAACATGAAGTTGAGAGGAATATTTGACTTTACTGTCAAGCATCTGTTAAACAAACAGGCATCGAATTTGATGGCCGACTCAACCCGAAGTTTAGAAGAACATCTGACCTCGCTGTCAGGCTTTAGTTAAACAAACAGGAATCGAACCCGAAGACTGGCTCAACCCGAAGTTGAGAAGAACATCTGACCTAGCCGCCAGGCATCTGTTAAACAAACAGACATCAAACCCAAAGGTCGGCTCAACCCGAACTTGAGAAGAACATCTGACCTTGCCGTCATTCATCTGTTAAACAAAAAGGTGTGTAACCCGAAGGCCGGCTCAACCCGAAGTTGAGAAGAATATCTGACCTCACTGTCAGGCATCTGTTAAATAAACAAGCACGAAGGCCGTCTCAACCCTTAGTTAAGAAGCATCTGACCTCGCCGTCAAACATCTGTTAAACAATCAGGTATCGAACCCGAAGGCCGGCTCACCTTGAAGTTGAGAGGAACATCTGACCACCCCATCAGGCATTAGTTAAACAAACAGGCATCGAACCCGAAGGCCGGCACAAGACAAAGTTGAGAAGAACATCTGACCTCGCCGTCAGGCATCTGTTAAACAAATAGGCATCGAACCCGAAGGCCGGCTCAACACGAAGTTGAGAGGCGCATCTGACGTTGCCGTCAGGCATCTGTTAAACAAACAGGCATCGAACCCGAAGGTCGTCTCAACATGAAGTTGAGAGGAATATTTGACTTCACTGTCAAGCATCTGTTAAACAAACAGGCATCAAATCAGAAGGCCGACTCAACCCGAAGTTGAGAATAACATTTGACCTCAACGTCAAGCATCTGTTAAACAAACAGGAATCGAACCCGAAGGGTGGCTCAACACGAAGTTGATAAGAACATTAGACCTCGCCAGGCATCTGTTAAAAAAACAGGCATCGAATGTGAACGCCGCCTTAACCTAAAGTTCAGAAGAACATTTGACCTCGCCGTCAGGCATTTATTAAATAAACAGGCATCGAACCCGAAGGCTGTCTTAAACCTTAATTGAGAAGAACATCTGACGTCGTCGTCAAACATCTGTTAAACAAACAGGCATCGAAGACGAAGGGCGGCTCACCTTGAAGTTGAGAGGAACATCTGACCTCCCCATCTGGCATTAGTTAAACAAACAGGCATCAAACCCGAAGGTCGGATCAACATGAAGTTTAGAGGAACATTTGACTTCACTGTCAAGCATCTATTAAACAAACAGGCATCAAATCCGAAGACCGGCTCAACCCGAAGTTGAGAAGAACATTTGACCTCAACGTCAGGCATCTGTTAAACAAACAGGCATCGAACCCGAAGGCCGCCTCAACCCTAAGTTTAGAAAAACATTTGACCTCGCCGTCAGGCATCTATTAAACAAACAGGCATCAAACCCGAAGGCCGTCTCAAACCTTAATTAAGAAGAACATCTGACCTCGCTGTCAAACATCTGTTAAACAAACTGGCGTCGAACCCGAAGGCCGACTCAACTTGAAGTTGAGAGGAACAACAGACCTCCCGATCAGGCATTAGTTAAACAAACAGGCATCGAACCTGAAGGCCGGCACAACACGAAGTTGAGAAGAACATCTGACCTCGTTGTAAGGCATATGTTAAACAAACAAGCATCGAATTTGATGGCCGACTCAACCCGAAGTTTAGAAGAAAATCTGATCTCGCTGTCAGGCTTTAGTTAAACAAACAGGAATCGAACCCGAAGACCGGTTCAACCCGAAGTTGAGAAAAACATCTGACCTAGCCGCTAGGCATCTGTTAAACAAACAGACATCAAACCCAAAGTCCGACTCAACCCGAACTTGAGAAGAACATCTGACCTCGCCGTCAAGCATTTGTTAAACAAAAAGGTGTGGAACCCGGAGGCCGGCTCAACCTGAAGTTGAGAAGAATATCTGACCTCGTCGTTAGGCATCTGTAAAATAAACAGGCACGAAAGCCGTTTCAACCATTAGTTGAGAAGAACATCTGACCTCGCCGTCAAACATCTGTTAAACAATCAAGTATCGAACCCGAGGCCGGCTCACCTTGAAGTTGAGAGGAACATCTGACCTCCCCATCAGGCATTAGTTAAACAAACAGGCATCGAACCCGAAGGCCGGCACAACACGGAGTTGAGAAGAACATCTGACCTCAACGTCAGGCATCTGTTAAACAAACAGGCATCGAACCCGAAGGGCGGCTCAACCCGAAGTTGATAAGAACATTAGACCTCTCATTCAGGCATCTGTTAAAAAAACTAGGCATCGAATCCGATGGCCGCCTTAACCCAAAGTTTAGAAGAACATTTGACCTCGCCGTCAGGCATTTATTAAACAAACAGGCATCGAACCCGAAGGCCATCTCAAAACTTAATTGAGAAGAACATCTGATTTCGTCGTCGTCAAACATCTGTTAAACAAACAGGCATCGAACACGAAGGGCAGCTCACCTTGAAGTTGAGAGGAACATCTGACCTCCCCATCTGGCATTAGTTAAACAAACAGGCATCAAACCCGAAGGTCGGATCAACATGAAGTTGAGAGGAACATTTGACTTCACTATCAAGCATCTATTAAACAAACAGGCATCAAATCCGAAGACCGGCTCAACCCGAAGTTGAGAAGAACATCTGACCTCAATGTCAGGCATCTGTTAAACAAACAGGCATCGAACCCGAAGGGCGGCTCAACCCGAAGTTGATAAGAACATTAGACCTCTCCGTCAGGCATCTGTTAAAAAAACAGGCATCGAACCCGAAGGCCGTCTCAACCCGAAGTTTAGAAGAACATTTGACCTCGCCGTCAGGCATCTATTAAACAAACAGGCATCAAACCCGAAGGCCGTCTCAAACCTTAATTGAGAAGAACATCTGACCTCGCCGTCAAACATCTGTTAAACAAACAGGCATCGAACCCGAAGTCCGACTCAACTTGAAGTTGAAGGGAACATCACACCTCCCGATCAGGCATTAGTTAAACAAACAGGTATCGAACCTGAAGGCCGGCACAACACGAAGTTGAGAAGAACATCTGACCTCGTTGTAAGGCATATGTTAAACAAACAGGCATCGGATTTGATGGCTGACTCACCCCGAAGTTTAGAAGAACATCTGACCTCGCTGTCAGGCTTTAGTTAAATAAACAGGAATCGAACCCGAAGACCGGTTCAACCCGAAGTTGAGAAGAACATCTGACCTAGCCACTAGGCATCTGTTAAACAAACAGGCATCAAACGCAAAGGCCGGCTCAACCCGAACTTGAGAAGAACATCTGACCTCGCCGCCAAGCATCTGTTAAACAAAAAGGTGTGGAACCCGAAGGCCGGCTCAACCTGAAGTTTAGAAGAATATCTGACCTCGCCGTCAGGCATCTGTTAAATAAACAGGCACGAAAGCCGTTTCAACCCTTAGTTGAGAAGAACATCTGACCTCGCCGTCAAACATCTGTTAAACAATCAAGTATTGAACCCGAGGCCGGCTCACCTTGAAGTTGAGAGGAACATTTGACATCCCCATCAGGCATTAGTGAAACAAACAGGCATCCAACCCGAAAGCCGACACAACACGGAGTTGAGAAGAACATCTGACCTCAACGTCAGGCATCTGTTAAACAAACAGGCATCGAACCCGAAGGGCGGCTCAACCCGAAGTTGATAATAACATTAGACCTTGCCGTCAGGCATCTGTTAAAAAAACAAGCATCGAATCCGATGGCTGCCTTAACCCAAAGTTCAGAAGAACATTTGACCTCGCCGTCAGGCATTTATTAAACAAACAGGCATCGAACCCGAAGGCCGTCTCAAACCTTAATTGAGAAGAACATCTGACCTCGTCGTCAAACATCTGTTAAACAAACAGGCATCGAACCCGAAGGCCGCCTCAACCCTAAGTTTAGAAGAACATTTAACCTCGCCGTCAGGCATCTATTAAACAAACAGGCATCAAACCCGAAGGCCGTCTCAAACCTTAATTGAGAAGAACATCTGACCTCGCCGTCAAACATCTGTTAAACAAACAGGCATCGAACCCGAAGGCCGACTCAACTTGAAGTTGAGAGGAACATCAGACCTCCCGATCAGGCATTTGTTAAATAAACAGGTGTTGCACCCCAAAATTTGACCAACAATTATCTATTCATTGAGTGTTTGAAAGTGGATACCTTCATCAGAAAGTTCAAGAGATCCCCAGAGAAGTGGTTTGAAACCAGGGTTGTGTGCTTCACAGTTTGAAAGTTGTGGGTGCTCCTCAGATGATTCTGAGACTTTGAGAATGAACTTGATGTTTTGAGAAAGCCTATGAGATGTCTTGATAGCCATCATGAAGCCCAGAGAGGTCATTATGCAAGAGTTCAGAAGATTCAACCATGAATGATAGAATTAGGGTTTGACTGGGTCAACCCTAGGTTAACTGAAAATTTGGAGAAGGTTGAGACTTAATCCAAGGGCCATGAGATCATGGAATGATGCATAGAGATGTTGTAAAGAGGATTCCTAGACCAACTCATCATGATTGAGGAGTTTGAGAAGTTTTGAGTTAGGGTTTCTGAGGATTGGCAGTGAAAAAACCCTAATTTGATCCCTATCTTCCAGGCAGTTTTAGCTCTAGATGTGATTGATATCTCATCTTCCCCACAACATGAATGTGGTAGAGCTTGTTCTTAGCTTTAATTTGAGTGGTGGAAGTCCTTGATAGGGGTTACAGAGCCCAAGTTATGGTTTTGACAAATTACAGGTCAGCAGAGGTGTGTGAATCTGGGTCCTTGAAAGTCACCCAACTTGCAGACAACTTTTGCCCTAGTAGGATGATTCCTATGATTTCTTGGTCAACATGAATGTTGAAGAGGATCTTCTTAGCTTTAATTTGAGTGGTAGAAGTCCTTGATTGGATTTGGGGAACTCAACTTATGGTTTGAACAAGACAGGGGTATTTTGGTCATTTGTCAGTTATAGGTCATTTTAGCCAATGCCTAAAACTCCTATTTCCAAGCCTCAAATGGAAAAACTCAAAACATGAAAGTTGCTCAAAATGTGATTTTAAGTCTAGAAAGAAGGTCACAAATTGTTGGAAAAGCTCATAGCACAAGATTACATGATTGGTCAAAAATGAACTAAAAAAGGCTTATAACTTTGAAAAGTTGAAATTGAAAAGTGATGTGGGAGATCCACAAATCCAAAATAGGTCATCCAATATATCATTTTGATTGGAAAAACCATTTTGAGAACATTGGTTTAAGTAGAATTTTCATTTGAGGCTTAAAAAATGAGGTTCCTTTGGAAATTTGTTGCTTGCAAAAGAAGGTAACATTGAAAAACCCTACACAAGTGAAACTAAAGGCTGATTTGCATTCCTTATCACTCAATAACTCATGTAAGGACAATTTGGCATAGAATTGAAGGCTTGAAGCAAGGGATATGAGATTTTCAAAGTCTCATTTAAGGAGAAGTTCATGACTTTTCTAGATGGTTCTAGACACTTCTAGCCACTTCCATTGATTATTATATAGAGAGTGCATCAGAAAGTGATGAAGGTTGGTGATAGAGAGTCAAGTCAGAGGAGAAAGAAAGAGGTACATTGCCATTAAAGAGCTTTCTTCAATTTCAAGCAACTTTGAATTTCATCCTCTACAAGCATTCCCCTTCCAAACTCGTGCATACAGAATCATCTAGAGCAAAAGGAGAGCAAGATCCAAGCCTCACAAGATCAAGATCCAAGAGATTCCTCATCATCCATCATATTTTGCTCAAGGTGCATTTTGCTTCCCCTTGCTTAATTTAAGTAGATTCGTGTAGATTCATTAGCATAATCTTGATCTAGGATGTTAGGAGATTAGTTTAGATAACTTTGGGGCTGTTTAGAGACAACATAGTGCAGGTGCTCGAATCTTGATTGGCATAGAACTCCATGATTAGGGCGTTAGAAGCTTAGGTATTTGGTTCAGGATTATCACCATTAGATGTAGAGTAGATTCATATAGGTTTTAGTGAGAATTATGAGAAAAAATTTCAGAGCATTTCCATGGCTTCAAGATGTTGTTGCTCGCGGTTTTAATGGTAGAGTGAGTTTCAAAGTAAACCAATGGCGTACATGCGTAGAGGGAGAAATTCTAAGCAATTTTCATTTTTATATCGCGTGATTTGGTTGAGTGGAGAGTGAGAGCCGCGAGCTTGAAGGTACCACGTGAAGATGCATGTTAATTGAGGTTGTAAACCCTAACTACATGGCCAAGGAAGAAGACGCGTGCTGGCCGTTGGATCTAAGCCAGAAACCTTGACCAAGACTCGATCGGGCGGCCCACAATTGAATTCAGAAATGGAGGGAATTGAAACGCGCATAAAACGCTGCGTTTAGTTTAGTTGCCCCTCATGGGCTTGGCGCTATCCGCACCCCCCCCCCTGTTGCTGGCCCAGTTCATTTCAACTAGCGTGATGTGCTATTCCAACCCCCCCCCCCCCCCTCTTTAATTAATTTAATTCTTTTATTTTCTTTCAATATTTTTTCTGTTTTGTTTAATTCATTAATAAATGATAAAAAATGATTTTTGACCTGTTCTTTTTTCTATGATTAGATGAGCATGCGTAGAAAATTATAAAAATAAAAATGAGATTTTATTTTTAGGTTTAATATTTCTAATAGATTTTCCAAATAAATAGCCTTTTAATAGTCTTAATTTGGTATTTGATTTTGTAGGAATTGTTTTAGAACCTTCCCTTAGGGTTTTTAATCCATTCTTTTTTGTGCAATTAGATGATGAATCATAGTTCCCCATAGGATTTTTTCTAGATTTTTTAGAATTAATTTTGATTAGTTTAATTAGGGTAGATGTAGGGTATCCTAATTAGGGTTTAGATTGTGTTTAGGTGATGAATCACTTTCTTTGATTGAGTTTTATCTTGATTTTTAGGTAGTGACCTTTGTAGATGTTATGAGTAGGTGTTGAGGACCCTTGTGAATAATTGTTAGATTTTTCCCCATTGGTTTAGTATTTTTAGGTATTTTCTGAAGTTGCCTATTGATTTTGTCTCCCCTGTGGTTATCTGCTCATCTTTGGGGTTTGTTTTGGGGAATTTGTTGTGGGGCTTGTGTTGCCTTGAAGATATTGATGGAGAGCATCATGAAGTGAAGATTGTAGATCAAGATTCAGAGACCCAGAGCTTGGCTTGTCCCCTGTCTGTGAGGTTTGAGATCCTGAAGTTTGGAGGAAGTTCATGGTACTTTCCTGAGGAAGGCACTATGAATGACTTTCATGCTTTCTTCTCACCTCTTTCGTAAGTATCCAATGATGTTGGAGCCAACTTGTGAGTTTAATTTCTCCTGAGGAGGAATGTAAACTGATCACAGTTGTTGAGCCACATGGGATACAACTCCTAAGTGGAAGCCTCCTAGTACTTTCCTGAGGAAGGTCCTATGGGTCTATTCACTTAGTTCCATTAGTTTATCTAGGATTTCTCAAGTATCCAATGATGTTGGAGCCAACTTGTGAGTTTAATTTCTCCTGAGGAGGAATGTAAACTGATCACATGTTGTTGAGCCACATGGGATACAATTCCTAAGTGGAAGCCTCCTAGTACTTTCCTGAGGAAGGTCCTATGAGTCTGTTCATTTAGTTCCACTAGTTCAGATAGGATTTCCTAAGTATCCAGTGATGTTGGAGCCTGCTTGTGAGTTTAATTTCTCCTGAGGAGGAATGTAAACTGATCACAGTGGTTGAGCCACATAGGGTATGACTCCTGAGTATACACCTCCTAGTGCTTTCCTGAGGAAGACACTATGGGTCTGCTTGCTTAGCTCCCTTTCTTTGGCAAGCTTGTTCTGAAGCTTGAAGACTGGGATTGAATTCTCTTGTTAGGGTCTTGCTTTAGTGCTTAGATTTGTTCAGATTCTGTGTTAGGATTAGAGAATAGATGATTCTTTCTCAAGCATGTGTCTTGTTTGCCTGATGGCACTCCATTTCCTT
The DNA here is from genome assembly GCA_963859935.3 of Lathyrus sativus. Classification (NCBI taxonomy): domain Eukaryota; kingdom Viridiplantae; phylum Streptophyta; class Magnoliopsida; order Fabales; family Fabaceae; genus Lathyrus; species Lathyrus sativus. Next base: position 434,964,855 of record OZ012735.1, read on the forward strand.
TTATTTGATATTGCTTGATAGCATGTTGTTTATTTTCAGTATGATTACTGTTATTTCATGACTGGCTTGAGGTCGAGATGAGCTTGTGGAGGCTGAAACCCCACACACATTTCCTCCCTCACTTGCATTGCATGCATTTTACTGTTAAAGCTGATGTTTTTGTCTGTTTCTGTGTATCATTGACATGATCCCTTAGGACTCTCATTTCCTCTGATGAGGATTTGATGATAGACTTTTAGGTTGAAACCTATGCATGACAACATCTAGGAGTTCCCTGTTCAAACCTCAACCATAGGATGAATCTGTGGCATGATAACAGTAGGACTTGATAGTCTCCCTCCTAGTTGAATCATTTTTACCCGTAGTTTCCCGAACTACGTTTGCTCTGATCTTTCATACCAGATGAAAGTACGTAGGCATAGGATGCGATATCCTAGCGAGCAACCTTCCCCATAACCCGTAGTTAGCCGAACTACGTTGACTCTGATTTCTCATTCTCTGATGAGAATACGTAGGCATAGGATGCGATATCCTAGCGAGCAACCTTCCCCATAACCCGTAGTTAGCCGAACTACGTTGACTCTGATTTCTCATTCTCTGATGAGAATACGTAGGCATAAAGCGCGACGCTTTGCCGAGTCATTTTTCATTTCTTTTTCAGCCAGCCTTGATAGGTAGATAGATTATAACCAACCCGTCCAAGTAAACAAACAAGCGAGGATCCCGTCGAGTACGACGGACGTGAGGGGTGCTAATACCTTCCCCTTGCGTAACCGACTCCCGAACCCAGACAATGGTTGCGATGACCTTGTCTTACCCTTTTTTCGTCAGGTTTTTCCGATCGTTTCCTTTCCCGCTCTGAGGGATAAATAACGAAAGGTGGCGACTCTTCTGTCATGCCGGCACCTTATTTTCGCGCAAGCGACAGCTGGAGACTCTGCTGGGGACTTCAGGTGTTTCCCTATGCGAGTCTCGCCTTGGATTTTCTTCCTAGCTGCCTGGGACCGTCCCCAGCAGCTGGCGACTTCACTGGGGAACATATAGCATCTAGGGACTTTTCCCATCCCTTATGCTGGGACCGTTTCCCATCCCCTACGCGAGTCCATCCTATCGTTTGTGTGTTTGCTTGTTAGGTTGCGTTTATTTATCGCATCTTTACATCTCGCACTTTACTTCCCGCATTTTTATTTCCCGCATTTTATTTCCAGTTTGATATGATTATCTGTGCTGCTGTGGGAGAGGGATGTTACTGTGAGTGAAAAGCCGGACCTGGGCTTGAGTACACACCTAGATATAGTTGCGGAGAAGTAGTAGACGAACCTGTCTGCTGAGCAGGCACAGTTCCCTACGAAAATCTGCGCTCAGACGAGATTCTTGCAGAGGTGCTCCTTTCCGGTCCTGAGGATCTGAGGGGAGTCCAGACGTGAGGATTGTCGACTCTGGGGACCGATCATTTGGAAGTCGGCTAAGAGAGGCCTCTTCATGACTTGGCGATGCCACTCCTTCTGGGAATCGTATTGTCACTCATGAAAGTCTGTGACGCTGACAACCGCATAGGATGCCGTACTTTTGTCCGTGGATTAGGTCCATCATACCTGTGAGTGGGGTTGGGATATTGCAGGAAACTTTGACCTCCAGACTACCTGGTCTTCTTGACAGTAAATCAGTTATGTTGGGTTCTCAGTTGCAGAGATGTTCTTGACAGAGCGAGAGTTTGATCAGAGGATCTTATCATCGGGTATTCGTTTGTTCTTGATAGAGCAGGCTTTGATCAGTGTATTATCATCAGTGGTTTGTTCTGGACGGAGCAGATTTTTGAGTGAGGTCTGAGGATCTCGTCAGCAGTTGTTGTTTGTTCTTGATAGGGCAGATTTTGTGTGGGGTCTGAGGATCTCATTAGCAGCTGTGTATTTGTTCTAGAGAGGGCAAATCTCTGATTTGGGGTCCGAAGACTTCATCAACAGATATTCCTTGATATTGCACTCGGGATCCTTATTATCAGGAACTTGCTCTTGACAGAGCAGAATTTTGATCTCGATCCTACCAGATGGTTATTCACAGCAGATCAGATCAGTGGTTTTACACCGGGGTTTCCTTCTCATCAGTGACTGTCGACATCGAATCTCCACAGCAGCCACCTGGATATTATTGCATGCCTGCATTTTGCATTAGCTCGCATATTCATGTTTGCATTCCATTAACATGTGTCTGTGTTGTAGGCGCGTTTCGTACCCTGATTCTGGTGTCCCGAGCAATATGAGATATTTTCTTCCATGAATGGATCCAGTCTTATCATTGCATTGACACTATGTTGGCACGTTGACACCAGAATTAGGGGTGACCTCCTAAACGTACAGACACCCATGGCATTAGCATAACTCATCTTGCATGGCAGAAGCCGGGACTTGTCTTCTAACCCTTGTGTTTGCAGGTTTGACTCAGAATCTAGCAGCTCAGACTAATGGAGCAGATACAAGCTGAACTGGGGAAAGTCCAAAGCCAGCTGGGGCAGGTCATGAATGACATACAGGCAGTGCGTCTGGACCAGCAAGTACTCAGAGAGGAGAATCAGCAGCTGCAGAATCAGTTGAGCTTTCTCATGGGAGTGGTGAGAAGTATGCTAAATAAGGAGAGTGGTCAAGCACCCAAGGTGGAGCCCAAAGTGCTTCCTCCGTTACCGTCCGTGCCACCTGTGCTGAAGCCAAGTGGACCTCATGGGCCCTCTACACAGCATGAAGCTCGAGGCCTGTCTCGTCATCAGCCGCGCCGAGCATCTCAGAATAACCCTGAAGGTTATGGTCAAAAGAAGAAGCTACTTGATAGAGCTGTGGACCCACTACCTGTGAGTTATGCCCGGTTGCTGCCGCTGTTGGTTCAGAACCGTGTTCTCAAGCTTCGGACCTCAAATCCACCAGATGACGTGTCACCAGACGTTGATCTCAGCATGCGTTGTGATTTCCACTCAGGAGCACCGGGGCACCATGTTGAAACATGTAAGGCTCTCCGGAATAAGATTCAGGACCTTATTGACTCAAGGGCGATTAGGCTTGTGTCGGGCGGCATAAGAGCATCGGGAAAGTTCATCCCTTACCCTGCGGAAGAGGTGGATGATTCCACTCCTTTGCCTGAAGCTGAGAAAGATCTGGAATATGTCCCGCGACCTTTGGTGACTGAATCGCCTCGCTCGCAGTTGCTGCCTGGATCAAGCTCAAGGGCGCAAGCGCCTAAGCAAGGGACCGTTGCCATTCAGAAACGACGACCTCTTGCTCCTTGGCAGACAGAATACCAGCCCCAGGATCACAAGAGACCTCGCAACCACGTGGAACAAAGGAATGCTTCTTTCTATCCAGTGCCTGTGCCGTATAGCCAGATTCTTCCACTGCTGATTCAGAATTCCTTGGTGGAACCGAAAGCTCTTAAGCCCGTGCCAGAGCCTTACCCTCCAGGGTACGATCCTCATGCTCAGTGTGGCTACCATGGTGGATCTCTGGGGCATTCAACTGAAGATTGCAAGGCTTTCCAGGAGAAAGTGCAACAATTGATCGATCAAGGGTGTATCTCCTTTCCAGATGGAGTCTTGGTTGTGCGTGACAACCTCTCAGCTGTTTGAGCTTGCAGAATCAGAGGGTTATTTCCAGAAGCCGGTGGTCCAGACAGGCAGACGTCCTCAGCATTGGCAGTCCTCGGACTTTTTACCATTTGCATTTGTAGTTTCTTTTCTGTTAGTTACTACTTGCTGTTAAACATTGTATGTTTCGAATGGTAATATTAATAAAGTGACTATGCATTTTTCTGAATTAGTTATGTCGTTGTCACTCATTTACTGCATTACACGGACACTTGCATTTTATTCACTCCACTTTATCACTATGATTAGCAATGAGCGGAGGGAGGATGATGAAACTGAATACTCATAACCAATGATCGTATTGCTTTCAGATAAAACCTTGCCGATGACGTACAAGGCATTGTTTCAAATCCCCTAAACACCGGAGAGATAAGGAAGAGAATCCCTTGTTAACCACTTCGAGCCGAGAAGTAGGAGTTTTCTTTCGGACTTTCTAACCCTCACATCTTAACCCGGGGCAGGGTAGTTGTCAGTTAGCTTGATCGAGCGTTCAAGTCTTATAGAGGAGTGTTGTCCTTCGAGGACCAATCACATCATATTCCTCTCCAGAGGTCGTACCTCATCAACCACAATGGTTAAACCTCACCAATCAGGAGTGAGACAGTTACAAGCCTTTCGAAGCAATCAAGACAACCAGTGTCACACGACTTGTTCCAAGAAAAAAAAGAGAAATAAGAAAGCCCGCTAAGTAAAAAAAGAAAAGCTAGAAAGCAAATACTTAGGCAAAAATCAGGGCATCCCGCTGGACTTCAAAAGAAAAAATCGAAAAGAACTCAAAAGGAGTCAGTCCAGGCAAAAGTTAGGGAATCAAAAGAATGAAAAAGAAAGGATATAAAAAAGAAAAATCCTCGAACAAGGACGAAGTCGTGTAAATGCAGACACCGAAAACGAAAAGGAGTAACTGTCACTCCGAAACACCTTGAGAATTCTTTAACCAGTTGTTCCCAATGTTCAACATACCTCTCGAAGAGGAGAGCGCTCGAGCTAAGTTAACTGAACTTTAGGATCGGAGAACATCACGTAGAAGGGGTGGGTACAAATCATAATTTGAGCCAAATATCCTTTGTTTCACGAACCGTGAACCCGACCACGATACAACCCTTAAAAGACCTAATTGAGGCAGGGTTTATTCTGAGAGCGCATTACGATAAGGTTGAGTAACCTGACTCCTTCATGATTTGCTAATCATATCCTTATTGCGTTTTTACATCAGCACTACGTTTGAACTCTTGAGTTCATTCGTCACTCACTAGCATGACACATAAATGAGTGACAGTACAACATTTTTTCGAAATTTGCATGAACACTGCATTAAAATTACTATTCGTGAATAAACAATTTTAGTTGCAGGTTAGTAGCTGATATGAAGGAACTTCAACAGGGAATAGTCAATCAGGACTGAATCGTCAGAGGTCTGGATCAGAATGGTATGCTGCGAAGCCCTGTGAATCTGGGGCAATGACTTCCTGTGAGTTTGGAATCGGTTTGTCTGAGGACAAGTCCCGGAGCATCAGTTGATTATGGGGCAGTTTATGCAAAAAGCGGTTGGTCGGAAGTGAATCTTCTCGAGACCCAATCAGGGGCAGTTATCCGGAATCCTTGCGGTTTAAGGGCAGATCCCTCCAGTGTTCGATCAGAGCATGTTGAGTCGCTCATCGCTCGTTCAGGGGCAAACTACTTCAGAGATATTGAAGCCGACCATGCTGAAAGTTGATTAGTTGAGGATGAATCCTCCCGTTGTGCAGACGCTGGGGCAAGCCCTCTGAAGATTGTCTTGTTGCCAGTTGTTTTCGGCTCAGAATGAATTATTCCCAAAGGTCGGATTGGGGCAAGTTGAAATGCACTGGGGCAAGTTGTTCAAATGAGTTTGTTCACCCTAGCAAGTATTGAGTATCAGGGAATCGTGTCATTACCCCGTCAAAACCTGAACCTTCTGAAGAAGTCTTGCGGTCATTGGGTTGCTATCCTACAGCATAACCTGTTACTTGACTCCATGATTGGTAGCCTGTATTCCCTGTGTTGGCATTGTTGAATCAGGATTGTTTCTCCACAGAGATGTACGGTTTGAGGTTGTCCCCCCTGTACAGTTTGAGATTGCAGCAGATTGAGATGGCGTTTATCCCTTATCAGATTAGGGTCAAGATTGCCCTCAGTAGACCAGGATTGATATCCCCGAAGCGGAGCGAGTCCTCCCTCTCCAGCAGAGTTCAATAGTCTCTCCTCCGCAGAATCAGAATCAGAATAGTGAGCATTGATATGTCTTCCCCCAGGTAGAGGTGATTCTCTTCCCCAAGCAGGCGCATCCTGAAGGAACGTCTGAGCCAAGCATCGAAGCAGGTGTCTCCCCCCAGCACCGGGTCACAAGTGCATAGTTCTTAGAAATGTTTGGGAAGCTGAAGCTCGTGTTTTCCCCCAGTAAAGTCACCGAAGCAGGTGTCTCCCCCCAGCACCGGGTCACAAGTGTAGATTTCAGAGGAATGCTCGGATGCCGAAGCTCGTGTTTTCCCCAGTAAAGTCGTCGAAGCAGTGTCTCCCCCGCACCGGGTCACAAGTGCAGGTTTCGTAGGAAGCTAGTCGTATACCGAAGTATGCAGTAACTGATGATGCCAGACTGAAGTCTCCAGCGGAATTGAGATTCCTCACCAGAGTCAGGCTCTCTCCTGAAGTTCGATGATTCCTTCTTCCCCAGTAGAGTGTTGGAACAGCTGATGTTGTATTCCCCGGCAGAGTTGTACTCTCCCCCGAAGTCAGATGATTCTTTCTTCCCCAGCGGAATTGAGTTTCCCCATCAGAGTTGCACTCTCCAGCGGATTAGAATGATTTCCCTCCCCGACTGAGTCCGCAGAAAAGCAGAATCCTTGGAAGTTGATCAGATCATGATCAATTTTCCCCAGCAGAGCGTGGGGCAGCTAATGCTGTGTTTCCCCAGAGTCGTACTCTCTCCAGCAAAGCAGAATGATTTCTCCTTCCTCAGCCAAGTTTGCAGATGTCCAAGAGATCCGAGTCCTTGGAAGTTGATCAGATCATGATTGGTTTTTCCCCAGTGGAGTGTTGAGCAGCTGAAGTTGGTTCCCCACAGAGTGGTCATCCCCAGAAGAGTAGCCGAGACGGCCGCGCAGTTCATTCTCGCGATTGATATCACTTTCCCTCAGCAGGTCCGGGTTCTCGTAGAGCTTCGTCCCCTGCAGAAATCAACTGAAGTTGTTTCCCCTGCAGCAGTCAACCGAAGATCATTTCCTCAGACGGAGTCCAATTGATATTGGCGTAACCATGTTCTCCTCAGCAGGATGATTCCTCTATCGGAGTGGTTCTTTCTCCTTGACAGGAGGATTTCCCCCCTCGGCATTTATTTTGCTGACGGGATCGCATCATTGTGCATGATTGCATAGCATTATGCATGGCTGCATAGCATTTCAACGCTGCATAGAATTATGCAGGATTGCATGACATTTAGCGTAAATACATATCATTCCCACCGTGTGGGGCATAGTGCAGAAGCATACGCATCATAAGCATGATCTAGGCCATCATCATCCTTGTTTTACAGGTGTACTACCGAAAGACCGGTTGCTCAGGACGATTCTTGATGTTCTCCCCAGCAAGGTTGTTTTCTTAGATGATTCTAAAAGACCCCGGTGTGATCCCCGCAGTCGCTCGCCCAAGATGATTTTTGAGATCCCCAGCAAAGTCATCAGTTCGAGATGATTCTCAAATCCCTCAGTAGAGCCGTTTGCTTAAGACAATTCTTAAGACCCCATTACAGCTTCCCGAGTTGTTTGCTTAGTATGATACTTGAGCTCCCCAATAGCACCTCCAGCAAGAGTTGCCCAGGAAGATTCCTGGAATACCCAACAGAATGTTTGCTCCAGAAAGGTTATCAGTTCAGGACGATTCTTGAAGATGCCCGACGGATCTGTTTGTTCAAAGATGATTCTTGAAGTCCTGAGCAACATAATATGTCTGCTCCAGCAATGATGTCTGATCTGAAGATGGATTTCGTAAGCGCCCGAAGGCGATATCAAAAGGTTCCTGTGAGTTCAGATTTCCGTGTTGATGAATCAACGTGTGGCTGAAGATAAGGTTCCAGAGGTTGTAGATACAACAGAGTGATTTCGTGTGAGTCTGAAGACCAAGTCAGTTATCCTGAGGTGATGATTGATTGCGATCAAGTGAATAGTGTTTCTTCTGACTGAAGTCGAAGATGTTTCTCCAGCTGAAGCGGAGTTTGCCTGAAGGCAAAGTGTTTGAATCCCCGTAGAGTCATGAATGGCTCAGGATACCATTTTTCTGACTGAAGTCATAGATTTCCCAAGCTGAAGCAAAGGTGCCTAAGGGCAAGGTTATCCCCCAAGGTCATGAGGGACCTAGGATTCGTTTTTCGGACTGAAGGCCGAAGTATATCCCTGACTGAAGTCACGGATGCTCTATAGCAGAGGTGGAGCTGCCTGAAGGCAGATCCATGTATCCTTGAAGGCCAAGGATCGTTCTCTTCAGACTGAAGTCAAAGATACCTCCTGCAGAGTTGCCATCCTTGAAGGCCAAGGATGCTCATCTTCAGAAGTACTTGAAGGTCTTCTCTAGGTGAAGCTGGAAGTGGCCAGGGGCCAGGGTTTCATATATCTTTAATATTGAAGATCTACGGCGGGCAGTGTGCAGCAGTATTCCGATGTTCGTTATGGTTCTGAGGGTGAACCCCAGATCAGAGTGTGCTCGGTTGAGTCTCTCATCCCCAGCAGAGTAGTTTCAAATACGCAAGAGTACCTTTTGTTCCATTTACCAGGGGTGAACCCCAGGTCAGAGTTGTTCAGTGTTGTATTTTCTCCAGCGGCAATGCGGGGTATTTTGATTATCCGACGGCGAGGTCAGATTATGTTTGTTTCCGGCAGCGAGGTTGGATGTTTGTTTGACGGCAATGTCAGACTCCTTAAATCCCCAACAGAGATGATGTTGGTACGACGGCGATGTCGAGTGTCTCTCAGAATGATGTTTGTTTCTGACGGCGATGTCAGATCAGTATCTCTCCAGCTAGTTGTTGAGCAGCTAGTGTTGCAGTATTCAAAGATTTGTTCCCCGCAGAGTACCGTGTGCTCGTGCAGTTGGCAAATTTTCGGGTTTACCGATATTCAACCGTCTCGTACCTTGATTGGTTGAGAGCCGTTCGCTTCTCACCCAGTCAGGTTCAAGCCGTTTGAATAGGGGCAGCTGTTGCACCCCAAAATTTGACCAACAATTATCTATTCATTGAGTGTTTGAAAGTGGATACCTTCATCAGAAAGTTCAAGAGATCCCCAGAGAAGTGGTTTGAAACCAGGGTTGTGTGCTTCACAGTTTGAAAGTTGTGGGTGCTCCTCAGATGATTCTGAGACTTTGAGAATGAACTTGATGTTTTGAGAAAGCCTATGAGATGTCTTGATAGCCATCATGAAGCCCAGAGAGGTCATTATGCAAGAGTTCAGAAGATTCAAACATGAATGATAGAATTAGGGTTTGACTGGGTCAACCCTAGGTTAACTGAAAATTTGGAGAAGGTTGAGACTTAATCCAAGGGCCATGAGATCATGGAATGATGCATAGAGATGTTGTAAAGAGGATTCCTAGACCAACTCATCATGATTGAGGAGTTTGAGAAGTTTTGAGTTAGGGTTTCTGAGGATTGGCAGTGAAAAAACCCTAATTTGATCCCTATCTTCCAGGCAGTTTTAGCTCTAGATGTGATTGATATCTCATCTTCCCCACAACATGAATGTGGTAGATCTTGTTCTTAGCTTTAATTTGAGTGGTGGAAGTCCTTGATAGGGGTTACAGAGCCCAAGTTATGGTTTTGACAAATTACAGGTCAGCAGAGGTGTGTGAATCTGGGTCCTTGAAAGTCACCCAACTTGCAGACAACTTTTGCCCTAGTAGGATGATTCCTATGATTTCTTGGTCAACATGAATGTTGAAGAGGATCTTCTTAGCTTTAATTTGAGTGGTAGAAGTCCTTGATTGGATTTGGGGAACTCAACTTATGGTTTGAACAAGACAGGGGTATTTTGGTCATTTGTCAGTTATAGGTCATTTTAGCCAATGCCTAAAACTCCTATTTCCAAGCCTCAAATGGAAAAACTCAAAACATGAAAGTTGCTCAAAATGTGATTTTAAGTCTATAAAGAAGGTCACAAATTGTTGGAAAAGCTCATAGCACAAGATTACATGATTGGTCAAAAATGAACTAAAAAAGGCTTATAACTTTGAAAAGTTGAAATTGAAAAGTGATGTGGGAGATCCACAAATCCAAAATAGGTCATCCAATATATCATTTTGATTGGAAAAACCATTTTGAGAACATTGGTTTAAGTAGAATTTTCATTTGAGGCTTAAAAAATGAGGTTCCTTTGGAAATTTGTTGCTTGCAAAAGAAGGTAACATTGAAAAACCCTACACAAGTGAAACTAAAGGCTGATTTGCATTCCTTATCACTCAATAACTCATGTAAGGACAATTTGGCATAGAATTGAAGGCTTGAAGCAAGGGATATGAGATTTTCAAAGTCTCATTTAAGGAGAAGTTCATGACTTTTCTAGATGGTTCTAGACACTTCTAGCCACTTCCATTGATTATTATATAGAGAGTGCATCAGAAAGTGATGAAGGTTGGTGATAGAGAGTCAAGTCAGAGGAGAAAGAAAGAGGTACATTGCCATTAAAGAGCTTTCTTCAATTTCAAGCAACTTTGAATTTCATCCTCTACAAGCATTCCCCTTCCAAACTCGTGCATACAGAATCATCTAGAGCAAAAGGAGAGCAAGATCCAAGCCTCACAAGATCAAGATCCAAGAGATTCCTCATCATCCATCATATTTTGCTCAAGGTGCATTTTGCTTCCACTTGCTTAATTTAAGTAGATTCGTGTAGATTCATTAGCATAATCTTGATCTAGGATGTTAGGAGATTAGTTTAGATAACTTTGGGGCTGTTTAGAGACAACTTAGTGCAGGTGCTCGAATCTTGATTGGCATAGAACTCCATGATTAGGGCGTTAGAAGCTTAGGTATTTGGTTCAGGATTATCACCATTAGATGTAGAGTAGATTCATATAGGTTTTAGTGAGAATTATGAGAAAAAATTTCAGAGCATTTCCATGGCTTCAAGATGTTGTTGCTCGCGGTTTTAATGGTAGAGTGAGTTTCAAAGTAAACCAATGGCGTACATGCGTAGAGGGAGAAATTCTAAGCAATTTTCATTTTTATATCGCGTGATTTGGTTGAGTGGAGAGTGAGAGCCGCGAGCTTGAAGGTACCACGTGAAGATGCATGTTAATGGAGGTTGTAAACCCTAACTACATGGCCAAGGAAGAAGACGCGTGCTGGCCGTTGGATCTAAGCCAGAAACCTTGACCAAGACTCGATCGGGCGGCCCACAATTGAATTCAGAAATGGAGGGAATTGAAACGCGCATAAAACGCTGCGTTTAGTTTAGTTGCCCCTCATGGGCTTGGCGCTATCCGCACCCCCCCTGTTGCTGGCCCAGTTCATTTCAACTAGCGTGATGTGCTATTCCAACCCCCCCCCCCCCCCCCCCCCCCCTCTTTAATTAATTTAATTCTTTTATTTTCTTTCAATATTTTTTCTGTTTTGTTTAATTCATTAATAAATGATAAAAAATGATTTTTGACCTGTTCTTTTTTCTATGATTAGATGAGCATGTGTAGAAAATTATAAAAATAAAAATGAGATTTTATTTTTAGGTTTAATATTTCTAATAGATTTTCCAAATAAATAGCCTTTTAATAGTCTTAATTTGGTATTTGATTTTGTAGGAATTGTTTTAGAACCTTCCCTTAGGGTTTTTAATCCATTCTTTTTTTTGCAATTAGATGATGAATCATAGTTCCCCATAGGATTTTTTCTAGATTTTTTAGAATTAATTTTGATTAGTTTAATTAGGGTAGATGTAGGGTATCCTAATTAGGGTTTAGATTGTGTTTAGGTGATGAATCACTTTCTTTGATTGAGTTTTATCTTGATTTTTAGGTAGTGACCTTTGTAGATGTTATGAGTAGGTGTTGAGGACCCTTGTGAATAATTGTTAGATTTTTCCCCATTGGTTTAGTATTTTTAGGTATTTTCTGAAGTTGCCTATTGATTTTGTCTCCCCTGTGGTTATCTGCTCATCTTTGGGGTTTGTTTTGGGGAATTTGTTGTGGGGCTTGTGTTGCCTTGAAGATATTGATGGAGAGCATCATGAAGTGAAGATTGTAGATCAAGATTCAGAGACCCAGAGCTTGGCTTGTCCCCTGTCTGTGAGGTTTGAGATCCTGAAGTTTGGAGGAAGTTCATGGTACTTTCCTGAGGAAGGCACTATGAATGACTTTCATGCTTTCTTCTCACCTCTTTCGTAAGTATCTAATGATGTTGGAGCCAACTTGTGAGTTTAATTTCTCCTGAGGAGGAATGTAAACTGATCACAGTTGTTGAGCCACATGGGATACAACTCCTAAGTGGAAGCCTCCTAGTACTTTCCTGAGGAAGGTCCTATGGGTCTATTCACTTAGTTCCAGTAGTTTATCTAGGATTTCTCAAGTATCCAATGATGTTGGAGCCAACTTGTGAGTTTAATTTCTCCTGAGGAGGAATGTAAACTGATCACATGTTGTTGAGCCACATGGGATACAATTCCTAAGTGGAAGCCTCCTAGTACTTTCCTGAGGAAGGTCCTATGAGTCTGTTCATTTAGTTCCACTAGTTCAGATAGGATTTCCTAAGTATCCAGTGATGTTGGAGCCTGCTTGTGAGTTTAATTTCTCCTGAGGAGGAATGTAAACTGATCACAGTGGTTGAGCCACATAGGGTATGACTCCTGAGTATACACCTCCTAGTGCTTTCCTGAGGAAGACACTATGGGTCTGCTTGCTTAGCTCCCTTTCTTTGGCAAGCTTGTTCTGAAGCTTGAAGACTGGGATTGAATTCTCTTGTTAGGGTCTTGCTTTAGTGCTTAGATTTGTTCAGATTCTGTGTTAGGATTAGAGAATAGATGATTCTTTCTCAAGCATGTGTCTTGTTTGCCTGATGGCACTCCATTTCCTTTTATTTGATATTGCTTGATAGCATGTTGTTTATTTTCAGTATGATTACTGTTATTTCATGACTGGCTTGAGGTCGAGATGAGCTTGTGGAGGCTGAAACCCCACACACATTTTCTCCCTCACTTGCATTGCATGCATTTTACTGTTAAAGCTGATGTTTTTGTCTGTTTCTGTGTATCATTGACATGATCCCTTAGGACTCTCATTTCCTCTGATGAGGATTTGATGATAGACTTTTAGGTTGAAACCTATGCATGACAACATCTAGGAGTTCCCTGTTCAAACCTCAACCATAGGATGAATCTGTGGCATGATAACAGTAGGACTTGATAGTCTCCCTCCTAGTTGAATCATTTTTACCCGTAGTTTCCCGAACTACGTTTGCTCTGATCTTTCATACCAGATGAAAGTACGTAGGCATAGGATGCGATATCCTAGCGAGCAACCTTCCCCATAACCCGTAGTTAGCCGAACTACGTTGACTCTGATTTCTCATTCTCTGATGAGAATACGTAGGCATAGGATGCGATATCCTAGCGAGCAACCTTCCCCATAACCCGTAGTTAGCCGAACTACGTTGACTCTGATTTCTCATTCTCTGATGAGAATACGTAGGCATAAAGCGCGACGCTTTGCCGAGTCATTTTTCATTTCTTTTTCAGCCAGCCTTGATAGGTAGATAGATTATAACCAACCCGTCCAAGTAAACAAACAAGCGAGGATCCCGTCGAGTACGACGGACGTGAGGGGTGCTAATACCTTCCCCTTGCGTAACCGACTCCCGAACCCAGACAATGGTTGCGATGACCTTGTCTTACCCTTTTTTCGTCAGGTTTTTCCGATCGTTTCCTTTCCCGCTCTGAGGGATAAATAACGAAAGGTGGCGACTCTTCTGTCATGCCGGCACCTTATTTTCGCGCAAGCGACAACAGGCATCGAACCTGAAGGCCGGCACAACACGAAGTTGAGAAGAACATCTGACCTCGTTGTAAGGCATATGTTAAACAAACAGGCATCGAATTTGATGGCCGACTCAACCCGAAGTTTAGAAGAACATCTGACCTTGCTGTCAGGCTTTAGTTAAACAAACAGGAATCGAACCCGAAGACCGGTTCAACCCGAAGTTGAGAAGAACATCTGACCTAGCCGCTAGGCATCTGTTAAACAAACAGACATAAAACCCAAAGTCCGACTCAACCCGAACTTGAGAAGAACATCTGACCTCGCCGTCAAGCATCTGTTAAACAAAAAGGTGTGGAACCCGAAGGCCGGCTCAACCTGAAGTTGAGAAGAATATCTGACCTCGTCGTCAGGCATCTGTAAAATAAACAGGAACGAAAGCCGTTTCAACCATTAGTTGAGAAGAACATCTGACCTTGCTGTCAAACATCTGTTAAACAATCAAGTATCAAACCCGAGGCCGGCTCACCTTGAAGTTGAGAGGAACATCTGACCTCCCCATCAGGCATTAGTTAAACAAACAGGCATCGAACCCGAAGGCCGGCACAACACGGAGTTGAGAAGAACATCTGACCTCAACGTCAGGCATCTACCCGAAGTTGATAAGAATATTAGACCTCTCCGTCAGGCATCTGTTAAAAAAATAGGCATCGAATCCGATGGCCGCCTTAACCCAAAGTTTAGAAGAACATCTGACCTCGCTGTCAGGCTTTAGTTAAACAAACAGGAATTGAACCCGAAGACCGGTTCAACCCGACGTTGAGAAGAACATCTGACCTAGCCACTAGGCATCTGTTAAACAAATAGGCATCAAACCCAAAGGTTGGATCAACCCGAACTTGAGAAGAACATCTGACCTCGCCGTCAAGCATCTGTTAAAGAAAAAGGTGTGGAACCCGAAGGCCGGCTCAACCTGAAGTTGAGAAGAATATATGACCTCGCCGTCAGGCTTCTGTTAAATAAACAGGCACGAAAGCCGTTTCAACCCTTTGTTGAGAAGAACATCTGACCTCGCCGTCAAACATCTGTTAAACAATCAAGTATCGAACCCGAGGCCGGCTCACCTTGAAGTTGAGAGGAACATCTGACCTCGCCATCAGGCATTAGTTAAACAAACAGGCATAGAACCCAAAGGTCGGCACAACACGGAGTTGAGAAGAACATCTGACCTCAACGTCAGGCATCTGTTAAATAAACAGGCATCGAACCCGAAGGGCGGCTCAACCCGAAGTTGATAAGAACATTAGACCTCGCCGTCAGGCATCTGTTAAAAAAATAGCCATCGAACCGGAAGGCCGCCTCAGCCCGAAGTTCAGAAGAACATTTGACCTCGCCGTCAGGCATCTATTAAACAAACAGGCATCGAACCCAAAGGCCGTCTCAAACCTTAATTGAGAAGAACATCTGACCTCACTGTCAAATATCTGTTAAACAAACAGGAGTCGGACCCGAAGGCCGGCTCAACTTGAAGTTGAGAGGAACATCAGACCTCCCCATCAGGCATTAGGTAAACAAACAGGCATCGAACCCGAAGGCCGGCACAACACGGAGTTGAGAAGAACATCTGACCTCGTTGTCAGGCATATGTTAAACAAACAGGCATCGAATTTGATGGCCGACTCAACCCGAAGTTTAGAAGAACATCTGACCTCGCTGTCAGGCTTTAGTTAAACAAACAGGAATCGAACCCGAAGACCGGTTCAACCCGAAGTTGAGAATAACATCTGACCTAGCCACTAGGCATCTGTTAAACAAACAGGCATCAAACCCAAAGGTCGGCTCAACCCGAACTTGAGAAGAACATCTGACCTCCCCGTCAAGCATCTGTTAAACAAAAAGGTGTGGAACCCAAAGGCCGGCTCAACCTGAAGTTGAGAAGAATATCTTACCTCGCCGTCAGGCATCTGTTAAATAAACAGGCACGAAAGCCGTTTCAACCCTTTGTTGAGAAGAACATCTGACCTCGCCGTCAAACATATGTTAAACAATCAAGTATCGAACCCGAGGCCGGCTCACCTTGAAGTTGAGAGGAACATCTGACCTCCCAATCAGGCATTAGTTAAACAAACAGGCATCGAACCCGAAGGCCGGCACAACACGGAGTTGAGAAGAACATCTGACCTCAACGTCAGGCATCTGTTAAACAAACAGGCATCGAACCCGAAGGGCGGCTCAACCAGAAGTTGATAAGAACATTAGACCTCGCCGTCAGGCATCTGTTAAAAAAACAGGCATCGAATCCAATGGCTGCCTTAACCCAAAGTTCAGAAGAACATATGACCTCGCCGTCAGGCATTTATTAAACAGACAAGCATCGAACCCGAAGGCCGTCTCAAACCTTAATTGAGAAGAACATCTGACCTCGTCGTCAAACAGCTGTTAAACAAACAGGCACCGAACACGAAGGGCGGCTCACCTTGAAGTTGAGAGGAACATCTGACCTCCCCATCTGGCATTAGTTAAACAAACAGGCATCAAACCCGAAGGTTGGATCAACATGAATTTGAGAGGAACATTTGACTTCACCGTCAAGCATCTATTAAACAAACAGGCATCAAATCTGAAGACCGGCTCAACCCGAAGTTGAGAAGAACATCTGACCTCAATGTCAGGCATCTGTTAAAGAAATAGGCATCGAACCCGAAGGGCGGCTCAACCCGAAGTTGATAAGAACATTAGACCTTGCCATCCGGCGTCTGTTAAAAAAACAGGCATCGAACCCGAAGGCCGCCTCAACCCGAAGTTTAGAAGAACATTTGACCTTGCCGTCAGGCATCTATTAAACAAACAGACATCAAACTCGAAGGTCGTCTCAAACCTTAATTGAGAAGAACATCTGACCTCGCCGTCAAACATCTGTTAAGCAAACAGGCATCGAACGCGAAGGCCGGCTAAACTTGAAGTTGAGAGGAACATCAGACCTCCCGATCAGGCATTAGTTAAACAAACAGGCATCGAACCTGAAGGCCGGCATAACACGAAGTTGAGAAGAACATCTGACCTCGTTGTAAGGCATATGTTAAACATACAGGCATCGAATTTGATGGCCGACTCAACCCGAAGTTTAGAAGAAAATCTGACCTCGTTGTCAGGCTTTAGTTAAACAAACAGGAATCGAACCCGAAGACCGGTTCAACCCGAAGTTGAGAAGAACATCTGACCTAGCCGCTAGGCATCTGTTAAACAAAGAGGCATCAAACCCAAAGGCCGGCTCAACCCGAACTTGAGAAGAACATCTGACCTTGCCGTCAAGCATCTGTTAAACAAAAAGGTGTGGAACCCGAAGGCCGGCTCAACCTGAAGTTGAGAAGCATATCTGACCTCGCCATCAGGCATCTGTTAAACAAACAGGCACGAAAGCCGTTTCAACCCTTTGTTTAGAAGAACATCTGACCTCGCCGTCAAACATCTGTTAAACAATCAAATATCGAACCCGAGGCCGGCTCACCTTGAAGTTAAGAGGAACATCTGACCTCCCCATCAAGCAATAGTTAAACAAACAAGCATCGAACCCGAAGGCCGGCACAACACAGAGTTGAGAAGAACATCTGACCTCAACGTCAGGCATCTGTTAAACAAACAGGCATCGAACCCGAAGGGCGGCTCAACCCGAAGTTTATAAGGACATTAGACCTCGCCGTCAGGCATCTGTTAAAAAAATAGGCATCGAATGCGATGGCCGCCTTAACCCAAAGGTCAGAAGTACATTTGACCTCGCCGTCAGGCATTTATTAAACAAACAGGCATCAAACCCGAAGGCCGTCTCAAACCTTAATTGAGAAGAACATCTGACCTCATCGTCAAACATCTGTTAAACAAACAGGCATCGAACACGAAGGGCGGCTCACCTTGAAGTTTAGAGGAACATCTGACCTCCCCATCTGGCATTAGTTAAACAAACAGGCATCAAACCCGAAGGTCGGATCAAAATGAAGTTGAGAGGAACATTTGACTTCACTGTCAAGCATCTATTAAATAAACAGGCATCAAATCCGAAGACCGACTCAACCCGAAGTTGAGAAGAACATCTGACCTCAACGTCAGACATCTGTTAAACAAACAGGCATCGAACCCGAAGGGAGGCTCAACCCGAAGTTGATAAGAACATTAGACCTCGCCGTCAGGCATCTGCTAAAAAAACAGGCATCGAACCCGAAGGCCGCCTTAACCCGAAGTTTAGAAGAACATTTGACCTCGCCGTCAGGCATCTATTAAACAAACAGGCATCAAACCCGAAGGCCGTCTCAAACTTTAATTGAGAAGAACATCTGACCTCGCCGTCAAACATCTGTTAAACAAACAGGCATCGAACCCGAAGGTCGGCTCAACTTGAAGTTGAGAGGAACATCAGACCTCCCGATCAGGCATTAGTTAAACAAACAGGCATCGAACCTGAAGGCCGGCATAACACGAAGTTGAGAAGAACATCTGACCTCGTTGTAAGGCATATGATAAACAAACAGGCATCGAATTTGATGGCCGACTCAACCCGAAGTTTAGAAGAACATCTAACCTTGTTGTCAGGCTTTAGTTAAACAAACAGGAATCGAACCCGAAGACCGGTTCAACCCGAAGTTGACAAGAACATCTGACCTAGCCGCTAGGCATCTGTTAGACAAACAGGCATCAAACCCAAAGGCCGGCTCAACCCGAACTTGAGAAGAACATCTGACCTCGCCGTCAAGCATCTGTTAAACAAAAAGGTGTGGAACCCGAAGGCCGGCTCAACCTGAAGTTGAGAAGAATATCTGACCTTGCCGTCAGGCATCTGTTAAATAAACAGGCACGAAAGCCGTTTCAACCCTTTGTTGAGAAGAACATTTGACCTCGCCGTCAAACATCTGTTAAACAATCAAGTATCGCACCCGAAGGCCGGCTCAACTTGAAGTTGAGAGGAACATCAGACCTCCCGATCAGGCATTAGTTAAACAAATAGGCATCGAACCTGAAGGCCGGCATAACACGAAGTTGAGAAGAACATCTGACCCTGTTGTAAGGCATATGTTAAACAAACAGGCATCGAATTTGATGGCCGATTCAATCTGATGTTTAGAAGAGCATCTGACCTCGTTGTCAGGCTTTAGTTAAACAAACAGGAATCGAACCCGAAGACCGGTTCAACCCGAAGTTGAGAAGAACATCTGACCTAGCCGCTAGGCATCTGTTAGACAAACAAGCATCCAACCCAAAGGCCGGCTCAACCCGAACTTGAGAACAACATCTGACCTCGCCGTCAAGCATCTGTTAAAGAAAAAGGTGTGGAACCCGAAGGCAAGCTCAACTTGAAGTTGAGAAGAATATCTGACCTCGCCGTCAGGCATCTATTAAATAAACAGGCATGAAAGCCGTTTCAACCCTTTGTTGAGAAGAACATCTGACCTCGCCGTCAAACATTTGTTAAACAATCAAGTATCGAACCCGAGGCTGGCTCACCTTGAAGTTGAGAGGAACATCTGACCTCCCCATCAGGCATTAGTTAAACAAACAAGCATCGAACCCGAAGGCCGGCACAACACGGAGTTGAGAAGAACATCTGACCTCAATGTCAGGCATCTGTTAAACAAACAGGCATCGAACCCGAAGGGCGGCTCAACCCAAAGTTGATAAGAACATTAGACCTCGCCCTCAGGCATCTGTTAAAAAAATAGGCATCAAATCCGATGGCCGCCTTAACCTAAAGTTCAGAAGAACATTTGACCTCGCCGTCAGGCATTTATTAAACAAACAGGCATCGAACCCGAAGGCCGTCTCAAACCTTAATTGAGAAGAACATCTAACCTCATCGTCAAACATCTGTTAAACAAACAGGCATCGAACACGAAGGGCGGCTCACCTTGAAGTTGAGAGGAACATCTGACCTCCCCATCTGGCATTAGTTAAACAAACAGGCATCAAACCCGAAGGTCGGATCAACATGAAGTTGAGAGGAACATTTGACTTCACTGTCAAGCATCTATTAAACAAACAGGCATCAAATCCGAAGACCGGCTCAACCCGAAGTTGAGAAGAACATCTGACCTCAATGTCAGGCATCTGTTAAACAAACAAGCATCGAACCCGAAGGGAGGCTCAACCCGAATTTGAAAAGAACATTAGACCTTGCCGTCAGGCATCTGTTAAAAAAACAGGCATCGAACCCGAAGGCCGCCTCAACCCGAAGTTCATAAGAACATTTGACCTCGCCGTCTGGCATCTATTAAACAAACAGGCATCGAACCCGAAGGCCGTCTCAAACCTTAATTAAGAAGAACATCTGACCTCGCCTTCAAACATCTGTTAAACAAACAGGCATCAAACCCGCAGGCCGGCTCAACTTGAAGTTGAGAGGAACATCAGACCTCCCGATCAGGCATTAGTTAAACAAACAGGCATCGAACCTGAAGGCCGGCATAACACGAAGTTGAGAAGAACATCTGACCTCGTTGTAAGGCATATGTTAAACATACAGGCATCGAATTTGATGGCCGACTCAACCCGAAGTTTAGAAGAACATCTGACCTCGTTGTCAGGCTTTAGTTAAACAAACAGGAATCGAACCCGAAGATCGGTTCAACCCGAAGTTGAGAAGAACATCTGACCTAGCCGCTAGGCATCTGTTAAACAAAGAGGCATCAAACCCAAAGGCCGGCTCAACCCGAACTTGAGAAGAACATCTGACCTTGCCGTCAAGCATCTGTTAAACAAAAAGGTGTGGAACCCGAAGGCCGGCACAACCTGAAGTTGAGAAGCATATCTGACCTCGCCATCAGGCATCTGTTAAACAAACAGGCACGAAAGCCGTTTCAACCCTTTGTTTAGAAGAACATCTGACCTCGCCGTCAAACATCTGTTAAACAATCAAATATCGAACCCGAGGCCGGCTCACCTTGAAGTTAAGAGGAACATCTGACCTCCCCATCAAGCAATAGTTAAACAAACAAGCATCGAACCCGAAGGCCGGCACAACACAGAGTTGAGAAGAACATCTGACCTCAACGTCAGGCATCTGTTAAACAAACAGGCATCGAACCCGAAGGGCGGCTCAACCCGAAGTTTATAAGGACATTAGACCTCGCCGTCAGGCATCTGTTAAAAAAATAGGCATCGAATGCGATGGCCGCCTTAACCCAAAGGTCAGAAGTACATTTGACCTCGCCGTCAGGCATTTATTAAACAAACAGGCATCAAACCCGAAGGCCGTCTCAAACCTTAATTGAGAAGAACATCTGACCTCATCGTCAAACATCTGTTAAACAAACAGGCATCGAACACGAAGGGCGGCTCACCTTGAAGTTTAGAGGAACATCTGACCTCCCCATCTGGCATTAGTTAAACAAACAGGCATCAAACCCGAAGGTCGGATCAAAATGAAGTTGAGAGGAACATTTGACTTCACTGTCAAGCATCTATTAAATAAACAGGCATCAAATCCGAAGACCGGATCAACCCGAAGTTGAGAAGAACATCTGACCTCAACGTCAGGCATCTGTTAAACAAACAGGCATCGAACCCGATGGGAGGCTCAACCCGAAGTTGATAAGAACATTAGACCTCGCCGTCAGGCATCTGCTAAAAAAACAGGCATCGAACCCGAAGGCCGCCTTAACCCGAAGTTTAGAAGAACATTTGACCTCGCCGTCAGGCATCTATTAAACAAACAGGCATCAAACCCGAAGGCCGTCTCAAACCTTAATTGAGAAGAACATCTGACCTCGCCGTCAAACATCTGTTAAACAAACAGGCATCGAACCCGAAGGTCGGCTCAACTTGAAGTTGAGAGGAACATCAGACCTCCCGATCAGGCATTAGTTAAACAAACAGGCATCGAACCTGAAGGCCGGCATAACACGAAGTTGAGAAGAACATCTGACCTCGTTGTAAGGCATATGTTAAACATACAGGCATCGAATTTGATGGCCGACTCAACCCGAAGTTTAGAAGAACATCTGACCTCGTTGTCAGGCTTTAGTTAAACAAACAGGAATCGAACCCGAAGACCGGTTCAACCCGAAGTTGAGAAGAACATCTGACCTAGCCGCTAGGCATCTGTTAAACAAAGAGGCATCAAACCCAAAGGCCGGCTCAACCCGAACTTGAGAAGAACATCTGACCTTGCCGTCAAGCATCTGTTAAACAAAAAGGTGTGGAACCCGAAGGCCGGCACAACCTGAAGTTGAGAAGCATATCTGACCTCGCCATCAGGCATCTGTTAAACAAACAGGCACGAAAGCCGTTTCAACCCTTTGTTTAGAAGAACATCTGACCTCGCCGTCAAACATCTGTTAAACAATCAAATATCGAACCCGAGGCCGGCTCACCTTGAAGTTAAGAGGAACATCTGACCTCCCCATCAAGCAATAGTTAAACAAACAAGCATCGAACCCGAAGGCCGGCACAACACAGAGTTGAGAAGAACATCTGACCTCAACGTCAGGCATCTGTTAAACAAACAGGCATCGAACCCGAAGGGCGGCTCAACCCGAAGTTTATAAGGACATTAGACCTCGCCGTCAGGCATCTGTTAAAAAAATAGGCATCGAATGCGATGGCCGCCTTAACCCAAAGGTCAGAAGTACATTTGACCTCGCCGTCAGGCATTTATTAAACAAACAGGCATCAAACCCGAAGGCCGTCTCAAACCTTAATTGAGAAGAACATCTGACCTCATCGTCAAACATCTGTTAAATAAACAGGCATCGAACACGAAGGGCGGCTCACCTTGAAGTTTAGAGGAACATCTGACCTCCCCATCTGGCATTAGTTAAACAAACAGGCATCAAACCCGAAGGTCGGATCAAAATGAAGTTGAGAGGAACATTTGACTTCACTGTCAAGCATCTATTAAATAAACAGGCATCAAATTCGAAGACCGGATCAACCCGAAGTTGAGAAGAACATCTGACCTCAACGTCAGGCATCTGTTAAACAAACAGGCATCGAACCCGATGGGAGGCTCAACCCGAAGTTGATAAGAACATTAGACCTCGCCGTCAGGCATCTGCTAAAAAAACAGGCATCGAACCCGAAGGCCGCCTTAACCCGAAGTTTAGAAGAACATTTGACCTCGCCGTCAGGCATCTATTAAACAAACAGGCATCAAACCCGAAGGCCGTCTCAAACCTTAATTGAGAAGAACATCTGACCTCGCCGTCAAACATCTGTTAAACAAACAGGCATCGAACCCGAAGGTCGGCTCAACTTGAAGTTGAGAGGAACATCAGACCTCCCGATCAGGCATTAGTTAAACAAACAGGCATCGAACCTGAAGGCCGGCATAACACGAAGTTGAGAAGAACATCTGACCTCGTTGTAAGGCATATGTTAAACAAACAGGCATCGAATTTGATGGCCGACTCAACCCGAAGTTTAGAAGAACATCTGACCTCGTTGTCAGGCTTTAGTTAAACAACCAGGAATCGAACCCGAAGACCGGTTCAACCCGAAGTTGAGAAGAACATCTGACCTAGCCGCTAGGCATCTGTTAGACAAACAGGCATCAAACCCAAAGGCCGGCTCAACCCGAACTTGAGAAGAACATCTGACCTCGCCGTCAAGCATCTGTTAAACAAAAAGGTGTGGAACCCGAAGGCCGGCTCAACCTGAAGTTGAGAAGAATATCTGACCTCGCCGTCAGGCATCTGTTAAATAAACAGGCACGAAAGCCGTTTCAACCCTTTGTTGAGAAGAACATCTGACCTCGCCGTCAAACATCTGTTAAACAATCAAGTATCGCCCCCGAAGGCCGGCTCAACTTGAAGTTGAGAGGAACATCAGACCTCCCGATCAGGCATTAGTTAAACAAATAGGCATCGAACCTGAAGGCCGGCATAACACGAAGTTGAGAAGAACATCTGACCTCGTTGTAAGGCATATGTTAAACAAACAGGCATCGAATTTGATGGCCGACTCAATCTGATGTTTAGAAGAGAATCTGACCTCGTTGTCAGGCTTTAGTTAAACAAACAGGAATCGAACCCGAAGACCGGTTCAACCCGAAGTTGAGAAGAACATCTGACCTAGCCGCTAGGCATCTGTTAGACAAACAAGCATCAAACCCAAAGGCCGGCTCAACCCGAACTTGAGAACAACATCTGACCTCGCCGTCAAGCATCTGTTAAAGAAAAAGGTGTGGAACCCGAAGGCCAGCTCAACTTGAAGTTGAGAAGAATATCTGACCTCGCCGTCAGGCATCTATTAAATAAACAGGCACGAAAGCCGTTTCAACCCTTTGTTGAGAAGAACATCTGACCTCGCCGTCAAACATTTGTTAAACAATCACGTATCGAACCCGAGGCTGGCTCACCTTGAAGTTGAGAGGAACATCTGACCTCCCCATCAGGCATTAGTTAAACAAACAAGCATCGAACCCGAAGGCCGGCACAACACGGAGTTGAGAAGAACATCTGACCTCAATGTCAGGCATCTGTTAAACAAACAGGCATCGAACCCGAAGGGCGGCTCAACCCGAAGTTGATAAGAACATTAGACCTCGCCGTCAGGCATCTGTTAAAAAATAGGCATCAAATCCGATGGCCACCTTAACCTAAAGTTCAGAAGAACATTTGACCTCGCCGTCAGGCATTTATTAAACAAACAGGCATCGAACCCGAAGGCCGTCTAAAACCTTAATTGAGAAGAACATCTGACCTCATCGTCAAACATCTGTTAAACAAACAGGCATCGAACACGAAGGGCGGCTCACCTTGAAGTTGAGAGGAACATCTGACCTCCCCATCTGGCATTAGTTAAACAAACAGGCATCAAACCCGAAGGTCGGATCAACATGAAGTTGAGAGGAACATTTGACTTCACTGTCAAGCATCTATTAAACAAACAGGCATCAAATCCGAAGACCGGCTCAACTCGAAGTTGAGAAGAACATCTGATCTCAATGTCAGGCATCTGTTAAACAAACAAGCATCGAACCCGAAGGGAGGCTCAACCCGAATTTGAAAAGAACATTAGACCTTGCCGTCAGGCATCTGTTAAAAAAACAGGCATCGAACCCGAAGGCCGCCTCAACCCGAAGTTCATAAGAACATTTGACCTCGCCGTCAGGCATCTATTAAACAAACAGGCATCGAACCCGAAGGCCGTCTCAAACCTTAATTAAGAAGAACATCTGACCTCGCCTTCAAACATCTGTTAAACAAACAGGCATCGAACCCGCAGGCCGGCTCAACTTGAAGTTGAGAGGAACATCAGACCTCCCCATCAGGCATTAGTTAAACAAACAAGCATCGAACCTGAAGGCCGACACAACACGAAGTTGAGAAGAACATCTGACCTCGTTGTCAGGCATATGTTAAACAAACAGGCATCGAATTTGATGGCGGACTCAACCCAAAGTTTAGAAGAACATCTGACCTCGCTGTCAGGCTTTAGTTAAACAAACAGGAATCGAACCCGAAGACCGGTTCAACCCGAAGTTGAGAAGAACATCTGATCTAGCCGCTAGGCATCAGTTAAACAAACCGGCATCAAACCCAAAGGCCGACTCAACCCGAACTTGAGAAGAACATCTGACCTCGCTGTCAAGCATCTGTTAAAGAAAAAGGTGTGGAACCCGAAGGCCGGCTCAACCTGAAGTTGAGAAGAATATCAGACCTCGTCGTCAGGCATCTGTTAAATAAACAGGCACAAAGGCCATTTCAACCATTAGTTGAGAAGAACATCTGACCTCGCCGTCAAACATCTGTTAAACAATCCGGTATCGAACCCGAGGTCGGCTCACCTTGAAGTTGAGAGGAACATCTGACCTCCCAATCAGGCATTAGTTAAACAAACAGGCATCGAACCGGAAGGCCGACACAACACGGAGTTGAGAAGAACATCTGACCTTAACGTCAGGGATCTGTTAAACAAACAGGCATCAAACCCGAAGGGCGGCTCAACCCGAAGTTGATAAGAACATTAGACCTCGCCATCAGGCATCTGTTAAAAAAACAGGCATCGAATCCGATGGCCGCCTTAACCCAAAGTTCAGAAGAACATTTGACCTCGCCGTCAGGCATTGATTAAACAGACAGGCATCGAACCCAAAGGCCGTCTCAAACCTTAATTGAGAAGAACATCTGACCTCGTCATCAAACATCTGTTAAACAAACAGGCATCGAACACGAAGGGCGGCTCACCTTGAAGTTGAGAGGAACATCTGTCCTCCCCATCTGGCATTAGTTAAACAAACAGGCATCAAACTCGAAGGTCGGAACAGCATGAAGTTGAGAGGAACATTTGACTTCACTGTCAAGCATCTATTAAATAAACAGGCATCAAATCCGAAGACCGGCTCAACCCGAAGTTGAGAAGAACATCTGACCTCAACGCCAGGCATCTGTCAAACAAACAGGCATCGAGCCTGAAGGGAGGCTCAACCCGAAGTTGAAAAGAACATTAGACCTTGCCGTCAGGCATCTGTTAAAAAAACAGGCATCAAACCCGAAGGCCGCCTCAACCCGAAGTTCATAAGAACATTTGACCTCACCGTCAGGCATCTATTAAACAAACTGGCATCGAACCCGAAGGCCGTCTCAAACCTTAATTGAGAAGAACATCTGACCTCGCTGTCAAACATCTTTTAAAAAAACAGGCATCGAACCTGAAGGCCAACTCAACTTGAAGTTGAGAGGAACATCAGACCTCCCCATCAGGCATTAGTTAAACAAACAGGCATCGAACCTGAAGGCCGGCACAATACGAAGTTGAGAAGAACATCTGACATCGTTGTCAGGCATATGTTAAACAAACAGGCATCGAATTTGATGGCCGACTCAACCCGAAGTTTAGAAGAACATCTGACCTCGCTGTCAGGCTTTAGTTAAACAAACAGGAATCGAACCCGAAGACCGGTTCAACCCGAAGTTGAGAAGAACATCTGACCTAGCCGCCAGGCATCTGTTAAACAAACAGGCATCAAACCCAAAGGTCGGCTCAACCCGAACTTGAGAAGAACATCTGACCTCGCTGTCAAGCATCTGTTAAACAAAAAGGTGTGGAACCCGAAGGCCGGATCAACTTGAAGTTGAGAAGAATATCTGACCTCGCCGTCAGGCATCTATTAAATAAACAGGCATGAAGGCCGTTTCAACCCTTAGTTGAGACGAACATCTGACCTCGCCGTCAAACATCTGTTAAACAATCAGGTATCAAACCCAAGGCCGACTCACCTTGAAGTTGAGAGGAACAATATGACCTCCCCATCAGGCATTAGTTAAACAAACAGGCATCGAACCCGAAGGCCGGCACAACACGAAATTGAGAAGAACATCTGACCTCGCCGTCAGGCATCTGTTAAACAAACAGGCATCGAACCGGAAGGCCGGCTCAATACGAAGTTGAGAGGAGCATCTGACGTCCACGTCAGGAATCTGTTAAACAAACAGGCATCGAACCAAAAGGTCGGCTCAACATGAAGTTGAGAGGAACATTTGACTTCACTGTCAAGCATCTGTTAAATAAACAGGCATCAAATCTGAAGGACGGCTCAACCCGAAGTTGAGAAGAACATCTGACCTCAACGTCAGGCATCTGTTAAACAAACAGGCATCGAACCCAAAGCGCGGCTCAACCCGAAGTTGATAAGAACATTAGACCTCGCCGTAAGGCATCTGTTAAAAAAACAGGCATTGAATCCGAAGGCCGCCTTAACCCAAAGTTCAGAAGAACATTTGACCTCGCCGTCAGGCATTTATTAAACAAACAGGCATCGAACCCGGAGGTCGTCTCAAACCTTAATTGAGAGGAACATCTGACCTCGTCGTCAAACATCTGTTAAACAAACAGGCATCGAACACGAAGGGCGGCTCACCTTGAAGTTGATAGGAACATCTGACCTCCCCATCTGGCATTAGTTAAACAAACAGGCATCAAACCCGAGGTCAGATCAACATGAAGTTGAGAGGAACATTTGACTTCACTATCAAGCATCTATTAAACAAACAGGAATCAAATCCGAAGACCGGCTCAACCCGAAGTTGAGAAGAACATCTGACCTCAACGTCAGGCATCTGTTAAACAAACAGGCATCGAACCCGAAGGGTGGCTCAACCCAAAGTTGATAAGAACATTAGACCTCGACGTCAGGCATCTGTTAAAAAAACTGGCATCGAACCCGAAGGCCGCCTCTACCGGAAGTTTAGAAGAACATTTGACCTCGCCGTCAGGCATCTATTAAACAAACAAGCATCGAACCCGAAGGCCGTCTCAAACCTTAGTTGAGAAGAACATCTGACCTCGCTGTCAAACATCTGTTAAACAAACAGGCATCGAACCCGAAGGCCGGCTCAACTTGAAGTTGAGAGGAGCATCAGACCTCCCCATCAAGCATTAGTTAAACAAACAGGCATCGAACCTGAAGGCCGGCACAACATGAAGTTGAGAAGAACATCTGACCTCGTTGTCAGGCATATGTTAAACAAACAGGCATCGAATTTGATGGCCGACTCAACCCGAAGTTTAGAAGAACATCTGACCTCGGTGTCAGGCTTTAGTTAAACAAACAGGAATCGAACCCGAAGACCGGTTCAACCTGAAGTTGAAAAGAACATCTGACTTAGCCGCCAGGAATCTGTTAAACAAACAGGCATCGAACCCAAAGGCCGGCTCAACCCGAACTTGAGAAGAACATCTGACCTCGCCGTCAAGCATCTGTTAAACAAAAAGGTGTGCAACCCGAAGGCCGGATCAACCCGAAGTTGAGAAGAATATCTGACCTCGCCGTCAGGCATCTGTTAAATAAACAGGCACGAAGGCCGTTTTAACACTTAGTTGAGAAGAACATCTGACCTCGCCGTCTAACATCTGTTAAACAATCAGGTATCGAACCCGAGGCCGGCTCACCTTGAAATTGAGAGGAAAATCTGACCTCCTCATCAGGCATTAGTTAAACAAACAGGCATCAAACCCGTAGGCCGGCACAACACGAAGTTGAGAAGAACATCTGACCTCGCTGCAGGCATCTGTTAAACATACAGGCATCGAACCCGAAGGCCGGCTCAGCACGAAGTTGAGAGGAGCATCTGACGTCGCCGTCAGGCATCTGTTAAACAAACAGGCATCGAACCCGAAGGTCGGCTCAACATGAAGTTGAGAGGAACATTTGACTTCACTGTCAAGCATCTGTTAAACAAACAGGCATCAAATTCGAAGGACGGCTCAACCCGAAGTTGAGAAGAATATCTGACCTCAACGTCAGGCATCTGTTAAACAAACAGGCATCGAAGCCGAAGGGCGGCACAACCCGAAGGTGATAAGAACATTAAACCTCGCCGTCAGGCATCTGTTAAAAAAATAGGCATCGAATCCGAAGGCCGCCTTAACCCAAAGTTCAGAAGAACATTTGACCTCGCCGTCAGGCATTTATTAAACAAATAGGCATCGAACCCGAAGGTCGTCTCAAACCTTAATTGAGAAGAACATCTGACCTCATCGTCAAACATCTGTTAAACAAACAGGCATCGAACACGAAGGGCGGCTCACCTTGAAGTTGAGAGGAACATCTGACCTCCGCATCAGGCATTAGTTAAACAAACACGCATGGAACCCGAAAGTCGGATCAACATGAAGTAGAGAGGAACATTTGACTTCATTGTCAAGCATCTATTAAACAAACGGGCATCAAATCCGAAGACCGGCTCAACCCGAAGTTGAGAAGAATATCTGACCTTAACGTAAGGCATCTCTTAAACAAACAGGCATCGAACCCGAAGGGCGGCTCAACCCGAAGTTGATAAGAACATTTGACCTTGCCGTCAGGCATCTGTTAAAAAAATGGTATCGAACCCGAAGGCCGCCTCAACCGGAAGTTAGAAGAACATTTGACCTCGTCGTCTGGCATCTATTAAATAAACAGGCATCAAACCCGAAGGCCGTCTCAAACCTTAATTGAGAAGAACATCTGACCTTGCTGTCAAACATCTGTTAAACAAACAGACATCGAACTCGAAGGCCGGCTCAACTTGAAGTTGAGAGGAACATCTGACCTCCCCATCAGGCATTAGTTAAACAAACAGGCATCGAACCTGAAGGCCGGTACAACACGAAGTTGAGAAGAACATCTGACCTTGCTGTCAGGCATATGTTAAACAAACAAGCATCGAATTTAATGGCCGACTCAACTTGATGTTTAGAAGAGCGTCTGACCTCGCTATCAGGCTTTAGTTAAACAAACAGGAATCGAACCCGAAGACCGGCTCAACCCGAAGTTGAGAAGAACATCTGACCTAGCCGCCAAGCATTTGTTAAACAAACAGGCATCGAACCCAAAGGCCGGCTCAACCCGAAGTTGAGAAGAACATCTGACCTCGCCGTCAAGCATCTGTTAAACAAAAAGGTGTGGAACCCAAAGGCCGGCTCAACCCGAAGTTGAGAAGAATATCTGACCTCGCCGTCAGGCATCTGTTAAATAAACAGGCATCAAACCCGAAGGCCGTCTCAACCCTTAGTTGAGAAGAATATCTAACCTCTCCGTCAAACATTTGTTAAATAATCAGATATCGAACCCGAAGGCCGGCTCACCTTAAAGTTGAGAGGTACATCTGACCTCCCCATCAGGCATTAGTTAAACAAACAAGCATCAAACCCGAAGGCCGGCACAACACGAAGTTGAGAAGAACATCTGACCTCGCTTTTAGGCATCTGTTAAACAAACACACATCGAACCCGAAGGCCGGCTCAACACGAAGTTTAGAGGAACATCTGACCTCGCTGTCAGGCATCTATTAAACAAACAGGCATCGAACCCGAAGGTCGGTTCAACATGAAGTTGACAGGAACATTTGACTTCACTGTCAAGCATCTGTTAAACAAACAGGCATTAAATCTAAAGGTCGGCTCAACCCGAAGTTGAGAAGAACATCTGACCTCAATGTCAGGCATTTGTTAAATAAACAAGCATCGAACCCGAAGGACGGCTCAACCCGAAGTTGATAAGAACATTAGAACTCGCCGTCAGGAATCTGTTAATAAAACAGGGATCGAACTTGAAGGCTTCCTCAACCCGAAGTTTAGAAGAACATTTGACCTCACCGTCAGGCATTATTAAACAAACAGGCATCGAACCCGAAGGCCGTCTCAAACCTTAATTGAGAAGAACATATGACCTCACCGTCAAACTTCTGTTAAACAAACATGCATCGAACCCGAAGGCCAGCTCAAGTTGAGGTTGAGAGGAACATCTGACCTCCCCATCAGGCATTAGTTAAACAAACAGGCATCGAACCTGAAGGCCGGCACAACACGAATTGAGAAGAACATCTGACCTCGCTGTCAGGCATATGTTAAACAAACAGGCATCGAATTTGATGGCCGACTCAACACAAAGTATAGAAGAACATCTGACCTCGCTCTCAGGCTTTAGTTAAACAAACAGGAATCAAACCCGAAGACCGGCTCAACCCGAAGTTGAGAAGAACATCTGACCTAGCCGCCAGGCATCTGTTAATCAAATAGGCATCAAACCCAAAGGCCGGCTCAACCCGAAGTTGGAACAACATCTGACCTCGCTGTCAAGCATCTGTTAAACAAAAAGGTGTGGAACCCGAAGGCCAGCTCAATCTGAAGTTGAGAAAAATTTCTAACCTCGCCGTCAGGCATCTGTTAAATAAACAGGCATCAAACCCGAAGGCTGTCTCACCCCTTAGTGGAGAAGAACATCTGACCTCGCCGTCAAACATCTGTTAAACAATCAGGTATCAAACCCGAAGGCTGGCTCTCCTTGAAGTTGAGAGGAACATCTGACCTCCTTATCAGGCACTAGTTAAACAAACAGACATCGAACCCGAAGGCCGGCACAACACGAAGTTGAGAAGAACATCTGACCTCGCCGTTAGCCATCTGTTAAACAAACAGGCGTCGAACCCGAAGGTCGGCTCAACATGAAGTTAAGAGGAACATTTGACTTCACTGTCAAGCATCTGTTAAACAAACAGGCATCAAATCCGAAGGCCGGCTCAACCCGAAGTTGAGAAGAACATCTGACCTCAACATTAGGCATCTGTAAAACAAATAGGCATCGAACCCGAAGGGAGGCTCAACCCGAAGTTGATAAGAACATTAGACCTCGCCGTCAGGAGTCTGTTAAAAAAACAAGCATTGAACCCGAAGGCCTCCTCAACCCAAAGTTCAGAAGAACATCTGACCTCGCAGTCAGGCATTTATTAAACAAACAAACATCCAACCCGAAGGCCGTCTCAAACCTTAAGTGAGAAGAACATATGACCTCGCCGTCAAACATCTGTTAAACAAACAGGCATCGAACCCGAAGTTCGGCTCAAGCTGAAGTTGGGAAGAACATCTAACCTCCCCATCAGGCATTAGTTAAACAAACAGGCATCAAACCTGAAAGCTGGCACAACACAAAGTTGAGAAGAACATCTGACCTCGCTGTCAGGCATATGTTAAACAAACAAGCTTCAAATTTGATGGCCGACTCAACCCGAGGTTTAGAAGAACATCTGACCTTGATGTCAGGCTTTAGTTAAACAAACAGGAATCGAGCCCGAAGACCGGCTCAACCCGAAGTTGAGAAGAACATCTGACCTAGCCGCCAGACATCTGTTAGACAAACAGGCATCGAACCCAAAGGCCGACTCGGCCCGAAGTTGATAAGAACATCTGACTCGCCGTCAAGCATCTGTTAAACGAAAAGGTGTGGAACCCGAAGGCAGGCTCAACCCGAAGTTGAGAAGAATATCTGACCTCGCCGTCACGAATCTGTTAAATAAACAGGCTTCAAACCCGAAGGCCGTCTCAACCCTTAGTTGAGAAGAATATCTGACCTTGCCGTCAAACATCTATTAAATAATCAGGTATCGAACCCGAAGGCTGGCTCACCGTGAAGTTGAGGGGAACATCTGACCTCCCCATCAGGCCTTAGTTAAACAAACATGCATCGAACCCGAAGGCCTGCACAACACGAAGTTGAGAAGAACATCTGACCTCAACGTCAGGCATCTGTAAAGCAAACAGGCATCGAACCCGAAGGGCGGCTCAACCCGAAGTTGATAAGAACATTAGACCTCGCCGTCAGGCATCTGTTAAAAAAACAGGCATCAAACCCAAAGGCCGCCTCAACCCGAAGTTTAGAAGAACATTTGACCTCGCCGTGAGGCATTTATTAAACAAACATGCATCGAACCCGAAGTCCGTCTCAAACCTTAAGTGAGAAGAACATATGACCTCACCGTCAAACATCTGTTAAACAAACAGGTATCGAACCCCAAGGCCGGCTCATGTTGAAGTTGAGAGGAACATCTAACCTCCCCATCGGGCATTAGTTAAACAAACAGGCATCAAACCTGAAGGCCCGCACAACACGAAGTTGAGAAGAACATCTGACCTCGCTGTCAGGCATATGTTAAACAAACAGGCATCGAATTTGATGGCCGACTCAACCCGAAGTTTAGAAGAACATCTGACCTTGCTGTCAGGCTTTAGTTAAACAAACAGGAATCGAACCCGAAGACTGGCTCAACCCGAAGTTGAGAAGAACATCTAACCTAGCCGCCAGACATTTTTTAAACAAATAGGCATCGAACCCAAAGGCCGGCTCAACCCAAAGTTGATAAGAACATCTGACTCGCCGTCAAGCATCTGTTAAAGAAAAAGGTGTGGAACCCGAAGGCCGGCTCAACCCGAAGTTGAGAAGAATATCTGACCTCGCCGTCAGGAATCTGTTAAATAATCAGGTATCGAACCTGAAGGCTGGCTCACCTTCAAGTTGAGGGGAACATCTGACCTCCCCATCAGGCATTAGTTAAACAAACATGCATCGAACCCGAAGGCCGGCAAAACACGAAGTTGAGAAGAACATCTGACCTCAATGTCAGACATCTGTTAAACAAACAGACATCAAACCCGAAGGGCGGCTCAACCCGAAGTTGATAACAACATTATACCTCGCCGTCAGGCATCTGTTAAAGAAATAGGATTTGAATACAAAGGCCGCCTCAGCCCGAAGTTCAGAAGAATATTTGACCTCGCCGTTAGACATCTATTAAACAAACAGGCATCGAACCCGAAGGCCGGCTCAAACCTAAATTGAGAAGAATATCTAACCTCGCCGTCAAACATCTGTTAAAAAAACAGGCATCGAACCCAAAGGCCGGTTCAACTTGAAGTTAAGAGGAACATCTGACCTCCCCATCAGGCATTAGTTAAACAAACAGGCATCGAACCTGAAGGTCGGCACAACACGAAGTTGAGAAGAACATCTGACCTTGCTTTCAGGCATATGTTAAACAAACATGCATCGAATTTGATGGCCGACTCAACCTGAATTTTAGAAGAACATTTGACCTCGTTGTCAGGGTTTAGTTAAACAAACAGGAATCGAACCCAAAGCCCGGCTCAACCCAAAGTTGAGAAGAACATCTGACCTAGCCGCCAGGCATCTCTTAAACAAACAGGCATCGAACCCAAAGGCTGGCTCAATTCGAAGTTGAGAAGAACATCTGACCTCGCTGTCAAGCATCTGTTAAACAAAAAGGTGTGGAACCCGAAGGCCGGCTCAACCCAAAGTTGAGAAGAATATATGACCTCGCCGTCAGGCATCTGTTAAATAAACAGGCATCAAACCCGAAGGCCGTCTCAACCCTTAGTTGAGAAGAACATCTGACCTCGCTGTCAAACTTCTGTTAAACAATCAGGTATCGAACCCGAAGGTCGGCTCACCTTGAAGTTGAGAGGAACATCTGACCTCCCCATCACGCATTTGTTAAACAAACAGACAACGAACCCGGAGGCCGGCTCAACATGATGTTGAGAAGAATATCTGACCTTGCCGTCAGGCATAAGTTAAACAAACAGGAATTGAACCCGAAGGTCGGCTTAACCCGAAGTTGAGAAGACCATCTGACCTCACAGTCAGGCATCTGTTAACAAACATGCGTCGAACCCGAAGGCCGGCTCAACACGAAGTTGAGAGGAACATTTGACCTCACCGTGAGGCATCTACTAAACAAACAAGCATCGAACCCGAAGGGCGGCTCAACCAGAAGTTGATAAGAATATTAGACCTCACCATTAGGAATCTATTAAACACACAGGTAGTGAACCCGAAGGCCGGCTAAACACGAATTTGAGAGGAACATTTGACCTTTCCGTTAGACGTCTGTTAAATAAACAGGCATCGAACCCGAAGGGCGGCTCAACCCGAATTTGAGAAGAAGATTTGACCTCGCTGTCAGGAATCTGTTAAACAAATAGGCATCGAACCCGAAAGCCGGCTCACCACGAAGTTCATAGGAATATCTGACCTCATCGTCAAGCATCTGTTAAACAAATAGGCATCAAACATGAAGTCCAACTCAACACGAAGTTGAGAGCAACATCTGACTTCGCTGTCAGGCATCTGTTAAACAAACAGGCATCGAACCCGAAGGTCGGCTCAACACGAAGTTGAGAGAACTTTTCACCTCGCCGTCAGACATCTGTTAAACAAACAGGCATCAAACCCGAAGGCCGACTCAACATGAATTTCATTAGAATACCTGACCTCGCCGTCAGGGATCTGTTAAACAAGCAGGCATCGAACACGAAGGCCGACTCAACCCGAAGTTGAGAAGAACATCTGACCTTGCTGTCAGACATCTATGAAACAAACAAGCATCGAATTTGATGGTCAGCTCAACCCGAAGTGTAGAAAAACATCTGACCTCGCTATCAGGCATCTGTTAAACAAACAGGCATCGAGCACGAAGGGCGGATCAACCTGAAGTTGAGAAGAACATCTGACCTCACTGTCAGGCATTTGTTAAACAAACAGGCATCGAACCCGAAGGGCGGCTCAACCTAAAGTTGAGAAAAACATCTGACCTCGCTGTCAAACATATGTTAAACAAACAGGCATCGAACCCGAAGGCCGGCTCAACACAAAGTTCATAGGAATATCTGACCTCGCTGTCAGGAATCTGTACAACAAATAGGCATCAAACACGAAGTCCCACTCAACATGAATTAATAGGAATATCTGACCTCGCCGTCAGGGATCTGTTAAACAAACAGGCATCGAACACGAAGGCCGGCTCAACCCAAAGTTGAGAAGAACATCTCACCTCGCTGTCAGGCATCTGTTAAACAAACAGGCATCGAATTTAATGGCAGGCTCAACCCGAAGTTGTGAAGAACTTCTAACCTCTCCGTCAGGCTTCTGTTAAACAAAGAGGCATTGAACCCGACAACCGGCTCCACCCGAAGTTTAGAGGAACATCTGACCTCGCCGTCAGGCATCCGTTAAACAAACAAGCGTCGAACCCGAAGGCCGGCTCAACACGAAGTTGAGAAGCACATCTGACCTCGCCGTAAGGGATTTGTTAAACAAAAAGGCATCAAACCTAGAGAACGCTCTACCTGAGGTTGAGAAGAATATCTGACCTTGCTATCAGGCATCTGTTAAACAAACAGGCATCGAATTTGATATCCGACTCAACCTGAAGTTGAGAAGAACATCTGAACTCATTTTCAGGCATCAGCTAAACAAACAGGAATCGAACCCAAAGGCCGGCTCAACCCGAAGTTGAGAAGAACATCTGACCTCGCTGTTAGGCATCTGTTAAACAAACAGGCATCGAACCCGAAGGCCGACACAACACGAAGTTGAGAAGTACATCTGACCTCTCCATCAGGGATCTGTCAAACAAAAGGCATCAAACCCGGAGGCCGGCTCAACCTGAGGTTGAGAAGAACATCTGACCTCGTTATCAGGCATCTGTTAAACAAATAGGCATCAAATTTGATGGCCGACTCAACCTGAAGTTGAGAAGAACATATGAACTCATTATCAGGCATCAGTTAAACAAACAGGAATCGAACCCGAAGGTCGGCTCAACCCGAAGTTGAGAAGAATATTTAACCTCTCCGTCAGGCATCTGTTAAAGAAACAGGCATCGAACCCGAAGGCCAGCTCAACACGAAGTTGAGAAGTACATCTAACCTCGCCGTCAGGCATATGTTAAACAAATAGGCATCGAACCCGGAGGCCGGCTAAACACGAAGTTGAGAAGAACATCTGACCTTACCGTCAGGTATCTGTTAAACAAACAGGCATCGAACCCGAAGGCCGGTTCAACAAGAAGTTGAGAGGAACATTTGACCTCGCCGTGAGGCATCTACTTAACAAACAGGCATCGAACCCGAAGGGCGGCTCAACCAGAAGTTGATAAGAACATTATACCTCGTCGTTAGGAATATGTTAAACAAACAGACATCTAAACTGAAGGCCGGCTCAACACGAAGCTAAGAGGGACATTTGACCTTGGCGTCAGGCATCTGTTAAAGAAACAGGCTGCGAACCCGAAGGGGGGCTCAACTCGAAGTTGAAAAGAACATCTGACCTCGCTGTCAGGCATCTGTTAAACAAACAAGCATCGAACCCGAATGTCGGCTCAACATAAAGTTCATAGGAATATCTGACCTCACGCGTCAGGGTTCTGTTAAACAAAAAGGCATCAAACCCGGAGGCCGGTTCAACCTGAGGTTGAGAAGAACATTTGACCTTGTTATCAGGAATCTGTTAAACAAATAGGCATCGGATTTGATGGCCGGCTCAACCCGAAGTTGGGAAGTACATCTGACCTCGCCGTCAGGCATATGTTAAATAAACAGGCATCGAACCCGGAGGCCGGCTCAACACGAAGTTGAGAAGAACATCTGATCTCGCCGTCTGGTATCTGTTAAACAAACAGGCATCGAACCCAAAGGCCGGTTCAACACAAAAGTCATAGGAATATCTGACCTCGCCGTTAGGCATCTATTAAACAAATAGGCATCGAACACGATGGTCGGCTCAACCCGAAGTTGAAAAGAACTTCTTACCTCTCCGTCAGGATTCTGTTAAACAAATAGACATCGAACCCAACGGCCGGCTCAACCCGAAGTTGAGAAGAACATCTGACCTCGCCGTCAGGCATCTGTTAAACAAACAGGCATCGAACCCGAAGGGTGGATCAACCCGAAGTTGAGAAGAACATCTGACCTCGCTGTCAAGCATCAATTAAACAAACAGACATCAAACCCGAAGGCCAGCTCAACACGAAGCTTATAATAATATCTGACCTCGCCATCAGGCATCTGTTAAACAAATAGGAATCGAACACGAAGGCCGACTCAACCCGAAGTAGTGAAGAACTTCTGACCACTCTGTCAGGCTTCTATTAAACAAACAAGCATCGAATTCCACGGCCGGCTCAACCCGAAGTTGAGAAGAACATCTGACATCGTCGTCAGGCATCTGGTAAACAAACAGGCATCGAACCCGAAGGCCGGCTCAACACGAAGTTTAGAAGTACATTTGACGTCGCCGTCAGGGATCTGTTAAACAAAAAGGCATCAAACCCGAAGGCCGTCTCAACCTGAAGTTGGGAAGAACATCTGACCTTGCTATCAGGCATCTGTTAAACAAACAGGCATCGAATTTGATGGCCGGTTCAAACCGAAGTTGAGAAGAACATCTGAACTCATTGTCAGGCATCATTTAAACAAACAGGAATCGAACCCGAAGGCCGGCTCAACCCGAAGTTGAGAAGAACATCTGACCTCGCCGTCAGGCATCTTTTAATCAAACAGGTATCGAACCCGAAGGTCGGCTCAACACGAAGTTGAGAAGTACATCTGACCTCGCCGTCAGGCATATATTAAACAAACATGCATCGAACCTAGAGTCCGGCTCAACACGAAGTTGAGAAGAACATTCGACCTCGCCGTCAAGTATCTCTTGAACAAACAGGCATCGAACCCGAAGGCCGGCTCAAAAAGAAGTTGAGTAGAACATCTGACCTCGCCTTCAGGTATCTATTAAACAAACAGGGATCGAACCCGAAGGCCGGCTCAACACGATGTTGAGAGGAACATTTGACCTCGCCGCGAGGCATCTACTTAACAAACAGGCATCGAACCCGAAGGGCGGCTCAACCAGAAGTTGATAAGAACATTAGACCTCGTCGTCAGGAATCTGTTAAACAAACAGGCATCGAACCCGATGGTCGGCTCAACACGAAGTTGAGAGGAACATTTGACTTCGGCATCAGGCATTTATGAAACTAACAGGCATCAAACCTGAAGGGGGGCTCAACGCGAAGTTGAGAAGAACATCTGACCTCGTTGTCAGGAATCTGTTAAACAAACAGGCATCAAACCCGAAGGCCGGCTCAACACGAAGTTCATAGGAATATCTGACCTCGCCGTCAGGCATCTATTAAACAAACAGGCATCGAACCCAAATGTCGGCTCAACACGAAGTTGAGAGGAACATTTGACCTCGCCGTCAGACATCTGTTAAACAAACAGGCATCGAACCTGAAGGGCGGCTCAACACGAACTTGAGAGGAACATCTAACCTGGCCGTCAGACATTTATTAAACAAACAAGCATCGAACCCGAAGGCCGGCTCAACACGAAGGTCACAGGAATATCTGACTTCGCCGTCAGGGATCTCTTAAACAAACAGGCAACGAACACGAAGGCCGACTCAACCCGAAGTTGAGAAGAACATTTCACCTCGCTGTCAGGCATCTGTTAAACAAACAGGCATTGAATTTGATGGTCGGCTCAACACGATGTTGAGAAGAACATCTAACCTCCCTGTCAGGCATCTTTTAAACAAACAGGCATCAACCCCGACGGCCGGCTCAACCCGAAGTGTAGAAGAAGATCTGACCTCGCCGTCAAGCATCTGTTAAACAAACAGGCATCGAACCCAAAGGCCGGCTCAACACGAAGTTCATAGGAATATCTGATCTCGCCATCAGGGATCTGTTAAACAAATAGTCATCGAACACAGAGTCCCGCTCAACACGAACTTGAGAGCAACATCTGACCTCGCCGTCAGGCATCTGTGAATCAAACAGGCATCGAACCCAAAGGCTGGCTCAACACGAAGTTGAGAGGAACATCTGACCTCTCCGTCAAGCATATGTTAACCAAATAGGCATCGAACCCGAAGGCCGACACAACCAAAAGTTGAGAAGAACATCTGACCTCGCCGTCAGGCATCTGTTAAACAAATAGGCATCGAACCCGAAAGCCGGCTCAACCTGAAGTTGAGAAGAATATCAGACCTCACCGTCAGGAATGTGTTAAACAAACAGGCATCGAATCGGAAGGCCGGCTCAACACGAAGTTTAGAGGAACATTTGACCTTGCCATCAGGCATTTGTTAAACAAACAGGCATCGAACCCGAAGGGCGGCTCAGCCCGATGTTGAGAAAAACATTTGACCTCGCTGTCAAGCATACGTTAAACAAACAGGCATCGAACCCAAAGGCCGGCTCAACACAAATTTCATAGGAATATCTGACCTTGCTGTCAGGCATCTGTTAAACAAATAGGCATCAAACACGAAGTCCCGCTCAACGCGAAGTTCATAGGAATATCTGACCTCGCTGTCAGGGATCTGTTAAACAACTAGGCATCGAACACGACGGCCGGCTCAACCCGAAGTTGAGAAGAACATCTGACCTCGCCGTCAGGCATCTGTTAAACAAACAGGCATCGAACCCGAAGGCTGGCTCAACACAAAGTTGGGAAGTACATATGACCTCGCCGTCAGGGATCTGTTAAACAAAAAGGCATCGAACCCGGAAGCCGGCTCAACCTGAAGTTTAGAAGAACATCTGACCTTGCTATCAGGCACCTGTTAAACAAACATGCATCGAATTTGATGGCCATATCAACCCGAAGTTGTGAAGAACTTCTGACCTCTCCGTCAGGCTTCTTTTAAACAAACAAGCATCGAACCCGACGGTCGGCTCAACCCGAAGTTGAGAAGAACATCTGACCTCGCCGTCAGGCATCTATTAAACAAACAGGCATCGAACCCGAAGGGCGGCTCAACCCGAAGTTTAGAAGAACATATGACCTCGCTATCAGGCATCTATTAAACAAACAGGCATCGAACGCGAAGGCCAGCTCAATACAAAGTTCATAGGAATATCTGACCTCGCCGTCAGGCATCTGTTAAACAAATAGGCATCGAACATGAAGTCTCGCTCAACATTAAGTTCATAGGATATCTAACCTCGCCGTCAAGGATCTGTTTAACAAACAGGCATCAAACACAAAGGCCGGCTCAACCCTAAGTGTAGAAGAACATCTGACTTCGCTGTCAGGCATCTGTTAAACAAACATGCATCAAATTTGATGGCCGGCTCAACCAAAGATGTGAACAACTTCTGACCTCTCTGTCAGGCTTCTGTTAAACAAACAGGCATCGAATTCGATGGCCGGCTCAACCCGAAGTTGAGAAGAACATATGACCTCGCCGTCAGGCATCTGTTAAACAAACATTCATCGAACCCGAAGGCCGGCTCAACACGAAGTTGAGAAGTACATCTGACCTCGACGTCAGGGACCTGTTAAACAAAAAGGCATCAAACCCGGAGGCTGGCTCAACCTGAAGTTGAGAAGAACATCTGACCTCGCTATCAGACATCTGTTAAACAAACAGACATCAAATTTGATGGCCGGCTCAACCCGAAGTTGAGAAGAACATCTGAACTCATTGTCAGGCATCAGTTAAACAAACTGGAATTGAACCAGAAGGTCGGCTTAACCCGAAGTTGAGAAGAACGTCTGACCTCGCCGTCAGGCATCGAACCCAAAGGTCGGCTCAACACGAAGTTGAGAAGTATATCTGACTTCATCGTCAGGCATGTGTTAAACAAACAGGAAACGAACCCTGAGGCCAGTTCAACCCGAAGTTGAGAAGAACATTTGACCTCACCGTCAAGTATCTGTTAAACAAACAGGCATCGAACCCGAAGGTCGGCTCAAAATGAAGTTGAGAAGAACATCTGACCTTGCCTCCAGGTATCTGTTAAACAAACAGGCATCGAACCCGAAGGGGGGCTCAACCCGAAGTTGAGAAGTATATCTGACTTCGTCGTCAGGAATGTGTTAAACAAACAGGAAACGAACCCTGAGGCCAGTTCAACACAAAGTTGAGAAGAACATTTGACCTCACCGTCAAGTATCTGTTAAACAAACAGGCATCGAACCCGAAGGCCGGCTCAAAATGAAGTTGAGAAGAACATCTGACCTTTCCGTCAGGTATCTGTTAAACAAACAGGCATCGAACTCGAAGGGGGGCTCAACCCGAAGTTGAGAAGAACATTTGACCTTGCTGTCAGGCATTTGTTAAACAAACAGACATCAAATTTGACAGTCGGATCAACCCGAAGTTGAGAAGAACATCTAACCTTCCACTCAGGCATCTGTTAAATAAACAGGCATCGAACCCGATGGCCGGCTCAACCCGAAGTGTAGAAGAACATATGACCTCGCCGTTAGGCATCTGTTAAACAAATAGGCATCGAACCTGAAGGCCGACTCAACACGAAGTTCATAGGAATATCTGACCTCGCCATAAGGGATCTGTTAAACAAACAAGCATCGAACACGTAGGCCGACTCAACACGAAGTTCATAGAAATATCTGACCTCGTCGTCATCCATCTGTTAAACAAATAGTCATCGACTATAATTCATAGAGAGTGTTGTTTGGTTTGATAGAGATATGTTGGGTACTTAAGTTATATTCAGCTGTAGTGGGTTTCCGAATGTGCCTTTGATTGGAAGAAAGGGTTGTATCAACTATAATCCATCTTTGCTTGTCCGACAGTTTGCTTATGCTTTGAGGGTTCCGCCAAAGGATGAAGAGGTGCAGTAATCTCTGTACCTCACTGGTCTTCTAGAGGGGAATATGTTATCTAAGCTTCAGCATGCTTGGAATGATATCAGTAGACGAGGGAAGTCATTGTTGGGGAAAAGTAATAGCCAAGCTTACGCTCCGTATGTGACCTGGATCAGAGCCAGAGCAGAGATTATAGGGATGCCTTTTCCACCTGCTAGGCAGGAGTGCCCTCTAGTGGTGGAAGAGCCTGCCACCGTGCCTATTCAGCAGTATAATCAGGTGTTAGCCGAGAGAGAAGAGCTGAAGAAGGCAAATGAAGAGTTAGAGAAAGAGTTGGCACAGATCAAAAGCGAGAGAAATGAAGTCGTCTACTCCTTCAAGAGGCAAACAGAGTTGGTAAACAGGTTGGGTACAAATTTGACTAAGCAGATAGCAGAGCGTGAGCGTTTGGGTCGGGACTTCAAATCTGTCAATGACGTACTGGCCACTAAGAAGCAGCACTTGAATGAAGCGTACCGAAGAATATCCAAGTTTAATCAGCAGTGGAATGCCACAATAGCCAACAACAAAGAGAGGGAGGATAAACTAAAGCAGCAGATCTCCAAATTGAAGACTCAGGTGAAGGCTAGTGAGAAGAGGTTTGATGAGGAGATGGCTCGCAGATACGCCACTGAAGATTTGCTGAACAAAGCTCTAGCTAGCTTGAAAGATCGCAAGTAGAGGTTCGAGTCCAAGAAGCGAAAGTTAGAGGATTGCTTTGGCCAGGGAGCGTGGGAAGATTCAGTCGAGGGTCTCCAGTGTACTATCATACAGAGAGAGTTTCTTGTTGAAGGGTTACTCACTCGTCCAGATCACCCCGAGACTAGAGAGTTGCTGGAGGAGTTTCGTGCCCGCGGTCGCACTTGATTATCTTTGTAGCTCTTTGTTTTTTTCTTTTTATTCTTGTTGTAGGCTGACCATCACCAGGCTTGTTGGTTGAGGTCATGCTATTGATTCCCATTGTATTCGTTGACTTTGTACTACTGCCTTGTGGGCCTTATCTATATATGAGATGTTATTCCAGTGACTAGATCCGGACTTCTTGTTATCAGCACTTGCACTCTGGCATTCGAATCGCGGGAAAATCTCCCTAATGCACAGACGCACGTTTGCATTTGCATAAATCATTCGCATAGCAGGTACCTTGTACTATTCTCTTAACTCTCTGTTGATGCAGGTTCCAGGATTGCCGACCAGCGAATTCATCACTATCTTACCAGAAGCAACTGTAAGAAAGTCATGGACCAGATGCAGACTGAGATGCAGGAGATGCGTGACCGTATGGCGCAGTTCATGCAGGTGATGGAGACTATGGCTAAGGGCCAGGAGCAGCTGCAAACTCTGGTGCAGCCTCTGATTGCTAGGGTTGATAGTCAGGGTGTGCTACATGGTGGTTTATCTAATCATCCTTCTCGAGTCGGGACTCCGCGAGCAGATGACACGGTACCGGTGGTTGTCCTAAATACAACTGAGAATGATAACATAGCTGAGAATATGGATGTGACGGGGAATGCTGGTTTCAATGTTGGCTTTGGGAATGCTGGTCTCGGTGCTGGTTTTGGTGGTAATTAAGGCTATGGCAATCAGGGTTACAGAAATCAAGGTTACGGTAATCAGGGCTTCGGTAATGCAGGTTTCGACAATGCAAGCCACAATGGTATGGGAATGGGCGTTCATAATGCTGGTTTTGGGCTAGGCACTGGAAATCATGGTTTCGGTAATATGGGATACGGGCCTAGGATTAATCAGACTGGTTTTGGTCCTCATACTGCTTATGCTTAATATGGTAATGAGGATTCTCACTGGGACGAAGATCTCCAGGAAGATGCTTTCCTGCCTCCAGGCAGGGATTTT
Organism: Lathyrus sativus; assembly: GCA_963859935.3. Taxonomy (NCBI): domain Eukaryota; kingdom Viridiplantae; phylum Streptophyta; class Magnoliopsida; order Fabales; family Fabaceae; genus Lathyrus; species Lathyrus sativus. The sequence continues at coordinate 435,009,001 of OZ012735.1, forward strand.
GAGGCGCCCGCTGACAATGATAGAAGGTTCAGGTTGTTGGAGGAACATATGAGGAATCTCGTTAATCAGAACGCCACGGGGTTGGACGTGGCTAACATGGGATTGGTCCCTGGCTTGAGGGTACCAATCAAAGTCAAAGTGCCCGCATTTGACAAGTATAAGGGGGATACTATCGAAGAATGTCCGCCTACACTTATGACGAAAAGATGCTGATGCATTTTTTCCAAGACAGCTTGTCGGGACCATCATTGGATTGGTACATGAGGTTAGAGCCTACTCAAATTGGTAGCTGGAAGGAACTAGCAGAAGCTTTTGCCAAGCATTACCAATACAACAACGACCTTGCGCTGAACAGGGTCCAGCTCCAAAATCTCTCTCAGAAGAATAACGAGAGTTTCAAAGAATACGCCCAGAGGTGGCGTGAGCTAGCTGCCAGGGTGCACCCACCCATGGTAGAGTGGGAGTTGGTAGATATGTTTGTGGGAACTTTCTCTGGGCTGTACTATGACAGGCTCATTAATTGTACGACGACTAATTTTTCTGAATTGATACTCTTGGGGGAACGTATCGAGAATGGTGTTAAGATTGGTAAGATTCAAGCGGGTGAGTCAACCTTAGCTGGAGGTGGTAAAAAGGCTTTTGGGAACAAGAGACAGGGAGATACCAATGCAGTATGTAGTGATCGGAGAAGGGATAGAAGTCAGAATTGGCACAGGCAACAGATCGCCAGTGTGACAATTCCTGTACCTCAACAGCAACAACAACAGCCACAACAACAACAGGGACAACAGGACGCTGCTCCACAGAGATATCAAGGACGGGATAGGGCTGTGAAAAGAGTCTTTGATGCACCTCCGCTACCTTATGCTCAGCTTCTTCCAACCTTGTTACAGTTGCAGCTTGTTGAGAAAAGGGCACTAGCTCCGCCGAAGAGCACGCCTCCTTATGGGTATGACGTTAATGCACACTACGACTTCCACTCCGGGGCACCCGGTCATACCATCGAGAATTGTCAAGCGTTCAAGCACAAGGTGCAAGATTTGGTAGATAGTAAAGCTATAAACTTTGGTAATGAAGCGCCCAATATTGAGAAGAATCTGATGCCGCCTCACGGATCGGCGCAAGTGGGTGCAATTTTGGAGGATGCTAGTCTGAATCTGGTTATGAAGGTGGACGAATTGAAAACACCTCTGGTTTATGTCAAGAGTAGGTTACTGAAAGGGGGGGTGTTCCCTGGTTGTAGTGCTGATTGTATTGATTATTTGGCCCAGCCTGAGGGTTGTAATAACTTGCGAAGAGGTATTCAAAGAATGATTGACGAAGGTACGCTGCAATTTGATCGCACTGCTGAAGAAAAGCCTGTTGAGGCAAAAGTTGAGAAGCAGGGTGAAGTTGTAACGATTACAATACCGTTCAAAACTGTCACGATATCGGCACCTCCCAAGAGGCCAACTATCACAATTACCAAAGCTAGACCTATTCTGTATGAAAGTACTAAAGCCATCCCATGGAATTATGGGGCGGAAGTGTATTGCAACGGGGAGAAGCTTAACTTGCCGAGCCCGCCTGAAGGATCCGTTGATAATCTTGTGGGGGCAGGGGGCATAACCCGCAGTGGCAGAATCTTTACATCGCCAGAAGTAGAAACTGAGAGAATTGCAAAGGGGAAAGGTAAGGTCAATGAGGAAGGACCGTCGCAGGAGAAAGAAAAAGAGGCTTTGACCAAAGATGTAGAAGAATTCATGAGATTGATTCGGAAGAGCGATATTTATAAAATCGTCAATCATTTGCAGCAGACGCCTTCCAAAATATCAATTTTGTCATTGTTGCTTTGTTCCAAGGCTCACCAGAACGCGTTGTTGAAAGCTCTGGACGCTACCTATGTACCCCATGAGATATCCGTGAATCAACTCGAGGGAGTGATTGCGCACATGAACGTGGGGCATGGCCCTCGCTTTACTGACTTTGATTTGACGCCCAAGGGCCGCAATCATAACAGTGCGTTGCATATTTCTGTCGAGTGTAGGGGCACTGTTATGTCCCACGTCCTTGTTGACACTGGTTCATCCTTAAATATCTTGCCTAAGAAAGCATTGCTGAAGCTAGACACCCGATGAGTAATCTGCACGCCAAATGATTTAGTGGTGAGGGCATTTGACGGAACGAGAAGGTCTGTATTTGGAGAATTGACTTTGACGATCCAGGTCGGTCCAGAAGTGTTTGACACCGTGTTTTACATCATAGACATACAACCAGCTTATAGCTGTTTGCTTGGACGACCATGGATCCATGTTGCAGGGGCTGTGACGTCGACATTGCACCATAAGCTTAAGTATGCGGTCGGTGGTAGCATTGTCACTATATGTGGGGAGGAAGACATTCTGGTCAGTCACCTGTCATCATTTAAATATGTAAAAGTGGATGGTGAGATCCATGAGACATTGTGCCAAGCCTTTGAAGGAGTGCAGATCACAGACAAATCTCCTGTCATCAGCAAGGGGCCAGAGGTAGCCATGTCGTTGTACAGAGAAGCCCAAGAGATAGTTCAGGCTGGGGAAGCTAAAGGTTGGGGTCGAGTTCTGGAGATTCCTATTAAGCAAGACAAGTTCGGCTTAGGGTATCACCCGTCGTCATCATCTTCCTCGCAGGGCAAGTCGGGATTCAAAGGGCCGATCGTGTTCACTCCAGGAGGAGTCAGTTTTGAGTAGATCAACGTTGTGTCTGACAGTAAAGAAGGCGATAGCGACTATGACATGGAGTCGTGGATCAAGCCCAGCGAGCCAGGACAGAGCCTATGCAACTGGTCTATCCAGGACTTTATTCAAGTGACGCCGAAACAGTAATGCTTTGTTTTTCGATTATTGTACAATCCTATGTCCTACCCGGGGCATAGTGATTTTATTTCAGGGCCTACTTGCTTATGTGTATGCTTTGTTTAATCATCAAATAAAGGCGTTTTCCTCATGCAAATTTTGTGGTCCCTGTTTTTTCTGTTTTTATTTTTACAATAAAATGGCAATGTGGTTGTGTGCTTCGTTTACATATCATTTGAAGCATTTAACCCTTTCCCTTGCAGGATGATCCATATTGCAGATGACACCGATCAAGATCTCCATATGACTCGCTTCGACTTTGAGCACCCGATATTCCAAGCCGAAGAAGAGATTGTTGAGGACGACGACTTACCAGAAGAGCTGACTCGTCTGTTGAAACAAGAGAGAATCATTCAATGTGGTTGTCAGTAAAGAAGGCGATAGCGACTGTGACATGGAGTCGTGGATCAAGCCCAGCGAGCCAGGACAGAGCCTATGCAACTGGTCTATCCAGGACTTTATTCAAGTGACGCCGAAACAGTAATGCTTTGTTTTTTGATTATTGTACAATCCTATGTCCTACCCGGGGCATAGTGATTTTATTTCAGGGCCTACTTGCTTAGGTGTATGCTTTGTTTAATCATCAAATAAAGGCGTTTTCCTCATGCAAATTTTGTGGTCCCTGTTTTTTCTGTTTTTATTTTTACAATAAAATGGCAATGTGGTTGTGTGCTTCGTTTACATATCATTTGAAGCATTTAACCCTTTCCCTTGCAGGATGATCCATATTGCAGATGACACCGATCAAGATCTCCATATGACTCGCTTCGACTTTGAGCACCCGATATTCCAAGCCGAAGAAGAGATTGTTGAGGACGACGACTTACCAGAAGAGCTGACTCGTCTGTTGAAACAAGAAGAGAGAATCATTCTCCCTCATCAGGAGGATATTGAGATCGTTAATCTGGGTTCGGAAGAAATTGTCAGGAATGTCCGGATAGGGGTTGCGCTGCAAAGTGATATCAAGAAGAGACTTGTCGAGATGCTTCGAGAGTATAGTGACATCTTTGCTTGGTCTTATGAAGATATGCCTGGGCTAGATACTGATATTATGGTCCACCGCTTGCCATTGCGTGAAGACTATTCACCGGTCAAGCAGAAACTCAGAAGAACTAAACCAGATATGGCCGTAAAGATTAAAGAGGAAGTATAGAAACAGTGGGACGCTGGTTTCCTAGCTGTTACAACTTACCCTCTGTGGGTCGCCAATATAGTACCTGTACCAAAGAAAGATGGTAAGGTACGGATGTGTGTTGACTATCGGGATCTGAACAAGGCGAGCCCCAAGGATGACTTCCCGCTTCCTCATATTGATGTGTTGGTCGACAACACTGCGCAATTCTCTGTGTTTTCCTTCATGGACGGCTTTTCGGGCTATAATCAGATTAAAATGGCGCCGGAGGATATGGAGAAAACAACTTTTATTACCCCGTGGGGAACGTTCTGCTACAAAGTGATGCCCTTTGGTTTGAAGAACACTGGGGCAACATATCAACGTGCTATGACGGCTCTCTTTCATCACATGATGCATAAAGAGATTGAGGTCTATGTTGACGATATGATTGCCAAGTCTCAGACAGAGGAAGAGCACCTGGTGAATCTTCTGAAATTGTTTGAAAGGCTTAGGAAATTCAGGCTGAGGCTGAATCCTAATAAGCGCACCTTCGGGGTGAGATTCGGGAAGCTACTGGGGTTCATTGTTAGCGAAAAAGGAATAGAGGTTGATCCTACTAAAATAAAAGCAATACAAGAAATGCCAACACCGAAAACAGAGAAAGAGGTTCGTGGTTTTTTAGGGAGGTTGAACTACATTGCCCGGTTCATATCTCACCTAACTGCCACGTGTGAGCCAATGTTTAAATTGTTGAAAAAATACCAGGCAATTGTCTGGAATGAAAATTGTCAAAACGCGTTTGAAAAAAATAAAAGAGTACTTGCATGAACCTCCGATTTTGATACTCCCAGTAGCCGGGAGACCACTGATCATGTACTTGACGGTTCTTAAGAATAGTATGGGTTGTGTTCTCGGTCAACATGACGAGACTGGACGAAAAGAGCATGCGATTTATTACTTGAGTAAAAAGTTCACAGAATGTGAGTCTCGTTACTCAATGCTTGAAAAGATGTGTTGTGCACTTGATTGGGCTGCCAAACGTCTGAGACAATACATGCTAAATCATACAACCATGCTAATTTCGAAGATGGATCCGATCAAATACATCTTTGAGAAGCAGGCACTTCCTGGAAGGATTGCCCGATGGAAGATGGTATTGACAGAGTACGATATACAATATGTTTCGCAAAAGGCTATCAAAGGTAGCATACTGTCAGAGTACTTGGCTGAACAACCCATCGATGATTACCAGCCGATGAAGTTTGATTTTCTTGACGAGGATATCATGTACTTAAAGATGAAAGACTGCAAAGGGCCGTTGGATGGTGAAGGTCCTTAGTCGGGTTCCCAATGGCTATTGATTTTTGACGGTGCTGTGAATTCATATGGAAGTGGAATTGGGGCAATCATTATGACTCCCCATGGGATGCACATCCCGTTCACTGCCAGATTGACGTTCCAAGTTACTAATAATGAAGCTGAATATGAGGCGTGTATCATGGGTCTCGAGGAGGCTATTGATTTGAGGATTAAAAATCTGGATGTGTATGGAGACTCCACGCTAGTCGTGAACCAGATCAAGGGAGAATGGGAGACTCGTCAGCCTAATCTGATACCATATATGAATTATGCAAGGAGGTTGTTGCCTTTCTTTGATAGAGTAGAGTTTCACCATGTGCCACGGGCAGAAATCAGATGGCTGATGCTCTTGCGACATTGACTTTGATGTACAAAGTTAACTTTTGGAATGAGGCTCCCAGAATAGTCATCTCTCGCCTTGATAGGCCCACCTTCATATTCCCCATTGAGGAAGCTTCCGATGGCAAGCCGTGGTATTTTGATATCCAGAATTTCCTAAAGAACCAAGAGTATCTGACTGGGGCATCCAGCCGTGATAAGAAGACTCTTAGGAGATTGGCTGGTAATTTCTACTTGAATCCGGATGGTGTTCTATACAGGAGAAACCATGATTTGGTGCTTTTGCGATGTGTTGATGAGAAAGAAGCTAATCTGCTCATGGAAGAGGTCCACGAGGGAACCTTTGGCACACACGCTGGCGGACATGCTATGTCTCGAAAGTTATTACGGGCAGGGTATTATTGGCTGACGATGGAAAGAGATTGTTTCAAATTTGCAAAGAAGTGCCACAAGTGCCAAATCTATGCAGACAAGATTCAGGTACCGCCGAGTCCTTTGAACGTTATGGCGTCCCCGTGGCCTTTCTCCATGTGGGGCATTGATATGATTGGCAAAATTGAGCCCACCGCATCCAACGGACACCGGTTCATCTTGGTAGCTATCGATTACTTCACCAGATGAGTTGAAGCCGCATATTACGCTAATGTTACCAAGCAAGTATTAACCCGGTTTATCAAAAAGAACATCATTTGTCGTTACGACATTCCTGAAAGGATCATTACTGATAATGGTTCGAACCTGAATAACAAGATGATGAAGGAATTGTGCCAGAATTTCAAGATTGAGCATCATAATTCATCTCCCTATCGGCCCAAGATGAATGGCGTTGTCAAAGCGGCCAATAAGAATATTAAGAAGATTGTTTAGAAGATGGTTGTGACATACAAAGACTGGCGCGAGATGTTGCTCTTCACATTGCATGGTTATCATACGACGGTACGCACATCGACCGGGGCAACACCTTTCTCACTGGTGTATGGTATGGAGGTTGTCCTACCATTAGAAGTTGAGATTCCTTCCTTGAGAGTATTGCTCGATGTCCAACTTGATGAGGCAGAGTGGGTAAGGAATAGATTAAATCAGCTCAGTTTGATGGATGAGAAGAGACTTGCATCTATCGCATATGGTCGGTTATATCAGAGTCGGATGAAGAAAGCTTACGACAAGAAGGTGCGCCCTCAAAGCTTTCAGATGGGCGATCTGGTGCTAAAGAAGATTCTCCCACCACAATCAAATCACAGGGGCAAATGGACTCCCAACTATGAAGGTCCATACAATGTGAGAAAGGTCTTCTCCGGAGGAGCCTTACTATTGTCCACCATGGATGGCGAAGATTTTTCATCCCCTGTGAATTCAGACGCAGTTAAAAAATACTTTGCTTAAAGAGACCCGCTGAACAGAAAAAAGAGAGTCCAGGCAAAAATGGGGCATCCCGGCGAACCAAAAAGAAAAAGAAATAGGTTCGGGCAAAAGTTAGGGATAAAAATTGAAAAGATGTACACCCGCGATGTCGAAAACCTGAAAAGGCGACCTCGGCAAAAAAGGGTATCCCGGTGAATTGAAAACCCGCAAAGGGCGATTCAGTCAAAAGTTAGGGATTGAAAAATGCAAATGACTGCGGTCCGAGTCTGATACTGCATTGCTTAGTGGTTTGGGAACACCTGAGGGTCGATTATCCAAGTCAATCTCTTCCAAGGATGGAGTATCGGGAAAGCGTCGGAGTCAGGCGAGTCATAGGAGGATTATCTCATGGTGTTCGTCTGTGCCACGTTGCCGAAATGTATACAAATTTCTTTGTACCTCTGTACATATTTGCATTTACCTTGTGGCTTCCTCTTTTCAGGAGTTGCATCCATTGTACAAAACTTTTCCTATTTACGGGCCCGTTATCAATGAAACGCATACTATTCAGTACTTGATTATTTGTTCTTGTTTTAACTTCGCTGTTTTGTTTGTGGAAAATGCCGATGTTTTTGATAAACTTGCAGGCCTCGGCCAATAATTGTTAAAACTTTGAATTGACTGAGCGATCGCCACGGCTATTGACCTGGATATTTCCTTTTGTATAGGATATCTCGTTGTTGCTCCTGTTTTGCAGGGTCGTTACCTTTGCAGCAAACAGCTAAGGGATCGTGTGTCCCTAGCCATAGTCCCTTAACGTAGGAGCAGGCTCTAGGTGATTTTATTCCTCCCTAGCAGATGGAAGTTGCACTTTATCCCCAGAAGAGTGGGATGCGAGTTAGCAAGCTTCCCGACAGCGATGTAATCCCCAAGATGGCTTTTCTGTTCTCCAACGGGTCATCTTTCCTCCAGTAGGATGATCATCCTCAACAGAGTTTGCAACTCCGAGCTTGTGAGCTATTCCCCAGCAGGATTGTTTCTACCCCCCAGCGGAGGTGGTTTCACCTTTCCAGCATTTATTTTGCTGGAATATGTCTGTGATACCTGGTTATCCCCAGTGGAGTTAGCTTTGTCTTCAGCATTTATTTTACTGAAGCGGTTCTGTACCCAGCTTTTCTCCAGCAGTCTGATCCTGCATTTGCATCTTGCATATATCATCATATTTGCAAATACGTAGCATTCCATTTTGTATGGAGCATTACGCCATTGTTAACATACACATTTTGAAACATAAACCAGGTTGGTTACCTATTTTGTTTCAGGGGTTTCCCTGCAGGTTTGTAATTCTTGTTCAGGATTGTTTCGGATGTTCAAATTCTTGACGTGAGATAAGTGATGATCACATTCGTCCCCTCATCAAAGTTGCTTGGTTAAGTTTCTCTTCTTCCCCAGTAGAGTCTTCCTCGGATGACTGTTACGTCGACATTGAGAACTTCATGATTATACCCTTCGAAGTTGGTACCCATTTTCGATCAAGATGGATGTCTGGCAGCCGATGTCAGAAGTTCCCTGCAGAGTTGTTTGGTCAAGTCTGTGGATGCTCTTTTCTCGCTTCTATTTAGCATTTGCCCATTTCTGAGGAAATGGAAGGTCAGTGATATTGGCATTTCTCTCTTCTATTTAGCGGTTGCCCATTTCCGAGGAAATGGAAGGTCAGAGATATTGACATTTCTCGCTTCTATTTAGCGTTTGCCCATTTCCGAGGAAATGGAAGGTCATAGATATTGACATTTCTCGCTTTTATTTAGCGTTTGCCCATTTTCAAGGAAATGGAAGGTCAGAGATATTAACATTTCTCATTGTCTTTTAGCGTATGCCCATTTCCGAGGAAATGGAAGGTCAGAGATATTGACATTTCTCGCTGTCTTTTAGCATATGCCCATTTCCGAGGAAATGGAAGGTCAGTGATGTTGACGGGATTCGCTTTTATGAAGAGTATGCATGTTTCTGCGGAAATGGAGGATCAAGAATATTAATGTCATACTTTATGTAGTGCCCGCTTATCGTAGCATTTGTCGTTGACTCAACACCTGTGGCATCACACAGGTGGTTGATATTGAAATCAGGTTCTTTATTGAATGATTGATCAGTTGTTGCTGTGACAACCGGATTCAATTTTCTGGATGTGGTGTTCCCAAGCAGTTTGGAAGTTTACTTCTTCAGTTAGCAAATTTCTGGGTTCTCTGGTATTCAACCGTCTTCTACCTCGATTGCTTGAAAGTCGTTTGCTTTTCATCCTATCGGGTCCAAGCCGCTTGAATAGGGGCAGTTGTTGCACCCCAAAATTTGCCTAACCTTTTCTTACTTGGTTTATGTTTCATTGCATTAGCATATCATTGATCTATCATTTTCATAGCATAACATGGTTCATTTAATAGGGGATCAAGTGTGGAGCATATCTAGAGGTCTTATGCAAGTTTGAGAAGTCATCATAGTCATCAGGAAGAGGGTTGGTTTCTTAAGGAGTTCATTGGCTTGTATGGGGTTAGTCTCCTAATTTGAGGGCCAGTTGAAGATCATCAAGGGATGGTGAGGTCTTGACCAAGGTGAGAGGGTGTGAGTAGAGCTCATTGAAGTACTTTGAAGGTCATGGTGGAGTTCAATCAAGTCATTGTGCCAAGTGTGAAGAGCCACAGTTAAGGGTGTTGTAAGTAGGGTTTTCATCTGAGTAACCCTAAGTTAACTGTGCAATTGAAGAGGATCAAAGTTCATTTTTGAGTCTTTGCAATCATGGATAGTTGTGTTGAGACACATGAGATGATATTCCAAGATCTATGCAAGGAAAGTTCAAGGTGTGAGGAGTTGCTAAATTAGGGGTCTCGGGGTAAAATCCCCTATTTAGTGCCTAACTTCAAGAACACTTATCTCAAGATGCAAGTTTCATCTTGTTGCACCCCAAAATTTGCGCAACCTCTTTCCTTACTGGGTTTATGTTTCATTGCATTAAAATTTGCATACCTATATCATTTGCATATCATGATATCATTCATATAGAAGGGGATCAAGTGTTATTCTTATCAAGAGAAGCCTAGCAAGAGGTCTTATTCAAGATTGAGAAGTTATCAAAGTCACCAGGAGGTAATTTGAGTGCCTAAGAGTTTAGATGCTTGCATGAAGATTTTCTCCTAACTTGAGGATCAATTGAAGACCATCAGAGGGATGTAAAGTGTTGAATATGAGAAGAGGATGTGTATGGAGTTCATAGAATGCCTAGAGGGCCATGGGAGAGCTCAATCAAGTCATTGTGTCAAATGCAAGAGCCACAGTTGAAGTGCAAGCAATTAGGGTTTCATCTGGGTCAATTCTAGGTCAACTGTGCAATTGAAGGGTATCAAAGCCTACTTTTAGGTCATGGAGTTCATGAAATGATATGTTGATACATTTGTGGTGTTGTGCCAAGATCAAGTCAAGAAGAGTCAAGAGTGTGGGAAGTTGCTAAATTAGGGTTTCAGTGTAAAATCCCCTATTTAGTGCCTAACTTCAAGACCACATAAGTCAAGATGCAAGTTTCAAATGGATCATTGGCTAGCATGAAACTTGTATAGCATCTCAATACCTTTAATTTGAGTACTATAAGTCCTACATTGGATCTATAGAACTCACGTTATGGTCCAGACAAGTTACAAGTCCTCAGATGCCTCTAAAATTTGTCTATGAAAATCATATGACTTCAAAGCTATTTTTGACTTAGAAGGAGGTTTCACCTGAACTTTTCCCCAACATGAAAGTTTTTCCTCATGATCTTAGATTTCTAAATAGTACTAGAAGTCTTCCATCTGATTTGTAGAACTCAAGTTATGAGGTTTACAAGTCAGGGGTATTTTGGGAAAGTGAGATTATAGGCCATTTTTAATCATAGGTCAAAATCTCCAACTTAAACTTGTCAAATGGATTTTTGTTCAACATGAAACTTGTTCAAAATTTGGTTTTTAGGCTACCCAAGAAGTCATGATGAATTTATTTGACTCATATCAAGATTTGGTTTGAAATGGCTTAAAAAGGGAGATTTTCAAAGGATTCAAAGTTGAAAAATTCAAATTAATGGTTAAGTGACCAAAACATGTCAAATAAGTACTCATTTTGATTAGAAATTTCATTTCAAACTCAATGACATTGGTGGATTTTTGAGTTGGGGCAGAATTTTGCAAGTTATCATTTGGTTTCTTCATATGCAAGTTACATGACCAAATCCCTCACCAAGGTAATTCAAGTGTTCCTTTTGGTCCCATTGCATTCACAATGCATTGTGCAAGTGATTAGAAGCTTCTAGAGCAAGCTGGGATGGAAAATTCGTGACTGTCATGTGCAATTTTGAAGAGAAAAACAGAAAATTGAAATGGCTGGATTGGGCTCCAATTGGACTCAAAAAGCCCATAAGCATGTTCTATATAAGTTATGTGATGATTTCAGAATAATTTTTTTGGTGCAGTTTTCGTGGCTGAAGCAGAGATAGCAAGTTCATTTTTCAAGCAAGCAAGTGCAGATCAGGTTTTGAGTTCCAAGCCAATTCAGATCAAATTGAAGGTTTCAACATCTTTCTCTTGCATCCTTGAGCGATTCTGGAGAGTTTTGATGGCTCAATCGTGCTCTAACTACATCTGTGCATAGATCTACACCAGGTATGTAACCTTCAAAGTTCTCACAATTCTAGGGAGATGTAGTCCATGTTGTTCATGTGGTTAGGATCTAGTAGAGACATAGATCGTTTCTGGATCAAAATTGAAGCAATTAGAGACAATTTAGGTTGAAGTGCAATTTCTGTTTGGACACAATTTAGCTTGATCTTAAGGTTTCAATGTGATTTGGATAGATCAGGTTAATCTAAGAAGTGTGAGGATCATTTCTATGCAATTGAATTATGATTTGGTGATGATCAATTTAGATGTGATCTCTGAAACTTGGATCGTGTTTTAAAACCTAGCCTGATCTAAAGAATTTGGATAGGATATCTGACATCCTTGTGAGATTCTGAGAATTTTGATGTAAGGTTTGATGTTACTTGGTTACCTGAGACCACCTGCTAACCGGAGAAGACGACCAGAGGTCTTCTCCGGCCACCTGAACAGTTCTCCCTCCATCTGAGGAGTTGAACGAGGACGATGATGCACTGCCGTTGGATTAGTTTATTGGGAAGACTCGGTAGGATCATCTGATGGTCAGGATTTGAACTGGGGATTTGGCTCCAAACAAAAAACGCAACGTTTCATTAATTCCAGTCAGTGTGTGACTGGGATGCTTGCGGGGACGCGCTTATTGCTCTTGGATCTGCATACCTTGTCAATTCATCCAACGCTCATGACATTTTCTTAGTTTTTAATTTGTTTTATTTTCTTTTATTCATTTTTGTATTATTTTTAATGGATATTGATTCCAAAATTCAAAATAAATCCATCTTTGATCAAAAAAATATTTTAAAAATATCTCCAAGCTCCTGATTAAATTTGTGAATTTCTGGGATCAATAAATTGCATTTTCATGCATTTTTTAATTAAATTTTCATTTTTTTTCTTTTATGTTATTTCTTTAATTTTGCATATTTGACTATCTGTTTTGTTGATTTTGATTTGATCATTTGGTTTGGCTTCTGAATTTGAATTTTGAGTATGTTGTAGGTTAGATGTGCATGCTCCCTTAGGATTTTTATTAGATTTATTTTAACAATTGTAGGTTCTATTTTAAGTGAGATGTTTAGAGCCTTCCCAACTTATGGTTTATCTTGCCACAATTCAATTTAGGATTTATTTAGTGGACCTAGAAGTTGATTTAGGCTTTGATATTTGAACCCTAGAATGTTAAAATATGCATGTTCCCTTAGGAAATTTATCAGATTTTTATAACTTAGTTTTCTATTTTAGATAGAATTTTCAAGTATGTGTTGCTTTTGGTGTTCTTTCTTTGGTGCCTTGCCTTGTTTGATCTTGTTGGTGGCTTTGGAGCTTGAAGAGTTTGGTTTCCTTTTTGGAGGAGGTATTGGACATCTTGTAGCTGCTATGGATTGGCTTGTGGAGTTTAATTTGGAGTTTTCTTTCTCTTTTAGGAGCTTTTTAGAAGCTTATAGGATTAGGATTTTAGGAAGAGCCGTTAGAACTAGTGTTTTCTTTCATAAAAAATAGAATGCATTGTTTGCTTCTATCCTCATCCTATGATGCAAAGTCCTCTTAAGGAAGCCCCATCTCTCATTTGGAGGGATGAGTGGCATGCCTTAATGAGTAGAACTTTTGAGGATGCATTTTCTTTTCATGTTGGTTCCTGATGAATTCCTTTGGTTTTCATCAGGTTTTCTAGCATTGTAACTTGATCTCAATGGTGATTTCTCTTCTTGTGGAGCTTGCTAGAGCTTGAAGATGAAGAATTGAAGAAGCTTGAAGATAGGAGCTAGCTTGAAGATGAAGACTCTTTGCTGTCAACTTTGCTGTCAATTCAACTTTGCTGATAAGAGCTGCTGTTGAAGGTTGAAGTTGCTGTCTGTAGAAGATTGTTGCTGCTGCTTGGGCTGCTTCCTTTGTTTTTCTTTTGTTGTATTGTCTGTTTGCTTGTGTTGCATACCTTTAGGTTTGAGGTGGAGCTTGTCTCCCCTTGCCTGTTGTTTTCTTAGGTTTGAGGTTGAGCCGGACTCCCTTGCCTCGCTTGTACTGTTGCATAGCATGCATTTTACTGTTTACTGTTTATTGCTTGCTTTCTTTTTGTTGTTTCCCCTAGGACCTCTGATTTCCTCTGTGCAAGAGGGAATTATGACAGACATTAGGTTTTTTAAACCATGCATGATAACTATAGGTAGATTCCCTTTCAACTGTAGTTTTAGGGCATCTTTCTCTTCTCATCTCAAAATAATTCAAAAATACAGTAATAAGGTTAATTAAAGTCGTACGTTACGAGCCTTAAGCTGTCTGGGAAAAGGTTGGTGGAGGGTCTCTCTCCAGTAATCTGGATGTTTAGTGTGGTACCCTTTGGGTGACATACGAAGCGTTCACTCCTGGTTCATAGTCTCTAGTGCGACGGAGATTGCAAACATCTTAAAAAACAGTTCTTTCGTAAAAGACTCAAACAAACATTCAAACTCTGTTTTTGTCCTCTTGGACCCTTAATATGGAAAACCCTTTCTTAAGGAGATAAAAAAACTATTAGACAAACTTGTGTCTTCCGTATCCCGAACTATGTTTGCTCTGATCTTTCATGCAGTATGAAAGTACGTAGGCACGAGATGCGATATCTCGGCGAGCAACCTTCCCCCATAACCCGTAGTTAGGCGAACTACGTTGACTTTGATTTCTCGTTCCAGACGGGAATACGTAGGCATAAAGTACGATACTTTGTCGAGTCATTTTCTTTTCTTTTTAGACCAGACCTTTAGAGTAGATAGATAAACACACCCTTAGATAGAAAACAAGCGTGGATCTCGTCGTGTACGACGGACGTGAGGGGTGCTAATACCTTCCCCTTGCGTAACCGACTCCCGAATCCAGGATTTGGTTGCGATGACCATTCCTTTCCCCTTTTGTGTTAGGTTTTCTCTGAGCGTTTCCTTTCCCTCTTTTGGGATAAATAACGCACGGTGGCGACTCTTTTGTCATGGACGGTGCCGATTTTCGCAGTAGCGACAGCTGGCGACTCTGCTGGGGACTCCAACGGTTCCCTATGCGAGTCAATCCTAGCGCTTGTTTTCCCGTCTGGGGTTTTGTATGTATTTATCTTTCTGTCTTTACTTTCAGTACTATATATTATTGTTGTTGTGCTGTGGGTAGAGGGTTAGTTTGAGAGATAAGTCGGACCTGGGCTTGAGTGCACATAGACTTAGAAGTAGAAAGTAGTGGTTAGCCTATTTGCTTTGCTCGCACCAGCTAGCTACGAAATATGCACTCAGACGAGATTTTCTTTGATGGCATCTTGCCTGGCCCTTTGGGCTCGACAGGTTGTTGGATTTGAGGGTTGTCGACTCTGGGGACCTATCATTTGGGATTCGGCTAAGTGAGGCCTCTTTAAGGGACGATGATGCCACACCTCCTGGGTATCGTATCATCGCTCTTGAAAGTCTGTGACGCTGATGACCGCATAGGATGTCGTATCTCGTCTGCGAGTTAAGTACATACCTGTGAGGGGTAGGTGGGTCTTTTGCAGGAAAACTCTGGCCTCAGAACACTTGGTTTGTCTCTGTTAGTGAGAATTGGTTGTGAGGGTTCTTTTGTGGTTGGTTTGGATTGAGGAGAAGATGTGATGGTTCTCAAGCTGCAGTACAGCACAACACAGTTCTTCATCATTGCACTTGATCCCCTGTCTGCATATGCATTTGCATTTTCATGTTTGCATTTCATTAACATGTATTTATGTTGCAGGTGTGCTTTTTCCCCTCAGATTCTAGTGTTCTTCTTGCCAGGCATGGAGTCCATGAAGAGGACAGTTGCTTACAGGTTGCCTTCTCCATATATCAGTTCCTTGTTGCGGTTGGTTGCTCTAGCAGATCAGAGAGTGAGGGCTGAGTTTAGAGAGTCTTATGGGAAACTGCTCAATTTGGTGTGCAGACCTTCTGTGTTTGAGATGACTGGATTGTATACCTTGATGCAGTTTTACGAGCCCCAGTTGAGATGCTTCTTGTTCCCTGATTTTATTTTGGCCCCTACTTTGGAGGAGTTTTCTGATATGTTAGGAGTTCCTGTGTTAAATCAGATTCATTTTATTCACGAGGATACTGAGCTTGAGCTGGCTAAGCTTACTGAGATTGTCAGTTTAGATGCTTCTGAGTTCCCCGGAGGTTTGGTTAAGCTGAATGGAGCTTATGGTTTTCATCTTTCTTACTTGGTTGAGAAGGCTACGCAGTGTGCGAAGGATGGATGTTGGATTGTCTTCAATGCTATTTTGGCTGTTTGCATTTATGGGATTGTATTGTTCCCCAACTTGCCTGATTTTGTTAACTCAAATGCTTTCTTTATTCTTGCCTCGAAGAATCTGGTGCCTACGCTCTTGGGTGACGTTTATCATTCTATTCACTATAAGAATGAGAAGCGTCGGGGAAAGAATGTTTCTTGCTGTGTACCTCTTCTATACAGGTGGTTTCAGGGACATCTTCCTAAGAAGGGACCTTTTGTTGATACTGCTGGTACTTTAGATTGGTCTTCCCGATTGATGGGATTGTGTGCTGAGAACATTGTCTGGTTTGATCGGAACCTGCTCGGAGTGGATATTATATATAGTTGAGTGGCTTTCCGAATGTTCCTTTGATTGGACGAAAAGGTTATATTAACTATAACCATTCTCTGCTTGTGAGACAGTTTGGCTATGCTTTGAGGGATTCTCCGGTTGAGGACAAGATACAGGAACCTCTGTATCTCACGGGTTTATTAGATACAGGAACCTCTCTGCTTGTGTGACAGTCGAGCTTATAATCCTTATCGGCTCTGGATCCATGAAAGAGTTGAAAAGTCTCCGATGCCGTATCCTGCTGTAGAGCCTTTGTATCTTCCGGTGATTGAGGAACCTACTTCAGTAGAGATTGAGAAGTATAACAAGATGCTGGCTAAAAAGGAAGAATTGCAAAAAGCAAATGAAGAGTTAGAGAAAGAGATTTTCCAGCTTCGGCATGAGAAGAGTGAGGCAACCTTCACTTTGAAGAAGTAGACTGAGATGATTAACAGGTTGGGTTCAGATTTGACTGAAGAGACCAGCAGGAGAGAGAAGGTGGGAGTAGCCCTGAATGGTGTTAGTAGTGTGCTTGCTACTAAGAAAGAGCTTCTGAATAAGGCTTATTCTCGACTTTCCAAATGGGAATTTTTGTGGAATGCCACGCTTATTAGCCGGAACGAGCGTGAAGATGAGTTGAAGCTGCAGATTTCTCGGTTAGAGGAACAACTCAGCGCTAAGGATGCGAAGATTTCTGAAGAGGCATCTCTTAGACGTGACGCTGAGTTTAGAGTGAGCGACATGGTCAAAGAAATGAGGGGTTGTGAACTGAAGGCTGGCTTCAAGAGATGCAGGCTTGATGAGTGTTTTGGCAAGTGAGCCTGTGTAGAGGATGCCAAAAAGTTGAGATCCACTGTTAGGCAACACGCATTACTGATATAGGAACTGCTCTCCAGACCAGGTCATCCAGAGACGTTGAGGCTATTGAGAGATGTCCGGGCGTGCCGTCCGTCCTGATTTATCCTTGTTTTTCTCTTGTAGTATGTTATTCGTGCTTGTATTTTGACCATCGCCAGGCTTGTTGGCCGAGGTCTTTTCAGTTGTATTCAGTTGTATCTTTGTACTCTGCCTCTTGGCATTTGTTCATGTATGAGGTTTCTGATTCTGCGCTTGCTTACTTGGGACTCCATTGTCGTTATGGCTTCTTCTCCGAAACTAGAATCAGGGGGGAAATTAACCTGTTGCATATTTACATGTGTGCATTTGCATTTTCATATTGCATGGCAGGTACTCTTTTTTTGAGCTCGAATCTTATCTCCTGCGTCTTTCAGGTTGTTTCAAGATTGACGAACAAAAAACTCACCGGTACGCTACAAGAAGCAACAGTAAGAAGATCATGGATCAGGTACAATTTGAGATGCAGGAGATCCGGGATAGGTTGGCCCAATTCATGCAGGCTATGGAGGCTGTGGCCAAGGGCTAAGAACATCTTCAAACTCTGGTGCAACCGCTGCTGGCGCGAGCGGCTGGTAATACTGAATATAACTCTGTCCGTGTTGAGACCCCTCGTAGGGAGGAAGTGATACCAAATGCTGGTGAGACTGGTATTGGCAACGGCAACGCTGGTAACAGAAATGCTGATAATGGCAATGGGAATGTGGAAACCAACAGGAATGTTGGTATCAATACTGGTTTCGGTGACAACAATCAGGGTTTTGGCTTTGGCAATCAGGATGGCAATGATAGCTTTAATAATCAGGGCTTCGGCAACGGGGGGTTTGGTGATAACAATCAAGGTTATGGTAATAATGGCTACGGTAATGCTGGGTTTGGCAATGTGAATACCAATGGTGTTGGGATGGGTCCTGTCAATGCTGGCTTCCGACCATGCGGGGCTAATCAAGGATTTGGTAATAGAGGACGTGGTCCTAACTTTAATCAACAAGGATATGGTCGTAATGTTGCTTATGACGGGTATGGTAATGAGGGTCCGTACAGGGACAGAGATCGTCAGGAAGATGCCTCTTCTGGGAAAGGCATGGGTTTTGAGGGTCCCACTGACAATGATTGGAGGATTAAAATACTGGAGGAACAGATAAGAGGTATAGCCAATCAAAATTCTGCAGGTTTGGACATGGCTACCATGGGGCTAGTTCCTGGGCTGAGGGTGCCATTGAAGTTCAATGCTCCCACTTTCGATAAATATAAAGGGGATACATGCCCACGGGTTCATGTGCGTTCATATTACTGGAGGATGTCTGCTTACTCTGATGATGAGAAAATGCTTATGCATTTTTTCGAAGATAGTTTGTCGGGACCATCGCTGGAATGGTACATGGGACTAAAGCCTGCACATATCGGAAGTTGGAAAGAATTGGCGGATGCTTTCGTCAGACACTGCCAATACAACAGTGACCTTGCGCCAAATAGGGTTCAGCTTCAAAGTCTTTCACAAAAGAACGGGGAGAGTTTCAAGGAGTATGCCCAGCGTTAGCGTGATCTGGCGACAAGGGTGCACCCACCTATGGTTGAAAGGGAATTGATTGATATTTTTGTTGGAACATTCTCTGGGATGTATTATGATAAATTGCTCAATTGCTCGATGGGTAGTTTCTCTGACATGATACTCATGGGAGAACGGATTGAAAATGGCATTAAAATTGGTAAGATTCAAGCCGGTGAATCAACCTCAGCTGGAGGTGCAAAGAAGGTCTTTGGTGGTAGAAGACAAGGAGACGCCAGTGCAGTGTATGGTGGTCGAGGACGAGGTAGAGGTAGGAATCAGTATATTCAACAACAGGTTGCTAGTGTGACGATCCCTATACCATAACAACGACAACAACCCCAACAACAGCAGCAGCAACACCAAAGGCATAATCCTGCTCAGAGAAGGGTTCAGAATGGGAAGCCAAAGAGGGTATTTGATACACCTCCGTCAACGTATGCAGAACTGCTTCAAACGCTGTTAGGTTTGAATCTGGTTGAGAAGAAAACATTGGACCCACCCACAGGAGCGCTTCCTTATGGGTATGATGCTAGTAAGCATTGTGAATTTCATTCTGGGGCACCCGGACATGATATCGAGAGTTGTCATGCTTTTAAACACAAGGTCCAAGATTTGATTGATAGTAAAGTCATTAACTTCAGTCATGATGGTCCCAATATTGTACAACAACCAATGCCGAATCATGGAGCAAATGCTACTCTGACAGAAGAAGATTTGGATTTGGTTATGGACGTAAATGATCTGAAGACGCCTTTAAGCTATGTTAAAAGCAGATTGTTAAAAGGAGGGGTCTTCCCTGGATGTGATGAGTATTGTTTGGATTGTTGGACCCGACCAGAGGGTTGTATTGATTTGAAGAGAGGTATTCAGGCCATGATTGATGAGGGAACTTTACAGTTTGACCGTACTGCTGTTGAGAAACCTGGTGAGGTAATATATGAAAAGCAGGGTGAGGTCGCAACAATTACAATTCCACGAAAGACTATTACGATATCAGCGCCCGCCAAGCGACCAACTATCACAATAACGAAAGCAGGGCCCATTCCTTATGAAAGTACGAAATCCATTCTGTGGAATTATGGGTTGGAAGCTTTTTTTAATGGGGAAAAGATTAAGGTGGATAGCCAGCCGGCAGGGGCAGTGGGCAATCTTGTTGGAGCGGGGGGCATGACCCGCAGTGGTAGAATTTTCACTTCACCTGAAATCGAGGCTGAGAGGATTGCTAAAGGCAAAGCCAAAGTGAACGAAGGAGGACCTTCCCAGGAGAAAGAGAAAGAAACATTAATCAAGGATGCAGAAGAGTTTATGAGGTTAATTCGCAAAAGCGGCTAAGATTGTGGAGCACTTGCAGCAGACGCCCTCCAAAATTTCAATACTATCCTTGTTGCTTTGTTCCGAGGCCCATCGGAATGCCTTGTTGAAAATCTTGGACACATCTTTTGTACCTCAGGAAGTATCTGTTAATCAGCTTGAGGGGGTACTGGCGCATGTGAATGCCGGACACAGCCTGGGATTTACTGACTTTAATTTGACGCCTAGAGGTCGAGATCATAATTTGGCTTTGCATATTTCAGTGGAGTGCCGGGGCACTGTTATGTCGCACGTTCTTGTAGACACCGAATCATCTTTGAATGTGTTGCCTAAGAAGGCTATGATGAAGCTAGATATCCGAGGAATCATATGCACGCCAAGTGACTTGGTCGTGAGAGCTTTTGATGGGACCAGAAGGTCGGTGTTTGGGTCCATAACATTGCCACTCCAGGTCAGGCCAGAAGTGTTTGACATTGTGTTCTACATCATGGACATACATCCAGCTTACAACTGCTTACTTGGGCGACCATGGATACATTCTGCAGGGGCTGTAACGTCCACGCTGCATCAGAAGCTTAAATACATGGTCGGTGACAATGTTTTTACTATTTGCGGAGAGGAGGACATTCTGGTCAGTCATCTTTCGTCATTCAAGTACTTCGAAGTGGACGGGGAGATCCATGAGACGCCATGCCAAGCGTTTGAAGGGTTGCAGATCAAGGACAAGTCTCATGTTCCTAGCAAAGGGCCAGAGGTGGCCATGTCTTCATAAAAAGACGGTCAGGCAGTGGTTCAGGCTGGAGCAACCAAAGGATGGGGCCAAGTCTTAGAAATTCCTGTCAAGATGGACAAGTTTGGGTTGGGGTATCGCCCGACGTCGTCATTTTCCACATCAGGCGTGCCAAAGTTCAAAGGGCCAGTGGTGATCACTCCAGGTGGAGTCTGTTATGAAACGATTAATGTTGTTTCCGATGCTGAAGACGGAGATAGTGACTGCGATATGGACTCGTGGATCAAGCCCGGCGTGCCAGGACAGAGCCTATGCAACTGGTCTATCTAGGAACTTGTCCAAGTGACTACAAAACAGTACTGATTTGTTTTCTCGATTATATTATAATCCTGTGTCCTACCAGGGGCATAGTGATTCTATTTTTAGGGCTACCTGCTTATGTGTGTACTTTGTTTAATCATTAAATAAAGGCGTTTTTCTCATGCAAATTTTGTGATCTTTGTTTTTCCTGTTTTTGTTTAACAATAAAATGGCAACGTAGTTATGTGCTTTGTTTGCATTATTTGAAACATTTAACCATTCTCATTGCAGGATTCATATTTCAGACGACACCGATCACGAACTTCCTATGACTCGCTTCGACTTCGAGCACCTGATATTTCAAGCAGAAGAAGAGATTGTTGAGGATAATGACTTATCAGAAGAGCTGACTCGGCTTTTGAAACAAGAAGAGAGAATCATTTTGCCTCATCAGGAGGAAATTGAAATTATCAACGTGGGGTCCGAAGAGGTTGTCAGGAATATCCGGGTAGGGGCTGCACTGCAAAGTGATATCAAGCAAAGTCTGATTGAGATGCTTCGAGAGTATAGTGATATCTTTGCTTGGTCTTACGAAGACATGCCTGGTTTGGATACTGATATGGTGGTTCACCGTTTGCCATTGCGCGAGGAATGTCCGCCGGTTAAGCAAAAACTCAGAAGAATGAGACCAGATATGGCTGTGAAAATTAAAGAGGAAGTTCAGAAACAGTGGGACGCCGGTTTTCTGGCTATGACAACTTATCCCTCATGGGTCGCCAATATAGTACCTATACCAAAGAAAGATGGTAAGGTGCAGATGTGCGTGGACTATCGAGATTTGAATAGGGCGAGCCCAAAAGATGACTTTTCGCTTCCTCATATTGATGTGCTGGTCGACAACACCGCTCAATTCTCCGTGTTTTCCTTCATGGATGGATTTTCGGGCTATAATCAGATAAAGATGGCGCCGGAGGATATGGAGAAAACAACTTTTATTACCCCGTGGGGAACGTTCTGCTACAAGGTGATGCCCTTTGGTTTGAAGAACGTCAGGGCAACATATCAGCGAGCTATGACAACACTCTTTCATGGTATGATGCATAAAGAGATCGAAGTCTATGTTGACGATATGATTGCCAAATCCCAGACGGAGTAAGAGCGTCTGGTCAATCTTCTGAAATTGTTCAAGAGGCTTAGGAAATTCAGGCTGAGGCTGAATCCTAACAAGTGCACCTTCGGGGTGAGATCCGGTAAGCTATTGGGGTTTATTGTTAGCGAAAAAGGAATTGAGGTTGATCCTTCTAAGATAAAAGCAATACAAGAAATGCCAACGCCTAAAACAGAAAAAGAGGTCCGTGGCTTTTTAGGGAGATTGAATTACATTGCTCGGTTTATATCTCATCTAACGGCCACGTGCGAGCCATTATTTAAGTTGTTGAAAAAAGATCAGGCTGTGACCTGGAATGAAGATTGTCAAAAGGCGTTTGAAAAAATAAAAGAATATTTGCAGGAACCTCCAATATTGATATCCCCAGTAGCCGGGATACCATTGATTATGTATTTCACGGTTCTTGAGAAAAGTATGAGTTGTGTTCTCGGTCAACATGACGAGACTGTACGTAATGAGCATGTGATTTATTACCTGAGCAAAAAGTTCACAGATTGTGAGTCCCGTTACTCAATGCTCGAAAAGACATGTTGTGCACTAGCCTGGGCTGCCAAACGTTTGAGGCAATACATGCTAAATTATACAACCATGCTGATTTCGAAGATGGATCCAATCAAATACGTGTTTGAAAAGCAAGCACTTTCCGGAAGGATTGCCCGATGGCAGATGGCACTGACAAAATACGATATTCAGTATGTTTCCCAAAAGGCTATTAAAGGTAGCGTTCTGTCAGAGTACCTAGCTAAGCAGCCAATTGATGATTACCACCCGATGAGGTTTGGTTTTCTTGACGAGGATATCATGTACTTAAAAATGAAGGACTGTGAGGAGCCATTGCCTGATGAAGGTCCAGAGTTGGGTTCCAAATGGCAATTGATATTTGAAGGTGCTGTTAATTCATATGGAAGTGGAATAGGGGCAATCGTTACTACTCCCCATGGGTCGCACATCCCATTCACTGCCAGATTGACCTTTCCAGTTACCAACAATGAGGATGAATATGAAGCATGCATTATGGGGCTCGAAGAAGCTATTGATCTGAGAATTAAAAATCTTGATGTGTACGGAGACTCTGCTATAGTTGTGAACCAGGTCAAGGGAGAGTGGGAGACTCGTCAGCCCAATCTGATACCCTATATGAATTATGCAAGGAGGTTGTTACCTTTCTTTGACAAGGTGGAGTTGCACCATGTACCACGAGCAGAAAATCAGATGGCAGACGCTCTCGCGACGTTGTCTTCAATGTATAAAGTTAACTTCTGGAATGAGGCTCCCAGGATAGTTATCTCTCGCCTTGATATGCCCGCTTTCATATTCGCCATTGAGGAAGCTTCCGATGGCAAACCGTGGTATTATGATATCCAGAATTTCCTGAAGAACCAAGAGTATCCGACTGGGGCATCTAGTCGTGATCAGAAGACTCTTAGGAGATTGGCTGGCAATTTCTATTTGAATCCGGATGGTGTTTTGTACAAGAGAAACCATGACTTGGTGTTGTTGCGGTGTGTGGATGAGAAAGAGGCTAAGTTGCTCATGGAAGAGATCCACGAGGGCATATTTGGCACGCATGCCGGCGGACATGCAATGACGAGAAAGTTATAACGAGCAGGGTATTACTGGCTGACAATAGAAACAGATTGTTTCAAGTTTGCAAAGAAGTGTTATAAATGCCAGATCTATGCGGACAAGATTCATGTGCCTCCGAGCCCTCTGGACGTTATGTCATCACCTTGGCCTTTTTGCATGTGGGGAATTGATGTGATTGGCAAGATTGAGCCCACGACATCTAACGGACATCGTTTTATCTTGGTAGCTATTGATTACTTCACCAAGTGGGTTGAAGCAGCATCGTATGCTAACGTTACCAAGCAGGTGGTAGCCAAATTTATCAAGAAGGATATTATCTGCAGATATGGAATCCCGGAGCGGATTATCACTGACAACGGTTCGACTTTGAATAACAAGATGATGAAGGAATTGTGCCAGAATTTCAAGATTAAACATCACAACTCTTCTCCTTATCGGCCCAAGATGAATGGCGCTGTTGAAGCGGCCAATAAAAACATAGAGAAGATCGTTCAGAAGATGGTTGTGACCTAGAAGGACTGGCATGAGATGTTGCCTTTTGCTTTGTACGGTTATCGTACGACGGTACGCACATCAACCGGGGCAACTCCTTTTTCATTGGTATATGGTATGGAGGCTGTCCTACCATTGGAGGTTGAGATTCCTTCTTTGAGGGTTTTGTGCGATGTCCAACTTGATGAGGCGGAATGGGTAAATGATAGACTAAGTCAGCTCAGTTTGATGGATGAGAAGAGACTGGCTTCTCTAGCATATGGTCGGCTGTATCAAAGCCGGATGAAGAAAGCTTATGATAAAAAGGTGTGTCCTCGAAGCTTTCAGACGGGCGATCTTGTGCTGAAAAAGATTCTCCCACTATAATCAGATCACAGGGGAAAATGGACTCCCAACTATGAAGGTCCATATGTTGTTAGAAAGGTTTTCTCTGGAGGAGCCTTACTGTTGTCCACCATGGATGGTGAGGATTTTACATCCCCTGTGAACTCGGACGCAGTTAAAAAATACTTTGCTTAAATAGACCCGCTGGACAGAAAAAGAAAGTTCAGGCAAAAATGGGGCATCCCGGCGAACCATAAAAAAGGAATAAAAGGTTCGAGCAAAAGTTAGGGATAAAATTGAAAAAATGTACACCCGCGAAGTTGAAAACCTGAAAATGGCAACTTCGGCAAAAAAGGGTATCCCGGTGAATTGAAAGCCCGCACAGGGCGGTTCATGCAAAAGTTAGGGATTTGAAAAAGCAAATGACTGTGGTCCGAGTTTGATACTGCGTTGCTTAGTGGTTTGGGAGTACATGAGAGTCGTATATCCAAAACAATCTCTTCCGAAGATCGAGTATCGGGAAAGCGTCAGAGTCAGGCGAGTCATAGGGGGATCAGCTCATGGTGTTCGTCTGTACCACGTTGCTGACATGTATACAAATTTCTTTGTACCTCTGTACATATTTGCATTTACCTTGTGGCTTCCTCTTTTCAGGAGTTGCATCCAGTGTACAAAATTTTTTCCTATTTACAGGCCCGTTGTCAATAAAGCATGTTATTCAGTACTTGATGCTTGTTCTTTACTATTTTGTTTGTGATGTTATTCAGTACTTGATGCTTGTTCTTTACTGTTTTGTTTGTGAAAAACGCCGATGTTTTTGATAAACTTGCATGTACATAAACTTGCTGGCCCTTGCCAATAATTGCTAAAACTTCGAATTGACTGAACGAATGTCACAGATACTAACCGGGATAGATCTTGTTGTGAAGATTTGTTCTGTTTCGTTTGTGTTCTGCAGGGTTCTCACTTTTGAAGCAAACGGTCAAGGAATTTGTGTTTCCCCAGCCAGAGTCCTGTGACATGGTGATTGTATCGCTGCTCAGCCGATGGAAGTCACGTCTTATCCCAGAGAGAGTTGAGATGGTACTTATCCCTACTAGATGTGGGGTTGTCCTCCCCAAGAGAGTATCCCCAGGAAAGTTGCCAAGAGAGTATCCTCAGTGGATCTTGATGTCCCCAATAGAAGGTGCATTCACAGCAGTGAGTATGTACACAATCAATCCCCAGCATGGGTAACTCCCGCAGAATATAACCAAGTCGTCTTTGGTTCAAAAGGATTATCCCCGTGCAGGACTGTGTTTTTCCTTCTCCCAAGCAGGTTGTCATTCTTTCGTCAGGATGATCATCATCAGCCGAGTTCGTAATTTCAAGCTTGTGAGCCATTCCCCAACAGGATGGTTATCCCCAGCGGAGTTGGTTTCACCTGTCCAGCCTTTATTTTGCTGGAATATTGTCTGTGGTACCTGGTTATCCCCAGCGGATTTAGCCTTGTCTTCAGCATATATTTTGCTGAAGCGCCTCTTGGCATCTTTGCATTTTGCATATATCATCATATTTGCATCTACCCAAACGCGTAGCATTTCCATGCCGTATGGAGCATTACGCCATTGTCAAATATATGCATTTTGAAACATAAGCCAGGTTGGTTACCTCTTTGTTTTCAGGTGTTATTCCCTGTAGAGGAGTGAGATTCTTACTCAGAAGGATTTCTAGATACTCAGATTTTCAGCGTGAGATAGGTGGTGATAACGTTCGTCCCATCGCATGTTCCCCTAACAGATTTGCTTGGTTAAGTTTCTCTTCTTCCCCAACGGAATTTTTCTCAGGTTGCTGTTACGTCAGCGTTAAAAGATTTCATGGTTTAAACTTTTTCAGTTATCACTAGTGATTTCCCCAATAGAGTTTTCCCCACAAAGTTGTTTGGTTAGGTTTCTCGTATTCCCCCAGCAAAGTATTCTTCAGACTACTGTACAACAGTTTTGAAAGTCTTGAAGAAGTTACTTGTGTTGACAGAGATCGTCACCTGTATTGACGGAGTTGTGACCCGTGTTGACGGAGATCCTTACCTGTATTGACAAAGATTGTGACCCGTGTTGACGGAGTTGTTACCCGTGTTGACAGAGATTTTTACCTGTATTGACAGAGATTGTTACCAGTGATTGACAGAGATTTTTACCTGTGTTGACAGTGATTGTTACCCGTGTTTACGGAGTCGTTACCCGTGATTGACGGAGTTGTTACTTGTGTTGACAGAGATTGTTATCCGTGTTGACGGAATTATACCTGTGTTGACAGTGATTATTACCCGTGTTGACGGAGTCGTTACCCGTGATTGACGGAGTTGTTACCCGTGTTGACGGAGTCGTTACCCGTGATTGACAGAGTTGTTACCTGTGTTGACAGAGATTGTTATCCGTGTTGACGGAATTGTACCTGTGTTGATAGTGATTGTTACCCGTGTTGACGAAGTCGTTACCCGTGATTGACGGAGTTGTCCCCAGTGAAGTCACCAGTGATTATTATCTGTGTTGACGAAGTCATTACCTGTGATTGACAGAGATTGTTATTCCAGCTGTGGACGGAGTTGTACCCGTGTTGACGTAGTCTCTCCTCGTGTTGACGAATTTGTCTAGTTGTGGATAGAGTTGTTTCTTGCAAAGTTAATTCGATGCCTGTGGCGTCACACAGGGGGTTGATGTTGAAATCCAAAGTTTTATCAGATGATTGATTAGTTGTTGCCGTGACAACTGGGCTCAATGTAATGGATGTTGTCCCCCGAAGCATTTTTTGCAGTTTATTTATGTGGTTGGAAAATTTCCGGGTTCCTTGGTATTCAACCGTCTTCTACCTCGATTTCTTGAAGGCCGTTCGCTCTTCACCCAGTCGGGTCCAAGCCGGTTGAATAGGGGCAGCTGTTGCACCCCAAAATTTGCCCAACCTCTTTCCTTACTGGGTTTATGTTTCATTGCATTAAAATTTGCATAGTTATATAATTTTCATATCATGATATCATTCATATAGAAGGGGATCAAGTGTGATTCTTATCAAGAGAATCCTAGCAAGAGGTCTTATTCAAGATTGAGAAGTTATCAAAGTCATCAGGAGGTAATTTGACTGCCTAAGAGTTTAGATGCTTGCATGAAGATTTTCTCCTAACTTGAGGATCAATTGAAGACCATCAGAGGGATGTGAAGTGTTAAATATGAGAAGAGGATGTGTATGGATTTCATAGAATGCCTAGAGGGCCATGGGAGAGCTCAATCAAGTTATTGTGTCAAATGCAAGAGCCACAGTTGAAGTGCAAGCAATTAGGGTTTCATCTGGGTCAATTCTAGGTCAACTGTGCAATTGAAGGGTATCAAAGCCTACTTTTAGGTCATGGAGTTCATGAAATGATATGTTGAGACATTTGTGATGTTGTGCCAAGATCAAGTCAAGAAGAGTCAAGAGTGTGGGAAGTTGCTAAATTAGGGTTTCAGTGTAAAATCCCCTATTTAGTTCCTAACTTCAAGACCACACAAGTCAAGATGTAAGTTTCAAATGGATCTTTGGCCAACATAAAACTCGTAGATCATCCCAATACCTTTAATTTGAGTACTAGAAGTCCTCCATTGGATCTATACAACTCAAGTTATGGTCCAAACAAGTTACAAGTCCTCAGATGCCTCTGAAATTTGTCCGTGAAAATCATATGACATCAAAGCTATTTTTGACTTAGAAGGAGGTTTTACCTGAACTTTTGGCCAACATGAAAGTTGTTCCTCATGATCTTACATTTCTAAATTGTACTAGAAGTCTTCCATCTGATTTGTATAACTCAAGTTATGAGGTTTACAAGTCAGGGGTATTTTGGGAAAGCGAGATTATAAGCCATTTTTAATCATAGGTCAAAATCTCCAACTTGCACTTGTCAAATGGATTTTTGTTCAACATGAAACTTGTTCAAAATGTGGTTTTTAGGCTAACAAAGAAGTCATGATGAATTGATTGGACTCATATCAAGATTTGTTTTGAAATGGCTTAAAAAGGGAGATTTTCAAAGGATTCAAAGTTGAAAAATTCAAATTAATGGTTAAGTGACCAAAACATGTCAAATAAGTACTCATTTTGATTGGAAATTTCATTTCAAACTCAATGACATTGGTGGATTTTGGATTGGGGCAGAATTTTTCAAGTTATCATTTGGTTTCTTCATATGCAAGTTACATGACCAAATCCCTCACCAAGGTAATTCAAGTGTTCCTTTTGGTCCCATTGCATTCACGATGCATTGTGCAAGTGATTAGAAGCTTTTAGAGCATGCTGGGATGGCAAATTCGTGACTGTCATGTGCAATTTTGAAGAGAAAAATAGAAAATTGAAATGGCTGGATTGTGCTCCAATTGGACTCAAAAAGCCCATAAGCATGTTCTATATAAGTTTTGTGATGATTTCAGAATCATTTTTGTGGTGCAGTTTTCGTGGCTGAAGCAGAGATAGCAAGTTCATTTTTCAAGCAAGCAAGTGTAGATTGGGTGTTGAGTTCCAAGCCAATTCAAATCAAACTGAAGGTTTCAACATCTTTCTCTTGCATCCTTGAGTGATTCTGGAGAGTTTTGAAGGCTGAATCGTGCTCTAACTACATCTGTGCATAGATCTACACCAGGTATGTAACCTTTAAATTTCTCACAATTCTAGGGAGATGTAGTTCATGTCGTGCATGTGGTTAGGATCTAATAGAGACATAGATCGTTTTTGGATCAAAATTGAAGCAATTAGAGACAATTTAGGTTGAAGTGCAATTTCTGTTTGGACACGATTTAGCTTGATCTTAAGGTTTCAATGTGATTTGGATAGATCAGGTTAATCTAGGAAGTGTGAGGATCATTTCTATGCAATTGAATTATGATTTGGCGATGATCAAATTTAGATGTGATCTCTGAAACTTGGATCGGGTTTTAAAACCTAGCCTGATCTAAAGAATTTGGATAGGATATCTGAGATCCTTGTGAGATTCTGATCATTTTGATGTAAGGTTTGATGTTACTTGGCTACTTGCGACCACCTGCTCACCGGAGAAGACGACCGGAGGTCTTCTCCAGCCACCTGAACAGTTCTCCCTCCATCTGAGGAGTTGAACGAGGACGATGATGCACTGCCGTTGGATTAGTTTATTGGGAAGACTTGGTAGGATCATCTGATGGTCAGGATTTGAATTAGGGATTTGGCTCCAAACCAAAAACGCAGTGTTTCATTAATCCCAGTCAGCGTGTGACTGGGATGCTTGCGTGGACGCGCTCATTGCTCTTGGATCTGCATACCTTGTCAATTCATCCAACGCTCATGACATTTTCTTGGTTTTTAATTTGTTTTATTTTCTTTTATTCATTTTTGTATTATTTTTAATGCATATTGATTCCAAAATTCACAATAAATCCATCTTTGATCAAAAAAATATTTTAAAAATATCTCCATGGTCCTGATTAAATTTGTGATTTTCTGGGATCAATAAATTGCATTTTCATGCATTTTTCAATTTAATTTTCATTTTTTTCTTTTATGTTATTTCTTTAATTTTGCATATTTGACTATCTGTTTTGTTGATTTTAACTTGATCATTTGGTTTGGCTTCTGAATTTGAATTTTGAGTATGTTGTAGGTTAGATGTGCATGCTCCTTTAGGGTTTTTATTAGATTTTTTTTTAACAATTGTAGGTTCTGTTTTAGGTGAGATGTTTAGAGCCTTCCCAACTTATGGTTTATCTTGACACAATTCAATTTAGGATTTTTTTAGTGGACCTAGAAGTTGATTTAGGATTTGATATTTGAACCCTAGAATGTTAAAACATGCATGTTCCCTTAGGAAATTTATTAGATTTTTACAACTTAGTTTTCTATTTTAGATAGAATTTGCAAGTATGTGTTGCTTTTGGTGTTCTTTCTTTGGTGCCTTGCCTTGTTTGATCTTGTTGGTGGCTTTAGAGCTTGAAGAGTTTGGTTTCCTTTTTGGAAGAGGTATTGGACATCTTGTAGCTACTGTGGATTGGCTTGTGGAGTTTAATTTGGAGTTTTCTTTCTCTTTTAGGAGCTTTTTAGAAGCTTATAGGATTAGGATTTTAGGAAGAGCCGTTAAAACTAGTTTTTTCTTTCATAAAAAATAGAATGCATTATTTGCTTCTATCCTCATCCTATGATGCAAAGTCCTCTTAAGGAAGCCCCATCTCTCCTTTGGAGGGATGAGTGGCATGCCTTAATGAGTAGAACTTTTGAGGATGCATTTTCTTTTCATGTTGGTTCCTGATGAATTCCTTTGGTTTTCATCAGGTTTTCTAGCATTGTAACTTGATCTCAATGGTGATTTCTCTTCTTGTGGATCTTGCTAGAGCTTGAAGATGAAGAATTGAAGAAGCTTGAAGATAGGAGCTAGTTTGAAGATGAAGACTCTTTGCTGTCAACTTTGCTGTCAATTCAACTTTGCTGACAAGAGCTGCTGTTGAAGGTTGAAGTTGCTGTCTGTAGAAGATTGTTGCTGCTGCTTGAGCTGCTTCCTTTGTTTTTCTTTTGTTGTATTGTCTGTTTGCTTCTGTTGCTTACCTTTAGGTTTGAGGTGGAGCTTGTCTCCCCTTGCCTATTGTTTTCTTAGGTTTTAGGTTGAGCCGGACTCCCTTGCCTCGCTTGTACTGTTGCATAGCATGCATTTTGCGGTTTCCCCTAGGACCTTTGATTTCCTCTGTGCAAGAGGGAATTATGATAGACATTAGGTTTTTTAAACCATGCATGATAACTGTAGATAGATTCCCTTTCAACCGTAGTTTTAGGGCGTCTTTCTCTTCTCATCTCAAAACAATTCAAAAATACAGTAATAAGGTTAATTGAATTCGTACGTTACGAGCCTTAAGCTGTCTGGGAAAAGGTTGGTGGAGGGTCTGTCTCCAGTAATCTTGATGCTTAGTGTGGTGCCCTTAGGGTGACATACGAAGCGTTCACTCCTGGGTCATAGTCTCTAGTGCAACGGAGAATGCAAGCATCTTAAAAAACAATTCTTTCGTAAAAGATTCAAACAAACATTCAAACTCTGTTTTTATCCTCTTGGACCCTTAATCTGGAAAACCCTTTCTTAAGGAGATAAAAAACTGTCAGACAAACTTGTGTCTTCCGTATCCCGAACTACGTTTGCTCTGATCTTTCATGCCGTATGAAAGTACGTAGGCACGAGATGCGATATCTCGGCGAGCAACCTTCCCCCATAACCCGTAGTTAGGAGAACTACGTTGACTCTGATTTCTCGTTCCATACGGGAATACGTAGGTATAAAGTGCGATACTTTGCCGAGTCATTTTCTTTTATTTTTAGACCAGACCTTTAGAGTAGATAGATAAACACACCCTTAGATAGAAAACAAGCGTGGATCCCGTCGAGTACGACGGACGTGAGGGGTGCTAATACCTTCCCCTTGCGTAACCGACTCCCGAATCCAGGATTTGGTTGCGATGAACTTTCCTTTCCCCTTTTGCGTTAGGTTTTCTCTGAGCGTTTCCATTCCCTCTTTTGGGATAAATAACGCACGGTGGCGACTCTTCTGTCATGGTCGGCGCCGATTTTCGCAGTAGCGACACATCTCTACTTTTGGCCAACATGAAACTTGTAGAGCATGCTTTTAGCTTTAATTTAAGTACTAGAAGTCCTACATTTGATTTATGGAACTCAAGTTATGGTCCAGACAAGTTACAGGTCATCTGAGGAATGTGAAATTTGTCTGTGAAAGTTCATCAACTTCCAAGGAACATTTGACCTAGGAGGGTGTTTCTACTAAACTTTTGGCCCACATGAAAGTTGTAGGTCTTGATCTTAAATTTCCAAATTGCATTAGAAGTCTTCCATCTGATTTGTAGAACTCAAGTTATGAGGTTTACAAGTTAGGGGTATTTTGGGAAAGTAAGATTATAGGTCATGTGGCATTATAGGTCATTTTCTCCATCTTGCAAGCTTCAAATGCAATTTTGTTCAACACAAAACTTGCTCAAGATGATGTATTTAGGTCAATCATATACTCATGATGAATTGATTTGAATTTAGGTGAGACTTGGTTTGAAAAATTTTGCAAAAGGAAGAAATTAAAGGCATTTGGTTGAAAAATTCATGATCAATTCATTTGTGCTTAAAATGGACCATATGAATACTCATTCTGATCAGAAAAACAATTATAAACACTTTGGCAATTTTAGAATTCTCATTTGAGATCAATTTCATGATGATATGGTTTGTTACTTCACAAGTAAGTTACACTTCATAATTTGATTTTGTGATAAGTTCAAACACTCAAATCACTCCAAACACTCTCAATAGACTACAAGGAGTTGATTGCAAGCTTCTGAGGGAAGTTTCAAGTCAGAACACGCATCCACCATGGTTGGTTTTATGAAGGAAAATTGAGGAATGTATTTTCTGTTTTGGGCCTCAATTGAACCCCTAAAGCCCACAAATCAATTGTATTTAAGCTTTGTGAGAGGTTTTGCTCCATTTTGGAGATCATATCGCACCAGAACCAAGGATTGAAGTTGGAGCTTGAAGGAGAGAGTTGAAAATAGTGTTTTCATTTTCAAGCCAGATCCAAGCAAATTGAAGTTAGCAAAGTGTTCCTCATCAAGCATTGAAGCAATCTGCATTGTTTTGAAGCCAGAATCGTGTTCTAGATACCTCAATTTGAAGCTCAAAGTCAGGTATGTAGTTTTCAAATTTGCACTAGTTATAGCATGATTTGAGCATGATTAGTATGTGGATAGGTTTTGATTTAGGATGTAGATGAAATCCGGATCAGAAATTTGAGGATTAGAGACAAATTAGGTGATGACATGATTTCTGTTTGGATGCGAGTTGATCTGATCTTGAGGCTTTAATTCAATTGGAATAGCATGTGATGATCAGTGTTAGATGAGGATTACATTCGTACCATTAGTTTGAGTTTTGGTGAGAGTTTAGATTGAAGTGAATTTTAGGATCTGCTTCGTGTTTCAAATTCTAGTAGGATTTAGAAGATTTGGATGTTATATTTGAGCTCAGGAGGAAATTTGGAGTGAGGTGATGTTAAGTTTGATGAGTTTTCATGACCTGTAACCACCTGCTCACCGGAGAAGATGACCGGAGGTCATCTCCGACCACCGTGCTGGACTTCCCTCCATCTGTGAATTCAAACAAAGACGAAGCCTGTGAAGCGTTGGATCTGTCCTGAAGCTTGACTTTGTATGAAGATCGTGTGGCTGTGTTTTATTCTGAGGATTTGAAGTTTGAGTACAAAACGCGCAGTTTCATTAATCCCGGCTGGCAGCTACGTGGCATGTGCGCTGGAGCGTGTGTGAGCCCTCAGATCAGGAGACTTAGTCTTAGGATCCAACGCCTGTGACTTTTTCTTGCATTTTATTTGTTTTAATTCATTTCTTTATTATTTTAATTGCATTTTCATACATTAATTCATTTTAATTTCATTTTTGATCAGAAAAATAAAATAAAAGTATGTCCATGATCCTCATTTTATTTTTGATTTTTCCATGCTGTTAGATTTAATTTTTGATGGTTTTGCAATTTAATTTGATTTTTATCATTTTTTATATTTCTTTATTTTTGCATAGTTGACACATCTGTTTGTTGATTTTTGTTTGACCATTTGGTTTTGAGTTTGGGGCTGATTTTTTCCTAGCTGGTAGATTAGAGATGCATGATCCCATATGATTTAATTTATATTTTTTAGATAACAATAGGTTCTGTTTTGGCTTAGGATCATTAGACTTTCTATTTTAGGGTTTTAATTTGGTACCTTGTGATCTAGGATTTCTTTAGGTGACTTCCCTTTAGATTAAGGTTCTAATCCTTTTCCCATAGGTCCATAACATGTTTAGGTTCCCTTAGAAAATTTCTTAGGATTTTAGAAGGTGTTTTAGTATTTTAAGTTGATTTAACACTTAGGCTAGTTTTAGTTGCTTTCAACATAGCACTTGCTTTAGATTGACTTCAATGGTTGCCTTTAGTGCATGATAGGTTTTCTAATATTCTTTGATGGTGTTTTAGACATGTT
Source organism: Lathyrus sativus (assembly GCA_963859935.3). NCBI lineage: Eukaryota > Viridiplantae > Streptophyta > Magnoliopsida > Fabales > Fabaceae > Lathyrus > Lathyrus sativus. Next base: position 435,043,664 of record OZ012735.1, read on the forward strand.
TAAGCTTCTGTTTTCTTGTTGGTGATGCTTGGTTTGGTGTTTAAACCTCTCTTTTGAAGCTTTCTTTGAGTTTGTTTAATTAAGGTTAGGAAGAGCCTAGTCTTCTTTCTCCTTCTTCAAATAAACATGGATTGCTTTGATTGCTTTCCATTCTCATCCTATGATTCAAGGTCCCTATGTGGAAGCCTCATCTTTACTTTGGAAGGATATGTGGCATTTTACAAGAGGTAGAACCTTTGAGGATGCCTTTCTCTGATGACTGGTAGAGTGTCAGGAGGGATTCCTTTGGTTTCCTTCCTGCTTCCCATCATCAATCCAATATCCTTGATGTTCATTCTTTTCTCTTTGGTTGGAGCTTGAAGATGGAACATCCCTTTCCTTATCTTGAAGATGGTGTGGACTTGAAGAACAGTTACAGACTTTGGATTGGATTGCTGTCAGAAGATTGCTCTACTGTGGAGATTGCTGGCTTGTTTTCCCTGTTTGTCTATTTTCTTTTTGTTCAATTGTATTGATGTAAATTTCTTGGAGTGTTGCATTAGATTTAGGCTTCATATAGATGATCATAGGCCTAAGAGCATCCTAAGGGTTGAGCTTCTCCCCTTGCTTGTATTGCATTAGAGGTTGAGTTTCTCCCTCTGCTTGTTTTTTACTTTGTGGCTTTGCTTGCTGGTATTTGGTAGAGCTCAGCTCCCTTGCCTGTGTGGTGTGTGGCCTTTGTGCCTTGTTTGTTTAGAAGTTGAGCTTGGCTCCTTCTACTTGTGTGATGCATAGCATGCATTTTATTCACAACATTTTGTTTACAATAATTTCTTTTCAGTTAATTTGTTTACTGTTTGTTTTCCTTTGCCATGTTCCCCTAGGGACTCTGACTTCTCTTGTTCAAGAGAAGTTATGACAGACATTAGGGTTCTAACCATGCATGATAACATTAGGTAGTTCCCCCCTAACCTCAACCATAGGATCAATTTTGCATGACTACTTTAGGATTGGATCAGCTCCCCTTTAGTGCGTCTTTTCTCTTCTCATCTACAAACAAATCAAGATACAGTAATAAAGGTTAATTGACGTCGTACGCTACGAGCCTTAAGCTACTTGAGAAAGGATTGTTGGAGAGTTTCTTTTCAAGAGTCCAGATGTTTAGTATGGTACACTTTGGGTGACATGCGACGCATTCACTCTCAGGTCATAGTCTCTAGTGCGATATCAGTTGCAAACATCCATAAAAAGACACTTCTCTAAAAAACAGAAAACAAAGATCAAACTCTTTTTGTCCTCTTGGACCTTTAATCCCTTGGAAACCCTTTTTCAGAAGGAGAGTTCTGTTAACTCCCGATTCTACTGCAAATGGTAAACGCCAAAGTCTCTGTCGAGTGAGCTACATACACCAACTGCTGGAACCGTCTGTTAACCTTACTCGGATAAAAAAGACAAACATGTGTCTCTCGTGTCCCGAACTATGTTTGCTATAATCTTTCGCGCTGTGTGAAAGTACGTAGGCACAAGATGCGATATCTTGGCGAGCAACCTTCTCCCGTAGTTAGGAGAACTATATTGACTATGATTTCTCGTTCCAGACGGGAATACGTAGGCATAAAGTGCGACGCTTTGCCGAGTCATTTTCTTTTCTTTTCAGACTAGACATTTAGCTAGATAGATGTAACAAACCCTTCAGATAAACACAACAAGCATGGATCCCATCGAGTACGATGGACGTGAGGGGTGCTAATACCTTCCCCTTGCATAACCGACTCCCGAATCTAGACAATGGTTGCGATGATCTTGTCTTATACCTTTTTCGTCAGGTTTTTCCGATCGTTTCCTTTCCCACTCTGAGGGATAAATAACGAAAGGTGGCGACTCTTCTGTCTTGCCGGCCTCTTTTTTTGCATTAGCGACAACCTGCTCAACCTGAAGTTGAGAAGAACATATGACCTTGCTATCAGGCACCTGTTAAACAAACATGCATCGAATTTGATGGTCAGCTCAACCTGAAGTTGAGAAGAACATTTGACCTCGCTGTTAGGCATCTATTAAATAAACAGGCATCGAACCCGAAGGCAGGCTCAACCTGAAGTTGAGAAGAACATCTAACCTCGCCATCTGGCATCTATTAAACAAACAGGCATCGAACCCGAAGGCCGGTTCAACACGAAGTTGAGAAGTACATCTGACCTTGCCGTCAGGTATATGTTAAACAAACAGGTATCGAACCCGAAGGCCGGCTCAAAATGAAGTTGAGAAGAACATCTGGCCTCTTCGTCAGGTATCTGTTAAACAAACATGCATTGAACTCGAAGGCTGGTTCAACACGAAGTTGAAAGGAAAATTTGACCTCTTCGTGAGGCATCTACTTAAAAAACAGACATCAAACCCGAAGGGCGGCTCAACCAGAAGTTGATAAAAAAACATTAGACCTCGCCGTTAGGAATCTGTTAAACAAACAGGCATCGAACTTGAAGGCCGGCTCCATAGGAAGTTGAGAGGAATATTTGACCTCGGTGTCAGGCATCTGTTAAACAAACAGGAATCGAACCCGAACGGGGGCTCAACTCAATGTTGAGAAGAACATCTGACCTCGCTGTCAGGCATCTGTTAAACAAGTAGCCATCGAACCCGAAGGCCGGCTCAACACGAAGTTCATAGGAATATCTGACCTTGCTACCAGGCATCTGTTAAACAAATAGGCATCGAACACGAAGTCCCGCTTAACACGAAGTTGAGAGCAACATCTGACCTCGCGGTCAGGCATCTATTAAACAAACAGGCATCAAACCTGAAGGCCTGCACAACACAAAGTTGAGAGGAACATTTGACCTTGCCGTGAGGCATCTACGAAACAAACAGGCATCGAACCCGAAGGGAGTCTCAACCAGAAGTAGATAAGAACATTAGACCTCGCCGTCAGAATCTGTTAAACAAACAGGCATTGAACCCGAAGGCCGGCTCAACACGAAGTTGAGAGGAACATTTGACCTCGTCGTCAGACCTCTGTTAGACAAACAGGCATCGAACCTAAAGGGCGGCTCAACCCGATGTTGAGAAGAACATTTGACCTTGCTATTAGGCATCTGTTAAACAAACAAGCATCGAATTTGATGGTCGGCTAAACCCGAAGTTGAGAAGAACATCTAACCTCTCTGTCAGGCAACTATTAAACAAACAGGCATCGAACCCGACGGCCGGCTCAACCCGAAGTGTAGAAGAACATCTGACTTCTCCGTCAGGCATCTGTTAAACAAACAGGCATCGAACCCGAAGGCCGGCTCAACACGAAGTTGATAAGTAATTATGACCTCGCCGTCAGGTATCTGTTAAACAAAAAGGGATCAAACCCGGAGGCCGGCTCAACCTGAAGTTGAGAAGAGCATTTGACCTCGCTATCAGGCACCTGTTAAACAAACAGGCATCGAACCCGAAGGCCAGCTCAACACGAAGTTGAGAGGAACTTTAGACCTCGTCGTGAGGCATCTACTTAAAAAATAGGCATCGAACCCGAAGGGCGGCTCAACCAGAATTTGATAAGAACATTAGACCTCTCCGTCCGGAATCTGTTAAACAAATAGGCATCGATCCCGGAGGTCGGCTCAACACGAAGTTGAGAGGAATATTTTACTTCGGCGTCAGGCATCTGTTAAACAAACAGGCATCGAAAACGAAGGGGGGCTCAACCCGAAGTTTAGAAGAACATCTGACCTCGGTGTCAGGCATCTGTTAAACAAACAGGCCTCGAACCCGAAGGCCGGGTCAACACGAAGTTCATAGGAATATTTGACCTCGCCGTCAGGCATCTATTAAACAAATAGGCATCGAACACGAAGTCCCACTCAATACGAAGTTGAGTGGAACATCTGACCTCACCGTCAAGCATCTGTTAAACAAACAGGCATCGAACCCGAAGGCTGACTCAACACGAAGTTGAGAGGAACATTTGACCTCGCCCTCAGACATCTGTTAAACAAACAGGCATCGAACCCGAAGGGTGGCTCAACCTGAAGTTGAGAAGAACATATGTCCTCGCTGTTAGGCATCTGTTAAAGAAACAGGCATCGAACCCGAAGGCCGGCACAACGTGAAGTTGAGAGGAACATCTAACTTTGCCGTTAGACATCTATTAAACAAACAAGCATCGAACCTGAAGGCCGGCTCAACACGAAGGTCATAGAAATATCTGGCCTCGCCGTCAGGGATCTGTTAAACAAACAGGCATCGAACACGAAGGCTGGCTAAACCCGAAGTTGAGAAGAACAACTGACCTTGCTGTCAGGCATCTGTTAAACAAACAGGCATCGAACCCGAATTGGCTCAACACGAAGTTGAGAAGTACATCTGACCTTGCCGTCAGGGATCTGTTAAATAAAAAGGAATCGAACCCGGAGGCCTGCTCAACCTAAAGTTGAGAAGAACATCTGACCTCGCTATCAGGCATCTGTTAAAAAAACAGGCATCAAATTTGATGGCTGGCTCAACCAGACGTTTGAGAGGAACATCTAACCTCGCTGTCAGGCATCTATTAAATAAACAGGCATCGAACCCGAAGGTCGGCTCAACACGAAGCTGAGAGGAACATTTGACCTCGCCGTCAGGCATCTGTTAAACAAATGATCATCGAACCTGAAGGGGGGATCAACCCGAAGATGAGAAGAACATATGACCTCGCTGTCAGGCATCTCTTCAGGCATCTGTTTAACAAATAGGCATCGAACACGAAGTCCCGCTCAACACAAAGTTGAGAGCAACATGTGACCTTTCCGTCAGGGATCTATTAAACAAACAGGCATCGAATTTGATGGTCGGCTCAGCCAGAAGTTGAGAAGAACATATGACCTCTCCTTCAGGCATCTGTTAAACAAACAGGCATCGAACCCGATGGTCGGCTCAACACGATGTTGAGAAGTACATCTGACCTTGCCGTCAAAGATTTGTTAAACAAAAAGGCATCGAACCAGGAGGCCTGCTAAACCTGAAGTTCAGAAGAACATCTCACCTCGCTATCAGGCATCTGTTAAACAAACATGCATCGGATTTGATAGTCGGCTCAACCCGAAGTTGAGAAATACATCTGACCTCACTATTAAGCATCTACTAAACAAACAGACATCGGACCCGAAGGGCGGCTCAACCAGAAGTTGATAATAACATTAGATCTCGCTCTCAGGAATCTGTTAAACAAACAGGCATGAAACCCGAATGCCGGCTCAACACGAAGTTGAGAAGTACATATGACCTTGCCGTCAAGTATCTATTAAAAAAACAGGTATCGAACCCGAAGGCTGGATTAAAATGAAGTTGAGAAGAACATCTGACCTCGCCGTCAGGTATCTGTTAAACAAACAGACATCGAACCTGAAGGCCGGCTCAACACGAAGGTCATAGGAATATCTGCCCTCGCCGTCAGGGATCTTTTAAACAAACAAGCATCGAACACGAAGGCCGGCTAAACCCGAAGTTGATAAGAACATTAGACCTCGCCGTTAGGAATCTGTTAAACAAACAGGCATCGAACCCGAACGGGGGCTCAACCCGAAGTTGAGAAGAACATCTGACCTCCCTGTCAGGCATCTATTAAACAAACAGGCATCAAACCTGAAGGCCGGCTCAACACGAAGTTCATTGGAATATCTGACCTCGCCGTCAGGCATCTGTTAAACAAATAGGCATCGAACACGAAGTCCCACTCAACACGAAGTTGAGAGCAACATCTGACCTCGCCGTCAGGCATCTGTTAAACAAACAGGCATCGAACCCGAAGGCTGGCTCAACACGAAGTTGAGAGGAACATTTGACCTCGTCGTCAGACATCTGGTAGACAAACAGGCATCGAACCCGAAGGGCGGCTCAACCCGAAGTTGATAAGAACATATGACCTCGCTGTTAAGCATCTGTTAAATAAACAGGCATCGAACCCGAAGGCCGGCACAACACGAAGTTGAGAGGAACATCTAACCTCGCCGTCAGACATATATTAAACAAACAAGCATCGAACCTGAAGGCCGGTTCAACACGAAGGTCATAGGAATATTTGACTTCGCCGCCAGGCATCTGTTAAACAAATAGGCATCGAACACGAAGTCTCGCTCAATATGAAGTTCATAGGAATATCTGACCTCGCCGTCAGGGGTCTGTTAAACAAACACGCATCGAACACGAAGGACGGCTCAACATGAAGTTGTGAAGAATATCTGACCTCGCTGTCAGGTATCTGTTAAACAAATAGGCATCGAATTTGATGCCTGGCTCAACCCGAAGTTGTGAGGAACTTCTGACCTCTCCGTAAGGCTTCTGTTAAATAAATAGGCATCAAACCCGACAGCCGGCTCAACCCGAAGTTGAGAAGAACATCTGACCTCGTGGTCAGGCATCTGTTAAACAAACAGGCATCGAACCCGAAAGGCAGCTCAACCCGAAGTTGAGAAGAACATCTGACCTCGCTGTCAGGCATCTATTAAACAAACAGGCATCAAACCCGTAGGCCGGCTCAACACGAAGTTCATAGGAATATATGACCTCGCCGTCAGGCATCTGTTAAACAAATAGGCATCGAACACAAAGTCCCGCTCAACATGAAATTCATGGGAATATCTGACCTTGCTGTCAGGGATCAGTTAAGCAAACATGAATCGAACACGAAGGCCGACTCAACCCGAAGTTGAGAAGAAAATCTGATCTCGCTGTCAGGCATCTATTAAACAAACAAGCAATGAATTTGATGGCCGACTCCACCCAAAGTTGAGAAGAACATCTGAGCTCATTGTCAGGCATCAGTTAAACAAACAGGAATCAAACTCGAAGGCCGGTTCAACCCGATGTTGAGAAGAACATCTGACCTCGCAGTTAGGAATGTGTTAAACAAACAGTGATCGAACCCGAAGGCCGGCTCAACACGAAGTTGAGAAGTACATCTGACCTCGCCGTCAGGTATATGTTAAACAAACAGGCATATAACCCGAAGGTCGGCTCAACACGAAGTTGAGAAGTACATTTGACCTCGCCGTAAGGTATCTGTTAAGCAATCAGTCATCGAACCCGAAGGTCGACTCAGAATGAAGTATAGAAGAACATCTGACCTCGCCGTTAGGTATCTGTTAAACAAACAGGCATCGAACCTAAAGGTCGGCTCAACATGAGGTTGAGAGGAACATTTGACCTTTCCGTGAGGCATCTACTTAACAAACAGGCATCGAACCCGAAGGGCGGCTCAGCTAGAAGTTAATAAGAACATCTGACCTCGCCGTCAGGAATCTGTTAAACAAACAGGCATCGAACTCGAAGGCCGGCTCAACACGAAAATGAGAGGAACATTTGACCTCGCCGTGAGACATCTGTTAAACAAACAGGCATCGAACCCGAAGGGGGGCTCAGCCCGAAGTTGAGAAGAACATCTGACCTTGCTATCAGACATCTGTAAAACAAACAGGCATCAAACCCGAAGGACGGCTCAACACGAAGTTCATAGGAATATCTGACCTCGCCATCAGGCATTTCTTAAACAAATGGGCATCGCACACGAAGCCCCGCTGAACACAAAGTTGAGAGCAACATCGAACCTCGGCGTAAGGGATCTGTTAAATAAACAGGCATCGAACACGAAGGCCGGCTCAACACGAAGTTCAGAAGAACATCTAACCTCACTATCAGGCATCTATTAAACAAACAGGCATCGAACCTGAAGGCCGTCTCAATACGAAGTTGAGAGGAACATCTGACCTTGCCGTCAAGCATATGTTAAATAAACAGGCATCGAACCCGAAGACCGCCCCAACCAATAGTTGAGAAGAACATTTGACTTGCCGTCAGGCATCTGTTAACAAACAGGTGTCGAACCCGAAGGTCGGCTCAACCTGAATTTGAGAAGAACATCTGACCTTATCGTCAGGTATCTGTTAAAGAAACAGGCATCGAACAAGAAAGGCGGTTTAACCCGAAGTTGAGAAGAACATTTGACCTCGCCGTCAGGTATCTATTCAATAAACATGCATCAAACCTGAAGGCTGGCTCAACCCGAAGTTGACAAGAACATCTAACCTCACTGTGAGGCATATGTTAAATAAACCGTCATCGAACCCGAAGGTCGGCTCAACCCGTAGTTGAGAAAAACATTTGACCTGGCCGTCAGGCATTTGTTAAACAAACAGGCATCGAACCCGAAGGCCGACACAACACGAAGTTGAGAGGAACGTCTAACCTCGCCGTCAAGCATCTATTAAACAAACAGGCATCGAACCCGAAGGCCGGCTCAACACGAAGTTCAAGGAATATCTGACCTCGCCATCAGGGATCTGTTAAACAAATAGGCATCGAACACGAAGTCTCGCTCAACATATAGTTCAGAGCAACATCTGACCTCGCCGCCCGGCATTTGTTAAACAAACGGGCATCGAACTTGAAGGCCGGCTTTACCCGAAGTTAAGAGGAACATCTGACGTTGACGTCAAGCATATGTTAAATAAACAGGCATCGAACCCGAAGGCCGGATCAACCAAAAGTTGAGAAGAACATTTGACCTCGCCGTCAGGCATCTGTTAATCAAACAGGCATCCAACCCGAATGTCGGCTCAACCCGAAGCTGAGAACAACGTCTGACCTCGCCTTCAGGTATCTGTTAAACAAGCAGGTATCGAACCCGAAGGCCGGCTCAACCCGAAGTTGATATGAACATTAGACCTCCCCATCAGGGATCTCTTAAACAAACAGGCAACGAACACGAAGGCCGACTCAACCCGAAGTTGAGAAGAACATTTGACCTCGCCGTCAGGCATCTGTTAAACAAACAGGCATCGAATTTGATGGTCGGCTCAACCCGATGATGAGAAGAACATCTAACCTCACCGTGAGGCATCTATTAAACAAACAGGAATCGAACCCGAAGGCCGGCTCAACCCGAAGTGTAGAAGAACATCTGACCTCGCGGTCAAGCATCTGTTAAACAAACAGGCATCGAACCCAAAGGCCAGCTCAACACGAAGTTAATAGGAATATTTGAACTCGCCATGAGGGATCTGTTAAACAAATAGTCATCGAACACGATGTCCCACTCAACACGAACTTGAGAGCAACATCTGACCTCGCCGTCAGGCATCTGTGAAACAAACAGGCATCGAATCCGAAGGCTGGCTCAACACGAAGTTGAGAGGAACATCTGACCTCGCCGTCAAGCATATGTTAACCAAACAGGCATCGAACCCGAAGGTCGGCACAACCAAAAGTTGAGAAAAACATCTGACCTCGCCGTCAGGCATCTGTTAAACAAACAGGCATGGAACCCGAAGGCCAGCTCAACCTGAAGTTGAGAAGAATATCTGACCTCACCGTCAGGAATGTGTTAAACAAACAGGCATCGAACCGGAAGGCCGGCTCAACACGAATTTGAGAGGAACATTTGACCTTGCCATCAGGAATTTGTTAAACAAACAGGCATCGAACCCGAAGGGCGGCTCAACCCGATGTTGAGAACAACATCTGACCTCGCTGTCAAGCATATGTTAAACAAACAGGCATCGAACCCGAAGGCCGGCTCAACACAAAGTTCATAGGAATATCTGACCTCGCCGTCAGGCATCTGTTAAAAAAATAGGCATCAAACATGAAGTCCCGCTCAACACGAAGTTCATAAGAATATCTGACCTCGCCGTCAGGGATCTTTTAAACAACTAGGCATCGAACACGACGGTCGGCTCAACCCGAAGTAGAGAAGAACATCTGACCTCGCCATCATGCATCTGTTAAACAAACAGGCATCGAATTTGATAGCCGACTCAACCCAAAGTTGAGAAGAACATCTGAACTCATTGTCAGGCATCAGCTAAACAAACAGGAATCGAACCCAAAGGTCGGCTCAACCCGAAGTTGAGAAGAACATCTGACCTCGCCGTTAGGCATCTGTTAAACAAACAGGCATCGAACCCGAAGGCCGACTCAACACGAAGTTGAGAAGTACATCTGACCTCGCCATCAGGGATCTGTCAAACAAAAAGGCATCAAACCCGGAGACCGGCTCAACTTGAGGTTGAGAAGAACATCTGACCTCGTTATCAGGCATCTGTTAAACAAAGAGGCATCGAATTTGATGGCCGACTCAACCCGAAGTTGAGAAGAACATATGAACTCATTGTCAGGCATCAGTTAAACAAATAGGCATCGAACCCGAAGGTCGGCTCAACCCGAAGTTGAGAAGAACATTTAACCTCTCCGTCCGGCATCTGTTAAAGAAACAGGCATCGAACCCGAAGGCCGGCTCAACACGAAGTTGAGAAGTACATCTGACCTCTTCGTCAGGCATATGTTAAACAAATAGGCATCGAACCCGGAGGCCAGCTCAACACGAAGTTGAGAATAACATCTGACCTTGTCGTCAGGTATCTGTTAAACAAACAGGCGTCGAACCCGAAGGCCGGTTCAACACGAAGTTGAGAGGAACATTTGACCTCGCCGTGAGGCATCTACTTAACAAACAGGCATCGAACCCGATGGACGGCTCAACCAGAAGTTGATAAGAACATTAGACCTCTTCGTTAGGAATATGTTAAACAACCAGGCATCTAACCTGAAGGCCGGCTTAACACGAAGTTAAGAGGGACATTTGACCTTGGCGTCAGGCATCTGTTAAAGAAACAGGCTGCGAACGCGAAGAGGGGCTCAACCCAAAGTTGAAAAGAACATCTGACCTCGCTGTTAGGCATCTGTTAAACAAACAAGCATCGAACCCGAACGCCGGTTCAACACAAAGTTCATAGGAATATCTGACCTCGCCGTTAGGGATCTGTTAAACAAAAAGGCATCAAACCCGGAGGCCGACACAACCTGAGGCTGAGAAGAACATCTGACCTCGTTATCAAGAATCTGTTAAACAAATAGGCATCGAATTTGACGGCCGGCTCAACCCAAATTTGAGAAGAACATCTGAACTCATTGTCAGGCATCAGTTAAACAATTAGGAATCAAACCCGAATGTCGGCTCAACCCAAAGTTGAGAAGATCATCTGACCTCTCCGTCAGGCATCTGTTAAACAAACAGGCATCGAACCCGAAGGCCAGCTCAACACGAAGTTGAGAAATACATCTGACCTTGCCGTCAGGCATATGTTAAACAAACAGGCATCGAACCTGGAGGCCGGCTCAACACGAAGTTGAGAAGAACATCTGACCTCGCCGTCTGGTATCTGTTAAACAAACAGGCATCGAACCCGAAGGCCGGTTCAACACAAAAGTCATAGGAATATCTGACCTCTCCGTCAGGCATCTATTAAACAAATAGGCATCGAACACGATGGTCGGCTCAACCTGAAGTTGAGAAGAACTTCTGACCTCTCCGTCAGGTTTCTGTTAAACAAATAGGCATCGAACCTGACGGTCGGCTAAACCCGAAGTTGAGAAGAACATCTGACCTCGTTGTAAGGCATCTGTTAAACAAACAGGCATCGAACCCGATGGGTGGCTCAACCTGAAGTTGAGAAGAACATCTGACCTCGCTGTCAGGCATCTATTGAACAAACAGACATCAAACCCGAAGGCCGGCTCAACACGAAGCTTATACTAATATCTGACCTCGTCATCAGGCATCTGTTAAATAAATAGGAATCGAACACGAAGTCCCGCTCAACATCAGTTAAACAATCAGGAATCAAACCCGAAGGCCGGCTCAAACCGAAGGTGAGAAGAACATCTGACCTCGTCGCCAGGCATCTATTAAACAAATAAGCATCGGACACGAAGTCCCGTTCAACACAAAGTTGAGAGCAACATCTGACCTCGCCGTCAGGCATATGTTAAACAAACAGGCATCGAACCCGAAGGCCGGCTCAACACGAAGTTGAGAGGAACATTTGACCTCGCCATCAGGCATCTATTAAACAAACAAACATCGAACCCAAAGGTCGTCTCAACCTGTAGTTGAGAAAAACATTTGACCTAGCCGTCAGGAAGCTCTTAAACAAACAGGCATCGAACCCAATGGCTGGCAAAACACGAAGTTGAGAGGAAAATCTGACGTCGCCGTCACACATCTATTAAATAAACAGGCATCGAACCCGAAGGTCGGCTCAACGCGAAGTTCATAGGAATATCTTACCTTGCCATCTGGGATCTTTTAAACAAACAGGCATCGAACACGAAGGCCGACTCAACCCGATGTTGAGAAGAACATCTGACATCACCGTCAGGAATCTGTTAAACAAACAGGCATCGAACCCGAAGGCCGGCTCAACACGAAGTTGAGACGAACATTTGACCTCGCCGTGAGGCATTTTTTAAACAAACAGGCATCGAACCCGAAGAGGGGCTCAACTTGAAGTTGAGAAGAACATCTAACCTTACTGTGAGGCATTTGTTAAACAAACAGGCATCGAACCCGAAGGACAGCTCAACACGAAGTTGAGAGGAACATCTGACCTCACTGTCAGGCATCTGTTAAACAAACAGGCATCGAACCCGAAGTCCAGCTTAACACGTAGTTCATAGGAGTATCTGACCTAGCTGTCTGTCATCTGTTAAACAAATAGGCATCGAACACGAAGTCTCGCTCAACACAAAGTTCAAAGCAACATCTGACCTCGCCGTAAGGGATCTGTTAAATAAACTTGCATCGAACACGAAGGCCGACTCAACACGAAGTTGAGAAGAACATATGACCTCATTGTCAGTAATCAGTTAAACAAACAGGCATCGAACCCAAAGGCCGGCTCAACACGAAGTTGAGACGAACATTTGACCTCGTCGTGAGGCATTTGTTAAAGAAACAGGCATCGAACCTGAAGAGGGGCTCAACCCGAACTTGGGAAGAACATCTGACCTCACTGTCAGGCATCTGTTAAACAAACAGGCATCGAACCCAAAGGACAGCTCAACACGAAGTTGAGAGGAACATATGCCCCTCGCTGTCAGGCATCTGTTAAACAAACACGCATCGAACCCGAAGGCCGGCTCAACACGAAGTGCATAGGAATATCTGACCTCGCCGTCGGTCATCTGTTAAACAAATAGGCATCGAACACGAAGTCCCGCTCAGCACAAAGTTGAGAGCAACATCTGACCTCGCCGTAAGGGATCTGTTAAATAAACATGCATCGAACCCGAAGGCCGACTCAACACGAAGTTGAGAAGAACATCTGACCTCGCTGTTAGGCATCTATTAAACAAACAGACATCGAACCTGAAGGCCGACTCAACACGAAGTTGAGATGAACATCTGACCTCGCCGTCAAGCATATGTTAAATAAACAGGCATCGAACCCGAAGGCCGGCTCAACCAAAATTTGAGAAGTACATTTGATCTCTCTGTCAGGCATCTGTTAAACAAACAGGTGCCGAACCCGAAGGTCGGCTCAACCCGAAGTTGAGAAGAACATCTGACCTCACCGTCAGGTATCTGTTAAAGAAACAGGCATCGAACCCGAAGGCCGGTTTAACACAAAGTTGAGAGGAACATTTGACGTCCCCGTCAGGAATCTGTTAAACAAACAGCCATCGAACAAGAAGGGCGGCTTAACCCGTAGTTGAGAAGAACATCTGACCTCGCCGTCAGGTATCTGTTAAACAAACATACATTAAACCTGAAGGCTGGCTCAATCTGAAGTTGACAAGAACATCTAATCTCACCGTGAGGCATATGTTAAACAAACAGACCTCGAACCCGAAGGTCGTCTCAACCCGTAGTTGAGAAAAACATTTGACCTAGCCGTCAGGCATATTTTAAACAAACAGGCATCGAACCCGAAGGCCGGCTCAACATGAAGTTCATAGGAATATCTGACCTCGCCCTCAAGGATCTGTTAAACAAACAGGCATCGAACACGAAGGCCGGCTCAACCCGAAGTTGAGAAGAACATCTGACCTCACTGTTAAACAAACAGGCATCGAATTTTATGGTCGGCTCAACCCGAAGTTGATAAGCACATTAGACCTCACCGTCAAGAATCTATTAAACAAACAGGCATCAAACCCGAAGGGCGGCTCAACACGAAGTTGAGAAAAACATTTGACCTAGCCTTCAGGGATCTGTTAAACAAACAGGCAACGAACCCTGAGGCCGGATCAACCCGAAGTTGAGAAGAACATCTGACCTCGCTGTCAGGCATCTATTAAACAAACAGGCATCGAGATTGATGCTCGGCTCATCCCGAAGGTGAGAAGAACATCTGACCTCGTCGGCCAGCATCTGTTAAACAAATAACCATCGAACACGAAGTCCCGCTCAACACGAAGTTTAGAGCAATATCTGACATCGCCGTCAGGCATCTGTTAAACAAACAGGCATCTAACCTGAAGGCCGGCTCAACACGAAGTTGAGAGGAACATTTGACCTCGCCGTCAGGCATCTGTTAAACAAACAGACATCGAACCAGAATGGCGGCTCAACCCGGAGTTGAGAAGAACATCTGACCTCGCTGTCAGGCATCTGTTAAACAAATAGGCATCGAAACCGAAGGCCGGCTCAACACGCAGTTCATAGAAATATCTGACCTTGCTGTAAGGCATCTGTTAAACAAATAGGCATCGAACACGAAGTCCCACTCAACACGAAGATGAGAGCAACATCTGTACTCGCCGCCAGGCATTTGTTAAACAAATGGGCATCGAACTTAAAGGCCGGCTCATCACAAAGTTGAGAGGAACATCTGACCTCACCGTCAAGCATATGTTAAACAAACAGGCATCGAACCCGAAGGTCGGCTCAACCAAAAGTTGAGAAGAACATTTGACCTCGCCATCAGGCATCTGTTAATCAAACAGGCATCGAACCCGATGGTCGGCTCAACCCAAAGTTGAGAATAACACCTGACCTCGCCGTCAGGTATCTGTTATACAAACAGTCATCGAACCCGAAGGCCGGCTCAACCCGAAGTTGATAAGAACATTAGACCTCCCCATAAGGCATCTATTAAACAAACAGGCATCGAACCCGAAGGCCGGCTCAACCTGAAGTTGAGAAGAACATCTGACTTCACCGTCAGGCATCTGTAAAACAAACATGCATCAAATTTAAAGGCTGGCTCAACCCGAAGCATCGAACCCGTAGTTGAGAAAAACATTTGACCTAGTCGTCAGGCATCTGTCTAACAAACAGGCATCGAACCCGATGGCTGGCACAACACGAAGTTGAGAGGAACATCTAACCTCGCCGTCAGACATCTATTAAACAAACAAGCATCGAACCCGAAGGTCGGCTCAACATGAAGTTCATAGGAATATCTGACCTCGCTGTCAGGCATCTGTTAAATAAACAGGCATTGAACCCGAAGGTCGGCTCAACACGAAGTTCATAGGAATATCTGACTTCGCCGTCGATCATCTGTTAAACAAATAGGCATCGAACACAAAGTACCGCTTAACACAATGTTGATAGCAACATCTGACCTCGCCGTAAAGGACCTGTTAAACAAACAGGCATCGAACACGAAGGCCGACTCAACACGAAGTTGAGAGGAACATCTGACCTCGCCGTCAAGCATATGTTAAATAAACAGGCATCGAACCCGAAGGCCGGCTCAATACAAAGTTAATAATAATATATGACCTTGCCGTAAGGCATCCGTTAAACAAATAGGCATCGAACACGAGGCCCTGCTCAACATGAAGTTGAGAGCAACATCTGACCTCGCCGTCAGGAAACTGTTAAACAAATAGGCATCGAACCCAAAGGCCGACTCAACCCGAAGTTGAGAAGAACATCTAACCTCACCCAGATGCATCTGTTAAACAAACAGGCGTCGAACCCGAAAGCCGGCTCAACACGAAGTTGAGAGGAACATCTGACCTCGCCGTCAGGCATCTATTAAACAAACAGGCATCGAACCCGATGGCTGGCTCAACCTGAAGTTGAGAAGAACATCTGACCTCGCCGTTAGGCATCTGTGTAACAAACATGCATCAAACCCGAAGGCTAGCCCAACCCGAAGTTTAGAAGAACATCTAACCTCACCATGAGGCATCTATTAAACAAATAGGCGTCGAACCCAAAGGTCGTCTCAACCCGTAGTTAAGAAACACATTTGACCTAGCCGTCAGGCATCTGTTAAACAAACAGGCATCGAACCCGATGGATGGCACAACACGAAGTTGAGAGGAACATCTGACCTCGCCGTCAGACATGTATTAAACAAACATGCATCGAACCCGAAGGCCGGCTCAACACGAAGCTCATAGGAATATCTTACCTTGTCGTCAGGGATTTGTTAAACAAACAGGCATCGAACACGTAGGCCGGCTCAACCCGAAGTTGAGAAGAACATCTGACCTCGATGTCAGGCATCTGTTAAACGAACAGGCATCGAAATTGATGGTCGGCTCAACCCGAAGTTGATTAAAACATTAGACCTCGCCGTCAGGAATCTGTTAAACAAACAGGCATCGAACCCGAAGGCCGGCTCAACAAGAAGTTGAGAGAAACATTTGACCTCGCCGTCAGGCATGTGTTAAACAAACTTGCATCAAACCCGAAGGTTGGCTCAACCGGAAGTTGAGAAGAACATCTAACCTCACCCTGATGCATCTGTTAAACAAACAGGCGTCGAACCCGAAAGCCGGCTCAACACGAAGTTGAGAGGAACATCTGACCTTGCCGTCAGTCATCTGTTAAACAAACAGGCATCGAACCCGATGGCTGGCACAACACGAAGTTGAGAGGAACATCTGACCTAGCCGTCAGAAATCTATTAAAAAAACAGGCATCGAACCCGAAGGTCGGCTCAACACGAAGTTCATAGGAATATCTGACCTCGCCGTCAGGAATCTGTTAGACAAACAGGCATCGAACCCGAAGGCCGGCTTAACACAAAGTTGAGAGGAACATTTGACGTCCCCGTCAGGCATCTTTTAAACAAACAGGCATCGAACCCCAAGGCCGTCTCAAAACGAAGTTGAGAGGAACATTTGACCTCGCCATCAGGAATCTGTTAAACAAACAGGCATCGAACAAGAAGGGCGGCTCAACCCGAAGTTATGAAGAACATCTGACCTCGCCGTCAGGTATCTGTTAAACAAACATACATCAAACCCGAAGGCTGGCTCAACCCGACGTTGACAAGAACATCTAACCGCACCGTGAGGCATATGTTAAACAAACAGGCATCGAACCCGTATTTGAGAAAAACATTTGACCTAGCCGCGACATATGTTAAACAAACAGGCATCGAACCCGAAGGCCGGCTCAACACAATGTTCATAGGAATATCTGACCTCGCCATCAGGGATCTGTTAATCAAACAGGCATCGAACACGAAGGCCGGCTCAACACGAAGTTGAGAAGAACATCTGACCTCGCTGTCAGGAATCTGTTAAACAAACAGGCATCGAATTTTATGGCCGACTCAACCCGAAGTTGACAAGAACATTAGACCTCAACGTCAGGCATCTGTTAAACAAACAGGCATCAAACCCAAAGGGCGGCTCAACACGAAGTTGAGAAGTACATTTGACCTCGCCTTTAGGGATCTGTTAAACAAACAAGCAACGAACCCTGAGGCCGGATCAACCCGAAGTTGAGAAGAACATCTGACCTCGCTGTCAGGCATCTATTAAACAAACAGGCATTGAGATTGATGCTCGGCTCATCCCAAAGTTGAGAAGAACATCTGACCTCGTTGTAAGCATCAGTTAAACAATCAGGAATCGAACCCGAAGGCCGGCTCAGACCGAACGTGAGAAGAACATCTGACCTCGTCGGCCAGCATCTGTTAAACAAATATGCCTCGAACACGAAGTCCCACTTAACACTAAGATGAGAGCAATATTTGACCTCGCCGTCAGGCATCTGTTAAACAAACAGGCATCGAACCTGAAGGCCGGCTCAACAAGAAGTTGAGAGGAACATTTGACCTCGCCGGCATGCACCTGTTAAACAAACAGACATCGAACCAAAAGGGCGGCTTAACCCAAAGGTGAGAAGAACATCTGACATCGCTGTCAGGCATCTGTTAAACAAATAGGCACCAAACCCGAAGGCCGGCTCAACACGCAGTTCATAGAAATATCTGACCTTGCTGTAAGGCATCTGTTAAACAAATAGGCATCGAACACGAAGTCCCGCTCAACACGAAGTTGAGAGCAACATCTGTACTCGTCGCCAGGCATTTGTTAAACAAACGGGCATCGAACTTGAAGGCCGGCTCATCACGAAGTTGAGAGGAACATCTGACCTCGCCGTCAATCATATGTTAAATAAACAGGCATCGAACTCGAAGGCCGGCTCAACCAAAAGTTGAGAAGAACATTTGACCTCACCATCAGGCATCTGTTAATCAAACAGGCATCGAACCCGATGGTCGGCTCAACCTGAAGTTCAGAAGAACACCTGACCTCGCCGTCAGGTATCTGTTAAACAAACAGTCATCGAACCCGAAGGCCGGCTCAACCCGAAGTTGATAAGAACATTAGACCTCCCCATAAGGCATCTATTAAACAAACAGGCATCGAACCCGAAGGCCGGCTCAACCTGAAGTTGAGAAGAACATCTGACTTCGCCATCAGGGATCTGTAAAACAAACATGCATCAAATTCGAAGGTTGGCTCTACCCGAAGTTTAGAAGAACATCTAACCTCACCGTGAGGCATATTTTAAACAAACAAGCATCGAATCCAAAGGTCATCTCAACCCGTAGTTGAGAAAAACATTTGACCTAGCCGTCAGGCATCTGTTAAACAAACAGGCATCGAACCCGATGGCTGGCACAACACGAAGTTGAGAGTAACATCTGACCTCGCCGTCAGATATCTATTAAACAAACAGGCATCGAACACTAAGGTCAGATCAACACGAAGTTCATAGGAATATCTGACCTCGCCGTAAGGAATATGTTAAACAAACAAGCATCAAACTCGAAGGCCGGCTCAACACGAAGTTGAGACGAACATTTGACCTCGCCGTGAGGCATCTGTTAAATAAATAGGCATCGAAACCGAAGAGGGGCTCAACCCGAAGTTGAAAAGAACATCTGACCTCGCTGTCAGGCATCTATTAAACAAACAGGAATTGAACCCGAAGGACGGCTCAACACGAAGTTGAGAGGAACATCTGACCTTGCTGTCAGGCATCTGTTAAACAAACAGGCATTGAACCCGAAGGTCGGCTCAACATGAAGTTCATAGGAATATCTGACTTCGCCATCGGTCATCTGTTAAACAAATAGGCATCAAACACGAAGTACCGCTCAACACAAAGTTGAGAGCAACATCTGACCTCGCCCTAAGGGATCTGTTAAATAAACAAGCATCGAACCCGAAGGCCGGCTAAACCTGAAGTTGAGAAGAACATCTGACTTTGCCGTCAGGCATCTGTAAAACAAACATGCATCAAATTCGAAGGCTGGCTCAACCCGAAGTTTAGAAGAACATCTAACCTCACCGTGAGGCATATTTTAAACAAACAAGCATCGAACCCAAAGGTTGTCTCAAATCTTAGTTGAGAAAAACATTTGACCTAGCCGTCAGGCATCTGTTAAACAAACAGGCATCGAACCCAATGGCTGGCACAACACGAAGTTGAGAGGAACATCTGACCTCGCCGTCAGATATCTATTAAACAAATAGGCATCGAACCCGAAGGTCGGCTAAACACAAAGTTCATAGGAATATCTGACCTCACTGTCAGGAATCTGTTAAACAAACAAGAATCGAACCCGAAGGCCGGCTCAACACGAAGTTGAGATGAACATTTGACCTCGCCGTGAGGCATCTGTTAAACAAACAGGCATCGAAACTGAAGAGGGGCTCAACCCGAAGTTGAGAAGAACATCTGACTTCGCTGTCAGGCATCTATTAAAAAAAACAGGCATCGAACCCGAAGGACGGCTCAACACGAAGTCCATAGGAATATCTGACTTCGCTTTCGGTCATCTGTTAAACAAACAGGCATTGAACCCGAAGGCCGACTCAACACGAAGTTGAGAGGAACATCTGACCTCGCCGTCAAGCATATGTTAAGTAAACAGGCATCGAACCCGAAGGCCGGCTCAACCAAAAGTTAAGAAGAACATTTGTTCTCTCCATCAGGCATCTGTTAAACAAACAGGCATCGAACCCGAAGGCCGACTTAACACAAAGTTGAGACGAACATTTGACGTCCCCGTCAGACATCTGTTAAAAAACAGGCATCGAACAAGAAGGGCGGCTCAACCCGAAGTTGAGAAGAACATCTGATCTCGTCGCCAGGTATCTGTTAAACAAACATGCACCAAACTCGAAGGCTGGCTCAACCTGAAGTTGACAAGAACATCAAACCTCATCGTGAGGCATATGTTAAACAAACAGGCATCAAACCCGAAGGTCGGCTCAACCCGTAGTTGAGAAAAACATTTGACCTAGCCGTCAGGCATCTGTTAAACTTACAGGCATCGAACCTGAAGGCCGGCACAACACGAAGTTTAGAGGAACATCTAACCTCGCAGTCAAGCATCTATTAAATAAACAGGCATCAAACCCGAAGGCCTGCTCAACACGAAATTCATAGGAATATCTGACCTCGCCATAAGGGATCTGTTAAACAAATAGGAATCGAACACAAAGTCCCGCTCAACACGAAGTTGAGAGCAACATCTGACCTTGCTGCCAGACATTTGTTAAACAGACGGGCATCGAACTAGAAGGCCGGCTCAACACGAAGTTGAGAGGAATATTTGTCCTCGCCGTCAAGCTATGTTATATAAACAAGCATCGAACCCAAAGGCCGGCTCAACAAAAAGTTGAGAAGAACATTTGACCTCGCTGTCAAGCATCTGTTAATCAAACAAGCATCGAACCCGAAGGTTGGCTCAACCTGAAGTTGAGAAGAACGTCTAACCTCGTCGTCACGTATTTGTTAAACAAACAGGCATCGAACCTGAAGGTCGGCTCAACCCGAAGTTGATAAGAACATTATACCTCCCCGTCAGGCATCTGTTAAACAAACAGGCATCGAACCCGAAGGCTGGCTCAACCTGAAGTTGAGAAGAACATCTGACCTCGCCGTTAGGCATCTGTTAAACAAATATACATCAAACCCGAAGGCTGGCTCAACCCGAAGTTTAGAAGAACATCTAACCTCACTTTGAGGCATCTATTAAACATACAGGCATCAATCCCAAAGGTCGTCTCAACCCGTAGTTGAGAAAAACATTTGACCGAGCCGTCAGGCATTTGTTAAACAAACAGGCATCGAACCCGATGGCTGGAACAACACGAAGTTGAGAGGAACATCTGACCTCGCTGTCAGACATCTATTAAACAAACAGGCATCGAACCCGTAGGCCGGCTCAACACGAAGCTCATAGGAATATCTTACCTTGCCGTCAGGGATCTGTTAAACAAACAAGCATCGAACACGTAGGCCGGCTCAACCCGAAGTTGAGAAGAACATCTGACCTCGATGTCAGGCATCTGTTATACAAACAGGCATCGAATTTGATGGCCAGCTCAACCTGAAGTTGATAAGAACATTAGACCTCACCGTCAGGAATATGTTAAATAAACAGACATCGAACCCGAAGCCCGGCTCAACAAGAAGTTGAGAGGAACATTTGACCTCGCCGTCAGGTATCTGTTACACAAACTTGCATCAAACCCGAAGGCTGGCTCAACCCGAAGTTGAGAAGAACATATAACCTCACCCTGATGCATCTGTTAAAATAATAGGCGTCGAACCCGAAAGCCGGCTCAACACGAATTTGAGAGGAACATCAGACCTCGCTGTCAGGCATCTGTTAAACAAACAGGCATCGAACCCGATGGCTGACACAACAGGAAGTTGAGAGGAACATCTGACCTCGCCGTCAGACATCTATTAAACAAACAGGCATCGAACCCGAAGGTCGACTCAACACGAAGTTCATAGGAATATCTGACCTCGCCGTCATGAATCTGTTAAACAAACAGGCATCGAACCCAAAGGTCGGCATAATAGGAACATGTGACGTCCCCTTCTGGCATCTGTTAAACAAACAGGCATCGAACCCTAAGGCCGCTTCAACACGAAGTTGAGAGGGACATTTGACCTCGCCATCAGGAATCTGTTAAACAAACTGGCATCGCACCCGAAGGGCAACTCAACCCGAAGTTGAGAAGAACATCTGACCTTACTATCAAGCATCTGTTAAACAAACAGACATCGAACCCGAAGGCCGGCTCAGCACAAAGTTCATAAGAATATCTGACCTTGCCGTAAGGCATCCGTTAAACAAATAGGCATCGAACACGAAGCCCCGCTCAACATGAAGTTGAGAGCAACATCTGACCTCGCCGTCAGGCAACGGTTAAACAAACAGGCATCGAACACGAAGGCCGACTCAACCCGAAGTTGAGAAGAACATCTAACCTCACCCTGATGCATCTGTTAAACAAACAGACGTCAAACTCGAAAGCCGGCTCAACACGAAGTTGAGAGGAAAATCTAACCTCGCTGTCAGGCATCTGTTAAACAAACAGGCATCGAACCCGATGGCTGACACAACACGAAGTCGAGAGGATCATCTGACCTCGCTGTCAGACATCGATTAAACAAACAGACATCAAACCCGAAGGTCGGCTCAACACGAAGTTCATAGGAATATCTGCCCTCGCCGTCAGGAATCTGTTAAACAAACAAGCATTGAACCCGAAGGCTGGCTTAACACAAAGTTGAGAGGAACATTTGACGTCCCCGTCAGGTATCTATTAAACAAACAGGCATCGAACCCCAAGGCAGGCTCAACACGAAGTTGAGAGGAACATTTGACCTCGCCATCAGGAATCTGTTAAACAAACCGGCATCGAACTCGAAGGGCGGCTCAACCCGAAGTTGAGAACAACATCTGAATATCTGAACTCGCCGTAAGGCATCCGTTATACAAATAGGCATCGAACATGAAGCCCCGCTCAACACGAAGTTGAGAGTAACATATGACCTCGCCGTCAGGCAACTGTTAAACAAACAAGCATCGAACCTGAAGGCCGACTCAACACGAAGTTGAGAGGAACATTTGACCTTGCTGTCAAGTATATGTTAAATTAACAGGCATCGAACCCGAAGGCCGGCTCAACAAAAACCTGAGATGAACATCTAACCTCGCTGTCAGGCATCTGTTAAACAAACAGGAATCGAATTTGATGGCCACCTCAACTCGACATTGATAAGAACATTAGACCTCGCCATCAGGCATCTGTTAAACAAACAGGCATCCAACCCGAAGGTCGGCTCAACAAGAAGTTGAGAGGAACATTTGACCTTCCCGTCAGGCATCTGTTAAACAAACTTGCATCAAACCCGAAGGCTGGCTCAACCCAAATTTGAGAGGAACATCTAACCTCACCCTGAGGCATCTGTTAAACAAACAGGCATCGAACCTGAAGGCTGTCTCAACCCGTAATTGAGAAAAACATTTGACCTAGCCATCACGCATCTGTTAAACAAATAGGCATCGAACCCGAAGGCCGGCACAACACGAAGTTGAGAGGAACATCTGATCTCGCCGTCAGGCATCTATTAAACAAACAGGCATCGAACCCGAAGGCCGGCTCAACACGAAGTTCATAGGAATATCTGACCACGCCATCTGGGATCTGTTAAACAAACAGGCATCGAACACGAAGGTCGGCTCAACCCAAAGATGAGAAGAAGATCTGACCTCGCTGTCAGGCATATGTTAAACAAACAGGCATCGAATTTGATGCCCGGCTCAAACCGAAGTTGATAAGAACATTAGACCTCGCTGTCAGGCATCTGTTAAACAAACAAGCATCGAACCCAAAGGCCGGCTCAACAAGAAGATGAGAGGAACATTTGACCTCGCCGTCAGGCATCTGTTAAACAAACAGGCATCGAACCCGAAGGGCGGCTCAACCCGAAGTTTAGAAGAACATATGTCCTCACTGTTAGGCATCTGTTAAACAATCAAGCATCGAACCCGAAGGCCGGTACAAAACGAAGTTTAGAGGAACATATAGCATCACCGTCAGACATCTATTAGACAAACAAGCATTGAACCCGAAGGTCGCCTCAACACGAAGGTCAAAGGAATATCTGACCTTGCCGTCAGGGATCTGTTAAACAAACAGTCATCGAACACGAAAGTCGACTCAAGCCAATGTTGAGAAGAACATTTGACCTCGCTGTCAGGCATCTGTTAAACAAACAGGCATCGAATTTGATGGTCGGCTCAACCCGAAGTTGAGAAGAACATCTAACCTCTTTTTCAGGCATCTGTTAAACAAACAGGCATCGAACCCGACAGCCCGCTCAACCCAAAGTGTAGAAGAACATCTGACCTCGCCGTCAGGCATCTGCTAAACAAACAGGCATCGAACCCGAAGGCCGACTCAACACAAAGTTGAGAAATACATCTGACCTCGCTGTCAGGGATCTGTTAAACAAAAAGGCATCAAACTCGGAGGTCGGCTCAACCTGAAGTTGAGAAGAGCATTTGACCTTGCTATCAGGCATCGAATTTGATGGCAGACTCAACCCGAAGTTGAGAAAAACATCTGAACTCATTGTCAGGCATCAATTAAACAAACAGGAATCGAACCCGAAGGCCGGCTCAACCCGAAGTTGAGAAGAACATCTGACCTCACCGTCAGGCATCTGTTAAACAAACAGGCATCGAACCCA
This sequence comes from Lathyrus sativus, assembly GCA_963859935.3. Lineage (NCBI taxonomy): Eukaryota > Viridiplantae > Streptophyta > Magnoliopsida > Fabales > Fabaceae > Lathyrus > Lathyrus sativus. The sequence continues at coordinate 435,068,214 of OZ012735.1, forward strand.
AAGGTGGGCTCAACACGAAGTTGAGAAGTACATCTGACCTCGCTGTCAGGCATATGGTAAAGAAGCAGGAATCGAACCCGGAGGCCGACTCAACACAAAGTTTAGAAGAATATCTGACCTCGCCATCAGGTATCTGTTAAACAAACAGGCATCGAACCCGGAGGCCGGCTAAAAATGAAGTTGAGAAGAACATCTGACCTCGCCGTCAGGTATCTGTTAAACAAACAGGCATCGAACCCGAAGGCCGGCTCAACCAGAATTTGATAAGAACATTAGACCTCGCTGTAAGGAATCTGTTAAACAAACAGGCATCGATCCCGAAGGTCGGCTCAAAACGAAGTTAAGAGGAACATTTGACCTCGGCGTCAGACATCTGTTAAACAAACATGCATCGAACCTGATGGCTGGCACAACACGAAGTTGAGAGGAACATCTGACCTCGCTGTCAGACATCTATTAAACAAATAGGCATCGAACCCGAAGCTCGGCTCAACACAAAGTTCATAGGAATATCTGACCTCGCCGTCAGGAATCTGTTAAACAAACAGGCATCGAACCCGAAGGCCGGGTTAACACAAAGTTGAGAGGAACATTTGACGTCCCTGTCAGGCATCTGTTAAACAAACAGGCATCGAACCCGAAGGCCGGCTCAACACGAAGTTGAGAGGAATATTTGACCTCACCGTCAAACATCTGATAAACAAACAGGCATCGAACCCAAAGGGTGGCTCATCCCGAAGTTTAGAAGAACATATGTCCTCGATGTTGGGTATCTGTTATACAAATAGGCATCGAACCCGAAGGCCGGTACAACACGAAGTTGAGAGGAACATCTAACCTCGCCATCAGATGTCTATTAAACAAAGGAGCATCGAACATGAAGGCCGGCTCAACACGAAGGTCATAGGAATATCTGGCCTCGCCGTCAGGGATCTGTTAAACAAACAGGCATCGAACACGAAGGCCGGCTCAACCCGAAGTTGAGAAGAACAACTCACCTCGCCGTCAGGCATCTGTTAAACAAACAGGCATCGAACCCGAATTGACTCAACACGAAGTTGAGAAGTACATCTGACCTTGCCGTCAGGGATCTGTTAAATAAAAAGGAATCGAACCCGGAGTCCTGCTCAACCTGAAGTTGAGAAGAACATCTGACCTCGCTATCAGGCATCTGTTACACAAACAGGCATCGAATTTGATGTCGGCTAAACCTGAAGTTGAGAAGAACATCTGACCTCGTTGTCAAGCATCTATTAAATAAACGGGCATTGAACCTGAAGGCAGGCTCAACCTGAAGTTGAGAAGAACATCTGACCTCGCCATCTCGCACCTATTAAACAAATAGGCATCGAACCCGAAGGCCGGCTCATCACGAAGTTGAGAAGTAATCCTGACCTCGTCGTCATTTATATGTTAAACAAACAGGCATCGAACCCGAAGGCCGACTCAAAATGAAGTTGAGAAGAATATCTGGCCTCGTCGTCAGGTATCTGTTAAACAAACAGGCATCGAACCCGAAGGCTGGTTCAACACAAAGTTGAAAGGGAAATTTGACCTCTTCATGAGGCATCTACGTAAGAAAACAGGCATCGAACCCGAAGGGCGGCTCAAACAAAAGTTAATAAAAAACATTTGACCTCGGCGTTAGGCATTTGTTAAACAAACAGGCATCGAACCCGAACGGGGGCTCAACCCGAAGTTGAGAAGAACATCTGACCTCGATGTCAGGCATCTGTTAAAAAAAACAACCATCGAACCCGAAGGCCGGCTTAACACGAAGTTCATAGTAATATCTGATCTCGCCGTCAGGCATCTGTTAAACAAATAGGCATCGAACACGAAGTCCTGCTCAACACGAAGTTGAGAGAAACATTTGACCTCGCCGTCAGGCATCTGTTAAATAATCAGGCATCAATCCAGAAGGCCGGCAAAACACGAAGTTGAAAGGAACATTTGACCTCGCCGTGAGGCATCTACTAAACAAACAGGCATCGAACACGAAGGGCAGCTCAACCAGAAGATGATAAGAACATTAGACCTCGCTATTAGGCATCTAATAAACAAATAGGCATCGAACCCGAAGGTTGTCTCAACACGAAGTTGAGAAGTACATCTGACCTCGCCGGTAGGCATATGTTCAACAAACAGGCATCGAACCCGGAGGCCGCCTCAACACGAAGTTGAGAAGAACATCTGACCTCGCCGTTAGGCATCTGTTAAACAAACAGGCATCGAACCCGAAGGCCGGCACAACACGAAGTTGAGAGGAACATCTAACCTCGCCGTCAGACATCTATCAAAAAAACAAGCATCGAACCCGAAGGCCAACTCAACACGAAGGTCATAGGAATATCTGACCTTGCTGTCAGGCATCTGTTAAACAAATAGGCATTGAACATGAAGTCCCACTCAACATGAAGTTCATAGGAACATCTGACCTCGCTGTCAAGGATCTGTTAAACAAACAGGCATCGATAATGAAGGCCAGCACAACCCGAAGTTGAGAAGAACATCTGACCTCGCTGTCACGCAACTATTAAACAAACAGGCATCAAATTTGATGGTCGGCTCAACCCGAAGTTGTGAAGAACTTCTGACCTCTCCGTCAGGCTTCTGTTAAACAAACCGGCATCGAACCCGACGGCCGGCTCAACCTGAAGTTAACAAGAACTTCTGACCTCGCCGTCAGGCGTCTATTAAACAAAGAGGCATCGAACCCGAAGAGCGGCTCAACCCGAAGTTTAGAAGAACATCTGACCTCGCTGTCAGGCATCGATTAAACAAACAGGCATCGAACCCGAAGGCCGGCTCAACACGAAGTTCATAGGAATATCTAACCTCGCCGTCAGGCATCTGTTAAACAAATTGGCATCAAACACGAAGTCCCGCTCAACATGAAGTTCATAGGAATATCTGACCTCGCTGTCAGGGATCTGTTAAACAAACAGGCATCAAACACGAAGGTCGGCTCAACCCGAAGTTTAGAAGAACATCTGACCTCGCTGTCAGGCATCTGTTAAACAAACAGGCATCGAATTTGATGGTCGGCTTAACCCGAAGTTGTGAAGAACGTCTGACCTCTCCGTCAGGCTTCTGTTAAATAAACAGACATCGAATCCGACGGCCGGCTCATCCCGAAGTTGAGAAGAACCTCTGACCTTGCCGTCAGGCATCTGTTAAACAAACAGGCATCAAACCCGAATGCCGGTTCAACACGAAGTTTAGAAGTACATCTGAACTCGCCGTCAGGGATCTATTAAAAAAAAGGCATCAAACCCGGTGGCCGGATCAACCTGAAGTTGAGAAGAGCATCTGACCTTGCTATCAGGCATATGTTAAACAAATAGGCATTGAATTTGATGGTCGGCTCATCCCGAAGTTGAAAAGAACATCTGAACTCATTGTCAGGAATCAGTTAAACAAACAGCAATCGAACCCGAAGGCCGGCTCAACCCGAAGTTCAGAAGAACTTCTGACCTCACTGTTAGGCATCTAATAAACAAATAGGCATCGAACCCGAAGGTCGGCTCAACACGAGGTTGAGAAGTACATCTGACCCCGCCGGTAGGCATATGTTCAACAAACAGGCATTGAACCCGGAGGCCGCCTCAACACGAAGTTGAGAAGAACATCTGACATCGCCGTTAGGTATCTATTAAACAAACAGGCATCGAACCCGAAGGCCGACTTAAAATGAAGTTGAGAAGAACATCTGACCTCGTCGTCAGGTATCTGTTAAACAAACAGGCATCGAACCCCAATGCCGGCTCAACAAAAAGTTGAGAGGAACATTTGACCTCACCGTGAGGCATCTACTTAACAAAAAGGCATCGAACCCGAAGGGCGGCTCAACCAGAAGTTGATAAGAACATTAGACCTCGCCGTCAGGAATCTTCTAAACAAACAGGAATCAAACCCGAAGGCCGGCTCAACACGAAGTTGAGAGGAGCATTTGACCTCGGTGTCAGGCATCTGTTAAACAAACAGGCATCGAATCCGAAGGGGGGCTCAACCCGAAGTTGAGAAGAAAATTTGACCTTGCTGTCAGGCATCTGTTAAACAAATAGGCATCAAACCCGAAGGCCGGCTCAACACGTAGTCCATAGGAATATCTGGCCTCGCCGTCAGGCATCTATTAAACAAATAGGCATCGAACACGAAGTCCCGCTCAACACGAAGTTGAGAGCAACATCTGACCTCGTCGTCAGGCATTTGTTAAACAAACAGGCATCGAATCCAAAGGTCGGCTAAACACAAAGTTTAGAGCAACATTTGACCTTGTCGTCATACATCTGTTAAACAAACAGGCATCAAACTCGAAGGGCGGCTCAACCCGAGGTTGAGAAGAACATATGTCCTCGCTGTTAGGCATCTGTTAAACAAACAGGCATCGAACCCGAAGTCCGGCACAACATAAAGTTGAGAGGAACATCTAACATCGCCGTTAGACATATATTAAACAAACAAGCATCGAACCTGAAGGTCGGCTCAACACAAAGGTTATAGGAATATCTGACCTTGCCGTTAGGGATCTATTAAACAAACAGGCATCAAACACGAAGGCCGGCTCAACCCGATGTTGAGAAGAACATTTGACCTCGCTGTCAGGCATTTGTTAAACAAACAGGCATCGAATTTGACGGTCGGCTAACCCCAAGTTGAGAAGAACATCTAACCTCTCTGTCGGGCATCTGTTAAACAAACAGGCATCGAACCCGACGGCCGACTCAACCCGAAGTGTAGAAGAACATCTGACCTCGCCGTTAGGCATCTATTAAAAAAACAGGCATCGAACCCGAAGGCCGGCTCAACACGAAGTTGAGAAGTACATCTAACCTTGCCGTCGGGGATCTGTTAAACAAAATGGCATCAAACCCGGAGGCCGGCTCAACCTGAAGTTGAGAAGAGCATTTGACCTTGCTATAAGGCATCTGTTAAACAAACAGGCATTGAACATGAAGTCCCGCTCAACACGAAGTTGAGAAGAACATCTGAACTCATTGTCAGGCATCAATTAAACAAACAAGAATCGAACCCGAAGGCCGGCTCAAACCGAATTTGAAAAGAACATCTGACCTCGCCGTCAGGCATCTATTAAACAAACAGGCATCGAACACAAAGTCCCGCTCAACACAAAGTTGAGAGCAACACTTGACCTCGCCGTCAGGCATCTGTTAAACAAACAGGCATCGAACCCGAAGGCAGGCTCAACACGAAGTTGAGAGAAACATTTGACCTCGCCGTCAGGCATCTGTTAAACAAACAGGCATCGAACCCGAAGGTGGGCTCAACACGAAGTTGAGAAGTACATCTGACCTTGCCGTCAGGCATATGTTAAACAAACAGGCATCGAACCCGGAGGCCGCCTCAACACGAAGTTGAGAAGAACATCTGACCTCACCATCAGGTATCTGTTAAACAAACAGGCATCAAACCCGAAGGCCGACTCAAAATGAAGTTGAGAAGAACATCTGAACTCGCCGTATAGTATCTGTTAAACAAACAAGCATCGAACCCGAAGGATGGCTCAACACGAAGTGGAGAGGAACATTTGACCTCGTCGTGAGGCATCTACTTAACAAACAGGCATCGAACCCGAAGGGCGGCTCAACCAGAATTTGATAAGAACATTAGACCTCGCCGTTAGGAATCTATTAAACAAACAGGCATTAAACCCGAAGTCAGGCTCAACACGAAGTTGAGAGGAACATTAGACCTCGGTGTCGTGCATCTGTTAAACAAACAGGCATCGAACCCGAAGGGGGGCTCAACCCAAAGTTGATAAGAAAATATGACCTTGTTGTCAGGCATCTGTTAAACAAAGAGGCATCAAACCCTAAGGCCGGCTCAACACGAAGTTCATAGCAATATCTGACCTCGTCGTCAGGCATCTATTAAACAAATAGGCATCGAACATGTAGTCCTACTCAACACGAAGTTGAGAGAAACATCTGACCTCGCCGTCAGGCATCTGTTAAACAAACAGGCATCGAACCCGAAGGCCGGCTCAACACGAAGTTGAGAAGAACATATGTCCTCGTTGTTAGGCATCTGTTAAACAAACAGGCATCGAACCCGAAGGGCGGCTCAACCCGAAGTTGAGAAGAACATATGTCCTTGTTGTTAGGCATCTGTTAAACAAACAGGCATCGAACCCGAAGGGCGGCACAACACGAAGTTGAGAGGAACATCTAACCTCGCCGTTAGACATCTATTAAACAAACAAGCATCGAACCTGAAGGTCGGCTCAACACGAAGGTCATAGGAATATCTGGCCTCGCCGTCAGGGATCTGTTAAACAAACAGACATCGAACACGAAGGCCGGCTCAAGCCGATGTTAAGAAGAACATTTGACCTCGCTGTCAGGCATCTGTTAAACGAACAGGCAACGAATTTGATGGTCGGTTCAACCCGAAGTTGAGAAGAACATCTAACCTCTCTGTCAAGCATCTCTTAAACAAACAATCATCGAACCCGACGGCCAGCTCAACCCGAAGTGTAGAAGAACATCTGACCTCGCCGTCAGGCATCTATTAAACAAACAGGTATCGAACCCGAAGGACGGCTCAACACGAAGTTCATAGGAATATCTGACCTCGCCATCAGGGATCTGTTAAACAAACAGGCCTCGAACCCGAAGGGCGGCTCAACCCGAAGCTGAGAAGAAAATATGTCCTCGCTGTTAGGGATCTGTTAAACAAACAGGCATCAAACCCGAAGGCCGGCACAACACGAAGTTGAGAGGAACATCTAACATCGCCGCCAAACATCTATTAAACAAACAAGAATCGAACCCGAAGGTCGGCTCAACACGAAGGTTATAGGAATATCTGACCTTGTCGTTAGGGATCTATTAAACATACAGGCATCGAACACGAAGGCCAGCTCAACCCGATGTTGAGAAGAACATTTGACCTTGTTGTCAGGCATCTGTTAAATAAATATTTTTCGAATTTGACGGTCGGCTCAACCCGAAGTTGAGAAGAACATCTAACCTCTCCGTCAGGCATCTGTTAAACAAACAGGCATCGAACACGAAGTCCCGGTCAACACAAAGTTGAGAGCAACATCTGACCTCGCCGTCAGGCATCTGTTAAACAAACAGGCATTGAACCCGAAGGCCGACTCAACACGAAGTTGAGAGAAACATTTGACCTCGCCGTCCGGAATCTGTTAAACAAATAGGCATCGAACCCGAAGGTGGGCTCAACACGAAGTTGAGAAGTACATCTGACCTCGCCGTCAGGCATATGTTAAACAAACAGGCATCGAACCCGGAGGCCGCCTCAACACGAAGTTTAGAAGAACATCCGACCTCACCATCAGGTATCTATTAAACAAACAGGCATCGAACCCGAAGGCCGGCTCAAAATGAAGTTGAGAAGAACATCTGACCTTGCCGTCAGGTATGTGTTAAACAAACAGGCATCGAACCCGAAGGCTGGCTCAACACGAAGTTGTGAGGAACATTTAACCTTGTTGTGAGGCGTCTACTTAACAAACAGGCATCGAACCGAAGGGCGGCTCAACCAGAATTTGATAAGAACATTAGACCTCACCGTCAGGAATCATCTAAACAAACAGGCACCAAACCCGAAGGCCGGCTCAACACGAAGTTGAGAGGAACATTTGACCTCGGCGTCAGGCTTCTGTTAAACAAACAGGCATCAAACCCGAAGGGGGGCTCAACCCGAAGTTGAGAGGAATATCTGGCCTCGCTGTCAGGCATCTGTTAAACAAATAGGCATCAAACCCGAAGGCAGGCTCAACACTAAGTTCATAGGAATATCTGACCTCGCCGTCAGGCATCTATTAAACAAATAGGCATCGAACACGAAGTCCCGCTCAACACGAAGTTGAGAGCAACATCTGACCTCGCCGTCAGGCATCTGTTAAACAAACAGGCATCGAACCCGAAGGACGGCTCAACACGAAGTTGAGAGGAACATTTGACCTCGCCGTCAGACATCTGTTAAACAAACAGGCATTGAACCCGAAGGGCGGCTCAACCCGAAGTTGAGAAGAACATATGTCCTCGTTGTTAGGCATCTGTTAAACAAACAGGCATCGAACACGAAGGCTGGCACAACACGAAGTTGAGAGGAACATCTAACCTCGCTATTAGACATCTATTAAACAAACAAGCATCGAACCTGAAGGTCGGCTAAACACGAAGGTCATAGGAATATCTGGCCTCGCCGTCAGGGATCTGTTAAACAAAAAGACATCGAACACGAAGGTCGGCTCAACCCGATGTTAAGAAGAACATTTGACCTCGCTGTCAGGCATCTGTTAAACGAACAGGCATCGAATTTGATGGTCGGCTCAACCCGAAGTTGAGAAGAACATCTAACCTCTCTGTCAAGCATCTCTTAAACAAACAAGCATCGAACCCGACGGCCAGCTCAACCCGAAGTGTAGAAGAACATCTGACCTCGCTGTTAGGCATCTATTAAACAAACAGGCATCGAACCCGAAGGACGGCTCAACATGAAGTTCATAGGAATATCTGACGTCGCCGTCTCAAACAGACATCGAAAACGAAGGCCGACTCAAAACGAAGTTGAGAGGAACATCTGACCTTGCCGTCAAGCATATGTTAACAGAATAGGCATCGAACCCGAAGGCCGGCACAACACGAAGTTGAGAGGAACATTTGGCCTCACCGTCAGGCATTTGTTAAACAAACAGGCATCGAACCCAAAGGGCGGCTCAACCCGAAGTTGAGAGAAACATTTAGCCTCACCGTCAGGCATTTGTTAAACAAACAGGCATCGAACCCGTAGGCCGGCTCAACACGAAGTTCATAGGAATATCTGACCTCGCTGTCAGCCATCTATTAAACAAATAGTCATCGAAAACAAAGTCCCGCTCAACACGAACTTGAGAGCAACAGCTGACCTCGCCGTTAGGCATCTATGAAACAAACAGGCATCGAACCCGAAGCCCGGCTCAGCATGAAGTTGAGAGGAACATCTGATCTCGCCATCAAGCATATGTTAACCAAACAGGCATCAAACCCGAAGGCCGGCACAACCAACAGTTGAGAAGAACATCTGACTTCGCTGTCAGGCATCTGTTAAACAAATAGGCATCGAACCCGAATGCCCGCTCAACCTGAAGTTGAGAAGAACATCTGACCTCACCGTCATGTATCTGTTAGAAAAACAGGCATCGAACCCGAAGGCCGACTCAACATGAAGTTGAGAGGAACATTTGACCTCGCCGACAGGAAATTGTTAAACAAACAGGCATCGAACCCAAGGGGCGGCTCACCCCGAAGTTGAGAAGAACATCTGACCTTGTTGTCAGGCATATGTTAAACAAACAGGCATCGAACCCGAAGGCCGGCTTAACACGAAGTTCATAGGAATATCAGACCTCGCCGTCAGGCATTTGTTAAACAAATAGGCATCAAACACGAAGTCTCGCTCAACCCGAAGTTCATAGGAATATCTGACCTCGCCGTCAGGGATCTGTTAAACAGACAGGCATCGATCACGAAGGCCGGCTGAACCCGAAGTTGAAAAGAACATCTGACCTCACTTTTAGGCATCTGTTAAACAAACAGGCATCGAATTTGATGGACGGCGCAACCCGAAGTTGAGAAGAACATATGACCTCTCCGACAGGCATCTGTTAAACAAACAAGCATCGAACCCGACGGCCGGCACAACCCGGAGTTGAGAAGAACATCAGACCTCGCTGTCAGACATCTGTTAAACAAACAGGCATCGAATCCGAAGGCTGCCTCAACACGAAGTTCATAGGAATATATGACCTCGCCGTTGGGCATCTGTTAAACAAATAGGCATCGAACATGAAGTCCCACTCAACACGAACTTGAGAGCAACATCTGACCTCGCCGTCAGGCATCTGTGAAACAAACAGGCATCGAACCCGAAGGCTGGCTCAACACGAAGTTGAGAGGAACATCTGACCACGCTGTCAAGCATATGTTAACCAAACAGGCATCGAACCCGAAGGCCGGCACAACCAAAAGTTGAGAAGAACATCTGACTTCGCCATCAGGCATCTGTTAAACAAACATGGATTGAACCCGAATGCTGGCTCAACCTGAAGTTGAGAAGAACATCTAACCTCACCGTCAAGTATCTGTTAAACAAACAGGCATCGAACCCGAAGGTCGGTTCAACATGAAGTTGAGAGGAACATTTGACCTCGCCGTCAGGCATTTGCTAAACAAACAGGCATCGAACCCAAAGGGCGGCTCAATCCGAAGTTGAGAAGAACATCTGACCTTGTCGTTAGGCATATGTTAAACAAATAGGCATCGAACCCGAAGGCCACCTCAACACGAAGTTCATAGGAATATCAGACCTTGCCATCAGGCATCTATTAAACAAATAGGCATCAAACACGAAGTCTCGCTTAACACGAAGTTCATAGGAATATCTGACCTTGCTGTCAAGGATCTGTTAAACAGACAGGCATCGAACACGAATGTCGGCTCAACCCGAAGTTGAGAAGAACATCTGACCTCGCTGTCAGGCATCTGTTAAACTAACAGGCATCGAACCCGACGGTCGGCACAACCCGAAGTTGAGAAGAACATCTGACGTCGTTGTGAGGCATCTATTAAACAAACAGGCATCGAACCCGAAGGTTGCCTCAACACGATGTTGGGAAGTACATATGACCTCGCCGTCAGGGATCTGTTAAACAAAAAGGCATCGAACCTGGAGGCCGGCTCAACCTGAAGTTGAGAAGAACATCTGACCTCGCTATTAGGCATTTGTTAAATAAACAGGCATCAAATTTGATGGCCGGCTCAACCCGAAGTTGAGAAGAACATCTGAAATCATTGTTAGGCATCAGTTAAACAAACAGGAATAGAACCCGAAGCCCGGCACAACCCGAAGTTGAGAAGAACATCTGACGTCGTTGTGAGGCATCTATTAAACAAACAGGCATCGAACCCGAAGGCTGCGTCAACACGAAGTTGGGAAGTACATATGACCTCGCCGTCAGGAATCTGTTAAACAAACAGGCATCGAACCCGAAGGCCGGCTTAACACGAAGTTGAGAAGTACATCTGACCTCGTCGTCAGGCATCTGTTAAACAAACAAGCATCAAACCCGGAGGCAGGATTAACACGAAGTTGAGAAGAACATCTGACCTCGCCATCAGGCATCTGTTAAACAAATAGGCATTGAACCCGAAGGCCGGCTCAAAATTAATTTGAGAAGAACATTTGACCTCGCCGTCAGGTATCTGTTAAACAAACAAGCATCGAACCCGAAGACCAGCATAACACGAAGTTGAGAAGAACATCAGACCTCGCTGTCAGGCATCTACTAATCAAACAGGCATCGAACCCGAAGGGCGGCTCAACCAGAAGTTGATAAGAAAATTAGACCTCGTCGTCAGGAATCTGTTAAACAAATAGGCATCGAACCCGAAGGTCGGCTCAACAAGAAGTTGAGAGGAACATTTGACCTCGCCGTGAGGCATCTGTTAAACAAACTGGCATCAAACCTGAAGAGGGGCTCAACCCGAAGATGAGAAGAACATCTGACCTCCCTGTCAGGCATCTCTTAAACAAACAGGCATCGAACCCGATGGCCGGCTCAAATCGAAGTTCATAGGAATATCTGACCTCGTCGTCGGGAATCTGTTAAACAAATAGGCATCAAACACAAAGTCGCGCTCAACACAAAGTTGAGAGCAACATGTGACCTCGCCTTAAGGGATTAGTTAAACAAACAGGCATCGAACACGAAGGCCGGCTCAACCCAAAGTTTAGAAGAACATCTGACCTCGCTGTCAGGCATCTATTAAACAAACCGGCATCGAATTTCATAGCAGGCTCAACCCGTAGTTGAGAAGAACATATGACCTCTACGTCATGCATCTGTTAAACAAACAGGCATCGAACCTGATGGTTGGTTCAACACGATGTTGAGAAGTACATCTGTCCTTGCCATCAAGGATCTGTTAAACAAAAAGGCATCGAACCCGGAGGCCTGCTCAACCTGAAGTTTAGAAGAACATCTGACCTCGCTATCAGGCATCTGTTAAACAAACAGGCATCGGATTTGATGTCCGGCTCAACCCGAAGTTGAGAAGAACATCTGACCTCGTTGTCAGACATCTACTAAATAAACAGGCATCGAACCCGAAAGGCGGCTCAACCAGAAGTTGATAAGAACATTATACCTCGCCGTCAAGAATCTGTTAAACAAACAGGCATTGAACCCGAAGGCCGGCTCTACACGAAGTTGAGAAGTACATCTGACCTCGCCGTCAGGTATCTGTTAAACAAACAGGCATCAAACCCGAAGGCCGGATCAAAATGAAGTTGAGAAGAACATCTGACCTCACCGTCAGGTATCTGTTAAACAAACAAGCATCGAACCAGAAGGCCGGTTCAACACGAAGTTGAGAGGAACATTTGACCTCTCCGTGAGGCATTTACTTAACAAACAATCATCAAACCCGAAGGGCGGTCAACCAGAAGTTGATAAGAACATTCGACCTCGCCGTCAGGCATCTATTAAACAAAAAGGCATCAAACCTGAACGGGGGCTCAACCCGAAGTTGAGAAGAACATCTGACCTCGCTGTCAGGCATCTGTTAAACAAATAGGCATCGAACCCGAAGGCCGACTCAACACGAAGTTCACATCTGACCTCGCCGCCAGGCATCTGTTAGACCAACAGGCATCGACCCTGAAGGCTGGCTCAAAACGAAGTTGAGAGGAACATTTGACCTCGTCGTCAGACATCTGTTAGACAAACAGGCATTGAACCCGAAGGGCGGCTCAACCCGAAGTTGAGAAGAACATATGACCTCGCTGTTAAGCATCTGTTAAACAAATAAGCATAGAACCCGAAGGTCGGCACAACACGAAGTTGAGAGGAACATCTAACCTCGCCGTCAGACATATATTAAACAAACAAGCATCGAACCCGAAGGTCGGCTCAACACGAAGTTCATAGGAATATATGACCTCGTCGTCCGACATCTGTTAAATAAATAGGGATCAAACACGAAGTCCCGCTCAACATGAAGTACATAGGAATATCTTACCTCGCCGTCAGGGATCAGTTAAATAAATAGGTATCGAACACGAAGGCCGACTCAACCCGAAGTTGAGAAGAACATCTGACCTCGTTGTCAGGCATCTGTTAAACAAACAAGCAGCGAATTTGATGGCCGGCTCAACCCGAAGTTGTGAAGCAATTTTGACCTCGCCGTCAGGCATCTGTTAAACAAACAGGCATCAAACCCGAAGGCCGACTCTACACGAAGTTGGGAAATACATATGACCTCGCCGTTAGGAATCTCTTAAACAAAAAGGAATTGAACCTGGAGGTCGGCTCAACTTGAAGTTGACAAGAACATCTGACCTCGCTATCAGGCATCTGTTAAACGAACATGCATCGAATTTGATGGTCGGCTCAACCCAAAGTTGAGAAGAACATCTGAACTCATTGTCATGCATCAGTTAAACAAACAGGCATATAACCCGAAGGCCGGCTCAACACGAAGTTGAGAAATACATCTCACCTCGCCGTAAGGTATCTGTTAAATAAACAGTCATCGAACCCAAAGGCCGGCTCAAATTGAAGTTGAGAAGAACATCTGACCTCGCCGTCAGGTATCTGTTAAACAAACAGGCATCGAACCCGAAGGCCGGCTCAACACGGAGATGAGAGGAACATTTGACCTCGCTGTGAGGCATCTACTTAACAAACAGGCATCGAACCCGAAGGGCGGCTCAACCAGAAGTTAATAAGAACATTAGACCTCTCCATTAGGAATTTGTTAAACAAACAGGCATCGAACCTGAAGGCCGGCTCAACACGAAGTTAAGAGGAACATTTGACCTCGGCGTCAGGCATCTGTTAAACAAACAGGCATCGAATTTAATGGTCGGCTCAACTAGAAGTTGAGAAGAACATATGAACTCATTGTCAGGCATCAGTTAAACAAACAAGAATAAAACCCTAAGGGCGGCTCAACCCGATGTTGAGAAGAACATCTGACCTCACCATCAGGAATCTGTTAAGCAAACAGGCATCGAACCCGAAGGCCGGCTCAACACGAAGTTGAGAGGAACATTTGACCTAGCCGTGAGGCATCTGTTAAACAAACAGGCATCCAACCCGAAGGGGGGCTCAACCCGAAGTTGAGAAGAACATCTGACCTTGGTGCCAGGCATCTGTTAAACAAACAGGCATCGAACCCGAATGAAGGCTCAACACGAAGTTCATAGGAATATCTGACCTCGCCGTCAGGCATCTGTTAAACAAACAGGCATCGAACACGAAGTCCGGCTAAACACGAAGTTCATAAGAATATCTGACCTCACCGTCGGTCATCTGTTAAACAAATAGGCATCGAACACGAAGTCCTGCTTAACACAAAGTTGAGAGCAACATCTAACCTCGCCTGAAGGGATCTATTAAATAAACAGCCATCGAACACGAAGGCCGGCTCAACACGAAATTCAGAAGAACATCTGACCTCGCCGTAAGGCATCTGTCAAACAAATAGGAATCGAACACGAAGCCCCGCTCAACACGAAGTTGAGAGCAACATCTGACCTTGCCGTCAGGCAACTGTTAAACACACAGGCATCGAACCTGAAGGTCGGCTCAACACGAAGTTGAGAGGAACATTTGACCTCATCGTCAGGCATCTGTTAAACAAACATGCATCAAACCCGAAGGTTGGCTCAACCCAAAGTTGAGAAGAACATTTGACCTCGCCGTCAGACATCTGTTAAACAAACAGGTGTCGAACCCGAAGGTCGGCTCAACCCGTAGTTGAGAAGAACATCTGACCTCACCATCAGGCATCTATTAAAGAAACATGCATCGAACCCGAAGGCCGGCTTAACACAAAGTTGAGAAGAACATTTGACGTCCCTATCAGGCATATGTTAAACAAACAGGAATCAAACCTGAAGGGGGGCTCAACACGAAGTTCATAGCAATATGTTACCTTGCCGTCAGGTATCTGTTAAACAAACAGGAAACGAACACGTAGGCCGACTCAATCCGAAGTTGAGAAGAACGTCTGACCTCGCTGTCAGGCATTTGTTAAACAAACAGGCATCGAATTTGATGGCCAGCTCAACCCGAAGTTGATAAGAACATTAGACCTCGCCCTCAGGCATCGGTTAAACAAACAGGCATTGAACCTGAAGGCCGGCTCAACAAGAAGTTGAGAGGAACATTTGACCTCGCCGTCAGGCATCTGTTAAAAAAACTTGCATCAAACCCGAAGGCTGGCTCAACCCGAAGTTGAGAAGAACATTTAAACTCATCCTTGAGGCATCTGTTAAATAAATAGGCGTCGAACCCGAAGGCCGGCTCAACACGAAGTTGAGAGGAACATATGACCCTGCCGTCAAGTATATGTTAAATAAACAGGCATCGAACCCGAAGGCCGGCTCAACCAAAAGTTGAGAAGAACATTTGACCTCCCCGTCAGCCATCTGTTAAACAAATAGGTATCAAACCCGAAGGTCAGCTCAACCCGAAGTTGAGAAGAACATCTGACCTCACCGTCAGGTATCTGTTAAAGAAACAGGCATCGAACCCAAAGGCCGACTTAACACAAAATTGAGAGGAACATTTGACGTCCCCGTGAGGCATCTGGTAAACAAACAGGCATCGAATCCCAAGTCCGGCTCTACACGAAGTTGAGAGGAACATTTGACCTTGCCATCAGGAATCTGTAAAACAAACCGGCATCGAACCCGATGGGCGGCTCAACCCGAAGTCGAGAAGAACATCTGACCTTGCTATCTGGCATCTGTTAAACAAACAGGCATCGAACCCGTAGGCCGGCTCAACACAAAGTGCAAAAGAATATCTGACCTTGTCGTAAGGGATCTGTTAAAAAAATAGGCATCGAACACGAAACCCCGCTCAACACGAAGTTGAGAGCAACATCTAACCTCGCCGTCAGACATCTATTAGACAAACAGGCATCGACCCCGAAGGCCGGCTCAAAACGAATTTGAGAGGAACATTTGACCTCGCCTTCAAGCATATTTTAAATAAACAAGCATCGAACCCAAAGGACGGCTCAACAAAAAGTTGAGAAGAACATTTGACCTCGCCGTCAGGCATCTGTTAAACAAACAGGTGTCGAACCCGAAGGTCGGCTCATCCCGAAGTTGAGAAGAACATCTGAGTTCACCGTCAGGTATCTGTAAAAGATACAAGCATCGAATCCGAAGGCCGGCTTAACACAAAGTAGAGAGGAACATTTGACGTCCCCGTCAGACATCTGTTAAACAAACAGGTATCGAAAAACAAGGGCGGCTCAACCCGAAGTTGAGAAGAACATCTAACCTCGCCGTCAGGTATCTGTTAAACAAACATACAACAAACCCGAAGGCTGGCTCAACCCGAAGTTGATAAGAACATCTAACCTCACCGTGAGGCATATGTTAAACAAACAGGCATCGAACCTGAAGGTCGTCTCAAGTCGTAGTTGAGAAAAACATTTGACTTAGCCGTCAGGCATATGTTAAACAAACAGGCATCGAACCCGAAGGCCGGCACAACACGAAGTTCATAGAAATATCTGACCTCGCCGTAAGGCATCTGTTAAACAAGTAGGCATCAAACACAAAGTCCCGCTCAACACGAAGTTGAGAGCAAGATCTGACCTCGCCGCCAGGAATTTGTTAAACAAACGAGCATCGAACTTGAAGGCCGGCTCAACACGAAGTTGAGAGGAACATCTGACCTCACCGTCAATCATATGTTAAATAAACAGGCATCGAACCCGAGGGCCGACTCAACCAAAAGTTGAGAAGAACATTTGACCTCGCCGTCAGGCATCTGTTAATCAAACAGTCATCGAACCCGAAGGTCGGCTCAACCCGAAGTTGAGAAGAACATCTGACCTCGCCGTCAGGTATCTGTTAAACAAACAGGCATCGAACCCGAAGGCCGGCTCAACCCAAAGTTGATAAGAACATTAGACCTCCCCATCAGGCATCTGTTAAAAAAATAGGCATCGAACCCGAAGGCCAGCTCAACCTGAAGTTGAGAAGAACATCTGACTTCGCCGTCAGGCATCTATAAAACAAACATGCATCAAATTCGAAGGCTGGCTCAACCCAAAGTTTAGAAGAACATCCAACCTCACCGTGAGGCATCTATTAAACAAACAGGCATCGAACCCAAAGGTCGTCTCAACCCGTAGTTGAGAAAAACATTTGACCTAGCCGTCAGGCATCTGTTAAACAAACAGGCATCGAACCAGATGGCTGGCACAACACGAAGTTTAGAGGAACATCTGACCTCGCCGTCAGACATCTATTAAACAAACAGGCATCGAACCCGAAGGCCGGCTCAACATGATGTTCATAGGAATATCTGACCTCGCTGTAAGGGATCTGTTAAATAAACAGGCATCGAAATCTCGCTGTCCCATCTGTTAAACAAATATGCATCGAAATCGATGTCCCGCTCAACACAAAGTTGAGAGCAACATCGTACCTTGCCGTAAGGGATCTGTTAAATAAACAGGCATCGAACACGAAGGTCGGCCTAACACAAAGTTGATAAGAACATCTGACCTCGCTGTCAGGCATCTATTAAACAAACAAACATCGAACCCGAAGGCCGACTCAAGACGAAGTTGAGAGGAACATCTGACCTTGCCGTCAAGCAATATGTTAAATAAACAGGCATCGTACCCGAAGGCCGACTCAACCAAAAGTTGATAAGAACATTTGATCTCGCCGTCAGGCATCTGTTAAACAAACAGGTGTCGAACTCGAAGGTCGGCTCATCCCGAAGTTGAGAAGAACATCTGACCTCACCGTCAGGTATCTATTAAAGAAACAGGCATCGAACACGAAGGCCGGCTTAACAAAAAATTGAGAGGAACATTTGACGTCCCCGTCAGGAATCTGTTAAACAAACAGGCATCGAACAAGAAGGGCGGCTCAACCCAAAGTTAAGAAGAACATCTGACCTCGCAGTCAGGTATCTGTTAAACAAACATGCATCAAACCCGAAGGCTGGCTCAACCCGAAGTTTACAAGAACATCTAACCTCACTGTGAGGCATATGTTAAATAAACAAGCATCGAACCCGAAGGTCGGCTCAACCCGTAGTTGAGAAAAACATTTGACCTAGCCGTCATGCATATGTTAAACAAACAGGCATCGAACCCGAAGGCCGGCTCAACATGAAGTTCATAAGAATATCTGACCTCACCATCAGGGATCTGTTAAACAAACAGGCATCGAACACGAAGGGCGGCTCAACCCGAAGTTGAGAAGGACATCTGACCTCGCTGTCAGGCATCTGTTAAACAAACAGGCATCGAATTTGATGGCCGGCTCAACCCGAAATTGATAAGAACATTAGACCTCACCGTCAGGCATCTGTTAAACAAACAGGCATCAAACCCGAAGGGAGGCTCAACACGAAGTTGAGAAGTACATTTGACCTCGCCTTCAGGGATCTGTTAAACAATTAGGCATCGAACCCTGAGGCCGGCTCATCCCGAAGTTGAGAAGAACATCTGACCCCGCTGTCAAGCATCTATTAAACAAACAGGCATAGAGATTGATGCTCGGCTCATCCCGAAGATGAGAAGAACATCTGACCTCTTTGTCAGGCATCAGTTAAACAATCAGGAATCGAACCCGAAGGCCAGCTCAAATCGAAGTTGAGAGGAACATTTGACCTTGCAGTCAGGCATCTGTTAAACAAACAGGCATCGAACCAGAAGGGCGGCTCAACCCGAAGTTGAGAAGAACATCTGACCTTGCTGTCAGGCATCTGTTAAACAAATAGGCATCGAACCCGAAGGCCGGCTCAACACGAAGTTCAAAGAAATATCTGACCTCGCTGTAAGGCATCTGTTAAACAAATAGGCATCGAACACAAAGTCCCGCTCAACATGAAGTTGAGAGAAACATCTGACCTCGCCGCCAGGAATTTGTTAAACAAACGAGCATCGAACTTGAAGGTCGGCTCAACACGAAGTTGAGAGGAACATCTGACCTCGCCGTCAATCATATGTTAAATAAATAGGCATCGAACCCGAAGGCCGGCTCAACCAAAAGTTGAGAAGAACTTTTGACCTCGGCGTCTGGCATCTGTTAATCAAACAGGCATCGAACCCGAAGGTCGGCTCAACCCGAAGTTGAGAAGAACATCTGACCTCGCCGTCAGATATCTGTTAAACAAATAGGCATCAAACTCGAAGGTCGGCTCTACCCGAAGTTGATAAGAACATTAGACCTCCCCATCAGGCATCTATTAAACAAACAGGTGTTGCACCCCAAAATTTGCCCAACATTTCTTTACCTAGCTTATGTTTCATTTCATTCACATTAGCATTATCATTTGCATTTCATTGACATGTATGCAGGAGATCAAGAGGTATGATTACCAATCAAGATCTATACAAGACTATGAAGCTACCTAAGAAGCTTATTCAAGTGTTCATGGGTTGATATCCTTGTCAGAGAAGTGAAAAGATCCTTAGAGAGAGTGGTTGAAGCCAAGTGTGTGCCTCCTAACTTGAGAGTTGTGGAAAGCCATCAGATAATTCTGAGGCCATGAGGTTGGACTTGAGGTCTTGAGAGAGCTCATGAGAAGTGTTGAAGATCACTTTGAGGCCTAGACAGGTCATTGTGCAAGATTAAGAAGGCTCAGCCATGAATGGTGCAACTAGGGTTTGACTGGGTCAATCCTAAGTCAACTGAAGACTTGGAGGAAGTTGAGACCTAATCCAAGAGCCACGTTATCATGGTTTGTTGCATTGAGATGCTATAAGGATTATTTCAAGGTTAACTCATCATGATTGAAGAGTTTGAGAAGTTTCAGGCTAGGGTTTCTAAGGCTTGACAGTGTAAAATCCCCTAGTTTGACCCCTATCTTCAAGGCAGTTTAGCTCAAGATGTGATTGTCGTCTCATCTTACCCCCAACATGAATTTTGTAGAGCATGATCTTAGCTTTAATTTGAGTGCTAGAAGTCCTTGATAGGATTTGTAGAACTCAAGTTATGACTTTGACAAGTTACAGGTCATCTGAGGTCTGTGGATTTGGGAGCTTGAAAGTTACCCAACTTGCATGAAACGTTTGCCCTAGAAGGATGATTCCTACGAACTTTTGGTCAACATGAATGTTGTTCCTTATCCTCTTAGCTTTCTAGATAGTACTAGAAGTCATTGATAGGATTTGTAGAACTCAAGTTATGGCTTTGGCAAGTCAAGGGCATTTTGGTCATTTGGAGATTACAGGTCATTTCAACCATAAGGCCATAACTCTGATTTCCAAGCTTCAAATGGGAAAATGTTCAACATCAAACTTGTTCAAAATGATGTTTTAAGGCTAGTAAAGAGGACATGAGATGTTGGAAGTTCTTGTATCTCCAAGTTGCAAAAATGACCTAAAATAAGGGTATAAGTTAAATAAATAAAAGATGGAAATTGATACTTTTGATCTACACATCCAAACCAAGGCATGTAATATATCATTTTGACTCTAAAAAGCATTTTAAGATGTTGGACTTGCTTTGAAAAATAGTTACTTACATCTTAAGTAACATTTGCAAAACCTAGAATCAAGGCATAACCAAGGCCCCTTGCAAGCCAAACACTTCCAAAATGTCACTAGGGGAGAAATTGGAAGAGAATGGGATGAATTTCAAGCTGCAAACAGAACTATGCATACCATGGCATATGGTTGAAATTCTCATGACATGAGAGATTGAAACTCTCATTAGAAGGATCTAGAGGGTTCTAGATCATCCACAGATGTTCTATATATTGAGTAGAAGACGTTCAGATGAAAGGTTGGTGATGATTGAAGGAGAGAGCAGAGATTGAGATTGAGATTTCATTGCTTGCAACTGAATTCGGTTTCACCAATTTCTTCACTTTCCATCCATTTTCTTGATTGCAACCTCTTCCATGGATGCTAGGGATTGATTCCAGATCATAATCAAGAGGAATTCGTGGCTGATTGGTGTTCTTGAGCTCAGATTTTTCCACCTGCAACTCACCATCGGGTTTCAAGTTTTAGGAGTTTTCAACCGGTTCTTGTGCATACAGAAGCAAGGGAATGATCCATTGATCGTGTCTGGAAGGTTGGAGAGCTTGATTTGAAGATTTAGTGCATCTATTCATCAATAATTGACAGGTATGTAAACTTCTTCCTCCAGCGTAAATTAGGTAGAATCAATACGAATTAGGATGTTAGATGTATTGTAGAATGGTGTAGAAAGGTTTTCAGATAGCTAGTTTGAGAATTAGTGACCAATTGAGGATGTTACCATTTTCGGTTGAGAATTGGTTATGGCGAATCTTGAGGTTTCAGAGAGAATAAAAGGCATGAATGAATTCGTGAGGAAATTTGGGACAAGTTTCATGTACAGACCACTGGCAATGGAGGATCCTAGAGAGAGTTAGGGTTGGGGACGATGACCGGAGTACCACCGGTGGTGGCCGGAGCTGCGCGCGAGGTTCAGAGATTCAAAAGGTTGAAGATGACTTTAGAGCCATTGGATGGGGCTGAGACCTTTGACTAGAGGAGTGATCCAACGGCCACGTTTTAATTTCAGTTTGTGAAGGATCTGAGTTAATGAAACACATCATTTCATTTAGTTGCTGATGCTGGGCTTAGTGAATAGGTTGATACCTGCACCCCCCTGATGGCCCAATCCATTATATGAACTGATTTTCATTGCTAGTTGCACCGCGTGTTTATCTTTTTATTTTGATTTTCTTTAATTTCTTCATTTTATTCATGGTTCATGATTAAATCATATAAAATTGAAAAATGATCCAATTAACCCCATTCTTTTTGCATTATATTCATGATTGAGTATAGTATTTTTTAGATAAAAAATATTTTTATTTCATGCATTTTCTGATTTTATGGGAATTTTCATATTTTAATTGATATTAAAATAGTTATGTTTGATGCTTGATATTGGTGAATTTGGTTTGATCATGTGATGATGATTTTGATCTTGATTTTTTGTGAGTTGTTAGCATAGATATGCATGCTCTCCATATAAGTTTCTCACATTTTTGTGATAAACATAGGTGGTAGTTTAGGTTGAAACCTTTAGAAGCTCCATTTTTAAGGTTTATGATTGATACCTTTGGATTTAGGACTTAATTTTAGGACTTAATAGGTGATTTAGTCCCTGGTTTTTGTATGAGGAATTCTTAATTGAATTAGGATCCATTAGGAATTTTTGTAGAAATTTATAAGATAGTTTTCTATTTTTGATTGATTTTAGTTTAGGTGCTAGTTTTAGATGATTCTAAGGCACTAACTCAACTAGATTAACATCTTTAGTTCCCTTAGATTAGGGTTGTGCTTTGCTTATTCTTGGATGATGATGAAGACAAGTTGAAGATGCATTGGATTTCTTGAAGAGGCTTGGATTTGAAGATCTTCCCTTCTTGTGGTGTAGTTTTGATTAGGTTAAGATTAAGGTTTTGTAGGCAGAGCTTCTAGATAGTTCTCTTCCTTCATAAACATGGAATATGTTGATCAATTCCATTCTTCCCTATGATGTAAGATCCCTTGTAAAGGCCTCATCCCTCCTTTGGTAGGATGTGTGGTTCTTTGCAAATTGGTAGAACCTTTGAGGGTCCCTTTCTCTGATGACAGGATGCTCAATGGTGACCTTTGGTCTTCACTCTGCTACCAAGCATCCCAACTTTACTCTTGATAGATGAATCTTTCTCCCTTGTTAGAGGATGGAGTTCCTTGCTTTAAGAAGATTGAAGGATGAAGTTGACACTTCCATGTGATTGAAGATAGCTCTGAGAGGCTGAAGCTTATAGATGAAGAGGACCCAGTTGATACTGGTGAAGCAAAGGGAGCTGAAGCTTGAAGACCAAGTTGATACTTATGAAGAGGATTCAATTGAGATTGAGTGAAGAGCTGAGGCTTGAAGATTGAAGGATAATTTGACACTGACATTGATGCATTGAGAGCCTGAAGGAATCAAGTTGATACTTGCAGTTAGGAGTGAAGCCTAAAGGTGGGATTCACTGAAAAGCTGAGGCTTGGAGAAGAGAGAACAAGTTGATACTTGTGTTTAATGTGTCAGATCCCTGAAGAAGCAAGTTGATACTTGTCATGAAGGATGGTAGCCCTGAAGAGCTGCTGAAGATTGATGACTGGACTGCTGTTAAGTTGGTTTAGTTGTAGGAGCTGTTGATCTGCTTTCTCTCTTGTCTGTTTTCTCTTCTGTAGTGGTGTGGCTTGTTTGCTTTACTTGATGCATTAGAATAAGTTCATATTTAGACTGATGTAATCTAGGAGCATGATTGCACTAGTGGTTGGATTGCTCCCTCTGCTTGTATTTTACTGTATGGCTTTGCTTATGGGTATTCGGTAGAGCCCAACTCCCTTGCCTATGTGGTTTGTGTGTGCTTGATAGCATGTTACTTTATCTGTATGATTGCAGTTACTTCTATTTTGCTTGATAGCTTGCTATTTCTTTTGTATGATGGCAGTTATTCATATCTGGCTTGAGGTTGAGATGAGCTTGTGGAGGCTGATGCCCCGCACACATTTCCTCCCTCACTTGCATTGCATGCATTTTACAGTTGTTTATTGTTTACTGTTTAAGCTGATGCTTTATATGTGTCTGTTTACCATTGACATGATCCCTTAGGAATCTCACTTCCTTTGATAAGGAAGTGATAATTAGAACTTTAGGTTGAAACCTATGCATGATAACTTCTAGGAGTTCCCTGTTTCAAACCTCAACCATAGGATGAATCCTTGGCATGACAACATTAGGACTTGATAGTCTCCCCTTAGTTGTCCCTCCCTCTTCTCATCTCAAAACAGCTTAAGATACAATAATCATGAATGATTTCTTTCGTACGTTACGAGCCTTAAGCTATCTGAGAAAGGATTGTTGGAGAGTTTCTTTTCAACAGTCTGGATGTTTAGTATGGTACCCTTTGGGTGACATGCGACGCATTCACTCTCAGGTCATAGTCTTTAGTGCGATTGAAATTCCAAACAACCATAAAAAACAATTCTTTCGTAAAAGACAGAAAACAAACTTCAAACCTTTTTGCCCCGTGGGCCCTTAATTCAAAGGAAGCTTTTCTGAAGAAAAGAGTGTCGTTAACTCCTAGTTCTACCGCAAACAGGCTTTGTCCCTAACTGCTGGAACTATTTGTTAACCCTACTCGATAAAACATATGAATCTGAATCCCCGTAATCCGTATTATCCCCAACTACGTAAGCTCTGATCTCTCATGCCTATTGAGAGTACGTAGGCACAATACTGACGTATTGGCGAGCCACCTTCCCCGTAACCCGTAGTTAGTCGAACTACGTTGACTCTGATTTCTCATTCTCTGATGAGAATACGTAGGCATAAAGTGCGACGCTTTGCCGAGTCATTTTTCTTTTCTTTTCAGACCAGCCTTGATAGGTAGATAGATAAAACCAACTCTTCCAGTGAACACAACAAGCGTGGATCCCATCGAGTACGATGGACGTGAGGGGTGCTAATACCTTCCCCTTGCGTAACCGACTCCCGAACCCAGACAACAGTTGCGATGACCTTGTCTTATTCCTTTTTGTCAGGTTTTCCGATCGTTTCCTTTCCCGCTCTAAGGGATAAATAACGAAAGGTGGCGACTCTTCTGTTTTGCCGGCACCTTATTTTCGCGGAAGCGACAGCTGGCGACTCTGCTGGGGACTTGATAGTTTCCTGGGATCCGACGTCCCGAATGCGAGTCAGTTCGGGGATCCGACGTCCCCTGCGAGAGTCAATCCTAGCGCTTGTATGATTACTTGTTGGGTTGTGTTTATTTATCGCATTTTTATTTCCCGCATGTTATTTTCAGTATGATATGATTATCTGTGCTGTTGTGGGAGGGGCATTCTGATGAGTGAGAAGCCAGACCCAGGCTTGAGTGAACCTAGCATTAGTTGTGGAAATTAGTGGGCGCGTGCTTGCTTGGCAGGCACTAGTGTCTCATGAAATCCACGCTCAGACGAGGTTCTCCCGGTTGACTTCTTTTTCAACCCTTTGGGTTGAGGGGGTTGTTGGTTTGGAGGATTGTCGACTCTGGGGACCGATCATTTGGGATTCAGCCGAGTGAGGCCGCTTCATGAGCTGGTGATGCCACACCTTCTGGGTATCGTATCACCCCTCGTAAATGTCTGTGACGCTGATGACCACATAAGATGCCAAACTTGTGTCAGTTTAGGTCCATACCTGTGAGCAGGGTTAGGTTTGTTGCAGGAAACCTTAACCTTCAGACTACCTGGTTTTCTTGATAGTGGATCAGTTTTGTTGGTACCGGAGGTTCTCATCATCAGATATATGATTGTTCTTGACAGAGCAGAGTTTTGGTCCTGTATCGGAGGTCCTTATTATCAGATGTGCGTTTGTTCTTGACAGAGCAGAGTTTTATTGGTACCGGAGGTTCTCATCATCAGATATATGATTGTTCTTGACAGAGCAGAGTTTTGGTCCTGTATCGGAGGTCCTTATTATCAGATGTGCGTTTGTTCTTGACAGAGCAGAGTTTTGGTCCTGTATCAGAGGTCCTGTATCAGATGTTTGTTCTTGACAGAGCAGATTTATGGTCCTATGTATGTGTGTTCTTGATAGAGCAGATTTGTGGTCTGATACCTGGGTTTTCTTATTATCAGATATAGTGGTTGTTCTTGACAGAGCAACATCATGGTTTTGTTGATACAAAATCTCCACAGCGCAGTTGCCTTGATCTCCTGCTGCATGATTGCATTTTACATTGCTTTGCATACCCATTTGCATTTCATTAACGTGTGTCTGTGTTGCAGGTACCGTTTCCCCCCGATTCAGGATTTCCGGCCTTCTGTTGTATTGTTATGGGTTCTCTGAGGAAGACCGTGGCTTACAAGCTCCCTGCCCCTGATGTTGTTCAGCTGAATGGTTTGATTGCTTTAGCAGATGATTCTGTGAGAGATGGATTCAGAAAGTCTTACGGTAAACTGCTCAGTTTGGTTCGTAAACCCTCTGCGTTTGAATTGGATGGGTTGCACGCTCTGCTGCAGTTCTACGATCCTCCGTTGAGATGCTTTACTTTCCAGGATTTTGTTATCGCGCCCACGCTAGAGGAGTATGTTGATTTGTTAGGTGTTCCTATCAAGAGTCAGATGCCCTTTGTTCATATGGATGCTGAGCCTAATCTGGCTAGTCTAGCTCCTTCACTTGATTTGGATGCCTCCGAGTTGGTATTGTCTAGTTGGAACAAGGTTCCCGGGTTATCCTTGCAGTTCTTAGTGGGAAAGGCTCAGTAGTGCGCCAAAGACGGATGTTGGGTCGTGTTCAACGCCATTATCGCTCTGTGCATATATGGCATCATTCTGTTCCCCAATATGCCCGACTTTGTGGACTTCGACGCCTTCCGTATCTTTGCTTCAGGGAATCCAGTCCCTACCTTGATAGGAGACGTCTACCATTCCATCCACTACAAAAACGAGAACAGGAGGGGTAAGAATGTCTTGTGCTGTGTGCCCTTGCTTTATAAATGGCTTGATAGTCATCTACCCAAGAGGGGTCCCTTTGTTTTGTTTGCAGCCACAGCTGAGTGGTCCGAGCGTTTGATGAGTCTATCTGCAGAGGATATTGCCTGGTTTGATAGAGATAGGTTAGGTACTGAGATCATCTTCAGCTGCAGCGGGTTTCCGAATATGCCTTTGATAGGCAGGAAGGGTTGTATCAACTATAATCCATCCCTGCTGGTCCGACAGTTTGCTTATGCTTTGAGAGCTCCGCCGAAGGATGAAGAGGTGTAGGAATCTCTGTACCTCACTGGTCTTCTAGAAGGGGATATGTTATCTAAGCTTCAGCGCGCTTGGAATGGTATCAGTAAGAGGGGAAAACCATTGCTGGGGAAAAGTAATAGTCAAGCCTACGCTCTGTACGTGACGTGGATCAGAGCCAGAGCAGATGCTATAAGGATGCCGTTTCCTCCTGCCAAGCCAAAAAGCCCTCCAGTGATTGAAGAGCTACCCATTGTGCCTATTCAGCAGCATAATCAGGTGTTAGCTGAGAGAGATGAACTGAAGAAGGCCAATGAAGAACTGGAGAAAGAATTGGCGCAACTCAGAAGCGAGAGAAGCGAAGCCATTCATTCTTTCAAGAGGCAAACAGAGCTGGTGAACCAGTTGGGGACAGATCTGACTAAGCAGATAGCTGAGCGTGAGCGCATGGGTCGAGACTTCAAAGCTGTCAACCATGTACTGGCCACGAAGAAGCAACACTTGGATGAAGCGTATCGGAGGATATCCAAGTTTAACCAGCACTGGAAGGCCACCCTAGCCAACAGGAAAGAGCGGGAGGATAAGCTGATGCAACAGATCTCCAAGCTGAGAGCCCAGGTGAAGGCTAGTGAGAAGAGGTTTGATGAAGAAACCGCGTGCCGATATGCCGCCGAAGGCCAGCTCAACAAAGCTCTCGCTTACCTGAAGGAGCGCAAACTGATGTTTGAATCCAAGAAGCGGAAGCTAGAAGATTGTTTCGGCGAAGGAGCATGGGAAGATTCGGTCGAAGGTCTTCAATACACCATTATGTAGAGAGAGTTACTCGTCGAAGGGTTACTCACTCGGCCTAATCATCCAGAAACGAGGAATTTGTTAGAAGAGTTTCGCGCCCGTCGCCGTACTTGACTATATTTGTAATCCTTTTGTGTTGATCATTGTTGGATGCTGACCATCGCCAGGCTTGTTGGCTGAGGTCATGCTATTGATTCATCTTGTACTCACTGACGTTGTGTACTGCCTTCATGGGCCTTCTTTCTATATATGAGACGTTATTTCCATGACTGGACTCGGACTTCTTATTATCAGCACTGGCACTCAAGCACTAGGATCGGGGGAAATCTCCCTAACGCACAGACACACGTTTGCATTTGCATGAAGCATTTGCATAACGAGCACTTTGTCGTTCTTCCTAACCCTTTTGTGTTTACAGGTTGTTTCAGGTTGTTCCAGGATTGATCAGAGACCTATCCACCGCTATCTGACCAGAGCAAATCAAACCAGAATCATGGAGCAAGTGCAAACTGATGTTCAAGAACTCCGCGAAAGAATGGACCGCTTCATGGAGCTCATGCAAGCGGTCGCCAATGGCCAGGATCAGCTCAGAACCTTGGTTCAGCCTCTGATTTCAAGGGTCGACAGCAATAGGGTACTCCATGGTGGGACCGTGCCAACCCCTCCACCAGTTGAAACTCCTCAGAATGGCGTCCCCGTGACCGGGGGGAATGGCAGTGCCAACGGTAATGTGGTAGCTAACATGGGGCTCAATGGTAATACGGTGGGCGTCGGTAATGGGAATTTTGAAGCTAACGTCAATGTTGGTCTGGGCAACGACAATGCAGGTATTGGGAATCTGTTCGGGCCCCAGCCGTGGTTAGAAGATCTTCAAGACGATGTGTTCTCGCAGAGAGGAACTGAAGGGGAGCTGACTGCTGAAGCACATCTAAGGTTCAAGGCACTCGAGGATAAGATGAGAAATATCGAGAACCAGAACACCCTGGGCGTTGATATGTCCAAGTTGGGACTGATTGCTGACTTCAAGGTGCCTCCCAAGTTCAAGGTACCTGACTTTGAAAAGAACAAGGGCACCACTTGCCCTCGCGTCCACCTGAGATCATATTACAGAAAAATGTCCGCTCATTCTGAGGACGAGAAGTTGCTGATGCACTTCTTTCAAGACAGTCTGTCCGGGCCCTCCCTCGAATGGTACATGAGTCTGGAGCCTACCAGTGTGCGCAGGTGGAAGGAACTTGCTGAAGCATTTGTGCACCACTACTAATATAACAGTGACTTGGCCCCGAACCGAGTCCAACTGCAGAATCTGTCGCAAAGGAACAACGAAGGGTTCAAGGAATACGCCCAGCGATGGCGTGAGTTGGCAGCCCAGGTTCAGCCGCTGATGGCTGAACGTGAGCTTGTGCAAATGTTCGTAGCCACCCTCCCAGGGGTTTATTATGAGAAATTGGTCAGCGGTATGTCCGGAACCTTCTTAGATCTCATTATCACGGGTGAGCACATCGAAAATGGGATCAAACTGGGGAAAATTCAAGGTGATTCATCCTCGGCTGGAGGAGGCAAGAAACCTTATGGTGGCAAAAGACGGGAAGGAGAAATGAGCGCCGTGACCAACGCTCGAAGGAAAGGCAAAGGCCCTCACCAACAGGTGGCCAGCATAACTATCCCGGCCGTTCAACAGCCACAGCAGCAGCAGCCGCAGCAGCAGCAGCCGAATCAACAAGGGTACAAAAAGTATCAGAACAGGGCACCTCTGTCGACCCGTCACCTCGAGACACCGCCCATGTCCTATGCCCAGCTGTTACAGACTTTGCTCCAGTTACAGCTGATCCAAAAGAGAACCTTGGCTCCCTTGACAGGGGCACCTCCGCCAGGTTATGACGCGAACGCAACTTGTGAGTTTCACTCAGGGGCACCAGGCCACACAATAGAGAATTGCAAAGCCTTCAAGCATAAGGTGCAGGACATGGTGGACGCTAAGATCATCAACTTCTCAGATAATGTGCCAAACGTCACGAAGAACCCTATGCCGAATCATAGGGGAGGTGGAGTAAACGCCATTATTGAAGACGAGAGTTTGGATTTGTTGACTGACGTCAGAGATCTGAAGACACCGCTTAGCTTCGTTAAAGCTAAGCTGATGAAAAGAGGTTTCTTTCCAGGTTGCGGAGAGCTGTGTATGGGCTGTGCGACAAGTCCTGATGGATGTGAACAGTTGATAGAGGGGATTCAAAGTCTGATGACCGAAGGAATCCTGCAGTTTAGCCGGAGGGCCGAAAGCGGATCGGGAGAGGTAATGCTGAAGCAAGATGATGAGGTTGCCACCATCACCATCCCCCGTCGGACGATAACTATTTCCGCACCCAGGCCGCCCACGATTACCATCACCAAAGCTGGGCCAATACCCTTCGAAAGCACCAATGTTGTCCCATGGCATTATGGGGCAGATGTCTACTGCAACGGACAGAAGTTGGAACTAGAACCGTTTGGGTCGTCTGTGGAGAACCTAGCGGGCGTTAGCGGAATTACTCGCAGCGGGAGAGTATTTGCACCACCTGAGGTCGTGACGGACAAAGCGGACAAAGCTGATGCAACTGACAAAGGTAAAAGTAAAGTCGTTGAAGAGATCCCTTGCGGGGTAGAAAAAGACTTACTCGTTAAATACGCCGAGGAATTTATGAGGTTGATTAAAAAGAGTGACTACAAGATCGTGGATCATCTCCATCAAACACCCTCGAAGATTTCCATCCTGAATCTGTTGCTGTGTTCTGAGGCACACCACAACGCACTGCTGAAGGTGTTGAACACCGCATATGTACCGCAGGAAATATCGGTAAACCAGTTGGAAGAGGTCGTAGCCCACGTGAATGCTGGAAATGGGCTAGGGTTCACTGACCTGGAGCTGACGCCGAAGGGGAGGAACCACAATAGTGCCCTGCACATCTCGATAGAGTGTAGGGGAACGATTATGTCTCACGTGTTGGTCGACACAGGGTCATCGCTCAATGTTCTTCCGAAGAAGGCATTGATGAAGTTGGATACTCGTGGAGTGATTTGCACACCCAGTGATCTGGTTGTGAAAGCGTTCGATGGAACCAAACGCCATGTTTTCGAGGAGGTGACGTTGCCGATCCAAGTTGGGCCGGAAACGTTCGACGCAATCTTTTACATTATGGACATCATGCCTGCCTACAGCTGTCTCTTGGGTCGGCCATGGATCCATTCTGCGGGTGCCGTGACCTCCACGTTGCACCAGAAGCTCAAGTATGTTGTTGGAGGTAGCATCGTAACTGTTTGTGGCGAGGAGGATATAATGGTGAGCCATTTGTCATCCTTCAAGTATGTTGAGATGGATGGGGAAATCCACGAAAGCCTATGCCAAACGTTCGAAGCTGTTAAAGTCAAGGACCTAGCTCCTGTGGTCACTGAAAAGCCAGAGACGACTCTCTCTTCCTTCAAGAAAGCCCGGGCCGTTGTCCAGGCCAGATCTACCCCAGGCTGGGGGCGAATTTTGGAGATACCTAACAAGCAAGACAAGTTCGGGTTGGGATATTCTCCTGCGGCTGAAGCCTCCTCTTCCAGCAGTGCATCGCGAGGTAAAGGGTCGATCCAGTTTACCAGTGGTGGGGTGATATTTGAAAGCATCAACGCAGTGTCTGAAGACAGCGGAGATAGCGATTGTGACTTAGACTCTTGGATCCAGCCAAGCAAGCCAGGCGAGAGCCTCAACAACTGGTCCGTCAAGGATATCATCCAGATGACAAGCGAAGAGTAATGATTTACTTTTTTCCAATCATTGTACAACCCTATGTCCTACCCGGGACATGGTGGTTTTATTGTCAGGGCCTTGTTTAATTACGTACATGCATTTTATCAATAAATCAAAAGGCGTTTTTCTTCGTATTCAAATATTGTGATCTCTGTTATTTCTGTTTTACTTTTGTTTTGAAAAACAATAAAACGGCAATGAGGTTTGTGCTAACCTGCATATCCTCGTTTTAAGCTTAACCCTTGTTATTGCAGGATCCACATAGCAGATGACATCGACTCTGGACCTTCTAAGACTCACTTCGACTTCGATTGCCCGATCTATCAAGCCGAAGAAGAGATTGATGAAGACGAAGACCTTCCCAAAGAGTTGGCCCGCTTGCTGAAACATGAAGAGAAAGTTATTCTGCCTCACGAAGAAGAAATCGAGATTGTGAATTTGGGTTCTGAAGAACTTGTCAGGAACGTCAGGATAGGGGCTGCATTGCAGAGTGATGTCAAGCAGAGATTGGTCGAGATGCCGAGAGAGTATAGTGACGTCTTTGCTTGGTCATACGAAGATATGCCCGGACTTAATACTGACATCGTGGTCCACCACTTGCCACTGCGAGAGGATTGTCCTCCCGTTAAGCAGAAGCTTAGAAGGACGCGACCAGATATGGCCGTTAAGATCAAAGAAGAAGTGCAAAAGCAGCTTGATGCTGGCTTCTTAGCGGTCACTACTTACCCTCCGTGGGTCGTCAACATAGTGCCTGTACCGAAGAAGGACGGTAAGGTACGAATGTGCGTCGATTATCGGGATTTGAATAGGGCAAGCCCTAAAGATGATTTCCCGCTGCCTCATATTGATGTGTTGGTCGACAATACAGCTCAGTTCTCCGTATTTTCGTTCATGGATGGCTTCTCCGGCTACAATCAGATCAAGATGGCGCCGGAGGACATGGAGAAAACTACGTTTATCACTCCTTGGGGAACATTTTGCTACAAGGTAATGCCTTTCGGTCTGAAGAACGCAGGGGATACTTACCAACGAGCATGGTCACTTTGTTTCATGACATGATTCATCATGAGATTGAAGTCTATGTTGATGACATGATTGCGAAGTCCCAAACGGAGGAGGGGCATCTGGTCAATTTGCTGAAGCTTTTTGAGAGGCTTAGGAAATTCAGGTTGAGGCTGAATCCTAACAAGTGTACTTTCGGAGTATGGTCCGGAAAGCTACTGGGGTTTATCGTGAGTGAAAGAGGCATTGAGGTTGATCCTGCGAAGATAAAAGCAATACAAGAGATGCCAGCGCCAAAAACAGAAAAAGAAGTTCGTGGTTTCCTGGGCAGAATAAACTACATTGCAAGGTTTATTTCTCAATTCACGGCCACGTGTGAACCGATGTTCAAACTGCTAAAGAAAGATCAGGCGATTATCTGGAACGAGGATTTCCAGAAGGCATTTGATAAGATAAAACAGTATCTACAGGAACCTCCAATCTTGATACCCCCAGTGGCCGGAAGACCCTTAATCATGTACTTGACAGTTCTTGAGAATAGTATGGGGTGTGTTCTCGGTCAGCACGACAAGACGGGCAGAAAGGAGCATGCCATTTACTACTTGAGCAAAAAGTTCACGGACTGTGAATCTCGTTACTCGATGCTGGAGAAGACGTGTTGTGCACTAGCCTGGGCTGCCAAACGTTTACGACAGTACATGCTCAACCACACCACCATGCTAATTTCGAAGATGGATCCGATCAAGTACGTCTTCGAGAAGCAAGCGCTTTCGGGCAGGATTGCCAGATGGCAAATGGTGTTGACGGAATATGATATTCAGTACGTTTCCCAGAAGGCCATCAAGGGAAGCGTATTGTCTGAATACCTGGCCGAACAGCCGATCAAGGATTATCAGCCTATGAAATTTGAATTCCCTGATGAGGATATCATGTTTCTCAAAGCGAAGGATTGTGATGAACCATTGCCCGACGAGGGGCCAGATAGGAAGTCCCAGTGGAAATTGATATTTGACGGGGCGGTTAATTCTTACGGAAGTGGCATTGGGGCGATCATCACGACTCCCCATGGATCCCACATCCCGTTTACCGCGAGACTGACGTTTCCGGTCACCAATAACGAAGCAGCGTACGAAGCATGCATCATGGGTATAGAAGAAGCAATTGATTTGAGAATCAAGAACCTAGACGTATATGGTGACTCAGCGCTTGTAATCAACCAGATTAAAGGGGAGTGGGAGACTCGTCAATCGAATTTGGTGCCGTACATCCATGAAGGCACATTTGGTAAACACGCCGGAGGGCATGCTATGACGAGAAAGATCCTGAGAGCAGGATACTACTGGCGGACAATGGAATCAGATTGCTTTAATTTCGCGAAGAGATGTCATAAATGCCAGATTTATGCTGATCAGATTCATGTACCGCCGTTCCCGTTGAATGTCATGTCCTCCCCGTGGCCGTTCTCCATGTGGGGCATCGACATGATAGGCAAGATCGAGCCCACTGCATCTAACGATCATCGCTTCATTCTAGTAGCTATCGACTACTTCACCAAGTGGGTGGAGGCAACCTCATATGCTAATGTGACCAAGCAGGCGGTGGCTAAATTCATAAAGAGGGATATCATCTGTTGTTACGGAATCCCCGAGCGGATCATCACTGATAATGGTTCGAATCTGAATAACAAGATAATGAAGGAGCTGTGCCAGAGTTTCAAGATTGAACACCACAACTCATCTCCTTATCGGTCGAAGATGAATGGCGCTGTTGAAGCAGCTAATAAAAATATTAAGAAGATTGTACAGAAGATGGTTGTGACCTACAAAGATTGGCACGAGATGCTGCCATTTGCACTGCACGGTTATCGTACAACGGTACATACATCAACCGGACAACTCCCTTCTCACTGGTGTACGGTATAGAAGCTGTCCTACCGTTGGAAGTTGAGATTCCTTCTTTGCGAGTTTTGGTTGATGTGAAACTCGATGAGGCAGAATGGATTAAGAACCGACTAAACCAAATCAGCCTGATGGACGAGAAGAGGTTAGCATCGATTGCGTATGGTCGTCTGTACCAAAGCCGAATGAAGAAAGCTTATGATAAGAAGGTGCCTCCTAGAAGCTTTCAGATGGGTGATCTCGTCCTGAAGAAGACTCTTCCTCCAGACTCCGATCACTGGGGCAAGTGGACTCCCAATTACGAAGGTCCGTACGTCATCAACAGGGTCTTCTTGGGAGGAGCCTTGTTGTTATCCACGATGGATGGCGAAGATTTTGCATCCCCGGTGAATGCGGACGCAGTTAAAAAATACTTTGCTTAAAAAATGACCCGCTGGAAAGAAAAAGAATATCCAGGCAAAAATGGGGCATCCCGGCGAACCATAAAAAAGGAAAAAGGTTCGGGAAAAAAATTAGGGATATAAAGAAAAGAATGTACACCCGCAAAGTCGAAAACCTAGAAGGGCGACTTTGGCAAAAAAGGGTATCCCGGTGAATCGAAAACCCGGAAGGGCGATTCAGGCAAAAGTTAGGGATTTGAAAAAGCAAATGACTGCGTTCCGTGTGTGGACTTTCATTGTTTAGTGGTTTGGAAGACCTGAGGGTTGTTTATCTGAATCAATCTCTTCTGAAGCTGAAGCGCTGGAGAAGTATCAAAGTCGAGTGGGTCATAGAGGGATCAACTCATGGTGTTCGTCTACGCCTCGTTGCCGACATTTGTGTATATACTGATGTATATTTATGTTTTTATATGCGCGGCTTCCTCATTCCAGGAGCTTGCATCTGTTGTAAAACATTTTTACCCATTCAGGGGTTCGTTATCAATAAAATGTATACTATTCAGCAATCCTTTTTGTCTGTTTAGCATGTATCTGTTTTGTTTACGAAAAAGAACGCCAATGTTTTTGATAAAATGCGCATGCATAAACTTACTGGCCTAGGCCATTGATTGTTGAAACAATGTATTACTTGAACATTGTCACAAGATGATAACTTTGATACCCTTTGAGAAGGGTATCTTGTCGGTTTGTTTGTGTTGTCACAGGTGTAGCATATACCAGGTAGTACGCCGTATGCGTCCCCAAGCAGGATGATTCCTTCTTCTCCGGCGAAGTTCAGCAGCCTCTCCCCGCAGAGTCTGAACGTGAGATCGTAAGCATTGATATGTTTTCCCCAAGCAGAGAAGATTCTCTCCCCAACCAGATGCATCCCGAAGGGTCGTCATCTCCCTAGCTGAGTCACATGCTGAAGTGTGCAGCAATCGGAAGTTCCAGACTGAAGTCTCCGGCAGAATTGAAATTCCCCGCAGAGTCGTACTCTCCCCAGTAAGTAGGGTGATCCCTTCTTCCCCAGCCGAGTTTGCAGTTCCCTGAGAAAGCAGCTCGGGCCATGATTGGCTTTCCCCAGTAGAGTGTTGGATAACTGATGCTGTATTTCCCCGTCGGAGTCGTTACCTCCAGGAAAGGTTGGTTGCGAATGCCGTGTAGTTTAGTTCTGCGATTGACATCGCTTTCCTGAGCAGGTCCGGGTTCTCGTAGAGCTTCATTCTCCCGCAGCAGTCGACTGAAGTTTGTTTCCCCAGGCGGAGTCCGATTGAGATTGGCGTGACTTTTTCTCCTTGACAGGAGGATTTTCCCTTCGGCATTTATTTTGTTGATGGGGTCATAGCATTTTGCATGATTGCATAGCATTTACCCTAAACGCGTAGCATTTCCACCGCGTGGAGCATTATGCCATTGTCAAATCATATGCATATGAAACGTGAGCTAGGTCGTTACCGTTCTTGTTTTGCAGGTGTTCCTCCGCATAAGGGTTTGATCAAGATGATTCTTGAATTCCCCAGCAAAGTTGTTTGCCCAAGATGATTCTTGAATCCGCCAACGAAGACGCTCGTTTAAGATGACTCTTAAAACCCCAGTGAAGTCGCCAGAGTTGGTTGCTCAAGTTGATGCTTAGAGTCCCCGGCAGAGTGTTTGCTCAGGATGATTCCTGAAATCTCCCGCAGAGTTATTGGTTCAGGATGATTCTTGAAGTCCCCGCGGAGTTATTTGTTCAAGATGATTCTTGATGTCCTCAGCAGAGTTGACTCACCCAGAATGATTTCTGGATCCCCGAAGCAGAGTGACTTGATAGTTCTCCAGAATCCCCAGCGGAGATGTGTCATCCCCAGCAGGTTCCTGAACAGTGAAGTTGAAACTTCCCCCGAAGACTTGATGATTGAAGTCCAACCGTATTGACGAAGTAGTTCCCTCAGCTGATGCAGAGTGCCTGATGGTAGAAGTTGGATATCCCCAATTGGTTCATGATTGACCGAGAATTCCATTCCCGACTTAGTGATGAAGTTTGGCTGACGCCCAAAAATTTCTTTGAGTGCCCGATGGTATGATTAACTTGATTGTTGATCTGATAAGTCCTGAGGAATCCTGATGCCCGACGGTATGATCGACCATGTATCACCGGTTACCGTGTGACCAATTCCCCAGCTAGTTGTCGTGCAGCCATCATTTCAGTTTCCGAAGAGATTTGTTCCCATCAGAGTACCGTGTACTTGTGCAGTTGGCAAATTTCCGGGTTTGTCAGTATTCAACCGTCTCGCACCTTGATTAGTTGAGAGCCGTTCGCTTCTCACCCAGTCAGGTTCAAGCCTTTTGAATAGGGGCAGCTGTTGCACCCCAAAATTTGCCCAACATTTCTTTACCTAGCTTATGTTTCATTTCATTCACATTAGCATTATCATTTGCATTTCATTGACATGTATGCAGGAGATCAAGAGGTATGATTACCAATCAAGATCTATACAAGACTATGAAGCTACCTAAGAAGCTTATTCAAGTGTTCAAGGGTTGATATCATTGTCAGAGAAGTGAAAAGATCCTCAGAGAGAGTGGTTGAAGCCAAGTGTGTGCCTCCTAACTTGAGAGTTGTGGAGAGCCATCAGATGATTCTGAGGCCATGAGGTTGGACTTGAGGTCTTGAGAGAGCTCATGAGAAGTGTTGAAGATCACTTTGAGGCCTAGACAGGTCATTGTGCAAGATTAAGAAGGCTCAGCCATGAGTGGTGCAACTAGGGTTTGACTGGGTCAATCCTAAGTCAACTGAAGACTTGGAGGAAGTTGAGACCTAATCCAAGAGCCACGTGATCATGGGTTGTTGCATTGAGATGCTATAAGTATGATTCCAAGGTTAACTCATCATGATTGAAGAGTTTGAGAAGTTTCAGGCTAGGGTTTCTAAGGCTTGACAGTGTAAAATCCCCTAGTTTGACCCATATCTTCAAGGCAGTTTATCTCAAGATGTGATTGTCATCTCATCTTACCCCCAACATGAATGTTGTAGAGCATGATCTTAGCTTTAATTTGAGTTCTAGAAGTACTTAATAGGATTTGTAGAACTCAGGTTATGACTTTGACAAGTTACATGTCATCTGAGGTCTGTGGATTTGGGAGCTTGAAAGTTACCCAACTTGCATGAAACTTTTGCAATAGAAGGATGATTCCTACGAACTTTCGGTCAATATGAATGTTGTTCCTTATCCTCTTAGCTTTCTAGAGAGTACTAGAAGTCCTTGATAGGATTTGTAGAACTCAAGTTATGGCTTTGACAAGTCAAGGGCATTTTGGTCATTTGGAGATTATAGATCATTTCAACCATAAGGCCATAACTCCTATTTCCAAGCTTCAAATGGGAAAATGTTCAACATAAAACTTATTCAAAATGATGTTTTAAGGCTAGTAAAGAGGTCATCAAATGTTGTAAGTGCTTGTATCTCAAAGTTGCAAAAATGACCTAAAATAAGGGTATAAGTTAAATAAATCAAAGATGGAAATTGATACTTTTGATCTACACATCCAAACCAAGGCATGTAATATATCATTTTGACTCTAAAAAGCATTTTAAGAACATTGGTTTAGCCACAATTTTGATTTGAAGTTCAATTTGTGGACTTGCTTTGAAAAGTAGTTACTTACATCTTAAGTAACATTTGCAAAACCTAGAATCAAGGCATAACCAAGGCCCCTTGCAAGCCAAACACTTCCAAAATGTCACTAGGGGAGAAATTGGAAGAGAATGGGATGGATTTCAAGCTGCAAACAGAACTACGCATACCATGGCATATGGTTGAAATTCTCATGACATGAGAGATTGAAACTCTCATTAGAAGGATCTAGAGGGTTCTAGATCATCCACAGATGTTCTATATATTGAGTAGAAGAGGTTCAGATGAAAGGTTGGTGATGATTGAAGGAGAGAGCAGAGATTGAGATTGAGATTTCATTGCTTGCAACTGAATTCGGTTTCAATAATTTCTTCACTTTCCATCCATTTTCTTGATTGCAACCTCTTCCATGGATGCTAGGGATTGATTCCAGATCATAACCAAGAGGAATTCGTGGCTGATTGGTGTTCTTGAGCTCAGATTTTTCCACCTGCAACTCACCATCGAGTTTCAAGTTTCAGGAGTTTTCAACCGGTTCTTGTGCATACAGAAGCAAGGGAATGATCCATTGATCGTGTCTGGAAGGTTGGAGAGCATGATTTGAAGATTTAGTGCATCTGTTCATCAAGAATTGACAGGTATGTAAACTTCTTCCTCCAGCATAAATTAGGTAGAATCAATACGAATTAGGATGTTAGATGCATTGTAGAACGGTGTAGGAAGGTTTTCAGATAGCTAGTTTGAGAATTAGTGACCAATTGAGGATGTTACCATTTTCGGTTGAGAATTGGTTATGGAGTATCTTGAGGTTTCAGAGAGAATAAAGGGCATGAATGAATTCGTGAGGAAATTTGGGACAAGTTTCATGTACAGACCACTGGCAATGGAGGATCCTAGAGAGAGTTAGGATTGGGGACGATGACCAGAGTACCACCAGTGGTGGCCGGAGCTGCGCGCGAGGTTCAGAGATTCAAAAGGTTGAAGATGACTTTAGAGCCATTGGATGGGGCTGAGACCTTTGACTAGAGGAGTGATCCAACGGCCACGTTTTAATTTCAGTTTGTGAAGGATCTGAGTTAATGAAACGCATCGTTTCATTTAGTTGCTGATGTTGGGCTTAGTGAATAGGTTGATACCTGCACCCCCTGATGGCCCAATCCATTATATGAACTGATTTTCATTGCTAGTTGCACCGCGTGTTTATCTTTTTATTTTGATTTTCTTTAATTTCTTCATTTTATTCATGGTTCATGATTAAATCATATAAAATTGAAAAATGATCCAATTAACCCCATTCTTTTTGCATTATATTCATGATTGAGTATAGTATTTTTTAGATAAAAAATATTTTTATTTCATGCATTTTCTGATTTTATGGGAATTTTCATATTTTAATTGATATTAAAATAGTTATGTTTGATGCTTGATATTGGTGAATTTGGTTTGATCATGTGATGATGATTTTGATCTTGATTTTTTGTGAGTTGTTAGCATAGATATGCATGCTCCCCATAGAATTTTCTCACATTTTTGTGATGAACATAGGTGGTAGTTTAGGTTGAAACCTTTAGAAGCTCCATTTTTAGGGTTTATGATTGATACCTTTGGATTTAGGACTTAATTTTAGGACTTAATAGGTGAATTAGTCCCTGGTTTTTGTATGAGGCATTCTTAATTGAATTAGGATCCCTTAGGAATTTTTGTGGAAATTTATAAGATAGTTTGCTATTTTTGATTGATTTTAGTTTAGGTGCTAGTTTTAGATGATTCTAAGGCACTAACTCAACTAGATTAACATCTTTAGTTCCCTTAGATTAGGGTTGTGCTTTGCTTATTCTTGGATGATGATGAAGACAAGTTGAAGATGCATTGGATTGATTGAAGAGGCTTAGATTTGAAGATCTTCCCTTCTTGTGGTGTAGTTTTGATTAGGTTAAGATTAGGGTTTTGTAGGCAGAGCTTCTAGATAGTTCTCTTCCTTCATAAACATGGAATATGTTGATCAATTCCATTCTTCCCTATGATGTAAGGTCCCTTGTAAAGGCCTCATCCCTCCTTTGGTAGGATGTGTGGTTCTTTGCAAATTGGTAGAACCTTTGAGGGTCCCTTTCTCTGATGACAGTATGCTTAGTGGTGACCTTTGGTCTTCACTCTGCTACCAAGCATCCCAACTTTACTCTTGATAGATGAATCTTTCTCCCTTGTTAGAGGATGTAGTTCCTTGCTTGAAGAAGATTGAAGGATGATGTTGACACTTCCATGTGATTGAAGATAGCTCTGAGAGGCTGAAGCTTATTGATGAAGAGGACCCAGTTGATACTGGTGAAGCAAAGGGAGCTGAAGCTTGAAGACCAAGTTGATACTTATGAAGAGGATTAAATTGAGATTGAGTGAAGAGCTGAGGCTTGAAGATTGAAGGATAAGTTGACACTTACATTGATACATTGAGAGCCTGAAGGAATCAAGTTGATACTTGCAGTTAGGAGTGAAGCCTGAAGGTGGGATTGACTGAAAAGCTGAGGCTTAGAGAAGAGAGAACAAGTTGATACTTGTGTTTGATGTGTCAGATCCCTAGAGAAGCAAGTTGATACTTGTCATGAAGGATGGTAGCCCTGAAGAGCTGCTGAAGATTGATGACTGGACTGCTGTTAAGTTGGTTTAGTTGTAGGAGCTGTTGATCTGCTTTCTCTCTTGTCTGTTTTCTCTTCTGTAGTGGTGTGGCTTGTTTTCTTTGCTTGATGCATTAGAATAAGTTCATATTTAGACTGATGTAATCTAGGAGCATGATTGCACTAGAGGTTGGGTTGCTCCCTCTGCTTGTATTTTACTGTATGGCTTTGCTTGCGGGTATTCGGTAGAGCCCAGCTCCCTTGCCTATGTGGTTTGTGTCTGCTTGATAGCATGTTACTTCCTCTGTATGATTGCAGTTACTTCTATTTTGCTTGATAGCTTGCTATTTCTTCTGTATGATGGCAGTTATTCATATCTGGCTTGAGGTTGAGATGAGCTTGTGGATGCTGATGCCCCGCACACATTTCCTCCCTCACTTGCATTGCATGTATTTTATAGTTGTTTACTGTTTACTATTTAAGCTGATGCTTTATATGTGTCTGTTTACCATTGACATGATCCCTTAGGAATCTCACTTCCTTTGATAAGGAAGTGATGATTAGAACTTTAGGTTGAAACCTATGCATGATAACTTCTAGGAGTTCCCAGTTTCAAACCTCAACCATAGGATGAATCCTTGGCATGACAACATTAGGACTTGATAGTCTCCCCTTAGTTGTCCCTCTCTCTTCTCATCTCAAAACAGCTTAAGATAGAATAATCATGAATGATTTCTTTCGTACGTTACGAGCCTTAAGCTATCTGAGAAAGGATTGTTGGAGAGTTTCTTTTCAACAGTCTGGATGTTTAGTAAGGTACCCTTTGGGTGACATGCGACGCATTCACTCTCAGGTCATAGTCTTTAGTGCGATTGAAATTGCAAACAACCATAAAAAACAGTTCTTTCGTAAAAGACATAAAACAAACTTCAAACCTTTTTGCCTCGTGGGCCCTTAATTCAAAGGAAGCTTTTCTGAAGAAAAGAGTGTCGTTAACTCCTAGTTCTACCGCAAACGGGCTTTGTACCTAACTGCTGGAACTATTTGTTAACCCTACTCGATAAAACAGATGAATCTGAATCCCCGTAATCCGTATTATCCCGAAATACGTAAGCTCTGATCTCTCATGCCTGTTGAGAGTACGTAGGCACAATACTGACGTATTGGCGAGCCACCTTCCCCGTAACCCGTAGTTAGTCGAACTACGTTGACTCTGATTTCTCATTCTCTGATGAGAATACGTAGGCATAAAGTGCGACGCTTTGCCAAGTCATTTTTCTTTTCTTTTCAGACCAGCCTTGATAGGTAGATAGATAAAACCAACTCGTCCAGTGAACACAACAAGCATGGATCCCATCGAGTACGATGGACGTGAGGGGTGCTAATACCTTCCCCTTGCGTAACCGACTCCCGAACCCAGACAACGGTTGCGATGACCTTGTCTTATTCCTTTTCGTCATGTTTTTCCTATCGTTTCCTTTCCCGCTTTGAGGGATAAATAACGAAACATGGCGACTCTTCTGTTTTGCCGACACCTTATTTTCGCGGAAGCGACAACAGGCATTGAACCCGAAGGCCGGCTCAACCTGAAGTTGAGAAGAACATCTGACTTCGCCGTCAAGCATCTGT
Source organism: Lathyrus sativus (assembly GCA_963859935.3). NCBI lineage: Eukaryota > Viridiplantae > Streptophyta > Magnoliopsida > Fabales > Fabaceae > Lathyrus > Lathyrus sativus. Next base: position 435,110,714 of record OZ012735.1, read on the forward strand.
AAAACAAACATGCATCAAATTCGAAGGCTGGCTCAACCTGTAGTTTAGAAGAACATCCAACCTCACCGTAAGGCATCTATTAAACAAACAGGCATCGAACTTGATGGCTGGCACAACACGAAGTTGAGAGGAACATCTGACCTCGCCGTCAGCAATTAAACAAACAGGCATCGAACCCGAAGGTCGGCTCAACACGAAGTTCATAGCAATATCTTACCTTGCCATCTGGGATCTGTTAAACAAACAGGCATCGAACCCGAAGGCCGGCTCAACACGAAGTTGAGACGAACATTCGACCTCCCCGTGAGGCATCTGTTAAACAAACAAGCATCGAACCCGAAGAGGGGCTCAACCTGAAGTTGAGAAGAACATATGACCTCGTTGTCAGGCATTTGTTAAACAAACATGCATCGAACCCGAAGGACGGCTCAACACGAAGTTGAGAGGAACATCTGACCTTGCTGTCAGGCATCTGTTAAACAAGCAGGCATCAAACCCGAAGGCCAGCTCAAGACGAAGTTCATAGGAATATCTGACCTCGCTGTCGGTCATCTGTTAAACAAATAGGCATCGAACACGATGTCCCGCTCAACACAAAGTTGAGAGCAACATATGACCTCGCCGTAAGGGATCTGTTAAATAAATAGGCATCGAACACGAAGGCCGGATCAACACAAAGTTGAGAAGAACATCTGACCTCGCTGTCAGGCATCTATTAAACAAACAGACATCGAACCCGAAGGCCGACTAAACACGAAGTTGAGAGGAACATCTGACCTCGCCGTCAAGCATATGTTAAATAAACAGGCATCGAAGTTGAAGGCCAGCTCAACCAAAAGTCGATAAGAACATTTGATCTCGCCGTCAGGCATCTGTATAACAAATAGGTGTCGAACCCGAAGGTCGGCTCAACCCGAAGTTGAGAAGTACATCTGACCTCACCGTTAGGTAACTGTTAAAGAAACAAGCATCGAACCCGAAGGCCGGCTTAACAAAAAACTAAGAGGAACATTTGATGTCCCCGTCAGGTATCTGTTAAACAAACAGGCATCGAACAAGAAGGGCGGCTCAACTCGATGTTGAGAAGAACATCTGACCTCGCCGTCAGGTATCTGTTAAACAAACATGCATCAAACCCGAAGGCTGACTCAACCCGAAGTTGACAAGAACATCTAACCTCACTGTGAGGCATATGTTAAACAAACACGCATCGAACCCGAAGGTCGGCTCAACCCGTAGTTGAGAAAAACATTTGACCAGCCATCAGGCATCTGTTAAACGAACAGGCATCGAACCCGAAGGCCGACTCAACACGAAGATGAGAGGAACATCTGACCTAGCCGTAAAGCATATGTTAAATAAACAGGCATCGAACCCGAAGGCCGATTCAACCAAAAGTTGAGAAGAACATTTGACCTCTCCGTCATGCATCTGTTAATCAAATAGGCATCGAACCCGAAGGTCGGCTTAACCCGAAGTTGAGAAGAACGTCTGACCTCGCCGTCAGGTATCTGTTAAATAAACAGGCATCGAATTCGAAGGCCGGCTCAACCCGATGTTGATAAGAACATTAGACCTCCCCGTTAGGCATCTGTTAAACAAACAGGCATCGAACCTGAAGGTCGGCTCAACCTTAAGTTCAGAAGAACGTCTGACCTCGCCGTCAGGCATCTGTTAAACAAATATGCATCAAACCCGAAGGCGAGCTCAACCCGAAGTTTAGAAGAACATCTAACCTCACCGTGAGGCATCTATTAAACAAACAGGCATCGAACCCAAAGGTTGTGTCAACCCGTAGTTGAGAAAAACATTTGACCTAGCCGCCAGTCATCTGTTAAACAAACAGGCATCGAACCCAGTGGCTGGTGTCGCTATTGCAAAAATCGGCACCGACTATGACACAAGAGTCGCCACCGTGCGTTATTTATCCCAAAGGAGGGAAAGGAAACGCTCAGAGTAAACCTAACACAAAGAAGGGAAAGGAATGGTCATCGCAACCAAATCCTGGATTCGGGAATCGGTTACGCAAGGGGAAGGTATTAGCACCCCTCACGTCCGTCGTACTCGACGGGATCCACGCTTGTTTTCTATCTAAGGGTATGTTATTCTAGCATCAGAACCTGGAGGATAAGGCAGGATCATTGGATTAGTGTCTTGCGGCACTATCAATCCACTTTCAACCAAATCCGGCAACAATTGGCAGTACGACACCGGTAGCTGAGGAAACTGCCTTTCAGGCTTCCTTGGTCTTTGTCAGGCATGCTGATGCGGCTGACGATAATATGACCGTTGACTTTGAACACTTGAGGCGTCTGAAAACTGAGCTTGAGATGCTAGGGATTCTGAGACAACATCACTTCCTCCTTCCCACTCCTCTTGAGGTATGACGACTGATTCATTCTTATCAACTGGGGTATAAGGAGGATCTTGAATTTTTCCATTCTTGATTTCTCTCTCAACAAGCTCTCCTATTCTTATCAAGCCCGTAAAGCTTGTACAACTGAACATTATGTCATAATAACGGCCTTTCAGAGTACCCAAGAAGAGGTCAACCATTTCTCTCTCAAGAAGCGGTGGTTGAACACTGGCAGCCAATTCTCTCCATCTCTGCACATACCCTCTAAAGGATTCATTATCCGCCCGAGATAACTCTTGCAAATGCACGCGACTAGGAGCCATATCTAGGTTGTAGTCGTACTGCTTCATGAAGGCATTGGCTAAATCCGACCATGACTTGATACTATCACTCTTCAACTGCATGTACCAATCCAAAGATGCTTTGATCAAACTATCTTGGAAACAGTGAATCATGAGCTTGTCATTGGTGACATGTGAAGTCATCCTTCTGCAGAACATAACCAAATGTAGCTTCGGACAGCTATCCCCTTTGTATTTCTCAAAATTGGGCATCTTGAACTTCGGAGGAAACACAAGGCCTGACACCAAACACATGCTCGAAGCATTCAGATCAAGAGTATTCTTATTCATCAGGGCAGCAATCTGATCTTCCATCATCTGAAGTCTTCTCATATACTCAACAGTCCTCGGATTCTCAGTATTAGCCTGTGGAACAACTCTTGGAGATGGAATAATCCTTGGAGAATCTGGCGTAGAGGAAGTGAAACTCTGATACTCTGTGTCATTGAGAGAAAATGGGTCTCTGACAGGGGTTTGCACAATCTGAGCTACATTGTTCATCGGAGTTCTTTGAACATTGTTTCCTCCTCTATTCATAGCTGTTATGGCTTTCACGAACTGACTCAATTGTTTCTTCAATAATTCATACTCTGCCCGAGTAACAACCAAGTTCTGCTCTTCTGAAGCCATGATCCTTCCAGATGCTAACTCAAGTCCAATGCGAATGTCGGGAAATCAACTGACGAAGCGGACAAAAGACGGGTAAGCTCCCTGTTCCAGCTGAGAATGAATATGCAAAATGAAATGCAAATGCAAACAGAAATGCAAAATGCAAAATGCACACACAAGGGATCAAGTTCGCTGCTGTAGCTTGAGAAGTTTGTTGTACTGTAGCTCGAGAATGACCAGAGCTTCGCCTCAAACCAAACCAACCACTCAAAAGGACCCTTGTAACCAATTCTCACTGACAGAGACAAACCAGGTGTTCTGAGGCCAGAGTTTTCCTGTAAAAAGACCCACCTACCCCTCACACGTATGTACATGACTCGCAGACGAGGTACGACATCCTATGCGGGCATCAGCGTCACAAACTTTCAAGAGCGATGATACGATACCCAGAAGGTGTGACATCATCATCCCTTGAAGCGGCCTCACTTAGCTGAATCCCAGTTGATAGGTCCCCAGAGTCGACAATCCTCGGGTCAGACAACTTCTCGAGCCCTAAGGGCCAGGCAAGAAGCATCAAAGAGAATCTCGTCCGAGCGCAGATTTCGCGGCTAGCTGGTGCGAGCTAAGCAAGCAGGCTAACCATTACTCTCTACTTCTAAGTCTATGTGTAAACTCAAGCCAGGTCCGGCTTATCTCTCAATCAAACCCTCTACCCAGCACAACAATAATAATATAGTACTGAAAGTAAAGGCAGAAAGGTAAATACATACAAAACCCCAGACGGGAAAACAAGCGCTAGGATTGACTATCGTAGGGAACCACTGGAGTCCCCAGCAGAGTCTCCAGCTGTCGCTACTACGAAAATCGGCGCCGGTTATGACAGAAGAGTCGCCACCGTCCGTTATTTATCCCAAAAAAGGGGAAGGAAACACTCAGAGTAAACCTAATGCAAAGAAGGGAAAGGAGTGGTCATCGCAACCAAATCCTGGATTCGGGAGTCGCTTACGCAAGGGGAAGGTATTAGCACCCCTCACATCCGTCGTACTCGACGGGATCCATGCTTGTTTTCAATCTAAGGGTATGTTATTCTATCTACTCTACAGGTCTGGGTTAAAAAGAAAAGAAAATGACTCGGCAAAATTATCGCACTTTATGCCTACGCATTCCCGTCTGGAAAGAGAAATCAGAGTCAACGTAGTTCGCCTACCTACGGGAAAGGAGGGGAAGGTTTCTCGCTAGGATATCGCATCCTATGCCTACGTACTTTCATATAGCATGAAAGATCAGAGCAAACATAGTTTGGGCTACGGAGGACACAAGTTTGTCTAACAGTTTTTTATCTCCTTAAGAAAGGGGTTTCCTGATTAAAGGTCCAAGCGGACAAAAACAGAGTTTGAATGTTTGTTTGAGTTTTTTACGAAAGAAATGTTTTTTAGTCTATTTGCAACTTGTACTGCACTAAAGACTTGTGATCTGAGAGTGACTACGTCGCATGTCACCCTAAGGGTACCATACTAAGCAGTCAGATTACTGAAGAGTGACCCTCGATCAACCTTTTCTCAAATAGCTTAAGGCTCGTAGTGTACAACGCGCGTTATCCTTATTTCTGTGTTTTTGAATTGTTTTGAGATGAGAAAATAGACACCTTACGACTATGGTTGAAAGGGAACTCTACCTATAGTTATCATGCATGGGTCAAAACCTAATGTCTGTCATAATTTCCTCTTGCACAGAGGAAACCAGAGATCCTAGGGGATAAACAGCAAAATGCAGCAAGCAATTACAGTAAAATGCATGCAATGCAATAGTATAAGAGAGGCAAGAGAGAAAACAATAGGCAAGAGGAGACAAGCTCCACCTCAAACCTAGAGGTAATCAACATAAGTAAACAGACAATACAGAGAAAAATAAAAGACACAGAGGAGGCAGCCCAAGCAGCAACATCAAACTCCTACAGCAGACAGCAACAGCTATAGCAAGCTCTAAACAACATCAGTTGAATTTTACAGTAAAGTTAAAAGCAAGGGCTTCTTCTTCATGCTAGCTTCTATCTTCAAGCTCCATCAATATTCAAGCACTCTCCAAGAGAAGGATCAATCATCAAGATCAAAATATTATGTTAAGAAAACTTAATGACAACCAAAGGAAATCAATAAGAACTTAACATTGCAATGGAAAGGTATCCTCAAAGTTCTACTCACTTGGGCATACCACTCATCCCTCCTAAGGAGAGATGGAGCTTCCCAAGGAGGACTGTGTATCATTGGATGGAATAGAGGCAAACAATGCACTCTATGTTTGAAGAAAGAATAAAAACTAGGTCTAAGGCACTTCCTAAAACCCTAATTTCCTAAGCTCCTAAAACAACCCCCAAAAGAAAAGGAAACTTCAACCCCAAGCTCCAACCTTCAAGCCATAGCTTCTATATCAAGTCCAGAAGACCTCCTAAAAAGGATTCCAAGCCAAGCAAGCTCCAAAGTCACCAACCGAACCAAACAATCAAAGGTACTCAAGAGAGAGCAACACAAACACAAGCAATTTGCAAAATTCAACAAAAATATGAAAATGCATCTAAAAATGCCATATAAAATCTCAAAGGACCCCTAAGGTATCAGGGACCAGGGGTCAAAAGTGGAGATTAAGAATCAAAAGGGAAGTGCCCCAATAGAGAGCAAACACCAAAAAAAGTCCCAAACAAAGGCAACAATGGAGAGGGAACAAAAGGTAATTCAAATCACAAGAAAACAACACTTAAAAATTATAAAAAAAATATCCAAAGATCAATAAACATGTTAATACAATGCTCAAAAAAACTCATGCAAAAATAAGAAGATTAAACATGAAAATAAAATCAAGAAAGAACAGAACTGCAATTTAAATCAAATAAAACAGTGTTGCACCCCAAAATTTGACCAATAATTATATATCCATCTAGTGTTTGAAAGTTGATACCTTCATCAGACAGTTCAAAAGATCTTCAGAGGAATTGGTTGGAACCAGGGTTGTGTGCTTCATAGCTTGAGAGTTGTGGGTGCTCCTCAGATGATTCTGAGACTTTGAGAATGAACTTGATGTTTTGAGAAAGCCTATGAGATGTCTTGATAGCCTTCATGAAGCCCAGAGGAGTCATTATGCAAGAATTCAGGAGATTCAACCATGAATGGTAGAATTAGGGTTTTGACTGGGTCAACCCTAGATCAGCTGAAGATTTGGAGAAGGTTGAGACCCAATCCAAAGGCCATGAGATCATGTAATGATGCATAGAGATGTTATAAAGAGGATTCCTAGACCAACTCATCATGATTGAAGAGTTTGGGAAGTTTTGAGTTAGGGTTTCCAAGGATTGTCAGTGAAAAACCCTAGTTTGATCCCTATCTTCCAGGCAGTTTTAGCTCAAGATGTGATTGATATCTCATCTTCCCCACAACATGAATGTTGTAGAGCTTGTTCTTAGCTTTAATTTGAGTGGTGGAAGTCCTTGATAGGAGTTACAGAGCTCAAGTTATGGTTTTGGACAAATTACAGGTCAGCAAAAGTATGTGAATCTGGGTCCTTGAAAGTCACCCAACTTGCAGACAACTTTTGCCCTAGTAGGATGATTCCTATGATTTCTTGGTCAACATGAATGTTGAAGGGCATCTCCTTAGCTTTAATTTGAGTGGTAGAAGTCCTTGATAGGATTTGTGGAACTCAACTTATGGTTTGAACAAGACAGGGGTATTTTGGTCATTTGTCAGTTATAGGTCATTTTAAGCAAAGGCCATATCTCCTATTTCCAAGCCTCAAATGGAAAAACTCAAAACATGAAAGTTGTTCAAAATGGAATTTTAAGGCTAGATAAGAGGTCTTGAGAGTTTGGAAATGCATGGAGCATGGATATTTTAAAATGGTCAAAATGAACTAAAAATGGCTTATAAGTTGAAAAAGTTGGAATTGGAAATTGGTTTGGAAGATCTAGGAATCCAAAATAGGTCATCCAATATATCATTTTGATTGGAAACATCATTTTAAAAACAATGGTTTAGCCACATTTTTGAGTTTAGGCTTAAAAATTGGAGTTGCTTCGTAAATTTGTTTCTTGCACTTTAAGGCATCAAAAGGAAAGGTGGGAAAATGCTACACAAGGACTTGTAAGGCTTTGTTTTCATTTTACCATATCATTTGAGGAGAAATTAAGTGAGATTGCATGATGTATCATGAGATTGCATGGGATTCACTCAAGATGACAAATTCAAATTCTCATTACGTGATACATTCTAGAAACTTCATGGAAGGTTCCCCAAAGTTCTAGACATTTCCATTCTCATCTATATAAGCCCTAGAGTGACTCCATGCATTGGTTAGAGATTTTCAAGCTTGCATACTACACTTTGATTCCTTCACTCCAAAATTGCATTTTCATTCCAAACTCCATTAAAACTCCATCAATCACTACAATTCTGATTATCATCATCATCTACAAGCAACATTGAGTATTTGGCAAGAAAGATTGAAGAGAATTCGTGGCTGGCTCATGTATTCCAAGTGATCACTCCAACTTGCATAAAGGATTGGCCAGGTTGATTCAAGAAGTGTGATCAAGAACCACTGCAAACAGAAGCACATAGGTCCATTGAAGATCACTTGTAGCAAGTACCAAGGCTTGGATTGGAGAAGAAACACCATAGCCATCACCACTTGCAAGGTATGCGTTTTCTCTTGAATCTCATTATTTATGCATAGTCAAGGTTTGTTGTTAGGGTAAACATGATAGAGACCAATTAGGGATGAATTGTGATGAGTATGAGAACATTCCATGGAAGTTTGTTGTATGGCCGTTTCTGTTTAGGGAGCAAGAACTCATGCCTTAGTGTACTATAATCTTAGTTTTGTAGCTTAGAATAATCACCATGGAGTGTAGACCATTCTAGGTTAGTATCAGCCAAAACCATGATCATGCATAACAGAAGAAAGTAATGGTGTCCAAGACTTCCATCGTGTGTATTTCTTTCTAGAGTGAGTGTTAAGAAAATCCACGACCATGGCTGTGTAGAGGGCAGTGAGAGGATCAAGTTTGATGTTTGGATCGTGAGTTTTCATTAAGAGATGAGAGAGCTAGATGGAGTGGAAGATTCGCGTGTGAGGTTGTTCATGAAACCCTAGCTGGCTTGAGGTAGGAGACATAATCCCCACCCTTGATTCGTTTTGGAATATTGGACTTTGTCCCTCAATCTCACGGCCCAGATTCATTCAGAATTGGAGGGAACTTTTAAAAAGCTGAACGCAGCGTTTTGTTAAGTGAGGCGCCTGGGCCTATCTCAGAATTCTATTCGAACCCCACCATGATCTGGCCCAAATGAATTCAACTGGGGCGCCTTGCTTATCACACCCCCTCCCCTTTATTTTGTTTTCTTTTATTTTTTATTCTTTTAATATTTTCTTGCACTTTAAAAATTCATAAAAAATAGGAAACTTAATATTTTTTAATTCTTGTTTTTTTCATGTGTTCATAAATTTGTCTAGAAAAATATAGATAAATAAAATCTCCATTTTATTTTCTTTTCATATTTTTAATAGATTTTTCTTTTAAATAGCTTTAAAATAGGATTAATTTGGTATCCAATTTTCTAGATTTTCTTTTAGGACTTTCCTTTAATCTTTTTAACTCATTCTTTTTTGTGTAATTAGATATTGAATCATAGTATTCCCTGGATTTAATTCTTGTTTTTTAGATTAAAATTTGATTAGATTAATTAAGTTAGCATTAGGGTATCCTAATTAGGGTTTAGGTTGTGCATAGGTGAAAGAATTCATTTTCTTTAAATAGTTTTGTTTTGATTTTTGGGTAGGGGCATATGTGGATGTTATGGGTAGATGTTGTAGGCCCTTGTGAATAATTGTTAGATTTCCCCCCCTTGGTTTAGTATTTTTAGGTATTTTCTGAAGTTAGCTGAGGATTTTGTCTGTTCAGTGGTTATCTGTTCATCTTTGGGGTTTATTTTGGGGAGTTGTTATGGGGTTTGTGTTGTCTTGAAGAGCTTGTTGAGGAGCATGATGAAGAGAAGATTGAAGATCAAGACCCAGAGACCCAGAGCTTGGCTTGTTCCCTGTCTGTTAGGTTGGAGATCCTGAAGTTTGAAGGAAGTTCATGGTACTTTCCTGAGGAAGGCACTATGAATGACTTTCATTCTTTCTTCTCACCTCTTTCTTAAGTATCCAATGATGTTGGAGCCAACTTGTGAGTTTAATTTCTCCTGAGGAGGAATGTAAACTGATCACCTGTTGTTGAGCCACATGGGATACACTTCCTAAGTGGAAGCCCCCTAGTACTTTCCTGAGGAAGGTCCTATGGGTCTATTCACTTAGTTCCCTTAGTTTATCTAGGATTTCTCAAGTATCCAATGATGTTGGAGCCAACTTGTGAGTTTAATTTCTCCTGAGGAGGAATGTAAACTGATCACAGTTGTTGAGCCACATAGGATACAACTCCTAAGTGGAAGCCTCCTAGTACTTTCCTGAGGAAGGTCCAATGGGTCTATTCACTTAGTTCCACTAGTTCAGATAGGATTTTCTAAATATCCAGTGATGTTGGAGCCTGCTTGTGAGTTTAATTCCTCCTGAGGAGGAATATAAACTGATCACAGTGGTTGAGCCACATAGGGTATGACTCCTGAGTATACACCTCCTAGTGCTTTCCTGAGGAAGACACTATGAGTCTGCTTACTTATCTCCCTTTCTTTGGTAAGCTTGTTTTGAAGCCTGAAGACTGGGATTGATTTCTTTTGGTTAGGTTTTGCTTTAGGGCTTTGCTTAGATATGATTCAGGATTCTGTGTTAGGGTCAGGATTAGAGAGTAGATGATTCTTTCTCTAGTTTGTGTTTTGTTTGCCTGATGGCACTTCATTTCCCTTATCTGTTATTGCTTGACAGCATGTTGTTTATCTTCAGTATGATTACTATTATTTCATGACTGGCTTAAGGTCGAGGCGAGCTTGTGGAGGCTGAAGCCCCACACACATTTCCTCCCTCACTTGCATTGCATGCATTTTACTGTTAAAGCCGATGCTTTTGTCTGTTTGGTGTATCATTGACATGATCCCTTAGGACTCTCATTTCCTCTGATGAGGATTTGAGGATTTGACGAAATAAACTCATAACCGGTGATCGTATGCTTTCAGATAAGACCTTACCGATGACGTACAAGGCATTGTTTCAAATCCCCCAAACACTGGAGATATAAGGAGTTAGTCCCTTGTTAACCAATTCGAGCCAGGAAGTAGAAGTTTTTTCGGACTTTTAAACCCTCACATCTTAACCCGGGGCAGGGTAGTTGTCAGTTAGCTTGACCGAGCATTCAAGTCTTACAGAGGAGGGTTGTCTTTCGAGGACCAATCAGTTTATATCTTTCAAGAGGTTAAACCTCACCAATCAGGAGTGAGACAGTTACCATCCTTTCGGAGCAATCAAGACAACCAGTGTCACACGACTTTGTCCCGAAAGAAAGAAATAAGAAATCCCGCTAAGTAAAAAGAAAGAGAAAGCTGGAAAGCTAATACTTAGGCAAAAGTCAGGGCATCCCGCTGGACTTCAAAAAGAAAACGAAAAACGAAGAGAACTCAAAAGGAGTTAGTCCAGGCAAAAATTAGGGAATCAAAGGAATGAAAAAGAAGGGATAAAATTTTTTTCCCCAGCGAGTCACAAAGTCGTGTACACAGACACTGAAAGCGAAGAAGGAGTAACTATCACTCCGAAAAACCCTGTGAGTTCCTTAACTGTGGTTCTTACCATTCAACATACCTCTTGAAGAGGCGAGTACTTGTGCCAGGTTAGCTGAACCTTAGGATCGGAGATCATCACGTAGAAGGGGTGGGTAGAAATCAAAATTTGAGTCAAATATCCTTTGTTTCACGAACCGTGAACCCGACCACGATACAACCCTTAAAAGACCTAATTGAGGTAGGGTTTATTCTGAAAGTGCACTACGATAAGGTTGAGTAACCTGACTCCTTCTTGACTTGCTAGTCACATCCTTGTTGTATTTTTCACTGACCACGTAAGCACTACGTTTGAACTTTGATTCATTCGTCACTCACAATCATGGCATGTAAATGAGTGACAGCTCAAAAAATTTCAAAATCTGCATGAACACTGCATTAAGATTACCATTCGTGAATAGACAGTTTTAATTGCAGGTTAGTGGTTGGCATGAAAGAAATTCCAGCAGGGAATCATCAAGCAGGACTGAGTAATCCAGCAGTCTGAACCAGGACGGTGTATGTTGTGAAGACCTGTGAATCCGGGGCATTGACTTCCAGTAAGTTCAGAATCAGTTAGTCTGAGGACCAGTCCCGAAGCTTCAGTTGATCAGGGGCAGTTTGTTTGAGAAGCAATTGATCAGAAGTGAGTCTTCTCGAGAGCCATTCAGGGGCAAGTCACCGCAGAGAGTGTTGAAGCCAACTAGGTTGATAGAGGTTTAATGAAGATTGAATTCTGTTGTCGTATAGATACCGGGGCAAGTAATCTCGAGGTCGTCTCGTAGCAAGCTGTTCAGAGCAAGTACTCTCAGGAGTTAGACTGGGGCAAGTTGTTCAAGCCAGTCTTTTTATCCCCAGCTGACTGTACTGAGGCAAGTCATTCAGGCCAGTCTGTTTATCCCCAGTCAGAGTTGAGTATCGGGGAATCATGTCAATACCCTTATCAAAAACCTGAACCTTCTAAATAAGAAGAGCCGTGTTGTTGGTGGATTGCTATCCTACAATTTAAATCTGTTACCTGTCAGAACTTCGTAACCAAGTCGTTTCCAAAGCCCAGGTGTCGCCTGGCAAACCGGCAACCAGTTCTCGTCTGGCCCATGCTTCCGTAAATACCAGTTCTCGCCTGGTACATGTTTTCGTTTTAATCAGTTAACGTATTGTCGACCTTTTTCCATAAATACCAGTTCTCGCCTGGTACTGCCTTTCTCTTAACCAGTTATCGTATTGTCGATTTGCTTCCCGTAAACATCAGTTCTCACTTGATGCATGTCAACTTCCAACTAGTTCTCGTCTGGTTGTCTTCTTTTCTTTAACCTATTGTTGTATCAGTTCTCGCCTGGTACATGTCAGCTTTCAGCCAGTTCTCGCCTGGTTGTCTTTTTCTTAGCTTATATCCAGTCAGCCCCGTCTGACGTTCAAAACATTAAAAACCCAATTTGCGCTCAATTTTCCTAATCTATCAGTTCTCGCCTGGTAGTCTACCTTTGAATGCTAGTTCTCGTCTAGTATTTTCCATCTTGTTAATAACCCGCTGTTTATCTAGAAAAACCAAAAAATGTGTAAATACCCGATACAGTAATGTTGTCACGTTTCCCGATACGAAGCTCAACGGATACCAGTGCTCCGAGTAATGTTTGAATTCCTTGTGGATGCTGTTAAATCAGAATTGCTACTCTTCAGCAGATGAAAATTGCGTATTATCCCCGGAAGAGTCGAGATTGTAGTTTACCTCGCATTAGAGTAGGATCAGGAGTATCCTCAGCAGATTAAGATTGATATCCTTGATGGTAGGGGCATTTCCAGCAGCGTGCTGCGCGCAATCAACCCCAGTTCGGGTCAATCCCCACAGAGCACAATCAGTTGCCAATGGTTTGAAGAGAGCATCCCCGAGCAGAGTTGTTCCTTCTTTCTCCCCAAGCAGGGATGCCTTTCCATTTTCCCAGTAGGATGGCTATCCCCAGCGGATTTGGTTTCCCTTTTTCAGCATTTATTTTGCTGAGATGATTCTGTGATACCAGATTACCTTCAGTGGAGTTGGCGTCTACCTTCGGCATTTATTTTGCCAAGTTGTTTCTAGACCTGGAGTTCTCTGGCAGCTCGAGCTTACATTAGCATTTGCATATATCGTCAGATTTGCATCTATCAAATACATAGCATATTCATGCAATATAGGGTATTGCAGTTACAAATGCATAACATTTACAAATACATAGCATATTCATGCCGTGTAGGGCATTGCAGTTACAAATGCATAACATTTACATATCATATAGGGCATTGCAAGCATACGCATGTCGAAACATAGACCAGGGTGGTTACCTATTGGCTTTCAAATTTGTTCACCTGCAGAGTTGTTTGGTTAAGCTTCTCTTCTCCATCAGCAGAGTGATTTCTTCACATTTGGTTGTTACGTCAGCATCGGAAAAAAAACAAAGATTGACACATATCGAACTTCTGAAGCTGTCGCCTTCGTCGAAATAGGTGCCAGGCAGTTCAATTCAGAATTCCCCAGGAGAGTTTCCTCAAGTTCGCCGTGAACCATGAGTCGACAGAAAAGATCCCATAACAGATGGGAAGGTGTTTGCTTTTTGAAGCATTATTCCGAAGAATCAGTATCTGTGGCGTCACACAGGTGATTGATGTTGAAAAGCAGGAGAAAATTTATCAGATAATTGACCAGTTGTTGCCGTGACAACCAAGCTTCAGTTTATTAGACGCTATTTCTCAAACAGCTTCGCAGTTTATCTTTGCGATTGGCAAATTTCAGGGTTCCATTTGTATTCAACCATCTTCTACCTTTGAATGATCAAAGGCTGGGCGCTCTTCAACAATTCAGGTCCAAGCTGCTTGAATAGGGGCAGCTGTTGCACCCTAAAATTTGACCAACCGGGTCCCGTATCTGGTTCGATGTTTCGACGCATTCTCGCATTCGCATCCGCATATTGCATACAGTGCATTTTTTCAGTTGTTTTGATTTTATCGGGATCACAACCCTCGTCTCGCATTTCAGGTGTTTTTAATCAGTTCAGATAGGTAGAATCACATTTTTTGGGAAGCCGTGCTATTCCCGGTGTTTGCGGCTCGCGCTGTCGTTTTTAGGGGTATTTCGGGGTCTATTCATTTTTACCGGCTATTTTGGTGCGCTCTCGCAGTGTTATTTGCCGTTTGGTGCTATTTTTGTTCCTTCGGGAATTATTTGTAATTTTTCCGGATTTTATTAGGCATTATTAGGGTTGTAATAGATTTTTTAATCATTTTAGGATAATATAGAATATTAATAGATTTCTTTTAATATTTTTTAATAGATTTTAATCATTTTGGAATATTAATAGTTTTTTTTAAATAGTTTTAAATAGCTTTAAGATCAATTTTAGAATATTATAGGGTTTTAATAGATTTTTTTTATCATTTTCTTAATAGAATAATATAGATTTTCTTAATAGAATTTTAATAGATTTTCTTTTAATAGAATTTTAATAGTTAATAGGATCATTTAGTTTTATTAATATAGAATTTTCTAGATTTAATTAGTTAAATATAGTTTTCAGATTTAATTAGATTAATTAGGTCTTAGTTAATTAGGGTTAATCATTTTAGTTTACTAATCAATCAGTTTTAATCTTTTTTTATTACAATTCAGAATTCTGGGTTATCATTTTCGTATTGGGCCCAATTAGCCAAAGCCCAGAGTTCGCAAGTCCATTTTGTCCAGAATCAATTGCCTTATTTAAATATTCATCTACACGTGTATGATAATGGAAGAGGCCACGTTCTGCACACACAAGACCACACATCATGATTTCCAACTTCAGGGAGAGAGCCACATCACCCATGCATTCTCTCTCTCTCTCTCTCTGCCACGTATCGCACATGCACCCTATCTCCACAGCCACGCGTCCATCCCTAACCTCCGCCTGAGTCTCGCCGGTTGCATGGCCGGCGGCCATGCAACCACCCCAACCTCCATTTTCCGGCCACCACCTACCCGCCGCCGGCAGCCCTAACAACTTCCTAACTTCCTCCGGCCGCCACAACTGCTCGCCGGAAAACCCAAAGTCGCCGGAAACTGGAAATTCATCTTCTTCTCTGTTCGCAACTTCGTCCCCAATCTTCATCAGATTCTTCAGCCGTTTCCAGAAAATTACAACAATCTTCATCAGCGATCAATCTTCATCAACGATCTGTGTTCATCCACGATCTGTGTTCATCAACGATCTGTGTTCATCCACGATCTGTGTTCATCAATGATTCGTGTTCATCATCCATTCATAGATCTCCAAATTCTTCATACTCTCTAGAAACATCATCAAAGAACATTCACCGTTCATCAACTCTTTTTCATCGTCAGTTCAACATTCAGATCCGTTCAAGATTCAACATCACTCCAAGATTCGTCCAAACTCATCAGATTTTAAGATCTCCATAAATCTTCAAGAACCTTCAACAACGACCGTCAACAAACATCATCAGTCTTCAATAGAATCTCCAGATCCTCATCAGATTTGCAAAAACCTTCATCACTCTCCATCCTTAACAATTTTTCCAGTTCTTCATCAGAATCATAGTCAAACATTTAATGAGCAACTTCATCGTTCGTCATCAAGAACGGTCAACTTCAAAACATCTCCAGAACTTCATAAAACCTTCAAGCGAATTTCCTTAATCTTCATCTGTTGGTCTTCACAGGCGAGCTTTCGATCAAGTCATTCAGAAGATTTGCGAGAATTTGTTTGTTTTAGTTTGTTCATGTTGTTTTAGTGGTTGTGAAATGAGTTGTTTGAGTTTGAGAGGAAGAAGTTAGTTGGGACGGAGGCGGTGAAACGAGAGAGAAGCTGAGAGAGGGATAACGGCGGAAGGTGAACAGTGAATTAGGAATGAAGGAGAAGGATTAGGGTTTGAGGCGTGAGAGAGAGAGGGTTGTGTGTTGGATTGGGCCTCAAGCCCATTGGTTTTTCGGTTCATACACCCTCCATTTTTTTCATTTCCCCTCCCTCCGTTTGGTGTCTGAAGTGGGCCTGAGCCCAACGATGTTCTGGCTACTAACACCCTGCGTTTTGGGTCATTCCCCCTCCCTAGCTTTTGTTTGATTTTTTTTCTGGGCTGGGCCCAATGTTCTTTTGCTGATACACAACCCCCTTTGTACTGCTGTACCCCCCTTTCCCTTTCTTCTTTTCTTTTTGTTTGTTCTTTATTATAGTGTATGAAAAAAATATTGAAAAAGAAAAAGAAATAGAGAAAAGAAAAGAGAAAAGAAAATATAAAAAAGTTGAAGAAAAA
Source organism: Lathyrus sativus (assembly GCA_963859935.3). Classification (NCBI taxonomy): domain Eukaryota; kingdom Viridiplantae; phylum Streptophyta; class Magnoliopsida; order Fabales; family Fabaceae; genus Lathyrus; species Lathyrus sativus. The sequence continues at coordinate 435,127,030 of OZ012735.1, forward strand.
AATATATAGAAAAGAATATATGAAAAATATTTGAAAAATTAAAAAAGGAAGAAATGAAAAAGAAGAAAATAGTTGAAAAAGAAAGATACTTGAAAAAAATAGTAAAAAAATATTACATTGTAGATTTAATATTTTTCTTTTAGGATATAATTTTCATAGGAGATTATTTTACATTTTAGAGATAATTTTTAGAAGTCCACTTGTTAGGGGACTAATTTCCATTTGATTCTTCATAGGATAGGATAGTATTTCCTAGGAGTTTATTTTTCAGTATTCAATCATTGTAATCATTTTTCAGAATGTTAATAAAATGAGATTTGAGCTGTGGTCCCGAAGTAGCCGAACTACAGCTGCTCTGATTCCTCGTACCAGACGAGGATATGTAGGCATAGGATGCGATATCCTAGCGAGCACACTAACAATTAACCTTGTGTTCTCTCGCTGCCGTGCGATCGAGACTTTCCCGCTGACGACTGATAGTTACCCCTTTTCTCTTGCCCGAGTGCATTTGAGACCAGACCGTAGTTTTTCCCATAGGTTCCCGTACCTGTAAAACCAGTTTGATTTCTCACTGCGGTGTGAGAATACCCAGATTAGCCGTAGTTAGCCTGAACTACGTCAGCTCTGATCTTCCATGCAGTGTGGAAGTACGTAGGCACAAGACGCGAAGTCTTGGCGAGCCAATTTTCCTGTAGTTTCCCGAACTACGTTGACTCTGACTTCTCTCTTGAGAATACGTAGGCATAGAGTGCGACGCTCTATCGAGTCAATTCCCTTCCGTTTAGATTTAGCAGCCGTAGATAGATTGTTTTTGCATCCTTTAGACAACCCAAGCAAGCGTGGATCCCGTCGAGTACGACGGACGTGAGGGGTGCTAATACCTTCCCCTTGCGTAACCGACTCCTGAACCCAGGTTTTGGTTGCGATGACCATACCTTTTCCCCGTTTTTTGCGAGGTTTACTTCGAGCGTTTCCTTTTCCTCCGTTGGGATAAATAACACACGGTGGCGACTCTTCTGTCAGCCGGCGCCGATTTTTCGCAGTAGCGACACCTACACTAGAAGAGTATGCTGATTTGTTAGGTGTTCCTATCAAGAGTCAGACGCCTTTTGTTCATATGGATGTTGAGCCTAATCTGGCTAGTCTGGCTCCCTCACTTCATCTGGATGCCTCCGAGTTGGTCTTGTCTAGTTGGAACAAGGTTCTCGGTTTCTCCCTGTAGTTCTTAGTGGGAAAAGCTCAGCAGTGCGCCAAAGACGGTTGTTGGATCATGTTCAACGCCGTCCTTGCTCTGTGCATATATGGCATCATTCTGTTCCCTAATATGCCCGACTTTGTGGACTTCGACGCCTTTCACATCTTTGCATCAGGGAATCCAGTCCCTACCTTGATAGGAGATGTCTACCATTCCGTCCACTACAAAAACGAGAACAGAAGGGGAAAGAATGTCTCGTGTTGTGTGCCCCTACTCTATAGATGGCTTGACAGTCACCTACCCAAGAAGGGCCCCTTTGCTTCGTCTGCAGCCACAAATGAGTGGCCTGAGTGTCTGATGAGTTTGTCAGCGGAGGATATTACCTGGTTTGATAGAGATAGGTTGGGTACTGAGATCATCTTCAGCTGTAGTGGGTTTTCGAACGTGCCTTTGATAGGCAAGAAAGGCTGTATAAACTATAATCCATCTCTGCTGGTCCGACAGTTTGCTTATGCTTTGAGAGCTCCGCCGAAGTATGAAGAGGTGCAGGAATCTCTGTACCTCACTGGTCTTCTAGAGGGGGATATGTTATCCAAGCTTCAGCATGCTTGGAATAGTATCAGTAAGAGGGGAAAGCCGTTGCTGGGGAAGAGTAATAGCCAAGCCTACGCTCCGTATGTAGCCTGGATCAGAGCCCGAGCAGATACGATAGGGATGCCGTTTCCTCCTGCCAAGCCAGACATCCCTCCAGTGATTGAAGAGCCTACCACTGTGCCTATTCAGCAGCACAATCAGGTGTTAGCTGAGCGAGATGAGCCGAAAAAGGCAAATGAAGAACTGGAGAAAGAATTGGCTCAACTCAGAAGCGAGAGAAGCGAAACCGTCCATTCCTTCAAGAGGCAAACAGAGCTGGTGAACCAGTTAGGGACGGATTTGACTAAGCAGATGGCCGAGCGTGAGCGTTTGGGTCGGGACTTCAAAGCTGTCAATGATGTACTGGCCACTAAGAAGCAGCACTTGGATGAACCGTACCGGAGAATATCCAAGTTTAACCAGCATTGGAAGGCCACCCTAGCCAACGACAAAAAACGGGGGGATAAGCTGAAGCAACAGATCTCCAAGTTGAAAGCCCAAGTGAAGGCTAGTGAGAAGAGGTTTGATGAAGAAACCGCTCGCAGATATGCCGCTGAAGGCCTGCTCAACAAGGCCCTTGCTAACCTGAAGGAGCGCAAACTGACGTTTGAATCCAAGAAGCGGAAGTTAGAAGATTGTTTCGGCGAAGGAGCATGGGAAGACTCAGTTGAAGGTCTTCAATACACTATTATGCAGAGAGAGTTACTCGTCGAAGGGTTGCTCACCCGGCCTGATCATCCAGAAACGAGGAATATGTTCGAAGAATTCCGCACCCTTGGTCGTGCTTGACTATATTTGTAATCCTTTTGTTTTGATCATTGTTGTATGCTGACCATCACCAGGCTTGTTGGTCGAGGTCATGCTATTGATTCTGCTTGTACTCAGTGACGTTGTGTACTGCCTTGATGGGCTTTCTTGATATATATGAGATGTTATTTCCATGACTGGACTCGGATTTCTTATTATCCGCACTGGCACTCAGGCACTAGGATCGGGGGAAATCTCCCTAACACACAGACACACATTTGCATTTGCATGAAGCATCTGCATAGCGAGCACTTTGTTGTTTTTTCTAACCCTTTGTGTATGCAGGTTGTTCCAGGATTGATCAAAGGTCAATCCACCGTTATCCGACCAAAGCAAATCGAGCTAGAGCTATGGAGCAAGTGCAGACAGACGTTCAAGAACTCCGAGAGAGGATGGACTGCTTCATGGAACTCATGCAAGTGGTTGCCAACGGCCAAGACCAGCTCAGAACTTTGGTCCAACCTCTGATTTCAAGGGTTGACAGCAATGGTGTACTCCATGGTGGGACTGTTCCAACCCCTCCCCCTGTTGAAACTCCTCAGAATGGTGTCCCCGTGACTGGGGGGAACGGTAGTGCCAACGGAAATGTGATCGCTAATATGAGACTCAATGGTAATACGACTGGCGTCAGTAATGGGAATTTTGAAGCTAATGTCAATGTTGGGCTGGGCAACGGCAACACAGGTGTTGGTAATCTGTATGGGCCTCATCCATGGTTAGAAGACCGTCAGGACGATGTGTTCTCACAGAAAGGTGCTGAAGGAGAGCTGACTGCTGAAGCACGTCTGAGGTTTAAGGCACTCTAGGACAAGATGAGGAATTTCGAGAACCTGAACTCCATGGGTGTTGACATGTCCAAGTTGGGACTGATTGCTGATTTCAAGGTGCCTCCCAAGTTCAAGGTACCCGACTTTGAGAAGTACAAGGGCACCACTTGCCTTCGCGTCCACCTAAGGTCATACTACCGGAAGATGTCCGCTCACTCTGAAGACGAGAAGTTGCTGATGCACTTCTTTCAGGATAGCTTATCCAGGCCATCCTGGGAATGGTACATGAGTCTGGAACCTACCAGTGTGCGCACTTGGAAGGAACTTGCTGAAGCATTCGTGCACCATTAACAATATAATAGTGACTTGGCTCCGAACCGAGTTCAACTGCAGAATTTGTCACAGAGGAACAACGAAGGGTTCAAGGAATACGCCCAGAGGTGGCATGAATTGGCAGCCAGGGTTCAGCCGCCGATGGTTGAACGGGAGCTTGTTGAAATGTTTGTAGCCACCCTCCCATGGGTTTATTACGAGAAATTATCACGGGTGAGCACGTTGAAAATGGGATAAAATTGGGGAAAATTCAAGGTGATCTATCCTCAGCTGGAGGAGGAAAGAAACCGTATGGAGGCAAAAGGAGGGAAAGAGAGATGAGCGTCGTGTCTAACGCTCGAAGGAAAGGCAAGGGCCAGCACCAGCAGGTGGCCAGCATAACCATCCCCGCGGTCCAACAGCCACAGCAGCAGCCAAATCAGCAAGGGTACAGGAAGTACCAGAACAGGGCACCTCTGTCAAGTCGTCATCTCGAGACGCCGCCCATGTCTTATGCTCAGTTGTTACAGGCTCTGCTTCAGTTACAGCTGATCCAGAAGAGAACCCTGGCTCCCTTGACAAGGGCACCTCCGCCAGGTTATGATGCGAATGCGACTTGTGAGTTTCACTCAGGGGCACCGGGCCACACGATAGAAAATTGCAAAGCCTTCAAGCACAAGGTGCAAGACATGGTGGACGCTAAGATCATCAACTTCTCAGATAATGGGGGAGGTGGGGTAAACGCCATTATCATAGGGGAGGTGGGGTAAACGCCATTATTGAAGACGAGAGCCTGGATTTGTTGACTGACGTCAAGGATCTGAAGACACCGCTTAGCTTCGTTAAAGCCAAGCTGATGAAAAGGGATCTGTTAGGGATCTGTTAAACAAACAGGCATCGACCCTGGAGGGTGGCTCACCCCGAAGTTGAGAAGAACATCTGACCTCGCTCTCAGGCATCTGTTAAACAAACAAGCATCAAGATTGATGGTCGGCTCATCCCGAAGTTGAGAAGAACATCTGACCTTGTTGTCAGGCATCAGTTAAACAAACAGGAATCGAACCCGAAGGCCGGCTCAAACCGAAGGTGAGAAGAACATCTGACCTCGCTGCCAGGCATCTGTTAAACAAATAGGCATCAAACACGAAGTCCCACTCAACACGAAGTTGAGAGCAACATCTGACTTCGCCGTCAGGTATTTGTTAAACAAACAGGCATCGAACCCCAAGGCCGGCTCAAACCGAAGGTGAGAAGAACATCTGACCTCGCTGCTAGGCATCTGTTAAACAAATAGGCATCGAACATGAAGTCCCGCTCAACACAAAGTTTAGAGCAACATCTGACTTCGCCGTCAAGCATCTGTTAAACAAACAGGCATCAAACCCCAAGGCCGGCTCAACACGAAGTAGAGAGGAACATTTGACCTTGCTGTCAGGCATCTGTTAAACAAACAGGCATCGAACACGAAGGGTTGCTCAACCCGAAGTTGAGAAGAACACGTGACCTCGCTGTCAGGCATCTATTAAACAAACAGGCATCGAACCCGAAGGCCGACTCAACACGAAGTTCATAGGAATATCTGACCTCGCCGTAAGGCATCTGTTAAACAAATAGGCATCGAAAACGAAGTCCCACTCAACACGAAGTTGAGAGCAACATCTTACCTCGCCGTCAGGCATTTGTTAAACAAACGGGCATCGAATCCGAAGGCCGGATCAATACGAAGTTGAGTGGAACATCTGACCTCGTCGTCAAGCATATGTTAAATAAACAGGCATCGAATCTAAAGGCCGACTCAAACAAAAGTTGAGAAGAACATTTGACCTCGCTGTCAAGCATCTGTTAAACAAACAGGCATCGAACCTGAAGGTCGGCTCAACCCGAAGTTGAGAAGAACATTTGATCTTGTTGTCAGGGATCTGTTAAACAAACAGGCATCAAAACCAAAGGTCGGCTCAACAAAACGTTGATAGGAACATTTGACGTCCCCGTCAGGCATCTATTAAACAAACAGGCATCGAACCAGAAGGACGGCTCAACCTGAAGTTGAGATGAACATCTGACCTCGCCGTCAGGTATCTGTTAAACAAACATGCATCAAACCCGAAGGCTGGCTCAACCCGAAGTTGAGAAGATCATCTAGCCTCACCATGAGGCATTTATTAAACAAACAGGCATCGAACCCGAAGGCTGTCTCAAACCGTAGTTGAGAAAAACATTTGACCTAGCCATCAAGCATCTCTTAAACAAACAGGCATCGAACCCAAAGGCTGGCACAACACGAAGTTGAGAGGAACATCTGACCTTGCCGTCAAACATCTATTAAACAAACAAGCATCGAACCCAAAGGCTGGCTCAACATGAAGTTCATAGGAATATCTGACCTCGTCGTCAGGGATCTGTTAAACAAACAGGCATCGAACACGAAGGTCAGCTCAACCCAAAGTTGAGAAGAACATCTGACCTCGCGGTCAGACATCTGTTAAACAAACAGGCATCGAATTTGATGGCCAACTCAACCCGAAGTTGATAAGAACATTAGACCTCGCTGTCAGGCATCTGTTAAACAAAAAGGCATCGAACGCGAAAGCCGGCTAAACAAGAATTTGAGAGGAACATTTGACCTCGCCGTCAGGCATCTCTTAAACAAACAGGCATCGAACCCGAAGGGCGGCTCAACACGAAGTTGAGAAGTACATCTGACCACGCCGTTAGGGATCTGTTAAACAAACAGGCATCGACCCTGGAGGGCGGCTCACCCCGAAGTTGAGAAGAACATCTGACCTCGCTCTCAGGCATCTGTTAAACAAACAGGCATCAAGATTGATGGTCGGCTCATCCCGAAGTTGAGAAGAACATCTGACCTTATTGTCAGGCATCAGTTAAACAAACAGGAATCGAACCCGAAGGCCGGCTCAAACCGAAGGTGAGAAGAACATCTGACCTTGCTGCCAGGCATCTGTTAAACAAATAGGCATCAAACACGAAGTCCCACTCAACACGAAGTTGAGAGCAACATCTGACTTCGCCGTCAGGTATCTGTTAAACAAACAGGCATCGAACCCCAAGGCCGGCTCAAACCGAAGGTGAGAAGAACATCTGACCTCGCTGCCAGGCATCTGTTAAACAAATAGGCATCGAACATGAAGTCCCGCTCAACACAAAGTTGAGAGTAACATCTGACTTCGCCGTCAAGCATCTGTTAAACAAACAGGCATCGAACCCCAAGGTCGGCTCAACACGAAGTAGAGAGGAACATTTGACCTTGCCGTCAGGCATCTGTTAAATAAACAGGCATCGAACCCGATGTCCCACTTAACACGATGTTGAGAGCAACATCTGACCTCGCCGCCAGGCATTTGTTAAAGAAACGGGCATCGAACCCGAAGGCCGGCTCAACACTAAGTTGAGAGGAACATCTGACCTCGCCGTCAAGCATATGTTAAATAAACAGGCATCGAACCCAAAGGCCAGCTCAAACAAAAGTTGAGAAGAACATTTGACCTCGCCGTCTGGCATCTGTTAAACAAGCAGGCATCGAACCCAAAGGTCGGCTCAACTCGAAGTTGAGAAGAACTTCTGATCTCACCATCAGGTATTTGTTAAACAAACAGGCATCGAAACCAAAGGTCGGCTCAACAAAAAGTTGAGAGGAACATTTGACGTCCCCGTTAGGCATCTGTTAAACAAACAGGCATCGAACCAGAAGGGCGGCTCAACCCGAAGTTGAGATGAACATCTGACCTCGTTGTCAGACATCTGTTAAAGAAACATGCATCAAACCCGAAGGCTGCCTCAACCCAAAGTTGAGAAGAACATCTAGGCTCACCATGAGGCATCTGTTAATCAAACAGGCATCGAACCCGAAGGCCGTCTCAACCCGTAGTTGAGAAAAAATTTGACCTAGCCGTCAGGCATCTGTTAAAGAAACAGGCATCGAACCCGAAGCCTGGCGCAACACGAAGTTGAGGGAACATATGACCTCGCCGTCAGGCATCTGTCAAACAAACAGACATCGAAGCCGAAATCCGGCACAACACGAAGTTCATATGAATATCTTACCTCGCCGTCAGGGATCTGTTAAACAAAAAGGCATTGAACACGAAGGTCGGTTCAACCCAAAGTTGAGAAGAACATCTGACCTCGCTGTCAGGCATCTGTTAAACAAATAGGCATCGAATTTGATGGACAGCTCAACCCGAAGTTGATAAGAACATTAGACCACGCCGTCAAGAATCTGTTAAACAAATAGGCATCGACAAGAAGTTGAGAGCAATATCTTACCTCGCCGTCAGGCATCTGTTAAACAAACACGAATCGAACCGTAAGGCCGGCTCAACACGAAGTTGAGAGGAACATTTTACCTTTCCGCCAGGCATCTGTTAAACAAACAGGCATTGAACCCGAAGGGCGGCTCAACCCGAAGTTGAGAAGAACATCTGACCTCGCAGTCAGGCATCTGTTAAACAAACAGGCATCGAGATTGGTGGTCGGCTCATCCGGAAGTTTAGAAGAACATCTGACCTCGTTGTCAGACATGAGTTAAACAAACAAGAATTGAACCCGAAGGCCGGCTCAAATCGAAGGTGAGAAGAACATCTGACCTCGCCGCCATGCATCTGTTAAACAAATAGGCATCGAACAGGAAGTCTCGTTCAACACGAAGTTGAGAGGAACATCTGACCTCGCCGTCAGGCATCTGTTAAACAAACAGGAATCAAACCGTAAGGCCGACTCAACACGAAGTTGAGAGGAACATTTGACCTTTCCATCAGGCATCTGTTAAACAAACAGGCATCGAACCCGAAGGGTGGTGCAACCCGAAGTTGAGAAGAACATGTGACCTCGCTGTCAGGCATCGAACCCGAAGGCCGGTCAACACGAAGTTCATAGGAATATCTGACCACGCCGTAAGGCATATGTTAAACAAATAGGCATTGAACATGAAGTCCCGCTCAACACGAAGATGAGAGCAACATCTGACCTCGCCGCCACGCATTTGTTAAACAAACGGGCATCGAAACCGAAGGTCGGCTCGACACGAAGTTGAGAGGAACATCTGACCTCGCCATCAAGAAATTTTTAAATAAACAGGCATCGAACCCGAAGGCCGGCTCAAACAAAAGTTGAGAAGAACGTTTGACCTAGCCGTCAAGCATCTATTAAACAAACAGGAATCGAACCCGAAGTTCGGATCAACCCGAAGTTGAGAAGAACATATGACCTCACTGTCAGGTATCTGTTAAACAAATAGGTATCGCATCCGAAGGCCGGCTCAACATGAATTTGAGAGGAACATTTAACGTCCCCGTCAGGCATCTGTTAAACAAACAGGCATCGAACCAGAAGGGCGGCTCAACCCGATGTTGAGAAGAACATCTGACCTTGCCGTCAGGCATCTGTTAAACAAACATGCATCAAACCCGAAGTTTGGCTTAACCCGAAGTTGAGAAGAACATCTAACCTCACCGTGAGGCATCTGTTAAACAAACAGGCATCGAACCAGAAGGCCGTCTCAACCCGTAGTTGAGAAAAACGTTTGACCTAGCCTTCAAGCATCTGTTAAACAAACAGGCATCAACCCGAAGGTCGGCTCAACACGAAGTTCATAGGAATATATGACCGTGCCGTCAGGGATCTGTTAAATAAACAAGCATCGAACACGAAGGCCGGCTCAACCCGAAGTTGTGAAGAACATCTGACCTCGTTGTAAGACATCAGTTAAACAAACAGGAACCGAACCTGAAGGCCGACTCAAACCGAAGGTGAAAAGAACATCTGACCTCGTCGCCAGGCATCTATTAAACAAATAGGCATCGAACATGAATTCCAGGTCAACACAAAGTTTAGAGCAACATCAGACATCAAACCCCAAGGCCGGCTCAACACAAAGTTGAGAGGAATATTTGACCTTGCCGTCAGGCATCTATTAAACAAACAGGCATCGAACCCGAAGGGCGGCTCAACCCAAAGTTGAGAAGAACATATGACGTCGCTGTCAGGCATCTGTTAAACAACCAGGCATCAAACCCGAAGGCCGGATCAACACGAAGTTCATAGGAATATATGACCTCGCCGTAAGGCATCTTTTAAAAAAATAGGCATCGAACCCGAAGGTCAGCTCAACACGAAGTTGAGAGGAACATCTGACCTCGCCATCAAGCATATGTTAAAGAAACAAGCATCGAACCCGAAAGCCGGTTCAATCAAAAGTTAAGAAGAACATTCGATCTCGCCATTAGGCATCTGTTAAACAAACATGCATCAAACCCGAAGGTTAGCTCAACCCGAAGTTGAGAAGAACATCAAACCTCACCGTGAGGCATCTGTTAAACAAACAGGCATCTAACCCGAAGCCCGTCTCAACCCGTAGTTGAGAAAAACATTTGACCTAGCCTTCAGGCATCTGTTAAACAAATAGGCATCAAACCCGAAGGCTGGCACAACACGAAGTTGAGAGAAACATCTGACCTCGCCGTCACACATCTATTAAACAAATAGGTATCGAATCCGAAGGCCAGCAAAACACAAAGTTCATAGGAATATCTGACCTTTCCGTCAGGGATCTGTTAAATAAACAGGCATCGAACACGAACGCCGGGTCAACCCGACGTTGACAAGAACATATGACCTCGCTGTCAGGCATCTGTTAAACAAACAAGCATTGAATTTGATGGCCAGCTTAAATTGAAGTTGATAAGTACATCTGACCTCACCGTTAGGCATCTGTTAAATAAACAGGCATTGAACCCGGAGGCCGGCTCAACACGAAGTTGAGAGGAACATTTGACCTCGCCGTCAAGCATCTGTTAAACAAACAGGCATCGAACCCGAAGGGCGGCTCAACATGAAGTTGAGAAGTACATCTGACCTTGCCGTCAGGAATCTGTTAAACAAAAAATCATTGAACCCGGAGGCCGGCTCAACACGAAGTTGAGAGGAATAATTGACCTTGTCGTCAGGCATTTGTTAAACAAACAGGCATCGAACCCGAAGGGCGACTCAACCCGAAGTTGAGAAGAACATATGACGTCGCTGCCAGGCATCTATTAAAAAAACCATACATCGAACCCGAAGGCCGGCTCAACACAAAGTTCATAGGAATATTTGACCTCGCTGTAAGGCATATTTTAAACAAATAGGCATCGAAGACGAAGTCCCCCTCAACACGAAGTTGAGAGCAACATCTGACCTCGCCGCCAGGAATTTGTTAAACAAACGGGCATCGAACTCAAAGGCCGGCTCAACACGAAGTTGAGAGGAACATCTGACCTCGTCGTCAAGCATATGTTAAAGAAACAAGCATCGAACCTGAAGGCCGGTTCAACCAAAAGTTAAGAAGAATATCTGACCTCGCCGTCAGGCATCTGTTAAACAAACAGGCATCGAACCCGACGGTCGGTTCAACCCGAAGATGAGAAGAACATCTGACCTCACCGTCAGGTATCTGTTAAACAAACAGGCATCGATCTCGAAGGTCGGCTCAACACGAAGTTGATAGGAACATCTAACGTCCCCGTCAGGCATCTGTTAAACAAACAGCCATCGAACCCGAAGGCTGGTACAACACGAAGTTGAGAGGAACATCTAACCTCGCCGTCAGACATCTGTTAAACAAACAGGTATCGAATTTGATGGCCAGCTCAACCCGGAGTTGATAAGAACATTAGACCTCACCGTTAGGCATCTGTTAAACAAACATGCATCGAACCCGAAGGACGGCTCAACAAGAAGTTGAGAGGAACATTTGACCTCGTTGTCAGGCATCTGTTAAACAAACAGGCATCGAACCCGGAGGGCAGCTCAACACGAAGTTGAGAAGTACATCTGACCTCACGGTCAGGGATCTGTTAAACAAAGAGGCATCGAACTCGGAGGCCGGCTCAACCCGAAGTATAGCAGAACATCTGACCTCGCTGTCAGGCATCTGTTAAACAAACAGGTATCGAGATTGATGGTCGACTCATCCCGAATTTGAGAAGAACATCTGACCTCGTTGTCATACATTAGTTAAACAAACAAGAACCGAACCTGAAGGCTGGCTCAAAGCGAAGGTGAGAAGAACATCTGAGCTCGCCGCCAAGAATCTGGTCAACAATCAGGCATCGAACACGATGTTGAGAGCAACATCTGACCTTGCCGTCAGGCATCTGTTAAACAAACAGGCATCGAACCCCTAGGCCGGCTCAATACAAAACTGAAAGGAACATTTGACCTCACCGTCAGGCATCTGTTAAACAAACAGGCATCAAACCCGAAGGCTGGCTCAACCCGAAGTTGAGAAGAACATCTGACGTCACTGTCAAGCATTTGTTAAACATACAGGCATCGAACGCGAAGTCCGGCTCAACAAAAAGTTCATAGGAATATATGACCTCGCTGTAAGGCATCTGTTAAACAAATAGGCATCGAACACGAATTCCAGGTCAACACAAAGTTTAGAGCAACATCTGACCTCGCCGTCAGGCATCTGTTAAACAAACAAACATCAAACCCTAAGGCCGGCTCAACACGAAGTTGAGAGGAATAATTGACCTTGCCGTAAGGCATCTATTAAACAAATAGGCATCGAACCCGAAGGGCGGCTCAACCCGAAGTTGAGAAGAACATATGACGTCGCTGTCAGGCATCTGTTAAACAACCAGGCATCAAACCCGAAGGCCGGATCAACACGAAGTTCATAGGAATATATGACCTCGCCGTAAGGCATCTTTTAAAAAAATAGGCATCGAACCCGAAGGTCATCTCAACACGAAGTTGAGAGGAACATCTGACCTTGCCATCAAGCATATGTTAAAGAAACAAGCATCGAACCCGAAAGCCGGTTCAATCAAAAGTTAAGAAGAACATTCGATCTCGCCATTAGGCATCTCTTAAACAAACATGCATCAAACCCAAAGGTTGGTTCAACCCGAAGTTGAGAAGAACATCAAACCTCACCGTGAGGCATCTGTTAAACAAACAGGCATCTAACCCGAAGGCCGTCTCAACCCGTAGTTGAGAAAAGCATTTGACCTAGCCTTCAGGCATCTGTTAAACAAATAGGCATCAAACCCGAAGGCTAGCACAACACGAAGTTGAGAGAAACATCTGACCTCGCCGTCACACATCTATTAAACAAACAGGTATCGAATCCGAAGGCCAGCAAAACACAAAGTTCATAGGAATATCTGACCTTTCCGTCAGGGATCTGTTAAATAAACAGGAATCGAACACGAACGCCGGGTCAACCCGACGTTGACAAGAACATATGACCTCGCTGTCAGGCATCTGTTAAACAAACAAGCATTGAATTTGATGGCCAGCTCAAATTGAAGTTGATAAGTACATCTGATCTCACCGTCAGGCATCTGTTAAATAAACAGGCATTTAACCCGGAGGCCGACTCAACACGAAGTTGAGAGGAATAATTGACCTTGCCGTCAGGAATTTGTTAAACAAATAGGCATCGAACCCGAAGGGCGGCTCAACCCGAAGTTGAGAAGAACATATGACGTCGCTACCAGGCATCTGTTAAACAAACAGACATCGAACCTGAAGGCCGGCTCAACACAAAGTTGAGAGGAACATTTGACGTCCCCGTCAGGCATCTGTTAAACAAACAGGCATCGAACGCGAAGGCTGGCACAACACGAAGTAGAGAGGAACATCTGACCTTGCCGTCAGACATCTATTAAACAAACAGGCATCAAACTCGAAGGCCGTCTCAACACGAAGTTTATAGGAATATCTGACCTCCCCGTTAGGGATCTGTTGAACAAACAGGCATCGAACACGAAGGTCGGCTCAACCCAACATTGAGAAGAACATCTGACCTCGTTGTCAGGCATCTGTTAAACAAACAGGCATCGAATTTGATGGCCAGCTCAACCCGAAGTTGATAAGAACATTTGACCTCGCCTTCAGGCATCTGTTAAACAAACAGCCATCGAACCCGAAGGGCGGCTTAACACGAAGTTGAGAAGTACATCTGACCTCACTGTCAGGCATCTGTTAAATAAACAGGCATCGAACCCCAAGGCCGGCTCAACACGAAGTTGAGAGGAATATTTGACCTTGCCGTCAGGCATCTGTTAACCAAACAGACATCGAACCCGAAGGTCGGCTCAACACGAAGTTTATAGGAATATTTGACCTTGTCGTAAGGCATCTTTTAAACAAATAGGCATCGAACACGAAGTCCCGCTCAACACGAAGTTGAGAGCAACATCTGACCTTGCCGCCAGGCATTTGATAAACAAACGGGCATCGAACCCGAAGGCCGGTTCAACACGAAGTTGAGGGGAACATCTGACCTCTCCGTCAGGCATATGTTAAAGAAACAAGCATCGAACTTGAAGGCCGGTTCAACCAAAAGTTAAGAAGAACATTCGATCTCACCGTAAGGCATCTGTTAAACAAACAGGCATCGAACCCGAAGGTCGGCTCAACCCGAAGATGAGAAGAACATCTGACCTCACCGTCAGGTATCTGTTAAACAAACAGGCATCGAACTCGAAGGCCGACTCAACACGAAGTTGAGGGGAACATTTGACGTCCCCGTCAGGCATCTGTTAAACAAACAGGCATCGAACCCGAAGGCTGGCACAACACGAAGTAGAGAGGAACATCTGACCTCGCCGTCAGACATCTATCAAACAAACAGGCATCAAACTCGAAGGCCGTCTCAACACGAAGTTTATAGGAATATCTGACCTCCCCGTTCGGGATCTCTTAAACAAACAGGCATCGAACACAAAGGTCGGCTCAACCCAACATTGAGAAGAACATCTGACCTCGTTGTCAGGCATCTGTTAAATAAACAGGCATCGAATTTGATGGCCAGCTCAACCCGAAGTTGATAAGAACATTAGAGCTTGCTGTTAGGCATCTATTAAACAAACATGCATCGAACTCGAAGGCCGGCTCAACACAAAGTTGAGAATTTGATAGGAACATTTGACCTCACCGTCAAGCATCTACTAAACAAACTGGCATCGAACCCGAAGGGAGGCTCAACACGAAGTTGAGAAGTACATCTGACCTCGCCGTCAGGCATCTGTTTAACAAACAGGCATCGAACCCGGAGGCCGGCTCAACCCGAAGTTGAGAAGAACATCTGACCTCGCTGTCAGACATCTATTAAACAAACAGGCATCAAGATTGATGGTCGGCTCATCCCGAAGTCGAGAAGAACATCTGACCTCATTGTCAAACATTAGTTAAACAAACTAGAACCGAACCTAAAGGTCGGCTCAAAGCGATGGTGAGAAGAACATCTGACCTCGCCGCCTGGCATCTGTTAAACAAATAGGAATCGAACACGAAGTCCCACTTAACACGAAGTTGAGAGCAACATTTGACCTCGCTGTCAAGCATCTGTTAAACAAACAGGCATCGAACCCCTAGGCCGGCTCAACACAAAGTAGAGAAGAACATCTGACGTCGCTGTCAAGCATCTGTTAAACAAACAGGCATCGAACCTGAAGGCCGGCTCAACACAAAGTTCATAGGAATATATGACTTCCCCGTCAGGCATCTGTTAAACAAACAGGCATCGAACCAGAAGGGCGACTCAACCCAAAGTTGAGAAGAACATCTGACCTCGCCATCAGGCATATGTGAAACAAACATGCATCAAACCTGAAGGCTGGATCAACCCAAAGTTGAGAAGAACATCTAACCTCACCGTGAGGCATCTGTTAAACAAACAGGCATCGAACCCGAAGGCCGTCTCAACCCGTAGTTGAGAAAAACATTTGACCTAGCCGTCAGGCATCTGTTAAATAAACATGCATCGAATTTAAAGGCTGGCACAACAAGAAGTTGAGTGGAACATCTGACCTCGCCGTCAGGCATCTATTAAATAAACTAGCATCGAACCCGAAGGCCGGCTCAACACGAAGTTCATAGGAATATCTGACCTCGCCGTAAGAGATCTATTAAACAAATAGGCATCGAACACGAAGGCCGACTCAACCCGAAGTTGAGAAGAACATCTGACCTCGCTGTCAGGCACTGTTAAACAAACAGGCATGAAATTTGATGGCCAACTCAACCCGAAGTTGATAAGAGCATTAGACATCTCCGTCTGGCATCTTTTAAACAAACAGGCATCGAACCCGAAGGACGACTCAACAAGAAGTTGAGAGGAACATTTGACCTCGCCGTCAGGCATCTATTAAATAAAACAGGCATCGAACCCGAAGTACATCTGACCTCGCCGTCAGGGATCTGTTAAACAAACCGGCATCGAACTCGTAGGTCGGCTAAACCCGAAGTTGAGAAGAACATCTGACCTCGCTGTCAGGCATCTGTTAAAAAACAAACATCAAACCAGAAGGCGGCTCAACCCGAAGTTGACAAGAACATCTAACCTCACCGTGAGGCATCTGTTAAACAAACAGGCATCGAACCCGTAGGCTGGCACAACACGAAGTTGAGAGAAACATCCGACCTCGCTGTCAGACATCTATTAAACAAACAGGCATCGAACCCGAAGGCCGGCTTAACACGAAGTTCATAGGAATATCTGACCTCGCTGTCAGGGATCTTATAAATAAATAGGCATCGAACACGAACGCCGGATCAACCCGACGTTGACAAGAACATCTGACCTCGCTGTCAGGCATTTGTCAAACAAACATGCATCGAATTAGATGGCCAGCTCAAACCGAAGTTGATAAGAACATTAGCCCTCGCTGTCAGGCATCTGTTAAACAAACAGGTATCGAACCCGAAGGCCGGCTCAACAAGAAGTTGCGAGGAACATTTGACCTCGTCGTTAGGCATCTGTTAAACAATCAGCCATCGAACCCGAAGGGCGGCTCAACACGAAGTTGAGAAGTACATCTGACCTCACCGTCAGGCATCTGTTAAATAAACAGGCATCGAACCCCAAGGCCGGCTCAACACGAAGTTGAGAGGAATATTTGACCTTTCCGTCAGGCATTTGTTAAACAAACAGGCATCGAACCCGAAGGGAGGCTCAACCCGAAGTTGAGAAGAACATATGACGTCGTTGTCCGACATCTGTTAAATAAACAGACATCGAACCCGAAGGTCGGCTCAACACGAAGTTCATAGGAATATCTGACCATGTCATAAGGCATCTTTTAAACAAATAGGCATCGAACACGAAGTCCCGCTCAACACAAAGTTGAGAGCAACATCTGACCTCGCCGCCAGGCATTTGTTAAACAAACGGGCATCGAACCCGAAGGCCGTCTCAACACGAAGTTGAGGGGAACATCTGACCTTGCCGTCAGGCATATGTTAAAGAAACAAGCATCGAACCTGAAGGCCGGTTCAACCAAAAATTAAGAAGAACATTCCATCTCACCGTAAGGCATCTGTTAAACAAACAGGCATCAAACCCGATGGTCGGCTCAACCCGAAGATGACAAGAACATCTGACCTCACCGTCAGGTATCTGTTAAACAAACAGTCATCGAACTCGAAGGCCGACTCAACACGAAGTTGAGAGGAACATTTGACGTCCCCGTCAGGCATCTGTTAAACAAACAGGCGTCGAACCCGAAGGCTGGCACAACACGAGGTTGAGAGGAACATCTGACCTCGCCGTCAGACATCTATTAAACAAACAGGCATCAAACTCGAAGGCCGTCTCAACATGAAGTTCATAGGAATATCTGATCTCCCCGTCAGGGATCCGTTAAACAAACAGGCATCGAACACGAAGGCCAGCTCAACCCGAAGTTGAGAAGAACATCTGACCCCGCTGTCAGGCACTATTAAACATATTGGCATCGAATTTGATGGCCAGCTCAACCCGAAGTTGATAAGAACATTAGACCTCGCCGTCTGGCATCTGTTAAACAAACAGGCATCGAACCTGATGGACTGATCAACAAGAAGTTGAGAGGAACATTTGACCTCGTCATCAGGCATCTGTTAAACTAACAAGCATCGAACTTGAAGGGTGGCTCAACACAAAGTTGAGATTTATATTTGACATCACTGTCAGGGATCTGTTAAACAAACCGGCTTCGAACTCGGAGGCCGGCTAAAACCGAAGTTGAGAAGAACATCTGACCTCGCTGTTAGGCATTTGTTAAACAACAGGCATCGAACCAGTAGGGCGGATCCACCCAAAGTTGAGAAGAACATTTGACCTCGTCGTCAGGCATCTGTTAAACAAGCATGCATCAAACCCGAAGGTTGGCTCAACCCGAAGTTGAGAAGAACATCTAACCTCAATGTGAGACATCTGTTAAATAAACAGGCATCGAACCTGAGGGCCGCCTCAACCCGTAGTTGAGAAAAATATTTGACCTAGCCTTCAGGTATCTGTTAAACAAACAGGCATCGAACCCGAAGGCTGGCGCAACACAAAGTTAAGAGAAACATCTGACCTCGCTGTCAGACATCTATTAAAAAAATAGGCATGGAACCTGAAGGCCAGCTCAACAGGAAGTTCATAGGAATATCTGACCTCTCCGTCAGGGATCTGTTAAACAAACAGGCATCGAACACGAAGGCCGGCTCAACCCGACGTTGAGAAGATTATCTGACCTTGCTGTCAGGCATCTGTTAAACAAACTGGCATCGAATTTGATGGCCAGCTCAACCCGAAGTTGATAAGAACATTAGACCTTGCTGTTAGGCATCTGTTAAACAAACATGCATCGAACCCGAAGGCCGGCTCAACAAGAAGTTGAGAGGAACATTTGACCTTGTCGTCAGGCATCTGTTAAACAAACAGGCATCGAACCCGAAGAGCGGCTCCACATGGAGTTGAGAAGTACATCTGACTTCGCCGTCAGGGATCTGTTAAACAAACAAGCATCGAACCCGGAGGCCGGCTCAACCCGAAGTTGAGAAGAACATCTGACCTCGTTGTCAGGCATCTGTTAAACAAAAAGGCATCGAGATTGATGGTCGGCTCATCCGGAAGTTGAGAAGAACATCTGACCTCGTTGTCAGACATTAGTTAAACAAACAAGAACCGAACCTGAAGGCTGGCTCAAAGTAAAGGTGAGAAGAACATCTGACCTCGCCGTTAGGCATCTGTTAAACAAATAAGCATCGAACCCGAAGGCCGGCTCAGCCAAAGTTCATAAGAATATATGACCTTGCCGTAAGGCATCTGTTAAACAAATTGGCATCGAACAGGAAGTCCTGCTCATCACGAAGTTGAGAGCAACATATGACCTTGCCGCCAGGCATTTGTTAAACAAACGGGCATCAACCCCGAAGGCCGGCTCAACACGAAGTTGAGAGGAACATCTGACCTCGCCGTCAAGCATATGTTAAACTAACAAGCATAGAACCCGAAGGTCGGCTCAACCAAAAGTTGAGAAGAACATTTGATCTCGCTGTCAGGCATCTGTTAAACAAACAGGCATCGAACCCGAAGGGTGGCTCAACACAAAGTTGAGAATTATATTTCACCTCGACGTCAGTGATCTGTTAAACAAACCGACATCGAACTCGGAGGCCGGCTAAACCCGAAGTTGAGAAGAACATCTGACCTCGCTGTCAAGCATTTATTAAACAACAGGCATCGAACCAGAAGAGCGGCTCAACCCGAAGTTAAGAAGAACATCTGACCTCGCCGTCAGGCATTTGTTAAACAAACATGCATCAAACCCGAAGGTTGGCTCAACCAGAAGTTGAGAAGAACATCTAACCTCAATGTGAGGCATCTGTTAAACAAACAGGCATCGAACCTAAAGGCCGTCTCAACCCGTAGTTGATAAAAATATTTGACCTAGCCTTCAGGCATCTGTTAAACAAACAGGCATCGAACCCGAAGGCTGGCACAACACAAAGTTGAGAGAAACATCTGACCTCTCCGTCAGACATCTATTAAACAAATAGGCATCGAACCCGAAGGCCGGATCAACACGAAGTTCATAGGAATATCTGACGTCGCCGTCAGGGATTTGTTAAACAAACAGGCATCGAACACGAAGGCCGGCTCAACCCGATGTTGAGAAGAACATCTGACCTTGTTGTCAGGCATCTGTTAAACAAATAGGCATAGAACCCGAAGGCCAGCTCAACTCGAAGTTAATAAGAACATTAGACCTTGTTGTTAGGCATCTGATAAACAAACGTGCATCAAACCCGAAGGCTGGCTCAACAAGAAGTTGAGAGGAGCATTTGACCTCGCCGTCAGGCATCTGTTAAACAAACAGGCATCAAACCTGAAGGCCGGCTCAACACGAAGTTGAGAAGTACATCTGACCTCGCCGTCAGAGATCTGATAAACAAACAGGCATCGAACCCGGAGGCCGGCTCAACCCAAAGTTGAGAAGAACATCTGACCTCGTTGTCAGACATTGGTTAAACAAACAAAAACCGAACCTGAAGGCTGGCTCAAAGTGAAGGTGAGAAGAACATCTGACCTCGCCGTTAGGCATCTGTTAAACAAATAAGCATCGAACCCGAAGGCCGGCTCAGCCAAAGTTCATAAGAATATATGACCTTACCGTAAGGCATCTGTTAAACAAATTGGCATCGAACAAGAAGTCCTGCTCATCACGAAGTTGAGAGCAACATATGACCTTGCCGCCAGGCATTTGTTAAACAAACGGGCATCAACCCCGAAGGCCGGCTCAACACGAAGTTGAGAGGAACATCTGACCTCGCCGTCAAGCATATGTTAAACTAACAAGCATAGAACCCGAAGGTCGGCTCAACCAAAAGTTGAGAAGAACATTTGATCTCGCTGTCAGGCATCTGTTAAACAAACAGGCATCGAACCCGAAGGGTGGCTCAACACAAAGTTGAGAATTATATTTCACCTCGACGTCAGTGATCTGTTAAACAAACCGACATCGAACTCGGAGGCCGGCTAAACCCGAAGTTGAGAAGAACATCTGACCTCGCTGTCAAGCATTTATTAAACAACAGGCATCGAACCAGAAGGGCGGCTCAAACCGAAGTTAAGAAGAACATCTGACCTCGCCGTCAGGCATTTGTTAAACAAACATGCATCAAACCCGAAGGTTGGCTCAACCAGAAGTTGAGAAGAACATCTAACCTCAATGTGAGGCATCTGTTAAACAAACAGGCATCGAACCTAAAGGCCGTCTCAACCCGTAGTTGATAAAAATATTTGACCTAGCCTTCAGGCATCTGTTAAACAAACAGGCATCGAACCCGAAGGCTGGCACAACACAAAGTTGAGAGAAACATCTGACCTCTCCGTCAGACATCTATTAAACAAATAGGCATCGAACCCGAAGGCCGGATCAACACGAAGTTCATAGGAATATCTGACGTCGCCGTCAGGGATTTGTTAAACAAACAGGCATCGAACACGAAGGCCGGCTCAACCCGATGTTGAGAAGAACATCTGACCTTGTTGTCAGGCATCTGTTAAACAAATAGGCATAGAACCCGAAGGCCAGCTCAACTCGAAGTTAATAAGAACATTAGACCTTGTTGTTAGGCATCTGATAAACAAACGTGCATCAAACCCGAAGGCTGGCTCAACAAGAAGTTGAGAGGAGCATTTGACCTCGCCGTCAGGCATCTGTTAAACAAACAGGCATCAAACCTGAAGGCCGGCTCAACACGAAGTTGAGAAGTACATCTGACCTCGCCGTCAGAGATCTGATAAACAAACAGGCATCGAACCCGGAGGCCGGCTCAACCCAAAGTTGAGAAGAACATCTGACCTCGTTGTCAGACATTGGTTAAACAAACAAGAACCGAACCTGAAGGCTGGCTCAAAGTGAAGGTGAGAAGAACATCTGACCTCGCTGTTAGGCATCTGTTAAACAAATAAGCATCGAACCCGAAGGCCGGCTCAGCCAAAGTTCATAAGAATATATGACCTTGCCGTAAGGCATCTGTTAAACAAATTGGCATCGAACAGGAAGTCCTGCTCATCACGAAGTTGAGAGCAACATATGACCTTGCCGCCAGGCATTTGTTAAACAAACGGGCATCAACCCCGAAGGCCGGCTCAACACGAAGTTGAGAGGAACATCTGACCTCGCCGTCAAGCATATGTTAAACTAACAAGCATAGAACCCGAAGGCCGGCTCAACCAAAAGTTGAGAAGAACATTTGATCTCGCTGTCAGGCATCTGTTAAACAAACAGGCATCGAACCCGACGGGTGGCTCAACACAAAGTTGAGAATTATATTTCACCTCGACGTCAGTGATCTGTTAAACAAACCGACATCGAACTCGGAGGCCGGCTATACCCGAAGTTGAGAAGAACATCTGACCTCGCTGTCAAGCATTTATTAAACAACAGGCATCGAACCAGAAGGGCGGCTCAACCCGAAGTTAAGAAGAACATCTGACCTCGCCGTCAGGCATCTGTTAAACAAACATGCATCAAACCTGAACGTTGGCTCAACCAGAAGTTGAGAAGAACATCTAACCTCAATGTGAGGCATCTGTTAAACAAACAGGCATGAACCTAAAGGCCGTCTCAACCCGTAGTTGATAAAAATATTTGACCTAGCCTTCAGGCATCTGTTAAACAAACAGGCATCGAACCCGAAGGCTGGCACAACACAAAGTTGAGAGAAACATCTGACCTCTCCGTCAGACATCTATTAAACAAATAGGCATCGAACCCGAAGGCCGGCTCAACACGAAGTTCATAGGAATATCTGACGTCGCCGTCAGGGATTTGTTAAACAAACAGGCATCGAACACGAAGGCCGGCTCAACCCGATGTTGAGAAGAACATCTGACCTTGTTGTCAGGCATCTGTTAAACAAATAGGCATAGAACCCGAAGGCCAGCTCAACTCGAAGTTAATAAGAACATTAGACCTTGTTGTTAGGCATCTGATAAACAAACGTGCATCGAACCTTAAGGCTGGCTCAACAAGAAGTTGAGAGGAACATTTGACCTCGCCGTCAGGCATCTGTTAAACAAACAGGCATCAAACCTGAAGGCCGGGTCAACACGAAGTTGAGAAGTACATCTGACCTCGCCGTCAGAGATCTGTTAAACAAACAGGCATCGAACCCGGAGGCCGATTCAACCCAAAGTTGAGAAGAACATCTGACCTCGTTGTCAGACATTGGTTAAACAAACAAGAACCGAACCTGAAGGTTGGCTCAAAGTGAAGGTGAGAAGAACATCTGACCTCGCCGTTAGGCATCTGTTAAACAAATAAGCATCGAACCCGAAGGCCGGCTCATCCAAAGTTCATAAGAATATATGACCTTGCCGTAAGGCATCTGTTAAACAAATTGGCATCGAACAGGAAGTCCTGCTCATCACGAAGTTGAGAGCAACATATGACCTTGCCGCCAGGCATTTGTTAAACAAACGGGCATCAACCCCGAAGGCCGGCTCAACACGAAGTTAAGAGGAACATCTGACCTCGCCGTCAAGCATATGTTAAACTAACAAGCATAGAACCCGAAGGCCGGCTCAACCAAAAGTTGAGAAGAACATTTGATCTCGCTGTCAGGCATCTGTTAAACAAACAGGCATCGAACCCGAAGGGTGGCTCAACACAAAGTTGAGAATTATATTTCACCTCGACGTCAGTGATATGTTAAACAAACCGACATCGAACTCGGAGGCCGGCTAAACCCGAAGTTGAGAAGAACATCTGACCTCGCTGTCAAGCATTTATTAAACAACAGGCATCGAACCAGAAGGGCGGCTCAACCCGAAGTTAAGAAGAACATCTGACCTCGCCGTCAGGCATCTGTTAAACAAACATGCCTCAAACCCGAACATTGGCTCAACCAGAAGTTGAGAAGAACATCTAACCTCAATGTGAGGCATCTGTTAAACAAACAGGCATCGAACCTAAAGGCCGTCTCAACCCGTAGTTGATAAAAATATTTGACCTAGCCTTCAGGCATCTGTTAAACAAACAGGCATCGAACCCGAAGGCTGGCACAACACGAAGTTGAGAGAAACATCTGACCTCTCCGTCAGACATCTATTAAACAAATAGGCATCGAACCCGAAGGCCGGCTCAACACGAAGTTCATAGGAATATCTGACGTCGCCGTCAGGGATTTGTTAAACAAACAGGCATCGAACACGAAGGCCGGCTCAACCCGACGTTGAGAAGAACATCTGACCTTGTTTTCAGGCATCTGTTAAACAAACAGGCATAGAACCCGAAGGCCAGCTCAACCCGAAGTTAATAAGAACATTAGACCTTGTTGTTAGGCATCTGTTAAACAAACGTGCATCGAACCCGAAGGCTGGCTCAACAAGAAGTTGAGAGGAACATTTGACCTCGCCGTCAGGCATCTGTTAAACAAACAGGCATCAAACCTGAA
The DNA here is from genome assembly GCA_963859935.3 of Lathyrus sativus. Taxonomy (NCBI): domain Eukaryota; kingdom Viridiplantae; phylum Streptophyta; class Magnoliopsida; order Fabales; family Fabaceae; genus Lathyrus; species Lathyrus sativus. The sequence continues at coordinate 435,150,973 of OZ012735.1, forward strand.
GGTCGGCTCAACACGAAGTTGAGAAGTACATCTGACCTCGCTGTCAGAGATCTGTTAAACAAACAGGCATCGAACCCGGAGGCCGACTCAACCCAAAGTTGAGAAGAACATCTGACCTCGTTGTCAGACATTGGTTAAACAAACAAGAATCGAACCTGAAGGTTGGCTCAAAGTGAAGGTGAGAAGAACATCTGACCTCGCCGCTAGGCATCTGTTAAACAAATAAGCATCAAACCCAAAAGCCGACTCAGCCAAAGTTCATAGGAATATATGACCTCGCCGTAAGGCATCTGTTAAACAAATAGGCATCGAACACGAAGTCCTGCTCAACACGAAGTTGAGAGCAAGATGTGACCTCGCCTTAAGGGATTAGTTAAACAAACAGGCATCGAACACGAAGGCTGGCTCAACCCAAAGTTGAGAAGAACATCTGACCTCGCCTCCAAGCATTTGTTAAACAAACGGACATCAAACCCGAAGGCCGGCTCAACACGAAGTTGAGAGGAACATCTGACCTCGCCGTCAAGCATATGTTAAACTAACAAGCATAGAACCCGAAGGCCGGCTCAACCAAAAGTTGAAAAGTACATTTGATCTCTCTGTCAGGCATCTGTTAAACAAACAAGCATCGAACCCGAAGGGTGGCTCAACAAAAAGTTGAGAATTATATTTGACCTCGACGCAAGGGATCTGTTAAACAAACCGACATCGAACTCAGAGGCCGGCTAAACCCGAAGTTTAGAAGAACATCTGACCGCGCTGTCATGAATTTGTTAAACAACAGGCATCAAACCAGAAGGGCGGTTCAACCCGAAGTTGAGAAGAACATCTGACTTCGACGTTAGGCATCTGTTAAAAAAACATGCATCAAACCCGAAGGTTGGCTCAACCAGAAGTTGAGAAGAACATCTAATCTCACCGTGAGGCATCTGTAAAACAAACAGACATTTAACTCGAAGGCCGTCTCAACCCGTAGTTGAGAAAAATATTTGACCTAGCCTTCAGGCATCTGTTAAATAAACAGGCATCTAACCCGAAGGCTGGCACAACACGAAGTTGAGAGAAACACCTAACCTTGCCGTCAGACATCTATTAAAAAAATAGGCATCGAACTCGAAGGCCGACTCAACACGAAGTTCATAGGAATGTCTGACCTCGCCTTCAGGGATCTGTTAAACAAACAGGCATCGAACACGAAGGCCGGCTCAACCCGACGTTGAGAAGAGCATCTGACCTCGCTGTCAGGCATTTGTTAAACAAACAGGCATAGAATTTGATGGCCAGCACAACCCGGAGTTGATAAGAACATTAGACCCCGCTGTCAAGCTTTTGTTAAACAAACATGCATCGAACCCGAAGGCCGGATCAACAAGAAGTTGAGAGGAACATTTGACCTTGCCGTCAGGCATCTGTTAAACAAACAGGCATCGAACCCGAAGTACATCTGACCTCGCCGTCAGGGATCTGTTAAACAAAAAGGCATCGAGATTGATGGTTGGCTCATTCCGAAGTTGAGAAGAACATCTGATCTCGTTGTCAGACATTAGTTAAACAAACAAGAACTGAACCTGAAGGCTGGCTCAAAGTGAAGGTGAGAAGAACATCTGACCTTGCCGCCAGGCATCTGTTAAACAAATAGGCATCGAACCCGAAGGCCGGCTCATCACAAAGTTCATAGGAATATATGACCTCGTCGTACGGCATCTGTTAAACAAATAGGCATCGAACATGAAGTCCTGCTCAACACGAAGTTGAGAGCAACATCTGACCTTGCCGCCAGGCATTGGTTAAAAAAACGGGCATCGAACTCGAAGGCCGGCTCAACATGAAATTGAGAAGAACATCTGACCTCACCATCAAGCATATCTTAAATTAACAAGCATAGAACCTGAAGTCCGTCTCAACCAAAAGTTGAGAAGAACATTTGATCTCGATGTTAGGCATCTGTTAAACAAACAGGCATCGAACACGAAGGTTGGCTCAACATGAAGTTAAGAAGAACATCTGACCTCACCGTCAGGTATCTGTTAAACAAAGAGGCATCGAACCCGAAGGCCGGGTCAACACGAAGTTGAGAAGAACATTTAACATCCTTGTCAGGCATCTGTTAAACAAACAGACATCAAACCAAAAGGGCGACTCAACTCGAAGTTGAGAAGAACATCTGACCTCGCTGTCAGGCATCTGTGAAACAAACATGAATCAAACCCGAAGGCTGGATCAACCCAAAGTTGAGAAGAACATCTAACCTCACTGTGAGGCATCTGTTAAACAAACAGGCATCGAACCCTAAGGCTGGCACAACACGAAGTTGAGAGGAACATCTGACCTCGCCGTCAGGCATCTATTAAATAAACAGGCATCGAACCTAAAGACCGGCTCAACACGAAGTTCATAGGAATATCTGACCTCGCCGTCAGAGATCTATTAAACAAACAGGCATCGAACATGAAGGCCGGTTCAGCCCAAAGTTGAGAAGAACATCTGACCTCGCTGTCAGGCACTGTTAAACAAACTGGCATCGAATTTGATGGCCAGCTCAACCCGAAGTTGATAAGGACATTAGACCTTTCCGTCTGGCATCTGTTAAACAAATAGGCATCGAACCCAAAGGACGGCTCAACAAGAATTTGAGAGGAACATTTGACCTCGTCGTCAGGCATCTGTTAAACAAACAGGCATCGAACCCGATGGGCGGCTCAACACAAAGGTTAGAAGTATATCTGACCTTGCCGTCAGGGATCTGTTAAAGAAACCGGCATCGAACTCGGAGTCCGACTAAACCCAAAGTTGAGAAGAACATTTGACCTCGCTGTCAGGCATCTGTTAAACAACAGGCATCGACCCAGAAGGGCGGCTTAACCCGAAGATGAGAAGAACATTTGGCCTCGTCGTCAGGCATCTGTTAAAAAAACATGCATCACACCTGAAGTTAAGAAGAACATCTAACCTCACCGTGAGGCATCTGTTAAACATACATGCATCGAACCCGAAGGTCGTCTCAACCCGTAGTTGAGAAAAATATTTTACCTAGCCTTCAGGCATCTGTTAAACAAACAGGCATCGAACCCGAAGGCTGGCAAAACACGTAGTTGAGAGAAACATCTGACCTCACCGTCAGACATCTATTAAATAAAGAGGCATCAAACCCGAAGGCAGGCTCAACACCAAGTTCATTGGAATATCTGACCTCGCTGTCAGGGATCTGTTAAATAAACAGGCATCCAACACAAACGCCGGCTTAACCCGACGTTGATAAGAACATCTGACCTCGCTGTCAGGCATCTGTTAAACAAACAGGCATCGAATTTGATGGCCAACTCAAACCGAAGTTGATAAGAACATTAGACCTCGCTGTCAGGCATCTATTAAACAAACAAGCATCGAAACCGAAGGCCGGCTCAACAAGAAGTTGAGAGGAACATTTGACCTCGCCGTCAGGCATCTATTAAACAAACATGCATCGAACCCGAAGGGCGGCTCAACGCGAAGTTGAGAAGTACATCTGACCTCGCTGTCAGGGATATGTTAAACAAACAAGCATCGAACACGAAGGCTGGCTCAACTCGAACCTGAGAAGAACATCTGACCTCGTTGTCAGACATCAGTTAAACAAACAGGAACCGAACCCGAAGGCCGGCTCAAACCGATGTTGAGAAGAACATCTGACCTCGGCGCCAGGCATCTATCAAACAAATAGGCATCGAACACGAAGTGCCTCTCAACACGAAGTTAATAGCAACATCTGACCTCGCCGTCAGGCATCTGTTAAACAAACAGGCATCGAACCTGAAGGTCGGCTCAACCCGAAGTTGAGAAGAACATATGACATCGATGTCAGGCATTTGTTAAACAAACAGGCATCGAACCCGAAAGCCGGCTCAACACGAAGGTGAGAAGAACATCTGACCTCGCTAGCGCCAGGCATCTCTCAAACAAATAGGCATCGAACACAAAGTCTCGCTCAACACGAAGTTGAGAGCAACATCTGACCTCGCCGTGAGGCATCTTTTAAACAAACTGGCATCGAACCCCAAGGCCGGCACAACATGAAGTTGAGAGGAACATTTGACCTCGCCGTCAGGCATCTGTTAAACAAACAGGCATCGAACCCGAAGGGCGGCTCAACCCGAAGTTGAGAAGAACGTATGACGTTGCTGTCAGGCATCTATTAAACAAACAGGTATCGAACCCGAAGGCCGGTTCAACAAGAAGTTCATAGGAATATCTGACCTCGTCGTAAGGCATCTTTTAAAAAAATAGGCATCGAACACGAAGTCACGCTCAACACGAAGTTGAGAGCAACATCTACCCTCGCCGCCAGGAATTTGTTAAACAAACGGGCATCGAAACCGAAGGTCGGCTCAAACAAAAGTTGAGAAGAACATTTGACTTCGCCGACAGACATCTGTTAAACAAACAGGCATCGAACCCGAAGGTCGGCTCAACCCGAAGTTGAGAAGAACATCTGACCTCACCGTCAGGCATCTGTTAAACAAAAAGGCATCAAACTCGAAGGTTGGCTCAACCAGAAGTTGAGAAGCAAATCTAACCTCACCGTGAGGCATCTTTTAAACAAACAGGCATCGAACCCGAAGGCCGTCTCAACCCGTAGTTGAGAAAAACATTTGACCTAGCCTTCAGGCATTTGTTAAACAAATAGGCATTGACCCTGAAGGCTGGCACAACAGAAGTTGAGAGAAACATCTGACCTCGCCGTCAGACATCTATTAAACAAACAGGCATCGAACCCGAAGGCCGGCTCAACACGAAGTTCATAGGAATATCTGATTTCGCCGTCAGGGATCTGTTAAACAAACAGGCATCGAACACGAAGGCCGGCTCAACCCGATGTTGACAAGAACATCTGACCTCGCTGTCAGGAATCTGTTGAACAAACAGGCATCGAATTTGATGGCCAGCTTAATCCGAAGTTGATAAGAACATTAGACCTTGCTATCAGGCATCTGTTAAACAAACAGGTATCGGACCCGAAGGTCGGCTCAACAAGAAGTTGAGAGGAACATTTGACCTTGCCGTCAGGCATCTGTTAAACAAACAGGCATCGAACCGAAAGGGCGGCTCAACCCGAAGTTGAGAAGTACATCTGACCTCGCCGTCAGGGATCTGTTAAACAAACAAGTATCGAACCCGGATGCTGGCTCAACCCGATGTTGAGAAGAACATCTGACCTGGTTGTCAGACATCAGTTAAACAAACAGGAATCAAACCCGAAGTCCGGCTCAAACCGAAGGTGAGAAGAACATCTGACCTCGCCGCCAGGCATCTATCAAACAAATTGGTATCGAACACGAAGTCCCGCTCAACACGAAGTTGAGAGCAACATCTGACCTCTCCGTCAGGCATCTGTTAAACAAACAGGCATCTAAACCCAAGGCCGGCTCAACAAGAAGTTGAGAGGAACATTTGACCTCTCGGTTAGGCATCTGTTAAACAAACAGGCATCGAACCCGAAGGTCGGCTCAACCCGAAGTTGAGAAGAACATCTGACCTCACCGTCAGGTATCTGTTAAACAAAGAGGGATCGAACCCGAAGGCCGGCTAAATACGAAGTTGCGAGGAACATTTGACGTCATCGACAGGCATCTGTTAAACAACAGGCATCGAACCAAAAGGAAGGCTCAACCCGAAGTTGAGAAGATCATCTGACCGCGCCGTCTGGCATCTGTTAAACAAACATGCATCAAACCCGAAGGTTGGCTCAACCCGAAGTTGAGAAGAACATCTAACCTCACCGTGAGGCATCTTTTAAACAAACATACATCGATCCCGAACGCCTTATCAACCCGTAGTTTGGAAAAACATTTGACCTAGCCTTCAGGCATCTGTTAAACAAACAGGCATTGACCCCGAAGGCTGGCACAACACGAAGTTGAGAGAAACATTGACTTCGCCGTCAGACATCTATTAAACAAACAGGCATCGAACCCGAAGGCCGGCTCAACACGAAGTTCATAGGAATATCTGACCTCGCCATCAGATATCTATTAAACAAAAAGGCATCGAACTCGAAGGCCGACTCAACACGAAGTTCATAGGAATATCTGACCTCGCCGTCAGAGATCTGTTAAACAAACAGGCATCGAACACGAAGGTCGGCTCAACCCGAAGTTGATAAGAACATTAGAACTCGCTATCAGGCATCTATTAAACAAACAGGCATCGAACCTGAAAGTCGGATCAACAAGAAGTTGAGAGGAACATTTGACCTCGCCGTCAGGCATCTGTTAAACAAACAGGCATCTAACCGAAAGGGCGGCTCAACACGAAGTTGAGAAGTACATCTGACCTCGACGTCAGGGATCTGTCAAACAAACAAGTATCAAACCCGGAGGCCGGCTCAACCCGAAGTTGAGAAGAAAATCTGACCTTGTTGTCAGACATCAGTTAAACAAACAGGAACCGAACCCGAAGGCCGGCTCAAACCGAAGGTGAGAAGAACATCTGACATCTCCGCCAGGCATCTATCAAACAAATAGGCATCGAACACGAAGTCCCGCACAACACGAAATTGAGAGCAACATCTGACCTCGCTGTCCGGCAACTATTAAACAAACAGGCATCGAAACCCAAGGTCGGCTCAACACGAAGTTCAGAGGAACATCTGACCTCGCCGTCAGGAATCTGTTAAACAAAGAGGCATCGAACCCGAAGGGCGGCTCAACCCGAATTTGAGAAGAACATGTGACGTCGCTGTCAGGCATCTGTTAAACAAACATGCATCGAACCCGAAGGCCGGCTCAACACGAAGTTCATAGGAATATCTGAGCTCGCTATAAAGGATCTTTTAAAAAAATAGGCATCCAACACAAAGTCCCACTCAACACGAAGTTGAGAGCAACATCTGACCTTGCCGCCAGACTTTTGTTAAACAAAAGGGCATCGAAACCGAAGGTCGGCTCAACACGAAGTTGAGAGGAACATCTGACCTCGCCGTCAAGCATTTGTTAAATAAACATGCATCGAACCCGATGGCCGGCTTAAACAAAAGTTGAGAAGAACATTTGACCTCGCCGTCAGGCATCTGTTAAACAAACAGGCATCGAACCCGAAGGCCGGCTCAACCCGAAGTTGAGAAGAACATCTGACCTCACCGTCAGGTATCTGTTAAACAAACAAGCATCACACTTGAAGGCCGGCTCAACATGAAGTTGAGAGGAACATTTGACGTCCCCGTCAGGTATCTGTTAAACAAACATGCTTCGAACCAGAAGGGCGGCTCAACCCAAAGTTGAGAAGAACATCTGACCTCACCGTCAAGCATCTGTGAAACAAACATGCATCAAACTCGAAGGTTTGCTTAACCAGAAGTTGAGAAGAACATCTAACCACACCGTGAGGCATCTGTTAAACAAACAGGCATCGAACCTGAAGGTCGTCTCAACCCGTAGTTAAGAAAAACATTTGACCTAGCATTCAGGCATCTGTTAAACAAACAGGGATCGAACCCGAAAGCTAGCACAACACGAAGTTGAGAGAAACATCTGACCTCGCTATTAGACATCTATTAAATAAACAGGCATCGAACCTGAAGGTAGACTCAACACGAATTTCATAGGAATATCTGACCTCGCCGTCAGGGATCTATTAAACAAATAGGCATCGAACACGAAGGTCGGCTCAACCCGATGTTGACAAGAACATCTGACCTCACTGTCAGGCATCTCTTAAACAAACAGGCATCGAATTTGTTGGACAGCTCAAACCGAAGTTGATAAGAACATTAGACCTCGCTGTAAGGCATCTGTTAAACAAACAGGCATCGAACATGAAGGCCGGCTCAACACGAAGTTCATAGAAATATCTGACCTCGCTGTAAGGCATCTTTTAAACAAATAGTCATCGAACACGAAGTCCCGCTCAACACGAAGTTGAGAGCAACATCTGACCTCACTGATAGGCATTTGTTAAACAAACGGGCATCGAACCCGAAGGTCGGCTCAACACGAAGTTGAGAGGAACATCTGACCTCGCCGTCAAGCATATGTTAAAGAAACAAGCATCGAACCCGAAGGCCGGCTCAACTAACACTTGAGAAGAACATTCGATCTCGCCGTCAGGCATCTGTTAAACAAACAGGCATCGAACCCGAAGGTCGGCTCAACCCGAAGTTGAGAAGAACATCTGACCTTAACGTCAAGTATCTGTTAAAAAAACAGGCATCGCACTCGAAGGCTGGCTCAACAAGAAGTTGAGAGGAACATTTGACGTCCATGTCAGGCATCTGTTAAACAAACAGGCATCGAACCCAAAGGCTAGCAAAACACGAAGTTGAGAGAAACATCTCATCTCGCCGTCATACATCTAATAAACAAACAGGCATCAAACTCGAAGGCCTGCTCAACATGAAGTTCATAAGAATATCTGACCTCCCCGTCAGGGATCTGTTAAACAAACAGGCATCGAACACGAAGGCGGGCTCAACCCGAAATTGAGAAGAACATCTGAGCTTACTGTTAGGCATCTGTTAAACAAACAAGCATCAAATTTGATGGCCAGCTCAACCCGAAGTTGATAAGAACATTAGACCTTGCCATTAGGCATCTGTTAAACAAACATGCATCGAACCCGAAGGCCGGCTCAAAAAGAAGTTGAGAGGAAAATTTAACCTCCTCCGTCAGGCATCTGTTAAACAAACAGGTATCGAACACGAAGGATGGCTCAACACGAAGTTGAGAAGTACATTTGACCTTGCCGTCAGGGATCTGTTAAACAAACAGGCATCGAACCCGGAGGCCGGCTCAACCCGAAGTTGAGAAGAACATCTGACGTTGTTGTCAGAAATCAGTTAAACAAAAGGGAACCGAACCTGAAGTCCAGCTCAAACCGAAGGTGAGAAGAACATCTGACCTCTCCGCTAGGCATCTATTAAACAAATAGGCATCGAACACGAAGTCCCGCTCAACACGAAGTTGAGAGCAACATCTCACCTCGCCGTCAGGCAACTGTTAAACAAACAGGCATCGAACCCCAAGGCCAGCTCAACACGGAGTTGAGAGGAACATTTGACCTCGCCGTCAAGCATCTGTTAAACAAACAGGCATCGAACCCGAAGGGCGGCTCAACCCGAAGTTGAGAAGAACATATGACATCGCTGTCAGGCATCTGTTAAACAAACAGGCATCGAAACTGAAGGCCGGCTCAACACGAAGTTCATAGGAATATCTGAATTCGCCGTAAGGCATCTTTTAAACAAATAGTCATTGAACACGAAGTCCCGCTCAACACGAAGTTGAGAGCAACATCTGACCTCGCTGCCAGGCATTTGTTAAACAAACGGGCATCGAACCCGAAGGCCGACTCAACACGAAGTTGAGAGGAACATCTGACCACGCCGTCAAGCATATGTTAAAGAAACAAGCATCGAACCCGAAGGCCGTCTAAACCAAAACTTGAGAAGAACATTCGATCTTGCTGTCAGGCATCTGTTAAACAAACAGGCATCGAACCTGAAGGTCGGCTCAACCCGAAGTTGAGAGAAACATCTGACGTCCCCGTCAGGCAACTGTTAAACAAACAGGCATCAAACCCGAAGGCTGGCACAACACGAAGTTGAGAGAAACATCTGACCTCGCCGTCATACATCTATTATACAAACAGGCATCAAACTCAAAGGCCGGCTCAACATGAAGTTCATAGGAATATCTGACCTCCCCGTCAGGGATCTGTTAAATAAACAGGCATCGAACACGAAGGCCGGCTCAACCCGAAGTTGATAAGAACATTAGACCTTACCGTTACGCATCTGTTAAACAAACATGGATAGAACCCGAAGGCCGGCTCAACAAGAAGTTGAGAGGAACATTTGACCTCTCCGTCAGGCATCTGTTAAACAAATAGGCATCAAACCCGAACACCGGACCAATCCGAACTTGAGAAGAACATATGACCCCGCGGTCAAGCATCTGTTAAACAAACAGGCATCGAACCTGAAGGCCGGCTCAACACAAAGTTCATAGGAATATCTGACTTCGCCGTAAGGCATTTTTTAAACAAATAGGCGTCGAACACGAAGTCCCTCTCAACACGATGTTGAGAGCAACATTTGACCTCGCTGGCAGATAGTTGTTAAAGAAACGGGCATCGAACACGAAGGCCGACTCAACACTAAGTTGAGAGGAACATCTGACCTCGCCGTCAAGCATATGTTAAAGAAACAAGTATCGAACCCAAAGGCTGTCTCAACCAAAACTTGAGAAGAACATTCGATCTCCCCGTCAGGCATTTGTTAAACAAACAGGCATCGAAGCCGAAGGTCGGCTCAACCAGAAGTTAAGAAGAACATCTGACCTCACCGTCAGGTATCTGTTAATCAAACAGGAATCGCAATCAAAGGCCGGCTTAATAAGAAGTTGAGAGGAAAATTTGACGTACCCGTCAGGCATCTGTGAAACAAACACGCATCGAACCCGAAGGCTGGCACAACACAAAGTTGAGAGAAACATTTGGCCTCGCCGTCATACATTTATTAAACAAACAAGCATCAAACTCGAAGGCCGGCTCAACATGAAGTTCATAGGAATATCTGACCTCCCCGTCAGGGATCTGTTAATCAAACAGGCATCGAACACGAAGGCCGGTTCAACCCGATGTTGAGAAGAACATCTGACCTCACTGTCAGGCATCTGTTAAACAAACAAGCATCAAATTTGATGGCCAGCTCAACCCAAACTTGAGAAGAACATATGACCTCGCTGTCAAGCATCTGTTAAACAAACAGGCATCGAGATTGATGGTCGGCTCATCCCAAATTTGAGAAGAACATCTGACCTCGTTGTCAGACATTAGTTAAACAAACAGGAATTGAACCTGAAGGTTGGCTGAAAGTGATGGTGAGAAGAACATCTGACCTCGCCGCCAGGAATCTTTAAACAAATAGGCCTCGAACAAGAAGTCCTGCTCAACACGAAGTTGAGAGCAATATCTGACCTCGCCGTCACGCGTCTGTTAAACAAACAAGCATCGAACCCCTAGGCCGGCTCAACACGAAGTTGAGAGGAACAATTAACCTCGCCATCAGGCATCTGCTAAACAAACAGGCATCGAACCCGAAGGTCATCTCATGTCGAAGTTGAGAAGAATATCTGACCTCAACGTCAGGTATCTGTTAAACAAACAGGCATCGCACTCGAAGGCCGGCTCAACAAGAAGTTGAGAGGAACATCTGACCTCGCTGTCATACATCTATTAAACAAACAGGCATCAAACTCGAATGCCGGCTCAACATGAAATTCATAGGAATATCTGACCTCCCCGTCAGGGATCTGTTAAACAAACAGGCATCGAACACGAAGGCCGGCTCAACTCGACGTTGAGAAGAACATCTGACCTCGCTGTCAGGCATCTGATAAACAAATAGGCATCGAACACGAAGTCTCGCTCAACATGAAGTTGAGACTAACATCTGACCTCGCTGTCAGGCATCTGTTAAACATACAGGCATCGAACCCCAAGGCCAGCTCAACACGAAGTTGAGAGGAACATTTGACCTCGCCGTCAGGCATCTGTTAAACAAACAGGCATCAAACCCGAAGGGCGGCTCAACCCGAAGTTGAGAAGAATATATGACGTCGCTGTCAGGCATCTGTTAAACAAACAGGAATCGAACCTGAAGGATGGCTCAACACGAAGTTCATAGGAATATCTGACCTCCCCGTAAGGCAGCTTTTAAACAAATAGGCATCGAACACGAAGTCCCGCTCAACACGAAGTTGAGCGCAACATCTGATCTCGCTGCCAGGCATTTGTTAAACAAACGGGCATCGAACCCGAAGGCCGGCTCAACACGAAGTTGAGAGGATCATCTGACCTCGCCGTCAAGCATATGTTAAAGAAACAAGCATCGAACCCGAAGGCCGTCTCAACCAAAACATGAGAAGAACTTTCGATCTCGCCGTCAGGCATCTGTTAAACAAACAGGCATCGAACCCGAAGGTCGGCTCAACCCGAAGTTGAGAAGAACATCTGACCTCACTGTAAGGTATCTGTTAAACAAACAGGCATCACACTCGAAGGCCGGCTTAACAAGAAGTTGAGAGGAACATTTGACTTCCCCGTCAAGCATCTATTAAACAAACAGGCATCGATCCCGAAGGCTGGCACAACACGAAGTTGAGAGAAACATCTGACCTCGCCGTCATACATCTATTAAACAAACAGGCATCAAACTCGAATGCCGGCTCAACATGAAGTTCATAGGAATATCTGACCTCCCCGTCAGGGATCTCATAAACAAACAGGCATCGAACACGAAGGCCGGCTCAACTCGACATTGAGAAGAACATCTGACCTCGCTGTCAGGCATCTGTTAAACAAACAAGCATCAAATTTGATGGCCAGCTCAACCCGAAGTTGATAAGAACATTAGACCTTGCCGTTAGGCATCTGTTAAAGAATCATGCATCGAACCCGAAGACCGGCTCAACAAGAAGTTGAGAGGAACATTTGACTTCACCGTCAGGCATCTGTTAAACAAACAGGCATTGAACACGAAGGATGGCTCAACACGAAGTTGAGAAGTACATGTGACCTTGCCGTCAGGGATCTGTTAAACTTACAGGCATCGAACCCGGAGGCCGGCTCAACCCGAAGTTGAGAAGAACATCTGACCTCGTTGTCAGACATCAGTTAAACAAACAGGAACCGAACCTGAAGGCCGGATCAAACCGAAGGTGAGAAGAACATCTGACATCGCCGCTAGGCATCTATTAAATAAATAGGCATCGAACACGAAGTCCCGCTCAACACGAAGTTGAGACTAACATCTGACCTCGCCGTCAGGCATTTCTTAAACAAACAGGCATCGAACCCCAAGGCCAGCTCAACACGAAGTTGAGAGGAACATTTGACCTCGCCGTCAGGCATCTGTTAAACAAATAGGCATCGAACCCGAAGGGCGGCTCAACCCGAAGTTTAGAAGAACATATGAAGTCGCTGTCAGGCATCTGTTAAACAAACAGGCATCGAACCTGAAGGACGGCTCAACACGAAGTTCATAGGAATATCTGACCTCGCCGTAAGGCATCTTCTAAACAAATAGGCATCGAACACGAAGTCCTGCTCAACACGAAGTTGAGCGCAACATCTGATCTCGCTGCCAGGCATTTGTTAAACAAACGGGCATCGAACCCGAAGGCCGGCTCAACACGAAGTTGAGAGGAACACCTGACCTCGCCGTCAAGCATATGTTAAAGAAACAAACATCAAACCCGAAGGCCGTCTCAACCAAAACTTGAGAAGAACTTTCGATCTCGCCGTCAGGCATCTGTTAAACAAACAGGCATCGAACCCGAAGGTCGGGTCAACCCGAAGTTGAGAAGAACATCTGACCTCACTGTCAGGTATCTGTTAAACAAACAGGCATCGCACTCAAAGGCCGGCTTAACAAGAAGTTGAGAAGAACATTTGACGTCCCCGTCAGGCATCTGTTAAACAAACAGGCATCGAACCCGAAGGCTGGCACAACACGAAGTTGAGAGAAACATCTGACCTCGTCGTCATACATCTATTAAACAAACAGGCATCAAACTCGAAGGCCGGCTCAACATGAAGTTCATAGGAATATCTAACCTCCCCGTCAGGGATCTGTTAAACAAACAGGCATCGAACACGAAGGCCGGCTCAACCCGACGTTGAGAAGAACATATGACCTCGCTGTCAGGCATGTGTTAAACAAACAAGCATCAAATTTGATGGCCAGCTCAACCCGAAGTTTATAAGAACATTAGACCTTGCCGTTAGGCATCTGTTAAACAAACATGCATCGAACCCGAAGGCCGGCTCAACAAGAAGTTGAGAGGAACATTTGACCTCGCCGTCAGACATCTGTTAAACAAACAGGCATCGATCCCGAAGGGCGGCTCAACCCGAAGTTGAGAAGAATATATGACGTCGCTGTCAGGCATTTGTTAAACAAACAGGAATCGAACCTGAAGGATGGCTCAACACGAAGTTCATAGGAATATCTGACCTCCCCGTAAGGCATCTTTTAAACAAATAGGCATCGAACACGAAGTCCCGTTCAACACGAAGTTGAGCGCAACATCTGATCTCGCTGCCAGGAATTTGTTAAACAAACAAGCATCGAACCCGAAGGCCGGCTCAACACGAAGTTGAGAGGAACATCTGACCTCGCCGTCAAGCATATGTTAAAGAAACAAGCATCGAACCCGAAGGCCGTCTCAACCAAAACATGAGAAGAACTTTCGATCTCGCCGTCAGGCATCTGTTAAACAAACAGGCATCGAACCCGAAGGTCGGCTCAACCCGAAGTTGAGAAGAACATCTGACCTCACTGTCAGGTATCTGTTAAACAAACAGGCATCGCACTCGAAGGCCGGCTTAACAAGAAGTTGAGAGGAACATTTGACGTCCCCGTCAAGCATCTATTAAACAAACAGGCATCGATCCCGAAGGCTGGCACAACACGAAGTTGAGAGAAACATCTGACCTCGCCCTCATACATCTTTTAAACAAACAGGCATCAAACTCGAATGCCGGCTCAACATGAAGTTCATAGGAATATCTGACCTCCCCGTCAGGGATCTCATAAACAAACAGGCATCGAACACGAAGGCCGGCTCAACTCGACGTTGAGAAGAACATCTGACCTCGCTGTCAGGCATCTGTTAAACAAACAAGCATCAAATTTGATGGCCAGCTCAACCCGAAGTTGATAAGAACATTAGACCTTGCCGTTAGGCATCTGTTAAAGAATCATGCATCGAACCCGAAGACCGGCTCAACAAGAAGTTGAGAGGAACATTTGACTTCACCGTCAGGCATCTGTTAAACAAACAGGCATTGAACACGAAGGATGGCTCAACACGAAGTTGAGAAGTACATCTGACCTTGCCGTCAGGGATCTGTTAAACTTACAGGCATCGAACCTGGAGGCCGGCTCAACCCGAAGTTGAGAAGAACATCTGACCTCGTTGTCAGACATCGGTTAAACAAACAGGAACCGAACCTGAAGGCCGACTCAAACCGAAGGTGAGAAGAACATCTAAAATCGCCGCTAGGCATCTATTAAATAAATAAGCATCGAACACGAAGTCCCGCTCAACACGAAGTTGAGACTAACATCTGACCTCGCCGTCAGGCATTTGTTAAACAAACAGGCATCGAACCCCAAGGCCAGCTCAACACGAAGTTGAGAGGAACATTTGACCTCGCTGTCAGGCATCTGTTAAACAAATAGGCATCGAACCCGAAGGGCGGCTCAACCCGAAGTTTAGAAGAACATATGAAGTCGCTGTCAGGCATCTGTTAAACAAACAGGCATCGAACCTGAAGGACGGCTCAACACGAAGTTCATAGGAATATCTGACCTCGCCGTAAGGCATCTTCTAAACAAATAGGCATCGAACACGAAGTCCTGCTCAACACGAAGTTGAGCGCAACATCTGATCTCGCTGCCAGGCATTTGTTAAACAAACGGGCATCGAACCCGAAGGCCGGCTCAACACGAAGTTGAGAGGAACACCTGACCTCGCCGTCAAGCATATGTTAAAGAAACAAGCATCAAACCCGAAGGCCGTCTCAACCAAAACTTGAGAAGAACTTTCGATCTCGCCGTCAGGCATCTGTTAAACAAACAGGCATCGAACCCGAAGGTCGGTTCAACCCGAAGTTGAGAAGAACATCTGACCTCACTGTCAGGTATCTGTTAAACAAACAGGCATCGCACTCAAAGGCCGGCTTAACAAGAAGTTGAGAGGAACATTTGACGTCCCCGTCAGGCATCTGTTAAACAAACAGGCATCGAACCCGAAGGCTGGCACAACACCAAGTTGAGAGAAACATCTGACCTCGTCGTCATACATCTATTAAACAAACAGGCATCAAACTCGAAGGCCGACTCAACATGAAGTTCATAGGAATATCTAACCTCCCCGTCAGGGATCTGTTAAACAAACAGGCATCGAACACGAAGGCCGGCTCAACCCGACGTTGAGAAGAACATATGACCTCGCTGTCAGGCATGTGTTAAACAAACAAGCATCAAATTTGATGGCCAGCTCAACCCGAAGTTGATAAGAACATTAGACCTTGCCGTTAGGCATCTGTTAAACAAACATGCATCGAACCCGAAGGCCGGCTCAACAAGAAGTTGAGAGGAACATTTGACCTCGCCGTCAGGCATCTGTTAAACAAACAGGCATCGAACCCGAACGCCGACTCAACCCGAACATGAGAAGAACATATGACTTCGTTGTCAAGCATCTGTTAAACAAACAGACATAAAACCTGAAGGTCGGCTCAACCCGATGTTGACAAGAACATCTGACCTCGCTGTCAGGCACCTGTTAAACAAACAGGCATCGAATTTGATGGTCAGCTCAAACCGAAGTTGATAAGAACATTGGAACTCGCTATCAAGCATCTGTTAAACAAACAGGCATCGAACCCGAAGGTCGGCTCAATAAGAAGTTGAGAGGAACATTTGACCTTGCCGTCAGGCATCTGTTAAACAAACAGGCATCTAACCGAAAGGGCGGCTCAACACGAAGTTGAGAAGTACATTTGACCTCGACGTCAGGGATCTGTTAAACAAACAAGTATCGAACCCGGAGGCCGGCTCAACCCGAAGTTGAGAAGAAAATCTGACCTCGTTGTCAGACATCAGTTAAACAAACAGGAACCGAACCCGAAGGCCGGCTCAAACCGAAGCTGAGAAGAACATCTGACATCGCCACCAGGCATCTATCAAACAAATAGGCATCGAACACGAAGTCCCGCACAACACGAAGTTGAGAGCAACATCTGACCTCGCCGTCAGGCATCTATTAAACAAACAGGCATCGAAACCCAAGGCCGGCTTAACACGAAGTTGAGAGGAACATCTGACCTCGCCGTCAGGCATCTGTTAAACAAACAGGCATCGAACCCGAAGGGTGGCTCAACCCGAATTTGAGAAGAACATGTGACGTCGCTGTCAGGCATCTGTTAAACAAACAGGCATCGAACCCGAGGGCCGGCTCAACACGAAGTTCATAGGAATATCTGACCTTGCTGTAAAGCATCTTTTAAACAAATAGGCATCCAACACAAAGTCCCACTCAACACGAAGTTAAGAGCAACATCTGACCTCGCCGCCAGGCATTTGTTAAACAAACGGGCATCGAAACCGAAGGTCTGCTCAACGCGAAGTTGAGAGGAACATCTGACCTCGCCATCAAGCATTTGTTAAATAAACAGGCATCGAACCCGATGGCCGGCTCAAACAAAAGTTGAGAAGAACATTTGACCTCGCCGTCAGGCATCTGTTAAACAAACAGGCATCGAACCCGAAGGTCGGCTCGACCCGAAGTTGAGAAGAACATCTGACCTCCCCGTCAGGTATCTATTAAACAAACAAGCATCAGACCCGAAGGCCGGCTCAACATGAAGTTGAGAGGAACATTTGACGTCCCCGTCAGGTATCTGTTAAACAAACATGCTTCAAACCAGAAGGGCGGCTCAACCCGAAGTTGAGAAGAACATCTGACCTCACCGTCAAGCATCTATTAAACAAACATGCATCAAACCCGAAGGTTTGCTTAACCAGAAGTTGAGAAGCACATCTAAACTCACCGTGAGGCATCTGTTAAACAAACAGGCATCGAACCTGAAGGTCGTCTCAACCCGTAGTTGAGAAAAACATTTGACCTAGCCTTCAGGCATCTGTTAAACAAACAGGGATTGAACCCGAAGGCTGGCACAACACAAAGTTGAGAGAAACATCTGACCTCGCTGTCAGACATCTATTAAATAAACAGGCATCGAACCCGAAGGCCGGCTTAACACGAAGTTCATAGGAATATCTGACCTCGCCGTCAGGGATCTATTAAACAAACAGGCATCGAACACGAAGGTCGGCTCAACCCGATGTTGACAAGAACATCTGACCTCACTGTCAGGCATCTGTTAAACAAACAGGCATCGAATTTGATGGAAAGCTCAAACCGAAGTTGATAAGAACATTAGACCTTGCTGTCAGGCATCTGTTAAACAAACAGGCATCGAATCCAAAGGCCGGCTCAACAAGAAGTTGAGAGCAACAACTGACCTCGCCGTTAGGCATCTGTTAAACAAACATGGATCGAACACGAACTCCCTCTCAACACGAAGTTGAGAGCAACATCTGACCTCGCTGCCAGGCATTTGTTGAACAAACGGGCATCGAACACGAAAGCCGGCTCAACACTAAGTTGAGAGGAACATCTGACCTCAACGTCAAGCATATGTTAAAGAAACAAGCATCGAACCCGAAGGCCGTCTCAACCAAAACTTGAGAAGAACATTTGATCTCTCCGTCAAGCATCTGTTAAACAAACAGGCATCGAACCCGAAGGTCGGCTCAACCCAAAGTTGAGAAAAACATCTGACCTCACCGTCAGGTATCTGTTAAAAAAACAGGCATCACACTCGATGGCCGGCTTAACAAGAAGTTGAGAGGAACATTTGATGTCCCCGTCAGGCATCTGTTAAACAAACAGGCATCGATCCCGAAGGCTGGCACAACACGAAGTTGAGAGAAACATCTGACCACACCGTCATACATCTATTAAACAAACAGGAATCAAACTCGAAGGCCGGCTCAACATGAAATTCATAGGAATATATGACCTCCCCGTCAGGGATCTGTTAAACAAACAGGCATCGAACACGAAGGCCGGCTCAACCCGACATTGAGAAGAACATCTGACCTCGCTGTCAGGCATCTGTCAAACAAATAAGCATCAAATTTGATGGCCAGCTCAACCCGAATTTGATAATAACATTAGACCTTGCCGTTAGGCATCTGTTAAACAAACATGGATCGAACCCGAAGGCCGGCTCAACAAGAAGTTGAGAGGAACATTTGACCTCGCCGGCAGGCATGTGTTAAACAAATAGGCATCGAACCCGAACGCCGGCTCAACCCGAACTTGAGAAGAACATATGACCTCGCTGTCAAGCATCTGTGAAACAAACAGGCATCGAGATTGATGGTCGGCTCATCCCAAATTTGAGAAGAACATCTGACCTCGTTGTCAGACATTAGTTAAACAAACAGGAACTGAACCTGAAGGTTGGCTCAAAGCGAAGGTGAGAAGAACATGTGACCTCGCCGCCAGGCATCTGTTAAACAAATAGGCATCGAACAGAAAGTCCCGCTCAACACGAAGTTGAGAGCAATATCTGATCTCGCCATCACAAGTTTGTTAAACAAACAGGCATCGAACCCCTAGGCCAGCTCAACACGAAGTTGAGAGGAACATTTGACCTCGCCGTCAGGCATCTGTTAAACAAACAGGCATCTAACCGAAAGGGCGGCTCAACACGAAGTTGAGAAGTACATCTGACCTCGACGTCAGTGATCTGTTAAACAAACAAGTATCGAACCTGGAGGCTGGCTCAACCCGATGTTGAGAAGAAAATCCGACCTCGTTGTCAGACATCAGTTAAACAAACAGGAACCGAACCCGAAGGCCGGCTCAAACCGAAGGTGAGAAGAACATCTGACCTCACCGTCAAGATCTATTAAACAAATATGCATCAAACCCGAAGGTTTGCTTAACCAGAAGTTGAGAAGCACATCTAAACTCACCGTGAGGAATCTGTTAAACAAACAGGCATCGAACCTGAAGGTCGTCTCAACCCGTAGTTGAGAAAAACATTTGACCTAGCCTTCAGGCATCTGTTAAACAAATAGGGATCGAACCTGAAGGCTGGCACAACACGAAGTTGAGAGAAACATCTGACCTCGCTGTCAGACATCTATTAAATAAACAAGCATCGAATCCGAAGGCCGGCTCAACACGAAGTTCATAGGAATATCTGACCTCGCCGTCAGGGATCTATTAAATAGACAGGCATCGAACACGAAGGTCGGCTCAACCCGATGTTGACAAGAACATCTGACCTCACTGTCAGGCATCTGTTAAACAAACAGGCATCCAATTTGATGGACAGCTCAAACCGAAGTTGATAAGAACATTAGACCTCGTTGTCAAGCATTTGTTAAACAAACAGGCATCGAACCCGAAGGCTGGCTCAAAAAAAAGTTGAGAGCAACATTTGACCTCGCCGCTAGGCATCTGTTAAACAAACATGGATCGAACCCGAAGGTCGGCTCAACAAGAAGTTGAGAGGAACATTTGACCTCGCCGTCAGACATCTGTTAAACAAATAGGCATCGAACCAGAACGCTGGCTCAACCCGAACTTGAGAAGAACATATGACCCCGCTGTCAGGCATCTATTAAACAAACAGGCATCGAACCTGAAGGTCGGCTCAACACGAAGTTCATAGGAATATCTGACCTCGCCGTAAGGCATCTTTTAAACAAATAGGCATCAAACACGAAGTCCCGCTCAACACAAAGTTGAGAGCAACATCTGACCTCGCTGCCAGGCATTTGTTAAACAAACGGGCATCGAACCCGAAGTCCCGCTCAACACAAAGTTGAGAGCAACATCTGACCTCGCCGTCAAGCATATGTTAAAGAAACAAGCATCGAACCCGAAGGCCGTCTCAACCAAAACTTGAGAAGAACATTCGATCTCCCCGTCAGGCATCTGTTAAACAAACAGGCATCGAATCTGAAGGTCGGCTCAACCCGAAGTTGAGAAGAACATCTAACCTCACCATCAGGTATCTGTTAAACAAATAGGCATCGCACTCGAAGGCCGGCTTAACAAGAAGTTGAGAGGAACATTTGTCGTCCCCGTCAGGCATCTGTTAAACAAACAGGCATCGAACCTGAAGGCTGGCACAACACGAAGTTGAGAGAAACATCTGACCACGCTGTCATACATCTATTAAACAAACAGGAATCAAACTCGAAGGCCGGCTCAACATGAAATTCATAGGAATATCCGACCTCCCCGTCAGGGATCTGTTAAACAAACAGGCATCGAACACGAAGGCCGGCTCAACCCGACATTGAGAAGAACATCTGACCTCGCTGTCAGGCATCTGTCAAACAAATAAGCATCAAATTTGATGGCCAGCTCAACCCGAAGTTGATAAGAACATTAGACCTTGCCGTTAGGCATCTGTTAAACAAACATGGATCGAACCCGATGGTCGGCTCAACAAGAAGTTGAGAGGAACATTTGACCTCTCCGGCAGGCATCTGTTAAACAAACAGGCATCGAACACGAACGCCGGCTCAACCCGAACTTGAGAAGAACATATGTCCCCGCTGTCAGGCATCTGTTAAACACACAGGCATCGAACCTGAAGGCCGGATCAACACGAAGTTCATAGGAATATCTGACCTCGTCGTAAAGCATCTTTTAAACAAATAGGCATCGAACACGAAGTCCCGCTCAACACGAAGTTGAGAGCGACATCTGACCTCGCTGCAAGGCATTTGTTAAACAAACGGGCATCGAACCCGAAGGCCGGCTCAACACTAAGTTGAGAGGAACTTCTGACCTCGCCGTCAAGCATATGTTAAAGAAACAAGCATCGAACCCGAAGGCCGTCTCAACCAAAACTTGAGAAGAACATTCGATCTCCCCGTCAGGCATCTGTTAAACAAACAGGCATCGAACCAGAAGGTCAGCTCAACCCAAAGTTGAGAAGAACATCTGACCACGTCGTCATACATCTATTAAACAAACAGGAATCAAACTCGAAGGCCGGCTCAACATGAAATTCATAGGAATATCTGACCTCCCCGTCAGGGATCTGTTAAACAAACAGGCATCGAACACGAAGGCCGGCTCAACCCGACGTTGAGAAGAACATCTGACCTCGCTGTCAAGCATATGTTAAACAAATAAGCATCAAATTTGATGGCCAGCTCAACCCGAAGTTGATAAGAACATTAGACCTTGCCGTTAGGCATCTGTTAAACAAACATGGATCGAACCCGAAGGCCGGCTCAACAAGAAGTTGAGAGGAACATTTGACCTCGCCGGCAGGCATCTGTTGAACAAACAGGCATTGAACCCGAACGCCGGCTCAACCCGAACTTGAGAAGAACATATGACCCCGCTGTCAGGCATCTGTTAAACAAATAGGCATCGAACCTGAAGGCCGGCTTAACACGAAGTTCATAGAAATATCTGACTTCGCCGTAAGGCATCTTTTAAACAAATAGGCATCGAACACGAAGTCCCGCTCAACACGAAGTTGAGAGCAACATCTGACCTCGCTGCCAGGCATTTGTTAAACAAACGGGCATCGAACCCGAAGGCCGGCTCAACACTAAGTTGAGAGGAACATCTGACCTCGCCGTCAAGCATATGTTAAAGAAAAAAGCATCGAACCCGAAGGCCGTCTCAACCAAAACTTGAGAAGAACATTCGATCTCCCTGTCAGGCATCTGTTAAACAAACAGGCATCGAACCCGAAGGTCGGCTCAACCCGAAGTTGAGAAGAACATCTGACCTCACCGTCAGGTATCTGTTAAACAAACAGGCATCACACTCGAAGGCCGGCTTAACAAGAAGTTGAGAGGAAAATTTGACGTCCCCGTCAGGCATCTGTGAAACAAACAGGCATCGAACCTGAAGGCTGGCACAACACGAAGTTGAGAGAAACATCTGACCTCGCCTTCATACATTTATTAAACAAACAGGCATCAAACTCGAAGGCCAGCTCAACATGAAGTTCATAGGAATATATGACCTCCCCGTCAGGGATCTGTTAATCAAACAGGCATCGAACACGAAGGCCGGTTCAACTCGACATTGAGAAGAACATCTGACCTCGTTGTCAGGTATCTATTAAACAAACAAGCATCAAATTTGATGGCCAGCTCAACCCGAAGTTGATAAGAACATTAGACCTTGCCGTTAGGCATCTGTTAAACAAATATGCATCGAACCCAAAGGTCGGCTCAACAAGAAGTTGAGAGGAACATTTGACCTCGCCGGCAGGCATCTGTTAAACAAACAGGCATCGAACCCGAACGCCGGCTCAACCCAAACTTGAGAAGAACATATGACCCCGCTGTCAGGAATCTATTAAACAAACAGGCATCGAGATTGATGGTCGGCTCATCCCAAATTTGAGAAGAACAACTGACCTCGTTGTCAGACATTAGTTAAACAAACAGCAACTGAACCTGAAGGTTGGCTCAAAGCGAAGGTGAGAAGAACATCTGACCTCGCCGCCAGGCATCTGTTAAACAAATAGGCATCGAACAGGAAGTCCCGCTCAACACGAAGTTGAGAGCAATATCTGACCTCGCCGTCACGAGTCTGTTAAACAAACAGGCATCAAACCCCTAGGCCAGCTCAACACGAAGTTGAAAGGAACATTTTACCTCGCCATCAGGCATCTGTTAAACAAAAAGGAATCGAACCCGAAGGTCGGCTCAACTCGAGTTGAGAAGAACATCTGGCCTCAACGTCAGGTATCTGTTAAACGAACAGGCATCGCACTCGAAGGCCCGCTCAACAAGAAGTTAAGAGGAACATTTGACGTCCCCGTCAGGCATCTGTTAAACAAGCAGGCATCGAACCCGAAGGATGGCACAACACGAACTTGAGAGAAACATCTGACCTCGCCGTCATACATCTATTAAATAAACAGGCATCAAACTCGAAGG
Organism: Lathyrus sativus; assembly: GCA_963859935.3. NCBI lineage: Eukaryota > Viridiplantae > Streptophyta > Magnoliopsida > Fabales > Fabaceae > Lathyrus > Lathyrus sativus. The sequence goes on from OZ012735.1 coordinate 435,174,527, forward strand.
TCGGCTCAACATGAAGTTCATAGGAATATCTGACCTCCCCATCAGGGATCTGTTAAACAAACAGGCATCGAACACGAAGGCCGGCTCAACCGGACATTGAGAAGAACATCTGACCTCTCTGTCAGGCATCTGTTAAAGAAACAAGCATCTAATTTGATGGGCAGCTCAACCCGAAGTTGATAAGAACATTAGACCTTGCCGTTAGGCATCTGTTAAACAAACATGCATCGAACCCGAAGGCCGGCTCAACAAGAAGTTGAGAGGAACGTTTGACCTCGCCGTCAGGCATCTGTTAAACAAACAAGCATTGAACACGAAGGATGGCTCAACACGAAGTTGAGAAGTACATCTGACCTTGCCGTCAGGGATCTGTTAAACAAACAGGCATCGAACCTGGAGGCCGGCTCAACCCGGAGTTGAGAAGAGCATCTGACCTCGTTGTCAGACATCAGTTAAACAAACAGGAACCGAACCCGAAGGCCAGCTGAAACCGAAGGTGAGAAGAACATCTGACATCGCCGCTAGGCATCTATTAAACAAATAGGCATCGAACACGAAGTCCCGCTCAACACGAAGTTGAGAGCAACATCTGACCTCGCCGTCAAGCATCTGTTAAACAAACAGGCATCGAACCCCAAGGCCAGCTCAACACGAAGTTGAGAGGAACATTTGACCTCGCCATCAGGCATCTGTTAAACAAACAGGCATCGAACCCGAAGGGCGGCTCAACCCGAAGTTGAGAAGAACATATGACGTCGCTGTCAGGCATCTGTTAAACAAACAGGCATCGAACCTGAAGGACGGCTCAGCACGAATTTCATAGAAATATCTGACCTCGCTGTAAGGCATCTTTTAAACAAATAAGCATCGAACACGAAGTCCCGCTCAACACGAAGTTGAGAGCAACATCTGATCTTGCTGCCAGGCATTTGTTAAACAAATGGGCATCGAACCCGAAGGCCGGCTCAACACGAAGTTGAGAGGAACATCTCATCTCGCCGTCAAGCATATGTTAAAGAAATAAGCATCGAACCCAAAGGCCGTCTCAACCAAAACTTGAGAAGAACATTCGATCTCGCCGTCAGGCATCTGTTAAACAAACAGGCATCGAACCCGAAGGTCGGCTCAACCCGAAGTTGAGAAGAACGTCTAACCTCACCGTCAGGTATCTGTTAAACAAACAGGCATCTCACTCGAAGGCCGGCTTATTAAGAAGTTGAGAGGAACATTTGACGTCCCCGTCAGGCATCTGTTAAACAAACAGGCATCGAACCCGAAGGCTGGCACAAAACGAAGTTTAGAGAAACATTTGACCTCGCCGTAATACATCTATTAAACAAACAGGCATCAAACTCGAAGGTCGGCTCAACATGAAGTTCATAGGAATATCTAACCTCCCTGTCAGGGATCTGTTAAACAAACAGGCATCGAACACGAAGGCCGGCTCAACCCGATGTTGAGAAGAACATCTGACCTCGCTGTCAGGCATCTGTTAAACAAACAAGCATCAAGTTTGATGGCTAGCTCAACCCGAAGTTGATAAGAACATTAGACCTTTCCGTTAGGCATCTGTTAAACAAACATGCATCAAACCCGAAGGCCGGCTCAACAACAATTTAAGAGGAACATTTGACCTCGCCGTCAGGCATCTGTTAAACAAACAGGCATCGAACCCGAACGCCGGCTCAACCCGAACTTGAGAAGAACATATGACCTCGCTGTCAAGCATCTGTTAAACAAACAGGCATCGAACCTGAAAGCCGGCTCAACACGACGTTCATATGAATATCCGACCTCGCTCTAAGGCATCTTTTAAACAAATAGTCATCGAACACGAAGTCCCGCTCAACACGAAGTTGAGAGCAACATCTGACCTCGCTGCCAGGCATTTGTTAAACAAACGGGCATCGAACCCGAAGGCCGACTCAACACGAAGTTGAGAGGAACATCTGACCTCGCCGTCAAGCATATGTTAAAGAAACAAGCATCGAACCCGAAGGCCGTCTCAACCAAAACTTGAGAAGAACATTCGATCTCGCTGTCACGCATCTGTTAAACAAACAGGCATCAAGCCCGAAGGTTGGCTCAACCCGAAGTTGAGAAGAACATTTGACCTCACCGTCAGGTATCTGTTAAACAAACAGGCATCGCACTCGAAGGCCGGCTTAACAAGAAGTTGAGAGGAACATTTGACGTCCCCGTCAGGCATCTGTTAAACAAACAGGAATCGAACCGGAAGGCTGGCACAAAACGAAGTTGAGAGAAACATCTGACCTCGCTGTCATACATCTATTAAACAAACATGCATCAAACTCGAAGGCCGGCTCAACATGAAGTTCATAGGAATATCTGACCTCCCCGTCAGGGATCTGTTAAACAAACAGGCATCGAACACGAAAGCCGGCTCAACCCGACGTTGAGAAGAACATCTGACCTCGCTGTCAGGCATCTGTTAAACAAACAAGCATCAAATTTGATGGCCAGCTCAACCCGAAGTTGATAAGAACATTAGACCTTGCCGTTAGGCATCTGTTAAACAAACATGCATCGAACCCGAAGGCCGGCTCAACAAGAAGTTGAGAGGAACATTTGACCTCGCCGTCAGGCATCTGTTAAACAAGCAGGCATTGAAACCAAACGCCGGCTCAACCCAAACTTGAGAAGAACATATGACCTCGCTGTTAAGCATCTGTTAAACAAACAGGCATCCAGATTGATGGTCGGCTCATCCCGAAGTTGAGAAGAACATCTGACCTCGTTGTCAGACATTAGTTAAACAAACAGGAACTGAACCTGAAGGTTTGCTCAAAGCGAAGGTGAGAAGAACATCTGACCGCGCCGCCAGGCATCTGTTAAACAAATAGGCATCAAACAGGAAGTCCCGCTCAACACGAAGTTGAGAGCAACATTTGACCTCGCCGTCACGCGTCTGTTAAACAAACAGGCATCGAACCCCTAGGCCAGCTCAACACGAAGTTGAGAGGAACATTTGACCTCGCCGTCAGGCATCTGTTAAACAAACAGGCATCGAACCCGAAGGGCGGCTCAACCCGAAGTTGAGAAGAACATCTGACGTCGCTGTTAGGCATCTGTAAAATAAACAGGCATTGAACCCGAAGGCCGGCTCAACATGAAATTCATTAGAATATCTGACTTCCCCGTTAGGGATCTGTTAAACAAACAGGCATCGAACACGAAGGTCGGCTCAACCCGACGTTGAGAAGAACATCTGACCTCGCTGTCAGGCATGTGTTAAACAAATAAGCATCAAATTTGATGGCCAGCTCAACCCGAAGTTGATAAGAACATTTGACCTCGCCGGCAGGCATCTGTTAAACAAACCGGCATCGAACCCGAACGCCGGCTCAACCCGAACTTGAGAAGAACATATGACCCCGCTGTCAGGCATCTGTTAAACAAACAGGCATCGAACCTGAAGGCTGGCTCAACACGAAGTTCATAGGAATATCTGACCTCCCCATAAGGCATCTTTTAAACAAATAGGCATCGAACAAGAAGTCCCGCTCAAAACGAAGTTGAGAGCAACATCTGACCTCTCTGCCACGCATTTATTAAACAAACGGGCATCGAACCCGAAGGCCGGCTCAACACTAAGTTGAGAGGAACATATGACCTCGCCGTCAAGCATATGTTAAAGAAACAAGCATCAAACCCGAAGGCCGACTCAACCAAAACTTAAGAAGAACATTCGATCTCCCCGCCAGGCATCTGTTAAACAAACAGGCATCGAACCCGAAGGTCGGCTCAACCCGAAGTTGAGAAGAACATCTGAACTCACCGCCAGGTATCTGTTAAACAAACAGGCATCGCACTCGAAGGTCGGCTTAACAAGAAGTTGAGAGGAAAATTTGACGTCCCCGTTGTCTCTACTGCGAAAATCGGCGCCGGCTGACAGAAGAGTCGCCACTGTGCGTTATTTATCCCAACGGAGGGAAAGGAAACGCTCAAAGTAAACCTCGCAAAAAACGGGAAAGGTATGGTCGTCGCAACCAAAACCTGGATTCGAGAGTCGGTTACGCAAGGGGAAGGTATTAGCACCCCTCACGTCCGTCGTACTCGACGGGATCCAAAACGTTCTTGTCTAAAGGATGCAAAAACAATCTATCTACGGCTGCTAAATCTAAACGGAAGGAAACTGACTCGATAGAGCATCGCGCTCTATGCCTACATATTCTCAAGAGAGAAAGTCAGAGTCAACGTAGTTCGGGAAACTACAGGGAATTGGCTCGCCAAGACTTCGCGTCTTGTGCCTACGTACTTCCACACAGCATGGAAGATCAGAGCTTATGTAGTTCAGGCTAACTACGGCTAGACTGGGTGTTCTCACACAGGAGTGAGATTAAGTTGGTTTTAAAGGTACGGGAACCTATGGGAACTAAAACTACGGTCTGGTCTCAAATGCACTCGGGCAAGAGAAAAGGATAACAATCAATCGTTAGCGGGGAAGTCTCGATCGCACAACAGCGAGAGAACAAAAATTAGTTGTTAGTGTGCTTGCTAGGATATCGCATCCTATGCCTACATATTCTCGCTCAGTACGAGAAATCATAGCAGCTGTAGTTCGGCTACTTCGGGACCACAGCTCAAATCTCGTTTTATTAACATTCTGAAAATGGGTTACAATGATTGAATACGGGAAATAAACTCAAAAAAATCCTATCCTATCCATCTATAATGGAAAATCAAGTGGAAAATAGTCCCCTAACAAGTGGACTTCTAAAACTACCTCTAAAAAGGTGAAATAAACTCTATGAAAAAAATCACTATTCTAAAGAAAATATTAAATCTACAAACTAATATTTGTATACTCTTTTTTTCTATTTTTTCCTTCTATTCTTCTCATATTTCTTTTTTTATTCTTTTTCAAATATTCTTTTATTCATTTCTTTTTGCAATATTCTTTTCTTCATTCTTTTTGTTCTACTAATCAAATTAATATAAAAGAAATACAAGGGGGGGGGGGGGGTACATATGAATACAGGGGAGTATACAAGTAAAAACAAACTAAAGGCCCAGTCCACTTATCTAATTGCAAAAAAAAACTGAGGGAGATGAGAAATGAGGGGGGGTGTTGCCAGAAAAAAAACCAAAGGCCCAAAGCCCCAAACCCGGTCCAACCTTCATTCAGAAGACACAAAACCCTAATTTTTTCACCTTCTCCCTTTACTGTTCCCTGCGCCGTTCCTCAGCCTTCAGACTCTCTCTCTCTCTCGATCTCTATCTTGTTCTCCCAAATTTTTGCCTCTTCTCCAAAACTCTTTCCACAATCTTCTTCAACGAAATTCTTTCCCTCTCGTTTCATCCTCTTTTTCCTTCAAATATCAACTACAAACAAAACCTGGAGTTATGGTGGATCGATGGCCGTTAACAGAAGATTGAAGATCTATTGTGTTCGGTGATGAAGCTTTCTGGAGTCGCATGTTGAAGATCCGTGAAGCTCGTTGATGGATCTGGAGATTTGTTGACGTTGCTGTGTTCGTGAGGAAGAGCGAGGACGATGATGGACTGTGTTGTTGTGAGTATGTTCTTGAAGGAAGTTCGTTGAAGATCTGGTCGTGGATGCATGTGGATCTGGAGAAGGTTCGTGCGAGCATTGATCGGAAGCTGTTGACGAAAGTTCTTGATCTGGAGATCTGTTCTTGAGGACGAACGAAGTTGCAATCTGCTGAAGAACGGAGGCTTATTGAAGGATGATGTTTGTTGCTAAACTCTGATGAAGATTTCTAAAGCAAAAAAACTGGATGATCTTTATGAGCGTTTTGGAGATTGGTTAGATGAACATGCAAGAAATTTTGACGAACTGATGAACCTAGTGGTGGCGGTTGAAGGATTCAAGAAAAAAAACGATGATTACATGATGGATTTGGATCGGAGAGTTGGATGAAGATTAGAGAAAGGAGATGAATTCTGGGAAAATTGGATTTCTGGGAATGATGGTGGCCGGAAGTAGTTGTGGTTGCCGGAAGTGGTTCGTGGCGGTGGTTGCATGGCCGGCGGCCATGCAACCGGTGAGGGTCAGGGGACGACAAGTGGCAGCGAGAGAGTGTGCATGTGCGCCAAGTGTGGGTGGGGAGAGATAGTGGAGATCCACGTGTGATTCTGAGAGTGAAGTGGGAAAAATGAAGTGGCCCCTTTTGGTTTGCACGCGTGTCACTGAATTTATAGTGCTGGCAAACTTGGACTTGTTTGAACTGGGCCTTGTGATATTCATGGACAAAAAGCCCAATGACTTAATACTGAGACTAGTACTGGATAATGAACAAATTAATACGGATTAAAAAAATTAAAATGACCTAATGAAAATGGATTAATGTGATTAATGTGAATTAAAAATGGATTAACGGATTAATAAACTGCAATGGATTAATGAGGACTAATGGATGGTTATGGATATGATTAGTATGATGCTGAACGTGAATTAATGAAATGATATGGGGACTAATGAAAATGAAATGAACTATTAAACTAATCCTAATTATTTAAAACTCTAATTAACACTAAACACAATTAATATTCTATTCCAATTAAAATCTATTAGCCTATATTAAAAATATCTATATTATAAAAAACTAAACTCTATTCTATTAAAAACCCAAAAAGGGAATTTCTATTAAAAACTATTTAATCCTATTTAAAAATAGAAAATCTATCACAACTAATTAATTCTAAAAAAAGAATCTACATCTATAAAAACTATTTATTAAAATGAGTTCTATTTCAATAAAAAGAAAAATCATACTATCCAAAATTTTATTATTAACCAAAAAATCTACCTAATTCCTAAAGAAAACTTATTATCTAAAAAAAAGAAACATATCCCAAATTTTATTTAAATTCTATTTAAAGGTAGAAAACGACCATTAAGCTCTAATAAAACTACAAAATGCAATTTATTCAATTAAAAAGGAGATCGAGACCAAAGCGGAACCAGTGATAAAAACTGGACATAGGAATGTCCTCAAAACTACAGCGTGAGCTGAAAACACCCGGGAAGCGCACAACTTCTCAAAAAAAAACCCTCTGATTATCTGAATCGGTCTGGAACACCTGAAATGCGAAAAAAGGGCTGTAATCCCGATAAAATCACCATGATTGAGGAAATGCACTATATGCAGTATGTAAATGCGAATGCGAAATGCGTCGAAACATCGAGCCAGATACGGGACCCGGTTGGTCAAATTTTAGGGTGCAACAGCTGCCCCTATTCAAACGGCTTGGACCTGAAGGGTTGAAGAGCGCGCAACCTTCAAACATTCAGAGGTAGAAGATGGTTGAATACAAAATAAGCCCGAAAATTTGCCAACCGCAAAATAATAAATTGCGAAACTGTTTGGGGAACGAAATCCAGAAAACCTAGTCCAGTCGTCCCGGCAACAAACTGATCAATCATCTGATAGAGAAACTCTTGATTTTAACGCCTGTTACCCGCGTGATACTACAGATAACAACCCGAGGGTTGCAACAAAACACCTGATCCTCTCACATCGTCTACTGATAGACAGGAAGAGAAATATACTCACATCGTCCAAGGATAGATGGAAGGACACCCATAATCCATACTCACATCGTCCAAGGGTAGACGGAAAGACACCCATCCCGAAGGAAAAATTCAATACTCACATCGTCTAAGGGTAGACGGAAAGACACCCATAATCCATACTCACATCGTCTAAGGATAGACGGAAAGACACCCAATCCAAGAAAAAATTCAATACTCACATCGTCTAAGGATAGACGGAAAGACACTCATCCCGAAGGAAAAATTCAATACTCACATCGTCTAAGGGTAGACGGAAAGACACTCATCCCGAAGGAAAAATTCAATACTCACATCGTCTAAGGGTAGACGGAAAGACACCCATAATCCATACTCACATCGTCTAAGGGTAGACGGAAAGACACCCATAATCCATACTCACATCGTCTAAGGGTAGACGGAAAGACACCCAAAATCCATACTCACATCGTCTAAGGATAGACGGAAAGACACCCAAATCGAAGGAAAAATCCAATACTCACATCGTCTAAGGATAGACGGAAAGACACTCATCCCGAAGGAAAAATTCAATACTCACATCGTCTAAGGGTAGACGGAAAGACACTCATCCCGGAGGAAAAATTCAATACTCACATCGTCTAAGGGTAGACGGAAAGACACCCATAATCCATACTCACATCGTCTAAGGGTAGACGGAAAGACACCCATAATCCACCTCGACACCATCCATCAAATTTCAGAATCCTTTCGTCTACGGGAACTGATGGAAAGAACAATATCCTTAAAGGGGCCACATCATCAGTAAGGACCGACGGGAAGAAAACCACCTTCAAAGAGCCATGTCGTCAATAAGAATTGACGATCAGGAAAACCGAACATTCTTCAAAGAGCCTCGACGTCAATAAGGATTGACGGTCAGAAAATCCCTCTTGAAATGTCATATCATCCAATAAACAGAAAGAAAACCATTATCCGAAAGATCGCTTTGAAACCTCTCAACATCTAAAGATAGCCGGAGAAGACTCGCTGGGGAAACACACCATCCGTATGATCTGACGATAAGAAACCCGCTGAAAAATCACCCGAAACTTCACATCGTCTACTGATAGACGGAAAGAACACCACTTGCTAGAGAAACCCCATCTTGAAACCCCACTGAAAAAAATCACCCGAAACTCCACATCGTCTAATGATAGATGGGAAGAAAGTCGTATTCGAACTTAAGACGTCTAATGATAGACGGAGAAATCCACTTATTGGAGGAACACATCGTCAATATAAATTGACGGGAAGAAAAGTCTGTCGATACCAGATGACTGATTGATCAAAGCATAACTGTTGTATGATCTGAAATACGAATAAACTGCTGAATTGTCTGAACACTGCTGCTGGATGAATGCCCCTGAACTGATCACAGAGTAATTCACGTGCCATATGAGGCTGATAGAAAACCTAGCTTATGCTTCGTATGCATATGCATATGTTTGAATCTTTCTAGGGCATAATGCTCCATTTAGGATGGAAATGCTACGCATTTTGAAAATGAAATGCAAGTATGATGCAAATATGATGATATATGCAATATGCTAATGCAGGCTCGGGCTGCTGGAGAAAGTCGGGTACAGAAAACCACTTCAGCAAAATAAATGCTGAAGACGAAGCCAACTCCGCTGGGGATAAACCGAATATCACAGAATTATTCCAGCAAAATAAATGCTGGAAGAGTAAAATCAACTCCGCTGGGGAATGACATATGTGCCATGTATGATTGGACTCCCTTGGGGATAGCTTACCCGTGCCAATGAAAATCGGGCTTTTGCTGGGAAAAATAGACGGAGTCTTCCTGCGTACTGACGAAGATTGGATTTGGAAACTGATGCGCCAACACGGATGGGCCTCACAGTGATCGCCAACATGGATTTGGGCTTTTAGGCTATCTGTGATGGATCAGGTACAACTGACGCTGGAAAACATTCTGTCTGAATACACAGTTTTCTGGTTGAAAAGTCAAGGGATAGTAACACGACTTCCCGACATTCGTCTCGCACTCGAAAATTGGCTGACTCTGCTCGAATAGCTCTGAATAACTCTGATGATACGAAGAAGAACAATCCCTTCGCTTCTGATATGCCCCAGCCTGCGGGACCTCTGTGGTGATGCTCCTCAAAAGGAAATCTGAAAATCTGTACCCTGATGGTCTGATATGAAATGCCCCAGCATTCTGAACTTCGGAGAGATACTTTACATCAAATGCTTCTCGAATAAAGAATAACTTTTGCGCTCTTAAGATGGCCTGCCCCTGACTGCAATGACTTTGCCCTTGATTAGCTGATTCAGAGCAGTGCCCCTGACTACGAGATACTTACCGAATCTCCACCTGATTGCCCCAGGATAACTGACTTCGAAAGGCTGACCTGACTGGGGATCTCTGGATGTAGCTTGCCCTGGCTTGCGGAGCATTCGGGCGTTCTGTATTCTATCCTGATCATATCTTCCATCGTAGAAAACTTTCCTGCTGTCAAGCGCTTACTCGCAAGTAAAACAAGTTGTTATGCATGAAAGATGTACTAATGCAACGCATATGACAGCTTTGACATCCAATCTGTTCACTGGGAAAAGGAAAAAACAGTTTATGGTATATAATGCACAAATTATTTATCAAGAATATCAACATCAGTACCAACATGGTAAGAAGAACCTTTTCAGGAGTCAGTTTCGACGCGATCTTTACCGAAGTGTGATTTCGAAACAAACCTGCTTCAATTAGGACTTTTGAAGGTTATAATGTGGTCAGGTTCACGGTTTTGAAGGAAAGGATAAAGGCTCAAAGTTTATTTTAACCCACCCATTCTCCTTGATGTTCTCCCATCCTACGTTCAGCTAATTCGACCTTAGTGCTCACCTCTCAGAGGCTGAAAGATAGGAGTGATAGTTCGAGAAACCATGAGTTTTTGGAGTGACAGTTACTCACTCTTCATTTTTGACACTTGAGGTCACACGACTCGTATTTCATTTGAGGATTTTTTCTTTTTTAATCCTTTTCTTTTTCCTTTTCTCGTTTTCTTATCCCTAACTTTTGCCTGGACCGACTCTTTTTGAGTTTCTTTTGATTTTTAAGTCCAGCGGGATGCCCTCATTTTTGCCTAAGTAATTTGTTTTGAAGTTTTGACTTAGCGGGCTTTTGATTCTCTTTTTTTTCTTTCTTTTTTTTTTCGAACAAGTCGTGTGACACTGGTTGCCTGACTCATTGGAGAATAATTTGATTGTCTCGCTCTTGATTTAACCATTGTGGTTTTTTAGGCACGACCTCTAGAGGTGTGATTGATCCTCGAACAGACACTCCTTTTGCAACTTGAACGCTCGGCCAAATTAGCTAACACCTACCCTGCCCCAGGTTAAAGATGGAGGGTTTTTCGTTTTCAGAAAAAACTCCTACTACTAGGCTCAAAGGGGTTGGCAAGGGATTATCTTCCTTATATCACCAGTGTTTAGGGATTTGAAACAATGCCTGTACATCATCAGCAGGTTTTAATTCAAAAGCATACAATATCGGAAGTTGCATGTCGTTCATTTTCGTCGTCCTCCTCAGATCCTTCTTAACCAAGCATTAGACATTTGTAAAAACAATTAGTGAACACAAATGGATTTAATCAAAACATGCATATTTATTTCATTATCATCAATTGAATGAAAACAACAAGTTTTACGAACAAGATTGCAATTTAAACAGGAAAGAAACTACAAATGTAAAGAAATGACAAGATAAAACAAAGAAAAATGCCAGCTTCCGAGAACCGGGCTTTCACATCTGTCCTGCTGCTGAACCAGCCATCTTCACAATCAGTTATTAGAGGCAACTCGATGTTGTCCTGATCTGCTTTCAGCGGCCCAACCAAATTATAGAGCCCCTCCTCCTCATTCAGATGATTTTGGGCCCTTCCTGCCCGAAGTTGATATCTGTACTATCAAGTAGGTCCTGCACCTTGTGCTTGAAGGCCATACAATCTTCAATGTTGTGCCCCGGTGCTCCTGAATGGAAATCACAGTGCTCATTGATATCATACCCTGCTGGAGGCGTTCCTGTCAGCGGGGCTAACTTCCTCTTCTCAACCAACTGTAATCGTAGCAACGTCTGAAGAAGTTCGGCATATGGCATCGGAGGCACATTAAATACCCTCACCGGCCTTTGATTTTGAGCTCTTCGCTGATTGGGATGCTGTTGCCTTTGCTGCTGTTGAGGTCGTTGCTGTTGTCGCTGGTACCGAGTTGACTGTTGAACAACCTTCGTAGCAAATACAACATCGGTTTCTTGATTTCCACCGTACTGATTAAGGCACTCCTCATGCTCAGCCATTTTCTTTCTCAGATCTGCCCCCGGAATAGGCAACAGTTGTGGGCATGGAGATTCTGACACCATGGAGTCCAAGATACGTTTCTGACCTACTGCAGCTTTAGAAACATCCATCATCTTAGCATTAACTGGGATAGGACCAATACGTACAGCTACACCGCTTGGCGTGAATTCAATATCTTTTCAGTCAATCAGGTCTTGAACATTGTGCTTAAAAGCATGACAACTCTCGATGTCGTGTCCGAGTGCCCCAGAATGAAATTCACATTTCTTACTGGTATCGTACCCATAAGGCGGTATCGTTCCCTTGGGCGGTTCCATTGTTCTTTTTTCAACCATTTTAAACCTCAATAAAGTCTGAAAGAGCTCAGCATACGTTGAAGGTGGCGCCCCAAATACCCTCTTTGGCCTCCCCTCCTGAATCCTTCTTTGAGCCTGACGTATCCTTTGTTGTTGTTGCTGATGTCTGTCAACACGTTCGTTAAGCTCAGGTTCTCCAGGCACAGGTGGCACGAGCTCCTTCACTGCGGCTTCAAATAGCTGATCATCCTCTTTCCTAAGCATATTCTTGACTACTTCCATGATCAAGCTCATTTGGGTCTTCAGCTGACTATTTTCCTCTTTGAGGATCTTCTGCTCCAGACGCATCTCTTGCATGTCTCTCATCATCTGCCCCAGCTGGCTTCGGACTTTAATCAATTCAACCTGATTCTGTTCCATATCTCTGAAGGAACTCCTGCAACAAACTGGATGATGAGGAAATATGACCCACGGTTCTGATGTACCTGTTAAATGATAATGCAATGCAGAAAGCAAACACATATTCATGACTAGACAAAGAGAAACTCAAGCTATAAGCACCCAGACGAATACCTCCCACACATGTACAACCAACAAAAGCAGCACGTAAGCACGAATGAGTACGAATACAATGACCCCAGCCAACAATCCTGGTGATGGTCAGCAAACACTAATGCACAGAAGCTAAACGGGTTAGGCAGAGAAAACAGATGCGACACCCGGCACAGAAACCTCTAGAAACTTCTCCCATATTCAACTGAACTTTCCGTTTGACATTCTTCAGAACACACACTTCCCGTGGAGTCTTCCATGACATTAACTGACGAACCCACACGGAGAATCGTTAATCTGAACAAAACCCTGGGGCGTGATGAAAATCCGGTTAGAGTCTAACAGATCCTGAACCTAGCTTCTAAACACCTTACAATCATTTGTTGAATGTCCCTGTGCCCCAACATTGTACTCACAGCGGGCGCTGGCATCAAAACCTGGAGGATATGGTGGAATCATTGGATTAGTCTCTTTCGGCACTATCAATCCACTTCTGACCAGATCTGGCAACAACTGACTGTACGACACCGGTAGCTGAGTAAACTGCCTTTCAGGTTTCCTTGGTCTTCGTTGGGCGTGCTGACGCGATCGACGACAGGATGACCGTTGACTTGAAGTGTCTGAAAACCGATCCGGAGATGCTAGAGATTCTGAGACGATGTCATTTCCTTCTTCCCACTCTTCTTGAGAACTGACAACTGACTGATTCTTATCAATTGGGATATAAGGAGCATCTCGAAGCTTTCCACTCTTGAGTCCTTTCTCAACAAGCTCCCCCATTCTCCTCAGGCCCACAAAGCTTGTACAACCGAACAATTTGTCATAATAATGGCCTTTCAGAGTACCCAAGAAGAGGTCAACCATTTCTCTTTCCTGAAGCGGTGGTTGAACACTAGCAGCCAATTCTTTCCATCTTTGCACATACCCTCTGAATGATTCATTCTCCGCCCGAGATAATTCTTGCAGATGTACGAGACTAGGAGCCATATCCAGGTTGTAATCGTATTGCTTCAGGAAGGCATTGGCTAAATCTGACCATGATTTGATGCTATCACTTTTCAACTGCATATACCAATCCAAAGATGCTCCAATCAAACTATCTTGGAAACAGTGAATCATGAGCTTGTCATTGGTGACATGCGAAGTCATTCTTCTGCAGAACATAACCAAATGTAACTTCGGACAACTATCCCCTTTGTACTTCTCAAAATTAGGCGTCTTGAACTTCAGAGGCAACACAAGGCCTGGCACTAAACACATGCTCGCAGCATTCAGATCAAGAGCATTCTTATTCATCAAGGCATCAATCTGATCTTCCAACAGCTGAAGTCTTCTCGTATACTCAACAATCCTTGGGTTCTGAACATTAACCTGTGGAACAGCTCTTGGAGGTGGAACAATCCATGGAGAAGGAACAACCCTCGGAGAACCTGGCATAGAGAAAGTGAAACTGTGATATTCTGTGCCATGGAGAGAAGGTAAACCTCTGGTAGGGGTTTGCACAGGCTGAGCTACATTGTTCCCCGGAGTTCTCTGGATGTTAGCTTCTTCTCTATTCATAGCTGTTATGGCTTCCATGAGCTGGCTCAGCTGATTTTTCAAACTCCTCCCGAGTAACAACCACCTTCAGGAAACAAAGGCTGGATCAAAACTCTGGCTAGCTGGAGTATGACATGCAATACGATGCAAAGATGCTTATGCAAATGCAATGCAGTGCAGCAAACACGGGATCACAGCCCCCGCAACACGCTCTGAATACTGCTGTACTGCTGACGGCGATAATCACTCTGAAGCGAAAACCAAAAAAACTGGGTCGTCTGGAGGTTAAGTTTCCTGCAAAAACCCTCCCACTCACAGGTATGGACCTAATCTGACAAGGTACGGCATCCTATGCGGTCATCAGCGTCACAGACTTTCATGAGGAATGATGCGATACCCAAAAGGTGTGGCATCATCATCTTATGAAGCAGCCTCACTTAGCTGACTTCCAATTGATCGGTCCCCAGAGTCGACAATCCTCACGTCTGGACTCCTCTCAGATCCTCGGGACCGGAAAGAAGCACCTCGGAGAGAACCTCGTCTGAGCGCGGATTTCGTAGGGAACTTGTGTCTGCTCAACAAACAGGTTCGTCCACTAATCTCCACAACTATGTCTAAAATGCATACTCAAGCCCAAGTCCGGCTTATCACTCAAAGTATCACCTTCCCCAGCATAACAGCAACAGATAATAGCAATGAAAAAATAAACACCCAAAAGACAAGCAAACAAGCGCTAGGATTGACTCTCTTAGGGGACGTTGGATCCCACATGCATAGGGAACTATCGCGGTCCCCAGCAGAGTCGCCAGTTGTCGCTACTGCGAAAATCGGCGCCGGCTGACAGAAGAGTCGCCACCGTGCGTTATTTATCCCAATGGAGGGAAAGGAAACGCTCGAAGTAAACCTCGCAAAAAACGGGAAAGGTATGGTCGTCGCAACCAAAACCTGGGTTCGGGAGTCGGTTACGCAAGGGGAAGGTATTAGCACCCCTCACGTCCGTCGTACTCGACGGCATCCACGCTTGCTTGGGTTGTCTAAAGGATGCAAAAACAATCTATCTACGGCTGCTAAATCTAAACGGAAGGAAACTGACTCGATAGAGCATCGCGCTCTATGCCTACGTATTCTCAAGAGAGAAAGTCAGAGTCAACGTAGTTCGGGAAACTACAGGGAATTGGCTCGCCAAGACTTCGCGTCTTGTGCCTACGTACTTCCACACAGCATGGAAGATCAGAGCTTACGTAGTTCAGGCTAACTACGGCTAGACTGGGTGTTCTCACACAGGAGTGAGATTAAGTTGGTTTTAAAGGTACGGGAACCTATGGGAACTAAAACTACGGTCTGGTCTCAAATGCACTCGGGCAAGAGAACAAAAATTAGTTGTTAGTGTGCTCGCTAGGATATCGCATCCTATGCCTACATATTCTCGCTCATTACGAGAAATCAGAGCAGCTGTAGTTCGGCTACTTCGGGACCACAGCTCAAATCTCGTTTTATTAACATTCTGAAAATGGGTTACAATGATTGAATACGGGAAATAAACTCAAAAAATCCTATCCTATCCATCTATAATGGAAAATCAAGTGGAAAATAGTCCCCTAACAAGTGGACTTCTAAAACTACCTCTAAAAAGGTGAAATAAACTCTATGAAAAAAATCACTATTCTAAAGAAAATATTAAATCTACAAACTAATATTTGTATACTCTTTTTTTCTATTTTTTCCTTCTATTCTTCTCATATTTCTTTTTTTATTCTTTTTCAAATATTCTTTTATTCATTTCTTTTTGCAATATTCTTTTCTTCATTCTTTTTGTTCTACTAATCAAATGAATATAAAAGAAATACAAGGGGGAGGGGGTACATATGAATACAGGGGAGTATACAAGTAAAAACAAACTAAAGGCTCAGCCCACTTATCTAATTGCAAAAAAAAAACGGAGGGAGATGAGAAATGAGGGGGGGTGTTGCCAGAAAAAAAACCAAAGGCCCAAAGCCCCAAACCCGGTCCAACCTTCATTCAGAAGACACAAAACCCTAATTTTTTCACCTTCTCCCTTTACTGTTCCCTGCGCCGTTCCTCAGCCTTCAAACTCTCTCTCTCTCGATCTCTATCTTGTTCTCCCAAATTTTTGCCTCTTCTCCAAAACTCTTTCCACAATCTTCTTCAACGAAATTCTTTCCTTCTCGTTTCAACCTCTTTTTCCTTCAAATATCAACTACAAACAAAACCTGGAGTTATGGTGGATCGATGGCCGTTAATAGAAGATTGAAGATCTATTGTTTTCGGTGATGAAGCTTTCTGGAGTCGCATGTTGAAGATCCGTGAAGCTCGTTGATGGATCTGGAAATTTGTTGACGTTGCTGTGTTCGTGAGGAAGAGCGAGGACGATGATGGACTATGTTGTTGTGAGGATGTTCTTGAAGGAAGTTCGTTGAAGATCTGGTCGTGGATGCATGTGGATCTGGAGAAGGTTCGTGCGAGCATTGATCGGAAGCTGTTGACGAAAGTTCTTGATCTGGAGATCTGTTCTTGAGGACGAACAAAGTTGCAATCTGCTGAAGAACGGAGGCGTATTGAAGGATGATGTTTGTTGCTAAACTCTGATGAATATTTCTAAAGCAAAAAAACTGGATGATCTTTATGAGCGTTTTGGAGATTGGTTAGATGAACATGCAAGAAATTTTGACGAACTGATGAACCTAGTGGTGGCGGTTGAAGGATTCAGGAAAAAAAACGATGATTACATGATGGATTTGGATCGGAGAGTTGGATGAAGATTAGAGAAAGGAGATGAATTCTGGGAAAATTGGATTTCCGGGAATGATGGTGGCCGGAAGTAGTTGTGGTTGCCGGAAGTGGTTCGTGGTGGTGGTTGCATGGCCGGCGGCCATGCAACCGGTGAGGGTCAGGGGACGACAAGTGGCAGCGAGAGAGTGTGCATGTGCGCCAAGTGTGGGTGGGGAGAGATAGTGGAGATCCACGTGTGATTCTGAGAGTGAAGTGGGAAAAATGAAGTGGCCCCTTTTGGTTTGCACGCGTGTCACTGAATTTATAGTGCTGGCGAACTTGGACTTGTTTGAACTGGGCCTTGTGATATTCATGGACAAAAAGCCCAATGACTTAATACTGAGACTAATACTGGATAATGAACAAATTAATACGGATTAACAAAATTAAAATGACCTAATGAAAATGGATTAATGTGATTAATGTGAATTAAAAATGGATTAACGGATTAATAAACTGCAATGGATTAATGAGGACTAATGGATGGTTATGGATATGATTAGTATGATGCTGAACGTGAATTAATGAAATGATATGGGGACTAATGAAAATGAAATGAACTATTAAACTAATCCTAATTATTTAAAACTCTAATTAACACTAAACACAATTAATATTCTATTCCAATTAAAATCTATTAGCCTATATTAAAAATATCTATACTATAAAAAACTAAACTCTATTCTATTAAAAACCCAAAAAGGGAATTTCTATTAAAAACTATTTAATCCTATTTAAAAATAGAAAATCTATCACAACTAATTAATTCTAAAAAAAGAATCTACATCTATAAAAACTATTTATTAAAATGAGTTCTGTTTCTATAAAAAGAAAAATCATACTATCCAAAATTTTATTATTAACCAAAAAATCTACCTAATTCCTAAAGAAAAATTATTATCTAAAAAAAAGAAACATATCCTAAAATTTTATTTAAATTCTATTTAAAGGTAGAAAACGACCATTAAGCTCTAATAAAACTACAAAATGCAATTTATTCAATTAAAAAGGAGATCGAGACCAAAGCGGAACCAGTGATAAAAACTGGACATAGGAATGTCCTCAAAACTACAGCGTGAGCTGAAAACACCCGGGAAGCGCACAACTTCCCAAAAAAAAACCTCTGATTATCTGAATCGGTCTGGAACACCTGAAATGCGAAAAAAGGGCTGTAATCCCGATAAAATCACCATGATTGAGGAAATGCACTATATGCAGTATGTAAATGCGAATGCGAAATGCGTCGAAACATCGAGCCAGATACGGGACCCGGTTGGTCAAATTTTAGGATGCAACACCCGTCAGGCATCTGTGAAACAAACAGGCATCGAACCCGAAGGCTGGCACAACACGAAGTTGAGAGAAACATCTGACCTCGCCTTCATACATTTATTAAATAAACAGGCATCAGACTCGAAGGCCAGCTCAACATGAAGTTCATAGGAATATATGACCTCCCCGTCAGGGATCTGTTAATCAAACAGGCATCGAACACGAAGGTCGGTTCAACCCGACATTGAGAAGAACATCTGACCTCGTTGTCAGGCATTTGTTAAACAAACAAGCATCAAATTTGATGGTCAGCTCAACCCGAAGTTAATAAGAAAATTAGACCTTGTCGTTAGGCATCTGTTAAACAAATATGCATCAAACCTGAAGGCCGGCTCAACAAGAAGTTGAGAGGAACATTTGACCTCGCCGGCAGGCATCTGTTAAACAAATAGGCATCGAACCCGAACGCCGGCTCAACCCGAACTTGAGAAGAACATATGACCCCGCTGTCAGGCATCAGTTAAACAAACAGGCATCGAGATTGATGGTCGGCTCATCCCAAATTTGAGAAGAACATCTGACCTCGTTGTCAGACATTAGTTAAAAAAACAGGAACTGAACCTGAAGGTTGGCTCAAAGCGAAGGTGAGAAGAACATCTGACCTCGCCGCCAGGCATCTGTTAAACAAATAGGCATCGAACAGGAAGTCCCGCTTAACACGAAGTTGAGAGCAATATCTGACCTCGCCGTCACGAGTTTGTTAAACAAACAGGCATCAAACCCCTAGACCGGCTCAACACGAAGTTGAGAGGAACATTTTACCTCGCCATCAGGCATCTGTTAAACAAACAGGAATCGAACCCGAAGGCCGGCTCAACTCGAGTTGAGAAGAACATCTGACCTCAACGTCAAGTATCTGTTAAACAAACAGGAATCGCACTCGAAGGCCGGCTCAACAAGAAGTTAAGAGGAACATTTGACGTCCCCGTCAAGCATCTGTTAAACAAACAGGCATCGAACCCGAAGGATGGCACAACACGAACTTGAGAGAAACATCTGACCTCGTCGTCATACATCTATTAAATAAACAGGCATCAAACTCGAAGGCCAGCTCAACATGAAGTTCATAGGAATATCTGACCTCCCCATCAGGGATCTGTTAAACAAACAAGCATCAAATTTGATGGGCAGCTCAACCCGAAGTTGATAAGAACATTAGACCTTGCCGTTAGGCATCTGTTAAATAAACATGCATCGAACCCGAAGGCCGGCTCAACAAGAAGTTGAGAGGAACATTTGACCTCGCCGTCAGGCATCTGTTAAACAAACAAGCATTGAACACGAAGGATGGCTCAACACGAAGTTGAGAAGTACATCTGACCTTGCCGTCAGGGATCTGTTAAACAAACAGGCATCGAACCCGGAGGCCGGCTCAACCCGAAGTTGAGAAGAACATTTGACCTCGTTGTTAGACATCAGTTAAACAAACAGGAACCGAACCCGAAGGCCAGCTGAAACCGAAGGTGAGAAGAACATCTGACATCGCCGCTAGGCATCTATTAAACAAATAGGCATCGAACACGAAGTCCCGCTCAACACGAAGTTGAGAGCAACATCTGACCTCGCCGTCAGGCATCTGTTAAACAAACAGGCATCGAACCCCAAGGCCAGCTCAACACGAAGTTGAGAGGAACATTTGACCTCGCCATCAAGCATCTGTTAAACAAACAGGCATCGAACCCGAAGGGCGGCTCAACCCGAAGTTGAGAAGAACATATGACGTCGCTGTCAGGCATCTGTTAAACAAACAGGCATCGAACCTGAAGGACGGCTCAGCACGAAGTTCATAGGAATATCTGACCTCGCTGTAAGGCATCTTTTAAACAAATAGGCATCGAACACGAAGTCCCGCTCAACACGAAGTTGAGAGCAACATCTGATCTCGCTGCCAGGCATTTGTTAAACAAACGGGCATCGAACCCGAAGGCCGACACAACACGAAGTTGAGAGGAACATCTCACCTCACCGTCAAGCATATGTTAAAGAAACAAGCATCGAACCCGAAGGCCGTCTCAACAAAAACTTGAGAAGAACATTCGATCTCGCCGCCAGGAATCTGTTAAACAAACAGGCATCGAACCCGAAGGTCGGCTCAACCCGAAATTGAGAAGAACGTCTAACCTCACCGTCAAGTATCTGTTAAACAAACAGGCATCGCACTCGAAGGCCGGCTTAACAAGAAGTTGAGAGGAACATTTGACGTCCCTGTCAGGCATCTGTTAAGCAAACAGGCATCGAACCCGAAGGCTGGCACAACACGAAGTTTAGAGAAACATCTGACCTCGCCGTCATACATCTATTAAACAACCAGGCATCAAAATCGAAGGCCGGCTTAACATGAAGTTCATAGGAAAATCTAACCTCCCCGTCAGGGATCTGTTAAACAAACAGGCATCGAACACGAAGGCCGGCTCAACCCGATGTTGAGAAGAACATCTGACCTCGCTGTCAGGCATCTGCTAAACAAACAAGCATCAAATTTGATGGCTAGCTCAACCCGAAGTTGATAAGAACATTAGACCTTGCCGTTAGGCATCTGTTAAACAAACATGCATCAAACCCAAAGGCCGGCTCAACAACAATTTAAGAGGAACATTTGACCTCGCCGTCAGGCATCTGTTAAACAAACAGGCATCGAACCCGAACGCCGGCTCAACCCGAATTTGAGAAGAACATATGACCTCGCTGTTAAGCATCTGTTAAACAAACAGGCATCGAACCTGAAAGCCGGCTCAACACGAAGTTCTTAGGAATATCTGACCTCGCTGTAAGGCATCTTTTAAACAAATAGTCATCGAACACGAAGTCCCGCTCAACACGAAGTTGAAAGCAACATCTGACCTCGCTGCCAGGCATTTGTTAAACAAACGGGCATCGAACCCGAAGGCCGGCTCAACACGAAGTTGAGAGGAACATCTGACCTCGCCGTCAAGCATATGTTAAAGAAACAAGCATCGAACCCGAAGGCCGTCTCGACCAAAACTTGAGAAGAACATTCGATCTCGCTGTCACACATCTGTTAAACAAACAGGCATCGAACCCGAAGGTTGGCTCAACCCGAAGTTGAGAAGAACATTTGACCTCACCGTCAGGTATCTGTTAAACAAACAGGCATCGCACTCGAAGGCCGACTTAACAAGAAGTTGAGAGGAACATTTGACGTCCCCGTCAGGCATCTGTTAAACAAACAGGCATCAAACCCGAAGGCTGGCACAAAACAAAGTTGAGAGAAACATCTGACCTCGCCGTCATACATCTTTTAAATAAACAGGCATCAAACTCGAAGGCCGGCTTAACATGAAGTTCATAGGAATATCTGACCTCCCCGTCAGGGATCTGTTAAACAAAAAAGCATCGAACACGAAGGCCGGCTCAACCCGACGTTGAGAAGAACATCTGACCTCGCTGTCAGGCATCTGTTAAACAAACAAGCATCAAATTTGATGGCCAACTCAACCCGAAGTTGATAAGAACATTAGACCTTGCCGTTAGGCATCTGTTAAATAAACATGCATCGAACCCGAAGGCCGGCTCAACAAGAAGTTGAGAGGAACATTTGACCTCGCCGTCAGGCATCTGTTAAACAAGCATGCATTGAAACCGAACGCCGGCTCAACCCAAACTTGAGTAGAACATATGACCTCACTGTCAAGCATCTGTTAAACAAACAAGCATCGAGATTGATGGTCGGCTCATCCCGAAGTTGAGAAGAACATCTGACCTCGTTGTCAGACATTAGTTAAACAAACAAGAACTGAACCTGAAGGTTGGCTCAAAGCGAAGGTGAGAAGAACATCTGACCGCGCCGCCAGGCATCTGTTAAACAAATAGGCATCAAACAGGAAGTCTTGCTCAACACGAAGTTGAGAGCAACATCTGACCTCGCCGTCACGCGTCTGTTAAACAAACAGGCATCGAACCCCTAGGCCGGCTCAACACGAACTTGAGAGGAACATTTGACCTCGCCATCAGGCATCTGTTAAACAAACAGGCATCGAACCCGAAGGGCGGCTCAACCAGAAGTTGAGAAGAACATCTGACGTCGCTGTTAGGCATTTGTAAAATAAACAGGCATTGAACCCGAAGGCCGGCTAAACACATGTTCATAGAAATATCTGACGTCGCTGTAAGGCATATGTTAAACAAATAGGCATGGAACACGAAGTCCTGCTCCACACGAAGTTGAGAGCAACATCTGACCTTGCCGCAGGGCATTTGTTAAACAAAAGGGCATCAAACCCGAAGGTCGGCTCAACACAAAGTTGAGAGGATGATCTGACCTCGTCGTCAAGCATATGTTAAATAAACAAGCATCGAAACCGAAGGCCGGCTCATCCAAAAGTTGAGAAGAACATTCGATCTCGCTGTTAGGCATCTGTTAAACAAACAGGCATTGAATCTGAAGGCCGTCTAAACCCATAGTTGAGAAAAACATTTGACCTAGCCGTCAGGCATCTATTAAACAAACAGGCATCGAACCCGAAGGCTGGCACAACACGAAATTGAGATGAACATCTGACCTCGCCGTCAGGCATCTATTAAATAAACAGGCATCGGACCCGAAGGCCGGCTCAACATGAAGTTCAATGGAATATCTGAACTCGCCGTCATAGATCTGTTAAATAAACAGGCATCGAACACGAAGTCCCACTCAACACGAAGTTAAGAGCAACATCTGACCTCGCCGCCAGGCATTTGTTAAACAAACGGGCATTGAATTTGATGGCCAGCTCAACCCGAAGTTGATAAGAACATTAGACCTCGCCGTCTAGCATCAGTTAAACAAACAGGCATCGAATCCAAAGGTCGGCTCAACAAGAAGTTGATAGGAACATTTGACATCACCGTCAGGCATCTGTTAAACAAACAGGCATCGAACCCGAAGGGCGGCTCAACACAAAGTTGAGAAGTACATCTGACCTCTCTGTCAGGGATCTATTAAACAAACAAGCATCAAACCTGGAGGTCGGCTCAACCCGAACTTGAGAAGAACATCCGACTTCATTGTCAGGCATCAATTAAACAAACAGGAATCGAACCCGAAGGACGGCTCAAACCGAAGGTGAGAAGAACATCTGACCTCGCCGCCAGGCATTTAATAAACAAATAGGCATCAAACACGAAGTCCCATTCAATACGAAGTTGAGAGCAACATCTGACCTCGCCGTCAGGCATCTGTAAAACAAACAGGCATCGAACCCGAAGTTGAGAAGAACATCTGACCTCGCTGTCAGGCATCTGTTAAACAAACAGGCATCGAAGCTGAAGGCCGGCTCAACTCGAAGTTCATAGCAATATACGCCATAATGCATTTGTTAAACAAATAGGCATCGAACATGAAGTCCCTCTCAACACGAAGTTGAGAGCAACATCTGATCTCGCCGCTAGGAATTTGTTAAACAAACAAGCATCGAACCCGAAGGTCGGCTCAACCAAAAGTTTAAAAGAACATTTGACCTCGCCGTCAGGCATATGTTAAACAAAACATGCATCGAACCCGACGACTGGCCTCACCAGAAATTGAGAAGAACATCTGACCTTGCTGTCAGCCATCTGTTAAACAAAACATGCATCGAATTTCATAGTTCATAGGAATATCTGACCTTGCCGTCAGGAATCTGTTAAACAAACAGGCATCGAATTTGATGGCCAGCTCAACCCGAAGTTGAGAAGAACATCTGACCTCGCTGTCAGGACTCTGTTAAAAAAACAGGCATCGAACTCGAAGGCTGGCTCAACAAGAAGTTGAGAGGAACATTTAACCTCGCCGTCAGGCATCTGTTAAACAAACAACCATCGAACCCATAGGGCGGCTCAACACAAAGTTGAGAAGTAGATCTGACCTCGCCAAAAGGGATCTGTTAAACAAAAAGGCATCGAACAAGAAGGGCGGCTCAACCTGAAGTTAAGAAGAACATCTGACCTCGCTGTCAGGCACTGTTAAACAAACAGGCATCGAATTTGATGGCCAGCTCAACCCGAAGTTTATAAGAACATTAGACCTCGTCGTCTGGCATCTGTTAAAAAAACAGGCATCGAACCCGAAGGCCGGCTCAACAAGAAGTTGAGAGGAACATTTGACCTCGCCGTCAGGCATCTGTTAAACAAACAAGCATCGAACCAGAAGGTCGGCTCAACCAATGGTTGAGAAGAACATTCGATCTCGCCGTCAGGCATCTGTTAAACAAACAGGCATCGACCTCGAAGGTCGGCTCAACCCGAATTACAGAAGAACATCTGACCTCACCGTCATGTATCTGTTAAACAAACAGGCATCAAACCCGAAGGTCGGCTCAACAAGAAGTTGAGAGGAACATTTGACCTCACCGTCAGGCATCTATTAAATAAACAGGCATCGAACCCGAAGGATGGCACAACACGAAGTTGAGAGGAACATCTGACCTCGCCGTTAGTCATCTATTAAACACACAGGCATCAAATTCGAAGGCCAACTCAACACGAAGTTCATAGGAATATCTGACCTCCCCGTCAAGGATCTGTTAAACAAACAGGCATCGAACACGAAGGCCGACTCAACCCGAAGTTAAGAAGAACATCTGACCTCGCTGTCAGGCACTGTTAAACAAGCAGGCATTGAATTTGATGGCCAGCTCAACCCGAAGTTGATAAGAACATTTGACCTCGCTGTCAGGCACTGTTAAACAAACAGGCATCAAATTTGATGGCCAGCTCAACCCGAAGTTGATAAGAACATTAGACCTCGTCGTCTGGCATATGTTAAACAAACATGCATTGAACCCGAAGGCCGGCTCAACAAGAAGTTGAAAGGAACATTTGAACTCACCGTCAGGCATCTCTTAAATAAACAGGCATCGAAACCAAAGGGCGGCTCAACACGAAGTTGAGAAGTACATCTGACCTTGCTGTCAAGCATTTGTTAAACAAACAGGCATCGAACCCGGAAAGCCAGCTCAACCTGAAGTTGAGAAGAACATCTGAACTTGCTGTTAAATATCTGTTAAACAAACAGGCATCGAGATTGATGGTCGGCTCATCCCGAAGATGAGGAGAACATCTGACCTCGTTGTCAGACATTAGGTAAACAAACAGGAACCAAACCTGAAGGCTGGCTCAAACCGAAGGTGAGAAGAGCATCTGACCTCGCCGCCAGGCATCTGTTAAACAAATAGGCATCGAACACGAAGTCCCGCTTAACACGAAGTTGAGAACAACATCTGACCTCGCCGTTATGCATCCAACTCCTAGGACGACTCAACACGAAGTTGAGAGGAACATTTGACCTCGCTGTCAGGCATCTGTTAAACAAACAGGCATCGAACCCGAAGGGCGGCTCAACCCGAAGTTGAGAAGAACATATGACGTCGCTGTCAGGCATCTGTTAAACAAACAGGCATCGAACCCGAAGGCCGGCTCAACACAAAGTTCATAGGAATATCTGACATCGCCGTAAGGCATCTGTTAAATAAATAGGCATCGAACACGAAGGTCGGCTCAATCAAAAGTTGAGAAGAACATTCGATCTCGCTGTTAGGCATCTATTAAACAAACAGGTATCGAACCCGAAGGTCGGCTCAACCCGAAGTTGAGAAGAACATCTGACCTCACCTTCAGGTATCTGTTAAACAAAGAGGCTTCGAACCCGAAGGCCGGCTCAACACGAAGTTGAGAGGAACATTTGACATCCCCGTCAAGCATCTGTTAAAAAAACAGGCATCGAACCAGAAGGGCGTCTCAACCTAAAGTTGAGAAGAATATCTGACCTCGTTGTCAGGCATCTAAAAAACAAACACGCATCAAACTCGAAGGCTCGCTCAACCCAAAGTTGAGAAGAACATCTAACCTCACCGTGAGGCATCTGTTAAACAAACAGGCATCGAACCCGAAGGCCGTTGTTGCACCCCAAAATTTGACCAACCGGTTCCCACATCTGGTTTATGTTTCGACGCATTTTACATTTGCATTCGCATACCGCATATGTTGCATTTTCTCAATCATATTGATTTTATCGGGATTACAGCCCTGTTTTCACATTTCGGAAGTTTTAGACCGGTTCGGATGATCGGAGTTTCGGTTCTTGCCGCTTGTTTCGATCTGGTCTCGCGTTCCCTTTTAATTGAATTAATAGCTTTTATTGCATTTTTTAGAACTTTATAGTCTTTTCTAGATTTAAATAGATTTTATTTGGATTTTTTAGAATATAGTGTCTTTTATGGTTTTTAGAATCTTAATAGGTTTATTTGTTTTTAGAATAATATAGTATTTTTTTAGATTAATAGATAGATAGGTTTATTAATAGTTTTCTAGGATTTTAATAGATTTTTATAGAATAACTAGTTTTAATAGATTTTTAGAATATTAGATATTAGTTTTTTAGTATTAAATAGAATAGTATAGATTTAAATAGGTTTTTTTAGATATTAAACAGGTTTTAATATAGTATTTTTAGATATAGATTCAATAGATTTTTTAATTGAATAGAATTTAAATAGATTTTTTGGATATTTGAATAGATTTTAATATAGATTTTTTTCATCAGACTTTATTAGTGTTATCATTTTTAGATGTTAATAGGATCATTAGGGTCAGCTTTTATTAATTGGTAGTATTAATTTTCGTATTAATTGAGTCATTAGCCATTTAATATTCGTTATCTTGCATTAATCATGTTTAGTTCATTAATCAGTCTTAATCTTAGTGGGTCATTATCCAGAATTTGCAGAAAGCCCAAGTCCATTCGTGCCACTTGTCACTATATAGTGTAGTCCACGCGTGCTTCTCTCGGATGGCCACCTCATTTCTACCTCACTCAGAATCCGCCAACACATCATCCACTCAGTCTCTCTCTCTCAGAGCATTCGCCACCTCACACCACGTATCACTCTCTCGCTCTGCCACCTCTCCCCACTGCCACACGTGTCCTCATCTCTCTCTCCTCTGCTTGCAAGAGTGACACCTGCATTCCACTACCAAAGCCTCACCACCGACCATGCATGCGCCGGAGGTCAGCCCTAACTACTCACTGGAGCCACCACAACCGTCGTCGGAGGCTCGCTAGAAACTGCAAAATCACCGGAAAATTCATCACTTCTTCATCTTTTTTCCAGATCATCAAGAACACGCCGTGTGTTCATCGTCAATAATCATCAACAGCATTCAACCACCGTCTTGCTCATCTCTTTTCCAGAAAATCCTTCAACGGTTCATGCACTTTCCAAATCCGTTCAGGAAGATCCATCCGTATTCGTCCTCGTTCGTCCAAATTCAATGACGTTCATCAATATCGTATCCGTTTTTCCAGATTTCCTCGATGATTCTCAAGATCTTCATCCTCTTCGTGAGGACTTTCAAGATGTGCATCTGCAATTTCCAGATTTTGTCAACGCCTTCAAGAACTCAAATTCCAACATTCCACATCATCCTTCATCAAACATCTTCAGGAAGATCTTCATAAGATTTTAGACGCTCATCATCTTCCTCGATCTATCACCACAATTTTCCAGATCTGCATGCGTGTTCATTATTTTGTCATCAGAGATCTTCAGCGATTTGTAACAAATCTCCATCAGGTTATCCAGATTTCCTCAAAGAACATTCAACATCTTCATGTTCTTCAATCATCTCCGGAATAATCTTCATCAGAAGAGCGATCTTCATGGATCTTCATCAAAGATCCATTCAAATCGTCATCAAACGTCTTACAAGCTTCAAGATCCTTCGTTGTTAGAATGTGTTGATTTGTCGTTTTTGTTTCATTCATTTGTTTTAAAGTTTGTAAAGACGAAGGAGAAAGAAAGGTTATGTGGGAGACAGAAGTTTGAACGGCGATTGAGAATGAAAGTTTGAGGGAGAAGGAGCTATGGCGCCATTAGGGTTTTTGGGAGGAGAAGTGTGAACAGTGAGTTTGAGAGAAGAGATGGCTTAGGGTTTTCGGAGTGTGAGAGAAATGAGAGAATGGACCTGAATGCTTGGTCATTAGGCCTCAAGCCCACCTGCGTTTTTGGCACCTAGCGTTTTTTTTCTGCATTCCCCCGTTTTTCCTTTTTTTTCTTTTTTCTTTTGAAGTGATATTGGGTTGGGCCCATTCTCTTTTTACTGGACACACCCTCCGATTTTTCTTGTTCACCCCCCACTCCGTTTATTGTTTTGGTGGGCTGGGCCCTGTTTTTTGCTATTGTATCCCTTGTAACTACTAATGCACCCCCTATTGTTTTTTTATTATTTCCTTTATTTTTCTTGTATTGTTTTTAATGCATTTAATGGATTTTTTAGATAATATTTTCATTTAAGAAAATTAGTTTAATTTTCTTTTAAGAAGATTTAGGAAATTAGTTTAATTTTCTTTTAAGAGAATTTAGGACTTAGTTAATTTCTTGTTAAGGAGATTTATAGATTTAATTCTTTTTAGGATATAGTTTCCTTAGGAGATTATTTTTACCGTATTTTAGGAGTAGACTTTTATTTCTGTTTTGCCGTTGGATTTCTCTCCTATTTTCTTTTTCTATCCGATTTTATTCTCGATTTTATTTCTGGCTGGCAGTGTGACACGATTCAACTGGAGAATGATTTTCGATATCATTTCTCTATCTTGTCTTTGACACGGATATCAACACGCTACCTCTTAGAGTTCGATTTCTCGTATAAGGCGAACCATGATGGTCTAAGCGTTACATTGTTCTTGATTCGAGCGTCATTATCAAGGATCTAGAGAGGAGAAGATTGGAATGGAGCTTGCGCCCATGTCAGGAGCCCAGGAGCTGCTTCGTTCAACATCATCATCTTATTCAAGTTTTCAGGCAACCGTCGAGCCAACTTAGTTCTAAGTTCCCGTAGGTTCCCGTACCTTTCAAGCCAACTTAATCTCTCACCCCTGTGTGATCGAGAACACCCTGTCTAGCTGTAGTTAGCCTGAACTACGTAAGCTCTGATCTTTCACGCTGTGTGGAAGTACGTAGGCACAAGACGCGAAGTCTTGGCGAGCCAATTCCCTGTAGTTTCCCAAACTACGATGACTTTAACTTTCTCTCTTGAGAATACGTAGGCATAGAGTGTGATGCTCTATCGAGTTAGTTTCTTTCCGTTTAGACTTAGCAGCCGTAGATAGATTATTTTTGCATAACCGACTTCTGAATCCAGGATTTGGTTGCGATGATCATTCCTTTCCTGTCTTTGCGGTAGGTTTACTTCGAGCGTTTGCTTTCCAGCCTTTGGGATAAATAACGCACGGTGGCGACTCTTCTGTTTAGCCGGCGCCAATTTTTGTAGTAGCGACAGCTGGCGACTCTGCTGGGGATCCAACGTCCCCTATGCGAGTCAATCCTAGCGCTTGTTTGCTCGTCTTTGGATGTTTACCTTTTGTGTGTTGTATATTACTGTATTTACAATTTCCGCACTTTACTATTATCTGTTGTTGTTGTGCTGTTGGGTGGTTGTTCCTTTGAGAGAGAAGCCAAAACCCAGGCTTGAGTACACACATAGACTTAGAAGTAGAGAGTAGTGGTTAGCCTGCTTGCTTAGCTCGCACCAGCTAGCCGCGAAATTTACGCTCGGACGAGATTCTCTTTGATGCTTCTTGCCTGGCCCTTAGGGCTTGACAAGTTGTTTGACCCGAGGATTGTCGACTCTAGGAACCTGTCAATTGGGAATTCGACTAAGTGAGGCCGCTTCAAGGAATGATGATGCCACACCTTCTGGGTATCGTATCATCGCTCTTGAAAGTCTGTAACATTGATACCCGCATAGGATGTCATACCTTGTCAGATTAGGTTCATACCCGTGAGTGGGATGGTTTTTGCAGGGAACTTAACTTCCAGTCAACCCGATATTTTGGTCTTCTCTTTAGAGCGAACGTACTCCGTCAGCAGCACAACAGTATTCAGAGATTTGTGGAGGCTGTGATCCCGTATTTGCTGCATATTGCATTGCATAAACATTGTTGCATCATACTGCATACCATTCTCCAGCTAGCCAGAGTCTGATCCAGCCATTGTTTTGATTCTGAAGGTGATTATCCGGTGTTTGGCCTGAGCAAATGTTGATTGTTAGAAGAAGACCAAGGGGTTGAAGCAGATTTGAGCAGAATCGAGCAGTGAAGTCAGTTGAAGGTTATTGGTAGCTATGTCTGAGAGCCACTTCCAGTCTCTTAACACCTTGACAGGTTTCACCATGACGACCAATCCTCTGTATGGCTCTATGTCTGTAGAAGACCTTCTGCAAGTGAACAATGTTACTACAGACCAATTTGTGCAACCCTCAGTTAGGGACCGAGATCGACGTGAGCAGTTTGTTGTCCGAAATGAACGCCCTCCTCTTATTAACAGTCAAGGTGTTGTTTTCCCTATGGAGAATATCCGAAGAGATATCCCGGTAGCTAGGACTGAAGACCCAAGAGCTCTTTAGTATGCTAGAAGGCTCCAAGTGTTGGAAGAAGGAGTGAAAGCCTTGAAAGTTAAAGATGTTGTTAACCTCAATGCTGCAGACATGTGTTTGGTTCCTGGCCTAGTGTTGCCTCCTAAGTTCAGAGCGCCGAGATTTGAAAAGTACAAAGGAGATAGCTGTCCGAAGCAACATTTGGTGATGTTCTGCCGAAGAATGACTTCGTTTGTGCAAAACGACAAGTTGATGATTCAGTGCTTTCAAGATAGTCTGACTGGGGCATCTCTGAGTTGGTATATGCAGTTAGAGAGTAATCAGATCCGATCATGGGTAGATTTAGCTAGAGCTTTTCTGAAGCAGTATGATTATAACCTGGACATGGCTCCTCATCGCATGCAGTTGAAAGAATTGTCTCAAGAGAACAATGAACCCTTCAAGAAGTATGTTCAGAGGTGGAGAGAATTTGCTGCCAGAGTGCATCCACCGCTCCTAGACCGAGAGTTAATGAGCATGTTTGTAAACTCCCTGGAGAGCCCATATTTCAAAAGAATGCTTGTAAATGCGCCAAATTTCTCTGAATTGGTAAGATTAGGAGAACGCATCGAGCATGCCGTAAAAATTGGGAAAATTTTGATTGTTTCGGGCGGTCAGGCTAGTGAAACTGAATCTCTCTATAACTACCAAACTGAAGAAGGAGTTGTGATCAATGCAATCATGCCAGATGTTGAGTATCCTCAAGATGAATCGGTGAAGTCTGTTGGTTATTCATCTTCTATGTCTTGTTATGCGGGACAGACGATTGCGCCTAGGGCACCATATCCAGAACTTTATGTCGCTTCTTTGGCAAATCAGCGAACTCGTGGCCGAAGTTATCAAAATCAGCACCCAAATCAGAACAGGCCTTGTAACAACTTGGAACGAAGGAATGCTCCTTCTCACCCAGTGCCTGTGCCGTATAGCCATATTCTACCATCTTTGATCCGGAATTCTTTGGTGGAACCTAAAGCTCTTAAGCATGTGCCAGAACCTTACCCTCCCGGGTATAATCCCCACACTCAGTGTGGTTACCATGGTGGATCTCCAGGGCATTCAACTGAAGATTGTAAAGCTTTTCAGGCAAAAGTACAACAGTTGATCGACGAAGGGTGTATTTCCTTTCCAAGAGGAGTTTTGGTTGTTCATGACAATTTCTCGGCTGTCTAAGCTCGTAGATGCAGAGGTTATTTGCAAGAAGCCAGTGGTCCTGACAGGCAGACGTCCTCAGCATTGGCAGTCCTCAGGCTTTTTTATCATTTGCATTTGTAGTTTCTTTTCTGTTAGTTACTACTTGCTGTTAAACATTGTTTGTTTCGAATGGTAATATTGATAAAGTGACTATGCATTTTTCTGAATTAATCATGTCGATGTCGCTCATTTATTGCATTGCACCGACACTTGCATTTTATTCACTCCACTTTGTCACTGTGATTAGCAAAGATTGGAGGGGGATGACGAAACTGAATACTCATAACCGATGATCGTATGCTTTCAGATAAAACCTTGCCGATGACGTACAAGGCAGTGTTTCTAATCCCCAAACACTGGAGATATAAGGAGTTAGACCCTTGCTAACCACTTCAAGCCAAGAAGTAGAGGTTTCTTTCGGACTTTTGAACCCTCACGCCATAACCCGGGGCAGGGTAGTTGTCAGTTAGCTTGACCGAGCGTTCAAGTCTTATAGAGGAGTGTTGCCTTTCAAGGACCAACCACATCTTATTTTTTCCCCAGAGGTCGTACCTCATCAACCACAATGGTTAAACCTCACCAATCAGGGGTGAAATAGTTGCAATCCTTTCGGAGCAATCAAGACAACCAGTGTCGCACGACTTGTTCTAAGAAGAAAAGAAAGAAATAAGAAAGCCCGCTAAGTAAAAAGAAAAAGAAAAAAAGCTGGAAAGCTAATACTTAGGCAAAAATTAGGGCATCCGCTGGACTTCAAAAGAAAAATCGAAAAGAACTCAAAAGGAGTCAGTCCAGGAAAAAATTAGGGAATCAAAAGAATGAAAAAGAAAGGATATAAAGAGAAAAAATCCTCGAACAAGGACAAAGTCGTGTGGATACAAACACCGAAAACAAAAAAGGAGTAACTGTCGCTCCGAAAACCTTGTAAGTTCCTACTATTCAACATACCTCTCGAAGAGGCGAGCGCTCGAGCCAAGTTAACTGAACTTTAGGATCGGAGATCATCACGTAGAAGGGGTGGGTACAAATCATAATTTGAGCCAAATATCCTTTGTTTTACGAACCGTGAACCCGACCACGATACAACCCTTAAAAGACCTAATTGAGGCAGGGTTTATTCTGAAAGCGCATTACAATAAGGTTGAGTAAGCTGACTCCTACATGATTTGCTAGTCTTATCCTTGTTGTATTTTTCACTGATCATATCAGCACTACGTTTGAACTCTGGTTCATTCGTCACTCACAATCATGACACGTAAATGAGTGACAACACAATTTTTTTCAAAATCTGCATGAACACTGCATTAAAATTACCATTCGGGAATAAACAATTTTATTTGCAAGTCAGTAGTTGACAGGAAGGAAATTCCAACAGGGACCAATTGAACAGGACTGAATAATTCAGCAGTCTGGATCAGAATGGTATGTTGTGAAACCCTGTGAATCTGGGGCATTGACTTCCAGTGAGTTCAGAATCAGTGGGTCTGAGGACAAGTCCCGAAGCGTCGGTTGAATATGGGACAGTTTATTTGAGAAGCAGTTGATCAGAAATGAATCTTCTCGAGAGCCAATCCGGGGCAATTATCCAAAATGCTGTGATTTGAGGATAGATCCTTCCGGTGTGTGATCAGATCAGGTTAAGTCGCTCAACGCTCGTTCAGGGGAAAGTCACTTCAGAGATAGTGAAACCAACTATGTCGATAGTTATTTAAATTGAGGATGAATTCTTCCGTTGTACAGATACCGGGGCAAAGCCATCTCAAGGGCGTATTGTAGCAAGCTTCTTTCTGTTCAAAGTGAGTTTTCCAAGAGTTGGATTGGAGCGAGTTGAGTTGCACTGGGGCAAGTTGTTCAAGTGAGTTTGTTCACCTTAGCAAGAGTGGAGTATCGTGGAATCGTGTCATTACCCTCGTCAAAAAAAAAACATGAACCTTCGAAAAAGACCTTGTCGTCGTTGGATCATTATCCTACCGTTTTAACTTGTTACTTGACAGACCCTTGTAACCTTGCCATTTCCAAAGCCCAGTTCTCGCCTGGAAAATCGGTAACCAGTTCTCGTCTGGTCCACCTTTCCGTAAATACCAGTTCTCGTCTGGTACCTGTTATTTTTCAACCAGTTGTTGTCTGGCCAACCTTTCCGTAAACATCAGTTCTCGTCTGATGTATGTTAGCTTTCAACCAGCCCCGTCTGGTCACCGTCTCTTTAACCTATTTGTTGCATTAGTTCTCGTCTGGTGCATGTCAGCTTCCAAACCAGCCCCGTCTGGTCGTTCTTTCCCTAACCTATCATCCGGTCATCCTCGTCTGATGTTCCAACCGTAAATTCGTTCTCGTCCGATAACCTAACCTATTTTTGCTATCAGTTCTCGCCTGGTAGTCCATCCTTGAACGCTAGCCCCGTCTAGCATTTTCCCTTTAAAACCACTTTGTTAATAACCTATTTTCATTCGTAAACTAGAAAAAGCCTAAAAAATACCCGACACGATAATTCCTAGTAACTCGCACGGTGTCACGTTCCCCGATACAAAGCTCGATTGATATCGGTTTCCTAATTAATGTTAAATCAGGGTTACTCTCCTCAGCAGATAGAAGTCACGTATAGTCCTCAAAATAGTTGAGATCGCAGTTATTCCTCCTCAGAATAGGATCAGGAGTATCCTCAGCAGGTCAGAATGGATATCCCTGACAGCAGGGGCATTCTCAGCAGTGAGCTGTGCACAATTAACCCCAGTTTGGTTAAGCCCCACAAAGTACAATCAGGTTGTCAAGGGTTTAGAAAGAGCGTCCTCGTGCAGGGTCGTCCTTCCCTCCTCCAGCAGGTTGTCATTCCTCCGGCAGGTTGATCATCCTCTACGAGTTCGTAACGATGAATTTGTGAGCCATCCCTCAGCAGGATTGTTTCTTCCCTATGGCAGTTGGTCTCACTTTTCCAGCATTTATTTTGCTGAGATGATTCTATGATACCCGGTACCCCTCAGTGGAGTTGACGTTGCCCTCGGCATTATTTTGCCAAGCGGTTTTAGACCCGGTGTTCTCTGGCAGCTTGAGCTTGCATTTGCACTTGCATATATCGTTATGTTTGCATATATACCAACACATAGCATCTCCAGGCTGTATGGGGCATTGCATCTATACAAACGCATAACATCTACATGTCGTATGGGGCATTGCATCATTTCCAAACATATGCATTTCGAAACACAAATCAAATTGGTTAACCTTTTGCTTTCAGGCGTGTTTTCTCAGCAGGAGTATGGAGTTCTAGCTCAGATTTACTACCAGGTATTCGAGGTCTCGCCGTGATACATGTGATGATACAGTTCTCGTTATTATCCCCCAAAGAGTTGCTTGTTGAAGTTTCTCTTATCCGGTCAGCAGAGCGTCCTTCCAGGTTTGCTGTCACGGTAGCATTTCAGGGCTTCATGAGTCAAGATTTTAGAAGTGGTCACTTGTTGTCGAAACGGGTGTCGGGCAGTTATTTTCAGAATATCCCCAGTGGGGTTAGCTACTACCAAGAATAGGGAAGGAAGCTATATCCAAGATGGATTTTCCCGTATGAAACAGGTGGACGAACTTCCCTGTATGAATCAGGCAGATGGATTTTCCTGTAAGAATCAGGCAGATGTATTTTCCCGTATGAAGCAGGCGGATGACCTTTTCCTGTATGAATCAGGCAGATCGATTTTCCCGTATGAAGCAGGCGGATGAACTTTTCCTGTATGAATCAGGCAGATGGATTTTCCCGTATGAAGCAGGCGGATGACCTTTTCCTGTATGAACAGGCGGATGGATTTTCCCGTATGAAGTAGGCGGATGACCTTTTCCCGTATGAAGCAGACGGATGAACTTTCCGGTATCCAGATAGATGATTCTCTCGTGATAGATAGAGTATGTGAGTTGTGTTTCGATATTTGAGAAAAGTGTTTTCCCCAAGGAAGTCGCCGTGATTTCCTCGTGTTGACGCAATATTACTGGCCCCAGTAGAGCCCTCCTCAAAGTCGTTTGTGGGTTGGGACCAACGGAGTTAGCTACTGCAGAGATAACCAGAGTTTCCTGTGTTTAGACAGATGATCTGCCCGTATGGATAGGAGGATGGAGTTTCATGTGACTAGACAGAAATGTTTCCCCAGCGAAGTCGCCGGGATTTCTCTGTGTTGACGGAATATGGAGTCCTGACGTGGACAAAGTTCTATTCTCGTGTTGTTGAGATTTCTTCGGGTTGACGAAATGTGAGTCCTGACGTGGACCGATTGGTGTTTAGTTATGATTTGGCGAATTTGGTTCTCCTCTTGTGTTGACAAGGTTAGTCCAGTTGTGGACGGAGGGGTTCGGTACCTGTGGCGTCACATAGGTGGTTGATGTTGGAATCAGAGTTATTGTCAGACGTTGAATCAATTGTTGCCGTAACAACCAGATTCGGTTCATTGAACGTTGCTTCTCAAGCAGTTTTGCAGTTTAACTCCACGGTTGGCAAATTTCAGGGTTTCTTTGGTATTCAACCGTCTCATACCTCAATTGTTTGAAGGTCGTTCGTTCTTCACCCAGTCGGGTCCAAGCCGTTTGAATAGGGGCAGCTGTTGCACCCCAAAATTTGACCAACCGGTTCCCACATCTGGTTTATGTTTCGACGCATTTTACATTTGCATTCGCATACCGGATATGTTGCATTTTCTCAATCATATTGATTTTATCGGGATTACAGCCCTGTTTTCACATTTCGGAGGTTTTAGACCGGTTCAGATGATCGGAGTTTCGGTTCTTGCCGCTTGTTTCGATCTGGTCTCGCGTTCCCTTTTAATTGAATTAATTGCTTTTATTGCATTTTTTAGAACTTTATAGTCTTTTCTAGATTTAAATAGATTTTATTTGGATTTTTTAGAATATAGTTTCTTTTATGGTTTTTAGAATCTTAATAGGTTTATTTGTTTTTAGAATAATATAGTATTTTTTTAGATTAATAGATAAATAGGTTTATTAATAGTTTTCTAGGATTTTAATAGATTTTAATAGAATAAATAGTTTTAATAGATTTTTAGAATATTAGATATAAGTTTTTTAGTATTAAATAGAATAGT
This sequence comes from Lathyrus sativus, assembly GCA_963859935.3. Lineage (NCBI taxonomy): Eukaryota > Viridiplantae > Streptophyta > Magnoliopsida > Fabales > Fabaceae > Lathyrus > Lathyrus sativus. The sequence goes on from OZ012735.1 coordinate 435,211,560, forward strand.
ATAGATTTAATTAGGTTTTTTTAGATATTAAACAGGTTTTGATATAATATTTTTAGATATAGATTCAATAGATTTTTTAATTGAATAAAATTTAAATAGATTTTTTGGATATTTGAATAGATTTTAATATAGATTTTTTTAATCAGACTTTATTAGTGTTATCATTTTTAGATGTTAATGGGATCATTAGGGTCAGCTTTTATTAATTGGTAGTATTAATTTTTGTATTAATTGAGTCATTAGCCATTTAATATTCGTTAGCTTGCATTAATGATGTTTACTTCATTAATCAGTCTTAATCTTAGTGGGCCATTATCCAGAATTTGCAGAAAGCCCAAGTCCATTCGTGCCACTTGTCACTATATAGTGTAGTCCACGCGTGCTTCTCTCGGATGGCCACCTCATTTCTACCTCACTCAGAATCCGCCAACACATCATCCACTCAGTCTCTCTCTCTCAGAGCATTCGCCACCTCACACCACGTATCACTCTCTTGCTCTGCCACCTCTCCCCACTGCCACACGTGTCCTCATCTCTCTCTCCTCTGCTTGCAAGAGTGACACCTGCATTCCACTACTAAAGCCTCACCGCCGGCCATGCATGCGCCGGAGGTCAGCCCTAACTACTCACCGGAGCCACCGCAACCGTCGCCAGAGGCTCGCTGGAAACTGCAAAATCACTGGAAAATTCATCACTTCTTCATCTTTTTTCCAGATCATCAAGAACACACCGTGTGTTCATCGTCAATAATCATCAACAGCATTCAACAACCGTCTTGCTCATCTCTTTTCCAGAAAATCCTTCAATGGTTCATGCACTTTCCAAATCCGTTCAGGAAGATCCATCCGTATTCGTCCTCGTTCGTCCAGATTCAATGACGTTCATCAATATCGTAGCCGTTTTTCCAGATTTCCTCGATGATTCTCAAGATCTTCATCCTCTTCGTGAGGACTTTCAAGATGTGCATCTGGAATTTCCAGATTTCGTCAACGCCTTCAAGAACTCAAATTCCAACATTCCACATCATCCTTCATCAAACATATTCAGGAAGATCTTCATAAGATCTTAGACGCTCATCATCTTCCTCGATCTATCACCACAATTTTCCAGATCTGCATGTGTTTTCATCATTTCTTCATCAGAGATATTCAATAATTTGTAACAAATCTCCATCAGGTTATCCAGATTTCCTCAAAGAACATTCAACATCTTCATGTTCTTCAATCATCTCCGGAATAATCTTCATCAGAAGAGCGATCTTCATGGATCTTCATCCACGCGTTCATCATTCGATATCCGATCTTCATCAAAGATCCATTCAAATCGTCATCAAACGTCTTACGAGATTCAAGATCCTTCGTTGTTAGAATGTGTTGATTTGTCGTTTTTATTTCATTCATTTGTTTTAAAGTTTGTAAAGACGAAGGAGAAAGAAAGGTTATGTGGGAGACAGAAGTTTGAACGGCGATTGAGAATGAAAGTTTGAGGGAGAAGGAGCTACGGCGCCGTTAGGGTTTTTGGGAGGAGAAGTGTGAACAGTGAGTTTGAGAGAAGAGATGGCTTAGGGTTTTCGGAGTGTGAGAGAAATGAGAGAATGGACCTGAATGCTTGGTCATTGGGCCTCAAGCCCACCTGCGTTTTTGGCACCCAGCGTTTTTTTCTGCATTCCCCCGTTTTTCCTTTTTTTTCTTTTTTCTTTTGAAGTGATATTGGGCTGGGCCCATTCTCTTTTTACTGGACACACCCTCCGTTTTTTCTTGTTCACCCCCCACTCCGTTTATTGTTTTGGTGGGCTGGGCCCTGTTTTTTGATGTTGTATCCCTTGTAACTACTAATGCACCCCCTGTAGTTTTTTTGTATTTCCTTTATTTTTCTTGTATTGTTTTTAATGCATTTAATGGATTTCTTAGATAATATTTTCATTTAAGGAAATTAGTTTAATTTTCTTTTAAGAAGATTTAGGAAATTAGTTTAATTTTCTTTTAAGAGAATTTAGGACTTAGTTAATTTCTTGTTAAGGAGATTTATAGATTTAATTCTTTTTAGGATATAGTTTCCTTAGGAGATTATTTTTGCCGTATTTTAGGAGTAGACTTTTATTTTCGTTTTGTCGTTGGATTTCTCTCCTATTTTCTTTTTCTATCCGATTTTATTCTCGATTTTATTTCTGGCTGGCCGTGTGACACGATTCAATTGGAGAATGATTTTCGATATCATTTCTCTATCTTGTCTTTGACACGGATATCAACACGCTACCTCTCAGAGTTCGATTTCTCGTATAAGTCGAACCATGACGGTCTAAGCATTACATTGTTCTTGATTCGAGCGTCATCATCAAGGATCCAGAGAGGAGAAGATTGGAATGGAGCTTGCGCGCATGTCAGGAGCCTAGGAGCTGCTTCGTTCAACATCATCATCTTATTCAAGTCTTCAGGCAACCGTCGAGTGTTGTGAGCTGCATCGTTAGATACGGAGGAAATGGCAGTTGACGAGTTTCTTCTTAGGTTCTTGCGTGTGTGTCCCGGGTTCCTTCCCGTTTAGGCGTAGGCCTGATTCCTCTTTGTTCTCGCCCCCGTGCGATCGAAACTCCTTTTCTCTCGCGTTCAGGCGATTGAGACCCCTTCTCTTTCTCTCGTGCAATCGAGACTCGTTTTCCCGTCGAACTACGTTTGCTCTGATCTCTCGTACTAGACGAGAGTACGTAGGCATAGGATGCGATATCCTAGCGAGCTCCCTTTTTCCCGTTTCCCAGTTTAGCTGTAGTAGGCTGAACTACAGCTGCTCTGATTTCTCATATCGAATGAGAATATGTAGGCATAGGATGTGATATCCTAGCGAGCACACTAACAACTAACCTCTTTGTTCTCTCGCTGCCGTGCGATCGAGACTTTCCCGCTGACGACTGATGTTTCCCTTTCTCTTGCCCTTGCGCATTTGAGACCAGACCGTAGTTCTAAGTTCCCGTAGGTTCCCGTACCTTTCAAGCCAACTTAATCTCTCACCCCTGTGTGATCGAGAACACCCTGTCTAGCCGTAGTTATCCTGAACTACATAAGCTCTGATCTTTCACGCTGTGTGGAAGTACGTAGGCTCAAGACGCGAAGTCTTGGCGAGCCAATTCCCTGTAGTTTCCCGAACTACGATGACTCTGACTTTCTGTCTTGATAATACGTAGGCATAGAGTGCAATGCTCTATCGAGTTAGTTTCTTTCCGTTTAGACTTAGCAGCCGTAGATAGATTATTTTTGCCTCCTTTAGACAAACCAAGCAAGCGTGGATCCCGTCGAGTACGACGGACGTGAGGGGTGATAATGCCTTCCCCTTGCGTAACCGACTCCCGAATCCAGGATTTGGTTGCGATGACCATTCCTTTCCCGTCTTTGCGGTAGGTTTACTTCGAGCGTTTCCTTTCCCGCCTTTGGGATAAATAACGCACGGTGGCGACTCTTCTGTTTAGCCGGCGCCGATTTTCGCAGTAGCGACAGCCGTCTCAAACCATAGTTGAGAAAAACATTTGACCTAGCCGTTAGGCATCTGTTAAATAAAGAGGCATCAAACCCGAAGGCTGGCACAACACGAAGTTGAGTGGAACATCTGACCTCGCCGTCAGGCATTTATTAAATAAACAGGCATCGAACATGAAGGTCGGCTCAACACGAAGTTCATAGGAATATCTGACCTCGCTATCACAGATCTGTTAAACAAACAGGCATCAAACACGAAGGTCGGCTCAACCCAAAGTTGAGAAGAACATCTAGCCTCGATGTCAGGCACTGTTAAACAAATAGGCATCGAATTTGATGGCCAACTCAACCTGAAATTGATAAGAACATTAGACCTCGCCGTCTGGCATCTGTTAAACAAACAGGCATTAAACCCAAAGGCCGGCTCAACAAGAAGTTGAGAGGAACATTTGACCTCGCCGTCAGGAATCTGTTAAATAAACAGGCATCGAACCCGAAGGGCGGCTCAACACAAAGTTGAGAAGTACATCTGACCTCGCCGTCAGAGATCTGTTAAACAAACAGGCATCGATCCTGGAGGCCGGCTCAACCCGAACTTGAGAAGAACATTTGACCTTACTGTCAGGCATCTGTTAAACAAACAAGCATCGAGATTGATGGTCGGCTCCTCCCAAAGTTGAGAAGAACAAGCGACCTCGTTGTCAGGCATCAGTTAAACAAACAGGAATCGAACCCGAAGGATGGCTCAAACCGAAGGTGATAAGAACATCTGACCTCGCCGCCAGGCATCTGTTCAACAAATAGGCATCGAACACGAAGTCCCGCTCAATACGAAGTTGAGAGCAACATCTGACCTCGCCGTCAGGCATCTATTAAACAAACAGGCATCGAACCTAAAGGGCGGCTCAACCCGAAGTTGAAAAGAACATCTGACCTCGCTGTCATTCATCTGTTAAACAAACAGGCATCGAAGCTGAAGGCCGGCTCAACTCGAAGTTCATAGGAATATATGACCTTGCCGTAAGGCATCTGTTAAACAAATAGGCATCTAACACGAAGTCCCGCTCAACACTAAGTTGAGAGCAACATTTGAACTTGCCGCCAGGAATTTGTTAAGCAAACAGGTATCGAACCAGAAGGCCGACTAAACACGAAGTTGAGAGGAACATCTGACCTCGCTGTTAAGCATATGTTAAATAAACAGGCATCGAACCCGAAGGTCAGCTCAACCAAAAGGTTAAAAGAACATTTGACCTCGCCGTCAGGTATATGTTAAACAAACAGGCATCAAAAACGAAGGCCGGCTCAACTCGAAGTTGAGAAGAACATCTGACCTTGCTGTCACACATCTGTTAAACAAACAGGCATCGAATTTGATGGCCAGCTCAACCCAAAGTTGATAAGAACATTAGACCTCGACATCAGGCATCTGTTAAAAAAATAGGCATCGAACCCGAAGGCTGGCTCAACAAGAAGTTGAGAGGAACATTTGACCTCGCCGTCAGGCATCTGTTAAACAAACAGGAATCGAACCCAAAGGCCGGCTCAAACCGAAGGTGAGAAGAACATCTGACCTCGCCGCCAGGCATCTGTTAAACAAATAGGCATCGAACACGAAGTCCCGCTCAACACGAAGTTGAGAGCAACATCTGACCTCGCCGTCAGGCATCTGTTTAACAAACAGGCATCAAACCCCTAGGCCAGCTCAACACAAAGTTGAGAGGAAAATTTGACCTCACCGTCAGGCATCTGTTAAACAAACAGGCTTTGAACCCGAAGGGCGGCTCAACCCGATGTTGAGAAGAACATCTGACCTCGCTGTCAGGCATCTGTGAAACAAACAAGCATTGAACCCGAAGGCCGGATCAACACGAAGTTCATCGGAATATCTGACCTCGCTGTAAGGCATCTGTTAAACAAATAGGCATCTAACATGAAGTCCCGCTCAACACGAAGTTGAGAGTAACATCTGACCTCGTCACCAGGAATTTGTTAAACCAACGGGCATCGAACCTGAAGGCCGGCTCAACACGAAGTTGAGAGGAACATCTGACCTCTCCGTCAAACATATGTTAAATAAACAGGCATCGAACCCGAGGCCGGCTCAACCAAAAGTTGAGAAGAACATTTGACCTCGCCGTCAAGCATATGTTAAACAAACAGGCATCGAACCCGACGACACAGGCATCGAACCCACAGCACAACAAGTATGATACAATTTGGAAACTAAAATACGAAAGTAAATAAAGATAAAGCACATATATACGCACACCCAAAAGAAAACACACAAATAGTAGGATTGACTCGCATTAGGGATATTCCTATCCCCAGCAGAGTCGCTAGCTGTCGCTACTGCGAAAAAAGGAGGCCGACAATGACTAACTGAGTTGCCACCAATTGTTATTTATCCCAAAGAGGGGAAAGGAAACGATCGGAAAAAACCTAACAAAAACGGGAAAGGACGAGGTCATCCGAACCAAATCCTAGGTTCGGGAGTCGATTACGCAAGGGGAAGGTTTTGGCACCCCTCACGTCCGTCGTACTCAACGGGATCCGCGCATGTGTTGTCTATCTAAAAGGGTGTATAAACTATCTAGCTAAAGGCTTATGGACAAAAGAAAAAGAACAAAGGACTGACTCGGCAGATCATCGCCGCTCTGTGCCTACGTACTCCCTCGTGCAATGGGAAAATCAGAGTCAACGTAGTTTGACAAACTACGAATAAAGAAGGGGGGAAGGTTGCTCGCTAAGACGTCGCATCTTATTCCTACGTACTTTCATCTTGTATGAAAGATCAGAGCAAACGTAGTTCGGGCTAACGAGAACACAGGTTGTTCAAAAGTTTTACCCGATTAGGGTTAACAGACAGTTCTAGCAGTTTGGTGTATGCAACTCGACCATTGGAGACTTAGGTGTTACTGTTTGCGATAGGACTGAAATTTAACAACACTCTTGTTTATGAAAAGGTTTTCCTGATTAAGATCCCGAAGGATAAAATGGTTTGAAGTGTTTTTGTGTTTTTTAGAGAAGAAGTATTTTGAATTAGAGTGTTCATAATGCATGTTGTAACAAAGTCTAAACCCTAGGATCGAATGCATCGCATATCGTCCTAAGGACGTATACTAAACACTCTAGGAAATTGAGAGGTAACCACTCAATCACCATTTCCCAAGTATAAGGCTCATGGAACAATATTCATTATCTTTATTAAGTGGATTGAAGTTGTTTGAAGATGAGGAGGGAAAGGGACAAACTAAAGGGGGACTAGACCAAACCCTAGAGGTTTTCATGCAAAGTGCACCTAAAGTTGGGATTACAAAAGGGAAACACCTACCTAATGTTGTCATGCATGGTTAGAACCCTAATCTCTATCATAACCTCTCTTAAACAAGAGAGATTAGAAATCCTAAAGTAAGGAAGACAAAAGAAGAAGAAAGAACAAAATAAAACATGCCAATAAGGGAATGCATACATGGAATGCACAAGTAGGATGAAAGTGGGAGGAAAACATGTGTGGGGCAGTAGCCACCACAAGCTCATATCAACCAAGCATGCATATGAGGATGCAAAGAGAAAAAGAGAGAGATGCATCAAAGGCAAACAAACAAGTGTGACAAAAACAATGAGAAAAAGTCCTCATGGATTCATCACTTTAGGTAAGCTTCATGTTCCTCCTAAGGAGGGACCAACCTACCTTAAATGACACCCAAGGTCATTGGACAGAATGGAGTATGAGGAAAGAGTGCACAAATGCAAAAGCAAACACATCACAAGAGAAAGCAAGCATATGCACAAAGGAAAAGCAAGAAAGCTCCACATGGAAACCCTAATCAAAAGACTCAAGAAATGAACACAAATGAGCAACCAAAAAGAATTGTCATGACCTAAAATTGAACCAAAAACATCCTTAACATGTTAGCAACATGAATTACAAGGCATTGAAAGCTCAAGGGATCCAAAAATGTGATATCCAAGTCAAACTAGGTCAAGATGTGTGTGGGAACCTCCCTTGGAGATGACTTAACTTGCAAGTCATCTCAAAATTAGGAAAAAGGCTCAACAAATACCAAATAAAATGCACATGATAGCCAAACAAGTTGGCAAACAGAAAGCAAGGGCATAAGGCCAATATCCCCTCAAAGCACCATCAAAAGAAAATTAAATTCAAGATGTACCACTTTGAAATGGGAAAATCGAGGGTCAAAAGGAAAGCACCAAAAAGTCAACCCTAAAGTCAACCAACCAGAGGCAAAATGGTCCTCAAGAATTGTTCAACTCATCAAGAGTATGAGGAACAATTTTCATTCATTGGACCAAAGGGGAAAGGGAGAAACAGTTAAAAGATCACACAATGTCATAATTTAATTCAAATAAAACCTCTCCAATTAATTAATTCATTTTTAAATGAAAAATAATCTGAAAAAATAAAATAAAAAGTCTATAAAATAAAAGACATTTTAAAGAGCCTGAAAAGTATTTTTGATGAATTTTATTAATTGGAGATTATTTTTAAATGAATTAAATTGAAACAAGAACAAAACAGAAAAAATAAAAGAAAATAAAAAGAAATGAATCCCTGCCACTTCGGGTGATCGCTCCTGCTCCCACAACATTCTCTGTTGACTCCACAGGAAGACTCTTCAAATCTATCTTCTGACCATTACAATACACCTCAGCTCCGTAGTTCCACGGAATCGCTTTGGTGCTTTCATAAGGCACAGGTCCTTCTTTGGTGATAGTGATTGTTGGTGGCCTAGGAGGCGCTGAGATAGTTATAGTCTTATATGGGATCGAGATTGTAGCGACCTCATCCCTCTCTTCACTTACTTCCTCAACAGGTTTCTTTTTTGTGGTTCATTCAAACTGCAACGTCCCCTCATCTATCATTCCTTGGATACACCTTCTCCAATCAACGCATCCCTCAGGATGACTTAAGCATTCAACACAGTCCTCACTGCAGCCTAGGAATACACCTCCTCCCAGCAATTTGTCTTTCACAAACTTCAATGGAATTTTCAACTCGTTCACATCCATTATCAAGTCTAAATCCTCCTCCATCAAAATAGCACCAACCCTAGCCTGTCCATGGTTTGGCATAGGGTTCTGCACAACGTTAGGTGCATCATGAGAAAAATTTATTGCTTTGCTGTCATTGAGGTCTTGCAGATTGTGTTTAAAAGCATTGCAATCGTCAATAGAGTGACCAGGCACCCGAGAGTGAAACTCGGAACGAGCATTTGCGTCATAGCCAGGTGGGGGAGGACTTGTCAAAGGAGCTAGAGTCCTTTTCTGAATTAATTGCAGCTGTAATAAAGTCTGAAGCACCTGAGAGTATGGCATCGGTGGAGTGTCAAATACTCTATTCGGCCTAGCCCTATCAGGGTACCTCCTATAACATTGTTGGTTTTGTTGTTGTGGCTGATACTGTCTTTGCTGTTATCGTTGTTGCGGTTGTTGTTGTTGTGGCACAGGAATAGTAACACTGGCAACTTGCTGTTGGCGATAATGGTTTTGTGACTGACCCCTTCCTCTTCCTCTAGAACTTGTCACTGAGTTAACGTCACCTTCACGCTTCTTGTTCCCAAATAACTTCTTTCCTCCCCCTCCAGCTGAGGGTACTTCTCCCGCCTGAATCTTTCCGAGCTTGATGCCTTTTTCCACCCTTTCACCGGTGATTATCCAGTCTGAAAAACTTCCTGACATACTGCTAATCAGTTTTTCATAGTACACCCCCGGTAAAGTAGCAACAAACATGTCAACGAGCTCACGCTCTACCATGGGAGGCTGCACTCTAGCAGCAAGCTCTCGCCGCCTCTGGGCGTACTCTTTAAAGCATCCGTTATTCTTTTGGGAAAGATTCTGCAACTAGACTCTATTTGGTGCAAGGTCACTGTTGTACTGATAGTGCGTTACAAAAGCTTCGGCTAGGTTTTTCCAGTTGCGGATGTTAGTGGGCTCCATCCCCATGTACCACTCCAAAGAGGGACCGGACAGGCTGTCCTGGAAAAAGTGCATCAAGAGTTTTTCATCATCCGAGTACGCGGACATCTTTCTATAATACGAGCGCAGGTGAACCCTCAGGCAAGTAGTGCCTTTGTACTTATCGAAGTCAGGCACTTTGAATTTGTGAGGCACTCTCAAGCCTGGAATCAGCCCCAAGTTAGACATATCCAGCCCCATGGAGTTTTGGCATTCAAGAGATCTCATCTTCTCTTCAATCATTTTAATCCTTTTATCAGCCTCAGAAGGAACTTCAGCAGTTATAAATCTTGGCGAGAACAAATCCTCCTGCCTATCCTCATTCCAGGTGTGGTCCATGCTACCATGTACAACACCTGTGGTGTTGAGACCAAAGCCGTTTCCATTTCCATTACCCTCATTAGCAAAACCAGCATGATTAAGACCTATCGCAGTTCCAACACCAGCAGCGTGACCACCCCCTCCAGCAGTAGGGATGACTAAAGTTGGCATAGAATTGTCTCCATGAGGAGTTTCTATATAAGGAGGGTTAGAAGTAATCCCGCCGTGTAACACTCCATCATTATCAACTCGTGCAATCAGAGGTTGCACTAAAGTCTGAAGTTGCGCCTGGCCACTAGCTACCCCTTGCATGACCTCTATCAGCTACGCCATATGATCTCTCATCTCTTGTATTTCTACCTGCATCTGATCCATTAGCCTTTTCTGGTTTCCTCTGGTACCGTAGTGGTGAGTTATCTGATCTGCAATCCTGAAACACTAGTGGCACAAGAAACGAGATAAGGGTAACAGTTCCGATGCACCTGCAAATGCGAGAAACATGCTAAAATGAAAACTTGTATATATGAAAACAAGGAAATTTCCCCCATGATTCTAGTTTCGGGGTAACAACCGAGACGATGGAGAGCCCCACAGACAAGCATAGAATAAAGACTCCTCATATATACAAACATAAGCCCACATGCAAAGTACAAACATCAAATAAGTATGCACAGAAAAGGACCTCAACCAACAGGTCTGGTGATGGACCAAACAAGAAGTCTAAGCTACAAAATACAAAGGAAAAGATCAGGCTGGGTGGCGAGACTGGAACTCCCTCAGTAACGCCTGTGTCTCCGGATGGTCTGGCCTAGTGAGCAAACCACGTATGAGCAACTCCTGCTGACTGATGGTGGACTGAAGATCCTCGACCGAGTCCTCCTTCCCAAAAACCTCCTCAAGTCTACGGCTCTTAGCATTAGCTCCATCTCTATGATACTCCAAGGTTGCAAGCGCTTCATATAGTTTGCAGTCACTATGTTTCCTGAGCAAAGCTTCCTTTGAGATCTCCTCATCTTTAGCTCTGAGCTGAGCCTTCATCTTGTTGATCTGTGACTTCAAGTGGTCTTCACGTTGCTTGCTGTTAGACATGGCAGCATTCCATTGAGCCTCAAACTTGGAAATCCGCAAATAGGCTCTATTCAGCTCTTGCTTTTTAGTAGCAAGCACACTACTAACAACATTTATGTCTAAACCCAACCGTTTTCTATCGCTCACTCCTTAGTCAAGTTTGTTCCCAACTGATTCACCAGCTCAGTTTGCTTCTTCAAAGAATAAGTTGCTTCGTTCCTCTCACTTCTGAGTTGAGCAATCGCATTCTCCAACTCTTCGTTTGTCTTCTGTAACTCTTCTTTTTCACGACATACATGATTATACCTTTGGATGTCCATTGTAGTAGGCACCTCAATCACGGGAGGGAAAACAGGCTCCACTGGAGGATATGGCATCAAGAACTTCATGGCCCTCTCATGAATCCAAGGCACATAAGGGTCATATGCCTGACTATTGCTCTTTCCTAATAATGCTTTGCCTCTCCTATGGATACTTCACCAAACAAGTTCAAGTCTAATCAAATAATCACCCTCTAACAAACCCGTGAGATACAGAGATTCCTGTATCTCTTCCTCTTTTGGAGCGTCTCTGAGAGCATATCCGAACTGTCGTACCAACAAAGAAGGGTTATAGTTGACGCACCCTTTCCTTCCGACCAGGGGGACGTTAGGAAATCCGCCGCAACTATAAATAATGTTTGTGCCAAGGATGTCTCTATCAAACCCAATAACATCCTTGGCAGTCAGGCCTATCATCCTCTCAGACCACTCTGAGGTAGCAACAGTGTCCATAAACTGACCAGTCTTAGGCATATGACTCATCAACCATCTATAAAGCAAAGGAACACAACATGAGACGTTCTTCCCCCTTCGGTTTTCATTATTGTGGTGCACAGAATGATAAATGTTTCCTAGGAGTGTAGGGACCTGGTTCCCTGAGGCTAGCAGGTAGAAGGCATCCATGTCTACGAAGTCTGGAAGGTTCGAAAACAAAACAATGCCATAAATGCAAAGTGCCAGAATACCACTAAACACAATCCAGCAGCCATTCTTAGCGAACTTCTGAGCTTTCTCAACAAGAAACGGTAACAGAAAACCATAAGTTCCTTTCCTCTCAACTAGCTTTCCCTTTAACTCTGCAGCGTCCAAATGTAATATAGCAGCGAGCACAGCCAGATCAGGCTCCGCATTTGTGTGGACAAAAGGCATCTGATCACGGATAGGTACCCCCAACATATCAGAATACACTTCCAAAGTAGGCGCCAAAACAAAATTCGAAAAGACAAAGCATCTCAACTGGGCATCGTAGAACTGCAAGAGAGTGTAGATACCAGTGACCTCAAAGGATGAAGGCTTGCAGACACATCTGGCCAGTCTCCCATAATCTTGTCAAAACTGTTCCATCACATTCCCTTCAGCCATAGAAATCAGACTCCTCAAAGAACTGACATCTGGGGTAGGAAACCTGTAAGCAACTGTCCTTTTCAAGGGCTCCTCAAAGAACTGACATATGGGGTAGGAAACCTCGAAGAACATAGCCTCTAGAATCAGGAGGGAAATATGCACCTGCAACATAAATACATGTTAACGAAGAGATGCAAATGAAGATGCAAATGCAACAGAGGATCAAGCTTGTTGTGCTGTAGCTTGAGAAGAACCAGCGCTTCGCTTTAGTACCGACAAATCACTGACATAAGAACCCTTTTGTACCATGAACACAGGTTCACACTGTAAAGAACCGGGTAGTCTGGAGGTCAAGGTTTCCTGCATGACCCACCCACTCACAGGTATGGACCTATCCACTGACAAGGTTCGGCATCCTATGTGTTCATCAGCATCACAGACTTTCGAGAAATGATGATACGTTCACCATCTCTGGTTTGGCATCATCACCCCTTGAAGAAGCCTCACTTAGCTGAATCCCAAATGATCGGTCCCTAGAGTCGACAACCCTCAAATCCAAATTCCAGTTGGATCCTAAGGATTGGAAATGAACTCGTCAAAGAGAATCTCGTCCGAGCGTGAATTTCATGGGGAACTGTGTCCGCTGAGCAAACAGGTCCACCCACTAGTCTCCACTACTAATACTAGGTTTATACTCAAGCACAGGTCCGGCTTATCTCTCAATGGAACTTCCCTCCCCACAACACAGCAAGTATGATACAATGTGGAAAGTAAAATGCAGAAGTAAATAAAGTTAAATCACATATATACGCACACCCAAAAGAAAACACACAAGCGCTAGGATTGACTCGCATAGTGGATATTCCTGTCCCCAACAGAGTCGCCAGCTATCACTACTGCGAAAAAAGGAGGTCGACAATGACTAATAGAGTCGCCACCTATGGTTATTTATCCCAAAAAGGGGAAAGGAAACGATCGGAAAAAACCTGACGATAACGGGAAAAGACGAGGTCATCGCAACCAAGTCCTAGGTTCGGGAGTCGATTACGCAAGGGGAAGGTATGAGCACCCCTCACGTCCGTAGTACTCGACGGGATCCGCGCATGTGTTGTCTATCTAAAAAGGTGTATAAACTATCTAGCTAAAGGCTTATGGACAAAAGAAAAAGAACAAATGACTAACTCGGCAGAGCATCGCCGCTCTGTCCCTACGTACTCCCTCGTGCAATGGGAAAATCAGAGTCAACGTAGTTTGACTAACTACGGCTAAAGAAAGGGGGAAGGTTACTCGCTAAGACGTCGCGTCTTATGCCTACGTACTTTCATATGGTATGAAAGATCAGAGCAAATGTAGTTCGGGCTAACAAGAACACAGGCTGTTAAAAAGTTTTACCCCATTAGGGTTAACAGACAGTTCTAGCAGTTTGGTGTATGCAGCTCGACCATTGGAGACTTAGGCGTTACTGTTTGCGATAGGACTGAAAGTTAACAACACTCTTGTTTATGAAAAGGTTTTCCTGATTAAGATCCCGAAGGATAAAATGGTTTGAAGTGTTTTTTTGTTTTTTAGAGAAGAAGTATTTTGAATTTGAGTGTTCATAATGTATGTCGTAACAAAGTCTAAACCCTAGGATCGAATGCATCGCATATCGTCCTAAGGACGTATACTAAACACTCTAGGCAATTGAGAGGTAACCACTCAATCACCATTTCCCAAGTATAAGGCTCATGGCACAACATTCATTATCTTTATTAAGTGGATTGAAGTTGTTTGAAGATGAGGAAAGAAAGGGACAAACTAAAGGGGGACTAGACCAAACCCTGGAAGTTTTCATGCAAAGTGCACCTAAAGTTGGGATTACAAAAGGGAAACACCTACCTAATGTTGTCATGCATGGTTAGAACCCTAATGTCTATCATAACCTCTCTTAAACAAGAGAGATTAGAAATCCTAAGGGAAGGAAGACAAAAGAAGAAGAAAGAACAAAATAAAACATGCCAATAAGGGAATGCATACATGGAATGCACAAGTAGGATGAAAGTGGGAGGAAAACATGTGTGGGGAAGTAGCCACCACAAGCTCATCTCAACCAAGCATGCATATGAGGATGCAAAGAGAAAAAGAGAGAGATGCATCAAAGGCAAACAAACAAGTGTGACAAAAACAATGAGAAAAAGTCCTCATGGATTCATCACTTTAGGTAAGCTTCATGTTCCTCCTAAGGAGGGACCAAGATACCTTAAATGACACCCAAGGTCATTGGACAGAATGGAGGATGAGGAAAGAGTGCACAAATGCAAAAGCAAACACATCACAAGCGAAAGCAAGCATATGCACAAAGGAAAAGCAAGAAAGCTCCACATGGAAACCCTAATCAAAAGACTCAAGAAATGAACACAAATGAGCAACCAAAAAGAATTGTCATGACCTAAAATTGAACCAAAAACATCCTTAACATGTTAGCAACATGAATTACAAGGCATTGAAAGCTCAAGGGATCCAAAAATGTGATATCCAAGTCAAACTAGGTCAAGATGTGTGTGGGAACCTCCCTTGGAGATGACTTAACTTGCAAGTCATCTCAAAATTAGGAAAAAGGCTCAACAAATACCAAATAAAATGCACATGATAGCCAAACAAGTTGGCAAACAGAAAGCAAGGGCATAAGGCCAATATCCCCTCAAAGCACCATCAAAAGAAAATTAAATTCAAGATGTACCACTTTGAAATGGGAAAATCGAGGGTCAAAAGGAAAGCACCAAAAAGTCAACCCTAAAGTCAACCAACCAGAGGCAAAATGGTCCTCAAGAATTGTTCAACTCATCAAGAGTATGAGGAACAATTTTCATTCATTGGACCAAAGGGGAAAGGGAGAAACAGTTAAAAGATCACACAATGTCATAATTTAATTCAAATAAAACCTCTCCAATTAATTAATTCATTTTTAAATGAAAAATAATCTGAAAAAATAAAATAAAAAGTCTATAAAATAAAAGACATTTTAAAGAGCCTGAAAAGTATTTTTGATGAATTTTATTAATTGGAGATTATTTTTAAATGAATTAAATTGAAACAAGAACAAAACAGAAAAAATAAAAGAAAATAAAAAGAAATGAATCCCTGCCACTTCGGGTGATCGCTCCTGCTCCCACAACATTCTCTGTTGACTCCACAGGAAGACTCTTCAAATCTATCTTCTGACCATTACAATACACCTCAGCTCCGTAGTTCCACGGAATCGCTTTGGTGCTTTCATAAGGCACAGGTCCTTCTTTGGTGATAGTGATTGTTGGTGGCCTAGGAGGCGCTGAGATAGTTATAGTCTTATATGGGATCGAGATTGTAGCGACCTCATCCCTCTCTTCACTTACTTCCTCAACAGGTTTCTTTTTTGTGGTTCATTCAAACTGCAACGTCCCCTCATCTATCATTCCTTGGATACACCTTCTCCAATCAACGCATCCCTCAGGATGACTTAAGCATTCAACACAGTCCTCACTGCAGCCTAGGAATACACCTCCTCCCAGCAATTTGTCTTTCACAAACTTCAATGGAATTTTCAACTCGTTCACATCCATTATCAAGTCTAAATCCTCCTCCATCAAAATAGCACCAACCCTAGCCTGTCCATGGTTTGGCATAGGGTTCTGCACAACGTTAGGTGCATCATGAGAAAAATTTATTGCTTTGCTGTCATTGAGGTCTTGCAGATTGTGTTTAAAAGCATTGCAATCGTCAATAGAGTGACCAGGCACCCGAGAGTGAAACTCGGAACGAGCATTTGCGTCATAGCCAGGTGGGGGAGGACTTGTCAAAGGAGCTAGAGTCCTTTTCTGAATTAATTGCAGCTGTAATAAAGTCTGAAGCACCTGAGAGTATGGCATCGGTGGAGTGTCAAATACTCTATTCGGCCTAGCCCTATCAGGGTACCTCCTATAACATTGTTGGTTTTGTTGTTGTGGCTGATACTGTCTTTGCTGTTATCGTTGTTGCGGTTGTTGTTGTTGTGGCACAGGAATAGTAACACTGGCAACTTGCTGTTGGCGATAATGGTTTTGTGACTGACCCCTTCCTCTTCCTCTAGAACTTGTCACTGAGTTAACGTCACCTTCACGCTTCTTGTTCCCAAATAACTTCTTTCCTCCCCCTCCAGCTGAGGGTACTTCTCCCGCCTGAATCTTTCCGAGCTTGATGCCTTTTTCCACCCTTTCACCGGTGATTATCCAGTCTGAAAAACTTCCTGACATACTGCTAATCAGTTTTTCATAGTACACCCCCGGTAAAGTAGCAACAAACATGTCAACGAGCTCACGCTCTACCATGGGAGGCTGCACTCTAGCAGCAAGCTCTCGCCGCCTCTGGGCGTACTCTTTAAAGCATCCGTTATTCTTTTGGGAAAGATTCTGCAACTAGACTCTATTTGGTGCAAGGTCACTGTTGTACTGATAGTGCGTTACAAAAGCTTCGGCTAGGTTTTTCCAGTTGCGGATGTTAGTGGGCTCCATCCCCATGTACCACTCCAAAGAGGGACCGGACAGGCTGTCCTGGAAAAAGTGCATCAAGAGTTTTTCATCATCCGAGTACGCGGACATCTTTCTATAATACGAGCGCAGGTGAACCCTCAGGCAAGTAGTGCCTTTGTACTTATCGAAGTCAGGCACTTTGAATTTGTGAGGCACTCTCAAGCCTGGAATCAGCCCCAAGTTAGACATATCCAGCCCCATGGAGTTTTGGCATTCAAGAGATCTCATCTTCTCTTCAATCATTTTAATCCTTTTATCAGCCTCAGAAGGAACTTCAGCAGTTATAAATCTTGGCGAGAACAAATCCTCCTGCCTATCCTCATTCCAGGTGTGGTCCATGCTACCATGTACAACACCTGTGGTGTTGAGACCAAAGCCGTTTCCATTTCCATTACCCTCATTAGCAAAACCAGCATGATTAAGACCTATCGCAGTTCCAACACCAGCAGCGTGACCACCCCCTCCAGCAGTAGGGATGACTAAAGTTGGCATAGAATTGTCTCCATGAGGAGTTTCTATATAAGGAGGGTTAGAAGTAATCCCGCCGTGTAACACTCCATCATTATCAACTCGTGCAATCAGAGGTTGCACTAAAGTCTGAAGTTGCGCCTGGCCACTAGCTACCCCTTGCATGACCTCTATCAGCTACGCCATATGATCTCTCATCTCTTGTATTTCTACCTGCATCTGATCCATTAGCCTTTTCTGGTTTCCTCTGGTACCGTAGTGGTGAGTTATCTGATCTGCAATCCTGAAACACTAGTGGCACAAGAAACGAGATAAGGGTAACAGTTCCGATGCACCTGCAAATGCGAGAAACATGCTAAAATGAAAACTTGTATATATGAAAACAAGGAAATTTCCCCCATGATTCTAGTTTCGGGGTAACAACCGAGACGATGGAGAGCCCCACAGACAAGCATAGAATAAAGACTCCTCATATATACAAACATAAGCCCACATGCAAAGTACAAACATCAAATAAGTATGCACAGAAAAGGACCTCAACCAACAGGTCTGGTGATGGACCAAACAAGAAGTCTAAGCTACAAAATACAAAGGAAAAGATCAGGCTGGGTGGCGAGACTGGAACTCCCTCAGTAACGCCTGTGTCTCCGGATGGTCTGGCCTAGTGAGCAAACCACGTATGAGCAACTCCTGCTGACTGATGGTGGACTGAAGATCCTCGACCGAGTCCTCCTTCCCAAAAACCTCCTCAAGTCTACGGCTCTTAGCATTAGCTCCATCTCTATGATACTCCAAGGTTGCAAGCGCTTCATATAGTTTGCAGTCACTATGTTTCCTGAGCAAAGCTTCCTTTGAGATCTCCTCATCTTTAGCTCTGAGCTGAGCCTTCATCTTGTTGATCTGTGACTTCAAGTGGTCTTCACGTTGCTTGCTGTTAGACATGGCAGCATTCCATTGAGCCTCAAACTTGGAAATCCGCAAATAGGCTCTATTCAGCTCTTGCTTTTTAGTAGCAAGCACACTACTAACAACATTTATGTCTAAACCCAACCGTTTTCTATCGCTCACTCCTTAGTCAAGTTTGTTCCCAACTGATTCACCAGCTCAGTTTGCTTCTTCAAAGAATAAGTTGCTTCGTTCCTCTCACTTCTGAGTTGAGCAATCGCATTCTCCAACTCTTCGTTTGTCTTCTGTAACTCTTCTTTTTCACGACATACATGATTATACCTTTGGATGTCCATTGTAGTAGGCACCTCAATCACGGGAGGGAAAACAGGCTCCACTGGAGGATATGGCATCAAGAACTTCATGGCCCTCTCATGAATCCAAGGCACATAAGGGTCATATGCCTGACTATTGCTCTTTCCTAATAATGCTTTGCCTCTCCTATGGATACTTCACCAAACAAGTTCAAGTCTAATCAAATAATCACCCTCTAACAAACCCGTGAGATACAGAGATTCCTGTATCTCTTCCTCTTTTGGAGCGTCTCTGAGAGCATATCCGAACTGTCGTACCAACAAAGAAGGGTTATAGTTGACGCACCCTTTCCTTCCGACCAGGGGGACGTTAGGAAATCCGCCGCAACTATAAATAATGTTTGTGCCAAGGATGTCTCTATCAAACCCAATAACATCCTTGGCAGTCAGGCCTATCATCCTCTCAGACCACTCTGAGGTAGCAACAGTGTCCATAAACTGACCAGTCTTAGGCATATGACTCATCAACCATCTATAAAGCAAAGGAACACAACATGAGACGTTCTTCCCCCTTCGGTTTTCATTATTGTGGTGCACAGAATGATAAATGTTTCCTAGGAGTGTAGGGACCTGGTTCCCTGAGGCTAGCAGGTAGAAGGCATCCATGTCTACGAAGTCTGGAAGGTTCGAAAACAAAACAATGCCATAAATGCAAAGTGCCAGAATACCACTAAACACAATCCAGCAGCCATTCTTAGCGAACTTCTGAGCTTTCTCAACAAGAAACGGTAACAGAAAACCATAAGTTCCTTTCCTCTCAACTAGCTTTCCCTTTAACTCTGCAGCGTCCAAATGTAATATAGCAGCGAGCACAGCCAGATCAGGCTCCGCATTTGTGTGGACAAAAGGCATCTGATCACGGATAGGTACCCCCAACATATCAGAATACACTTCCAAAGTAGGCGCCAAAACAAAATTCGAAAAGACAAAGCATCTCAACTGGGCATCGTAGAACTGCAAGAGAGTGTAGATACCAGTGACCTCAAAGGATGAAGGCTTGCAGACACATCTGGCCAGTCTCCCATAATCTTGTCAAAACTGTTCCATCACATTCCCTTCAGCCATAGAAATCAGACTCCTCAAAGAACTGACATCTGGGGTAGGAAACCTGTAAGCAACTGTCCTTTTCAAGGGCTCCTCAAAGAACTGACATATGGGGTAGGAAACCTCGAAGAACATAGCCTCTAGAATCAGGAGGGAAATATGCACCTGCAACATAAATACATGTTAACGAAGAGATGCAAATGAAGATGCAAATGCAACAGAGGATCAAGCTTGTTGTGCTGTAGCTTGAGAAGAACCAGCGCTTCGCTTTAGTACCGACAAATCACTGACATAAGAACCCTTTTGTACCATGAACACAGGTTCACACTGTAAAGAACCGGGTAGTCTGGAGGTCAAGGTTTCCTGCATGACCCACCCACTCACAGGTATGGACCTATCCACTGACAAGGTTCGGCATCCTATGTGTTCATCAGCATCACAGACTTTCGAGAAATGATGATACGTTCACCATCTCTGGTTTGGCATCATCACCCCTTGAAGAAGCCTCACTTAGCTGAATCCCAAATGATCGGTCCCTAGAGTCGACAACCCTCAAATCCAAATTCCAGTTGGATCCTAAGGATTGGAAATGAACTCGTCAAAGAGAATCTCGTCCGAGCGTGAATTTCATGGGGAACTGTGTCCGCTGAGCAAACAGGTCCACCCACTAGTCTCCACTACTAATACTAGGTTTATACTCAAGCACAGGTCCGGCTTATCTCTCAATGGAACTTCCCTCCCCACAACACAGCAAGTATGATACAATGTGGAAAGTAAAATGCAGAAGTAAATAAAGTTAAATCACATATATACGCACACCCAAAAGAAAACACACAAGCGCTAGGATTGACTCGCATAGTGGATATTCCTGTCCCCAACAGAGTCGCCAGCTATCACTACTGCGAAAAAAGGAGGTCGACAATGACTAATAGAGTCGCCACCTATGGTTATTTATCCCAAAAAGGGGAAAGGAAACGATCGGAAAAAACCTGACGATAACGGGAAAAGACGAGGTCATCGCAACCAAGTCCTAGGTTCGGGAGTCGATTACGCAAGGGGAAGGTATGAGCACCCCTCACGTCCGTAGTACTCGACGGGATCCGCGCATGTGTTGTCTATCTAAAAAGGTGTATAAACTATCTAGCTAAAGGCTTATGGACAAAAGAAAAAGAACAAATGACTAACTCGGCAGAGCATCGCCGCTCTGTCCCTACGTACTCCCTCGTGCAATGGGAAAATCAGAGTCAACGTAGTTTGACTAACTACGGCTAAAGAAAGGGGGAAGGTTACTCGCTAAGACGTCGCGTCTTATGCCTACGTACTTTCATATGGTATGAAAGATCAGAGCAAATGTAGTTCGGGCTAACAAGAACACAGGCTGTTAAAAAGTTTTACCCCATTAGGGTTAACAGACAGTTCTAGCAGTTTGGTGTATGCAGCTCGACCATTGGAGACTTAGGCGTTACTGTTTGCGATAGGACTGAAAGTTAACAACACTCTTGTTTATGAAAAGGTTTTCCTGATTAAGATCCCGAAGGATAAAATGGTTTGAAGTGTTTTTTTGTTTTTTAGAGAAGAAGTATTTTGAATTTGAGTGTTCATAATGTATGTCGTAACAAAGTCTAAACCCTAGGATCGAATGCATCGCATATCGTCCTAAGGACGTATACTAAACACTCTAGGCAATTGAGAGGTAACCACTCAATCACCATTTCCCAAGTATAAGGCTCATGGCACAACATTCATTATCTTTATTAAGTGGATTGAAGTTGTTTGAAGATGAGGAAAGAAAGGGACAAACTAAAGGGGGACTAGACCAAACCCTGGAAGTTTTCATGCAAAGTGCACCTAAAGTTGGGATTACAAAAGGGAAACACCTACCTAATGTTGTCATGCATGGTTAGAACCCTAATGTCTATCATAACCTCTCTTAAACAAGAGAGATTAGAAATCCTAAGGGAAGGAAGACAAAAGAAGAAGAAAGAACAAAATAAAACATGCCAATAAGGGAATGCATACATGGAATGCACAAGTAGGATGAAAGTGGGAGGAAAACATGTGTGGGGAAGTAGCCACCACAAGCTCATCTCAACCAAGCATGCATATGAGGATGCAAAGAGAAAAAGAGAGAGATGCATCAAAGGCAAACAAACAAGTGTGACAAAAACAATGAGAAAAAGTCCTCATGGATTCATCACTTTAGGTAAGCTTCATGTTCCTCCTAAGGAGGGACCAAGATACCTTAAATGACACCCAAGGTCATTGGACAGAATGGAGGATGAGGAAAGAGTGCACAAATGCAAAAGCAAACACATCACAAGCGAAAGCAAGCATATGCACAAAGGAAAAGCAAGAAAGCTCCACATGGAAACCCTAATCAAAAGACTCAAGAAATGAACACAAATGAGCAACCAAAAAGAATTGTCATGACCTAAAATTGAACCAAAAACATCCTTAACATGTTAGCAACATGAATTACAAGGCATTGAAAGCTCAAGGGATCCAAAAATGTGATATCCAAGTCAAACTAGGTCAAGATGTGTGTGGGAACCTCCCTTGGAGATGACTTAACTTGCAAGTCATCTCAAAATTAGGAAAAAGGCTCAACAAATACCAAATAAAATGCACATGATAGCCAAACAAGTTGGCAAACAGAAAGCAAGGGCATAAGGCCAATATCCCCTCAAAGCACCATCAAAAGAAAATTAAATTCAAGATGTACCACTTTGAAATGGGAAAATCGAGGGTCAAAAGGAAAGCACCAAAAAGTCAACCCTAAAGTCAACCAACCAGAGGCAAAATGGTCCTCAAGAATTGTTCAACTCATCAAGAGTATGAGGAACAATTTTCATTCATTGGACCAAAGGGGAAAGGGAGAAACAGTTAAAAGATCACACAATGTCATAATTTAATTCAAATAAAACCTCTCCAATTAATTAATTCATTTTTAAATGAAAAATAATCTGAAAAAATAAAATAAAAAGTCTATAAAATAAAAGACATTTTAAAGAGCCTGAAAAGTATTTTTGATGAATTTTATTAATTGGAGATTATTTTTAAATGAATTAAATTGAAACAAGAACAAAACAGAAAAAATAAAAGAAAATAAAAAGAAATGAATCCCTGCCACTTCGGGTGATCGCTCCTGCTCCCACAACATTCTCTGTTGACTCCACAGGAAGACTCTTCAAATCTATCTTCTGACCATTACAATACACCTCAGCTCCGTAGTTCCACGGAATCGCTTTGGTGCTTTCATAAGGCACAGGTCCTTCTTTGGTGATAGTGATTGTTGGTGGCCTAGGAGGCGCTGAGATAGTTATAGTCTTATATGGGATCGAGATTGTAGCGACCTCATCCCTCTCTTCACTTACTTCCTCAACAGGTTTCTTTTTTGTGGTTCATTCAAACTGCAACGTCCCCTCATCTATCATTCCTTGGATACACCTTCTCCAATCAACGCATCCCTCAGGATGACTTAAGCATTCAACACAGTCCTCACTGCAGCCTAGGAATACACCTCCTCCCAGCAATTTGTCTTTCACAAACTTCAATGGAATTTTCAACTCGTTCACATCCATTATCAAGTCTAAATCCTCCTCCACCAAAATAGCACCAACCCTAGCCTGTCCATGGTTTGGCATAGGGTTCTGCACAACGTTAGGTGCATCATGAGAAAAATTTATTGCTTTGTTGTCATTGAGGTCTTGCAGATTGTGTTTAAAAGCATTGCAATCGTCAATAGAGTGACCAGGCACCCGAGAGTGAAACTCGGAACGAGCATTTGCGTCATAGCCAGGTGGGGGAGGACTTGTCAAAGGAGCTAGAGTCCTTTTCTGAATTAATTGCAGCTGTAATAAAGTCTGAAGCACCTGAGAGTATGGCATCGGTGGAGTGTCAAATACTCTATTCGGCCTAGCCCTATCAGGGTACCTCCTATAACATTGTTGGTTTTGTTGTTGTGGCTGATACTGTCTTTGCTGTTATCGTTGTTGCGGTTGTTGTTGTTGTGGCACAGGAATAGTAACACTGGCAACTTGCTGTTGGCGATAATGGTTTTGTGACTGACCCCTTCCTCTTCCTCTAGAACTTGTCACTGAGTTAACGTCACCTTCACGCTTCTTGTTCCCAAATAACTTCTTTCCTCCCCCTCCAGCTGAGGGTACTTCTCCCGCCTGAATCTTTCCGAGCTTGATGCCTTTTTCCACCCTTTCACCGGTGATTATCCAGTCTGAAAAACTTCCTGACATACTGCTAATCAGTTTTTCATAGTACACCCCCGGTAAAGTAGCAACAAACATGTCAACGAGCTCACGCTCTACCATGGGAGGCTGCACTCTAGCAGCAAGCTCTCGCCGCCTCTGGGCGTACTCTTTAAAGCATCCGTTATTCTTTTGGGAAAGATTCTGCAACTAGACTCTATTTGGTGCAAGGTCACTGTTGTACTGATAGTGCGTTACAAAAGCTTCGGCTAGGTTTTTCCAGTTGCGGATGTTAGTGGGCTCCATCCCCATGTACCACTCCAAAGAGGGACCGGACAGGCTGTCCTGGAAAAAGTGCATCAAGAGTTTTTCATCATCCGAGTACGCGGACATCTTTCTATAATACGAGCGCAGGTGAACCCTCAGGCAAGTAGTGCCTTTGTACTTATCGAAGTCAGGCACTTTGAATTTGTGAGGCACTCTCAAGCCTGGAATCAGCCCCAAGTTAGACATATCCAGCCCCATGGAGTTTTGGCATTCAAGAGATCTCATCTTCTCTTCAATCATTTTAATCCTTTTATCAGCCTCAGAAGGAACTTCAGCAGTTATAAATCTTGGCGAGAACAAATCCTCCTGCCTATCCTCATTCCAGGTGTGGTCCATGCTACCATGTACAACACCTGTGGTGTTGAGACCAAAGCCGTTTCCATTTCCATTACCCTCATTAGCAAAACCAACATGATTAAGACCTATCGCAGTTCCAACACCAGCAGCGTGACCACCCCCTCCAGCAGTAGGGATGACTAAAGTTGGCATAGAATTGTCTCCATGAGGAGTTTCTATATAAGGAGGGTTAGAAGTAATCCCGCCGTGTAACACTCCATCATTATCAACTCGTGCAATCAGAGGTTGCACTAAAGTCTGAAGTTGCGCCTGGCCACTAGCTACCCCTTGCATGACCTCTATCAGCTACGCCATATGATCTCTCATCTCTTGTATTTCTACCTGCATCTGATCCATTAGCCTTTTCTGGTTTCCTCTGGTACCGTAGTGGTGAGTTATCTGATCTGCAATCCTGAAACACTAGTGGCACAAGAAACGAGATAAGGGTAACAGTTCCGATGCACCTGCAAATGCGAGAAACATGCTAAAATGAAAACTTGTATATATGAAAACAAGGAAATTTCCCCCATGATTCTAGTTTCGGGGTAACAACCGAGACGATGGAGAGCCCCACAGACAAGCATAGAATAAAGACTCCTCATATATACAAACATAAGCCCACATGCAAAGTACAAACATCAAATAAGTATGCACAGAAAAGGACCTCAACCAACAGGTCTGGTGATGGACCAAACAAGAAGTCTAAGCTACAAAATACAAAGGAAAAGATCAGGCTGGGTGGCGAGACTGGAACTCCCTCAGTAACGCCTGTGTCTCCGGATGGTCTGGCCTAGTGAGCAAACCACGTATGAGCAACTCCTGCTGACTGATGGTGGACTGAAGATCCTCGACCGAGTCCTCCTTCCCAAAAACCTCCTCAAGTCTACGGCTCTTAGCATTAGCTCCATCTCTATGATACTCCAAGGTTGCAAGCGCTTCATATAGTTTGCAGTCACTATGTTTCCTGAGCAAAGCTTCCTTTGAGATCTCCTCATCTTTAGCTCTGAGCTGAGCCTTCATCTTGTTGATCTGTGACTTCAAGTGGTCTTCACGTTGCTTGCTGTTAGACATGGCAGCATTCCATTGAGCCTCAAACTTGGAAATCCGCAAATAGGCTCTATTCAGCTCTTGCTTTTTAGTAGCAAGCACACTACTAACAACATTTATGTCTAAACCCAACCGTTTTCTATCGCTCACTCCTTAGTCAAGTTTGTTCCCAACTGATTCACCAGCTCAGTTTGCTTCTTCAAAGAATAAGTTGCTTCGTTCCTCTCACTTCTGAGTTGAGCAATCGCATTCTCCAACTCTTCGTTTGTCTTCTGTAACTCTTCTTTTTCACGACATACATGATTATACCTTTGGATGTCCATTGTAGTAGGCACCTCAATCACGGGAGGGAAAACAGGCTCCACTGGAGGATATGGCATCAAGAACTTCATGGCCCTCTCATGAATCCAAGGCACATAAGGGTCATATGCCTGACTATTGCTCTTTCCTAATAATGCTTTGCCTCTCCTATGGATACTTCACCAAACAAGTTCAAGTCTAATCAAATAATCACCCTCTAACAAACCCGTGAGATACAGAGATTCCTGTATCTCTTCCTCTTTTGGAGCGTCTCTGAGAGCATATCCGAACTGTCGTACCAACAAAGAAGGGTTATAGTTGACGCACCCTTTCCTTCCGACCAGGGGGACGTTAGGAAATCCGCCGCAACTATAAATAATGTTTGTGCCAAGGATGTCTCTATCAAACCCAATAACATCCTTGGCAGTCAGGCCTATCATCCTCTCAGACCACTCTGAGGTAGCAACAGTGTCCATAAACTGACCAGTCTTAGGCATATGACTCATCAACCATCTATAAAGCAAAGGAACACAACATGAGACGTTCTTCCCCCTTCGGTTTTCATTATTGTGGTGCACAGAATGATAAATGTTTCCTAGGAGTGTAGGGACCTGGTTCCCTGAGGCTAGCAGGTAGAAGGCATCCATGTCTACGAAGTCTGGAAGGTTCGAAAACAAAACAATGCCATAAATGCAAAGTGCCAGAATAGCACTAAACACAATCCAGCAGCCATTCTTAGCGAACTTCTGAGCTTTCTCAACAAGAAACGGTAACAGAAAACCATAAGTTCCTTTCCTCTCAACTAGCTTTCCCTTTAACTCTGCAGCGTCCAAATGTAATATAGCAGCGAGCACAGCCAGATCAGGCTCCGCATTTGTGTGGACAAAAGGCATCTGATCACGGATAGGTACCCCCAACATATCAGAATACACTTCCAAAGTAGGCGCCAAAACAAAATTCGAAAAGACAAAGCATCTCAACTGGGCATCGTAGAACTGCAAGAGAGTGTAGATACCAGTGACCTCAAAGGATGAAGGCTTGCAGACACATCTGGCCAGTCTCCCATAATCTTGTCAAAACTGTTCCATCACATTCCCTTCAGCCATAGAAATCAGACTCCTCAAAGAACTGACATCTGGGGTAGGAAACCTGTAAGCAACTGTCCTTTTCAAGGGCTCCTCAAAGAACTGACATATGGGGTAGGAAACCTCGAAGAACATAGCCTCTAGAA
The DNA here is from genome assembly GCA_963859935.3 of Lathyrus sativus. Taxonomy (NCBI): domain Eukaryota; kingdom Viridiplantae; phylum Streptophyta; class Magnoliopsida; order Fabales; family Fabaceae; genus Lathyrus; species Lathyrus sativus. The sequence goes on from OZ012735.1 coordinate 435,238,514, forward strand.
TCAGGAGGGAAATATGCACCTGCAACATAAATACATGTTAACGAAGAGATGCAAATGAAGATGCAAATGCAACAGAGGATCAAGCTTGTTGTGCTGTAGCTTGAGAAGAACCAGCGCTTCGCTTTAGTACCGACAAATCACTGACATAAGAACCCTTTTGTACCATGAACACAGGTTCACACTGTAAAGAACCGGGTAGTCTGGAGGTCAAGGTTTCCTGCATGACCCACCCACTCACAGGTATGGACCTATCCACTGACAAGGTTCGGCATCCTATGTGTTCATCAGCATCACAGACTTTCGAGAAATGATGATACGTTCACCATCTCTGGTTTGGCATCATCACCCCTTGAAGAAGCCTCACTTAGCTGAATCCCAAATGATCGGTCCCTAGAGTCGACAACCCTCAAATCCAAATTCCAGTTGGATCCTAAGGATTGGAAATGAACTCGTCAAAGAGAATCTCGTCCGAGCGTGAATTTCATGGGGAACTGTGTCCGCTGAGCAAACAGGTCCACCCACTAGTCTCCACTACTAATACTAGGTTTATACTCAAGCACAGGTCCGGCTTATCTCTCAATGGAACTTCCCTCCCCACAACACAGCAAGTATGATACAATGTGGAAAGTAAAATGCGGAAGTAAATAAAGTTAAATCACATATATACGCACACCCAAAAGAAAACACACAAGCGCTAGGATTGACTCGCATAGTGGATATTCCTGTCCCCAACAGAGTCGCCAGCTATCACTACTGCGAAAAAAGGAGGTCGACAATGACTAATAGAGTCGCCACCTATGGTTATTTATCCCAAAAAGGGGAAAGGAAACGATCGGAAAAAACCTGACGATAACGGGAAAAGACGAGGTCATCGCAACCAAGTCCTAGGTTCGGGAGTCGATTACGCAAGGGGAAGGTATGAGCACCCCTCACGTCCGTAGTACTCGACGGGATCCGCGCATGTGTTGTCTATCTAAAAAGGTGTATAAACTATCTAGCTAAAGGCTTATGGACAAAAGAAAAAGAACAAATGACTAACTCGGCAGAGCATCGCCGCTCTGTCCCTACGTACTCCCTCGTGCAATGGGAAAATCAGAGTCAACGTAGTTTGACTAACTACGGCTAAAGAAAGGGGGAAGGTTACTCGCTAAGACGTCGCGTCTTATGCCTACGTACTTTCATATGGTATGAAAGATCAGAGCAAATGTAGTTCGGGCTAACAAGAACACAGGCTGTTAAAAAGTTTTACCCCATTAGGGTTAACAGACAGTTCTAGCAGTTTGGTGTATGCAGCTCGACCATTGGAGACTTAGGCGTTACTGTTTGCGATAGGACTGAAAGTTAACAACACTCTTGTTTATGAAAAGGTTTTCCTGATTAAGATCCCGAAGGATAAAATGGTTTGAAGTGTTTTTTTGTTTTTTAGAGAAGAAGTATTTTGAATTTGAGTGTTCATAATGTATGTCGTAACAAAGTCTAAACCCTAGGATCGAATGCATCGCATATCGTCCTAAGGACGTATACTAAACACTCTAGGCAATTGAGAGGTAACCACTCAATCACCATTTCCCAAGTATAAGGCTCATGGCACAACATTCATTATCTTTATTAAGTGGATTGAAGTTGTTTGAAGATGAGGAAAGAAAGGGACAAACTAAAGGGGGACTAGACCAAACCCTGGAAGTTTTCATGCAAAGTGCACCTAAAGTTGGGATTACAAAAGGGAAACACCTACCTAATGTTGTCATGCATGGTTAGAACCCTAATGTCTATCATAACCTCTCTTAAACAAGAGAGATTAGAAATCCTAAGGGAAGGAAGACAAAAGAAGAAGAAAGAACAAAATAAAACATGCCAATAAGGGAATGCATACATGGAATGCACAAGTAGGATGAAAGTGGGAGGAAAACATGTGTGGGGAAGTAGCCACCACAAGCTCATCTCAACCAAGCATGCATATGAGGATGCAAAGAGAAAAAGAGAGAGATGCATCAAAGGCAAACAAACAAGTGTGACAAAAACAATGAGAAAAAGTCCTCATGGATTCATCACTTTAGGTAAGCTTCATGTTCCTCCTAAGGAGGGACCAAGATACCTTAAATGACACCCAAGGTCATTGGACAGAATGGAGGATGAGGAAAGAGTGCACAAATGCAAAAGCAAACACATCACAAGCGAAAGCAAGCATATGCACAAAGGAAAAGCAAGAAAGCTCCACATGGAAACCCTAATCAAAAGACTCAAGAAATGAACACAAATGAGCAAGCAAAAAGAATTTTCATGACCTAAAATTGAACCAAAAACATCCTTAACATGTTAGCAACATGAATTACAAGGCATTGAAAGCTCAAGGGATCCAAAAATGTGATATCCAAGTCAAACTAGGTCAAGATGTGTGTGGGAACCTCCCTTGGAGATGACTTAACTTGCAAGTCATCTCAAAATTAGGAAAAAGGCTCAACAAATACCAAATAAAATGCACAAGATAGACAAACAAGTTGGCAAACAGAAACCAAGGGCACAAGGCCAATATCACGTCAAAGCACCATCAAAAGAAAATAAAATCAAGATGTACCACTTTGAAATAGGAAAATCAAGGGTCAAAAGGAAAGCACCAAAAGTCAACCCTAAAGTCAACCAACCAGGGGAAAAATAGTCCTCAAGAACTGTTCAACTCATCAAGAGTATGAGGAACAATTTTCATTCATTGGACCAAAGGGGAAAGGGAGAAACAGTTAAAAGATCACACAATGTCATAATTTAATTCAAATAAAACCTCTCCAATTAATTAATTCATTTTTAAATAAAAAATAATCTGAAAAAATAAAATAAAAAGTCTATAAAATAAAAGACATTTTAAAGAGCCTGAAAAATCTTTTTGATGAATTTTATTAATTGGATATTATTTTTAAATGAATTAAATTGAAACAAGAACAAAACAGAAAAAATAAAAGAAAATAAAAAGAAATGAATCCCTGCCACTTCGGGTGATCGCTCTTGCTCCCACAACATTCTCTGCTGACTCCACAGGAAGAGTCTTCAAATCTATCTTCTGACCATTACAATACACCTCAGCTCCGTAGTTCCACGAAATCGCTTTGGTGCTCTCATAAGGCACAGGTCCTGCTTTGGTGATAGTGATTGTTGGTGGCCTAGGAGGCGCTGAGATTGTTATAGTCTTATATGGGATCGAGATTGTAGCGACCTCGTCCCTCTCTTCACTTACTTCCTCAACAGGTTTCTTTTTTACGGTTCATTCAAACTACAACGTCTCCTCATATATCATTCCTTGGATACACCTTCTCAAATCAACGCCTCCCTCAGGATGACTTAAGCAATCAACACAGTCCTCACTGCATCCTGGGAATACACCTCCTCCCAGCAATTTGTCTTTCACAAACTTCGATGGAGTTTTCAACTCGTTCACATCCATTATCAAGTCTAAATCCTCCTCCACCAAAAAAGCACCAACCCTAGCTTGTCCATGGTTTGGCATAGGGTTCTGCAGAATGTTAGGTGCATCATGAACAAAATTTATTGCTTTGATGTCAATGAGGTCTTGCATCGAACCCGAAGGGCGAATCAACCCAAATTTGAGAAGAACATCTGACCTCGCTGTCAGGCATCTATTAAACAAACATGCATCGAACCCGAAGGCCGACTCAACATAAAGTTCATAGGAATAAATGACCTCACCATCAGGCATCTGTTAAACAAATAGGCATCGAACACGAAGTCCCGCTCAACATGAAGTTCATAGGAATATTTGACCTTGCCGTCAGGGATCAGTTAATTAAACAGGCATCGAACACGAAGGCCGACTCAACCCAAAGTTGAGAAAAACATCTGACCTCGCTGTCAGGCATCTGTTAAACAAACAAGCATCGAATTTGATGGTCGGTTCAACCCGAAGGTGTGAAGAACTTCTGACCTCTCTGTCAGGCTTCTCTTGAACAAACAGGCATCTAACCAGACAGTCGGCTCAACCCGAAGTTCAGAAGAACATCTGACCTCGCCGTCAGGCATCTGTGAAATAATCAGGCATCGAGCCAGAAGACCGGCTCAACACGAAGTTGAGAGGAACATCTGACCTCGCTGTCAAGCATATGTTAACCAAACAGACATTGAACCCGAAGGCCGGCACAACCAAAATTTGAGAAGAACATATGACCTCGCCGACAGGCATCTATTAAACAAACAGGCATTGAACCCGAAGGTCGGCTCAACCTGAAATTGAGAAGAACATCTGACCTCACTGTCATGTATCTGTTAAACAAACAGGCATCGAACCCGAAGGCCAGCTCAACACGAAGTTGAGAGGAACATTTGACCTCGCCGTCAGGGATTTTTTAAACAAACAAGCATCGAACCCGAAGGGCGGCTCAACCCGAAGTTGAGAAGAACATTTGACCTTGTTGTCAGGCATATCTTAAACAAACAGGCATCGAACCCGAAGGCCGGCTCAACACGAAGTTCATAGGAATATCTGACCTCGCCGTCAGGCATCTGTAAAACAAATTTGCATCAAACACGAAGTCTCACTCAACACGAAGTTCATAGGAATTTCTGACCTTGCCGTCAGGGATATGTTAAACAGACAGGCATTGAACACAAAGGCCGGCTCAACCCGAAGATGAGAAGAACATCTGACCTCGCTGTCAGGCATCTGTTAAACAAACAGGCATCGAATTTGATGGTCAGCTCAACTCGAAGTTGAGAAGAACATATGACCTCTCCATCACGCATCTGTTAAACAAACAGGCATCGAACCCGACAGCCGGCTCAACCCGAAGTTGAGAAGAACATCTGACCTTGCCGTCAGGCATCTGTTAAACAAACAGGCATCGAACCCGAATACCGGCTCAACACGAAGTTGGGAAGTATATATTACCTCGCCGTCAGAGATCTGTTAAACAAAAAGGCTTTGAATCCGGAGGTCGGCTCAACCTGAAGTTGAGAAGAACATCTAACCTCGCTATCTGGCATCTGTTAAACAAATAGGCATCAAATTTAATGGCCGACTCAATCCGAAGTTGAGAAGAACATTTGAACTCATTGTTAGGCATCAGTTAAACAAACAGGAATCGAACCAGAAGGCCGGCTCAACCCGAAGTTGAGAAGAACATCTGACCTCGCCGTCAGGAATCTTTTAAACAAACAGGCATCGAACCCTAAGTCCGGCTCAACACGAAGTTGAGAAGTACATCTGACCTCGCCTTCAGGAATCTGTTAAACAAACAGGCATCGAACCCGGAGGCCGGCTCAAAACGAAGTTGTGATGAACATCTAACCTCACCGTATGACATTTGTTAAACAAACAGGCATCGAACCCGAAGGCTGGCTCAAAATTAATTTGAGAAGAACATCTGACTTCGCCGTCAGGTATCTGTTAAACAAACAGACATCGAACCTAAAGGTCGGCTCAAAATTAATTTGAGAAGAACATCTGACTTCGTCGTGAGGCATCTACTAAACAAACAGGCATCGAACCCAAAGGGTGGATCAACTAGAAGTTAACAAGAACATTAGACCTCGCCGTCAAGAATCTGTTAAAGAAACAAGCATCGAACCCGAAGGTCGGCTCAACACCAAGTTGAAAGGAACATTTGACCTCGTTGTCAAGCATCTCTTAAACAAACAGGCATCGAACCCGAAGAGGGGCTCAACCCGAAGTTAAGAAGAACATCTGACCTCGCTGTCAGGCATCTCTTAAACAAAAAGGCATCGAACCCAAAGGCCGGCTCAACACGAAGTTCATAGGAATATCTGACCTCGCCGTCAGGCTTCTGTTCAACAAATAGGCATCGAACACGATGTCCCGCTTAACACAAAGTTGAGAGCAACATCTGACCTCGCCGTAAGGGATTTATTAAACAAACAGGCATTGAACACGAAGGCCAGCTCAACCCGAAGTTTAGAAGAACATCTGACCTCGCTGTCAGGCATCTATTAAACAAACAGGCATCAAATTTGATGGTCGGCTCAACCCGAAGTTGAGAAGAACATAAGACCTCTCCGTCAGGCATCTGTTAAACAAACAGGCATCGAACCCGATGGCCGGCTTAACCCGAAGTTGAGAAGTACATCTGACCTTGCCGTCAGGGATCTGTTAAACAAAAAGGCATCGAACCCGAAGGCCGGATCAAATTGAAGTTGAGAAGAACACCTGACCTGGCCGTCAGGTATCTGTTTAACAAACAGGCATCGAACCCGAAGGCCGGTTCAACACGATGTTGAGAGGAACATTAGACCTCGCCGTCAGGCATCTGTTAAATAAACAGGCATCGAACCCGACTGGGGGCTCAACCCAAAGTTGAGAAGAACATCTGACCTCGCTGTTAGGCATATATTAAACAAACAAGCATCGAACCCGAAGGCCGGCTCAACACGAAGTTCATAGGAATATTTGACCTTGCCGTCAGGCATCTGTTAAACAAGTATCATTGAACACGAAGTCCCGCTCAACACGAAGTTGAGAGCAACATCTGACCTCGCCGTCAGGCATCTGTTTAACAAACACGCATCGAACCCGAAGGCCGACTTAACACGAAGTTGAAAGGAACATTTGACCTCGTTGTAAGACATCTGTTAGACAAACAGGCATCGAACCCGAAGGGCGGCTCAACCCGAAGTTGAGAAGAACATATGACCTCGCTGGTAAGCATTTGTTAAACAAACAGGCATCGAACTCGAAGGCCGGCACAACACGAAGTTTAGAGGAACATCTAACCTCGCCGTCAGACATATATTAAACAAACAAGCATCGAACCCGAAGGCCAGCTCAACCCGAAGTTGAGAAGAACATCTGACCTCACCGTCAGGCATCTGTTAAACAAACAGGCATCGAACCCGAATTCTGGCTCAGCACGAAGTTGAGAAGTACATCTGACCTTGTCGTCAGGGATCTGCTAAACAAAAAGGCATCGAACCCGGAGGCCTGCTCAACCTGAAGTTGAGAAGAACATCTGACCTCGTTGTCAGTCATCTATTAAATAAACAGGCATTGAACCTTAAGGCAGGCTCAACCCGAAGTTGAGAAGAACATCTGACCTCGCCGTCTGGTATCTATTATACAAGCTGGCATCAAACCCGAAGGCCGGCTCAACACAAAGTTGAGAAGTACATCTGACCTTGCCGTCAGGTATCTGTTAAACAAACAGTCGTCGAACCCGAAGGCCAGATAAAAATGAAGTTTAGAAGAACACCTGACCTCGCCGTCAGGTATCTGTTAAACAAACAGGAAACGAACCCGATGGCCGGTTTAACACAAAGTTGAGAGGAACATTAGACCTCGTCGTCAGGCATCTGTTAAACAAACAGGCATCGAACCCGACCGGGGGCTCAACCCGAAGTTGAGAAGAACATCTGACCTCGCTGTCAGGCATCTATTAAACCTACAGGCATCGAACCCGAAGGCCGGCTCAACACGAAGTTCATAGGAATATCTGACCTTGCCGCCAGGCATCTGTTAAACAAATAGGCATTGAACACGAAGTCCCGCTCAACACGAAGTTGAGAGAAACATTTGACCTCGCCGTCAGGCATCTGTTAAACAAACAGGCATCTAACCCGGAGGGCGGCTCAACCCGAAGTTGAGAAGAACATATGACCTTGCTGTTAAGCATCTGTTAAACAAACAGGCATCGAACTCGAAGGCCGGCACAACACGAAGTTTAGAGGAACATCTAACCTTGCCGTCAGACATATATTAAACAAACAAGCATCGAACCCGAAGGCCGGCTCAACACGAAGGTCATAGGAATATCTGACCTCGCCGTCAGGCATCTGTTAAACAAATAGGCATCGAACACGAAGTCCCGCTCAACATGAAGATCATAGGAATATCTGACCTCGCCGTCAGGGGTCTGTTAAACAAATCGACATCGAAAACGAAGGTCGGCTCAACCTGAAGTTGGGAAGAACATCTGACTTTACTGTCAGGCATCTGTTAAACAAAGAGGCATCGAATTTGATTGTCGGCTCAACCCGAAGATGTGAAGAACTTCTGACCTCTCCGTCAGGCTTCTGTTAAATTAAAAGACATCGAACCCGACGACCGGCTCAACCCGAAATTGAGAAGAACATCTGACCTCGCCGTCAGGCATCTCTTAAACAAACAGGCATCGAACCCGAAGGGCGGCTCGACCCGAAGTTGAGAAGAACATCTGACCTCGCTGTCAGGCACCTATTAAATAAACAGGCATCGAACCCGAAGGCCGGCTCAACATGAAGTTCATAGGAATGTATGACCTCGCCGTCAGGCATCTGTTAAACAAATAGGCATCGAACACGAAGTCCTGTTCAACATGAAGTTCATAGGAATATCTGACCTCGCCGTCAGGGATCAATTAATTAAATAGGCATCGAACACGAAGGCCGGCTCAACCCAAAGTTGAGAAGAACATCTAACCTCGCTGTCAGGCATCTGTTAAACAAACAAGCATCGAATTTGATGGCCGGCTCAACCCGAAGTTGTGAAGAACTTCTGACCTCTCTGTCAGGCTTCTCTTGAACAAACAGGCATCTAACCCGACGGCCGGCTCAACCCGAAGTTGAGAACACCATCTGACCTCGCCGTCAGGCATCTGTTAAACAAACAGGCATCGAACCCGAAGGCCGGCTTAACACGAAGTTGAGAGGAACATCTGACCTCGCCGTCAGGGATGTGTTAAACAAAAAGGCATCGAACCCGGATGCCGGCTCAACCTGAAGTTGAGAAGAACATATGACCTCGCTATCAGGCATCTGTTAAACAATCAGGCATCGAATTTGATGGCCGACTCAATCCGAAGTTGAGAAGAACATCTGAACTCATTGTCAGACATCAGTTAAACAAACATGAATCAAACCCGAAGGCCGGCTCAACCCGATGTTGAGAAGAACATCTGACCTCGCCGTTAGGAATCTGTTTAATAAACAGGCATCGAACCCGATGGCCGGCTCAGCAGGAAGTTAAGAAGTACATCTGACCTCGCCGTCAAGGATTTGTTAAACAAACAGGCATCGAACCCGAAGGGCGGATCAACCCGAAGATGAGAAGAACATCAGACCTCGCTGTCAGGCATCTGTTAAAATAAAGGAATGGAATTTGATTGTCGGCTCAACTCGAAGTTGAGAAGAACATATGACCTCTCCGCCACGCATCTGTTAAACAAACAGGCATCGAACCCGACGGCCAGCTCAACTCCAAGTTGAGAAGAACATCTGACCTCGTTATCAGGTATCTGTTTAACAAACAGGCATCAAACCCAAATACCGGCTCAACAATCAAGTTGGGAAGTACATATTACCTCGCCGTCAGGGATCTGTTAAACAAAAAGGCATCGAACCCAGAGGTCGGCTCAACCTGAAGTTGAGAAGAACATCTGACCTCGCTATCTGGCATTTGTTAAACAAACAGGCATCGAATTTTATGACGGGCTAAACCCGAAGTTGATAAGAACATCCAAACTCATTATTAGGCATCAGTTAAACAAACAGGAATCAAACCCGAAGGCCGGCTCAACCCGAAGTTGAGAATAACATCTGACCTCGCCGTCAGGAATCTTTTAAACAAATAGGCATCAAACCCTAAGGCCGACTCAACACGAAGTTGAGAAGTACATCTGACCACGCCTTCAGGCATCTGTTAAACAAACAGGCATCAAATCCGGAGGCCGACTCAACACGAAGTTGTGAAGAACATCTGACCTTGCCGTCAGGCATCTGTTAAACAAACAGGCATCGAACCCGAAGGCCGGCTCAACACGAAGGTCATAAGAATATCTGACCTAACCGTCAGGCATCTGTTAAACAAATAGGCATCGAACACGAAGTCCCGCTCAACATGAAGATCATAGGAATATCTGACCTCGCCGTCAGGGGTCTGTTAAACAAATCGACATCGAAAACGAAGGTCGGCTCAACCTGAAGTTGAGAAGAACATCTGACTTTACTGTCAGGCATCTGTTAAACAAAGAGGCATCGAATTTGATGGTCGGCTCAACCCGAAGTTGTGAAGAATTTCTGACCTCTCCGTCAGGCTTCTGTTAAATAAACAGGCATTGAACCCGACGGCCGGCTCAACCCGAAGTTGAGAAGAACATCTGACCTCGCTGTTTGGCATTTGTTAAACAAACAGGCATCGAACCCGAAGGGCGGCTAGACCCGAAGATGAGAAGAACATCTGACCTCGATGTCAGACATCTATTAAACAAACAGGCATTGAACCAGAAGTCCGGCTCAACATGAAGTTCATAGGAATATATGGCCTCGCCGTCAATAATCAGTTAATTAAACAGGCATCGAACACGAAGGTCGGCTCAACCCGATGTTGAGAAGAACATCTGACCTCGCTGTCAGGCATTTGTTAAACAAACAAGCATCGAATTTGATGGCCGGCTCAACCCGAAGTTGTGAAGAACTTCTGACCTCTCTGTCAGGCTTCTCTTGAACAAACAAGCATCTAACCCGACGGTCGGTTCAACCCGAAGTTGAGAAGAACATCTGACCTCGCCGTCAGGCAACTGTTAAATAAACAGGCATCGAACCCAAAGGCCGGCTCAAAATAAAGTTGAGAAGAACATATGACCTCACCGTCAGGTATATGTTAAAAAAACAGGCATCAAACCTGGACGTCGGCTCAACACGAAGTTGAGAGGAACATTTGACCTCGGCGTCAGGCATCTGTTAAACAAACAGACATCGAACCCGAAGGGGGGTTCAACCCGAAGTTGATAAGAACATCTGACCTCGCTGTGAGGCATCTGTTAAACAAATAGGCATCGAACCCGAAGGCTGGCTCAACACAAAGTTCATAGGAATATCTGACCTCGCCATCAGGTATATGTTAAACAAATAGGCTTTGAACACGAAGTCCCGCTCAACACGAAGTTGGGCAGTACATATGACCTCGCCGTCAGGGATCTGTTAAACAAAAAGGCATCGAACCCGGGGGCCGGCTCAACCTGAAGTTGAGAAGAACATCTGACCTTGCTATCAGGCATCTGTTAAACAAACAGGCATCGAATTTGATGGACGGCTCAACCCGAAGTTGAGAAGAACATCTGAACTCATTGTCAGGCATCAGTTAAACAAACAGGAATAAAAACTCGAAGGCTAGCTCAACCCGAAGTTTAGAAGAACATCCGACCTCACTGTCAGGCATCTGTTAATCAAACAGGCATCGAACCCGAAGGTCGGCTCAACACGAAGTTGAGAGGAACATTTGACCTCGTCATGAGGCAACTGTTAAATAAACAGACATCGAACCCGAAGGGGGGCTCAAACCGAAGTTGAGAAGAACATTTGACCTTGCTGTCAGGCATCTGTTAAACAAACAGGCATCGAACTCGAACGCCGGCTCAACACGAAGTTCATAGGAATATCTGACCTCGCCGTCAGGCATCTGTTAAACAAATAGGCATCGAACATGAAGTCCCGCTCAACACGAAGTTGAGAGCAACATCTGACCTCGTCGTCAGGCATCTGTTAAATAAACAGGCATCGAATACGAAGGTCAGCTCAACCCGAAGTTGAGAAGAGCATCTGACCTCGCTGTCAGGCATCTATTAAACAAATAGGCATCGAATTGGATGGTCGTCTCAACCCGAAGATGAGAAGAACATATGAGCTCTCCGTCAGGCATCTGTTAAACAAACAGGCATCGAACACGAAGTCCCGCTCAACACGAAGTTGAGAAGAACATCTGACTTCACCGTCAGGCATCTGTTAAACAAATAGGCATCGAACCCGAAGGCCGGCTCAACACGAAGTTGAGAAGTACATATGACCTTGCCGTCAGGGATCTGTTAAACAAAAAGGCATCCAACCCGGAGGCCTCCTCAACATGAAGTTGAGAAGAACATCTGACCTCACTATCATGCATCTGTTAAACAAACAAGCAGCGAATTTGATGGATGGCTCAACCCGAAGTTGAGAAGAACATCTGACCTTGCTGTCAGGCATCTATTAAACAAACAGGCATCGAACCCAAAGGCCGGCTCAACACGAAGTTGAGAAGTACATCTGACCTCGCCGTCAGAGATCTGTTAAAAAAAAGGCATCGAACCCGGTGGCCGCCTCAATCCAAAGTTGAGAAGAACATATGGCCTCATTGTCAGGCATCTGTTAAACAAACAGGCATTGGATTTGATGGCCGGCTCAACTCGAAGTTAAGAAGAACATTTGAACTCGTTGTTAGGCATCAGTTAAAAAACAGGAATCAAACCCGAAGGCCGGCTCAACCCGAAGTTGAGAAGAACATCTGAACTCATTGTCAGGCATCAGTTAAACAAACAGGAATAAAAACTCAAAGGCTAGCTCAACCCGAAGTTTAGAAGAACATCCGACCTCACTGTCAGGCATCTGTTAATCAAACAGGCATCGAACCCGAAGGTCGGCTCAACACGAAGTTGAGAGGAACATTTGACCTCGTCATGAGGCATCTGTTAAACAAACAGACATCGAACCCTAAGGGGGGCTCAACCCGAAGTTGAGAAGAACATTTGACCTCGCTGTCAGGCATCTGTTAAACAAACAGGCATCGAACTCGAACGCCGGCTTAACACGAAGTTCATAGGAATATCTGACCTCACCGTCAGGCATCTGTTAAACAAATAGGCATCGAACATGAAGTCCCGCTCAACACGAAGTTGAGAGCAACATCTGACCTCGTCGTCATACATCTGTTAAATAAACAGGCATTGAACACGAAGGTCGGCTCAACCCGAAGTTGAGAAGAGCATCTGACCTCGCTGTTAGGCATCTATTAAACAAATAGGCATCGAATTGGATGGTCATCTCAACCCGAAGATGAGAAGAACATATGAGCTCTCCGTCAGGCATCTGTTAAACAAACAGGCATCGAACATGAAGTCCCGCTCAACACGAAGTTGAGAAGAACATCTGACTTCACCGTCAGGCATCTGTTAAACAAATAGGCATCGAACCCGAAGGCCGGCTCAACACGAAGTTGAGAAGTACATCTGACCTTGCCGTCAGGGATCTGTTAAACAAAAAGGCATCCAACCCGGAGGCCTCCTCAACATGAAGTTGAGAAGAACATCTGACCTCACTATCATGCATCTGTTAAACAAACAAGCATCGAATTTGATGGATGGCTCAACCCGAAGTTGAGAAGAACATCTGACCTTGCTGTCAGGCATCTATTAAACAAACAGGCATCGAACCCAAAGGCCGGCTCAACACAAAGTTGAGAAGTACATCTGACCTCGCCGTCAGAGATCTGTTAAAAAAAAGGCATCGAACCCGGTGGCCGCCTCAATCCGAAGTTGAGAAGAACATATGGCCTCGTTGTCAGGCATCTGTTAAACAAACAGGAATTGGATTTTATGGCCGGCTCAACCCAAAGTTAAGAAGAACATTTGAACTCGTTGTCAGGCATCAGTTAAAAAACAGGAATCAAACCCGAAGGCCGGCTCAACCCGAAGTTGAGAAGAACATCTGAACTCATTGTCAGGCATCAGTTAAACAAACAGGAATAAAAACTCGAAGGCTAGCTCAACCCGAAGTTTAGAAGAACATCCGACCTCGCTCTCAGGCATCGAACCCGAAGGCCAGCTCAAAATGAAGTTGAGAAGAACATCTGACCACGCCGTCAGGTATCTGTTAAACAAACAGGCATCGAACCTGAAAGCCGGCTCAACACGAAGTTGAGAGGAACATTTATCCTCGCCGTGAGGCAACTAATAAACAAACAGGCATTGAACTCGAAGGGCGGCTCAACCAGAAGTTGATAAGAACATTAGACCTTGCCGTCAGGAATCTCTTAAATAAACAGGCATCGAACCTGAAGGCCGACTCAAAACGAAGTTGATAGGAACATCTGAACTCGTCGTCAAGGATCAGTTAAACAAATAGGCATCGAACAATAAGCTTGGCTCAACCCGAAGTTGAGATGAACATCTGACCTCGCTGTCAGGCATCTATTAAACAAACATGCATCGAATTTGATGGCCGGCTCAACCTGAAGTTGAGAAGAATATCTGACCTTGCTATCAGGCATCTATTAAACAAACAGGCATCGAACACAAAGTCATGCTCAACACGAAGTTGAGAGCAACATCTAACCTCGTCGTCAAACATCTATTAAATAAACAGGCATCGAACCCAAAGGCCGGCTCAACATGAAGTTGAGAGGAACATTTGACCTCGCCGTCAGGAATATGTTAAACAAACAGGCATCGAACCGAAAGGGCGGCTCAACCCGAAGTTGAGAAGAACATCTGACCTCGCTGTCAGGCATCTGTTAAACAAACAGGCATCAAACCCGAAGGCCGGCTCAACACAAAGTTCATAAGAATATCTAACCTCGCCGTAAGGCATCCGTTAAACAAACAGATATCGAACACGAAGCCCCGCTCAACATGACGTTGAGAGCAACATCTGACCTTGCCGTCAGGCAACTGTTAAACAAACAGGCATCGAACAAGAAGGCCGGCTCAACCAAAAGTTGAGAAGAACATTTGACCTCGCCATCAGGCATCTGTTAAACAAATAGGCATCAAACAAGAAGGGCGACTCAACCCGAAGTTAAGAAGAACATCTGACCTCGTCGTCGGGTATCTGTTAAACAAACATCCATCAAACCCGAAGGATGGCTCAACCCGAAGTTGACAAGAACATCTAACCTCACCGTGATGGCATATGTTAAACAAACAGGGATCGAACTCGAAGGCTGTCTCAACCCGTAGTTGAGAAAAACATTTGACCTAGCCGTTAAGCATCCGTTAAACAAACAGACATCGAACCCGAAGGCCGGCACACCAAGAAGTTCATAGGAATATCTGACCTCACGATCAGGGATCTGTTAAACAAACATACATCAAACACGAAGGTCGGCTAGACCCGAAGTTAAGAAGAACGTCTAACCTCGCCGTAAGGCATCTGTTAAACAAACAGGCATCGAACCCGAAGGGTGGCTCAACACGAAGTTGAGAAGTACGTTTGACCTCGCCATCTGGGATCTGTTAAACAAACTGGCATCGAACCCGGAGGCCGGCTCAACCCGAAGTTGAGAAGAACATCTGACCTCGCTGTCCGGCATCTATTAAACAAACAGGCATCGAACCCGAATGCCAGCTCAACACGAAGTTCATAGGAATATCTGACCTCGCCATCAGGGATCTGTTAAACAAACAAGCATCGAACACGAAGGTTGGCTCAACCCAAAGTTGAGAAGAACATTTGACCTCACTGTCAGGCATCTGATAAACAAACAGGCATCGAATTAGATGGCCGGATCAAACCGAAGTTGATAAGAACATTAGACCTTGCCATCAAGCATCTGTTAAACAAACAGGCATTGAACCCGAAGGACGGCTCAACAAGAAGTTGAGAGGAACATTTGACCTCGCCGTCAGGTATTTGTTAAACAAACTGGCATCGAACTCGAAGGGTGGCTCAACACGAAGTTGAGAAGAACATTTGATCTCGCTATTAGGCTTCTGTTAAACAAACAACCATCAATATTGATGGTAGGCTCATCCCGAAGTTGAAAAGAACATCTGACTTTGTTGTCAGGGATCAGCTAAACAAACAGTAATCGGACCCGAAGGCTGGCTCAAACCTAAGGTGAGAAGAACATCTGACGTCGCCGTCAGGTATCTGTTAAACAAACAGGCATCAAACCCGAAGGCCAACTCAACCCGGAGTTGATAAGAACATTAGACCTCGCCATCAAGTATCTGTTAAACAAACAGGCATCGAACCCGAAGGCTGGCTCAACCCGAAGTTGAGAAGTACATTTGACCTCGCCGTGAGGCACTATTAAACAAACATGCATCAAACCCGAAGGCTGGCTCAATCCAAAGTTGAGAAGAACATCAAACCTCACCATGAGGCATCTGTTAAACAAACAGGCATCGAACCCGAAGGCCGTCTCAACCCGTAGTTGAGAAAAATATTTGAACTAGCCGTCAGGCATGTGTTAAACAAACAGGCATCAAACCTGATGTCTGGCACAACACGAAGTTGAGAGGAACATCTGACCTCGCCGTCAGACATCTACTAAACAAACAGGCATCAAACCCGAAAGCCAGCTCAACACGAAGTTCATAGGAATACTTGACCTTGCCGTCAGGGATCTGTTATACAAACAGGCATCGAACACAAAGGTCGGCTTAACCGGAAGTTTAGAAGAACATCTGACCTCCTCTCAGGCATCTGTTAAACAAACAGGCATCGAACCCGAAGGCCGGATCAACAAGAAGTTGAGAGGAACATTTGACCTCGCCGTCAGGCATCTGTTAAACAAACTTGAATCAAACCTGAAGGTTGGCTCAACAAGAAGTTGAGAAAAACATTTGACATAGCCGTCAGGCATCTGTTAAACAAACAGGCATCGAACCCGAAGGTAGGCACAACACGAAGTTTAGAGGAACATCTGACCTCGCCGTCAGACATCTATTAAACAAACAAACATCGAACCCGATGGCCGGCTCAACATGAAGTTCATAGGAATATCTGACCTCGCCATCTGGGACCTGTTAAACAAACAGGCATCGAACACGAAGGTCGGCTCAACCCGAAGTTGAGAAGAACATCTGACCTCGCTTCATTCATCTGTTAAACAAACAGGCATCGAATTTGATGGGCGGCTTAACTCGAAGTTGATAAGAACATTAAACCTCGTCGTTAGGCATCTATTAAACATTCAGGCGTCGAACTCGAAGGGCGCCTCAACACGAAGTTGAGAAGTACATCTGACCTTGCCGTCAGGGATCTGTTAAACAAATAGGCATCGACCCCGAAGGCCGACTAAACCTGAAGTTCAGAAGAATATCTGACCTCGCTCTCAGGCATCTATTAAAGAAACAGGCATCGATATTGATGGTCGGCTCATCTCAAAGTTGAGAAGAACATCTAACCTAGTCGTCAGACATCAGTTAAACAAAAAGGAATCGAACCCGAAGGCCGGCTTAAACCGAAGGTGAGAAGAACATCTGACCTCGCCGTCGGGCATCTGTTAAACAAATAGGCATCGAACTCGAAGTCCTGCTCAACACGAATTTGAGAGCAACGTCTGACCTCGCCGTAAGGCATCTGTTAAACAAATAGGCATCGAACACGAAGTCCCGCTCAACACGAAGTTAAGAGCAACATCTGACCTCACCGCCAGGCATTTGTTAAACAAACGGGCATCACACCCGAAGGCCGGCTCAAGACGAAGTTGAGAGGAACATCTGACCTCGCCATCAAGCATATGTTGAATAAAATGCATCGATCCAGAAGGCCGACTCAAACAAAAGTTGAGAAGAACATTTGACCTCGCCGTCAGGCATCTGTTAAACAAACAAGAATCGAACCCGAAGGTCGGCCCAATCCGAAGTTGAGAAGAACATCTGACCTCGCCTTCGGGTATCTGTTAAACAAACAGGCATCGAACTCGAAGGCCGGCTCAACACGAAGTTGAGAGGAACATTTGACGTCCCCGTCAAGCATCTGTTAAACAAACACACATCAAACCCGAAGGCCGGCTCAACACGAAGTTCATAGGAATATCTAACCTCACCGTCAGGGATCTATTTAACAAACAAGCATCGAACACGAAGGCCAGCTCAACCCAAAGTTGAGAAGAACATCTGACCTCATTGTCAGGAATCTGTTAAACAATCAGGCATCAAATTTGATGGCCAGTTTAACCCAAAGTTGATAAGAACATTAGATCTTTCCGTCAGGCATCTGTTAAGAAAAAAGGCATCAAACTAGAAGGTCGGCTCAACCCGAAGTTGAGAAGAACACCTGACCTCGCCGTTGGGCATCTGTTAAACAAACATGCATCAAACCCAAAGGCTGGCTCAACCCGAAGTTGAGAAGAACATCTAACCTCATCGTGAGGCATCTGTTAAACAAACAGGAATCGAACCCGAAGGTGAGAAGAACATCTGACCTCGCCGCCAGGCATCTGTTAAACAAATAGGCATCGAACACGAAGTCCCACTCAACATGAAGTTGAGAGAAACATTTGACCTCACCGTCAGGCGTCTGTTAAACAAACAGGCATCAAACCCGAAGGGCGGCTCAACCCGAAGTTGAGAAGAACATCTGACCTCGCTTTCAGGCATCTGTTAAACAAACAGGCATCGAACTTGAAGGCCGGCTCAACGCAAAGTTGATACGAATATCTGACCTCGCTGTAAGGCGTCTGTTAAACAAATAGGAATCGAACACGAAGTCCCGCTCAACACGAAGTTGAAAGCAACATCTGACCTCGCTGTCAGGCATTTGTTAAAGAAACGGGCATCGAACCCGAAGGCAAGCTCAACACAAAGTTGAAAGGAACATCTAACCTCGTCGTCAAGCATATGTTAAATAAACAGGCATCGAACCCAAAGGCCAGCTCAAACAAAAGTTGAGAAGAACATTTGACCTCGCCGTCAAGCATCTGTTAAACAAACAGGTATCGAACCCAAACGTCAGCTCAACCCGAAGTTGAGAAGAACATCTGATCTCGTTGTCAAGTATCTGTTAAACAAACAGGCATCGACACCAAAGGCTGGCTCAATAAAAAGTTGAGAGGAACATTTGACGTTGCCGTCAGGCATCTGTTAAACAAACAGGCATGGAACCCGAAGGCTGGCACAACACGAAATTCATAGGAATATCTGACCTCGCCGTTAGGGATCAGTTAAACAAACAGGCATCGAACACGAAGGCCGGCTCAACCCAAAGTTGAGAAGAAGATCTGACGTCGCTGTCAAGCATCTGTTAAACATACAGGCATCGAACCCGAAGGCCGGCTCAACCCGAAGTTCATAGGAATATCTGACCTCGCCGTCAAGGATCTGTTAAACAAACAGGCATCGAACACAAAGGCCGGCTCAAA
Source organism: Lathyrus sativus (assembly GCA_963859935.3). Taxonomy (NCBI): domain Eukaryota; kingdom Viridiplantae; phylum Streptophyta; class Magnoliopsida; order Fabales; family Fabaceae; genus Lathyrus; species Lathyrus sativus. The sequence goes on from OZ012735.1 coordinate 435,257,340, forward strand.
TCGACGTTGACAAGAACATCTGAACTTGTTGTCAGTCATCTGTTAACCAAACAGGCATCGAATATGATAGCCAGCTCAAACCAAAGTTCATAAGAACATTAGACCTTGCTGTCAGGCATCTGTTAACCAAACAGGCATCAAACCCGAAGGCTGGCTCAACAATAGGTTGAGAGGAACATTTGACCTCACCGTCAGGCATCTGTTAAACAAACGGGCATCAAACCCAAAGGGCGGCTCAACACGAAGTTTAGAAGTAGATCTGACCTCGCCGTCAGGGATCTGTTAAACAAACAGGCATAGAACACGAAGTCCCGCTTAACACGAAGTTGAGAAGAACATCTGACCTCGTTGTCAGGCATCTGTTAAACAAATATGAATCAAACCCCAAGTCCGGCTCAACACGAAGTAGAGAGGAACATTTGACCTCGCCGTCAGGCATCTGTTAAACAAACAGGCATCGAACCCTAAGGGCGGCTCAACCCTTAGTTGAGAAAAACATTTTACCTAGTCGCCAGGCATCTGTTAAATAAACAGGCATCGAACCCGAAGGCTGGCACAACACGAAGTTGAGAGAAACATCTGACCTCTCCGTCAGACATCTATTAAACAAACAGGCATCGAACCCGAAGGCCGGCTCAACATGAAGTTCTTCGGAATATCTGACCTTGCCGTCAGGGATCTGTTAAACAAACAAGCATCGAACACGAAGGTCGGATCAACCCGACGTTGACAAGTACATCTGACCTCGATGTCAGGCATCTGTTAAACAAACAGGTGTCGAATTTGATGGCCAGCTCAAACCGAAGTTGATAAGAACATTAGACCTCGTTATCAGGCATCTGTTAAACAAACAGGCATCGAACCCGAAGGCCGGCTCAACAAAAAGTTGAGTGGAACATTTGACCTTGACTTCAGGCATTTGTTAAACAAACAAGTGTCGAATCCGAAGGGCGGCTCAACACGAAGTTGAGAAGTACAGCTGACCTCGCCGTCAGGGATCTGTTAAACAAACAGGCATCGAACCCGGAGGTCGGCTCAACCCGAAGTTGAAAAGAACATCTGACCTCGTTGTCAGACACCAGTTAAACAAACAGGAACCGAACCCGAAGGCCGGCTCAAACCGAAGATGAGAAGAACATTTGACCTCGCCGCCAGGCATATATTAAACAAATAGGCATCGAACACGAAGTCCCGCTCAACACGAAGTTGAGAGCAACATCTGACCTCGCCGTCCGGAATCTGTTAAACAAACAGGCATCGAACCTCATGGTCGGTTCAACACGAAGTTGAAAGCAACATTTGACCTCGCCGTCAAGCATCTGTGTTAAACAAACAGGCATTGAACCTGAAGGGCGGCTCAACCTGAATTTGAGAAGAACATATGACGTCGCTGTCAAGCATCTGTTAAACAAACAGGCATCGAACCCGAAGGACGGATAAACACGAAGTTCATAGGAATATCTGACCTCCCCGTCAGGGATCTGTTAAATAAACAGGCATCGAACACGAAGGCCGGCTTAACCCGACGTTGAGAAGAACATCTGACCTCGCTATCAGGCATCTGTTAAACAAACAGGCATCGAATTTGATGGCCAGCTCAATCCGAAGTTGATAAGACCATTAGACCTTGCCGTTAGGCATCTGTTAAACATACATGCATCGAATCCGAAGTTGATAAGAACAATAGACCTTACCGGCTCAACAAGAAGTTGAGAGGAATATTTGACGTCGCCGTCAGGAATCTGTTAAACAAACAGGCATCGAACACGAAGTTGAGAAGTAAATCATACCTCGCCGTTAGGGATCTGTAACACAAACAGGCATCGAACCCGGAGGCCGGCTCAACTCTAATTTGAGAAGAACATTTGACCTCGGTGTCAGGCATCTATTAATCAAACAGGCATCTAGGTTGATGGTCGACTCATCCCAAAGTTGAGAAGAACATGTGACCTCGTTGTCAAACATTAGTTAAACAAACAGGAACCGAAACTGAAAGCTGGCTCAAAGCGAAGGTGAGAAGAACATCTAACCTCCACGCCAGGCATCTGTTAAATAAATATGCATCGAAAACGAAGTCCCGCTCAACACGAAGTTGAAAGCAACATCTGACCTCGCCGTCAGGCATCTGTTAAACAAACAGGCATCGAACCCTAGGCCGGCTCAACACGAAGTTGAGAGGAACATTTGACCTCACCGTCAGGCATCTGTTAAACAAACAGGCATCGAACCCGAAGGGCGGCTCAATCCGAAGTTGAGAAGAACATATGAAAACGGTGTCAGGCATCTGGTAAACAAACAGCCATCGAATCCGAAGGTCAGCTCAACATGAAGTTCATAGGAATATTTGACCTCGCCGTAAGGCATCTTTTAAACAAATAGGCATCGAACACGAAGTCCCGCTCAACATAAAGTTGAGAGCATCATCTGACCTCGCCGCCGGGCATTTTTAAACAAACAGGCATCGAACCCGATGGCCGGCTCAACACGAAGTTGAGAGGAACATCTGACCTCGCCGTCAAGCATGTGTTAAATAAACATGCATCGAACCCACAGGCCGGCTCAACCAAAAGTTGAGAAGAACATTCGATCTCGCTGTCAGGCATCTGTTAAATAAACAGGCATCGAACCCGAAGGTCGGCTCAACCCGAAGTTGAGAAGAACATCTAACCTCAACGTCAGGTATCTGTTAAACAAAGAGGCATCGAACCCGAAGGCCGGCTCAAAACAAAGTTGAGAGGAACATTTGACATCCCCGTCAGGCATCTGTTAAACAAACAGGCATCGAACCAGAAGGGAGACTCAACCCGAAGTTAAGAAGAACATCTGACCTCGCTGTCAGGCATCTGTGAAACAAACATGCATCAAACCCGAAGGCTGGATCAACCCAAAGTTGAGAAGAACATCTAACCTCACTGTGAGGCATCTGTTAAACAAACAGGCATCTAACTCGAAGGCCGTCTCAACCCGTAGTTGAGAAAAACAATTGACCTAGCCGTCAGGCATCTGTTAAATAAACAGGCATCGAACCCGAAGGCCGGCTCAACACGAAGTTTATAGGAATATCTGACCACGTCGTCAGAGATCTGTTAAACAAACAAGCATCGAACACGAAGGTCGGCTAAACCCGAAGTTGAGAAGAACATCTGACCTCGCTGTCAGGCACTGTTAAACAAACTGGCATCGAATTTGATGGTCAGCCCAAACCGATGTTGATAAGAACATTAGACCTCGCTGTCTGGCATCTGTTAAATTAACAGGCAACGAACCCGAAGGACGGCTCAACAAAAAGTTGAGAGGAACATTTGACCTCGCCGTCAGGCATTTGTTAAACAAACAGGCATAGAACCCGAAGGGCGTCTCAACACAGAGTTGAGAAGTACATCTGACCTCGCTGTCAGGGATCTGTTAAACAAACCGGCATCAAACCCGAAGGCCGGCTAAACCCGAAGTTGAGAAGAACATCTAACCTCGCTGTCAGGCATCTGTTAAACAAACAGGCATCAAACTAGAAGGGCGACTCACGCCGAAGTTGAGAAGAACATCTGACCTCGCCATCAGGCATCTGTTTAACAAACATGCATCAAACCCGAAGTTTGGCTCAACCCGAAGTTGAGAAGAACATCTAACCTCACTGTGAGGCATCTGATAAACAAACAGGCATCGAACCCGAAGGCCGTCTCAACCCGTAGTTGAGAAAAACATTTGACCTAGCCTTCAGACATTTGTTAAACAAATAAGCATCGAACCCGAAGGCTGGCACAACAAGGAGTTGAGAGAAACATCTGACCTTGTCGTCAGACATCCATTAAACATACAGGCATCGAACCCGAAGGCCGGCTCAACACGAAGTTCATAGGAATATCTGACCTCGCCATCAGGGATCTGTTAAACAAACAAGCATCGAACACGAAGGTCGGCTCAACCCGACGTTGACAAGAACATCTGACCTCGCTGTCAGGCATCTGTTAAACAAACAAGCATCGAATTTGATGGCCAGCTCAAACCAAAGTTGATAAGAACATTAGACCTTGGTGTCAGGCATCTGTTAAACAAACAGGCACCGAACCCGAAGGCTGGCTCAACAAGAGGTTGAGAGGAACATTTGACCTCGCCGTCAGGCATCTGTTAAACAAACGGGCATAGAACCCAAAGGGCGGCTCAACACGAAGTTGAGAAGTAAATCTAACCTCGCCGTCAGGGATCTGTTAAACAAACAGGCATCGAACCCGGAGGCCGGCTCAACCCGAAGTTGAGAAGAACATCTGACCTCGTTGTCAGACATCAGTTAAACAAACAGGAACCGAACCTCAAGGCCAGCTCAAACCGAAGGTGAGAAGAACATCCCACCTCGCCGCCAGGCATCTATTAAACAAATAGGCATCGAACACGAAGTCCCGCTCAACACGAAGTTGAGAGCAACATCTGACCTCGCCGTCAGGTATCTATTAAACAAACAGGCATCAAACCCCAAGGCCGACTCTACACGAAGTAGAGAGGAACATTTGACCTCGCCGTCAGGCATCTTTTAAACAGATAGGCATCGAACCCGAAGGGCGACTCAACCCATAGTTGAGAAAAACATTTGACCTAGCCTTCAGGCATCTGTTAAACAAACACGCATCGAACCCAAAGGCTGGTACAACACGAAGTTGAGAGAAACATCTGACCTCTCCGTCAGACATCTATTAAACAAAGAGGCATCGAACCCGAAGGCCGGCTCAACACGAAGTTCATAGGAATATCTGACCTCACCATCAGGGATCTGTTAAACAAACAGGCATCGAACACGAAGGTCGGCTCAACCCAATGTTGACAAGAACATCTGACCTCACTGTCAGGCATCTGTTAAATAAACAGGCATCGAATTTGATGGCCAGCTCAAACCGAAGTTGATAACAACATTAGACCTCACTGTCAGGCATATGTTAAACAAACGGGCATCGAACCCGAAGGCCGGCTCAACAAAAAGTTGAGTGGTACATTTGACCTTGCCGTCAGGCATCTATTAAACAAACAAGCATCGAACCCGAAGGGCGACTCAACACGAAGTTGAGAAGTACATCTGACCTCGCCGTCAGGGATCTGTTAAACAAACAGGCATCGAACCCGGAGGCCGGCTCAACCCGAAGTTGAGAAGAACATCTGACCTCGTTGTCAGACATCAGTTAAACAAACAGGAATCGAACCCGAAGGCCGGTTCAAACCGAAGATGAGAAGAACATCTGACCTCGCTGCCAGGCATCTATTGAACAAATAGGCATCGAACACGAAGTGCCGCTCAACACGATGTTGAGAACAACATCTGACCTCGCCGTCAGGCATCTACTAAACAAACAGGCATCGAACTCCAAGGCCGACTCAACACGAAGTTGAGAGGAACATTTGACGTCGCTATAGGGCATCTGTTAAACAAACAAGCATCGAACCCGAAGGGCAGCTCAACACGAAGTTCATAGGAATATTTGACCTCGCCGTAAGGCATCTTTTAATAAAATAGGCATCGAACACGAAGTCCCGCTCAAAACGAAGTTGAGAGAAATATCTGACCTCGCCGCCAGGTATTGAAACCGAAGGTCAGCTCAACACGAAGTTGAGAGGAACATCTCACCTCGCCGTCAAGCATTTGTTAAATAAACAGGCATCGAACCCGAAGGCCAGCTCAAACAAAAGTTGAGAAGAATATTTGACGTCCCCGTCAGGCATCTGTTAAACAAACAGGCATTGAACCAGATGGGCGAATCAACCCGAAGTTGAGAAGAACATCTAACCTCGCCGTCAGGCATCTGTTAAACAAACATGCATCAAACCCGAAGGTTGGCTCAACCCGAAGTTGAGAAGAACATCTAACCTAGCCTTCAGGCATCTGTTAAACAAACAGGCATCGAACCCGAAGGCTGGCACAACACGAAGTTGAGAGAAACATCTGACCTCGCCGTCAGACATCTATTAAACAAATAGGCATCGAACCCGAAGGCCGGCTTAACACGAAGATCATAGGAATATCTGACCTCGCCGTCTGGGATCTTTTAAACAAACAGGCATCGAACCCGAAGGCCGTCTCAACCCGTAGTTGAGAAAAACATTTGACCTAGCCTTCAGGCATCTGTTAAACAAACAGGCATCGAACCCGAAGGCTGGCACAACACGAAGTTGAGAGAAACATCTGACCTCGCCGTCAGACATCTATTAAACAAATAGGCATCGAACCCGAAGGCCGGCTTAACACGAAGATCATAGGAATATCTGACCTCGCCGTCTGGGATCTTTTAAACAAACAGGCATCGAACACGAAGGTCGGCTCAACCCGACGTTGACAAAAACATCTGACCTTGCTGTCAGGCATCTGTTAAACAAACAGGCATCGAATTTGATGGCCAGCTCAAACCGAAGTTGATAAGAACATTAGACCTCGCTGTCAGGCATCTGTTAAAAAAACAGGCATCGAACCCGAAGGCCGGCTCAACAAGAAGTTGAGAGGAACATTTGACCTCGCCGTCAGGCATTTGTTTAACAAACAGGCATCGAACCCGAAGGGCGGCTCAACACGAAGTTGAGAAGTACATCTGACCTCGCTGTCAGGGATCTGTTAAACAAACAGGCATTGAACCCGGAGGCCGGCTCAACCCGATGTTGAGAAGAACATCTGACCTCGTTGTTAGACATCAGTTAAACAAACAGGAACCGAACCCGAAGGCCGATGTTGCGGTGAAAATTAGATATCAAGCTATTAATTAACTTGAATCTTAATTCTTTTACAACCGAACTTTATTTTATCCAAAGGACAGGTCTAAAGAAAGAAAAACCTTTTTCGCGATGTAACGACAATGCTTAAGAGATTCGGGGATCGGGGGTTGGTTATACCTATGGAAGGTGTTAGCACCCTAAATATCTGTAGTAATCTACAGGAACCTTTTATTTGATTGCTTGCTAAGTTTGTGATATGTACTATGGATGTGGAAAAAGATATGAGTTGAAACCGAAAGTTATATACACTAAGTTTGCTCGCAAAGACGTCGCATCTTCTGCCTACGTATCCTAACTAGGATAAAATCAGAGCAATCGTAGTTCACCTTACAAGGGATAAAGAACACTTGATTATGATCAAGGTTCACGGGGGAACAAACATGACAATGTTTGTGTGGAGTTTGACAAAACTCCCTATTCTAAGTTGTAATATTCAAAAGGGGAAGTAAGAAATCATGACGATGATTCTTACACAGAGTTGACAAACTCTTTCCTAGGGTTCTAGTTGAAGAACACTCCTAGTACAAGTGGGTTTTTTAGACTTAAAGAAAAGTCTAAGGGTTTCTAATCTAGGGTTAAAGTGACTTAACAAAGTCAAGGGGGGATAAGAGATGTTTCCATGACATGAGGGTCAAATGGACAAACTTTTCCTTTGGAAGTAGACAGGGGAGGTAACAGGATGAGAGCTAACAAGCTTCATCACTTTGGGGAAAGAAAACAACGAAAATTAACAATATGATAAGGGTATACTCATGGTGACAACCATTAAATAAACATATGGAATGATAAAGATGAAAGTGCATTGATGACAATCAAAGCAGGTAAACAGAACAGGAACTGTGACGACAGATCAAGTTTAAATAAGTTTGATAGATAAAGTAACATGGACATGGTAACAACCAAAAATGGAGTTTTAACATGTTAACAAACATTTAAGAATGAGAATGCAAATAAATATTACAAGAAAAACACAAGTATAACAAAGAAAAATTCATCAGCATCTGTCAATACGATCACAGAAAGTACACAACTTGCACACAGTCAAAAGAGATGAAATAATTGTTAAACATGAAAATAAAAAATATTCCATGAAATTACACATCAATATGAACACAATGAAAAAAGAACGGGTGAAAAACAATTATAATTGAGAGAGATATGATTTTTCAAAGTTTGGTGAAAAATTATAAAAATTAATAAAAGAGTGGCCCTCCTCAGGGGTCGAACTCATGCGTGCAGGGTACAAGGCGTGTTTGGCGTAATGGGCTTACCACTGGGGTGACTATACATCCGTTGATTGATGCCACCCCATTAAATTATAAGGGTAACAAGCTAAATGACCTGGGCCAAACACAACACATGAAAAGTGATTTTACGTTTTCTACCGTAACTTTCTCGTTTCTCAACCAAACGCAACAAAATTTATATGCAATTGGACCAGAAAAACATGAGGATCATGATGGTGCCATTATTTTTCTGAGATTCTCGTCCTACTAAAAAATTCAATAGTAGGTGTCTTTGTATGTTTTGAAATGCATTTTGCCATGAACAACTTAATCCAACCATTTTTAATCCAAACCAAGTATACACACAACTCACATAAATGGTAATGAATGACTCCAACAATTAATCCAAGCTCAATGCAAACAAATTATGAAAGTGACATATCAAATGGCAATGTCCTTGGAAAAATGCACTTTGAAGTGAATGACTTGTTTCAAACCTTTTTCAATCCAAACCAAAGCTACACATAGGTCACATAGATGATGATGAATGATTTTAAGTCCAAAAGGAGCTCAATGCAAACAGTTTGTGAAATTGGTATGTCTAGTGATAATTTTCTTGAAAAATGCACTTTGAAAGGAGCAGCTCATGACAGTCAGTTTTAAACCAAGCAAATCATGCAATCACAACACATATATGGATGCAAAGCTTTTCCACATGAATTTGATGCAATACTAGTCTGATATAGAAAATTGGCATGTGAGTTGCGAGATGAGTTTGAAAGATGCATTTTGAATGCTAAAACCTAACTCAGACAAGTTTACACCATTTTAAGAGTATGCACATGTTTTAAATCAGTTGCTCATAGATTGTGTCTATTTAGATGCCTCAAATTTCCACTGAATCAAAATATAACCAGTAAGTTGCAAGTTGGTTTGAAAAGGTATACAAGCAGTTATGAAACCTTGGCTGTTACTTGGAACAGATGTAATTTAACTTAATGCAAAGTGTGCATACATTCCAAATATGATATATACAATGCTCTTGAACACAAGGCAATTAAAAAATGCACTAGAACAGAAAGTGACGTGTGAGCTGCAACTCTGCACATACATTGCCATGACAGTTGCAAGGCAAAAGGAGAAAAATGTATTTTGAATTGAAAATCAAGTTCCAACCATTCTCAGATTAAACCAACTATACACACACACACCAAAACTTATTTGATGAATGAAATTAGCAAAAGGTTTTGGCACAAAGCAGTCCATGATGGAAAGTGGTTCTCAACTTGCAATATTAACATGTGAAATACATAATGAGGTGAAAATCCAACTCTGAGCATGTTCAGATCAGAATAAGCTTATGCACACCTTGAAAACATGATGATGAATAAGTGTGATTAGGAAATTAAGTTCAAAACAAGTGGTAGTGGAAAATGATATTCATGTTGTATTTTCGGTGTTTGTGAGGTATAGTAGGATGTGCAGTTCATGTTTTATGTAAAAATTGATCAAGTTGAGCACACATACATATCACATACATGGCATTGAGTGAAATCAAACATAGATTAAAGCCTACAACAGACTGTCATAACAAATGAGGAGTGAATTGCAAATCTTGGCATTTTTAGTGCATGAAGGATGTCCAGTTTAATTCTATGCATACATAGACCAAATGAATCATGCACACACCTTATATACATGTTTTTAAGAATGTCTAAGCAAGAAACAAGACTCCTAACAAACTGTGATGCAATATGGATTCCAGGCTGCCATTGGTACTTTGCATAAAGCATGAAAAGCTCAGAATTATTTTCTGTCATATCCAAGCTAAATTAGTTATGCACACAGTTTCCACATATAAAAACAAATATGTTCCATCACAAAACTGACTTTTAAGCAAGCTGGTATGGGGAATCGCATGTAATATGCATTTTGGTTATTTGATGAAGCACACAAAGTTCAAAGTAAATTTAAGGAATGTTCAGCTCAAATGAAATATGCACATATATCATATTCATGATTTTGGGGATGATTCAACTAAACAAAAGGGCTACAACTTTGCCATGACAGAATTTGTGCATAAGGGATATTCATGACATACATTACACATGATGGAATAAAAATGCCAAATCAAGGAATTATGATGCAAAAGGCAATGTGTACAAGCTACATACCTCTCTTAGACATTGTTGAACAAGCTAGAATAGCCAAGAAACCCAGAGAACTTCAATCTACTTTCTTGCCTTGACACTTTTCTTCACTTTTAAGCAAAATGCAACTATGATGCAAAATGGAGAAATAGGTCTCACCAATGAATTCTAACACTTTGGATAGTTGAAAAACAATATATAAGAGGTGTTAGGATGAATAAAACACTGTGCAAGTTCTTAGAACAAGATTTGGTAGAATTTGTAGCTTTTGGTCAAAGTATCTTGGTGTAAGAGTTGACTTTTTGATTGGTGAAGTTTTTAGGTGGTTTAATGGTTTAGACACCTTCTATACCATATTTAGGGATTGTATGGATGATTGTTGGGGTGTTGGAATGTAGAGAAATGATTTTGGCAGCCCTTGCACCAAGACAGATTTTTAAGCTTTTTAGTGAAAAGTGAGATTTTGTGATTTTGAAGTTTTGAGGCAAGAGCAAAGGGACAGAGATTTCTTCTGGTTTTTAGAATGTTGTTGATATCCAAAATGAGGTGGGGGAGAGTCCTATTTATAGGCAAGGGAATGAGGGGTTGATTTGAAGATTTCTTCACTTTGAAGAAAGGTTTTGGCACATTTGGAGCAAACCTCTACAAGAGGGTTTCCTTGGATGCAAGGCAGGCCTCAATAGTCAAGAACAATGATGAATTTTGGTGGCTAATTGCAGGTTGGAGGTATAGAATTAAGTCTGGTTCAGAACCACTTTTACACCTCATGCTTGTTTTTACTTTTTGAATGCAAGTTGCAAAACAACTTGCAAGCCACTTGCTTTGGCTTTGAAAATTCAAGTTCTGCATAATTCCTTGATTCTTTCATGCTACAAACATTCCACATATCAGATACAACATGATTCACCAGCTAGAATTGGTCAATTTCGATGAAAGGATGATTTCTTGAATTTTGCAATGTGGGACTAAAGTGAAAAACCACCAACTTGCCATGACCATAACTTTCAGCTCACATATCATTTTGAGGACTTCTAATACTTTTTAAAAAGCCCCCAAATAGCTCTAAAACATTCATGCTTTCATGAGTTTCAATTTCCCAAAGGAACTTGTCAAAAAAGCCTTCCAAAGTTGCTAAAAAATGAACTTAAAAATGAAATTTTCCTAAGTCTTTTTCCCCTTTTGAAATGAATTTGATCATAACTCCAAATCTATGCATTTACTGATCATGGACCACTTAGGTACTTTTTTAGGACTTGTCAAGAGCTTCCAAATGAGCTTTGAACCAACTCAATTGGATGTGTGGTTAAGGAGTTATGGTTTAGCCCCTTTCAAAACCCTAATTTCCCGATATTTCGATTACTCCTTCATTCTTGATCCAATGGTCATGAAAATTGATATGCAAGTCCAATATGACATAAGGAACAACTTAGTTTCACAACTTGGAGTCCAATTCCTAAAATTTGGAGAGTTGACTTTCGGTCAACCGTACGACCGATCGGTGATTACCGAGTCGCCTGTTGACATTCTGGGCCTCCTGAGACTTTGAAACTCCTTGGATGAACTTTATTAAGCTATATGAACTTCATGAATCACAATCCCACCATTTAAACATCTTCCAACATCAAAGTCAAACTACGATTGACTTTTACTTGTCCAAAACCCTAATCGGGTGCTCTGAAATGCACTACTCTGAATTCTGGGGTAACAACCTCACATTGGCTTCTCAATTGATATTATATAATACCCTTGACCTTGTTCCCTATTTTAATGATCCCAAAACATTGACTAATCACAAACCCTGAAGTTTTTGATTTTGACTGCACGAAACCCTGATTCATCTCCAATTTGACAGAGACAGACTTGCACTGGGTTAAGGTTAGAAAATTCATGAATATGATCCTAAAATGATAATGAGAATCTAAGGGGTCAAAATTTAGGGTGCAACAGTTGCCCCTATTTAAATATCTTCACTAGATGGAACTGAGGGATGATGATCCTCGTAGAATCGCAGTGAAAGGTATTTAAATATAGAAAAACCGAAAATTTTGTCCCTTAGATCCGATGATATGCAAAAGGACAGGCCATGATATGTCATGAATTCTAAATGATGCTTCATGATGCTTGGATGCAAGACATATGCAGAAGATAGAAAAACAAAAGAACGAGTAACTACTCGCGGGGACCTGGCATTGTGGATCCGACACTGGGGAATACCGAGGTATAACAATCAATAGTTCAAACATGACTAGTGGAAACTGAGAGGAAAACTTTCACATGAGGATGCGCAAAGTCTAATGAAGATGACAATCTTACTGGGGAAAAGCAAACACTTCACCGGGGAACGAGGTAGATTTCCACCTGGAGACACGAGCGACTTTTTACTGGGGAAATTACAACACGAACCTCACTGGGGATGATCAGATGAGGAATTTCCTATAGTGAAGAGTTCAAACGGGATCTTCAGGAATGGACTAGAAACAAAGACAAAATATATTGGGGAATACTAGTGACGACTAGATCTCCGAGACTTGTCTGGGGGAAAGGTTTCACTGGGGATAATAATGTCACCCAGTTTTAACAGATGGCTCAGGCAGTGCTAGTAACCACTAGACTTCCTGGAGGTAATGGTAACGACCAACCTGAGATAAACAACAAATGAAATTTCAAATCCAATCGGTAATATAGGACTTCGACTGGGGAAATTGGTGACGACCAAATTTCAAGCAATGCCAGTAACGACTAGACTTAAAGGAGATTGGTAACAACCAGGTCCGGGTACTAATGACGATTGGATTTTATACAATGTCAGTTACGACTGGACTTCAGAAGAAATACATGGTGATGACCAAATCATGGTGTACCAACACATGTGGTTACGAGAATGCTAGCAGCTACTAGGCTTTAGCTGGGGAGGTTGGTAACGACCAAACCAGAAAATACCAATAACGATTGGATTCCAAGTGATGCCAGTTACGACTGGACTTTCACGATGACACTTGGTAATGACCAACAAGATACCAATGACAATTGGGTTTCGAACACCTTCCAGTTACGACTGGACTTTAACGGAAATCAATTAGTAACGACTAGATTTCACAGGGGGTTTGTTAGTGACGACTAGACTTCAGAGGGAAAGGTTGGTAACAACCGAACCAAAAGGTAATAACGAGTGGAATTAAGACAACGCCAGTTACGACTGGTTTCAAAGGAAAATATGGTGACGACCAAAAGAATACCAATGACGATTGGATTTCGAACACTACCAGTTACAACTGGACTTTAAAGGAAAAAGGTGGTGACGACCGAAACAAGGATACCGACGAGTGGAATTTAAGACAATGCCAATTACGACTGGTTTCAAAGGAAAATATGGTGACGACCAAAAGAATACCAATGACGATTGGCTTTTAAAACACTGCTCGTTACAACTGGACTTTAAACAGAAATTCACTAGCAGTGATTAGACATTCATGGGGAATCAAAAGATAGCACTCTGAACTCGAGAGACCGAATGAATCACACTGAACCCTGGCTGAAAAGGTGCATGCAGTTTTTGACAAATAGATTCACTCTCAATAGGGGAACAAAACTTTAAACAATCTATTCAGAGATGACAAAGTAAATTCAAAACACAATGCTCATAAATCTTCTACTGGGGACCAGTCCTTATATCATCATAAGAGATTCCTTGAAAAAACAGTCTTCCAGGTTTGACACCTACACATGACCAAAGGAGAATTGGCAGTTCGACCTGTTTACACTTCATCGAGGAATGTAATCGGATCGCATATCAAAGCTTTCGCTACCCTGAGGTTTCGGGGAAGTATGATTTTCCTTGACTTTCCATGAGCTAGAGTTTTTACGTTTGTCAATCCTTTCAAGTTTTATTCAAATAATTTTGACCCTAATGCTTTCAAAACTATCGTTTGATCAACGAACAATATTTTGCATAACAAAGAAAAATACAGGAAATGACAATTTTGCGAAGGAAAGAATGGCTCAAAACTGATTTTATTCAAGAATGAAATCTTACAAATGACAAAATTCCATAGAAATTTTACAAGTGAAAAATGGCAACATGGATAAGGTTACATTGAATCCCATGACCATCCATTCCTAAAGACTAAAATCCCCCAAATCCTTGCTTCTGATGAGAGCAGTTGAAAGTGGATCTCCTGTACAATCTTCTGTAATGGTGACAACCTTTTGAAGTAGTGACAACTCTTTTGATGCCGTGAAATGCCTTTGTCCCTAACTTTTGCCTGGACCGCCCTTTCGGGTTTTCAATCCATCGGGACGCTCATTTTTGCCTAAGCTGCCCTTTCGGGTTTTCAACTTAGCGAGCTCTTATTTTTCTTCTTTTTCCTTTTTCTTTTCTTCTTCTTTAACCCTAACTTTTGCATAAGCCGTTCTTTTGAGTTTTCGACTTATCGGGCTCTTTTTTAGGCGTAATACTCTCGTACTAGATCAGAATTTACTGGATGAGTAAGTTGTTCTCCATCCATGGTCGTGGGAATTAATGTGCCTCCTGAGAAGACTGTTTTCACAACAAACGGGCCATCATAGGTAGGCATCCACTTTCCCCGTGCGTCTTTATGAACTAGTAAAATCTTTTTGAGTACGAGTTCCCCTTCTCAGAATTCTCGGACACGAACTTTCTTGTCAAAAGCTCTCTTGATCCTCTTCTGATATAACTAACCATGACACATCGCAGACATGCGCTTTTCGTCGATAAGATTCAACTGATCAAACCTTTCTCTTATCCATTCTGCTTCTTCAAGCTTAGTTTCCATTATGACTCTCAAAGAAGGTATCTCGACCTTGATGGGAAGTACCGCATCCATTCCGTATACCAAAGAAAAAGGGGTTGCCCCTGTTGAAGTGCGGACGGACATTTTGTATCCATGCAAGGCGAATGGCAGCATCTCATGCCAATCTTTGTAAGTTTTCACCATCTTTTGCAGAATCTTTTTGATGTTTTTATTTGCAGCTTCTACAGCTCCATTCATTTTGGGACGATAAGGAGAAGAATTGTGATGTTCAATTTTGAAGTCATCGCACAACTCTTTCATGACTTTGTTGTTCAAATTGGTACCATTGTCCGTTATGATTCGGCTCAGAATTCCGTAACGACAGATAATCTCCTTTTTTTTTAAACGGGCCACTACTTGCCGAGTAACACTAGTGTAGGATGCAGCTTCAACCCACTTTGTGAAATAGTCAATAGCAACCAGAATAAATCGATGTCCGTTAGAAGCTTTTGGTTCAATTTCCCCTATCATATCGATGCCCCACATAAAAAAAGGCCATGGTGATGATAACACATTTA
This sequence comes from Lathyrus sativus, assembly GCA_963859935.3. Classification (NCBI taxonomy): domain Eukaryota; kingdom Viridiplantae; phylum Streptophyta; class Magnoliopsida; order Fabales; family Fabaceae; genus Lathyrus; species Lathyrus sativus. The sequence continues at coordinate 435,272,789 of OZ012735.1, forward strand.
GCAACGTCGGAGGTACGTGCATCTTGTCCGCATAAATCTGACATTTGTGGCACTTTCTGGCATATTGAATACAGTCAGTTTCCAAGGTCAACCAGTAATAACCAGCCCTCAAAATCTTTTTATACATAGCATATCCATTGGCATGAGTACCGAACATTCTTTCGTGAACGTCTTGCATTAACAATTCTGCTTCTCTTTGGTCAACACATCTAAGCAGGGCCATATCATGATTCCTTTTATAGAGTACATCATTGCTGAGAAAGAACTTGGGTGCTAATCGTCTCATAGTTTTCTTGTCTAGTGATGTAGCATCTGTTGGATACTCTTGTTTCAACAGGTAATTCTTTATGTCATAGAACCATGGCTTATCATCAGTCTCTTCTTCAATCATTTGACAGTAGGCGGGCTCAGTCTTGCGTTCAATTCTAATGAGAGTGGCATCATTGACATCCCTGACTTTCCACATCGAGGCTAACATGGCTAGGGCATCGGCAATGTGATTTTCAGATCTCGGGACATGCTTGAAAATGATTTCATCAAAATACTCCATCATTTTGACAATATAGGCTCTATAAGGAATCAAATTTTCATGTCTAGTTTCACATTCTCCAGTAACCTGATAGATAACCAAAGCTGAGTCCCCACTGAATTCAAGAAGTTTGATTTTGAGGTTGATAGCTGCTTCGAGGCCGAGAATGCATGCTTCATATTCGGAGATATTGTTTGTGCAGTCAAAATCCAACCTGGCTATGAATGGAGTGTAAACTCCTTCCGGATTCTTTAAAACGGCGCCTACGCCATGCCCACTGTAGTTGGAGGAACCATCGAACATCATTTTCCACCAAAGACCTTCCTGCGGAATTTCATCAAAACTTGGCTCTTCACAATCTTTTACCAACATAATGTCTTCATCTGGGAAATCAAATTTGAGAGACTCATAATCTTCCACTGGCTGATCTGCAAGATATTCTGACAAAACACTACCCTTGATAGACTTCTGGGCTACATAATGGATGTCTTATTCTGATAACAACATATGCCAACAGGAGAGTCTTCCAGTCTGAGCAGGCTTCTCAAAAATATATTTTATTGGATCCATTTTTGAAATCAACAAAGTGGTATGACAAATCATGTACTGCCTCAAACGTTTAGCAGCCCATGCCAAAGCACAATAAGTTTTCTCTAGAAGTGAATATCGGCCTTCACAATCAGTAAACTTCTTACTCAAATAATAGATAGCATGTTCTTTTTGTCCAGACTCGTCCTACTGACCTAACACACAACCCATTGAATTTTCCAGCACTGTCAGATACATAAAGAGAGGTCTTCCTAGAACAGGAGGTATTAAGATTGGAGGCTCTTGTAGGTAACCCTTGATCTTATCAAATGCTTGCTAACAATCTGAATTCCAAACAACTGTCTGGTCCTTGCATAATAATTTGAAGATGGGCTCACAAGTAGGAGTCATATTAAATCTGGATATGTAGTTCAGTCTTCCAAGAAAACCTCTGACTTGCTTTTCTGTTTGTGGAGCTGGCATGTGTTGAATGGCTCGGACTTTGTCTGGATCTACTTCAATCCCTCGGTGGCTGACAATGAAACCGAGTAATTTCCCAGATCTAACCCCAAAGGTACACTTGGCTGGATTCAGTCTCAACTGATATTTTCTGAGTCTCTTAAACAATTTCAAAAGATGTTCCAAATGGTCCTCCTTGCTTTGAGATTTGGCTATCATATCATCCACATATACCTCTATCTCCTTGTGCATCATATCATGAAATAAAGTTACCATGGCCCTTTCATACGTAGCACCTGCATTCTTTAGACCGAAAGGCATAACTTTGTAACAGTAAGTCCCCCACAGAGTGATGAAAGTATTTTTTTCCATGTCATTGGGATCCATCTTAATCTGATTATAACCGGAGAACCTATCCATAAATGAGAAAAATGCAAAACGAGCCGTATTATCTACCAACGTGTCGATATGCGACAACGGGAAATCATCCTTCGGACTGGCCTTGTTTAGGTCCCTGTAATCCACACACATTCTGACTTTCCCATCCCTTTTTGGCATAGGTACAATATTGGCTACCCATTCGGGGTATTTGGACACTGCTAAGAAACCCGCATCAATCTGTTTTTTCACCTCATCTCAAATCTTGAGAGCCATGTCAGGTCTTGTTCTTCGGTTGCTTAACTGGTGGGCATTCTGGTCGAAGCGGTAATTTGTGAACTACTATGTCAGTGTCTAGACCCGGCATATCCTAGTATGACCAAGCAAATACATCCACATATTCTTTCAAAAGTTCCTCTAGTTGTTGCTTGACTTCTGCCCTTAGGGCATCCCCAATCTTGACTTCTTTCTTATTTTCTTCGGTGCCAAGATTAATGACTTCTACCTGTTCTTTGTAGGGTTGAAGCTCTACATACTCATGGTGTGCCAATTTTACCACTTCATCCGGGATTTCAAAATCTTCATCCTCATCTTCAGCTTGGTATATTGGTGAATCAAAGTCTGGAGGGAATGCAAAGTCATAGGATTCAATGGGTTTTAGGACATCATTGCACGTTGGAATGGCTTATTTTATTAAAACACACAAAGAACAATGCAGCACACAACTGAGAAAAATTGTTTTGGTTTTTTAAGATTGCCATTTTTCGTTTAAAATGAAAGCAAAAGCAGTAAAGGAAAAAACACAAGGAAATTAACAAAATAGTTCATTTTTCATTGATTTTCTTGAAAGCTCGTGGCCCTTACAAAACATTCCTATAGCCTTGGGCATGGCTATGGAGATTCAAAACAAAAACAAGAAAAGGAAGACAAACAAATTACTTTGACTCAGGAAAAACCAAAGGAATCTCAATTGCTTCCCAGTTGCTCAAGGCAGTGTTGCAATGATACACTAAATGCTCCAGGTCTTCATCTTTAAAATCTTCTTCCACAGAACTGACTTGGAAACCTCCGCTGATGAATACTTCTTGTATAGTCTTTGGACGTCCTTTGTCATGTGTCGGTACTTCATCATGAGTTGGTTTGTAACCCAACCCTTGGCGATCCATCTTTGGCTTCACCTCAATGACCTCTCCCCAGCCTGCAGGAGTGCCTTCTTCCAGTGTAGACTTGATGCTCTGGGCGGACGCAAAAGATGGACCACTCTTAGCCACTGTTTCTTCTAAAATCACTGCATTAGCTATCTCGAGTGCTTGAAAGGAAGTTTCTAACGCGCCCTCATCTTCTTCGATATATTTGAACGATGACAGATTGCTCACCATTAGGTCTTCTTCACCGTGTACAATTACCAACTTATCATTCACAACAAATTTCATTCTCTGATGTAAGGTGGAAGTTACTGCCCCAACGGCGTGAATCCATGGTCGTCCTAACAAACAACTATAAGTTGGGTTAATGTCCATGACTTGGAATGTAATATCGAACACCTGAGGTCCGATCATGATTGGCAATTCTACCTCTCCAACAACCGTCCTTCTTGAACCGTCAAAAGCTTTTACGATCAAAGCTGTTGGTTTCATCACTGCCCCTACATATGCCAACCTTGTGAGCGACCTGGCGGGCAATACATTCAGTGAGGATCCAGTATCGACTAAAACTCGGGCCATTGTGTCTTCCTGGCACCTGACAGATATGTGTAATGCACGGTTGTGATTGCGTCCTTCGTTCAGCAACTCAGCATCACTAAAGCTCAGGGTGTTACAGGCTGTAATGTTGGCTATTACTGAGTCAAATTGTCCGAGAGTTATGTCTTTTGTCACATATGCTTGTTTCAGTACCTTCTGTAGAGCTTCTCTGTGAGCTGGAGAATTAATTAAAAGAGACAAGATTGATATCTTTGATGGGGTTTGGTGGAGCTGATCAATGATCTTGTAATCACTTTTCCGAATAATCCTTAAGAATTCTTCATCGTTTCCTTCAGTACCTGGTACCTTTTGTTCTTTTGTTGCAGCAGGGGTAACCTCTTTTGGAGCAGCTACTGTAATCTTTGGTTGATAGATTCGACCACTACGGGTCATTTTACTTGTACCTGCAATGTTTGTTACGTCCACTTGGTCGTCTTTTACTGTCTCTATCTAACTAACCTTCCCAAATCCTCGGTCTATCACAGTCATGTCATACTTCCAGGGAACGGCCTTTGTGCTTTCAAAAGGAAACGGTCTTGGTTTCTGAATAATAACCGGTTGAGGTTGATCGATAGTCGACTTGTTAAAAATGGGCTTCACTCCTTTGTTGGTCATTTTGAACACTGGAACCTTCTCACTTTTCTTCGGCAAGTTGAAAACAGGCTCAATTACTTAAACTTCTTCTTTCCTCACCTTACTGCACACTTGCAATATCCCTTCGTCAATCAACCTTTGTATACCTCTTCGTATCTCATCACGCCCTCTAGAATCACTAGAAAATTTTTCACAACCATTATGGGTATCCTCTATTAATCTTACTTTCAGTAATTTTTCGTGAAGTAACCTCAACGGGGTTTTAATCTCTGACACATCTCTGACCATCCTTTCATCTGACACTTCTTCTACCGCATTGACCCCTCCATGGTTTGGCAATGGATTACTTTTGACGTTCGGGGGTACATCATCAAAAGACAAGATCTTCTTTTCCATCAACTCCCTGACAAGATGTTTTAAAGCAAGACAGCCTTCTAAATCATGACCGGCAGCACCTTCGTGAAAGGCACAATGAGCGTTTGGATTATAGTGAGGAGATGTAGTGTTTGGATTTAATGGTCATGTTGTTACCAATCCCTGCTGCACTAAGGAGGGGTACAACTTGGTGTAAGTCATCGGTATCTGAGGAAGTGGTGGTTTTGGTGTCGGTCTTCGATTTTGGTAGTTTTGTCTGGGTGCCTGAGCTCTAGGCTGATGATGTTGCTGATAGGGCGGAGCGTTGGGCGCTCGTTGATACCCTTGTTGAATTGGCTGATATACAGGCGATGGCTGCACTGTCTGATAACTGGGAATAGGATAACTGAAGGCCAGAGTTACAGCTGCCACATAAGGTTGTTGGGCATACTGTAACGGATACATTGGTCGTTGATGCTGGGATTGCTGAACATAACTTGCTTGATGCTGTTGGAAAAAGCCTTGCTGAGATGGTTGAACATAACTCTGCTGATACTGTTGGTAAGGTGGTTTCCAGGTGCGACTCTTTCTTCCCATAGTTACTGTGTTTGTTTCCCCTTCCTTCTTTCGATGGAAATTACTGCTGAGCTTTTTGACATTGTTGTTACCAGAACTGCTAGAACTGCTAGCTACCCTCCCATTTTTCATTCCTAACTCCACTCTTACCCCCACTACCACTATATCAGAAAAACTGGCGGTTACACTACTGATCATCTTTTCATAAAACTCTGGTCTTACTGTATCGACGAACCAATCTGTTAACTCTTTTTCACTCAAAGGAGGTTCTACCTGAGAGGCAGTTTCCCTCCACCTTTGTGCATACTCTTTGAAAGATTCTGAACTCTTCTGTGACATACTCAATAACTGTCTCCGATCAGGGGCTAAATCCATGTTGTACTTGTAATGTTTTACAAAAGCATCGGCCAAGTCTTGGAAACTATGAATACGAGACTGATCCAAACCCAAATACCATTTAGCAGGAGCTCCTTTCAGACTATCTTGGAAATAGTGAATCATTAACTTATCATCTTCCACATGAGCAGCCATTCTTCGGTAATACATAATCAGATGTGTCCGAGGACAAGTAGCCCCAGAATACTGATCAAAATTAGGAACTTTGAATTTTGGCGGAATTACCAATCCAGACACTCGGCACATATCTCTAGCATCAGTACCAAAGATGTCATTTCCTTCCATTGCTCTGACCTTTCTTCCGATAGTCTCTACACTTTCTTTCAACTTATTATGTCGTCCACTTTCTTCTTCATACCCATCAAGACTCTCGTACACTGGTGGAGGATTATGAAAAATAGGGCACGCTTGAACCTGAACAGAAGGTTGGGTGTAAGTAGGAATAGCTTGAGGAACTTCTGGCCTGAAAGGAACTGCTTGTTAATTGACTACTGGTGGCAGTACAAAACCAGGTGGCAACCCATATGGTGGAACATTTGCAACAGTGACTGCCGTTGGGATCGGCTTTGCAGCTATACTAGTGATCTCAGAAACAACAGTGGCTTGAGTGTCCAACTTCGCACGAATGACTTGTAAGGCTTCCATGATCTTCCCCATGCCCCCTCGTAGCTCTCCAAGTTCATTATCAATTATGTCCACATCAAAATTCTGTCCTTCCATTCTTAGGCAAGCTTGGGCTCGGGTGTTGTATCGATGTTGAGGATTCAGTGTGATTCTTTCTCTGGAGACAAGACAGCAAGATGAGAAACAACACAAGAACATGCACATGCAATGCTTATGAATGCAAAAATGCGACAAATGCAAAATTTAATCATTCAAGGAATCCAAAGAATGATTTGCATAAATTATAACAAATGGGGAAATAAGCAAAAAGTCCTCATAGATTAATAACTGAGAGTTTTACAATAATGATTCTGAAACTGAAATACAAGTCTTCAATACAAAATACATGATGAAATGAAACAGAAAGCAAAAGGATTTTAAATCTTCTGGTTTGATGGCCCTTCGTCTTCTGACTGACTTCTCTTTCCACCTTGACGAATCAATTCTTAAAGTTCTTCCTTCTCTTGCATAGCCTTGAAATACTTATCTCTCCAAGTCTTTCCTTCTTTTTCAGCTTTTGCCAAAGCAGCTTTCAATTCTTCTACAAGAGTAGGTTTGAGTGAGTCAGGCTCAAAGCGAGTATAGAACATCTTCAACGCCGCTTCTCTTACCCACGATAAGTAAGATTCTGAAACAGTAGTGTCGTGGTGACCTACGGCAGTTACTCCCCTTGTGTAGACATAACGCCAAGCATACGCAATTCGAGCCCTGTAAGCGGGATTCTTCCCTTCTTCCAAGTAAAATCTTCTCAAAAAGTCTGGGTCTGGTTCATCTTCCATGGGGTGCCCCAACTGTCGATGAGCCAGAATAAGATTATAGTTGATGCAACCATTGACGCTGATAAGCGGTACATTCGAGAAATCTCCACAGCTTTAGATCATGGCAATTCCTCCATACATAGGGTCATACCACTTAATACCTGAGTGTTTGAGCAATAGCAGCTTTTCTATCCAAGAGAGCCCATTTTGCTTATCCCAGAGGGCTGGAATTTTTGGCAAGTGCGAAATAAACCACTCGTACAAGAGAACGGTGCAACACTCAATCTGTCCAACTCCATAACGGTTCCTATGGTGGATGGTAAAGTACGTATCAGCCAGTAAAGTAGGTACAGGATTTTTGATTAAGAAAAGGTTGATTGCATTTGCGTCCACAAAATCACTAGCAATCGGGAACAGGAACAGTCCGTAAATTAGCAAAACCAGGATGGCCTCAAATGCTTCAATATTCTTTGATAAGGCCTAGCTTTGAGCTTTTTCATACAGGAACATAGCTGGAAATCCATACAACCCTCCCTTAGCACCAATATGAGATCCTACCTCCTCCACCTCTAAATACACGGCCTCTGCATCTTCTCTTTCATTAGGGGTCCCTTCTCTTCCAGAAAATGGTCTAGGAGTCACGCCTACTCCCATCAGGGCGGAATATTCTTCCAAAGTTGGTAGCAACTGATAATCTGGAAATGTGAAACAATGATAGGTTGAATCATAGAATTGCATGAGTGCGGATAACATCTCTTTATACACTTGAACTTCTAGCAAAGACAGCATATTCCCATGCCTCTCTTTGAATGCCTCGGGGTCTTCTACTAAACTTACCAGTTTCTTCAAGTTCTCCAATTTTGGTCTTTGGAACACAACCTCTGCTTTCTTTCCAGAATCCATCCTATAATATTTTCAAAACAATCTTTAGTTCCTTGAATGATTAATTAACGAAAATGCAAATGCAAAGGTTTCATGGAACTCAGATCAAAACATCATTTCATTTCATTGATTTTCAAGATTGCATTACAAAATATCTAGTACATTTTACAAAAGTCCTAAGGCTAACAGTATTCTAAATAAAAGTCTTCTTTTGCTCTGAGCTTCTTGATTTCTTCTTCCATCTGAGTCTTCTTGAGAATGAGTTTGTCCACGACCAGCTTCCATGGAGTTGGCTGAGAGCTGGAAGAAGGTAAGCCTTCCTATGTCTTCCTCTTCTTATAAACATTCATTTCTTCATCCTTCGCCTGTAGTTGTCTACGGAGTTCATCATTCTCTTCCATGGCCACCTGGTACTTGTATTTCCAGGCTACCTCTGTTTGCTGTGATTTCCTCAAAGCAATCTTTAACTTCTCCTCTTAAGACATAAAGATCATTGTGTGTTCCTCCTCTAAAGCCATGGGTTTCTGCTGAGAATAAGGCATCTTCAGATGAATAGCTCTCTTTCGGACCCATTGGAGATAAGGCTCGATAGAGACGCAATTAGGCTTCCCTAAGTCTTCTTTTCCTTTCTTGTGTACATGTCCCCAAGCTTTTAGAATTTCCCCTTTCAATTCTGAACTTCCTTTAAAGAAAATATTTTCCACATGAGCGCTGTTTGGTTTGTTTTTCAAAGGATATCCAAGCTGACGGCGAGCGAGAACAGGGTTATAGTTGATTCCTCCACTTGTACCCAGGAGAGGTATGTTACCAAAACTTCCACAACTGTCAATGATTTTTATCCCATCATAATTACGACAATACCAATCGATATCAGAGTGAGTAAGAGCCATAACCTTCTGAGACCACCAACCTTCCTTCCAAAAAACATGAGCCTTAGGTAAGTGAGAAATAAGCCACTTATATAACAACGGGACACAACAGACAATCATTCCTCCTTTATGCAGATTTCTCAAGTGAACAGAATGATATGCGTCAGCTAGTAAAGTAGGCACAGGGTTTTTCTTCAAGAATATCTTGATGGCGTTGAGATCCACAAAATTATCAAAGCTTGGAAACAAGAAGATTCCATAAATGAGAAAGGCAAGAATAGCTTCGAATGTATCCATACTCAAATGATCAGCATAGTATTGTGCTTTTCCAACCAAGAACTCTGCAGTCAAACCAGATATTCCTCCTTTAGTAACCATATTTTTCTGAATATCTACCAATCCCAAACGTGTAGCTTTAGCAATTTCTTCCTCCTTAGGGTCCTTCTCCATGATTGGAAAAGGAGAGTCTTCAAGAATAGGTAAACCAATCAAGCAAGAATATTCCTCAAGTGTAGGTACCAGCTGGTAATCAGGAAAAGTGAAACAATGATAGAGTGGATCATAAAACTGGAGGAGTGTGGTGAGAAGTCCCATATCCATCTTCCTTTTTACCCTCAACAATGACAATAAGTTCCCATACCTGCTCTTGAATCCTTCTAGATCTGTTATCAAAGTGCTCAACCTTTCTATGTCATCCAAGTTAGGACTTTTGTAAGTGTACTTCACAGTTTTCTTTTTTCCACTGTCCATGATGATCCTATTGTTTACAAATAAGAGATCTGAGTTCCATGAAACTTTTATGATATGATGTTCATGAATGCATGAATGCACAAACACAGGTAAGCACAGATTCACATATACACATGGATAAAAACAGATAAAGGTTTTGGTTTGGAGAACATGAGTAAGGAGTCAAGGTCTACCCACCCCAAAGGTATGTACTAAGGCCTTCAAAACTGTAGAGCAAGGTTCTAAAAGAGTTCCCAGAGTCCTCGACCCATCTTTCAGATATTATCAATTTCCCAAATACTTGGTGGTCGATAATATTCTCAAGAGAGTCTCGTCCAAGTGTAGTATCGCGTATCAACTACTTTGGAATTACTTCCTTATAGTCATCGCACTACATCCTAATAAGGCCATAGTGGGGGAAAAGGTAATCTAAAGGTCCTCAGTATCACGGGGTCCCATGTAGAAAGTGGCATTGTTTTCACGAATACTCGATCAACAATACCAACTCTCATAAGGGCCTCTACTGAGTGGTGGTTTTATCAAGTCAACTTGGTCGGGAATCAACTCCCTATAAGTCTCCTTGAATATACCACCATCCTATCATAAGTACGCTCAAACACGGGTATAGTGTTGTCTCACCACTCAAAGTTCCCAAGAACCAACAGAGCACATACGTACGTATTTACAAGTATTCACAAATAAGCAAGTATTCAAACAAGATAGGCTAAACCCTCAAAACAATAAAGCTTCCCCAGTGAAGTCGCCATTTTCTGTTGCGGTGAAAATTGGATATCAAGCTATTAATTAACTTGAATCTTAATTCTTTTACAACCGAACTTTATTTTATCCAAAGGACAGGTCTAAAGAAAGAAAAACCTTTTTCGCGATGTAATGACAACGCTTAAGAGATTCGGGGATCGGGGGTTGGTTATACCTAGGGAAGGTGTTAACACCCTAAATATCTATAGTACTCTACAGGAACCTTTTATTTGATTGCTTGCTAAGTTTGTGATATGTACTATGGATGTGGAAAAAGATATGAGTTGAAACCTAAAGTTATATACACTAAGTTTGCTCGCAAAGACGTCGCATCTTCTGCCTACGTATCCTAACTAGGATAGAATCAGAGCAATCGTAGTTCACCTCACAGGGATAAAGAACACTGGATTATAATCAAGGTTCACGGGGGAACAAACATGACAATGTTTGTGTGGAGTTTGACAAAACTCCCTATTCTAATTTGTAATATTTAATAGGGGAAGTAAGAAATCATGACGATGATTCTTACACAGAGTTGACAAACTCTTTCCTAGGGTTCTAGTTGAAGAACACTCCTAGTACAAGTGGGTTTTTTTAGACTTAAAGCAAAGTCTAAGGGTTTCTAATCTAGGGTTAAAGTGAGTTACCAAAGTCAAGGGGGGATAAGAGATGTTTCCATGACATGAGGGTCAAATGGACAGACTTTTCCTTTGGAAGTAGACAGGGGAGGTAACAGGATGAGAGCTAACAAGCTTCATCACTTTGGGGAAAGAAAACAACAAAAATTAACAATATGATAAGGGTATACCTATGGTGACAACCATTAAATAAACATATGGAATGATAAAGATGAAAGTGCATTGATGACAATCAAAGCAGGTAAACAGAACAGGAACTGTGACGACAGATCAAGTTTAAATAAGTTTGACAGATAAAGTAACATGGACATGGTAACAAACAAAAATGGAGTTTTAACATGTTAACAAACATTTAAGAATGAGAATGCAAATAAATATTACAGGAAAAACACAAGTATAACAAAGAAAAATTCATCTGCATCTGTCAATACGATCACAGAAAGTACACAACTTGCACACAGTCAAAAGAGATGAAAAATTTGTCAAACATGAAAATAAAAAATATTCCATTAAAGTACACATCAAGATGAACACAATGAAAAAAGAACGGGTGAAAAAAGATTAAAATTGAGAGAGATATGATTTTTCAAAATTTGGTGAAAAATTACAAAAATTAATAAAAGAGTTGCCCTCCTCAGGGGTCGAACTCATGCGTGCAGGGTACAAGGCGTGTTTGGCATAATGGGCTTACCACTGGGGTGGCTATACATCCGTTGATTGATGCCACCCCATTAAATTATAAGGGTAACAAGCTAAATGACCTGGGCCAAACATAACACATGAAAAGTGATTTTACGTTTTCTACCGTAACTTTCTCGTTTCTCAACCAAACGCAACAAAATTTATATGCAACTGGACCAGAAAAACATGAGGATCATGATGGTGCCATTATTTTTATGAGATTCTCCTCCTACTAAAAAAATTAGATAGTAGGTGTCTTTGTATGTTTTGAAATGCATTTTGCCATGAACAACTTAATCCAACCATTTTTAATCCAAACCAAGTATACACACAGCTCACATAAATGGTAATGAATGACTCCAACAATTAATCCAAGCTCAATGCAAACAAATTATGAAAGTGACATATCAAATGGCAATGTCCTTGGAAAAATGCACTTTGAAGTGAATGACTTGTTTCAAACCTTTTTCAATCCAAACCAAAGCTACACACAGGACACATAGATGATGATGAATGATTCTAAGTCCAAAAGGAGCTCAATACAAACAGTTTGTGAAATTGGTATGTCTAGTGATAACTTTCTTGGAAAATGCACTTTGAAAGGAGCAGCTCATGACAGTCAGTTTTAAACCAAGCAAATCATTCAATCACAACACATATATGGATGCAAAGCTTTTCCACATGAATTTGATGCAATACCAGTCTGATATAGAAAATTGGCCTGTGAGTTGCAAGATGAGTTTGAAAGATGTATTTTGAATGCTAAAACCTAACTCAGACAAGTTTACACCATTTTAAGAGTATGCACATGTTTTAAATCAGTTGCTCATAGATTGTGTCTATTTAGATGCCTCAAATTTCCACTGAATCAAAATATAACCAGTAAGTTGGAAGTTGGTTTGAAAAGGTATACAAGCAGTTATGAAACCTTGGTTGTTACTTGGAACAGATGTAATTTAACTTAATGCAACGTGTGCATACATTCCAAATATGATATATACAATGCTCTTGAACACAAGGCAATTAAAAAATGCACTAGAACAGAAAATGACGTGTGAGCTGCAACTCTGCACATACATTGCCATGACAGTTGCAAGGCAAAAGGAGAAAAATGTATTTTGAATTGAAAATCAAGTTCCAACCATTCTCATATTAAACCAACTATACACACACACACACCAAAACTTAGTTGATGAATGAAATTAGCAAAAGGTTTTGGCACAAAGCAGTCCATGATGGAAAGTGGTGTTCAACTTGCAATATTAACATGTGAAATGCATAATGAGGTGAAAATCCAACTCTGAGCATGTTCAGATCAGAATAAGCTTATGCACACCTTGAAAACATGAAGATGAATGAGTGTGATTAGGAAATTAATTTCAAAACAAGTGGTAGTGGAAAATGATATTCGTGTTGTATTTTTGGTGTTTGTGAGGTATTGTAGGATGTGCAGTTCATGTTTTATGTAAAAATTGATCAAGTTGAGCACACATACATATCACATACATGGCATTGAGTGAAATCAAACAAGGATTAAAGCCTACAACAGACTGTCATAACAAATGAGGAGTGAATTGCAAATCTTGGCATTTTTAGTGCATGAAGGATGTCCAGTTTAATTCTATGCATACATAGACCAAATGAATCATGCACACACCTTATATACATGTTTTTAAGAATGTCTAAGCAAGAAACAAGACTCCTAACAAACTGTGATGCAATATGGATTCCAGGCTGCCATTGGTACTTTGCATAAAGCATGAAAAGCTCAGAATTATTTTCTGTCATATCCAAGCTAAATTAGTTATGCACACAGTTTCCACATATGAAAACAAATATGTTCCATCACAAAACTGACTTTTAAGCAAGCTGGTATGGGGAATGGCATGTAATATGCATTTTGGTTATTTGATGAAGCACACAAAGTTCAAAGTAAATTTAAGGAATGTTCAGCTCAAATGAAATATGCACATATATCATATTCATGATTTTGGGGATGATTCAACTCAACAAAAGCGCTACAACTTTGCCATGAAAGAATTTGTTCATAAGGGATATTCATGACATACATTACACATGATGAACTAAAAATGCCAAATCAAGGAATTATGATGCAAGAGGTAATGTGTACAAGCTACATACCTCTTGTAGACCTCGTTGAACAAGCTAGAATAGCCAAGAAACCCAGAGAACTTCAATCTACTTTCTTGCCTTGACTCTTTTCTTCACTTTTAAGCAAAATACAACTATGATTCCAAATGGAGAAATAGGTCTCACCAATGAATTCTAACACTTTAGACTGTTGAAAAATAATATATAAGAGGTGTTAGGATGATTAAAACACTAGGCAAGTGCTTAGAACAAGATTTGGTAGAATTTGTAGCTTTTGGTCAAAGTATCTTGGTGTAAGAGTTGACTTTTTGATTGGTGAAGTTTTTGGGTGGTTTAATGGTTTAGACACCTTCTATACCATATTTAGGGATTGTATGGATGATTGTTGGGGTGTTGGAATGTAGAGAAATGATTTTGGCAGCCCTTGCACCAAGACAGATTTTTAAGCTTTTTAGTGAAAAGTGAGATTTTGTGATTTTGAAGTTTTGAGGCAAGAGCAAAGGGACAAAGATTTCTTCTGGTTTTTAGAATGTTGTTGATATCCAAAATGAGGTGGGGGAGAGTCCTATTTATAGGCAAGGGAGTGAGGGGCTGATTTGAAGATTTCTTCACTTTGAAGAAAGGTTTTGGCACATTTGGAGCAAACCTCTACAAGAGGGTTTCCTTTGCTGCAAGGCAGGCCTCAATAGTCAAGAACTATGATGAATTTTGGTGGCTAATTGCAGGCTAGAGGTATAGCATTAAGGCTGATTCAGAACCACTTTTACACCTCATGCTTGTTTTTACTTTTTGAATGCAAGTTGCAAAACAACTTGCAAGCCACTTGCTTTGGCTTTGAAAATTCAAGTTCTGCACAATTCCTTGATTCTTTCATGCTACAAACATTCCACATATCAAATACAACATGATTCACCAGCTAGAATTGGTCAATTTCGACGAAAGGATGATTTCTTGAATTTTGACAATGTGGGACTAAAGTGAAAAACCACCAACTTGCCATGACCATAACTTTCAGCTCACAAATCATTTTGAGGACTTCTAATACTTTTTAAAAAGCCCCAAAATAGCTCTAAAACATTCATGTTTTCATGAGTTTCAATTACCCAAAGGAACTTGGCAAAAAAGCCTTCCAAAGTTGCTAAAAAATGAACTTAAAAATGAAATTTTCCTAAGTCTTTTTCCCCTTTTGAAATGAATTTGATCATAACTCCAAATCTATGCATTTACTGATCATGGACCACTTAGGTACTTTTGTAGGACTTGTCAAGAGCTTCCAAATGAGCTTTGAACCAACTCAATTGGATGTGTGGTTAAGGAGTTATGGTTTAGCCCCTTTCAAAACCCTAATTTCCCGATATTTTGATTACTCCTTCATTCTTGATCCAATGGTCATGAAAATTGATATGAAAGTCCAATATGACATGAGGAACAACTTTGTTTCACAACTTGGAGTCCAATTCCTAAAATTTGGAGAGTTGACTTTTCGGTCAACCATACGACCGATCGGTGATTACCGAGTCGCCTGTTGAAATTCTGGGCCTCCTGAGACTTTGAAACTTCTTGGATGAACTTTATTAAGCTATATGAACTTCATGAATCAGAATCCCACCATTTAAACATCTTCCAACATCAAAGTCAAACTACGATTGACTTTTATTGGTCCAAAACCCTAATCGGGTGCTCTGAAATGCACTGCTCTGAATTCTGAGGTAACAACCTCACATTGGCTTCTCAATTGACATTATATAATACCATTGACCTTGTTCCCTATTTGAATGAGCCCAAAACATTGACTAATCACAAACCCTGAAGTTTTTGATTTTGACTGCACGAAACCCTGATTCATCTGCAATTTGACAGAGACAGACTTGCACTGTGTTAAGGTTAGAAAATTTATGAGTATGCTCCTAAAATGATAATGAGAATCTAAGGGGTCAAAATTTGGGGTGCAGCAGTTGCCCCTATTTAAATATCTTCACTAGATGGAACTGAGGGATGATGATCCTCGTAGAATCACAGTGAAAGTTATTTAAATATAAAAAAACCGAAAATTTTGTCCCTTAGATCCGATGATATGCAAAAGGATAGGCCATGATATGTCATGAATTCTAAATGATGCTTGGATGCAAGACATATGCAGAAGATAGAAAAACAAAACAACGAGTAACTACTCGCGGGGACCTGGCATTGTGGATCCGACACTTGGGAATACCGAGGTATAACAATCAATATTTCAAACATGACTAGTGGAAACTGAGAGGAAAACTTTCACATGAGGATGCGCAAAGTCTAATGAAGATGACAATCTTACTGGGGAAAAGCAAACACTTCACCGGGGAACGAGGTAGATTTCTACCCGGGGACACGAGCGACTTTTTACTAGGGAAATTACAACACGAACCTCACTGGGGATGATCAGATGAGGAATTTCCTATAGTGAAGAGTTCAAACGGGATCTTCAGGAATGGACTAGAAACAAAGACAAAACATATTGGGGAATACTAGTGACAACTAGATCTCCGAGACTTGTCTGGGCAAAAGGTTTCACTGGGGATAATGATGTCACCCAGTTTTAACAGATGGCTCAGGCTGTGCTAGTAACCACTAGACTTCCTAGAGGTAATGGTAACGACCAGGTCCGGGTACTAATGACGATTGGATTTTATACAATGTCAGTTACGACTGGCATCTGTTAAACAAACATGCATCAAACCCGAAGGTTAGCTCAACCCGAAGTTGAGAAGAACATCTAACCACACCGTGAGGCATCTGTTAAACAAACAAGCATTGAACCCTAAGGCCGTCTCAACCCGTAGTTGAGAAAAACATTTGACCTAGCCTTCAGGCATCTGTTAAACAAACAGGCATCGAACCCGAAGGCTGGCACAACACGAAGTTTAGAGAAACTTCTGACCTCGCCGTCAGACATCTATTAAACAAACAGGCATTGAACCCGAAGGCCGGCTCAACACGAAGATTATAGGAATATCTGACCTCGCTGTCACGAATCTTTTAAACAAACAGGCATCGAACACAAAGGCCGGCTCAACCCGACGTTGACAAGAATATCTGACCTCGATGTCAGGCATCTGTTAAACAAACAGGCATCGAATTTGATGGCCAGCTCAAACCGAAGTTGATAATAACATTAGACATCACTGTCAGGCATCTGCTAAACAAACAGGCATCGAACAGGCCGGCTCAACAAGAAGTTGAGAGGAACATTTGACCTCGCTGTCAGGCATCTGTTAAACAAACAGGCATCGAACCTGAAGGGCGGCTCAACACGAAGTTGAGAAGTACATCTGACCTCGCCGTCAGGGATCTGTTAAACAAACAGGCATTGAACCAGGAGGCCAGCTTAACCCGAAGTTGAGAAGAACATCTGACCTCTTTGTCAGACATCAGTTAAACAAACAGAAACCGAACCCGAAGTGCGGCTCAAACCAAAGGTGAGAAGAACATCTGACCCGCCTCCAGGAATCTATTAAAGAAATAAGCATCAAACACGAAGTCCCACTCAACACGAAGTTGAGAGCAACATATGACCTCTCCGCCAGGCATTTGTATAACAAATGGGCATCGAAACCGAAGGTCATCTCAACACAAAGTCGAGAGGAACATCTGACCTCGCCGTCAAGCATTTTTTAAATAAACAGGCATCGAACCCGATGGCCGGATCAAACAAAAGTTGAGAAGAACATTTGACCTCGCCGTCAGGCATCTGTCAAGCAAACAGGCATCGAACCCCAAGGTCGGCTCAACACAAAGTTGAAAGGAACTTTTACCTTGCCGTCAGGCATCTGTTAAACAAACAGGCATCAAACCCGAAGGGCGGCTCAACCCGTAGTTGAGAAAAACATTTGACCTAGCCTTCAGGCATCTGTTAAACAAACAGGCATCGAACCCGAAGGCTGGCACAACACGAAATTGAGAGAAACATCTGACCTCGCCGTCAGACAACTATTAAACAAACAGGCATCCAACCCGAAGGCCGGCTCAACACGAAGTTCATAGGAATATTTGACCTCGCCGTCATCTATATGTTAAACAAACAAGCATCAAACACGAAGGCCGGCTCAGCCCGACATTGAAAAGAACATCTGACCTCGCTGTCAGGCATCTATTAAACAAACAGGCATCGAATTTGTTGGCCAGCTCAAACCGAAGTTGGTAAGAACATTAGACCTCGCTGTCAGGCATCTGTTAAACAAACAGGCATCAAACCCGAAGGCCGGCTCAACAAGAAGTTGAGAGGAATTGACCTCACTGTCAGGCATCTGTTAAACAAACAGGCATCGAACCCGAAGGGTGGCTCAACACGAAGTTGAGCAGTACATCTGACCTTTCCTTTAGGGATCTGATAAACAAACAGGCATCGAACCCGGAGGGCGGCTCAACCCGAAGTTGAGAAGAACATCTGACCTCGTTGTAAGACATCAGTTAAACAAACAGGAAGCGAACCCGAAGGCCGGCTCAAACCGAAGGTGAGAAGAACATCTGACCTCGCCGCCAGGCATCTATTAAACCAATAGGCATCAAACATGAAGTCCCGCTCAACACGAAGTTGAGAGCAACCTCTGACCTCGCCATCAGGCATCTGTTAAACAAACAGGCATCGAACTCCAAGGCCGGCTCAACACAAAGTTGAGAGGAACATTTGACCTCGTCGTCAGGCAACTGTTAAACAAACAGGCATCGAACACGAAGGGCGGCTCAACGCGAAGTTGAGAAGAACATATAACATTGCTGCCAGGCATCTGTTAAACAAACAGGCATCGAACCCGAAGGTTGGCTCAACACGAAGTTCATAGGAATATCTGACCTCACCTTAAGGCATCTTTTAAATAAATAGGCATCTAACACGAAGTCCCGCTCAAGACGAAGTTGAGAGCAACATCTGACCTCGCCGTCAGGCATTTGTTAAACAAACGGGCATCGAACCCGAAGGCCGGCTCAACACGAAGTTGAGAGGAACATCTGACCTCACCATCAAGCATATGTTAAAGAAACAAGCATTGAACCCGAAGGCTGGCTCAACCAAAAGTTTAGAAGAACATTCGATCTCGCCGTCAGGCATCTGTTAAACAAACAGGCATTGAACCCGAAGGTAAGCTCAACCCGAAGTTGAGAAGAACATCTGACCTCACCGTCAGGTATTTGTTAAACAAACAGGCATCGAACTCGAAGTCCGGCTCAACACGAAGTTGAGAGGAACAGTTGACGTCCTCGTCAGGCATCTGTTAAACAAACAGGTATCGAACCTGAAGGCTGGCACAACACGAAGTTGAGAGGAACATCTGACCTCTCTGTCGCTATTGTGAAAATCGGCGCCGGGTAAACAAAAGAGTCGCCACCGTGCGTTATTTATCCCAAAGGAGGGAAAGGAAACGCTCGAAGTAAACCTACCGCAAAGACGGGAAAGGAATGGTCATCGCAACCAAATCCTAGATTCGGGAGTCGGTTACGCAAGGGGAAGGTATTAGCACCCCTCACGTCCGTCGTACTCGACGGGATCCACGCTTGCTGGTTTGTCTAAAGGATGCAAAACAATCTATCTACGACTGCTAAGTCTAAACGGGAAGAAACTGACTCGATAGAGCGTCGCACTCTATGCCTACGTATTCTCAAGAGAGAAAGTCAGAGTCATCGTAGTTCGGGAAACTACAGGGAATTGGCTCGCCAAGACTTCACGTCTTGTGCCTATGTACTTCCACACAGCGTGAAAGATCAGAGCTTACGTAGTTCAGGCTAACTATGGCTAGACAGGGTGTTCTCGATCACATAGGAGTGAGAGATTAAGTTGGTTTGAATGGTACGGGAACCTACGGAACTTAAAACTACGGTCTGGTCTCAAATGCGCAAGGGCAAGAGAAAAGGATAACGTCAGTCGTCAGCGGGAAAGTCTCGATCGCACAGCAGCGAGAGAACAAAGAGGTTAGTTGTTAGGGTGCTCGCTAGGATATCGCATCCTATGCCTATATATTCTCATTTGGTATGAGAAATCAGAGCAGCTGTAGTTCAGCCTACTACAGCTAAAACGGGGAATGGGGAAAAGGGAGCTCGCTAGGATATCGCATCCTATGCCTACGTACTCTCGTCTGGTACGAGAGATCAGAGCAAACGTAGTTCGACGGGAAAACGAATCTCGATTGCACGGGGGCAAGAGAAGGGGTCTCGATCGCCTGAACGCGAGAGAAAAGGCGTTTCGATCGCACTAGGGCGAGAACAAGGAGGACGCAGGCCTACGCCTAAACGGGAAGGAACTCGGGACACACACGCAAGAACCTAAGAAGAAACTCCTCAACTGTCGTTTCCTTCGTATTTAACGATGCCGCCCACGACACTCGACGGTTGCCTGAAGACTTGAATAAGATGATGATGATGAACGAAGCAGCCCCTGGCTACTGAAATGCGCGCAAGCTCCATTCCAATCTTCTCCTCTCTGGATCCTTGATGACGACGCTCGAACCAGAACAATGTAACGCTTAAATCGTCATGGTTCGACTTATACGAGAAATCGAACTCTAAGAGGTAGCGTATTGATGTCCGTGTCAAAGACAAGATAGAGAAATGATATCGAAAATCATTCTCCAATTGAATCGTGTCACACGGCCAGCCAGAAATAAAATCGAGAACAAAATCAGATAGAAAAGAAAAATAGGAGAGAAATCCAATACAAAATGAAAATAAAAGTCTACTCCTAAAATACGGCAAAAATAATCTCCAAAGGAAACTATATCCTAAAAAGAATTAAATCTATAAATCTCCTTAACAAGAAATTAACTAAGTCCTAAATTCTCTTAAGAGAAAATTAAATTAATTTCCTAAATCTTCTTAAAATAAAATTAAACTAATTTCCTTAAATGAAAATATTATCTAAAAATTCCATTAAATGCATTAAAAAACAATATAAGAAAATAAAGGAAATAAAAAACTGCAGGGGGTGCATTAGTTCATTAGGGGGATACAGCTGCAGAAAGAAACATAAAGGTTGGGCCTAGCCCACCAAAAACAAATAGCAAAGAAAAATAAAAAAAGGAAAGGGGGGCGAGTAAGGAAAAAAGGGGTGTATCAGCCTGTGAAAGGCCCAGCCCAACAACTCCAAAAACGACAATGGATGGTGAAAAAGAAAAAAAAAACAGTTGGGCCTTCTGGCCCACTCACTCGGACCTCTCCTCTTCCCCCTCTCACACTCTCAGTTTCTTTTTCTGAAACCCTAGCTTCTCCTACCTCCTCTCCCGCCGCCGCTGGAACTCTCATCCTCACACCTCGCTTCACCACCTTCGTCTCAGCTCTCTGTTTCCCTCACCAACTCCCATCAAACTTCTTCTCCGTTTTAAGACATCAACACAGATGAACAACAACAAATATATTACAAATCTCCGAAAACAGAATTAAACGGTGGATTGCGTGTTCTTGGAGGATCTGTGACGTTGATTGAAGGAAATCATTGTTAGATTTCTGGAGACGACGATGAACAAAAGGAGATCTTGAAGGATCTTGAAGATCTAGATGGCGATTGAAGTGATGTTGGAGATCGGTGATGATCTGGAGATTCGATTAGAGAATGATTCGTATTGATGAACATTGAGAAAATCTTGAACAGATCTGGAAATTTGGACAACTCTCGAAGAAGATATTCTTGGAGTTTCTTGCGGATCTGGAACGGATGAAGATTGACGAAGCTTGAGGACGTTGATTCTTGGAGTTCATAAGGCTTCATTGAAGTTGACGGATGAAGAGATGATCCAGATCGCGAAGATCTTTGATGGCCGTTCTTGAAGTTCTAACGAAGACTTCTGGAAAATATTGATGAACGATGACTGTTGGGTGAAAGATGAACCTTCGTAGATCTGTGATTCTTAAAGATTATGTGGATATGAGGAGTTCTTGCAATTCGTTGATGAAGATCAACGCGCGTTTCTGGAAATGTTTTGATGAACACGAAGAGTGTTCTTGAAGCTCTTGAGGAAATCTGGAAACAATATGACTTTGGATGAAGATTCTGGTTAATTTCTGGAGTTCACGAAGATGAACACGAAGAAAGTTCTTGAAGTTGGATGAATTTCTGGGGATTCTCGATGAAGATCCGGCGAAGAGTTGATGATATCTGGGAAGATTGATGAAGTTTGTTGAGGATTTGAAGTTTTCCGGTGGAAAAGACGGTTACCGACGATGGTTATGGACTTCCGGCAACATTTACCGGTGAAAATTGGCCGTGAAAGATTTCTCCGGTGAAGCTCCGGCGAGTTTGCATGGTTGCTGCATGCAGTGCCTGTGGAGAGGACACCTGGCTCATGCAGAGAGTGGGAAAGGACAAGTGGCAGGGATTGAAGTGAAACGTGGAAGGAGCGGAGAGACACTGAGGGTGATGTGGCTGGGAAGTGGGGTAGTGGGTTGTGAGGTGTCAGCAAAATAGAAAGAAACACGTGGACTACTCTATATAGTGACAAGTGGCGAGTGACTGGACTTGGGCCTCCAAAAAGACTTGGCCCACGAAAACTTGGACAAAAAGACTGAAATTGATTAATGGACTGAATTGAAATCTGATTAAAAGAAAAAGATTAACATGGATTAACGAACTTAAACTAAAATTAATACTATTTAATTAATAAGCTGCTAATTAAAACCTATATTAAACTAACTAATTAAACCTAATTAAACTAACAATTAACCCTTATTAAAACTAAACAGATTCTAATCAAAACTAAACAAATCTAAACAAGTCTAGAAAGAAATTAAATCCTAATATATTCTAGCAATTAGCATTCTAATTAAACCTAAATTTCTAATTAGCATCTAAGAATTAAATCTAAAAACATTAACTTCAATTAACCCTATTAAAAAAAACCAATTGAATATCTAAAAACAAAATCTATTTAAAAGTATTAAAAAAAGAAATATCTATTTAAAAATCTTAAAAAAAACTATTAAATTTTATAAGAAAATATTAAAAATACCTATTTAATATCTAGAAAAACTCCAATAAATCTATTAAAATTTATTAAAAATCCAGAAAATAAAAGGGAAAATTCTAAAAAGTGTCAGGAAGCCAATTAAATCGATTAGAGCACAAATACGCGATTACAGCAAAATAAGCGGTAAAAACCGGGCACCGAGATGGCCTGAAAACCTAGGGAACGAGCACCAATTCTCAAAATAAATCCTCGTATTGGCCTAAAATGTCTGAAACGCCAGGGGAGGCTGTAATCCCGATAAAGTCAAAAATGGATGAAAAAAATGCAATGTATGCGGTATGCGAGTGCGAATGCAAAATGCGTCGAAACATAAACCAGATGTGGGAACCGGTTGGTCAAATTTTAGGGTGCAACAGCTGCCCCTATTCAAACGGCTTGGACCGGAATGGTTGAAGAGCGAACGGCCTTCAAACATTCGAGGTACGAGACGATTGAATACCAAAGGAACCCTGAAATTTGCCAACCGTGGAGATAAACTGCACAAACTGCTTGGAGAACAACATCCACCAACTGAATTTGGTTGTTACGGCAACAACTGGTCAATTATCTGATAAAATCTTGATTTCAACATCAATCACCTGCGTGACACCACGGGCACTGAGCTATTTTCGCAAAAACACCTCTGTCCACCATTGGACTAGCCTTGTCAACACCAGAAGAGGAACCAATTCGTCAATGCGAATAGAGATTCTGTCGTCACAGGAGTAACCTTGTCCACATCTGCACCCAAATTTCGTCAAATCACGAATAAATACAAATTTGTCCACGTCAGGACTCTAATTTTGTCAACCCGAAGGAAGACATCTGCTGAGGATAAATGGTCCCTGAAGAGTAATTAATTTTGTCCACGTCAGGACTTCACGTTACGGAAAACTCCTGGCGCTTTCGCTGGGGAAACATTTTTGTCTAGTCACAGGAAACTCCATCTTCCTATCTATACGGGCAGATCATCTGTCTAAACACAGGAAACTCTGCTTATCTCTGCACTAGCTAACTCCGTTGATCCCAACCCACAAACGACTTTGAGGAGGATTCTACTAGGGACAGTAATATTTCGTCAACACGAGGAAATCACGGCGACTTCATTGGGGAAAATACTTTTGTCAAATATCGGAACACCACTCACATACTCTGTCTATCACGGGAGAATCATCTATCTGGATACCGGAAAGTTCATCTGTCTGCTTCATACGGGAAAATCCATCCGCCTGATTCTTACAGGAAAACTCATTCGCCTGCTTCATACGGGAAAAGTCATTTGCCTGATTCTTACAGGAAAATTCATCTGCCTGCTTCATACGGGAAAAGTCATCTGCCTGATTCTTACAAGAAAGTTCATTCGCCTGCTTCATACGGGAAAAGTCATCTGCCTGATTCTTACAGGAAAGGTTCATCCGCTTGTTTCATACGGGAAAGTTCATCTGCCTGATTCTTACAGGAAAGGTTCATCTGCCTGTTTCATACGGGAAAGTTCATCTGCCTGATTCTTACAGGAAAGTTCATCCGCCTGATTCATACGGGAAAATCCATCTGCCTGATTCTTACAGGAAAATTCATCCGCCTGCTTCATACGGGAAAATCATCTGAATATCATTTCTCTGCCTACCTCTGCAGTAGCTAACTCCACTGGGGATATTCTGAAAATAACTGCCCGACACCCGTTTCGACAACAAGTGACCACTTCCGAAATTTTGATTTATGAAACCCTGAAATGCTGCCACGACAGCAAACCTGAAGAAAACACTCTGCTGGTCGGATAAGAGAAACTTCAACCAGTAACTCTATGGGGGATAATAACAAGAAATGTATTGTCACATGTCTCACAGTGTGACCTCTAAAATCTGGAAATAGACCCGAGATAGAACTCCATACTCCTGTTGAGAAACACACCTAAAAGCAAAAAGTTAACCGACCTGATTTATGTTTCGAAATGAATATGTTTGAAAATGATGCAATGCCCTATACGACATGTAGATGTTATGCGTTTGTATAAAAATGCAATGCCCCATACGACATGGAGATGCTATGTGTTTGTATAGATGTAAACATGATAATATATGCAAATGCAAATGCAGGTTCGAGCTGCCAGAGAACGTCGGGTCTAAAGCCGCTTGGAAAAATAAATGCCGAGGGCAACGTCAACTCCACTGAGGGGTACCGAGTATCATAGAACCATCCCAGCAAAATAAATGCTGGAACAGTGAGACCAACTTCCATGGGGAAGAAACAATCCTGCTGAGGGATGGCTCACAAATTCATCGTTACGAACTCTGTAGAGGATGATCAACCTGACAGAGGAAGGACAACCTGCTGGAGACGGGAAGGACGACCCTGCACGGGGACGCTCTTTCTATACCCTTGACAACTTGATTGTACTTTGGGGCTTAACCAAACTGAGGTTAATTGTGCACGGCTCACTGCTGAGAATGCCCCTGCCGTCAAGTCTATCCATTCTGACCTGCTGAGGATACTCCTGATCCTATTCTGAGGAGGAATAACTGCGATCTCAACTATTTTGGGGACAATACGTGACTTCTATCTGCAGAGGAGAATAATCCTGATTTAACCTTAATCGGGAGACCGATATCAATCGAGCTTTGTATCGGGGAACACGACACCATGCAAGTCACTAGGAATTATCGTGTCGGGTATTTTTAGGCTTTTTCTAGTTTACAGATGAAAATAGGTTATGGGAAAATGGGTTTAAAGGGAAAATACTAGACGGGGCTAGCGTTCAAGGATGGACTACCAGGAGAGAACTGATAGCAAAATAGGTTAGGTTATCGGACGAGAATGGATTTATGGTTTGAACGGCAGACGAGGCTGACTGAATTATAGGTTAAGGAAAAGATGACCAGACAGGGCTGGTTTGGAAGCTGACATGCACCAGACGAGAACTGACACAACAAATACGTTAAAGAGACGGTGACCAGACGGGGCTGGTTGAAAGCTAGCATACATCATACGGGAATTGATGTTTACAGAAAGGTTGGCCAGACAATAACTGGTTGAAAAATAACAGGTACCAGACGAGAACTGGTATTTACGGAAAGATGGACCAGACGAGAACTGGTTACCGATTTTCCAGGCGAGAACTGGGCTTTGGAAATAACAAGGTTACAAGGTTCTGTCAAGTAACAAGTTTAAACTATAGGATAATGATCCAATGGCGACAAGGTCTTTTTCAAAGGTTCCGGTTATTTGATGAGGGTAATGACACGATTCCCCGATACTTAACTCTTGCTAGGGTGAACAAACTTGCTTGAACAACTTGCCCCAGTGCAACTCAACTTTCCCCAATCTGACTCTTGGGAAGATCACTCTGAACAGCTTGCTACGAGACGACTTTGAGACGACTTGCCCCAGTATCTATACGACAAAAGGATTCAACCTCAATTAAACAACTATCAACATAGTTGGTTTCACTATTTCTGGAGTAGCTTGCCCCTGAACGAGCGTTGAGCGACTTAACCTGATCTGATCACACACTGGAAGGATCTGTCCTCAAATCTCAGCATTCTGTATAACTGCCCCTGATTGGCTCTCGAGAAGATTCACCCCTGATCAACTGCTTCTCAAGTAAACTGTCCCATAATCAATTGATGCTTCGAGACTTGTCCTCAGACCAACTGATTCTGAACTCAATGAAACAAATTCCGCTGTATTATTTCGAAAAGAATGAATAAAGTATTTTTATAAAATTTGGAGATGTGATATCCTACTTTTTGGTCAAAACTCTGATTATTATTTTAATATTCATATTTTATTTAATTTGGGTAAGTGGGGTGTTACAATCCTCCTAACCAACAACCCCCTCAACCCAAAGGGTTGAAAAAGAAGTCAACCAGAAGAACCTCGTCTGAGCGTGGATTTCATGAGACACTAGTACATGCAAAGCATGCACGCGCCCACTAATTTCCACAACTAATTCTAAGGTGCACTCAAGCCTGGGTCTGGCTTCACACTCAAAGGAACACCCCACCCAACAGCACAACAGCAACAGATAATAGCAAAGGTGCGGAAATCGTAAATACAGCAATATACAATACCCAAAAGGTAAACACCCAAAGACGAGCAAACAAGCGCTAGGATCGACTCTCTTAAGGGAAGTTGGATCCCAAATGCATAAGGAACCATCGCAGTCCCCAGCAGAGTCGCCAGCTGTCACTACTGCGAAAATTAGCGCCGGCTATGACAGAAGAGTCGCCACCGTGCGTTATTTATCCCAACAAAGGGAAAGGAAACGCTCAGAGTAAACCTCACGTAAAGACAGGAAAGGAATGGTCATCGCAACCAAATCCTGGATTCGGGAGTCGGTTACGCAAGGGGAAGGTATTAGCACCCCTCACGTCCGTCGTACTCGACGGGATCCACGCTTGCTTTCTAGTACGGATTGTTATTCTATCTACTCTAAAGGGTCAAGGGTTAAAAGAAAATAAAATGACTCGGCAAAGTATCGCACTTTATGCCTACGTATTCCCGTCTAGAACGAGAAATCAGAGTCAACGTAGTTCGCCTACCTACGGGAAAGGAGGGGAAGGTTGCTCGCTAGGATACGGCATTCTATGCCTACGTACTTTCATACAACATGAAAGATCAGAGCAAACGTAGTTCGGGCTACGGAAGACACAAGCTTGTCTGACTGTTTTTATCTTTCTGAAAAGAGGTTTCTTCTGATTAAGAGTCCAAGCGGACAAAAATGACACTTTGATGTTTGTTTCAGTCTTTTACGCAGGAAGTATTTTTTTAGTTTGTTTGCAATCTCTGACGCACTAGAGACTATGATTTGAGGGTGACTACATCGTGTGTCACCCAAAGGGTACCACACTAAGCAGCCAGACTACTGGAAAGAAGCTCTCCAGCAACCCTTTCTCAAATAGCTTAAGGCTCGTAACATACGACATCGATTAACCTTATTACTGTGTTTTTGAGTTGTTTGAGATAAGAAGAGAAAGAAGCTCTAAAAATCCTAGGGTTGAAAAGGGAATAAAAACTAACCTAATATTGTCATGCATGGGTTAAAACCTGATGTCTGTCATAACTCCCTCCTGCACAGAGGAAATCAAAGATCCTAGGGGATAAACGGAAAAGAAACAGATATATACAGTAAACAGTAAACATGCATGAGATGCAGCAGTACAAGCGAGGTAAGGGAGTCCCACTCAACCTCGAACCTGGGAAAACAATAGGAAAAGTAAAACAGTATTCACTTCAAACCTTTGGGGCAAGCTGTACAAGCCAACAATCAATACAGAAAAAGAAATAAAACCCAACACCAGCTCTGACAGCAACACCAGCTCCTACAGCTACAGTTCAACCAGCAATAGCTCTGACAGCTACAGTTGATTTACAGCAAAAAAGGTTGACAGTAACAACTTCAAGCAAGGTCCCATCTTCACTCTTCAATGATCCCCAAGCTTTAGATAAGCTCCTGTCTCCAAAAATCTCCAAGCTCTGGCAAGCACTGAACCCCAACAAGTAAACAGCTTCAAAAAGCAGCAGGACCCTAACTCCAATAGATAACCAGCTTTGACAGGCACAAGCTTCAACTTCACCAATCTTCAATGAACTTCATTCTTCAATAGGTTCCCATCTTCAATGCCACCACTCCAGAAGAGAATCAATTATCAGATTAAATTGAAATGTTAAACAGCTCATTCACAACCAAAGGAAGCCTATAAGCACTTAGCATTGTAGGGGAAAAGTTCCCTCAAAGTTCTACTTTTAAAGTATGTCACTTATCCCTCCAAAGGAAGGATGTGAATACCTTAAAAGGACTTTTTGTCATAGGGAGGAATAGAAGCACAAGATGCTTTCTATGTTTGAAAGAAGAAATCAATCTAATTTGGAGCTCTTCCTACATTTCCTATCTCCTAAGTCTTCAAAAGCAACCTTCAAGGAGAAGAAACTTCATGCTCCAAGCTCCATCCTTTGTCTCCAATTATCTCCAATTTCTTTGTAAGGCGTGTTTAATAGCAATAATATCCAGTTCAAAAATGAATTTGGGCTCAGGAGGGGGTATGGATAGCATTGGATCCACTAAGCCCAAAGCCAGCATTTAACAAAACGCTGCATATCACTCCCTCCTCAGACTCCTTCACAAACCATCCATCAATCCTGGCCGTTGGTTTCACACTTCAGTCAAAGTTTTCCTCGCAAGTGATGGCTAGAAAGTCATCTTCCCCAATTCAAAATTTTGGGAGGGAAATACACAGGACGGTGGCCGGAGGTGGAGCCACCGTCGTCCCCAATCATCACTTCCCTTAATCCTCACCAAAACTTAACACTAACTATATCAATCCACTCGTTTTTTCACCAGGAACTCAACCACATCATCCATTTTCATTGAAACATCCTCCATTTCAAAACACGATAAAGAACTCAGAATCTGCTCAAACCTCAACCTTCACCATTCTTCAAATTAACAATCCTAGGATCATCTACATCTCACCCTAAGTAAAACTAACCATTCAATTAAGCTTAGATCATCAAGAAACACCAGTTATATCCATCAACAGAAAATTGGCTCAACCTAATTTTGTCTCTAAACATTGAATTTTCCTACCAGAAACGACCTAGCCATGATCTACATTGCATCTATGCATCTAAATCCTAACAATTCTACCTATATCGTGCTGCAAGATGAGATTTACATACCTGTGAAATTTGAATGAACAGAGATAACAATGCTTCGAATTTCACTCTAAAACTCTCCAGATTTCTTCACCAAAGCTTGATAGAGCTTCTGTATGCAATGGATTGTGTTGAATCTCTCTGAATCACCAAATTCGATTTTGACTTTCAATCTATGAACTCCAAATGCTATCTCACGATTCTGCAACAATCTTGGCCAAAATTCTCTCCAAATTCACTCAACAACTCATCATTGAGCTTCTGAATGCACTATCTTGCTTTGAGATGGCCTCAATTGGTGTAACCGTTTCTGTTATGCAAGATGAAAAAACAGAATTCTATCTCTCAACTCTCTCCAATGCTTCACCAACCAATGCTCTGAATCAATCACAAACCTTATATAGAACTTGTAGGAATGCTCTAGAAGCTTCAGGAATGATCTATGTGAGATATCCAATATCTCTTGCATTTGAAATTATCATCTCATGCTTGTATGTGGCAACTGAGTTCTAGCTTGTTGTAACAATTGATTTTGATCTAAATTATCCTCAAATGACATATTGAATGGATTGGTAAGGGTTAAGGCCTTGGTTATGCTCTAAAGAATGGTTTTGCATATGTTACTTATGATGTAAGAAAGCCATTTCCAAAGTAGGTCATGAAATTAAGCCTCAATTAAAAAATGTGGAAATGTCATTGTGTTTGAAATCCAATTTCCATTCAAAATGACTACCCATATGCCATGTGTATGCCTCATATCTCAAAAATCCCAATTTCCCTCCTTTGAATCATTTGAAAAATCTCCCATTTTAGGCCATTTTGGGGCACTTTGTGATAAAAGCCATTCCAATCACCCATGACTTCTTATCTGACCTAAAAACATCATTTTAAGCACATCTCATGTTAAACATTTTTCCATTTGAGGAGTGGAAGATAGAGATTTTGACCTATGTTGAAAAATGACCTATAATTCAACTTTCCCAAAATACCCCTGGATTGCCAAGATCATAACTTGAGTTCCACAAATCTTCTTGGAGACTTATAGTACTCAAATTAAAGCTAAGATCAAGCCCTAAAATTCTTATGTTGGCCAAGAATCCACTTGAAAACTCCTTGATGATCAAAAGTTGCTTGGAAGTCAAGTGGCTTTCACAGATAAATTCCAGTGTCCTCTGGGGACCCATAACTTGCAAGAACCATAACTTGAGTTATACAAATCTCCTTGAAGACTTCTAGTACTCAAATTAAAGCTATTGAGAAACCCTACAAGTTTCATGTTGACCAAGAATCCATTTGAAACTTTTATTTGGACTTGTGTGGCTTGGAAGTCCAGTGTTATACAGGGGATTTTACCCTAGGAACCCTGTCTTAAACACCTCCAACCCCTCTTGAATCTCTTGAATTTGGTCTTGACTCATCCATACACATGCTTTAACATCCCAATTCATGACTTCCATGACCTAGAGCTAGGTCCTGGTGCCCTTTCTTTGCTTTCCTTGACCTAGGGTTACCCAGATGAAACCCTACTTGTACACACCTCAACTGTGGTTCTTGACCTTGATACCATGACTTGTCTAAGCTTCAATAGGGCTCTTTAGGTGAGCTTCTTTAGATCAGGATGGCACCTGGCCCCTTGTTGGAGGCATGCTATGCTATGATGTGCAAATGATTAGACTATGTATATGATGTAATTATGCAAATGATAATGCAATTAAAACATAAACCAGGTGAACTAGGTTGAGCAAATTTTAGGGTGCAACAGTTGCCCCTATTCAAACAGCTTGGACTCGATTGGGTGAAGAGCGAACGACCTTCGAGCAATCGAGGTACGAGACGGTTGAATACCAAGAACTCGGAAATTTGCTCACCGCAGAAATAAATTGCACAACTGCCTGGGAACCATAACCAGAGGACCGAATCGGGTTGTTACGGCAACAACCGATCAGTCATCCACTATCAAAATCTGATTCAACCTCAACCGCATGTGTAACGCCACAAGCTGTTAACTCCCTCTTGTCAAAATACCCTGCTTTATGTCCATGTTAAAACTCCGCCGTCTGTTAATACGAAAAAAAACAAATTGGCTACCATGCTGGGGATTATCTTCATCCGCCCGAAAAAAGATTCTATTATCGCGGGGATAGAACTTTGTCCACGTTAAGGCGCTATGTTCCGTCAACACAGAAAAATCCTGACGACTTCGCTGGAGAAACATTTCTGTCTAACCACAGGGAACTCGTCTGCCTATCCATACAGGCAAATCATCTGCCTAAACATAGGAAACCCCATTCGTCTACTTCATACGGGAAAAGTCATCTGCCTGATTACAGGAAAGTTCATCCACCTGCTCTATACGGGAAAAGTCATCTACATGATTACAGGAAAGTCCGTCCGCTTGATCCATACGGGAAGTTTATCTGAATATCGTTTCTCTGCCTACCTCTGCAGTAGCTACCTCCGTTGGTCCCAGCCCACAAACGACTTTGAGGAGGACTCTACTGGGGACAATAACACGAGGAAATCACGACGACTTCCTTGGGGAAAATACTTTTGTCAAATATCGGAACACAACTTACATACTCTGTCTATCACGGGAGAATTATCTATCTGGATACCGGAAAATTCATCCGCCTGTTTCATACGGGCAACTCCATCTGCCTGATTCATACAGGAAAAGGTTCATCCGCCTGCTTCATACGGGAAAAGTCATCTGCCTGATTCTTACAGGAAAGTTCATTCGCCTGCTTCATACGGGAAAATTCATCTTGGATATAGCTTCTTTGCCTATTCTTGGTAATAACTAACTCCACTGGGGATATTCTGAAAAATAACTGCCCGACACCCGTTTTGACAACAAGTGACCACTTCTGAACTTTTGATTTACGAACCCTGAAATGCTGTCGCGACAGCAAACCTGAAGAAAACACTCCGCTGGTTGGATCAGAGAAACTTCAGTCAGTAACTCTGTGGGGAATAACAATAAGGACTGCATCATCACATGTCTCACGGCGAGACTTCGAATATCTGGAAATAGATCTGAGCTGTAACTTCATACTCCTGCTGAGAAACACACCTGAAAGAAAAAGGTTAACCAACCTGATTTATGTTTCAAAATACGTATGTCTGATAATGGCGTAATGCTCCATACGGCATGGAAATGCTACGCGTTTTTGGGTAGATGCAAACATGATAATGTATGCAAATGCAAATACAGGTTCAGGCTGTTGGGGAAGCTCTGACAAGCTTGCTTCAACACAGCTGTTGAGGACAAATACCACCCTATTGGGGATGAACGGGTATCGCGAATTATTCTGGAAAAATAAATGCCGAAAATACAACCAACTCTGCAAGGGAGAGATTACACATCGATTTCCACTGGGAGGAAAGAATAACACCTGCTGGGAAGATTAACTCAGCTGGGGGAGAAGCAAACCCTTCTGGGGGGACAACTGTCTGGGTACAGTTTGCAACTCGGAGCGATCACTCCGCTAGGGATAATCGTCCTGATGAAAGCATGACGACCTGTGGGGAGGAAGAAAACCATCCTCGGTGGGGATAATCCTTCTGAACTTACTATCTTGGTTACGTGCCACGGAAATCCTCCCAGCTGGGGATTGAACGCGCATCTTCAACTCTCTGGGGAATGTAACCTCTGCATGAGACACTAATTTCGACTTGCTGGGGATGTCCTGCGGACAACTTCCATGAAGATACTCTTCTGGGGAAATTAATCCTTCCTTCGGTAAGGGATAACATCGTTTCAACCTCTGGGGATGAGGTGCGACCTGCTGGGAAATAAGGTCAAGTCCTTCTTCCATGGCCTCTGGCTGGGGACACCATTTTCTAATTGTCCGCTTCAAGGGCTAGAACCCTGCAAAACACAAACGAGACAAAACAAATCTATACAACCAAATCTATTCGGGTTAGCATTCGCGACATTACTTCAGTTAATTCGAAGTTTTAGCAATTATTGGAAAGGGCCGGCAAACTTATGCAAATGCGAGTTCATCAAAACATCGGCGTTTCCCACATACAAAACAGTAAAGCACAAACATCAAATACTGAATAACATGTTTTATTGATTGAGCCTGTAAATAGGCGAAGCTTTGTATATCGGATGCAACTCCTGAAAATAGGAAGTTACACACACACATACATACATATATGCACAAAAGCATAAAATAAAAAATACAACACTATTTGTATACATGTCGGCAACGTGGTGCAGATAAACATCATGAGCTGATCCTCCTATGACTCGCCTGACTCTGGTGCTTTCCCGGTATTCAATTTTCGGAAGAGATTGTGTTGGATAAACGAACCCTCAGGTACTCTCAAACCACTAAGCAATGCTGTATCAGATCCGGACCGCAGTCATTTGCTTTTTCAATCCCTAACTTTTGCGTGAATCGCCCTTTGCGGGTTTTCAATTCATCGGGATACCCTTTTTTGCCGAAGTCGCCCTTTGCAGGTTTTTGACTTCGCGGGTGTACATCTTTTCGATTTTATCCCTAACTTTTGCCCGAACCTTTTATTCCTTTTTTACGGTTCGCCAGGATGCCCCATTTTTTTCCTGGACTCTCTTTTTACTGTCCAGCGGGTCACTTTCAAGCAATGTATTTTTTAACTGCGTCCGAATTCATAGGCGACGAAAAGTCTTCACCATCCATGGTAGATAGTAGCAAGGCTCCTCCAGAGAAGACTTTTCTGACAATGTAGGGACCTTCGTAATTAGGGGTCCACATGCCCTTGTGATCTGTTTGTGGCGGGAGAATCCTCTTCAGCACAAGGTCACCCGTCTGAAAGCTTCGCGGGCATATCTTCTTATCGTATGCTTTCTTCATCCGACTCTGATACAACCGACCGTATGCGAGAGAAGCTAGCCTCTTCTCATCCATTAAGCTGAGCTGATTCAGTCTATCTTTAACCTATTCTGCCTCGTCAAGTTGGACTTCTCGTAAAACCCTCAAGGAAGGAATCTCCACCTCCAACGGTAACACTGTCTCCATTCCGTATACCAATGAAAAAGGGGTTGCCCCGGTTGATGTGCGTACCGTCGTACGATAACCGTGCAAAGCGAAAGGTAGCATCCGTGCCAGTCCTTATACGTCACAACCATCTTCTGAACAATCTTCTTTATGTTCTTATTGGCCGCTTCGACAGCGTCATTCATCTTGGGCCGGTAAGGAGAAGAGTTGTGATGTTCAATCTTAAAATTCTGGCACAGCTCTTTCATCATCTTGTTATTCAAATTCGAACCATTGTCGGTGATAATCCGCTCAGGGATTCCATATCTGCAGATAATATCTCGTTTGATAAATCTGCCCACCACTTGTTTGGTGACATTGGCATATGATGCTGCTTCCACCCACTTGGTGAAGTAATCAATTGCCACCAAGATGAACCGGTGTCCGTTTGATGTCGTAGGCTCAATCTTCCCGATCATATCAATTCCCCACATTGAGAACGACCACGGTGATGACATCACATTCAGAGGACTTGGGGGTACATGGACCTTGCCCGCATAAATTTGGCATTTATGACACCTCTTTGCAAACTTGAAACAGTCTGTTTCCATAGTTAGCCTGTAATAACCTGCCCGCAGCAATTTTCTCATCATAGCATGCCCACCAGCATGTGTACCAAACGTACCATCATGGATCTCTTCCATGAGCAACTTTGCTTCTTTCTCATCTACACAACATAGCAACACCAAGTCGTAGTTTCTTTTGTATAGGACATCGTCAGGATTCAAATAGAAATTTCCGGTCAATCTCCTGAGAGTCTTCTGATCTCGACTGGATGCCCCAGCTGGATACTCCTTGTTCTTTAGGAAATTCTGGATGTCAAAGTACCAGGGTTTACTATCGGGAGCCTCGTCAATGGCAAATATGAAGGCAGGCCTATCAAGCCGAGAGATAACAATCCGGGAAGCCTCGTTCCAGAAGTTAACTTTATACATCGAAGACAATGTCGCCAAGGCGTCAGCTATTTAATTTTCTGCTCGCGACACATGATGCAATTCCACCTTGTCAAAGAAAGGCAACAATCTCCTTGCATAATTCATATATGGTATCAAATTGGGCTGACGTGTCTCCCATTCTCCTTTAATCTGATTCACTACTGTCATACCCTAAATTTGTCCTACCCATTTGTAAATATTTTCGCATTTTTATTATGCATTTTTTTTATTTATTTAATTTTATATCGTTTAGACACGTGTCCGCCCCGATTGGGCGTTCTTCAAATCTCGATTTTTTTTTCATCCAATAGGAGTGCGACACATGGCTAAAAGGTATTTTTTGTATAATTTAATTCCACGTTTATTTTCTCTTTCTTCTTCTCAAATATTATTTTTCTGTATATTATTTTAATTTAATTAAGTTTAGAATGTTTTTATTGTTATTTAATTTAAATAATTGTAGAATTTTATTTATATTAAGTTTCATTAGAATCAGCTTTAATTATTTTTAGAACTTTTTTTAAATAGTTTTTTTAATAGAGTTTAAAATAGGTTTTTAATTATCAATTTAATTAGGATTTTAATTATTTAAAGATAGTTTAATTTAGTTCAATTATCATTTTTTGTATAGTTTTTTTTGAGATTTATTAGCTATTTTCTTTTCAATTATTAGATGTTATTTAGTTTTTATTTATTTATATTTAGTATTAATTTAATTAGGTTTTATTATTTTTAATTAGGATTAGTTCATTATTATTATTATTATTCAGATTTATTTAGTATTTAAATTAGGGGTTAATGTTACTTAGTTAGATTTTTATTTGTACAATTAGTGGGTAATTATCACTTTTAGCATGTTTTCAGCATCGATATACTAATCACCCCACATCATTAAGTAATTTAATTAATAATTAAATATTAATCAGGTCCTTAACCATTACACTGCCACGTGTCAGAAAAGTGGTATATATACCACTATTCATCATCACCTTCAGGGGAACCCAAAAAAAACCTAGCTACAGTAGCCGCCCAACCCTAACCCTGATTCCTATCCGCCTCTTTCATCAACTTCCCGAAACCTCTTCCTCCAACATACGTTGTTATCATCATCTATTATCATCATCATCTGTTATCATCAAATCCTTCCATAAATCTTCAACTACAACCATTTTCGTCCAAAAACAAACTGTTCATCTCAACAATTTTCGACACTTTCTTCCAACCAAAACAAACCCAAATCTTCATTCACAGTCAAACAAATCAAAACCCATTTCTTCTCCCAACTTTCACAAACTCACCCCATTTTCTCAAATCAAATTAAAACACTTAATAACTACTTAAACATAAGTTCAATAAAAGGATGAAAAAGAGAGAGTTCCAAGTCTTTGGTTCTCTCTCCCAAATGTTTTGGTCCGAGAAGTCTTTCTTAAGCTCAAACAATTGTCTTCTAAAAACAATAAACGAACTTAAAACTATTTTCTTAAACACATAGATGAAAAAGAGAGAGCTCCAAGTCTTTGGTTCACTCTCCCGATTACTTGGGTCCGAGAAGTCTTTCTTAAGCTTCGAGTAATCGTCATCCGATTAATACACTCTAATCATATTAAATATATTTCATAATATTAGATGAGAAAAGGAGAGAGCTCTAAGTCTTTGGTTCACTTTCCCGATTACTTGAGGTCCGAGAAGTCTTTCTTAAGCTTCGAGTAATCCTCATCTGTTAAAATATTTTAACCACATCCTATCTTTCAAACGCCATTCAAACAACTCCTTTTTGCGATGAAAAAGAGAGTGTTCCAAGTCTTTGGTTCGCTTTCCCGATTACTTGGGTCCGAGAAGTCTTTCTTAAGCTTCAAGTAATCGTCATTCGTTCAACTTATTCAAACCATACTTAATTATATCCTCTCGCAATTGAGGTTGAAAAAGAGAGAGCTCCAAGTCTTTGGTTCACTTTCCCGGTTACTTGGGTCCGAGAAGTCTTTCTTAAGCTTCAGGTAATCGTCACCTCTAGCTAAACATACAATACTTCTAAACACTGTTCCTTCGCCCCCGTGCGACCAAAACCTTTAACAACCTATTCAAACCTATCTTCTTGTCTAAACCAAAATACTTAACCAATCAAAATCTATTCCTCGCCTCCGTCGATCCACAACTCAAACAACTTTTCTCAAAGAACATTGTTTAGTCCTTTCTTCTGCGCATATGAACTCGTGCTTCAACCTCCCCTAGCGAGCTGACAAGCCAATGTTTAGCAGTTAGAATGCGATCTAAACTCTCGTTCGACTCATACACACTCTTCTCAAAAAACATTGTTTAGTCCCTTCTTCCGCGCATACAAACTCGTGCTTCAGGCTCCCCTAGTGAGCAGACAAGCCAATGTTTAGCAGTTAGAATGCGATCTAAACTCTCGTTCATTCCAAACACAAACCTTTTAGCAAACCATAGGCCGAACTACAGCTGCTCTGATTTCTCACATCTATTGAGAATACGTAGGAATAGGATTGCGATGATCCTAGCGAGCACATTCCCCACAATCCCCTCTTTTTCCCGTAGTCCCACGAACTACGAATGCTCTGATTTTCCACTTCTTACAAGTGAAGATACGTAGGCACAAGGGCCCAAATCCTTGGCGAGCACCCTATCTTAAAACCAACCCTTTTCCCCTTTAGAAAGCAATTCCTTTAGAAGATAAACAAGCGTATCCACTTTCTCTCGCGAATCGAATCAAGAGGTTCCCGTTGAGTACAACGGACATGAGGGGTGCTAATACCTTCCCCTCATGTAACTGACTCCCGAACCTAGAATGTTGGTTGCGATGACCATGTTCTTATCCCTTTAAAGGTTTTATCGATATTTTCCTATTCCTTCCTTGGAATGAATAAAATTCGGTGGCGACTCTGTTCGAATGTTATTTTCCGCGTCCATCGCGAGGATCATATTTTTCGAGGTACGACAGATGGCGACTCTGCTGGGGACTAACATCATAGCCCTATGCTAGAGTGAGTCAAGCCTAACTTGACTCGTTTTGCGAGAGTTATATTCGTTTGCGTATTTATCTTCTCTTATTATTTTATTGCTTACTTTCTTTTATATCCTATTATTATTCCTTGTTATACTATTGGGGTTCTGATTGTTGGAACTTTGTGAGATGACTCTACACCCGAGTCCGAGAAAAACATAGGATTAGAATTGTGGCTGTGTAGTGGAATCCCTCGAGGAGTCTTTCTCGTTGGGAGGAAGCGAAAGCCCCGCTTAGAGTTGATTCACTTGAGGATGTTGTTGTCGTGGTGAGGCTTTGCCATGGCAATGATGTTTTTGTGTTTGAATCTATAACTCTAAGGACCTTTTACCCTCAAACCACGGTGGTTGGTAGTATTAACTCATGAGGGTCACTCCTTTTGGGGTTGATGCGAACGCCCCAATCAGATGAGATACCTGGAACGTATCGTTATTCTGACAATGATATTTTCAACCTCGATCTATGACTATGAGGTCCCTTTAAGAAACCTTGGATTCGATGGTTGTGTAGTAGAGACTCACGAGGAGTCTTCCTCGTGGGACGACGCGAAAACCTCACCTAGAAGAGATCCTTCGAGTCTTTTTCATGGTAATAATATCTTTGAAAAGATCCATGACTCTAGGCACCTACCCGTTTATAGCCTACCTATGGGGTTCCTTTAATCGGAGATATCTGTTATTTACCCGTTGTTCTATCTGACCTCATAGCGTGATTGAACTTGTGATCCTGTTTGCGCCTACATTACATTTGCATTCACATTTCATGTGCATTGCATATCATTCTCTCAACCAGAAAGCTTATCCAGCCTTGTCCATAACCTTCAGGTGATTTCTCGAGACTCATACTGAACTGGTGGTAGCCGTAAAGAAGTTGAAGCGAGTTTAAGCGAAGTCAAGAGGAGCGCAAACAACTCGAAGAGCTATTCAGACTAATCAAGTGGAAAACTCGGATAGCTATGTCAGAGGATAATTTTCAACATGTTAGGATGGAGAACCTTAACTCCTCATCAGGTTTCACTATGTCGACCAATCCCTTGTATGATCATCTGGCTAGTTGTAATATTGTGCCAATAAATATTCCTGCCCAATCTCAGATGATGCCATTGACTAAGTCTATGGAGGAGAGGTTTTGTGCCATTGAAGAAAAATTTCAAGCTTTGAAAGCGCGCGATAATTCTGGACTCGATGTTATTGATATGTGCCTCGTGCCAGACCTAGTAATTCCTTCGAGATTCAAAGTACCTAACTTCCAGAAGTACACTGGTCTTAGTTGCCCAAAGCGTCATTTGGTAATGTTTTGCCGAAAGATGACTTCTCATGTCCTTGATGACAAGTTGATGATTCATTGTTTTCAAGACAGTTTGAATGGACCATCTTTGAATTGGTACATGGATTTAAAGAGAAGCCGCATTCAATCATGGAAAGATTTAGCCAGTGCTTTCCTAAAGCAATATGAGTATAATTTGGACATGGCTCCCGGTCGCACAGAGTTGCAAAGCCTCTCTCAGAAGAGCGATGAATCCATTAAGGAATATGCACAACGGTGGAGAGAGTTAGCAGCCAGGGTGCAACCACCACTCTCGGACAAAGAATTGATCGACATGTTTTTGGAAAGCCTGCATGAATCTTATCATGAAAGAATGGCTGGAAGTGCATTCTTGAGCTTCCCTGACCTTATAATAATAGGAGAACGCATCGAGAGTTACCTTAAAACTAAACAAATCCAGGATGGCGAGCAACCAGACGGGCGAGACTGAATCCTTTAGCAATCCTCAATAGGAAGAGGATAATGAAATTGATGTGGTCATAGCAAATGTTGAGTATTCTCAAGGGGCCCCAGAAAAATTGTATGGTTCATCCTCTTCTCGACAATTACCATTACCTGCGCCATATCATCATTATAGGCGACCAATCAGGCCTATGGCACCATACCAGAAACCCTGGGTTGCTCCTCATGCAAATCAACAAACCCGTGGCCGAGGTTATCAGAACCAGCGTCAGAATCGGCATAGGCCTCGAAATAACTTGGAAAGAAGGACTGCTCCTCTTCATCTAGTTCCTATGTTGTATAGTCAACTTTTGCCGCATCTGGTCCGAAACTCGCTGGTAGAACCCAAAGCTATCAAGCCTTTGCCAAAACCATACCCGCCTGGGTATGATCCCGATGCTCATTGTGGATATCATGCTGGATCAATGGGACATTCAACCGAGGAATGCAAAGCTTTTCAAGCCAAGGTGCAACAGTTGATTGACAAGAAATTCATATCCTTTCCAGAAGGAAATTTGGTTATGCACATCAGCTTCGCGCCGAAATGAGTTGCAAGACTTCAAGAGGCATTTCCCAAAGCCCGTGGTTCAGACAAGAAGCCATCCTCAACACTGGCAACTTCAGGACATTTTTTTATCATTTGCATTTGTAATTTCTTTTCTGTTAATTGCTACTTGCTTTTAGACATTGTCGTTTATTAATGGTATTGTTAATGTGATAATTATGCATGTTTTGAACAAGTTCATTCGTATTCACTCACATTTTCTTGTTTATCGCAAAAAATCACAAAAATATTTCACTTCACTTCCTTTATCGCACTGCTGTTTAGCAAAGATTTGAGGGAGGATGACGAAAACATGATACCCATAATTGCTGATGATATGCTTTCGGATAAAATCTCGGCGATGATGTACAGGCATTGCTTCAAATTCCCAAACACTGAAGAGATAAGGAGTTAGTCCCTAGTTAACCACTTTGAGCCTAGAAGTAGGAGTTTCCTTAGGATTTCTAAACCCTTACACTTAACCTGGGGCATGGGTAGTGTTCAGTTAACTCGAGTACCCACTCGAATCACGAGACAAAATCCAAGAGATGACGTTTGTTCATCAATGACCATTGACATGGCAGTCACAAGCATTTCAAAAAATATAATAAAAAGCCTGCTAAGTCAAACACCTCAAAAGGAGACTTAGGCAAAAATCAAGGCAATCCCGATGGACTTGAGGAACAAAATCCGTCCATGCAAAAGTTAGGGGTCAAAAACAAAAGCAAAAGAGGTCCTCAAACCCTAAATAAAAACAAAATAAGATTCAGTGGCCACCCAAATCAAGGAGTTACTGACATCCATCAAAATAAGGTGGCTACCATTTCAAGCAAACCTTGAACCATCAAGTTTACACCGTCAAGCAGGTGCAAAATTAACTGATCGTAGCACTGGAGTTCATCACGAAGAATGGGTGGGTTAAAATTAATTTTTGAGCCTTATATCCTTTGTTTCTATAACCGTGAACCAGACCACGATACAACCCTCAAAAGACCTAATTGAGGCGGGTTTATTCTGAAAGTATGCTACAGCAAGGTTGCGTAAACTGACTCCTACATATTTGCTAATCATCTGTATTGGTGCCGTATTCTTGCTATATATTTCACACACCAGTAAATCAGCACTACGTTTGGACTAATAGTCCACTCGTCATACACTTTCACATCATTCTAATAAATAATA
The DNA here is from genome assembly GCA_963859935.3 of Lathyrus sativus. Classification (NCBI taxonomy): domain Eukaryota; kingdom Viridiplantae; phylum Streptophyta; class Magnoliopsida; order Fabales; family Fabaceae; genus Lathyrus; species Lathyrus sativus. Next base: position 435,314,524 of record OZ012735.1, read on the forward strand.
TTTTCAAAACTTGCATGAATGTTACATTAAAATTACCATTTTTAAATGAACAAGTTTAACTGCAAATTTGTACTTTACATTATGGAAATTCCAACAAAAGAGCAATAAAAAAGGATCTTGAACATTCAATGGTGTTGATCCGAATCAAGACTACCTCATAACCTTATGAATCTGGGGAAAGTCCCTCCAAGGTTCAAACGGGGGCAGACCACTACAAGGTTCAGACGCTGGGGCAAATGGGTTCAAGCTCTATCTTGGTATAATCACTGCCAAAGTTCTCATCCCAGAAGAAATCCTTCAAATACCCGGCAAACCATTTGAACCGGGGCAGATTAGTTGAATAGGGGCAATTTCCCTTCATGCTTTCAAATTGGTCAAGATGACCATGCCAGAGACCAGCAATGCTTGAGGTCAACAAGTGTCAAAAGGCTTAGGGTTGAGCAAAAGTACGACTAACATGCATTGGTTAAGTCGCTACGCTCGCGCAATCCATATGCATTGGTTAAATCGCTACGCTCAGACTAACACACGTTGGTTAAATCGCTACGCTCGTGCAGTCAATATGCTTTGGATAAGTCGCTACGCTCAACATATCAGCTAGAAGCTAGGTTCTTACCAGAACAAGGATACGACTTTTGCAAAGGATCCAACTAGGGGTAGGCTACCCAGAATTTCTTTTGATTAAGGGAGAGTCCTTCCAACACTCAATTAGCGCAAGTCATGTCGCTTCAACGCTCATTCTGGAGCAGACTACCTCAAGAATAATTTGAAGCCAATTACCCAAGGGTCAGTTAATCAAGGTCAAAACCCTTCCTGACTAAAATTTGCAACAAACCATCTCGAGTTCATCTCATGGTACAACTGTTCCAACTTCCTTTCATGACTTGGAATGCTGGGGCAAGCCATCTCGAGTTCATCTCATGGTACGACTGCTTCCAATTTCCGTTCAAGGAAAATTTCTTCATAGACCCAGACTGGGGCAAGTTGAGCTACACTGGGGCAGTTACTCAAGCAAGCTTATTCTCGTCAGCAAGAGTTGAGTGTCGGGGAATCATGCCATCACCCCATCAAATAACCTTATCCTCCTAAAAGGGCCTCCCTGTCATTGGGTTTCATCCCCGTGACCTGGACCTGATACCTGTCAGAGCTTTGTAACTAAAATTAAACTTCCAAAGTCCAGCTCTCGTCTGGCAAATCCTTTAAAGTCCAGTTCGCGTCTGGAAAATCCTTTAAAGTCCAGCTCTCGTCTGGCAAATCCTTTAAAGTCCAGTTTTCGTCTGGCAAATCCTTTAAAGTCCAGCTCTTATCTGGCAAACTCTTTAAAGTCCAGTTCCCGTCTGGCAAATCATTTTAAAGTCCAGTTCCCGCCTAGAAAACCATTTTAAAGTCCAGTTCTCGTCTGGAAAATCCCTTAAAGTCCAGTTCCCGCCTGGCAAATTCTTTAAATTCCAGCCCTCGTCTGGAAAATCCTTTAAAGTCCAGTTCCCGTCTGGCAACCTTTTTAAAGCTCAGTTCTCGCCTGGAAAATCATTTTAAAGTCCAGTTCCCTTCTGGCAAACTATTTTAAAGTCCAGTTCCCGTCTGGCAAACCATTTTAAAATCCAGTTCCCGTATGGCAACCTTTTAAAGCCCAGTTCCCGTCTGGCAAATCATTTTAAAGTCCAGTTCCCGTCTGGCAAATCATTTTAAAGTCCAGTTCCCATATGGCAAATTATTTTAAAGTCCAGTTCCCGTCTGGCAAACCATTTTAAAATCCAGTTCCCGTTTGGCAACTACCAAAGTCCAATCCATTTGGCAACTACCAAAGTCCACCCCGTTGGCACCCTCATGAAACTAAGGTCCAACTTCGTTTGGCAACTACCAAATTCCAATCCATTTGGCAACTACCAAAGTCCACCCTCGATGGCATCCTCATGAAACCAAAGTCCAAAACCATTTGGCAACTACCAAATCCAGTCCCTGGTGGTATCCCCACAGGACTTTATCCCCAGCATACCTGATCATTTGCATTATCATAAGCACGACATACAACATCATATCATAATCATATCAAACATTAGCACGTCATTTGCATACGCATCTTGCACTCCCTAGCAGTTGCATTTCTAGTTGCATGTTTGTGCATCATAATGCATAGCATCGTTGTCTTTAGCAGTATAGCATAACAGCATGGTAGGATCCGAAATCGGTTCACAGGAATCTTGGCCAGTCCTCAAGTGAAGTCGGCAGTATTTCTCTAAAAAGAGTTGATACCCCGCGAGTTCAAGGAATTCTGCTCCCTAGCAAGGCATTCTTCAACCATGCAGTTGATGATGATAACCCTCAGCAACTGTTGCTCTTATGGCTCCCCAACCAGAGGTTATCTTAAAAAGTTTCTTTAGGGCTTTCCCCCTGCAGAGTTTGTACAACGTCGTTCCTCTAATAGGAATTTTGGCTCAACTATTCCCCAACAAATTGTGTTTAGAGATACTGCTTTGGTATCATCGAAGAATCTTATTGGATAAGAGGTTGTTTCGACCATCCGAAGAATCTCATGTATTTAGAGATATTGCTTTGGTATCATCGAAGGACCTTAACGAATGAGGGACTGCTTCGACCATCCAAAGAGGCTCGTTTATACCACTTTGGTATCGCGAAGAACCTTAACGAATGAGGGACTGCTTCGACCACCCAAAGGGGATTGTTTATTCTACTTTGGTATCGCGAAGGACCCTAACAGATGAGGGACTGCTTCGACAACCCAAAGAAGATCGTTTGTACTGCTTTGGTATCATCGAAGAATCTTATTGGATAAGATGCTGCTTTCGACCACCCAGAGAATCTCAGGTTATCTTGTTCATCTTTCACATCCTGCTACCCCGTTTTAGTATACCTCACTGCATTTTACTTGCTTGTCGGACAAATTTCAGAGTCTTCTTGTATCTAATTGACTTCCACCTCAAAATGAACGTCATGCAACAGTTCATTCTTTCAGGTTCAAGCCAATTAGATAGGGGCATCTGTCATACCCTAAATTTGTCCTACCCATTTGTAAATATTTTCGCATTTTTATTATGCATTTTTTTATTTATTTAATTTTATATCGTTTAGACACCTGTCCGCCTCGATTGGGCGTTCTTCAAATCTCGATTTTTTTTCATCCAATAGGAGCGCGACACATGGCTAAAAGGTATTTTTTGTATATTTTAATTCCACGTTTAATTTCTCTTTCTTCTTCTCAAATATTATTTTTCTGTATATTATTTTAATTTAATTAAGTTTAGAATGTTTTTATTGTTATTTAATTTAAATAATTATAGAATTTTATTTATATTAAGTTTCATTAGAATCAGTTTTAATTATTTTTAGAACTTTTTTTAAATAGTTTTTTTAATAGAGTTTAAAATAGGTTTTTAATTATCAATTTAATTAGGATTTTAATTATTTAAAGATAGTTTAATTTAGTTCAATTATCAGTTTTTGTATAGTTTTTTTTTAGATTTATTAGCTATTTTCTTTTCAATTATTAGATGTTATTTAGTTTTTATTTATTTATATTTAGTATTAATTTAATTAGGTTTTGTTATTTTTAATGAGGATTAGTTCATTATTATTATTATTCAGATTTATTTAGTATTTAAATTAGGGGTTAATGTTACTTAGTTAGATTTTTATTTGTACAATTAGTGGGTAATTATCACTATTAGCATGTTTTCAGCATCGATATACTAATCACCCCACATCACTAAGTAATTTAATCAATAATTAAACATTAATCAGGTCCTTAACCATTACACTGCCACGTGTCAGAAAAGTGGTATATATACCACTATTCATCATCACCTTCAGGGGAACCCAAAAAAACCTAGCTACAGTAGCCGCCCAACCCTAACCCTGATTCCTATCCACCTCCTTCATCAACTTCCTGAAACCTCTTCCTCCAACATACGTTGTTATCATCATCTATTATCATCATCATCTGTTATCATCAAATCCTTCCATAAATCTTCAACTACAACCATTTTCGTCCAAAAACAAACTGTTCATCTCAACAATTTTCGACACTTTCTTCCAACCAAAACAAACCCAAATCTTCATTCACAGTCAAACAAATCAAAACCCATTTCTTCTCCCAACTTTCACAAACTCACCACATTTCCTTTCTTCTCCATCCCTCGAACTCAACTCTCTCCTCTCACCTTCGTTTTCGCAAAAACCCTCTCACCAGCCAACCGCCGCCGCCCTCACAGAACGAAACCCTTCACCTCTGTTTCCTCCCTTTTTCTTTCTTCAACCGTCGCCGATACGTCACCATAAACTTCAAAACCCGTTCTTCTCTCCTCTGCCGTCATCGTCCCTCTTTCTTCTCTTTCACCATTTCCAGTTCTTCCGCAACACTAATAAAGCGTTTGATTATTTTGTTACATGCTGTGAGGTCGTAAAGTTACGGTACTACTGAAGGTTCACACCAAATCCTCTCGCAAAGTGTCCGTCTTCAATCGCAAGCAGTAGTAGTGGCAAATATTTACGGTTCTGCAACAACACGGTTCAACAGTGTGCGAGCGGTAACAACACAACTCGATTAGGAATATACTGGTGCTGAATGAAGCTTCCGCAATACAAAGTCGTTGCTGTCAACGGAGAACTCCTCATCGAACCTCCAACCATGCCATCGGATCTAAGACGGAAACGACAACTTTACGCGATAATACAACAACAACATATGGCAGTGGCGGTTTATAAAAACGAAAGGAGAAGAGCAAATGCAAAACAAATTTTTGTCCCTGTTATCGTAACTACAACTTTGTTTTGCCATCGGTAAGGCCTCTTTCATTTTGTTTGTGGCTGAGTAAAATGCTTATTATGGTGTGAACAGTAGCGTGCGTTTGTTTTCTTCAACAAAAAAATCCAAAAATTTTCGGATACATTTTCGTAAGAATGTTGTTTTTTCTTTTCATGTACATACTGGTGGATGCACATAGTTTTCTTAGTGATTATCATGCTGTCAATCGGTGCCTCATGTTTGATTGAGGTTCTGTTATTTATTTAATTTTATTTTTTTTTATGAGCTGGTTTCTACTAAATTTTGGAATTTAAGACTATAGAAATGCATTGGCTTTTTTTTCTTACGAATGTTTAGTGGTTATTATTGAAAGAGCATAAAAGGTGGCTGAATAGTTTCCGATATTGAATGTTCACATGCATCTATCTCGTTTATTTCTCTAATTATAAGGTTGTACCATCTCAAATTATTTCACCTTTATTTTCTTCAAGTTTATTTAAATATCATGTTTTTGTTTTACATGTGAATTTCAATTTAGTTTATTTTATAAGTAATAATAATATGGATAGTGTTAAACATACTTTATAATTATAGGATTAGATTGTTTTTTTTTAAAGAAATTGTAATGACATTGCTATTAGCTTGTGGTAGTTATTATTTATGAAGCAGGTATATGAAAAGAGACTACATTTTTAGTTATTAATTCATTGCCATGTGTCGGTCATTAAGTGATGAATTCTTTTTATAATTTTTTTAGTTATAAATTTCTAGTTATTAATTATGCTTATTTATGATTGTGTTAAAATTATCCTTTTATTTTTTATTATAATATTTTCTATATGGTCATAAATAGATAATTTGGTCGTTGTTGTTTTAATTCTCTCATTGCGTTTCGCCATCCGGCACAAATTTAATTTCTATCTCCAAACACATTTGGATGCATAAATTATGAATCAATTATTCATAGAGTTGTTCCCATTTGAATGCATCATAAATAAGTTTAACATGGTTTTAAATTCAGTTGCCTCTGATTTTGGTTGTTTTCAAGTCCCGTGGCTACTCGTTCAACGGGGTTTGATTTGGTTGTCGTCTTATTCCTATCCCCATTTGAACAAATGTACCCCCATCCCCAAGAAATGTAATAATGTTATCACTTTTTCCTTAGTTATGCTTTAATAATTTAAAATCATTTTCAAAAATAAATTCTCGATTAGTCGAGCCATCTTCTACCCTTATAAGTCGAGTGCTTTCAAAGCCTCGCCATCAACCTTTGATCACCATACACAACATTTTAAAGCTTCATCATGGGTTTCCTTACAGTGACACCTATTTGATCAATTACTTCTAGTTGGTCACTTAGAAGACTAGCCCACTTTGCTAGTGCACACGTTAAAACGCAAATTTCAAACCTCGATTCATATCGAGTATTTTCTCAAATCAAATTAAAACACTTAATAACTACTTAAACACAAGTTCAATAAAAGGATGAAAAAGAGAGAGTTCCAAGTCTTTGGTTCTCTCTCCCAATTGTTTGGGTCCGAGAAGTCTTTCTTAAGCTCGAACAATTGTCTTCTAAAAACAATAAACGAACTTAAAACTATTTTCTTAAACACATAGATGAAAAAGAGAGAGCTCCAAGTCTTTGGTTCACTCTCCCAATTACTTGGGTCCGAGAAGTCTTTCTTAAGCTTCGAGTAATCGTCATCCGATTAATACACTCTAATCACATTAAATATATTTCATAATATTAGATGAGAAAAGGAGAGAGCTCCAAGTCTTTGGTTCACTTTCCCGATTACTTGAGGTCCGAGAAGTGTTTCTTAAGCTTCGAGTAATCCTCATCTGTTAAAATATTTTAACCACATCCTATCTTTCAAATGCCATTCAAACAACTCCTTTTTGCGATGAAAAAGAGAGTGTTCCAAGTCTTTGGTTCGCTTTCCCGATTACTTGGGTCCGAGAAGTCTTTCTTAAGCTTCAAGTAATCGTCATTCGTTCAACTTATTCAAACCATACTTAATTCTATCCTCTCGCAATTGAGGTTGAAAAAGAGAGAGCTCCAAGTCTTTGGTTCACTTTCCCGATTACTTGGGTCCGAGAAGTCTTTCTTAAGCTTCAGGTAATCGTCACCTCTAGCTAAACATACAATACTTCTAAACACTATTCCTTCGCCCCCGTGCGACCAAAACCTTTAACAACCTATTCAAACCTATCTTCTTGTCTAAACCAAAATACTTAACCAATCAAACTCTATTCCTCGCCTCTGTGCGATCCACAACTCAAACAACTTTTCTCAAAGAACATTGTTTAGTCCTTTCTTCCGTGCATATGAACTCGTGCTTCAGCCTCCCCTAGCGAGCAGACAAGCCAATGTTTAGCAGTTAGAATGCAATCTAAACTCTCGTTCGACTCATACACATTCTTCTCAAAGAACATTGTTTAGTCCCTTCTTCCGCGCATACAAACTTGTGCTTCAGCCTCCCCTAGTGAGCAGACAAGCCAACGTTTAGCAGTTAGAATGCGACCTAAACTCTCGTTCATTCCAAACACAAACCTTTTAGCAAACCGTAGGCCGAACTACAGCTGCTCTGATTTCTTACATCTATTAAAAATACGCAGGCATAGGATTGCGATGATCCTAGCGAGCATATTCCCCATAATCCCCTCTTTTCCCGTAGTCCCACGAACTACAAATGCTCTGATTTTCCACTTCTTACAAGTGAAGATACGTAGGCACAAGGGCCCAAATCCTTGGCGAGCACCCTATCTTAAAACTAACCCTTTTCCCCTTTAGAAAGCAATTCCTTTAGAAGATAAACAAGCGTATCCACTTTCTCTCGCGAATCGAATCAAGAGGTTCCCGTTGAGTACAACGGACATGAAGGGTGCTAATACCTTCCCCTCATGTAACTGACTCCCGAACCTAGAATGTTGGTTGCGATGACCATGTTCTTATCCCTTTAAAGGTTTTATCGATATTTTCCTATTTCTTCCTTGGAATGAATAAAATTCGGTGGCGACTCTGTTCGAATGTTATTTTCCGCGTCCATCGCGAGGATCGTATTTTTCGAGGTACGACAACTACCAGAGCTGAGTCTCCGTATACATCCAGATGCTTGATTCGCAAATCAATAGCTTCTTCTAGACCCATGATGCAAGCCTCATAGTCAGCCTCATTATTGGTAACGGGAAAAGTCAATCGGGCAGTAAAGGGGATGTGCGACCCCTGAGGAGTAGTGATAATCGCGCCTATTCCTCTACCATAGGAATTTACAGCTCCGTCAAATATTAACTGCCACTTGGAACCCAACTCTGGTCCTTCGTCCGGCAACGGGTCTTCACAATCTTTCATCTTCAAGTACATGATATCCTCATCAGGAAAATCAAACCTCATCGACTTGTAGTCCTCAACAGGCTGTTCCGCAAGGTACTCTGACAGGGCGCTACCTTTAATAGCCTTTTGCGAGACATATTGGATATCATATTCGGTTAACACCATCTGCCATCAGGAAATTCTTTCGGAGAGTGCTTGCTTCTCAAACACGTATTTGATTGGATCCATCTTTGAAATTAGCAGGGTTGTATGATTCAGCATGTATTGCCTCAAATGTTTGGCGGCCCAGGCTAGCGCGCAACACGTCTTCTCGAGCATTGAATATCTGGACTCACAGTCGGTAAAATTCTTACTCAAATAGTAGATCGCATGCTCTTTACGTCTGGTCTCGTCGTGTTGACCGAGAACACAACCCATACTTTCCTCAATAACCCTCAAATACATAATCAGAGGTCTCCCGGCCACTAGGGGTATCAAAACAGGAGGTTCCTGCAAGTATTCTTTTATCTTGTCGAACGCCTTTTGACAGCTTTCATTCCATGTCACAACCTGGTCTTTTTTCAACAACTTGAATAACGACTCGCACGTCGCAGTCAGGTGAGATATGAACCGGGCGATATAGTTCAACCTCCCTAAAAACCCACGCACTTCTTTTTCTGTTTTAGGCGTCAACATTTCTTGTATTGCTTTTATTTTCGCAGGATCAACCTTTATTCCTTTTTCGCTCACAATAAACCCCAGCAGTTTACCCGATCTCACCCCAAAGGTGCACTTGTTAGGGTTCAATCTCAACCTGAACTTCCTAAGTCTCTTGAACAGTTTCAGCAGATTAACCAAATGCTCCTCCTCTGTCTGGGATTTGGCAATCATATCATCAACATAAACCTCGATCTCTTTATGCATCATGTCATGAAAGAGAGTCGTCATAGCACGTTGATTGTTGCCCTAGCGTTCTTCAATCCGAAGGGCATCACTTTGTAGCAAAATCTTTCCCAAGGAGTAATAAAGGTAGTATTCTCCATGTCTTCCGGCGCCATTGTGATATGATTATAGCCCGAGAATCCGTCCATGAAGGAGAATACGGAGAACTGAGCAGTGTTATCAACCAGCACATCGATGTGAGGAAGTGGAAAGTCATCTTTCGGGCTCGCCCTATTCAAATCACGGTAGTCTACACACATTCGCACTGTACCGTCTTTCTTTGGCACTGGCATAATATTAGCGACCCATGAGGGATATTTGGTAACAGCTAGGAAACCAGCATCCCACTGTTTTTGAACTTCCTCCTTGATCTTCACAGCCATGTCCGGTCTAGTTCTTCGGAGTTTCTGCTTAATAGGAGGACATTCCTCTCGCAACGGCAGACAGTGAACAACCATATCCGTATCGAACCCAGGCATATCCTCGTACGACCAAGCAAATATATCACAGTACTCTTTGAGCATCTCAACCAACCTTTGCTTGATGTCGCTCTGCAGCGCAGCCCCTATACGGATGTTTCTCACAACCTCTTCCGACCCCAAACTGATAATCTCAATGACTTCCTCATGAGGCAGAATGATTCTTTCTTCTTGTTTCAATAACCAGGTCAGCTCTTCTGGCAAGTCGCCATCTTCCACAATCTCTTCCTCAGCCTGAAATACCGGGTGCTCGAAGTCGAAGTGAGCCATAGGCGGTTTATAGATGTCATCTGAAATAGTAATCCTGCAAAGGAAATGGTTAAATGCTTCAAAACACAGACAAAGTAAATAACCACATTGTCATTTTATTGTTAAAAACAAAAATAGGAAAAACAGGGATCACAATATTTGTATATGAAAAACGCCTTTATTTCATGATTAAACCATGTAATGTACATAACCAAATGGCCCTAAGCAAAATCACTATGCCCCGGGTAGGACACAGGATTATTCAACAATTAAGAAAACAAATCATTACTGTTTAGTTGTCACAGGAACAGTTTCCCGGATAGACCAATTGCAGAGACTTTGTCCTGGCACGCGTGGCTTGATCCACGCGTCCATATCACAGTCGCTATCTCCGTCTTCAGCATCGGAAATAGCATTGATAGTCTCGAAGCTCACCCCATTTGGTGTAATGGTGACTGGTCCCTTGAACTTGGGCGTTCCTGAAGAGGATGCTAATGACGAAGGATGATATCCAAGCCCGAACTTGTCATTCTTCACGGGAATCTCCAACACCTGACCCCAGCCCTTGGTTCTGCCTACCTGCACTAGAGCCTGAGTCTCTTTGTAGGATGACACTGCCACTTCTGGTATTTTGCTGGAACCCTGGGATTTGTCTTTAATTCGCAACCCCTCGAAGGCTTGACAGGGTGTTTTGTGTATTTCGCCGTCGACCTCCACATATTTGAACGAAGACAAATGGCTAACCAAAATATCTTCCTCTCCACAAACCATGACGACACTATCCCCAACCATATACTTCAGCTTTTGGTGTAACGTGGATGTGACTGCCCCGACAACATGGATCCATGGGCGCCCAAGAAGACAACTATACGCTGGCTGGATGTCCATTATATAGAATTCCGTTTCAAATATTTCAGGCCCCACCTGCAACGGTAATGTTATTGATCCAAAAACTGACCTCCTCGTTCCGTCGAACGCTCTCACCACTAAATCACTGGGCGTGCAGATAATCCCCCTGATATCTAACTTCATCATGACTTTCTTCGGTAGCACATTCAGGGAAGATCCAGTGTCTACTAAAACATGGGACATGACCGTGCCCCGGCATTCTACTGACACATGCAATGCCATATTATGCTCTCGCCCTCTTGGAGTCAAATCAAAGTCTGTGAAGCCCAAACTGTGGCCCGCATTGACATGCGTCATCACCCTTTCTAACTGATTAACAGAAACCTCTTGAGGAACGAATGACGTGTCTAGAATCTTCAGCAAAGCGTTCCGATGGGCCTCGGAACATAACAGCAATGATAGGATGGAAATTTTTGATGGCATTTGCTGGAGGTGCTCCACGATTTTGTAATCACTTTTACGAATGAGCCTCATAAACTCCTCTACATCCTTAAGTGACGTTTCCTTTTCATTCGACTGAGACGGACCACCCTCAGTTACCTTGGCTTTACCCTTGGCTAATCTTTTCGCCTCTACCTCGGGTGACGTGAAGATTCTTCCGCTTCTGGTCATACCCCCTGTTCCGACAACATTATTGTAAGTACAGAGTATGCCTAAGAGGGGGGGGGGGTGAATTAGGATTTTAGAACTTTTTTTCGGTTTTTATGGTTTCTTGAAATTTTACTGGTTTGTGTTCTTGGTTATGAAAGTAGTAGAAAATAAAAGAACAGTGGACACCAAGATTTATAGTGGTTCCCCTCACAGTCCGAGAGTACTCCACTCCCCTTTCAACACGAAAGAGAGTTTTCACTATTGTTTAATAAAGTACAACCTATCACACCATCAACCGGTGAGGCCTACTATCAAACAATAAAACTAACAAGTGTACAAGAATAATCCTCTTCTAAACACTCACCCTTGTGTCCAACAATCCTGGATCACAAGTCAGAATACAAATACTTGTAATGATTTTGTTTTGTGAATAATAATATCAATGTCAAAATTGATCTTCTCCAAATGATCAAAATTCACTCTTATAATTTTCAACACAAGTGTTCAACAGATGAATATGAAATTTTTATGCAATTATGAACAATTAGAAAAAATTTTGAAAGTGGTGAATTTGATTCTAAGGATATTTGAAAATGAATGTTGGAGGTGTTTTTCAAAATTGAAAAACTCAGAATTTATATGTGTAAACACACCTTTTCCAACAGGTATATTTGAGTATATTTCAAAATATGAACTGGTATAATTTTCAAACAATTTTTGAACTTGAAACAAAGCCATTTTTCAAAATACGTTCAGTGTTAATCGGTTAACCTATATGGTTAATCGGTTAACACTTGAACGTTATACCAAAATATTTAAAATTTGAAATGGTTAACCGGTTAACCTATATGGTTAATCGGTTAACACTGCTATTTTTTCAGAAAAATGCTTATAAAAAATAGTGTTATACCAATTCTAATAGTTTAAAAAATATGCTAATGCAATGTGATTAAATGATAAAGATGTTGAACACTTGTATATCAATTAAAAGAATGGATTTTGATATACCATAGCTTGTGTCCAAAACTTGAAAGATTGATCAGTCAAATGTTCATGAAGCTTTGAATGTTGATCACTTCCATTCCACTTGATCTTGGTCTTTTGAAAGCGTTTGCCTTTTTGCACAGATGAATTATTCTTGATCTTGATGTTGACGTCATCAAAACTTTGAGATGAAGTTTGCTTCTACAGTCTCCCCCTTTTTGATGATGACAACCAAAATGATCTTGTGCAATTTTTTGACGATGATTAGCAGTGATCTTGTTTTCTCCCCCTATGTCCATGAACTCCCCCTATCGAATACATAGGCAAAAAATTCTGCACACGTAGACATAAGAAAGCCAAAGCTCTTCTCCCCCTTTGTCATAAGCAAAAAGGAAGGAGCTTTCAAGAAAGAAAACTGGATAGACCAATAATGCAAGCAATCACAATAAAATGGAAACAAAGCATACTTAAATTAAAAGATAGCAATACTGCGAATATTGTACGAGTTACAAAGCCAAATTAAAACAGCGTTCAAACATAAATGAAAGCATAAACAACAAAAACTAGAAAACAATGCAATAAACGACATCAACAGCAACATATTCTCTAAAGATCCTCATCAGGCATATCCACATCATCTTCTTCTTCTTCTTCTTCACTATCATCCTCTTCTTCAATCTCTTCGTCCACAACTCGAGTGTTGGAATGTGGAGGGTTAAGAGTGAGGTTTCTGAGGGAGGCAATGGCTCGGGAGGTCTCTCTATGCATATTCATTGACTCTCGATATTGGTTCATCATGGTTGTATAGAGAAACTCACTTGTAAGACCCCCTTCAGGCATTGGATACGCGTGATGGACAGGACCGTCATCGGTATACCTGTAGGTACCGTCAGCCGCTTTGATGATTCCAGTATTTTTGATAATATTAATCTCATTGATCTCATTAGTTGTAGGTTTTATCTTGGAGGACGGTTCCCTGTTGAGGTCTAGTTCGGTTAATTCCAGGATTCTAGAAATCAACCGAGCATACGGTAACCGAGTGATACACTGAAGTTGCTGCTGCAGATGATACATGATGGTCAGAATCCAATTGACCCTTATGCGATTCTTGATTGCAAACAGAAGCTGCATCTCTAAGTCATTAATCTGAGAGTGGTTGGAATCCTTTGGGATGAGGACATAGCAGATAATGTAATGAAGCATTCGATCAGATACCGTCAGATTCTTGGCATAGCACAGCATACGAGCGGTGCGAGAGTTTGCAATAACTGTTTCTTTTGGGAACCTGCAAATCTGATAGTAATACTCCATTTTATCATAATTTGCCCAGGGTCCATCTACATGGTTTACACCTTTCCTCATGAAGCAGCCTTTTGATGGAATCTTAAGGTGTCTAGTAAGGGTGGATAATTTCTCAACAAACTCATGGTCTCTAATGGTGGAACGGATCATTTGGTTCTCATCCATGTCCAGATATACAGCCATCTTACTCATAAAAGCTTTAACAAGATCAGGATAAATAATACCAGAGTCGGTGACGAACTTGTCGATGCGCTGATATTCCAATAGTGTAGGAAAGTCAAAAGAAATTGCAGGAAAAGCTCGAAGATTTACGTACTTTACCGACAGAAGTTGACGAACACGAACTTTGAAATCCATCCGCCTCTTTTTGGGGGTTTCCATTGGAATGCTGTCGTCATAAGATTCTGATGCATACTCAGGAAGATTTCCCTTTCCTTTGGGTGAGGATGCCATGGATGAAAGTTTGAGAGAACTGAGGTTGTGGGTTTTGAGGAAGTTAGGGTTTGAAGAGGGAAGTTCCACAAAACTCTTTAAGAGGGAATATGATTTTGGATATGGATTTGGATACTTAAGAGAATATGGACCACATAAAAAATGCATTTATGATATATGATATTTTCAAAAAATTAATTAATTTTCGTTTCTGATTTTTAGAAAATTTAACAGTGTGAATCGGTTAACCATATAGGTTAATCGGTTAACACATTAAAATATTGAGTCAGAATTGAAAATTTAACAGTGTTAATCGGTTAACCCATATGGTTAATCGATTAACACACTCGAATTTTTGAAAAATACTTAAAAACAGAATGCATACACATGAAAATACATCACAAATAATGCATACACATATTAGAGAAAAGGTCAGATGTCACCTTCATCAAGAATCCCAAGTTCTCGCCGAATTTTGTAGAATGGTTCTTTCGCCAAGGGTTTGGTGAAGATGTCGGCGAGTTGATTGTGCGCTTCGACGAAAGTAACATCTACATCTCCATTCAATACATGATCTCGAAGGAAGTGATGCCGGATATCTATATGTTTTGTTCTTGAATGCATGATCGGGTTCTTTGTAATATTGATGGCACTTGTATTATCACATCTAAGAGGAATGCAGCCGAGATCTATACCGTAATCGAGGAGTTATTGCTTGAGCCACAAAATTTGTGCACAACAACTTCCTGCTGCAATATATTCCGCTTCGGCTGTACTGAGTACCACACACGCTTGCTTCTTGCAGGCCCATGACACTAATGCATTCCCGAGAATGTTGTTGCACCCCAAAATTTGACCAACATTTATTTACCCATCAAGTGGTTGAAAGTTGATGCCATCATCAGAAAGTTCAAGAGATCCTCAGAGGAATTGGTTGAAACCAAGGTTGTGTGCTTCATAGCTTGAGAATTGTGGGAACTCCTCAGATGATTCAGAGACTTTGAGAATGAACTTGGAGATTTGAGAAAGCCTATGAGATGTCTTGAAAGCCATCATGAAGTCCAGAGAGGTCATTGTGCAAGAATTCATAAGATTCAACCATGAATGGTAGAATTAGGGTTTTGACTGGGTCAATCCTAGATCAGCTGAAGATTTGGAGAAGGTTGAGACCTAATCCAAGGGCCATGAGATCATGGAATGATGTATGGATATGTTATAAAGATGATTCCTATACCAACTCATCATGATTGAGGAGTTTGAGAAGTTTCAAGTCAGGGTTTCCAAGGATTGTCAGTGAAAAAAACCCTAATTTGATCCCTATCTTCCAGGCAGTTTTAGCTCAAGATTTGATTGATATCTCATCTTCCCCACAACATGAATGTTGTAGAGCTTGTTCTCAGCTTTAATTTGAGTGGTAGAAGTCCTTGATAGGATGTGCAGAGCTCAAGTTATGGTTTTGACAAATTACAGGTCAGCTGAGGTGTGTGAATCTGGGTCCTTGAAAGTCACCCAACTTGCAGACAACTTTTGCCCTAGTAGGATGATTCCTATGACCTCTTGGTCAACATGAATGTTGAAGAGCATCTTCTTAGATTTCTATAGAGTACTATAAGTCCTTGATAGGATTTGTAGAACTCAACTTATGGTTTGAACAAGACAGGGGTATTTTGGTCATTTGGCAGTTATAGGTCATTTTAAGCAAAGGCCATATCTCCTATTTCCAAGTCTCAAATGGAAAAACTCAAAACATGAAAGTTGTTCAAAATGGCATTTTAAGCCTATAAAGGAGGTCATGAGTTGTTGGAAAAGCTCATAGCATGGAATGACAAAGTTTGGTAAATTTGAACTAAAAAAGGCATATAAGTTAATTCAAGTCAAGTTGAAATTTGGTTTGGGAGATCTATGAATCCAAAATAGGTCATCCAATATACCATTTTGAATGCAAATAACATTCTAAGAACTTTGGTTTAAACAGAATTTTGATTTGAGGCTCAAAAATGAAGGTTGCTTTGAAAAATTGTAACTTGTATCTTAAGGCATCCTTGGAAGGTTCTACACAAGGCAAGTTTGGCCTGATTTTTGCACATATGATCTCAATATCTCTTGCAAAGAGATTTTGACACAAGTTTACAAGGCCTAACTCATGAGATATGGTATGATCAACATGTCATTAAAGGAGAAATTCCATGACTTTCCATTACTTTCTAGCTCATTCTAGGAAGTTCTAGATGATTCTATAGATGGTTATAAATTGAGGGGATCATGATGAAGAAAAAGGTTGGTGAAAGTTGCTGTGTTCATTGGAGAGAGTGAGGGAGAAAGTTCCATTGCTAGATTTCTTCAAGATCAAGCAAGATCCAATTCCTTCTTCTACAAGCTTCATCCACCTCAACTCTTGCAAACAGAAAGGTGTTCATCATTGGAGGAAGATTTGGAGAGGATTTCAAGCCTTGAATCAAGCCCTAACACCACTCACCATTGAAGTTTGACAGGTTGGTAACTTGATCCATAAGTCCTTTATTAGGTGCATTCTGTTAGAATCCTAGGTGTAAGATCAACATGCTAGGTTAGAGGAAGGTTTTTTGAGAGTTAGAGGAAGATCCACGAGGTTTCGTGGCAGGGTACCAATTCTTGCAAGATTGATAGCAAGCTGTTTAATGTGCATTAATGGATATGATATAGTGTAGTTTGGTTAGGGAAACATGTAGAACAATTCTGGATCGTTAGTTTGAAGTTCCATTAAGATTGATATCAGAGGGAAATGGTGGAACCCTAATGATGGTGCTTTCTGTTAGAACGATACAAGAGGTCTCAGGGAAGATCATGGGTATCATCATGTTCTTGGTGTTTAATAGAACATTTTTGCCTTTGGAAGTTTGTGATTTCATTGAGTAATGAGGGAGCACGAGCTCGAAGAAGAAGCATGCATGGAGTCTGTTTTGATGAAACCCTAGATGTCATTTGGAGAAGATGAGCCTCCACCGTTGGATCCTCCTGGTTTTGTGACTTTGTAATTCAATCCAGCGGCCACGATTTGAATTTGCAAGCGGAGGGAAAGAATAGAGCAAAACGCATCGTTTGGATTAGTTGTGAATCCTGGGCTTCAGCAGATCTCGCTATTCACACCCCACCAGCGGCCCAAAACCAAATTTGAACTGGAAATCTGTTGCTATTTGCACCGTATCCTTCCCATTTTCTTTTGATTTTCCTTTTTTAATTTTCTGAGCGTAGGTGGGCCCTAATACTTTGATATCTGCACCACCCTTCCCTGGCCCAATGATCAATATAACTGAGGTGCATTACTCATGACACCCCCTCCCCTTTATTTCATTTTATTTTATTTTCTCATTTTAATATTTTCTTGCATTTTAATAAATTCACATAAAATTCAAAAATTAATATTTTTCACTTCTTGTTTTTTTCAGACATTCATAATTTTGTCTAGAAAAATATCCATAAATAAAATTCCATTTTATTTTTCTTTTAATATTTTTTAGCATATTATTCTTGTAAATTGTCTTTTTAATTGATTTAGTTGATACTTAATTTTGTAGAATTTGTTTTAGGACTTTCCCTTAGAATTTTTGAGCCATTCTTTTTGGCATAGTTAGATGATGAATCATAGTTCATATAGGATTTAATTCTCAATTTGTAGATTAAAATTTGATATAGTTTGCTTGTTTGACATTTAGGTGCTCAAATTAGGGTTTTAGGTTGTATAAGTAGAGTTGAACCATTTTTTTTGGGGTTTATAGGCCAAATTAGTATATGGGGAATATATGGGTTAAGGGTAAGTATGTATAGAATCCCCTAGAATTTTACTAGAATATTGTATGGTGTTTTGGTATTTTTAATTGATTTTTGAATGTATGGTTAGTATGTGTGTTGCTTAAAGGCATAGTTTGTATTGTTTTGCTTGTTTTTCTTCTCCTTTGAGTGTGTGAGCTTTGAAGATTGAGTTGAAGACCTTGTGGATCATCATTGAAGCTTTGAAGACCTTGCAGAGGAGCTTAGCTTAGCTTTTGTTTGTTTTGTTTGTAGGATCATAAGTGCATAGGTAGAGCCTTAGATAGAATGATTCCATTCAATAAACAAGGAGTGTCTCATTCACCTCCTTCCTTCTCTATGACATAAAGTCCCTTAAGGGTATTCACCTCTCTCCTTTGGAGGGATTAGTGACCTTACCCTCTGAGGTAGAACTTTGAGAGAGCCTTTCCCTTTGGTGTTAAGTCCTCAATGACATCCTTTGGAAGTCAGTGAGCACTGTAACATCCTCACCTCATCTTGTTGACTGAATCTTGTTTGCTGGAGCATTTGAGCCATTGAAGATAGAAGCTGAAGCTTTGAAGAGGATGATTCCTTGAAGATTGTTGAAGTCTGAGAACTTTGTGAAGATCAAGTTGATGCTTGAAGGTCCCTGAAGATGGTGAAGCCTGAAGGTGGAGCTGATCAAAGAAGCTGAAGCTTAAGGGAGAAGATGAGTTGATACTCATGTTGCAGGGTTGATACCTGGAAAGCAAGTGATCTCTGAAGTTTGAAGTTTGAGTTGCTGCTGGAGGAGCTGAGGCTTTCTTCTTTTTCTTTTCTGTATTGTGTGTTTTGCCTGATTTGTCTGTTGCATTAGATTAAGTCCATCTAGAATAAGTAGAATCTAGGAGCATGATTGCATTAGAGGTTGAGTTTCTTCCTCTGCTTGTATTGTTATTGCATGGCTTTGCTTGCGGGTATTCGGTAGAGCCCAGCACCCTTGCCCATGTGGTTTGTTTACCTGATGGCAATTTCATTTCTTTTATCTGTATGATTGCAGTTTACTGTTTATTGCTTGATAGCATGTTGTTTATTTTTCAGTATGATTACTGTTATTTCATGACTGGCTTGAGGTCGAGACGAGCTTGTGGAGGCTGAAGCCCCACACACATTTCCTCCCTCACTTGTATTGCATGCATTTTACTGTTAAGCTGATGCTTTGTCTGTTTGGTGTATCATTGACATGATCCCTTAGGACTCTCATTTCCTTTGATAAGGATTTGATGATAGACTTTTAGGTTGAAACCTAAGCATGACAACTTCTAGGAGTTCCCTGTTCAAACTTCAACCATAGGATGAATCCATGGCATGATAACAGTAGGACTTGATAGTCTCCCTCCTAGTTGGGCCTGTTCTTTTCTCATCTCAAAACAATTTAAGATACAGTAAGCATGAATGATTTCTTTCGTACGTTACGAGCCTTAAGCTATCTGAGAAAGGATTGTGGGAAAGTTTCTTTTCCATAGTCTGGATGTTTAGTATGGTACCCTTTGGGTGACATGCGACGCATTCAGGTCATAGTCTCTAGTGCAATTGAAATCGCAAACACAATAAAAAACACTTCTTTCGTAAAAAACAGGAAGTAGACCGTAGTTTCCCGAACTACGTGAGCTCTGATCTCTCATACCTGTTGAGAGTACGTAGGCACAAGATGGCGAAGTCTTGGCGAGCTACCTTCCCCCGTAATCCTTCGTAGGCCGAACTACGTTGACTCTGATTTCTCATTCTCTGATGAGAATACGTAGGCATAAAGTGCGACGCTTTGCCGAGTCATTTTTCTTTTCTTTTTCAGCCAACCTTGATAGGTAGATAGATTATAACCAACCCGTCCAAGTAAACAAACAAGCGAGGATCCCGTCGAGTACGACGGACGTGAGGGGTGCTAATACCTTCCCCTTGCGTAACCGACTCCTGAACCCAGACAATGGTTGCGACGACCTTGTCTTACCCTTATTCGTCAGGTTTTTCCGATCGTTTCCTTTCCCGCTCTGAGGGATAAATAACGAAAGGTGGCGACTCTTCTGTCATGCCGGCACCTTATTTTCGCGCAAGCGACAAATGTGACATGTACTGCTTGTGCTTTTTCTATCGGTCTTACATCCTACATAGTCAGCGTCAGAGTAACCAACTAAAGAACAGATACTACCTTTAGGATACCATAATTTGACGTTCATTGTCCCTTTAAGATACTTTATGATTCTCTTTACGGCTGTGAGATGCGATTCCTTCGGACTTGCTTGAAAGCGTGCACACAAACAAACGCTAAACATAATGTCAGGACGGCTTGCCGTCAAATATAGTAATAAACCGATCATACCTCGATATTTTGTTATATCAACTGGAGTACCGAATTCTTCTTGATCAACGTACGTTCCGAATCCCATAGGAGTAGACATCACCTTGCAACTGTCCATATCGAATTTCTTCAACAATTCCTTGCAATACTTGGATTGGTTGAGGAAGATGCCATCCTTAGTTTGCTTGATTTGTAGTCCAAGAAAATAATTCAATTTTCCCATCATGGACATCTCGAACTCTCCTTGCATCATAAGTGAGAATTCTTCGCAAAGCTCTTTGTTTGTTGATCCGAAGATGATGTCGTCGACATAGACTTGAACCAATAAAGTGTTTTCTTTGATCTTCTTTATGAACAATGTCTTGTCAACCTTTCCTTTTGTAAATCCCTTCTCACATAAGAAATTACTAAGGCGGTCATACCATGCTCTTGGTGCTTGTTTTAGTCCATAGAGTGCCTTTTTCAGTTTGTAGACATGTGAGGGATTCTTGAAGTCTTCAAAACCTGGAGGTTGTTTTACGTAGACTTCCTCAGTAATGTACCCATTCAGGAAAGCGCTTTTGACATCCATTTGGAACAACTGAAAATTCATAGAACAAGTGTAAGCAAGTAGTAATCTAATTGCTTCTAACCTTGCTACCGGAGCGAACGTTTCATCAAAATCAATTCCTTCTTCTTGGTTGTAGCCTTGTGCGACCAATCTTGCTTTGTTACAAACTATGATCCCATTCTCGTCAAGTTTGTTCTTGAACACCCATCTTGTTCCTATGATGTGCTTATGGTCTGGTCTTGGTACGAGACTCCAAACTTGATTCCTTTCGAATTGATTGAGTTCTTCTTGCATCGCTACAATCCATTGGTCGGCGCCTAAGGCTTCATCAATCTTGGTTGGTTCAATTTGAGACACAAAAGCCATGTTGAGACAAGCATCCTTTAGATTAAGTCGAGTTGCAACGCCTTGGCTAATATCAGCAATAACTTTATCTATCGGGTGATCTCTATGCGTTCTCCATTCCATCGGAAGATCTTGATGTTCTTCAATGATTTGAGTGACATCTTCTTGTGGTATTTCTTGATTCTTTGAAATCTCTTCTCGTTGTTGTGGAGAACCTACTATATCATCATCATCATTCATAATAATATTATCCTCTTTCGAGGGGTTAGTCTCATCACACGAAACATGAATGGATTCTTCAATAGTAAGTGTTCTCTTATTAAAAATTCTAAATGCTTTACTATAAAGAGAGTAACCAAGAAATATACCTTCGTCAGATTTTTCATCAAACTTACCGAGATTATCTTTGTTGTTGTTGAGAACAAAGCATTTGCATCCGAATATTTGGAAGAATGCTATATTTGGTTTTCTTCCCTTGAACAATTCATACAGAGTCTTTTTGAGAAGTGGTCGAATATTGACACGGTTGCTTACGAAGCATGATGTACTAACTGCATCTGCCCAAAAATATTTAGGAAGATTTGCATCGCTAATCATTGTCCTTGCAAGCTCTACCAGTGATCTATTCTTCTGTTCTACGACACCGTTTTGTTGAGGCGTCCTTGGTGCTGAAAAATTATGAGAAATTCCATACTCTTCGCAAAATTCTTCAAAGTCTGAATTTTGGAATTCTCCACCGTGATCGTTTCTTATAGAGGCTATGGTGAGTGATTTCTCATTCAGAATTTGCTTTGCATATTTCTTGAATGCTTTAAAAGCATCACTTTTCTGCACTAAAAACAGTGTCCAAGTGTATCGAGAGAAATCATCAACAATAACTAAGGCGTAAAAATTACCTCCGAAGCTTTTTGTTCTCGATGGACCGAAAAGATCCATATGCAACAATTGAAGTGGTCTTGATGTAGAAACCACTTGCTTGGATTTGAAAGTTGTCTTGGTCTGTTTTCCCTTTTGACATGCATCGCATAACTTATCTTTGATGAATTTTATCTTCGGAAGACCAACAACTAGATCATGCTTTATCAACTTGTTTAAATGCTCCATGTGAATGTGAGCAAATCTTTTATGCCAAAGCCATGCCTCGTTGTTGTTCGCCATAAGACACTTTACCTTCAAGGAAGAGTCATCAAAAGAGATCATAAAAATGTTATTATATCTTTTACCTTTTAGCAAAATATGATGAGTGACTTCATGTTCTATCAAGCATTCCTCCTTTGTGAAGTTGATTCAGAACCCTTTGTCACACAATTGACTTATGCTAAGTAGGTTGTGTTTAAGGCCTTCCACATAAAGAACGTCTTCGATGATTGTACATGGAGGTGCACCAATGGTTCCAACTCCAAGAATTTTTCCCTTATTATCATCACCGTAAGTAACGTATCCTTTGGCCTTTAATGATAGACTTGAAAATTTGTTTATGTCTCCCGTCATATGCTTCGAGCAACCACTATCAAGATACCATTGATTTGTGGTTGTCTTCAAGCATACCTACAAAACAAAATTAGGTAGTGTTAGGTACCCAAATTGCTTTGGGTCCTTGATAGTTAGTACCCTTTTCAACCCACACATAATTCCCCTTTGCAACACCAATATTACGTACATAGCAGGCATTAGGTGTGTGCCCTTTAATTCCACAGTAAAAACACGTAGGTTGAAAATGACTTCTATACCTAGGAATATAATTCTTTTTCTTATCAATTCTTTTCTTGTTATGATTTTGATGCTGAATTTTAGAAGTGATTGTCTCTTCTTTAACAATTTGTTCACTTGCTTTTACGAAAATGGTCTTATTGGTGCTTGGTTTTGAAAATTTAGAATATCCCAATCCACTTTTATCATTAGGATACCTTTGATGTTTAAGAATTTCTTCCAACCCAATTTGACCTTTTTCGTATCTTTCTAAAACTCTTTTAAGTTGAACAATTTGAAAAGACAAAGACTCACAATTCTTACATACAAGACTTTGTTTTTCATCCATCATTTTTTGTTTTTCATCTTCAATATTTTTCAAGAAGGCAGAATTTTGTTTTTCTAAAAGTAGAATTCTTTTCTTTTGTGATGAGATGTCTTTATACAAATTCTTGCACTCTTTTAGAAGTTCATCTATAACTTCTTGTGCATCATTATCATAGATAGAGAAATTACTACTAACCTCATTTTCGTCATCGGAATGGTGAGAGGCCATTAAAGCCATATTTGCGCATCCATCGCTAGATGATTCCGATGATGAACTCACTTCGTTGTCTTCCCATGCGACATAAGGCTTCTTTGTTTTGAAATCCTTCTTGCCTTTGAATTTTCCTTTATTTGCGAGTTTCGGGCAATCTGGCTTTATGTGACCTTGTTTCCCACATTCGTAACATGTAATTTCTTGGTTTGATGTGGGGGCCTCTTTTTTCCTGAAATGTCTATTCTTTTTAGAAAAAGAAGAAATTTTATTATTATTAAAAAACTTACCAAGCTTCTTTACTAGAAGCATGAAATTTTCGCCTTCGGAACATTTGTCATTTTTATCATCCCTTGTGTCAATCTTCAAGGCAATTCCTTTGGACTTCTTTTCTTAACTTTCATGTTTCTCAAGCCTTCCAAGTTCCAGTTCATGCTCTTGAAGTTTCCCGAATAAGGAAGCGGATGTCATTGTTGAAAGACTTTTCTTTTCCAAAATGGCGGTCACCTTCGGTTGCCATTCTCTTGTCAAGGATCTTAGGACTTTTAAGTTGAGATCATCATTGGTGAAGGTCTTCCCGAGAGCAATCAGATGATTTGTTAAATGAACGAACCTTTTTTGGAAGGCAACAATAGATTCACCGGGCTGCATATGAAACATCTCATATTCTTGACTTAACGTGTTAAGTCTTGATCTTTTTACTTCTGTTGTTCCTTCATGCGTTTCTACCAAGGTATCCCAAATCTGTTTTGCCGATTGACATTGTGATATGCGAAAGAATTCATCCATACTGAGAGCGCTTTGAAGTATGTTGATTGCTTTCTTATCATTCAAGATTCTCTTCTTGTCATCTTCATCATATGAGGATTTAATCTTTGGGGTTCCAACACCATTTATCACACTTGTGGGAACATGTGGACCAGTTTCTACGGTATCCCATATACCATCTCCTTGAGCCTCAAGATGTGCCTTCATACAGATTTTCCAAAAGTCGAAGTATTCTCCAGAAAAGAGTGGGGGCTTGTTACTACTTCCACCATCTTTGAAAACCGGGTTAGTACTAGCGGAAGCCATTAGGATCGATAGGAACAGGTTACCTTAACCTGCTCTGATGCCAATTGTAAGTACAAAGTATGCCTAAGAGGTGGGGTGAATTAGGATTTTAGAACTTTTTTCGGTTTTTATGGTTTCTTGAAATTTTACTGGTTTGTGTTCTTGGTTATGAACGCAGTAGAAAGTAAAAGAACAGTGGACACCAAGATATATAGTGGTTCCCCTCACAGTCCGAGAGTACTCCACTCCCCTTTCAACACGAATGAGAGTTTTCACTATTGTTTAATAAAGTACAACCTATCACACCATCAACCGGTGGAGCCTACTATCAAACAATAAAACTAACAAGTGTACAAGAACAATCCTCTTGTAAACACTCACCCTTGTGTCCAACAATCCTGGATCACAAGTCAGAATACAAATACTTGTAATGATTTTGTTTTGTGAATAATAATATCAATGTCAAAATTGTTCTTCTCCAAATGATCAAAATTCACTCTTATAATTTTCAACACAAGTGTTCAACAGATGAATATGAAATTTTTATGCAGTTATGAACACTTAGAAAGGATTTTGAAAATGGTGAATTTGATTCTAAGGATATTTGAAAATGAATGTTGGAGGTGTTTTTCAAAATTGAAAAACTCAGAATTTATATGTGTAAACACACCTTTTCCAACAGGTATATTTGAGTACATTTCAAAATATGAACTGGTATAATTTTCAAACCATTTTTGAACTTGAAACAAAGCCATTTTTCAAAATACGTTCAGTGTTAATCGGTTAACCTATATGGTTAATCGGTTAACACTTGAACGTTATACCAAAATATTTAAAATTTGAAATGGTTAACCAGTTAACCTATATGGTTAATCGGTTAACACTACTATTTTTTCAGAAAAATGCTTATAAAAAATAGTGTTATACCGATTATAATAGTTTAAAAAATATGCTAATGCAATGTGATTAAATGATAAAGATGTTGAACACTTGTATATCAATTAAAAGAATGGATTTTGATATACCATAGCTTGTGTCCAAAACTTGAAAGATTGATCAGTCAAATGTTCATGAAGCTTTGAATGTTGATCACTTCCATTCCACTTGATCTTGGTCTTTTAAAAGCGTTTGCCTTTTTACACAGATGAATTATTCTTGATCTTGATGTTGATGTCATCAAAACTTTGAGATGAAGCTTGCTTCTACAATTATCTACAACCCCAGCTGGTTGTCCATTGACTTCAATTTTCTCACCGTCGCAATATACCTCCAACCCGTAATTCCACGACACCGCTTTAGTATTCTCAAAAGGGACTGGTCCTGCCTTGGTAATTGTGATCGTCGTCCGCCTGGCAGGCGCCGTTATCGTTATTGTTTTCCTCAGAATTTTCACCGTTGCAACATCATTCAACTCATCACACAACGCCTCTACAGGCTTTTCAACCGCGGTTCTATCAAATTGCAAGGTACCTTCATCCATCATAGCCTGAATACCCTGCTTCAACTCATTACAACCCTCTGGCTGGGTCCAACAATCCAAGTAAAATTCATCACAACCCGGGAATACCCCCCCTTTTAACAGCGTGCTTTTAATCTCACCCAACGGTGTCTTCAGCTCATTGACATCCATCACTAGATTTAGATTTTCTTCCGTCAAGATGGCATTTGCCCCATGATTGGGCATAGGCTATTGTACGATATTTCAACCCACCTGTCCAAAGTTAATAGCTTTGCTATCCAATAAATCCTGAACTTTATGTTTAAATGCCTGACAAGCTTCTATATCATGCTCGGGTGCCCCGGAATGGAAATCGCAATGCTTGTTGGCATCGTATCCGTAAGGAAGTACCGCCCCTGTAGGTGGTGCCAAAGTCCTCTTTTCCACCAAGTTCAACCCTAGAAGGGTCTGAAGGAGTTCTGCATACGTGGAAGGAGGTGCGTCGAACACTCTTTTCGGTCTCGCATTCTGTACCCTTCTCTAACCAGGATTATGTCCTTGTTGTTGCTGTGGTTGTTGTTGTTGCGGCTGCCTTTGTTGAGGAAGTGGGATAGTGACACTAGCTATCTGTTTCGGCTGAACATACTGATTTCTTCCTCTGACCCTGCCCCTACCACTAAACACGGCACTGGTATCACCCTATCGTCTACCACCAAATGCTTTTCTGGCACCTCCTGCTGAAGTAGACTCACCGGCTTGGAACCTTCCAACTTTAATCCCGTTCTCGATCATCTCCCCCATAAGAATCAAATCTGAGAAACTGCTCAATGACACACTAAACAATTTTTCATAGAACACCCCCGTAAATGTCCCAATGAACATGTCATTCATCTCCCTTTCAATTAAAGGCGGATGCACTCTCGCTGCCATATCGCGCTACCTTTGCGCATACTCTTTAAAGCTTTCACCGCTCTTCTGTGACAAACCCTGCAATTGGACCCGGTTTGGCGCCAGATTGCTGTTATATTTGTAATGTGTCACGAAAGCATCAGCCAACTGCTTCCAGGTCTTGATCTGCGTGGGCTCCAGCCCCATATACCATTTAAGTGAAGGTCTTGATAAGCTATCCTGAAAGAAATGCATGAGCATCCTTTCATCATCTGAATACACGGACATCCTTCTGTAATAAGAGCGAACATGGACCTTAGGGCAGGTGTCCCCCTTGTATTTGTCAAAAGTGGGAGCCTTGAATTTCAACGGCACCCTCAACCCTGGTACCAGGCCCATTGTAGTCATATCCAAACCGGTGGAGTTCTGATTCACTACACCCTTCATCTGTTCTTCAAGCATTCTGATCCTCTGCACAGGATCAACAGGTCCTTCAAACCCCACACCTCTTCCAGAAAAGGCGTCCTCCTGGCGGTCTTCACCCCAATTCACATTTTCATTTCCATACCCGTCGTAACCAGTGTTGCGACCAAACCCTTGTTGATTGATCATAGGACCTCGTCCCCCGTTACCGAAACCCTGGTTGACCCTAACAGGTCCAAACCCAGTGTTGACGGGGATCACCCCAGCACCATTCATATTACCAAATCCACCATACCCCTGGTTAGCGTTACCAAAACCTTCGTAACCGAAACCCTGAGTGTTGAAGCCGAATTTTCGGTCCTGATTGACGTAATCAAATCCCTGATCATTGTAGCCGAAACCATTGTTGCCAAAACCATTACCGCCATGGTTGTTACCACCGCCTTGGTTGGCATCCCCAAATCCAACATTGTTAACAACAGTCTCATTTCCATTCCCTGTGTTGCCATTGCCAGCGCCAGCGCCATCATTTACAACCACAACAAGTGGGGTCACTACAGGTGGAACCACGAGCGTGGGGGGCCCATCCTCTGGAATGGTCTCAATGTGCGTAGAATTATGGTCAATGTTGCCATTCCCATTAGTCCGCGCCAGCAGCGGCTGTACCAAAGTCTGAAGGCTCTCCTGGCCCTTAGCAATGTTCTCCATTGCTTGCATGAACAGATTCAGCTTCTCGCGGATTTCCTACATATCCACTTGGACTTGATCCATGATTCTCTTGCAGTTGTTTCGGGTTGAGTAGCAGTGGACTCTTTGTTCGTCAATCCTGGACAACCTGGAGATGCAGGAAATGAGATACGAGTTCAATAAGTAACTAGGAATGCAAAACGGATATGCAGATGCAATATGTGTATGTGCTTTAGGGAGATCAACCCCTGATTCTAGTGCCAAAGTGCCAGTGCAGTGACAGTGATAGCAAGAAGAAGCTCGAAATCCAATCATAGAAACATCTCATATATTGCGGAAAAGCCCATCAAGTCAGGAATACAATATTACTGATTGTACAATAGGAAGGCATGACAGCACAATGCAAATAAAGCATACACATCAATACATGAGATAATCAAGTGCGACCATATGCCTGGTGCTCCTCTAATAATCTCTTAGCTTGGAATGATTCGGCTGAGCAAGAAACCCTTTGACGAGCGAGTCTCTTTGCCTGATAACACGCTGGAGATCACCAATGGATTCCTCCCAAACACCTTCCCCAAAGCAATCTTCTAGCTTCCGTTTCTGGGATGCAGACTCCTTCTTGCGCTTGATAACTTTGTTCAAGGCATTTTGGACATCATACCTCCGCGTAACCTCTTCTTCCAACCTCTTATGGCTAGCTTTCAACTGACCTTCCAGCTCAGCGATCTGCAGCTTCAGTTTGTCTTCTCTTTCCTTATTGCCGGTCAGCGTGGCGTTCCAGGTTTTGTTGAATGCAGAGATCTCCCGGTAGGCTATATCAAGTGCTTTCTTCTTAGACTCCAGCATATCATGAGAGCACTTGAAGTCTATCCC
This sequence comes from Lathyrus sativus, assembly GCA_963859935.3. Taxonomy (NCBI): domain Eukaryota; kingdom Viridiplantae; phylum Streptophyta; class Magnoliopsida; order Fabales; family Fabaceae; genus Lathyrus; species Lathyrus sativus. The sequence goes on from OZ012735.1 coordinate 435,343,080, forward strand.
CAAACGTTCACGCTTCTTTCGTTGCTCAGTCACCTCTGTGCCTAGTTGATTCACCGACTTCGTTTGCTGCTCGAAGGAATATATGTCCTCATTCCTTTCGCTCCTGAGTTGCATTAGCTCTTCTTCTAGCTTCTGGTTGGCCTTCATCAGCTCTTCTTTCTCCTTCACAACCTGTTCATACCTCTCAATAGGCACAATAGTTGGCTCCTCAATCACGAGGGGAGCAGGAGGTAATACTGCAGGAAACGACATCCAGATAATCTTCCCGTATGGATCAGGCGGATGAACTTTCCTGTAATCAGGCAGATAACTTTTCCCGTATGGAGCAGGTGGATGAACTTTCCTGTAATCAGGCAGATGACTTTTCCCGTATGAAGTAGACGGATGGGGTTTCCTATGTTTAGGCAGATGATTTGCCGTATGGATAGGCAGACGAGTTCCCTGTGGTTAGACAGAAATGTTTCTCCAACGAAGTCGTCAGGATTTTTCTGTGTTGACTGAACATAGCGCCCTAACGTGGACAATGTTCTATCCCCGCGATGATAGAATCTTTTTTCGGGCGGATGAAGATAATCCCCAGCATGGTAGCCAATTTGTTTTTTTTTCGTAAGGTGCCGACAAAATAGAAGAGTCGCCACCTTTCGTTATTTATCCCTCAGAACGGGAAAGGGAACGATCGGAAAAACCTGACGAAAGGGTATAAGACAAGGTCATCGCAACCAATGTCTGGGTTTGGGAGTCGGTTACGCAAGGGGAAGGTATTAGCACCCCTCACGTCTGTCGTACTCGACGGGATCCACGCTTGCTTGGTTTGTCTAAAGGATGCAAAACAATCTATCTATGGCTGCTAAAGCTAAACGGAAAGAAACTGACTCGATAGAGCGTCGCACTCCATGCCTACGTATTCTCAAGAGAGAAAGTCAGAGTCATCGTAGTTCGGGAAACTACAGGGAATTGGGCTCGCCAAGACTTCGCGTCTTGTGCTTACGTACTTCCACACAGCGTGAAAGATCAGAGCTTACGTAGTTCAGGCTAACTACGGCTAGACAGAGGGTTCTCGATCACTCAGGAGTGAGAGATCAAGTTGGTTTGAAAGGTACGGGAACCTACGGGAACTAAAACTACGGTCTGGTCTCAAATGCGCAAGGGCAAGAGAAAGGGAAACATCAGTCGTCAGCGGGAAAGTCTCGATCGCACGGCAGCAAGAGAACAAAGAGGTTAGTTGTTAGGGTGCTCGCTAGGATATCGCATCCTATGCCTACATATTCTCATTCGGTATGAGAAATCAGAGCAACTGTAGTTCAACCTACTACAGCTAAAACGGGGAATGGGGAAAAGGGAGCTCGCTAGGATATCGCATCCTATGCCTACGTACTCTTGTCTGGTACGAGAGATCAGAGCAAACGTAGTTCGACGGGAAAATGAATCTTAATTGCACGGGGGCAAGAGAATGGGTCTCGATCGCCTGAACGCGAGAGAAAAGGGGTTTCGATCGCACTGGGGCGAGAACAAGGAGGACGCAGGCCTACGCCTAAACGGGAAGGAACCCGGGACACACACGCAAGAACCTAAGAAGAAACTCCTCAACTGCCGTTTCCTTCGTATTTAACGATGCCGCCCACGACACTCGACGGTTTCTCGAAGACTTGAATAAGATGATGATGATGAACGAAGCAGCCCCTGGCTCCTGACATGCGCGCAAGCTCAATTCCAATCTTCTCCTCTCTGGATCCTTGATGAAGACGCTCGAACTAGAACAATGTAACGCTAATCGAACTCTAAGAGGTAGTGTATTGATGTCCGTGTCAAAGACAAGATAGAGAAATGATATCGAAAATCATTCTCCAATTGAATCGTGTCACACGGCCCGCCAGAAATAAAATTGAGAACAAAATCAGATAGAAAAGAAAAATAGGAGAGAAATCCAATACAAAATGGAAATAAAAGTCTACTCCTAAAATACGGAAAAAATAATCTCCTAAGGAAACTATATCCTAAAAAGAATTAAATCTATAAATCTCCTTAACAAGAAATTAACTAAGTCCTAAATTCTCTTAAGAGAAAATTAAACTAATTTCCTAAATCTTCTTAAAAGAAAATTAAACTAATTTCCTTAAATGAAAATATTATCTAAAAATTCCATTAAATGCATTAAAAAACAATACAAGAAAATAAAGGAAATAAAAAACTGTAGGGGGGTGCATTAGTTCATTAGGGGGATACAGCTGCAGAAAGAAACATAAAGGTTGGGCCCAGCCCACCAAAAACAAACAGCAAAAAAAAAAATAAAAAAAGGAAAGGGGGGCGAGTAAGGAAAAAAGGGGTGTATCAGCCTATGAAAGGCCCAGCCCAACAACTCCAAAAACGACAATGGATGGTGAAAAAGAAAAAAAAAAACAGTTGGGCCTTCTGGCCCACTCACTCGGACCTCTCCTCTTCCCCCTCTCACACTCTCAGTTTCTTTTTCTGAAACCCTAGCTTCTCCTACCTCCTCTCCCGCCGCCGCTGGAACTCTCATCCTCACACCTCACTTCACCACCTCCGTCTCAGCTCTCTGTTTCCCTCACCAACTCCCAACAAATATATTACAAATCTCCAAAAACAGAATTAAACGGTGGATTGCGTGTTCTCGGAGGATCTGTGACGTTGATTGAAGGAAATCATTGTTAGATTTCTGGAGACGACGATGAAAAAAAGGAGATCTTGAAGGATCTTGAATATCTAGATGGCAATTGAAGTGATGTTGGAGATTGGTGATGATCTGGAGATTCGATTAGAGACTGATTCGTATTGATGAACATTGAGAAAATTTTGAACAGATCTGGAAATTTGGACAACTCTCGAAGAAGATATTCTTGGCGTTTGTTGTGGATCTGGAACGGATGAAGATTGACGAAGCTTGAGGACGTTGATTCATGGAGTTCATAAGGCTTCATTGAAGTTGAAAGATGAAGAGATGATCCAGATCGCGAAGATCTTTGATGGCCGTTCTTGAAGTTCTAACGAAGACTTCTGGAAAATATTGATGAACGATGACTGTTGGGTGAAAGATGAACCTTCGTAGATCTGAGATTCTTGAAGATTATGTGGATATGAGGAGTTCTTGCAATTCGTTGATGAAGATCAACGCGCGTTTCTGGAAATGTTTTGATGAACACGAAGAGTGTTCTTGAAGCTCTTGAGGAAATCTGGAAATGATATGAGTTTGGATGAAGATTCTGGTTAATTTCTGGAGTTCACGAAGATGAACACGAAGAAAGTTCTTGAAGTTGGATGAATTTTTGGGGATTCTCGATGAAGATCCGGCGAAGAGTTGATGATATATGGGAAGATTGATGAAGTTTGTTGAGGATTTGCAGTTTTCCGGCGGAAAAGACGGTTACCGGCGATGGTTTTGGACTTCCGGCGACAGTTACCGGTGAAAATTGGCCGTGAAAGATTTCTACGGTGAAGCTCCGGCGAGTTTGCATGGTTGTTGCATGCAGTGCCTGTGGAGAGGACACCTGGCTCATGCAGAGAGTGGGAAGGGACAAGTGGCAGGGATTGGAGTGAAACGTGGAAGGAGCGGAGAGAGACTGAGGGTGATGTGGCTGGGAAGTGGGGTAGTGGGTTGTGAGGTGTCAGCAAAATAGAAAGAAACGCGTGACCTACTCTATATAGTGACAAGTGGCGAGTGACTGGACTTGGGCCTCCAAAAAGACTTGGCCCACGAAAATTTGGACAAAAAGACTGAAATTGATTAATGGACTGAATTGAAATATGATTAAAAGAAAAAGATTAACATGGATTAACGGGCTTAAACTAAAATTAATACTATTTAATTAATAAGCTGCTAATTAAAACCTATATTAAACTAACTAATTAAACCTAATTAAACTAACAATTAACCCTTATTAAAACTAAACAGATTCTAATCAAAACTAAACAAATCTAAACAAGTCTAGAAAGAAATTAAATCCTAATATATTCTAGCAATTAGCATTCTAATTAAACCTAAAATTCTAATTAGCATCTAAGAATTAAATCTAAAAACATTAACTTCAATTAACCCTATTAAAAAAAACCAATTGAATATCTAAAAACAAAATCTATTTAAAAGTATTAAAATAAGAAATATCTATTTAAAAATCTTAAAAAAACTATTAAATTTTATAAGAAAATATTAAAAATACCTATTTAATATCTAGAAAAACTCCAATAAATCTATTAAAATCTATTAAAATCTATTAAAAATCCAGAAAATAAAAGGGAAAATTCTAAAAAATGTCAGGAAGCCAATTAAATCGATTAGAGCATAAATACGCGATTACAGCGAAATAAGCGGTAAAAATCGGGCACCGAGATGGCCTGAAAACATAGGGAACGAGCACTAATTCTCAAAATAAATCCTCGTATTGGCCTGAAATGCCTGAAACGCCAGGGGAGGCTGGAATCCCGATAAAGTCAAAAATGGCTGAAAAAAATGCAATGTATGCGGTATGCGAGTGCGAATGCAAAATGCGTCGAAACATAAACCAGATGTGGGAACCGGTTGGTCAAATTTTGGGGTGCAACACTCTCCGTCAGACATCTATTAAACAAACAGGAATCAAACTCGAAGGCCGGTTCAACACGAAGTTCATAGGAATATCTTACCTCCCTATCAGGGATCTATTAAACAAACAAGCATCGAAAACGAAGGTCGGCTCAACCCGAGGTTGAGAAAAACATCAGACCTCGCTGTCAGGCATCTGTTAAACAAACAGGCATCGAATTTGATGGCCAGCTCAACCTGAAGTTGATAAGAACAATAGACCTCGCCGTTAGGCATCTGTTAAACAAACATGCATCGAACCCAAAGGCCGGCTCAACAAGAAGTTGAGAGGAACATTTGACCTTGCCGTCAGGCATCTGTTAAACAAACAGGCATCGAACCTGAAGGGCGGCTCAACACGAAGTTGAGAAGTACATCTGACCTCGCCGTCAGGGATCTGTTAAACAAACATGCATCGAACCCGGAGGCCGGCTCTACCCAAAGTTGAGAAGAACATCTGACCTCGCAGTCAGGCATCTGTTAAACAAAAAGGCATCGAGGTTGATGTTTGGCTCATCCCGAAATTGAGTAGAACATCTGACCTCGTTGTCAGACATTAGTTAAACAAACAGGAACAAAACATGAAAGCTATCTCAAAGCGATGGTGAGAAGAACATCTGACATCTCCGCCGGCATCTGTTAAACAAGCAGGCATCGAACACGAAGTCCCGCTCAACACGAACTTGAAAGCAACATCTGACCTTGCCGCCAGGCATCTGTTAAACAAACAGGCATCGAACCCGAAGGGCGGCTCAACACGAAGTTGAGAAGTACATCTGACCTCGCCCTCAGGGATCTGTTAAACAAACAGGCATTGAACCCCTAGGTCGGCTCATCCCGAAGTTTAGAGGATCATTTGACTTCGCCGTCATGCATCTGTTAAACAAACAGGCATTGAACCCGAAGGCCGGCTCAACACGAAGTTCATAGGAATATCTGACCTCATCGAAAGGCATCTGATAAACAAATAGGCATCGAACACGAAGTCCCGCTCAACACGAAGTTGAGAGCAACATTTAACCTCTCCGCCAGGCATTTGTTAAACAAACGGGCATCGAACCCGAATGTCGGCTCAACGCGAAGTTGGGAGGAACATCTGACCTTGCCGCCAAGCATTTGTTAAACAAACGGGCATCGAACCCGATGGCCGGCTCAACCAAAAGTTGAGGACAACATTCAATCTCGCCGTCAGGCATCTGTTAAACAAACAGGCATCGAGCCCGAAGGTCGGCTCAACCCGAAGTTGAAAAGAACATCTGACCTCCCCGTCAGGCATCTGTTAAATAAACATGCATCAAACCCGAAGGCTGGCTCAACCCAAAGCTGAGAAGAACATCTAACCTCATTGTGAGGCATCTGTTAAACAAAAAGGCATCGAACCTGAAGGCTGTCTCAACCCGTAGTTGAGAAAAACATTTCACCTAGCCGTCAGGCATCTGTTAATCAGACAGGCATCGAACCCGAAGGCTGGCACAACATGAAGTTGAGTGGAACATCTGACCTCACCGTCAGGCATCTATTAAATAAACATGCATCGAACCCGAAGGCCGGCTCAACACGAAATTCATAGGAGTATCTGACCTCGCTATCAGGGATATGTTAAAGAAACAGGCATCGAACATGAAGGCTGGCTCAACCCGAAGTTGAGACGAACATCTGACCTCGCTGTCAGGCACTGTTAAACAAACAGGCATCGAATTAGTTGGCCAGCTCAACCCGTAGTTGATAAGAACATTATACCTCGTCGTCTGGCATCTGTTAAATAAACAGGCATCGAACCCGAAGGCAGGCTCAACAAGAAGTTGAGAGGAACATTTGATCTCGCCGTCAGGCATCTGTTAAACAAACAGGCATCGAACCAGAAGGCCGGCACAACCAAAAATTGAGAAGAACATTAGATCTCGCCGTCAGGCAGCTATTAAAAAAACAGGCATCGAACCCGATGGTCGGCTCAACCCGAATTTGAAAAGAACATCTGACCTCACCGTCAGGTATCTGTTAAACAAACAAGCATCGAACCCGAAGGCCGGCTCAACACGATGTTGAGAGGAACATTTGACGTCCCCGTCAGGCATCTATTAAACAAACAGACATCAAACTCGAAGGATGGCAGAACACGAAGTTGAGAGGAACATCTGACCTCGCTGTCAGACATCTATTAAACAAACAGGCATCAAACTCGAAGGTCGGCTCAACACAAAGTTCATAGGAATATCTGATCTCCCTGACAAGGATCTGTTAAACAAACAAGCAACGAACATGAAGGCTGGCTCAATCCGACGTTGAGAAGAACATCTGACCTCGCTGTCAGGCATCTGTTAAACAAACATGCATCGAATTTGATGGCCAGCTCAACCCGAAGTTGATAAGAACATTAGACCTCGTCGTCTGGCATCTGTTAAACAAACAGGCATCGAACCTGAGGGACGGCTCAACAAGAAGTTGAGAGGAACATTTGACCTCGTCGTCAGGCATCATGTAAACAAACAAGCATCGAACCGGAAGGGCAGCTCAACACGAAGTTGAGAAGTACGTCTAACCTCGCCGTCTGAGAAAAACAATGAGAAAAAGTCCTCATGGATTCATCACTTTAGGTAAGCTTCAAGTTCCTCCTAAGGAGGGACCAAGCTACGTTAAATGACACTCCAAGGTCATTGGACAGAATGGAGGATGAGGAAAGAGTGCACAAATGCAAAAGCAAACACATCACAAGAGAAAGCAAGCATATGCACAAAGGAAAAGCAAGAAAGCTCCACATGGAAACCCTAATCAAAAGACTCAAGAAATGAACACAAATGAGCAAGCAAAAAGAATTTTCATGACCTAAAATTGAACCAAAAACATCCTTAACATGTTAGCAACATGAATTACAAGGCATTGAAAGCTCAAGGGATCCAAAAATCTCATATCCAAGTCAAACTAGGTCAAGATGTATGTGGGAACCTCCCTTGGAGATGGCTTAACTTGCAAGTCATCTCAAAATTAGGAAAAAGGCTCAACAAATACCAAATAAAATGCACAAGATAGCCAAACAAGTTGGCAAACAGAAACCAAGGGCACAAGGCCAATATCCCCTCAAAGCACCATCAAAAGAAAATTAAATTCAAGATGTACCACTTTGAAATGGGAAAATCGAGGGTCAAAAGGAAAGCACCAAAAGTCAACCCTAAAGTCAACCAACCAGGGGCAAAATGGTCCTCAAGAATTGTTCAACTCATCAAGAGTATGAGGAGCAATTTTCATTCATTGGACCAAAGGGGAAAGGGAGAAACAGTTAAAAGATCACACAATGTCATAATTTAATTCAAATAAAACCTCTCCTATTAATTAATTCATTTTTAAATGAAAAATAATCTGAAAAAATAAAATAAAAAGTATATAAAATAAAAGACATTCTAAAGAGCCTGAAAAGTATTTTTGATGAATTTTATTAATTGGAGATTATTTTTAAATGAATTAAATTGAAACAAGAACAAAACAGAAAAAATAAAATAAAATAAAAAGTAATGAATCCCTGCCACTTCGGGTGATCGCTCCTGCTCCCACAACATTCTCTGCTGACTCCACAGGAAGACTCTTCAAATCTATCTTCTGACCATTACAATACACCTCAGCTCCGTAGTTCCACGGAATCGCTTTGGTGCTCTCATAAGGCAGAGGTTCTGCTTTGGTGATAGTGATTGTTGGTGGCCTAGGAGGCGCTGAGATAGTTATAGTCTTATATGGGATCGAGATTGTAGCGACCTCGTCCCTCTCTTCACTTACTTCCTCAACGGGTTTCTTTTCTGCGGTTCATTCAAACTGCAATGTCCCTTCATCTATCATTCCTTGGATACACCTTCTCAAATCAACGCATCCCTCAGGATGACTTAAGCAATCAACACAATCCTCACTGTAGCCCTGGAATACACCTCCTCCCAGCAATTCTTCTTTCACAAACTTCAATGGAGTTTTCAACTCGTTCACATCCATTATCAAGTCTAAATCCTCCTCCACCAAAATAGCACCAACCCTAGCCTGTCCATGGTTTGGCATAGGGTTCTGCACAACGTTAGGTGCATCATGAGAAAAATTTATTGCTTTGCTGTCAATGAGGTCTTGCAACTTGTGTTTAAAAGCCTTGCAATCGTCAATAGAGTGACCAGGCGCCCTAGAGTGAAACTCGCAACGAGCATTTGCGTCATAGCAAGGTGGGGGAGGACCTGCCAAAGGAGCTAGAGTCCTTTTCTGAATTAATTGCAGCTGTAATAAAGTCTGAAGCACCTGAGAGTATGGCATTGGTGGAGTGTCAAATACTCTATTCGGCCTAGCCCTATCAGGGTACCTCCAATAACCTTGTTGGTTTTGTTGTTGTGGCTGATACCGTCTTTGATGTTGTCGTTGTTGCGGTTGCTGTTGTTGTGGCATAGGAATAGTAACACTGGCAACTTGTTGTTGGCGATAATGGTTTTGTGACTAACCCCTTCCTCTTCCTATAGAACTTGTCACTGAGTTAACGTCACCTTCACGCTTCTTGTTCCCAAATACCTTCTTTCCTCCCCCTCCAGGTGAGGGTACTTCTCCCGCCTGAATCTTTCCGAGCTTGATGCCGTTTTCCACCCTTTCACTGGTGATTATCAAGTCTGAAAAACTTCCCGACATACTGCTAATCAGTTTTTCATAGTACACCCCCGGTAAAGTAGCAACAAACATGTCAACGAGCTCACACTCTACCATGGGAGGCTGCACTCTAGCAGCAAGCTCTCGCCACCTCTGGGCGTACTCTTTAAAGCATTCGTTATTCTTTTGGAAAAGATTCTGCAACTGGACTCTATTTGGTGCAAGGTCACTATTGTACTGATAGTGCCTTACAAAAGCTTCGGCTAGGCCTTTCCAGCTGCAGACGTTAGCGGGCTCTAGCCCCATGTACCACTCCAAAGAGGGACCGGACAGGTTGTCCTGGAAAAAGTGCATCAAGAGTTTTTCATCATCCGAGTATGCGGACATCTATCTATAATACAAGCGCACGTGAACCCTCTGGCAAGTAGTGCCTTTGTACTTATCGAAGTCAGGCACTTTGAATTTGTGAGGCACTCTCAAGCCTGGAATCAGCCACAGGTTAGACATATCCATCCCCATAGAGTTTTGGCATTCAAGAGATCTCATCTTCTCTTCAATCATTTTAATCCTTCTATCAGCCTCAGAAGGTACTTCAGCAGTTATAAATCTTGTCGAGAACAAATCCTCCTGCCTATCCTCATTCCAGGTGTGGTCCATATTACCATGTATAGCACCTGTGGTGTTGAGGCCAAAGGCGTTTCCATTTCCATTACCCTCATTAGCAAAACCAGCATGATTAAGACCTGTCGCAGTTCCAACACCAGCAGCGTGACCACCCCCTCCAGCAGTAGGGATGACTAAAGTTGGCATAGAATTGTCTGCACGAGGAGTTTCTATATGAGGAGGGTTAGAAGCAATCCCACCGTGTAACACTCCATCAATATCAACTCATGCAATCAGAGGTTGCACTAAAGTCTGAAGTTGCGCCTGGCCATTAGGTACCCATTGCATGACCTCCATCAGTTGCGCCATACGATCTCTCATCTCTTGAATTTCTACATGCATCTGATCAATCAGCCTTTTCTGGTTTCCTCTGGTACCGTAGCGGTGAGTTATCTGATTTGCAATCCTGAAACACTAGTGGCACAAGAAACGAGATAAGGTTAACAGTTCTGATGCACCTGCAAATGCGAGAAACATGCTAAAATGAAAACATGTATATATGAAAACAAGAAAATTTCCCCCATGATTCTAGTTTCGGGGTAACAACCGAGACGATGGAGAGCCCCACAGACAAGCATAGAATAAAAACTCCTCATATATACAAACATAAGCCCACAGGAAAAGTACAAACATCAAATAAGTACACAAAGAAAAGGACCTCAACCAACAGGTCTGGTGATGGTCCAAACAAGAAGTCTAAGCTACAAAATACAAAGGAAAAGATCAGGCTGGGTGGCGAGACTGGAACTCCCTCAGCAACGCCTGTGTCTCCGGATGGTCTGGCCTAGTGAGCAAACCACGTATGAGCAACTCCTGCTGACTGATGGTGGACTGAAGATCCTCGACCGAGTCCTCCTTCCCAAAAACCTCCTCAAGTCTACGCCTCTTGGAATTAGCTTCATCTCATGCTCCTCCAAGGTTGCAAGCGCTTCATATAGTTTGCAGTCACTATGTCTCCTGAGCAAAGCTTCCTTTAAGATCTCCTCATCTTTAGCTCTGAGCTGAGCCTTTAGCTTGTTGATCTGTGACTTCAACTGGTCTTCACATTGCTTGCTGTTGCACATGGCAGCATTCCATTGAGCCTCAAACTTGGAAATCCGCAAATAGGCTCTATTCAGCTCTTACTTTTTAGTAGCAAGCACACTACTAACAACATTTATGACTAAACCCAACCGTTCTCTATCGCTCATCTCCTTAGTCAAGTCTGTTTCTAACTTATTCACCAGCTCAGTTTGCTTCTTCAAAGAATAAGTTTCTTCGTTCCTCTCACTTCTGAGTTGAGCAATCTCATTCTCCAACTCTTCGTTTGTCTTCTGCAACACTTCTTTTTCACGACATACCTGATTATACCTTTGGATGTCCACTGTAGTAGGCTCCTCAATCACGGGAGGGCAAATAGGCTCCACTAGAGGATATGGCATCAAGAACTTCATGGCCCTCTCATGAATCCAAGCCACATAGGGGTCATATGCCTGACTATTGCTCTTTCCTAATAACGCTTTGCCTCTCCTATGGATACTTCGCCAAGCACGTTCAAGTCTGATAAAATCATCACCCTCTAACAAACCCGTGAGATACAAAGATTCATGTATCTCTTCCTCTTTTGGAGCGTCTCTGAGAGCATATCCGAATTGTCGTACCAACAGAGAAGGGTTATAGTTGACGCACCCTTTCCTTCCGACCAGGGGGACGTTAGGAAATTCGCTGCAACTATAAATAATGTTTGTGCCAAGCATGTATCTCTCAAACCAAATAACATCCTTGGCAGTCAGGCCAATCATCCTCTCAGACCACTCTGAGGTAGCAACAGTGTACACAAACTAACCAGTCTTAGGCATATGACTCGTCAACCATCTATAAAGAAAAGGAACACAACATGAGACGTTCTTCCCCCTTCGGTTTTCATTCTTGTGGTGCACAAAATGATAAACGTCTCCTAGGAGTGTAGGGACCTGGTTCCCTAAGGCTAGCAGGTAGAAGGCATCCACATCTACAAAGTCTGGAAGGTTCGGAAACAAAACAATGCCATAAATGTAAAGTGCCAGAATAGCACTAAACACAATCCAGCAGCCATTCTTAGCGAACTTCTGAGCTTTCTCAACAAGAAACGGTAACAGAAAACCATAAGTTCCTTTCCTCTCAACTAGCTTTCCCTTTAACTCTGCAGCGTCCAAATGTAATATAGCAGCGAGCATAGCCAGATCAAGCTTCGCATCTGTGTGGACAAAAGGCATCTGATCACAGATAGGTACCCCTAACATATTAGAATACTCTTCCAAAGTAGGCGCCAAAACAAAATCCGGAAAGGCAAAGCATCTCAACTGGGCATCGTAGAACTGCAAGAGAGTGTAGATACCACTGATCTCAAAGGATGAAGGCTTGCAGACACATCTAGCCAGTTTCCCATAATCTTGTCTAAACTGTTCCATCACATTCCCTTCAGCCATAGAAATCAGACTCCTCAAAGAACTGACATCTAGGGTAGGAAACCTGTAAGCAATTGTCCTTTTCAAGGGCTCCATGTCAAGAACGAAGAACATAACCTCTAGAATCAGGAGGGAAATATGCACCTGCAACATAAATACATGTTAATGAAGAGATGTAAATGAAGATGCAAATGCAACAGAGGATCAAGCTTGTTGTGTTGTAGCTTGAGAAGAACCAGCGCTTAGCTTTAGTACCGACAAATCACTGACATAAGAACCCGTTTGTACCATGAACACATGTTCACGCTGTAAAGAACCGGGTAGTCTGGAGGTCAAGGTTTCCTGCATAACCCACTCACTCACAAGTATGGACCTATCCACTAACAAGGTTCGGCATCCTATGCGTTCATCAGCGTCACAGAGTTTCGAGAAATGATGATACGTTCACCATCTCTGGTTTGGCATCATCACCCCTTGAAGAGGCCTCATCAGCTGAATCCCAAATGATTGGTCCCCAGAGTTGACAACCCTCAAATCCAAATTCCAGTCGGATCCTAAGGATCGGAAAGGAACTCGTCAAAGAAAATCTCGTTCGAGCGTGAATTTCATGGGGAACTGTGTCTGCTAAGCAAACAGGTCCACCCACTAGTCTCCACTACTAATACTAGGTTTCTACTCAAGCCCAGGTCCGGCTTATCTCTCAATGGAACATCCCTCCCTACAACACAGCAAGTATGATACAATGTGGAAAGTAAAATGAGGAAGTAAATAAAGATAAAGCACATATATACACACACCCAAATGAAAACACACAAGCGCTAGGATTGACTCGCATAGTGGATATTCCTGTCCCCAACAAAGTCCTCAGCTGTCGCTACTGCGAAAAAAGGAGGTCGACAATGACTAATAGAGTCGCCACCTATCGTTATTTATCCCAAATAGGGGAAATGAAACGATTGGAAAAAACCTGACGAAAACGGGAAAAGACGAGGTCATCGCAACCAAGTCCTAGGTTCGGGAGTCGATTACGCAAGGGGAAGGTATGAGCACCCCTCACGTCCGTCGTACTCGACGGGATCCGCGCATGTGTTGTCTATCTAAAAGGGTGTATAAAATATCTAACTAAAGGCTTATGGACAAAAGAAAAAGAACAAAGGACAGACTCGACAGAGCATCGCCGCTCTGTGCCTACATACTCCCTCATGCAATGGGAAAATCAGAGTCAACGTAGTTCGACTAACTACGGCTAAGAAGGGGGGAAGGTTGCTCGCTAAGACTTCGTGTCTTATTCCTACGTACTTTCATCTGGTATGAAAGATCAAATCAAATGTAGTTCGGGCTAACGAGAACAGAGGTTGTTCAAAAGTTTTACCCGAGTAGGGTTAACAGACAGTTCTAGCAGTTTGGTGTATGCAGCTCGACCATTGGAGACTTAGGCGTTATCGTTTGTGATAGGACTGAAAGTTAACAACACTCTTATTTATGAAAAGGTTTTCTAGATTGAGATCCCGAAGGATAAAATGGTTTGAAGTGTTTTTGCGTTTTTTAGAGAAGAAGTATTTTGAATTAGAGTGTTCATAATGTATGTTGTAACAAAGTCTAAAACCTAGGTTCGAATGCATCGCATATCGTCCTAAGGACGCATACTAAACATTCTAGGCAATTTAGAGGTAACCACTCAATCACCATTTCCCAAGTATAAGGCTCATGGAACAACATTCATTATCTTTATTAAGTGGATTGAAGTTGTTTGAAGATGAGGAGTGAAAGGGACAAACTAAAGGGGGACTAGACCAAAACCTAGAAGTTGTCATGCAAAGTGCACCTAAAGTTGGGATTACAAAAGGGAAACACCTACCTAATGTTGTCATGCATGGTTACAACCCTAATGTCTATCATAACCTCTCTTAAACAAGAGAGATTAGAAATCCTAAGGGAAGGAAGACAAAAGAAGAAGAAAGAACAAAATAAAACATGCCAATAAGGGAATGCATACATGGAATGCACAAGTAGGATGAAAGTGGGAGGAAAACATGTGTGAGGAAGTAGCCACCACAAGTTCATCTCAACCAAGCATTCATATGAGGATGCAAAGAGAAAAAGAGAGGGATTCATCAAAGGCAAACAAACAAGTGTGACAAAAACAATGAGAAAAAGTCCTCATGGATTCATCACTTTAGGTAAGCTTCAAGTTCCTCCTAAGGAGGGACCAAGTTACCTTAAATGACACTCCAAGGTCATTGGACAGAATGGAGGATGAGGAAAGAGTGCACAAATGCAAAAGCAAACACATCACAAGAGAAAGCAAGCATATGCACAAAGGAAAAGCAAGAAAGCTCCACATGGAAACCCTAATCAAAAGACTCAAGAAATGAACACAAATGAGCAAGCAAAAAGAATTGTCATAACCTAAAATTGAACCAAAAATATCCTTAACATGTTAGCAACATGAATTACAAGGCATTGAAAGCTCAAGGGATCCAAAAATCTCATATCCAAGTCAAACTAGGTCAAGATGTGTGTGGGAACCTCCCTTGGAGATGACTTAACTTGCAAGTCATCTCAAAATTAGGAAAAAGGCTCAACAAATACCAAATAAAATGCACAAGATTTCCAAACAAGTTGGCAAACAGAAACCAAGGGCACAAGGCCAATATCCCCTCAAAGCACCATCAAAAGAAAATTAAATTCAAGATGTACCACTTTGAAATGGGAAAATCGAGGGTCAAAAGGAAAGCACCAAAAGTCAACCCTAAAGTTAACCTACCAGGGGAAAACTGATCCTCAAAAATTGTTCAGCTCCTCAAGAGTATGAGGAACAATTTTCATTCATTGGACCAAAGGTGAAAGGGAGAAACAGTTAAAAGATCACACAATGTCATAATTTAATTCAAATAAAACCTCTCCAATTAATTAATTCATTTTTAAATGAAAAATAATCTAAAAAAATAAAATAAAAAGTCTATAAAATAAAAGACATTTTAAAGAGCCTAAAAAGTATTTTTGATGAATTTTTTTAATTGGAGATTATTTTTAAATGAATTAAATTGAAACAAGAACAAAACAGAAAAAATAAATGAAAATAAAAAGAAATGAATAAAAGTGTGGTGTGGAAAGCAAATAAATTCATTACAAAAACTGAGTTGGGCCAAAAGGGGGGCGCATACAGCAATTAAAGCCCACACGTACAAAAAAAACTGATTCAAAATAATGTTCACATGTGAGAGGTCAAACAAGTGCACACGGTGATCCAACAACCTGGAAACGGTTGATCCATTGGGATGCTAATCAAGTGGACTAAAACATGCCAACACATTAATGAATTTCAAATATGTTCTAGTGGTACGTGGTTAACACAGGGGTACCGTGTTTCTTAAACTCATGGACCAAAATAGAAGCAAACAGATCGCACGGTTGGAAGGTTGTCTTCTCCATTGAGAAGTCAACAAAACGTGGTAACAAACCAGTGTCGGCCGGAACAAATTCCGATCATCTTCTCCAAGTATCCGTCCGCCGTGAACAGTGCAACAACAACAACATGCATCAAAACTTCACCAAATTGGACAAATAAATAACCAAAATTTATCTACGCGTCGTGTAGAAACTAAATCCATCATTAGTTTATCCTAAAACCTCAAGATAAAATCAAATTGTGAACAACAAGCTTGATGATCAAAATAATAAAGTTCACGAACATCAACCAAACTTGTCTAGAAATTATCTACACGTTGCGTAGAATTCAAATCCATGAATCAATAAGCTTAAAACCCCAAGAACAAGCCATAAAGCAAACAACAAGTTTGGTGCTCTCAACATGAAAGTTCATAAATAGCTACCAAATCATACCAGAAATGATCTACCATGTTGAAAAGTAGTTTACCTAGTGGAGAGCCTCCACTAGGCCTTGAAATGTTGCTGAAGCTTAAAGAAAAACACCCAGAATCATTCCATGAACTTCAATAAAGATGTTTGAATGCTCAATTTGGTCTGAAAATGGATGAATCTCAGAATTCGTATTTCACCTTGCTCTCACTTTTTCACACTTTGTTCTTGCTCCTTCTGCACGAAAATCCTCCTTTTTTTCATCCAAACATGACCTAATGCTTATATATGATGGGTTTAGCAACTTATTGAGGCCCAAATGTGGCCAATTTGTGAAAATGAAAACTCAATTTTCCTTCACTTTTTGCTTGCATAACTCACGAATTATGCACTGCACATGCCTTAATTTTAGTCCAAATCAAATGCACATGGCCTGAATTGATCAAAGGGCCAAGAATTGAACCTTGTTTTGATTCCATGGTGGATTTCCAATTTGTTACTTCAAGATGAAGAAACCATGAAACTGACCAATCTAAAGACCTCAAATTGCAAATGTGAAATTGGCATTGTCTTTAGAACATCATTTGCACTCAAGAAATGTATAAATTTGCCTTGAAAAAGTTCCAAATCAATTAATCCTCATTTTCTCATTTTAAGCCTTCTTTATGAAAAATTCAAACATCCAATCTTCAATCCAAGCTCCAACCATGACAAGAAATGATTTTTTTAATGCAAATGGCCCTATTTGGAGCAAGTTTCATGTTAAAAAGATTTCCATTTGAAGTGTGTAAGTTGGTGAAATTGACCTATAAATTTATGACCTATAATCTTACTTTCCCAAAGTACCCCTGACTTGTAACCCTCATAACCTGATTTCTACAAATCATATGAAAGACTTCTAGTACTCCTATGAAAGATAAGACCATGCCCTACAATTTTCATGTTGGCCAAAAGTTGAGGAGAAACACCCTTCTAGGTCAAAAATGGCTTAGAAGTTGGTTGACTTTTGTTGACCAAAATCACATTCATCTGATGACCTGTAACTTGTCTGGATCATAACTTGAGTTCTATAAATCCAATAAAGGAGTTCTAGTACTCAAAAGAAAGCTAAGAACATGTTCTACAAGTTTGATGTTGGTCAAAAGCTGGAATGCGACTTGTATCTTGAGGTAGGTGGCTTTGAAGTCAGGCACTAAATAGGGGATTTTACCCTAAGAACCCTAATTTAGTAACTTCTCACACCCTTGATCCTTGATGAATTGATCTTGAAATGATATATTAGACATCTCAAAACAACATCCCATGACCATAGATACTTGGAATTGAGTTGTAACCTCCTTCAATTTCATAGTTAACGGAGGATTTACCAGATGAAAACCCTAGATGCCACACTTTTGCCAGGGGCTTGTTCCACTCCATACAACAACTTGAATAAACTCCAAATGGCTCTCAAGGCACTCAATGAGCTCTCTGAACATCTCATACCCATAATCATGCATTCATAATCTTCTGATGCTCTTCAATTGGCCTCCAAGTTAGGAGCTGACCCACACACATCCATATATTTTTTCACAAGGATATTGACAACTTCAAGATGACTTGATGATCATTCAAGCTTGAGCAATAACCCTTGCTTAGGCTCAACACTCTAAGAAGACCTCTCTTGCTATGCACAACCTATTGATCCCCTGTAAAATGAAATATACTATGCAATGGAAATGCTAGAACAAAATGAAATGAAACGAAACATAAACCAAGTTAAGAAAAGGTTGAGCAAATTTTAGGGTGCAACAGCCAGCTCAACTTGAAGTTGATAAGAATATTAGGACTCACCGTCAGGCATCTGTTAAAAAAACAGGCATCAAACCCGAAGGCCGGCTCAACAAGAAGTTGAGAGGAACATTTGACCTCGCCGTCAGGCATCTGTTAAATAAACAGGCATCGAACCTGAAGGGCGGCTCAACACAAAGTTGAGAAGTACATCTGACCTCGTTGTCAGGGATCTGTTAAACAAACAGGCACCGAACCCGGAGGCCAGCTCAACCCAAAGATCAGAAGAGCATCTGACCTCGCTGTCAGGCATCTGTTAAACAAACAGGCATCGAGATTGATGGTCGGCTCATCCCGAAGTTGAGAAGAACATCAGCCCTTATTGTCAGGCATCAGTTAAACAAACAGGAATCGAACCCGAAGGCCGGCTCAAACCGAAGGTGAGAAGAACATCTGACCTCGCCGCTAAGCATCTGTTAAACAAATAGGCATCGAACACGAAGTCTCGCTCAACACGAAGTTGAGAGCGACAGCTGACGTCTCTGTCAGGCATCTGTTAAACAAACAGGCATCGAACCCTAAGACCGGCTCAACACGAAATTGAGAGGAACATTTGACCTCCCCGTCAGGCATCTGTTAAACAAACAGGCATCGAACCCGAAGGGCGGCTCAACCCAAAGTTGAGAAGAACATCTGACCTCACTGTCAGGCATATGTTAAACAAACAGGCATCGAACCCGATGACCGGCTCAACACGAAGTTCATAGAAATACCTGACCTCGCCGTAAGGCATCTGTTAAACAAATAGGCATTAAACACGAAGTCCCGCTCAACACGAAGTTGAGGGCAACATCTGACCTCGCTGCCAGGCATTTGATAAACAAATGGGCTTTGAACCCGAAGGCCGGCTCAACACGAATTTGAGAGGAACATCTGACCTCGCCGTCAAGCATATGTTAAATAAACATGCATTGAACCCGATGGCCCGCTCAAACAAAATTTGACAAGAACATTTGACCTCGCCGTCAGGCATCTGTTAAACAAATAGGCATCGAACCCGAAGGTCGGCTCAACCCGAAGTTAAGAAGAACATCTGACCTCACCGTCAGGTATCTGTTAAACAAACAGGCATTGAACCCGAAGACCGGCTCAACACGAAGTTGAGAGGAACATTTGACGTCCCCGTCAGGAATCTATTAATCAAACAGGTATCGAACCAGAACGGTGGCTCAACCCGAAGTTGAGACGAACATCTGACCTCGCCGTCAGGAATCTGTTAAACAAACATGCATCAAACTCAAAGGTTGGCTCCACCCGAAATTGAGAAGAACATCTAACCTCACCGTGAGGCATCTGTTAAACAAATAGGCATCGAACCCGAAGGCCTTCTCAACCCGTAGTTGAGAAAAACATTTGACCTAGTCGTCAGGTATCTATTAAACAAACATGCATCGAACTCGAAGGATGGCTCACCACGAAGTTGAAAGGAACATATGACCTCACCGTCAGACATCTATTAAATAAATAGGCATCGTACCCGAAGGCCAACTCAACACGAAATTCATAGGAATATCTGACCTCGCCGTCAGGGGTCTGTTAAACAAACAGGCATCGAACACGAAGGTCGCCTCAACCCAATGTTGAGAAGAACATCTGACCTCGCTGTCAGGCATCTGTTAAATAAACAGGCATTGAATTTGATGGCCAGCACAACCCGAAGTTGATAAGAACATTTGACCTCTCCGTCACGCATATGTTAAACAAACAGGCATCGAACCTGAAGACCAGCTCAACAAGAAGTTGAGAGGAACATCTGACCTCGCCTTCAAGCATATGTTAAATAAACAGGCATTGAACCCGAAGGCCGGCTCAACCAAAAGTTGAGAAGAACATTTGATCTCGCCGTCAGGCATCTGTTAAACAAACAGGCATCGAACCCGAAGGTCGGCTCAACCAGAAATTGAAAAGAACATTTGACCTCACCGTCAGGTATCTGTTAAACAAACAGGCATCGAACCCGAAGGCCGGCTCAAAACGAAGTTGGAGGAACCTTTGACGTCTCCGTCAAGCATCTGTTAAACAAACAGGCATCGAACCAGAAGGGCGACTAAACCCGAAGTTGAGAAGAACATCTGACCTCGCCGTCAGGCATCTGTTAAACAAACATGCATCAAACCCGAAGGCTGGCTCAACCCAAAGTTGAGAAGAACATCTAACCTCACCGTGAGGCATTTGTTAAACAAACAGGCATCGAACCCGAAGGCCGGCTGAACCCGAAGTTGAGAAGAACATATGACCTTGCTGTCAGGCATCTATTAAATAAACATGAATCGAATTTGATGGCCAGCTCAACCCGAAGTTGATAAGAACATTAGACCTTGCTGTCACGCATATGTTAAACAAACAGGCATCGAACCCAAAGGCCAGCTCAACAAGAAGTTGAGAGGAACATTTGACCTCGCCGTCGGGCATCTGTTAAACAAACAGGCATCGAACCCGAAGGGCGGCTCAACCCGAAGTTGAGAAGTATATCTGAACTCGCCGTTAGGGATCTGTTAAACAAACATGCATCGAACCTGGAGGCCGGCTCAACCCGAAGTTGAGAAGAACATCTGACCTTGCTGTCAGGCATCTGTTAAACAAACAGGCGTCGAGATTGATGGTCGGCTCATCCCGAAGTGTAGAAGAATATCTGACCTCGTTGTCAGACATCAGTTAAACAAGCAGGAATCGAACCCGAAGGCCGGCTCAAACCGAAGGTGAGAAGAACATCTGACCCCGTTGCCAGGCATCTGTTAAACAAATAGGCATCTAACACGAAGTCTCGCTCAACACAAATTAGAGAGCAACATCTGACCTTGCTGTCAGGCATCTGTTAAATAAACAGGCATCGAACCCCAAGGCCGGATCAACAGGAAGTTGAGAGGAACATTTGACCTCGCTGTCAGGCATTTGTTAAACAAACAGGCATCGAACCCGTAGGGCGGCTCAACCCGAAGTTGAGAAGACCATATGACGTTGCTGTCAGGCATCTATTAAACAAACACGCATCGAACCCTAAGGTCGGCTCAACACAAAGTTCATAAGAATATCTGACCTCGCCGTAAGGCATCTGTTAAACAAATAGGCATCGAACACGAAGTCCCGCTCAACATGAAGTTGAGAGCAACGTTTGACCTCACCGCCTGGCATTTGTTAAACAAACGGGCATCGAACCCGAAGCCGGCTAAACACGAAGTTGAGAGGAACATTTGACCTTGCCTTCAAGCATATATTAAATAAACATACATCGAAGCCGAATTCCGGCTCAACCAAAAGTTGAGAAGAACATTTGATCTCGCCGTCA
Source organism: Lathyrus sativus (assembly GCA_963859935.3). Lineage (NCBI taxonomy): Eukaryota > Viridiplantae > Streptophyta > Magnoliopsida > Fabales > Fabaceae > Lathyrus > Lathyrus sativus. The sequence continues at coordinate 435,364,279 of OZ012735.1, forward strand.
AGCATCTGTTAAACAAACAGGCATCGAACCCGAAGGTCGGCTCAACCCGAAGTTGAAAAAACATTTGACCTAACCGTCAGGTATCTGTTAAACAAACAGGAATCGAACCCGAAGGTCGGCTCAATACGAAGTTGAGAGGAACCTTTGACGTCTCCGTCAGGCATCTGCTAAACAAACAGGCATCGAACCAGAAGGTCGGCTAAACCCGAAGTTGAGAAGAACATCTGACCTCGCCATCAGGCATCCGTTAAACAAACATGCATCAAACCCGAAGGCTGGCTCAACCCAAAGTTGAGAAGAACATCTAACCTCATCATGAGGCATCTGTTAAACAAACAGGCATCGAACACAAAGGCCGGATGAACCCGAAGTTGATAAGAACATTAGACCTTGTCACGCATATGTTTAACAAACAGGCATCGAACCCGAAGGTCGGCTCAACAAGAAGTTGAGAGGAACATTTGACCTCGCCGTCGGGCATCTGTTAAACAAACAGGCATCGAACCCGAAGGGCGGCTCAACCCGAAGTTGAGAAGTATATCTGAACTCGGCGTCAGGGATCTGTTAAAGAAACATGCATCGAACCCGGAGGCCGCCTCAACCCGAAGTTGAGAAGAACATCTGACCTTGCTATCAGGCATCTGTTAAACAAACAGGCATCGAGATTGATGGTCGGCTCATCCCGAAGTGTAGAAGAATATCTGACCTCGTTGTCAGACATCAGTTAAACAAACAGGAATCGAACCCGAAAGCCGGCTCAAACCGAAGGTGAGAAGAACATCTGACCCCGTTGCCAGGCATCTGTTAAACAAATAGGCATCTAACACGAAGTCTCGCTCAACACGAATTAGAGAGCAACATCTGACCTTGCTGTCAGGCATCTGTTAAATAAACAGGCATCGAACCCCAAGGCCGGATCAACAGGAAGTTGAGAGGAACATTTGACCTCGCTGTCAGGCATTTGTTAAACAAACAGGCATCGAACCCGTAGGGCGGCTCAACCCGAAGTTGAGAAGACCATATGACGTTGCTGTCAGGCATCTCTTTAACAAACACGCATCGAACCCTTAGGTCGGCTCAACACAAAGTTCATAAGAATATCTGACCTCGCCGTAAGGCATCTGTTAAACAAATAGGCATCGAACACGAAGTCCCGCTCAACACGAAGTTGAGAGCAACGTTTGACCTCACCGCCTGGCATTTGTTAAACAAACGGGCATCGAACCCGAAGGCCGGCTAAACACGAAGTTGAGAGGAACATTTGACCTTGCCTTCAAGAATATATTAAATAAACATACATCGAACCCGAAGTCCGGCTCAACCAAAAGTTGAGAAGAACATTTGATCTCGCCGTCAAGCATATGTTAAGCAAACAGGCATCGAACCCGAAGGTCGGCTCAACCCGAAGTTGAAAACAACATTTGACCTAACCGTCAGGTATCTGTTAAACAAACAGGAATCGAACCCGAAGGTCGGCTCAATACGAAGTTGAGAGGAACCTTTGACGTCTCCGTCAGGCATCTGCTAAACAAACAGGCATCGAACCAGAAGGTCGGCTAAACCCGAAGTTGAGAAGAACATCTGACCTCGCCATCAAGCATCCGTTAAACAAACATGCATCAAACCCGAAGGCTGGCTCAACCCAAAGTTGAGAAGAACATCTAACCTCACAGTGAGGCATCTGTTAAACAAACAGGCATCGAACATAAAGGCCGGATGAACCCGAAGTTGATAAGAAGATTAGACCTCGCCGTCACGCATATGTTAAACAAACAGGTATCGAACCCGAAGGTCGGCTCAACAAGAAGTTGAGAGGAACATTTGACCTCGCCGTCGGGCATCTGTTAAACAAACAGGCATCAAACCTGAAGGGCGACTCAACATGAAGTTTAGAAGTATATCTGACCTCGGCGTCAGGGATCTGTTAAACAAACAGGCATCGAACCCGGAGGCCGGCTCAACCCGAAGTTGAGAAGAACATCTAACCTTGCTGTCAGGCATCTTTTAAACAAACAGGCATCGAGATTGATGGTCGGCTCATCCCGAAGTGTAGAAGAATATCTGACCTCATTGTCAGACATCAGTTAAACAAACAGGAATCGAACCCGAAGGCCGGCTCAAGTCGAAGGTGAGAAGAACATCTGACCCCGTTGCCAGGAATCTGTTAAACAAATAGGCATCGAACATGAATTTGAGAGCAACATCTGACCTTGCCGTCAAGCATCTGTTAAATAAACAGGCATCGAACCCCAAGGCCGGATCAACAGGAAGTTGAGAGGAACATTTGACCTCGCCGTCAGGCATTTGTTAAACAAACAGGCATCGAACCCGTAGGGCGGCTCAACCCGAAGTTGAGAAGAACATCTGACCTCGCTGTCAGGCATCTGTTAAATAAACATGCATCGAATTTGATGGCCATCTGAACCCGAAGTTGATAAGAACATTAGACCTTGCTGTCACGCATATGTTAAACAAACATGCATCGAACCCAAACGCCATCTCAACAAGAAGTTGAGAGGAACATTTGAACTTGCCGTCGGGCATCTATTAAACAAACAGGCATCGAACCCGAAGGGCGACTCAACCCGAAGTTGAGAAGAACATCTGACCTCGCCGTCAGGAATCTGTTAAACAAACATGCATCAAACTCGAAGGTTGGCTCAACCCAAAGTTGAGAAGAACATCTAACCTCACCGTGAGGCACCTGTTAAACAAACAGGCATCGAACCCGAAGGCCTTCTCAACCCGTAGTTGAGAAAAAACATTTGACCTAGCCGTCAGGCATCTATTAAGAAAACAGGCATCGAACTCGAAGAATGGCTCACCACGAAGTTGAAAGGAACATATGACCTCGCCGTCGGACATCTATTAAATAAACAGGCATCGTATCCGAAGGCCGGCTCAACACGAAATTCATAGGAATATCTGACCTTGCCGTCAGGGATCTGTTAAACAAACAGGTATCGAACACGAAGGTCGGCTCAACCCAATGTTGAGAAGAACATCTGACCTCGCTGTCAGACATCTGTTAAATAAACAGGCATCAAATTTATTAGCCAGCACAACCCGAAGTTGATAAGAACATTTGACCTCGCCGTCACGCATATGTTAAACAAACAGGCGTCGAACCTGAAGGCCGGATCAACAAGAAGTTGAGAGGAACATCTGACCTCACCTTCAAGCATATGTTAAATAAACAGGCATCGAACCCGAAGGCCGGCTCAACAAAAAGTTGAGAAGAACATTTGATCTCGCCGTCAGGCATCTGTTAAACAAACAGGCATCGAACCCGAAGGTCGGCTCAACCCGAAGTTGAAAAGAACATTTGACCTCACCTTCAGGTATCTGTTAAACAAACAGGCATCGAACCCGAAGGCCGGCTCAACACGAAGTTGGAGGAACCTTTGACGTCTCCGTCAGGCATCTGCTAAACAAACAGGCATCGAACCAGAAGGGCGGCTAAACCCGAAGTTGAGAAGAACATCTGACCTCGCCGTCAGGCATCTGTTAAACAAACATGCATCAAACCCGAAGGCTGGCTCAACCGAAAGTTGAGTAGAACATCTAACCTCACCGTGAGGCATATGTTAAACAAACAGGCATCGAACCCGAAGGCCGGCTGAACCCGAAGTTGAGAAGAACATCTGACCTCGCTGTCAGGCATCTTTTAAATAAACATGCATCGAATTTGATGGTCAGCTTAACCCGAAGTTGATAAGAACATTAGACCTTGTTGTCACGCATATGTTAAACAAACAGGCATCGAACCCAAAGGCCAGCTCAACAAGAAGTTGAGAGGAACATTTGACCTTGCCGTCGGGCATCTGTTAAACAAACAGGCATCGAACTAGAAGGGCGGCTAAACACGAAGTTGAGAGGAACATTTGACCTTGCCTTCAAGCATATATTAAATAAACATGCATCGAACCCGAAGGCCGGCTCAACCAAAAGTTGAGAAGAACATTTGATCTCGCCGTCAAGCATCTGTTAAACAAACAGGCATCGAACCCGAAGGCCGGCTCAACACGAAGTTCAGAGGAACCTTTGACGTCTCCGTCAGGCATCTGCTAAACAAACAGGCATCGAACCAGAAGGGCGGCTAAACCCGAAGTTGAGAAGAACATCTGACCTCGCCATCAGGCATCCGTTAAACAAACATGCATCAAACCCGAAGGCTGGCTCAACCCAAAGTTGAGAAGAACATCTAACCTCACCGTGAGGCATCTGTTAAACAAACAGGCATCGAACCCAAAGGCCGGCTGAACCCGAAGTTGATAAGAACATTAGACCTCGCCGTCACGCATATGTTAAACAAACAGGCATCGAACCCGAAGGCCGGCTCAACAAGAAGTTGAGAGGAACATTTGACCTCGCCGTCGGGCATCTGTTAAACAAACAGGCATCGAACCCGAAGGGCGGCTCAACATGAAGTTTAGAAGTATATCTGACCTCGACGTCAGGGATCTGTTAAACAAACAGGCATCGAACCCGGAGGCCGGCTCAACCCGAAGTTGAGAAGAACATCTAACCTTGCTGTCAGGCATCTGTTAAACAAACAGGCATCGAGATTGATGGTCAGCTCATCCCGAAGTGTAGAAGAATATCTGACCTCGTTGTCAGACATCAGTTAAACAAACAGGAATCGAACCCGAAGGCCGGCTCAAGCCGAAGGTGAGAAGAACATCTGACCCCGTTGCCAGGCATCTGTTAAACAAATAGGCATTGAACACGAATTTGAGAGCAACATCTGACCTTTCCGTCAGGCATCTGTTAAATAAACAGGCATCGAACCCCAAGGCCGGATCAACAGGAAGTTGAGAGCAACATTTGACCTCGCCGTCAGGCATTTGTTAAACAAACAGGCATCGAACCCGTAGGGCGGCTCAACCCGAAGTTGAGAAGAACATCTGACCTCGCTGTCAGGCATCTGTTAAATAAACATGCATCGAATTTGATGGCCAGCTCTGCCCAAAGTTGATAAGAACATTAGACCTTGCTGTCACGCATATGTTAAACAAACAGGCATCGAACCCTAAGGCCATCCTAACAAGAAGTTGAGAGGAACATTTGACCTCGCCGTCGGGCATCTGTTAATAAACAGGCATCGAACCCGAAGGGCGGCTCAACCCGAAGTTGAGAAGTATATCTGAACTCGCTGTCAGGGATCTGTTAAAGAAACATGCATCGAACCCGGAGGCCGACTCAACCCGAAGTTGAGAAGAACATCTAACCTTGCTGTCAGGCATCTGTTAAACAAACAGGCATCGAGATTGATGGTCGGCTCATCCCGAAGTGTAGAAGAATATCTGACCTCGTTGTCAGACATCAGTTAAACAAACAGGAATCGAACCTGAAGGCCGGCTCAAACCGAAGGTGAGAAGAACATCTGACCCCGTTGCCAGGCATCTGTTAAACAAATAGGCATCTAACACGAAGTCTCGCTCAACACGAATTAGAGAGAAACATCTGACCTTGCCGTCAGGCATCTGTTAAATAAACAGGCATCGAACCCCAAGGCCGGATCAACAGGAAGTTGAGAGGAACATTTGACCTCGCCGTCAGGCATTTGTTAAACAAACAGGCATCGAACCTGTAGGGCGGCTCAACCCGAAATTGAGAAGACCATATGACGTTGCTGTCGGACATATGTTAAATAAACACACATCGAACCCTAAGGTCGGCTCAAGACAAAGTTCATAAGAATATCTGACCTCGCCGTAAGGCATCTGTTAAACAAATAGGCATCGAACATGATGTCCCGCTCAACACGAAGTTGAGAGCAACGTTTGATCTCACCGCCTGGCATTTGTTAAACAAATGGGAATCGAACCCGAAGGCCGGCTAAACACGAAGTTGAGAGGAACATCTGACCTTGCCTTAAAGCATATATTAAATAAACATGCATCAAACCCGAAGTCCGACTCAACCAAAAGTTGAGAAGAACATTTGATCTCGCCGTCAAGCATCTGTTAAACAAACAGGCATCGAACCCGAAGGTCGGCTCAACCCGAAGTTGAAAACAACATTTGACCTCACCGTCAGGTATCTGTTAGACAAAAAGGAATCGAACCCGACGGCCGGCTCAACACGAAGTTGAGAGGAACCTTTGACGTCTCCGTCAGGCATCTGCTAAACAAACAGGCATCAAACCAGAAGGGCGGCTAAACCCGAAGTTGAGAAGAACATATGACCTCGCCATCAGGCATCCGTTAAACAAACATGCAACAAACCCGAAGGCCGACTAAACCCGAAGTTGATAAGAACATTAGACCTCGCCGTCACGCATATGTTAAACAAACAGGCATCAAACCCGAAGGCCGGCTCAACAAGAAGTTGAGAGGAACATTTGACCTTGCCGCCGGGCATCTGTTAAACAAACAGGCATCGAACCCGAAGGGCGGCTCAACATGATGTTTAGAAGTATATCTGACCTCGCTGTCAGGGATCTGTTAAACAAACAGGCATGGAGATTGATGGTCGGCTCATCCCAAAGTGTAGAAGAATATCTGACCTCGTTGTCAGACATCAGTTAAACAAACAGGAATCGAACCCGAAGGCCGGCTCAAGCCGAAGGTGAGAAGAACATCTGACCCCGTTGCCAGGAATCTGTTAAACAAATAGGCATCGAACACGAATTTGAGATCAACATCTGACCTTGCCGTCAGGCATCTGTTAAATAAACAGGCATCGAACCCCAAGGCCAGATCAACAGGAAGTTGAGAGGAATATTTGACCTCGCCGTCAGGCATTAGTTAAACAAACAGGCATCGAACCCGTAGGGCGGCTCAACCCGAAGTTGAGAAGAATATCTGACTTCGCTGTCAGGCATCTGTTAAATAAACATGCATCGAATTTGATGGCCAGCTCAACACGAAGTTCATAGGAATATCTGACCTCACCGTAAGGCATCTGTTAAACAAATAGGCATCGAACACGAAGTCCCGCTAAACACGAAGTTGAGAGCAATGTTTGACCTCACCGCCAGGCATTTGTTAAACAAACGGGCATCGAACCCGAAGGCCGGCTAAACACGAAGTTGAGAGGAGCATCTGACCTCGCCTTCAAGCATATGTTAAATAAACAGGCATCGAACTCGAAGGCCGGCTCAACCGAAAGTTTAGAAGAACATTTGATCTCGCCGTCAGGCATCTATTAAACAAACAGGCATCGAACCCGAAGGTCGGCTCAATCCGAATTTGGGAAGAACATTTGATCTCGTCGTCAGGCATCTGTTAAACAAACAGGCATCGAACCCGAAGGTCGGCTCAACCCGAAGTTGAAAAGAACATTTGACCTCCCCGTCAGGTATCTGTTAAACAAACAGGCATCGAACCCGAAGGCCGGCTCAACACAAAGTTGAGAGGAACCTTTAACGTCTCCGTCAGGCATCTACTAAACAAACAGGCATCGAACCAGAAGGGCGGCTAAACCCGAAGTTGAGAAGAACATCTGACTTCGCCATCAGGCATCTGTTAAAAAAACATGCATAAAACCCGAAGGCTGGCTCAACCCAAAGTTGAGAAGAAAATCTAACCTCACCGTGAGGCAGCTGTTAAACAAACAGGCATCGAACCCGAAAGCCGGCGGAATCCGAAGTTGAGAAGAACATCTGACCTCGCTGTCAGGCATCTGTTAAATAAACAGGCATCGAATTTGATGGCCAGCTCTACCCGAAGTTGATTAGAACATTAGACCTCGCTGTCACGCATATGTTAAACAAACAGGCATCGAACCCAAAGGCCGGCTCAACAAGAAGTTGAGAGGAACATTTGACCTCGCCGTCGGGCATCTGTTAAACAAACAGGAATCGAACCCGAAGGGCGGCTCAACACGAAGTTGAGAAGTATATATGACCTCGCCGTCAGGGATCTGTTAAGAAAATAGGCATCGAACCCGGAGGCCGGCTCAACCTGAAGTTGAGAAGAACATCTAACCTTGTTGTCAGGCATCTGTTAAAAAAACAGGCATCGAGATTGATGGTCGGCTCATGCCGAAGTGTAGAAGAATATCTGACCTCGTTGTTAGACATCATTCAAACAAACAGGAATCGAACCCGAAGGCCGGCTCAAACCGAAGGTGAGAAGAACATCTGACCTCGTTAGCAGACATCTGTTAAACAAATAGGCATCGAACCCGAAGGCCTTATCATCCCGTAGTTGAGAAAAACATTTGACCTACCCGTCAGACATCTATGAAACAAACAGGCATCGAACTCGAAGGATGGCACACCACAAAGTTGAAAGGAACATATGACCTTGCCGTCAGATATCTATTAAACAAACATGCATTGTACCCGAAGGCCGGCTCAATACGAAATTCATAGGAATATTTGACCTTGCCGTCAGGGTTCTGTTACACAAACAGGCATCGAACACGAAGGTCGTCTCAACCCGAAGTTGAGTAGAACATCTGACCTCACTGTCAGGCATCTGTTAAATAAACAAGCATCGAATTTGATGCCCAGCTCAACCCGAAGTTGATAAGAACATTAGACCTCGCCGTCACGCATATGTTAAACAAACAGGCATCGAACCCGAAGGCCGGCTCAACAAGAAGTTGAGAGGAACATCTGACCTTGCCTTCAAGCATATGTTAAAAAAACAGGCATCGAACCCGAAGGTCGGCTCAACCAAAAGTTGAGAAGAACATTTGATCTCGCCGTCAAGCATCTGTTAAACAAACAGGCATCGAACCCGAAGGTCGGCTCAACCCGAAGTTGAAAAGAACATTTGACATCACCGTCAGGTATCTGTTAAACAAACAGGCATCGAACCCGAAGGCCGGCTCAACACGAAATTGAGAGGAACCTTTGACGTCGCTGTCAGGCATCTGCTAAACAAACAGGCATCGAACCAGAAGGGCGGCTAAACCCGAAGTTGAGAGGAATATTTGACGTCCCCGTCAGGAATCTATTAAATAAACAGGCATCGAACCAGAAGGGTGGCTCAACCCGAAGTTTAGAAGAACATCTGACCTCGCCGTCAGGAATCAGTTAAATAAACATGCATCAAACTCGAAGGTTGGCTCCACCTGAAGTTGTGAAGAACATCTAACCTCACCGTTAGGCATCTGTTAAACAAATAGGCAACGAACCCGAAGGCCTTCTCAACCCGTAATTGAGAAAAACATTTGACCTAGCCATCAGGCATCTATTAAACAAACAGGCATCGAACTCGAAGGATGGCACACCACGAAGTTGAAAGGAACATATGACCTCGCCGTCAGACATCTATTAAAAAAACAGGCATCGTACCCGTAGGCCGGCTCAATACGAAATTCAAAGGAATATCTGACCTTGCCGTCATGGATCTGGTAAACAAAGAGGCATCAAACACGAAGGCCGGATCAACCCAAAGTTGAGAAGAACATCTGACCTCGCCGCCAGGCATTTGTTAAATAAACAGGCATCGAACCCGAAGGCCGGCTCAACACGAATTTGAGAGGAACATCTGACCTCGCCGTCACGCATATGTTAAATAAACATGCATCGAACCCGAAGGCCGGCTCAAACAAAAGTTGAGAAGAACATTTGACCTCGCCTTCAGGCATCTGTTAAACAAACAGGCATCGAAGCTGAAGGTCGGCTCAACCCGAAGTTGAGAAGAACATCTGACCTCACCGTCAGGTATCTGTTAAACAAATAGGCATTGAATCCGAAGACTGGCTCAACACGAAGTTGAGAGGAACATTTTACGTCCCTGTCAGGAATCTATTAAACAAACAGGGATCGAACCAGAAGGGTGGCTCAACCCGAATTTAAGAAGAACATCTGACCTCGCCGTCAGGAATCTGTTAAACAAACATGCATCAAACTCGAAGGTTGGCTCCACCCGAAGTTGAGAAGAACATCTAACCTCACCGTTAGGCATCTGTTAAACAAATAGGCATCGAACCCGAAGGCCTTCTCAACCCGTAGTTGAGAAAAACATTTGACCTAGCCGTCAGGCATCTATTAAATAAACAGGCATCAAACTTGAAGGATGGCACACCACGAAGTTGAAAGGAACATATGACCTCGCCGTCAGATATCTATTAAACAAACAGGCATCGTACCTGAAGGCCGGCTCAACACGAAATTCATAGGAATATATGACCTCGCCGTCAGGGATTTATTAAACAAACAGGCATCGAACACGAAGGCCGGCTCAACCCGAAGTTGAGAAGAACATCTGACCTCGCTCTCAGGCATCTGTTAAATAAGCAGGAATCGAATTTGATGGCCAGCACAACCCGAAGTTGAGAAGAACATTAGACCTCGCCATCACGCATATGTTAAGCAAACAGACATCGAACCCGAAGGCCAGCTCAACAAGAAGTTGAGAGGAACATATGACTACGCCTTCAAGCATATGTTAAATAAACAGGCATCGAACCCGAAGGCCGGCTCAACCAAAAGTTGAGAAGAACATTTGATCTCGCTGTCAGGCATCTGTTATACAAACAGGCATCGAACCCGAAGGTCGGCTCAACCCGAAGTTGAAAAGAACATTTGACCTTACCGTCAGGTATCTGTTAAACAAACATGCATCGAACCCGAAGGCCGGCTCAACACGAAGTTGAGGGGAACCTTTGACGTCTCCGTCAGGCATCTGCTAAACAAACAGGCATCAAACCAGAAGGGCGGCTAAACCCGAAGTTGAGAAGAACATCTGACCTCGCTGTCAGGCATCTGTTAAACAAACATGCATCAAACCCGAAGGCTAACTAAACCCAAAGTTGAGAAGAACATCTAACCTCACCGTGAGGCATCCGTTAAACAAACAGGCATCGAACCCGAAGGCCGGCTGAACCCGAAGTTGAGAAGAACATCTGACCTCGCTGTCAGGCATCTGTTAAATAAGCAGGAATTGAATTTGATGGCCAGCTCAACCCGAAGTTGATAAGAACATTAGACCTCGTTGTCACGCATATGTTAAACAAACAGGCATCGAACCCGAAGGGCGGCTCAACATGAAGTTGAGAAGTATATCTGACCTCGCCGTCAGAGATCTGTTAAACAAACAGGCATCGAACCCGGAGGCCGACTCAACCCGAAGTTGAGCAGAACATCTAACCTTGCTGTCATGCATCTGTTAAACAAACAGGCATCAAACCCGGAGGCCGGCTCAACCTGAAGTTGAGAAGAACATCTAACCTTGCTGTCAGGCATCTGTTAAAGAAAAAGGCATCGAGATTGATGGTCGTCTCATCCCGAAGTGTAGAAGAATATCTAACCTCGTTATCAAACATCAGTTAAATAAACAGCAATCAAACCCGAAGGCCGGCTCAAACCGAAGGTGAGAAGAACATCTGACCTCGTTGCCAGGAATCTGTTAAACAAATAGGCATCGAACACGAAGTCTCGCTTAACACGAATTTGAGAGCAACATCTGACCTTGCCGTTAGGCATCTGTTAAATAAATAGGAATCGAACCCCAAGGCCGGCTCAACAGGAAGTTGAGAGGAACATTTGACCTAGCCGTCAGGCATTTTTTAAACAAACAGGCATCGAACCCGTAGGGCGGCTCAACCCGAAGTTGAGAAGACCATATGAAGTCGCTGTCAGGCATCTGTTAAACAAACAGGCATCAAACCCGAAGGCCGGCACAACACGAAGTTCATAGGAATATCTGACCACACCGTAAGGAATCTGTTAAACAAATAGGCATCGAACACAAAGTCCCGCTCAACACGAAGTTGAGAGCAATGTTTGACCTCACCGTCAGGCATTTGTTAAACAAACGGGCATCGAACCACAAGGCCGGCTAAACACGAAGTTGAGAGGAACATCTGACCTCGCCTACAAGCATATGTTAACTAAACAGGCATCGAACCTGAACGACGGCTCAACCAAAAGTTGAGAAGAACATTTGATCTCGCCGTCAGGCATCTGTTAAACAAACAGGCATCGAACCCGAAGGTCGGCTCAACCCGAAGTTGAAAAGAACATTTAACCTCACTGTCAGGTATTTGTTAAACAAACAGGCATCGAACACGAAGGCCGGCTCAACTTGAAGTTGAGAGGAACCTTTGACGTCTCAGTCAGGCATATGCTAAACAAACAGGCATCGAACTAGAACGGCGGCAAAACCTGAAGTTGAGAAGAACATCTGACCTCGCCGTCAGACATCTGTTAAACAAACATGCATCAAACCCGAAGGCTGGCTCAACCCAAAGTTGAGAAGAACATCTAACCACACCGTGAGACATCTGTTAAACAAATACGCATCGAACCCGAAGTCCGGCTCAACCCGAAGTTGAGAAGAACATCAGACCTCGTTGTCAGGCATCTGTTAAATAAACAGGCATCGAATTTGATGGCCAGCTCAACCCGAAGTTGATAAGAACATTAGACCTCGCCATCACGCATATGTTAAACAAACAGGCATCGAATCCGAAGGCCGGCTCAACAAGATGTTGAGAGGAACATTTGACCTTGCCGTCAGGAATCTGTTAAACAAACAGGCATCGAACCCGAAGGGCGGCTCAACACGAAGTTGAGAAGTATATTTGACCTCGCCGTCAGGGATCTGTTAAACAAACAGGCATTGAACCTGGAGGCCGGCTCAACCCGAAGTTGAGAAGAATATCTAACCTTGTAGTCAGGCATCTGTTAAACAAACAAGCATCGAGATTGATGGTCGGCTCATCCCGAAGTGTAGAAGAACATCTGACCTCGTTGTCAGACATCAGTTAAACAAACAGGAATCGAACCCGAAGGCCGGCTCAAACCGAAGGTGAGAAGAACATCTGACCTCGTTGCCAGGCATCTGTTAAACAAATAGGCATCGAACACGAGGTCTCGCTCAACACGAATTTGAGAGAAACATCTGATCTTGCCGTCAGGCATCTGTTAAACAAACAAGTATCGAACCCCAAGGTCGGCGTTGCACCCTAAAATTTTCTCAACCTATTTCACCTGGGTTATGTTTCAATTGCATTGTCATTTGCATAATAAGTCATGTACATAGTCTAATCATTTGCATAGCATAGCATCACAATTCATCTAGCAAGGGACCAAGTGCCATTCTTATCAGAAAGAGGCCCATCAAGGGGTTTTATTCAAGTTCAAGACCATCCAAGTAATCAAGAAATGAGTTGAAGCTTTGAGAAGTTTGAAGGTCAACCAGTGGATTTCTCTCCCAATCTTGGGGATATGTTGAAGATCATCAATGAGTGTGTGAGCCATGGAAGGTATACAAAGATCATGGAAGACCTAGAGGGTCATTTTGAAGATGAGTCAAGTCATTGGTGTGATTACAAGAGCTACATTTGAATACAGTCAACTAGGGTTTCATCTGGGTCAACCCCAGGTCAACCCTAGGTCAACTGATTGATTGAAGGGCATCAAGGCCTACTTGGAGGAGGTGGAATTCATGAATTGATATGTTTATACATGTGTGGTGTTGTGCCAAGGATAAATCAAAGATAATCAAGAAGAAGAGGAGTTACTAAAGTAGGGTTTCAGTGTAAAAAATCCTAATTTAGGCCCAACTTCCAAGCCAGATAAGTCAAAATTCAAGTTTCAAATGAATTCTTGGTCAACATGAAACTTGTAGATAATCCCAATAGCTTTAATTTGAGTGGTGGAAGTCTTCAAGAAGATTTGTGGAACTCAAGTTATAGTTCTTGCAAGTTATGGGTCATCAGAGGACATTGAAATTTATCTGTGAAAGTCACTTGACTTCCAAGCAACTTTTGCCCATCAAGCAATTTTCAAAAGGATTCTTGGCCAACATAAGAGTTGTATATCTTGATATTAGATTTAATTTGAGTACTATAAGTCCTCAAGAGGATTTGTAGAACTCAAGTTATGGTCTTGGCAACCCAGGGGTATTTTGGGAAAGTTGAATTACAGGTCATTTTTCAACATAGGTCCAAATCTCCATCTTCCACTCCTCAAATGAAACAATGTTCAACATGAGATGTGTTCAAAATGATGTTTTTAGGCTAGATAAGAGGTCATTAGAGTTTGGAATGGCTTTTTTCACAAAATCATAAAAATGGCCTAAAATGAAGGTATATTTTAAATGAATCAAAGTTGGAAATTGGAGTTTTTGACCTACACAACCAAATCAAGGCATATGACATACCAATTTGATTGTAAAAAGCATTTTGAGAACATTGACATTGCTACAATTTTGAATTGAGGATTATTTTTAGGACTTGCTTTGTAAATGTCTTACTTGAATCATAAGGCACCATTGCAAAACCACTTGGCAAGGCAAATACAAGGCTCCTTTCCACCCATACACCTCCAATATCTCATTTGGAGAGATTTCAAACTCAGAAAAAGTGCATAAGTTAGGAGCATGAGATGATAAGTGCATATCATAAGAAGAGAATTTCATGACATGAGAAGTTGATTTTCTCATTGGATCAATCTAGATCTTTCTAGAGTCCTCCAACACACTCTATATAAGATTCAGAAGAGGTACAGAGAAAGAGTTGGAGAGAATTGGGAGAGATTGTTGAGATTGCCATTTGAAACTTCCATGTGCAATTCTGAATCGGTTACAAGCTTTCACACCCTTTCAATCCAAAATTTTGATTGCATTCACTTCCATTGATACTAGTGAGTGTTTCCAGATTAAATTCCAAGCAAATTGGTGGAGAAATCGTGTTCTTGAAGTTGAAGATCTTCATCTGCAACTCATTATCGGGTTCCAAGATTCAAGAGGTTTCAACCATTTCTTTTGCATACAGAAGTAAGATTGTGACTCATTGAAGGTGTACTGAAGTTCTCAAAGCTTGATTTGAAGATTTCATACCTCTGTTCATCTCAAATTTGCTGGTATGTAAACTTCAATCCACAACTTGATTTAGGTAGTTTCCATTGGTTTTGATTAGTTAGATTCATTGTAGATGATCATGTGGAGCTTTCTGGTAGCTTTAAGATTGATTTAGATGCAATTAGTTGTGAGGCACCATTTCTGTTCAGGCAAGTATCTTGTTGTTCTTGATGGTATAACCTTAGATTAATGGTTAGAAATGATCAGTGTGAAGTGGGGAAGAGATTGAGCCACTCAATTTCAAGATTGGTGAGTTTTGATCATGGACCAATTTCTGAAGTTTGAATCGTGTTTGGAGCTAGGATTAGTTTCAAGGTGTTTGGTTACCATAGATGAATTCCTGGTGAAATTTGGAGCATGTTAGGGTTTTGAATTTTTGCATTTGATGGAGATTTGATGAGATACGATGGGAGGAAGAGGAAGCTTCAAGCTCTGTTTCAATGGCTTGTTTCCCTCCATTCTTGTTTCAAAGGTTGAAGACGAGTCAGGCACCCTTGGATCCACACAAGACTTTTGACCAAAATGAAATCCAACGGCTGTGAGTGGTTCTCAATTTGTGAAGGATGAGTCTGAGAGATGGAACGCACCGTTTCATTTAAAACGTGGCATTGGGCTTAAGTGATAACTGATATCCACACCCCTTATTCAAGGCCCACTAGGAAATGCACGTGTTTTCATTGCTTCCTGCACCGTGGTTTTTTCCATTTTCCTTTATATTTTTCATTTTATTTTCTGAATAATACTGGGCTTAAGCGCGCTTTCTAGCCACACCCCCTTTTGGGCCCAGTTATTTAAGTGCATTGCTTTTGATTGCTATTTGACACACATCTTTGTCATTTTCTCATATTTTTCTTTATTTTCACATATTTCTTTTAATACTTTGAAAATTCATAATAAATTCAAAATTAGGTCTTTTTGCATGGGAGTTTTTTCTCCATTCTCATAATTGTCTCAAGAAAATTATAAAAAAATAAAATTATTATTTTAGTCATTTTTCTATTTCTGGTGATTTTTTACATTTAGTTGCTTTTATTGCATTTTATTTTGTATATCCATTTTTCTGAATTTTGTTTAGCCATTTTATTTTACATTTTGATGTGATTATTTTTTCCATGATTAGATTAGAGTATTAGGTTCCCCTTGGAATTTTATCACATTTCTGTGATTTAATTTATTTGGTTTTGAACATCAAACATTAAGTGTGCTAGAATTAGGGTTTCAACTTGACATAGGTGCATTCAACACATAGTTCTTGGGTTTTTAGTTTGATCTAGGCGTTGGGGTTTATGTAGGGTAAAGGGTACATAGTTAGGGTCCCTTAGAAATTAATCTAGGATTTTATGATGAGTTTTTCCATTTTATTTGATTTTTGCAAGTTGATTGATATTGGTGTGTTTCCCTCTTGGGAAATTGTTTGTTTGCTGGGTTTTGGGCATTTCCATTGGGTGATTAAGCTTGTGCTTGGCTTGAGGAGTATGTGAAGACTTTGAGGATGATTGAAGACAAATGATAATGCTTGGAGCTTGAAGTTGTTTGTGCTTGAAGATTGCTTGATGAAGACTTAGGAGATAGGAGATATAGGGAGAGCTCTAGAGTAGACTGATTTCTTCTGTCAAACATAGAGAGCTTCTGGTGCCTCTATTCCATCCTATGACACAAGGTCCCCTAAAATAAGTTCCATCTCTCCTTAGGAGGGATGTAGAGCATGCTTTGACTGGGTAGAACCTTGAGGATACCTGTCCCTTGCAGTGTTAAGATCTTAGTGATTTCCTTGGGTTTTCACTAAGCCTCTTAACATCCCAACTCCCTCTATCAGTTGATCCTCTCCTGTGAGTGTCTGCATTGAGATTGTGAGCCTATTGAGGATGAAGTTCATTGAAGATTAGAAAAGATGAAGCTTGTTCCTGTCAAAGATGGTTAACTGTGACCTAGGGTTTTGCTGATGATTGAAGCTGTCTGTGCTTGCTAAAGTTGAAGATTATTGGAGATAAGAGCTTATCTGAAGCTTGAATATCATTGGAAAGTGAAGATAGGATCTTGCCCAAAGATGTTACTGTCAATCTTTTGTTGTTTATCAACTGTAGCTGCCAGAGCTGGTGCTGTTTGAACTGCTTTCTGTAGAAGCTGGTGTGGCTATCTGAGCTAGTGTTGGGTGTGATTTTCTTTGCTGTATTGTCTGTTGGTTTTCCCTTGGGTTTGAAGTGAAGTTGTTTCACTTTGCCTATTGTTTGTTGTTGCATCTCATGCATAATTATTGTTTACTGTATATCTGCTGTTTCTTTTACGTTTATCCCCTAGGACCTCTGATTTCCTCTGCGCAGGAGGGAATTATGATAGACATTAGGTGTTAACCCATGCATGACAACATTAGGATAGTTTTGATTCCCCTTTCAAACCCTAGGTTTTTAGAGTTTCTTTCTCTTCTATCTCAGAACAATTCAAAACACAGTAATAAGGATAGTCGATGCCGTACGCTACGAGCCTTAAGCTATTTGAGAAGGGTTGCTGGAGGGTCACTCTTCAGTAATCTGATTGCTTAGTGTGTTACCCTTAGGGTGACATACGACGCAGTCACTCTCAAATCATAGTCTCTAGTGCGTCAGAGATTGCAAACATTATAAAAAACAGTTCTTGCGTAAAAAACTGAAAACAAACATCAAAATGTCATTTTTGTCCGCTTGGACCTTTAATCAGAAAAACCCCTTTCATAAGGAGATAAAAAACAGTGAGACAAGCTTGTGTCTTCCGTAGCCCGAACTACGTTTGCTTTGATATTTCATGCTGTATGAAAGTACGTAGGCATAGGATGCCATATCCTAGCGAGCAACCTTCCCCTCCTTTCCCGTAGGTAGGTGAACTACGTTGACTCTGATTTCTCGTTTCAGACGGGAATACGTAGGCATAAAGTGCGATACTTTGCCGAGTCATTTTCTTTTCCTTTTTAACCCTTGACCCTTAGTGTAAATACAATAACAATCAATTAGCTAGAAAACAAGCGTGGATCCCATCGAGTACGACGGACGTGAGGGGTGCTAATACCTTCCCCTTTTGTAACCGACTCCCGAATCCAGGATTTGGTTGCGATGACCATTCCTTTCCCGTCTTTGCGTTAGGTTTACTTCGAGCGTTTCCTTTCCCTCCTTTGGGATAAATAACGCACGGTGGCGACTCTTCTGTTCAGCCGGCGCCGATTTTCGCAGTAGCGACACTCGCCTTCAAGCATATGTTAAATAAACAGGCATCGAACCCGAACGCCGGCTCAACCAAAAGTTGAGAAGAACATTTGATCTCGCCATCAGGCATCTGTTAAACAAACAGGCATCGAACCCGAAGGTCGGCTCAACCCATAGTAGAAAAGAACATTTGACCTCACCGTCAGGTATCTGTTAAACAAACAGGCATCGAACCCGAAGGCCGGCTCAACACGAAGATGAGAGGACCTTTGACGTCTCCGTCAGGCATATACTAAACAAACAGGCATCGAACCAGAAGGGCGGAAAAACCCGAAGTTGAGAAGAACATCTGACCTCCCCGTCAGGAATCTGTTTAACAAACATGCATCGAACCCGAAGGCTGGCTCGACCCAAAGTTGAGAAGAACATCTAACCTCACCGTCACGCATATGTTAAACAAACAGGCATCGAACCCGAAGGCCGGCTCAACAAGAAGTTGAGAGGAACATTTGACCTCGCCGTCGGGCATCTGTTAAACAAACAGGCATCGAACCCGAAAGGCGGCTCAACATGAAGTTTAGAAGTATATCTGACCTCGACGTCAGGGATCTGTTAAACAAACAGGCATCGAACCCGGAGGCCGGCTCAACCCGAAGTTGAGAAGAACATCTAACCTTGCTGTCAGGCATCTGTTAAACAAACAGGCATCGAGATTGATGGTCGGCTCATCCCGAAGTGTAGAAGAATATCTGACCTCGTTGTCAAACATCAGTTAAACAAATAGGAATCGAACCCGAAGGCCGGCTCAAGCCGAAGGTGAGAAGAACATCTGAACCCGTTGCTAGGCATCTGTTAAACAAATAGGCATTGAACACGAATTTGAGAGCAACATCTGACCTTGCCGTCAGGCATCTGTTAAATAAACAGGCATCGAACCCCAAGGCCGGATCAACAGGAAGTTGAGAGCAACATTTGACCTCGCCGTCAGGCATTTGTTAAACAAACAGGCATCGAACCCGTAGGGCGGCTCAACCCGAAGTTGAGAAGAACATCTGACCTCGCTGTCAGGCATCTGTTAAGTAAACATGCATCGAATTTGATGGCCAGCTCTACCCGAAGTTGATAAGAACATTAGACCTTGCTGTCACGCATATGTTAAACAAACAGGCATCGAACCCAAAGGCCATCTCAACAAGAAGTTGAGAGGAACATTTGACCTCGCCGTCGGGCATCTGTTAATAAACAGGCATCGAACCCGAAGGGCGGCTCAACCCGAAGTTGAGAAGTATATCTGAACTCGCTGTCAGGGATCTGTTAAAGAAACATGCATCGAACCCGGAGGCCGGCTCAACCCGAAGTTGAGAAGAACATCTAACCTTGCTGTCAGGCATCTGTTAAACAAACAGGCATCGAGATTGATGGTCGGCTCATCCCGAAGTGTAGAAGAATATCTGACCTCGTTGTCAGACATCAGTTAAACAAACAGGAATCGAACCTGAAGGCCGGCTCAAACCGAAGGTGAGAAGAACATCTGACCCCGTTGCCAGGCATCTGTTAAACAAATAGGCATCTAACACGAAGTCTCGCTCAACACGAATTAGAGAGCAACATCTGACCTTGCCGTCAGGCATCTGTTAAATAAACAGGCATCGAACCCCAAGGCCGGATCAACAGGAAGTTGAGAGGAACATTTGACCTCGCCGTCAGGCATTTGTTAAACAAACAGGCATCGAACCTGTAGGGCGGCTCAACCCGAAATTGAGAAGACCATATGACGTTGATGTCAGGCATATGTTAAATAAACACGCATCAAACCCTAAGGTCGGCTCAAGACAAAGTTCATAAGAATATCTGACCTCGCCGTAAGGCATCTGTTAAACAAATAGGCATCGAACACGATGTCCCGCTCAACACGAAGTTGAGAGCAACGTTTGATCTCACCGCCTGGCATTTGTTAAACAAATGGGAATCGAACCCGAAGGCCGGCTAAACACGAAGTTGAGAGGAACATCTGACCTTGCCTTCAAGCATATATTAAATAAACATGCATCAAACCTGAAGGCCGACTCAACCAAAAGTTGAGAAGAACATTTGATCTCGCCGTCAAGCATCTGTTAAACAAACAGGCATCGAACCCGAAGGTCGGCTCAACCCGAAGTTGAAAACAACATTTGACCTCACCGTCAGGTATCTGTTAGACAAAAAGGAATCGAACCCGACGGCCGGCTCAACACGAAGTTGAGAGGAACCTTTGACGTCTCCGTCAGGCATCTGCTAAATAAAACAGGCATCGAACCAGAAGGGCGGCTAAACTCGAAGTTGAGAAGAACATATGACCTCGCCATCAGGCATCCGTTAAACAAACATGCATCAAACCCGAAGGCCGGCTAAACCCGAAGTTGATAAGAACATTAGACCTCGCCGTCACGCATATGTTAAACAAACAGGCATCAAACCCGAAGGCCGACTCAACAAGAAGTTGAGAGGAACATTTGACCTCGCCGCCGGGCATCTGTTAAACAAACAGGCATCGAACCCGAAGGGCGGCTCAACATGAAGTTTAGAAGTATATCTGACCTCGCTGTCAGGGATCTGTTAAACAAATAGGAATGGAGATTGATGGTCGGCTCATCCCGAAGTGTAGAAGAATATCTGACCTCGTTGTCAGACATCAGTTAAACAAACAGGAATCGAACCCGAAGGCCGGCTCAAGCCGAAGGTGAGAAGAACATCTGACCCCGTAGCCAGGAATCTGTTAAACAAATAGGCATCGAACACGAATTTGAGAGCAACATCTGACCTTGCCGTCAGGCATCTGTTAAATAAACAGGCATCGAACCCCAAGGCCGGATCAACAGGAAGTTGAGAGGAATATTTGACCTCGCCGTCAGGCATTTGTTAAACAAACAGGCATCGAACCCGTAGGGCGGCTCAACCCGAAGTTGAGAAGAATATCTGACTTCGCTGTCAGGCATCTGTTAAATAAACATGCATCGAATTTGATGGCCAGCTCAACACGAAGTTCATAGGAATATCTGACCTCACCGTAAGGCATCTGTTAAACAAATAGGCATCGAACACGAAGTCTCGCTAAACACGAAGTTGAGAGCAATGTTTGACCTCACCGCCAGGCATTTGTTAAACAAACGGGCATTGAACCCGAAGGCCGGCTAAACACGAAGTTGAGAGGAGCATCTGACCTCGCCTTCAAGCATATGTTAAATAAACAGGAATCGAACTCGAAGGCCGGCTCAACCGAAAGTTTAGAAGAACATTTGATCTCGCCGTCAGGCATCTATTAAACAAACAGGCATCGAACCCGAAGGTCGGCTCAATCCGAATTTGGGAAGAACATTTGATCTCGCCGTCAGGCATCTGTTAAACAAACAGGCATCGAACCCGAAGGTCGGCTCAACCCGAAGTTGAAAAGAACATTTGACCTCACCGTCAGGTATCTGTTAAACAAACAGGCATCGAACCCGAAGGCCGGCTCAACACAAAGTTGAGAGGAACCTTTAACGTCTCCGTCAGGCATCTGCTAAACAAACAGGCATCGAACCAGAAGGGCGGCTAAACCCGAAGTTGAGAAGAACATCTGACCTCACCATCAGGCATCTGTTAAAAAAACATGCATAAAACCTGATGGCTGGCTCAACCCAAAGTTGAGAAGAACATCTAACCTCACCGTGAGGCAGCTGTTAAACAAACAGGCATCGAACCCGAAAGCCGGCGGAATCCGAAGTTGAGAAGAACATCTGACCTCGCTGTCAGGCATCTGTTAAATCAACAGGCATCGAATTTGATGGCCAGCTCAACCCGAAGTTGATTAGAACATTAGACCTCGCTGTCACGCATATGTTAAACAAACAGGCATCGAACCCAAAGGCCGGCTCAACAAGAAGTTGAGAGGAACATTTGACCTCACCGTCGGGCATCTGTTAAACAAACAGGAATCGAACCCGAAGGGCGGCTCAACACGAAGTTGAGAAGTATATATGACCTCGCCGTCAGGGATCTGTTAAGCAAATAGGCATCGAACCCGGAGGCCGGCTCAACCTGAAGTTGAGAAGAACATCTAACCTTGTTGTCAGGCATCTGTTAAAAAAACAGGCATCGAGATTGATGGTCGGCTCATCCCGAAGTGTAGAAGAATATATGACCTCGTTGTTAGACATCAGTCAAACAAACAGGAATCGAACCCGAAGGCCGGCTCAAACCGAAGGTGAGAAGAACATCTGACCTCGTTAGCAGACATCTGTTAAACAAATAGGCATCGAACCCGAAGGCCTTCTCATCCCGTAGTTGAGAAAAACATTTGACCTACCCGTCAGACATCTATTAAACAAACAGGCATCGAACTCGAAGGATGGCACACCACAAAGTTGAAAGGAACATATGACCTTGCCGTCAGATATCTATTAAACAATCATGCATTGTACCCGAAGGCCGGCTCAATACGAAATTCATAGGAATATTTGACCTTGCCGTCAGGGTTCTGTTACACAAACAGGCATCGAACACGAAGGCTGTCTCAACCCGAAGTTGAGAAGAACATCTGACCTCACTGTCAGGCATCTGTTAAATAAACAAGCATCGAATTTGATGCCCAGCTCAACCCGAAGTTGATAAGAACATTAGACCTCGCCGTCACGCATATGTTAAACAAACAGGCATCGAACCCGAAGGCCGGCTCAACAAGAAGTTGAGAGGAACATCTGACCTTGCCTTCAAGCATATGTTAAAAAAACAGGCATCGAACCCGAAGGTCGGCTCAACCAAAAGTTGAGAAGAACATTTGATCTCTCCGTTAA
This sequence comes from Lathyrus sativus, assembly GCA_963859935.3. Lineage (NCBI taxonomy): Eukaryota > Viridiplantae > Streptophyta > Magnoliopsida > Fabales > Fabaceae > Lathyrus > Lathyrus sativus. Next base: position 435,387,034 of record OZ012735.1, read on the forward strand.
GCATCTGTTAAACAAACAGGCATCGAACCCGAAGGTCGGCTCAACCCGAAGTTGAAAAGAACATTTGACATCACCGTCAGGTATCTGTTAAACAAACAAGCATCGAACCCGAAGGCCGGCTCAACACGAAATTGAGAGGAACCTTTGACGTCTCCGTCAGGCATCTGCTAAACAAACAGGCATCGAACCAGAAGGGCGGCTAAACCCGAAGTTGAGAGGAATATTTGACGTCCCCGTCTGGAATCTATTAAATAAACAGGCATCGAACCAGAAGGGTGGCTCAACCCGAAGTTGAGAAGAACATCTGACCTCGCCGTCAGGAATCAGTTAAATAAACATGCATCAAACTCGAAGGTTGGCTCCACCTGAAGTTGAGAAGAACATCTAACCTCACCGTTAGGCATCTGTTAAACAAATAGGCATCGAACCCGAAGGCCTTCTCAACCCGTAGTTGAGAAAAACATTTGACCTAGCCGTCAGGCATCTATTAAACAAACAGGCATCGAACTCGAAGGATGGCACACCACGAAGTTGAAAGGAACATATGACCTCGCCGTCAGACATCTATTAAAAAAACAGGCATCGTACCCGTAGGCCGGCTCAATACGAAATTCAAAGGAATATCTGACCTTGCCGTCATGGATCTGGTAAACAAACAGGCATCAAACACGAAGGCCGGATCAACCCAAAGTTGAGAAGAACATCTGACCTCGCCGCCAGGCATTTGTTAAATAAACAGGCATCGAACCCGAAGGCCGGCTCAACACGAATTTGAGAGGAACATCTGACCTCGCCGTCACGCATATGTTAAATAAACATGCATCGAACCCGAAGGCCGGCTCAAACAAAAGTTGAGAAGAACATTTGACCTCGCCTTCAGGCATCTGTTAAACAAACAGGCATCGAAGCTGAAGGTCGGCTCAACCCGAAGTTGAGAAGAACATCTGACCTCACCGTCAGGTATCTGTTAAACAAATAGGCATTGAATCCGAAGACTGGCTCAACACGAAGTTGAGAGGAACATTTTACGTCCCTGTCAGGAATCTATTAAACAAACAGGGATCGAACCAGAAGGGTGGCTCAACCCGAATTTAAGAAGAACATCTGACCTCGCCGTCAGGAATCTGTTAAACAAACATGCATCAAACTCGAAGGTTGGCTCCACCCGAAGTTGAGAAGAACATCTAACCTCACCGTTAGGCATCTGTTAAACAAATAGGCATCGAACCCGAAGGCCTTCTCAACCCGTAGTTGAGAAAAACATTTGACCTAGCCGTCAGGCATCTATTAAATAAACAGGCATCAAACTTGAAGGATGGCACACCACGATGTTGAAAGGAACATATGACCTCGCCGTCAGATATCTATTAAACAAACAGGCATCGTACCTGAAGGCCGGCTCAACCCGAAGTTGAGAGGAACATCAGACCTCGCTGTCAGGCATCTGTTAAATAAACAGGCATCGAATTTGATGGCCAGCTCAACCCGAAGTTGATAAGAACATTAGACCTCGCCATCACGCATATGTTAAACAAACAGGCATCGAATCCGAAGGCCGGCTCAACAAGATGTTGAGAGGAACATTTGACCTTGCCGTCAGGAATCTGTTAAACAAACAGGAATCGAACCCGAAGGGCGGCTCAACACGAAGTTGAGAAGTATATATGACCTCGCCGTCAGGGATCTGTTAAGCAAATAGGCATCGAACCCGGAGGCCGGCTCAACCTGAAGTTGAGAAGAACATCTAACCTTGTTGTCAGGCATCTGTTAAAAAAACAGGCATCGAGATTGATGGTCGGCTCATCCCGAAGTGTAGAAGAATATCTGACCTCGTTGTTAGACATCAGTCAAACAAACAGGAATCGAACCCGAAGGCCGGCTCAAACCGAAGGTGAGAAGAACATCTGACCTCGTTAGCAGACATCTGTTAAACAAATAGGCATCGAACCCGAAGGCCTTCTCATCCCGTAGTTGAGAAAAACATTTGACCTACTCGTCAGACATCTATTAAACAAACAGGCATCGAACTCGAAGGATGGCACACCACAAAGTTGAAAGGAACATATGACCTTGCCGTCAGATATCTATTAAACAAACATGCATTGTACCCGAAGGCCGGCTCAATACGAAATTCATAGGAATATTTGACCTTGCCGTCAGGGTTCTGTTACACAAACAGGCATCGAACACGAAGGCTGTCTCAACCCGAAGTTGAGAAGAACATCTGACCTCACTGTCAGGCATCTGTTAAATAAACAAGCATCGAATTTGATGCCCAGCTCAACCCGAAGTTGATAAGAACATTAGACCTCGCCGTCACGCATATGTTAAACAAACAGGCATCGAACCCGAAGGCCGGCTCAACAAGAAGTTGAGAGGAACATCTGACCTTGCCTTCAAGCATATGTTAAAAAAACAGGCATCGAACCCGAAGGTCGGCTCAACCAAAAGTTGAGAAGAACATTTGATCTCTCCGTTAAGCATCTGTTAAACAAACAGGCATCGAACCCGAAGGTCGGCTCAACCCGAAGTTGAAAAGAACATTTGACATCACCGTCAGGTATCTGTTAAACAAACAAGCATCGAACCCGAAGGCCGGCTCAACACGAAATTGAGAGGAACCTTTGACGTCTCCGTCAGGCATCTGCTAAACAAACAGGCATCGAACCAGAAGGGCGGCTAAACCCGAAGTTGAGAGGAATATTTGACGTCCCCGTCTGGAATCTATTAAATAAACAGGCATCGAACCAGAAGGGTGGCTCAACCCGAAGTTGAGAAGAACATCTGACCTCGCCGTCAGGAATCAGTTAAATAAACATGCATCAAACTCGAAGGTTGGCTCCACCTGAAGTTGAGAAGAACATCTAACCTCACCGTTAGGCATCTGTTAAACAAATAGGCATCGAACCCGAAGGCCTTCTCAACCCGTAGTTGAGAAAAACATTTGACCTAGCCGTCAGGCATCTATTAAACAAACAGGCATCGAACTCGAAGGATGGCACACCACGAAGTTGAAAGGAACATATGACCTCGCCGTCAGACATCTATTAAAAAAACAGGCATCGTACCCGTAGGCCGGCTCAATACGAAATTCAAAGGAATATCTGACCTTGCCGTCATGGATCTGGTAAACAAACAGGCATCAAACACGAAGGCCGGATCAACCCAAAGTTGAGAAGAACATCTGACCTCGCCGCCAGGCATTTGTTAAATAAACAGGCATCGAACCCGAAGGCCGGCTCAACACGAATTTGAGAGGAACATCTGACCTCGCCGTCACGCATATGTTAAATAAACATGCATCGAACCCGAAGGCCGGCTCAAACAAAAGTTGAGAAGAACATTTGACCTCGCCTTCAGGCATCTGTTAAACAAACAGGCATCGAAGCTGAAGGTCGGCTCAACCCGAAGTTGAGAAGAACATCTGACCTCACCGTCAGGTATCTGTTAAACAAATAGGCATTGAATCCGAAGACTGGCTCAACACGAAGTTGAGAGGAACATTTTACGTCCCTGTCAGGAATCTATTAAACAAACAGGGATCGAACCAGAAGGGTGGCTCAACCCGAATTTAAGAAGAACATCTGACCTCGCCGTCAGGAATCTGTTAAACAAACATGCATCAAACTCGAAGGTTGGCTCCACCCGAAGTTGAGAAGAACATCTAACCTCACCGTTAGGCATCTGTTAAACAAATAGGCATCGAACCCGAAGGCCTTCTCAACCCGTAGTTGAGAAAAACATTTGACCTAGCCGTCAGGCATCTATTAAATAAACAGGCATCAAACTTGAAGGATGGCACACCACGATGTTGAAAGGAACATATGACCTCGCCGTCAGATATCTATTAAACAAACAGGCATCGTACCTGAAGGCCGGCTCAACACGAAATTCATAGGAATATATGACCTCGCCGTCAGGGATCTATTAAACAAACAGGCATCGAACACGAAGGCCGGCTCAACCCGAAGTTGAGAAGAACATCTGACCTCGCTCTCAGGCATCTGTTAAATAAGCAGGAATCGAATTTGATGGCCAGCACAACCCGAAGTTGAGAAGAACATTAGACCTCGCCATCACGCATATGTTAAGCAAACAGGCATCGAACCCGAGGGCCAGCTCAACAAGAAGTTGAGAGGAACATATGACTACGCCTTCAAGCATATGTTAAATAAAGAGGCATCGAACCCGAAGGCCGGCTCAACCAAAAGTTGAGAAGAACATTTGATCTCGCTGTCAGGCATCTGTTATACAAACAGGCATCGAACCCGAAGGTCGGCTCAACCCGAAGTTGAAAAGAACATTTGACCTTACCGTCAGGTATCTGTTAAACAAACAGGCATCGAACCCGAAGGCCGGCTCAACACGAAGTTGAGGGGAACCTTTGACGTCTCCGTCAGGCATCTGCTAAACAAACAGGCATCGAACCAGAAGGGCGGCTAAACCCGAAGTTGAGAAGAACATCTGACCTCGCTGTCAGGCATCTGTTAAACAAACATGCATCAAACCCGAAGGCTAACTCAACCCAAAGTTGAAAAGAACATCTAACCTCACCGTGAGGCATCCGTTAAACAAACAGGCATCGAACCCGAAGGCCGGCTGAACCCGAAGTTGAGAAGAACATCTGACCTCGCTGTCAGGCATCTGTTAAATAAGCTGGAATCGAATTTGATGGCCAGCTCAACCCGAAGTTGATAAGAACATTAGACCTCGTTGTCACGCATATGTTAAACAAACAGGCATCGAACCCGAAGGGCGGCTCAACATGAAGTTGAGAAGTATATCTGACCTCGCCGTCAAGGATCTGTTAAACAAACAGGCATCGAACCCGGAGGCCGACCCAACCCGAAGTTGAGAAGAACATCTAACCTTGCTGTCATGCATCTGTTAAACAAACAGGCATCAAACCCGGAGGCCGGCTCAACCTGAAGTTGAGAAGAACATCTAACCTTGCTGTCAGGCATCTGTTAAAGAAAAAGGCATCGAGATTGATGGTCGTCTCATCCCGAAGTGTAGAAGAATATCTAACCTCGTTATCAAACATCAGTTAAACAAACAGGAATCAAACCCGAAGGCCGGCTCAAACCGAAGGTGAGAAGAACATCTGACCTCGTTGCCAGGAATCTGTTAAACAAATAGGCATCGAACACGAAGTCTCGCTTAACACGAATTTGAGAGCAACATCTGACCTTGCCGTTAGGCATCTGTTAAATAAATAGGAATCGAACCCCAAGGCCGGCTCAACAGGAAGTTGAGAGGAACATTTGACCTAGCCGTCAGGCATTTTTTAAACAAACAGGCATCGAACCCGTAGGGCAGCTCAACCCGAAGTTGAGAAGACCATATGACGTCGCTGTCAGGCATCTGTTAAACAAACAGGCATCAAACCCGAAGGCCGGCACAACACGAAGTTCATAGGAATATCTGACCACACCGTAAGGAATCTGTTAAACAAATAGGCATCGAACACAAAGTCCCGCTCAACACGAAGTTGAGAGCAATGTTTGACCTCACCGTCAGGCATTTGTTAAACAAACGGGCATCGAACCACAAGGCCGGCTAAACACGAAGTTGAGAGGAACATCTGACCTCGCCTACAAGCATATGTTAACTAAACAGGCATCGAACCTGAACGACGGCTCAACCAAAAGTTGAGAAGAACATTTGATCTCGCCGTCAGGCATCTGTTAAACAAACAGGCATCGAACCCGAAGGTCGGCTCAACCCGAAGTTGAAAAGAACATTTAACCTCACCGTCAGGTATCTGTTAAACAAACAGGCATCGAACACGAAGGCCGACTCAACTTGAAGTTGAGAGGAACCTTTGACGTCTCAGTCAGGCATATGCTAAACAAACAGGCATCGAACTAGAAGGGCGGCAAAACCTGAAGTTGAGAAGAACATCTGACCTCGCCGTCAGGCATCTGTTAAACAAACATGCATCAAACCCGAAGGCTGGCTCAACCCAAAGTTGAGAAGAACATCTAACCACACCGTGAGACATCTGTTAAACAAATACGCATCGAACCCGAAGTCCGGCTCAACCCGAAGTTGAGAGGAACATCAGACCTCGCTGTCAGGCATCTGTTAAATAAACAGGCATCGAATTTGATGGCCAGCTCAACCCGAAGTTGATAAGAACATTAGACCTCGCCATCACGCATATGTTAAACAAACAGGCATCGAATCCGAAGGCCGGCTCAACAAGATGTTGAGAGGAACATTTGACCTTGCCGTCAGGAATCTGTTAAACAAACAGGCATCGAACCCGAAGGGCGGCTCAACACGAAGTTGAGAAGTATATTTGACCTCGCCGTCAGGGATCTTTTAAACAAACAGGCATTGAACCTGGAGGCCGGCTCAACCCGAAGTTGAGAAGAATATCTAACCTTGTAGTCAGGCATCTGTTAAACAAACAAGCATCGAGATTGATGGTCGGCTCCTCCCGAAGTGTAGAAAAACATCTGACCTCGTTGTCAGACATCAGTTAAACAAACAGGAATCGAACCCGAAGGCCGGCTCAAACCGAAGGTGAGAAGAACATCTGACCTCGTTGCCAGGCATCTGTTAAACAAATAGGCATCGAACACGAGGTCTCGCTCAACACGAATTTGAGAGAAACATCTGACCTTGCCGTCAGGCATCTGTTAAACAAACAAGTATCGAACCCCAAGGCCGGCGTTGCACCCTAAAATTTTCTCAACCTATTTCACCTGGGTTATGTTTCAATTGCATTGTCATTTGCATAATAAGTCATGTACATAGTCTAATCATTTGCATAGCATAGCATCACAATTCATCTAGCAAGGGACCAAGTGTCATTCTTATCAGAAAGAGGCCCATCAAGGGGTTTTATTCAAGTTCAAGACCATCCAAGTAATCAAGAAATGAGTTGAAGCTTTGAGAAGTTTGAAGGTCAACCAGTGGATTTCTCTCCCAATCTTGGGGATATGTTGAAGATCATCAATGAGTGTGTGAGCCATGGAAGGTATACAAAGATCATGGAAGACCTAGAGGGTCATTTTGAAGATGAGTCAAGTCATTGGTGTGATTACAAGAGCTACATTTGAATACAGTCAACTAGGGTTTCATCTGGGTCAACCCCAGGTCAACCCTAGGTCAACTGATTGATTGAAGGGCATCAAGGCCTACTTGGAGGAGGTGGAATTCATGAATTGATATGTTTATACATGTGTGGTGTTGTGCCAAGGATAAATCAAAGAGAATCAAGAAGAAGAGGAGTTACTAAAGTAGGGTTTCAGTGTAAAAAATCCTAATTTAGGCCCAACTTCCAAGCCAGATAAGTCAAAATTCAAGTTTCAAATGAATTCTTGGTCAACATGAAACTTGTAGAGAATCCCAATAGCTTTAATTTGAGTGGTGGAAGTCTTCAAGAAGATTTGTGGAACTCAAGTTATAGTTCTTGCAAGTTATGGGTCATCAGAGGACATTGAAATTTATCTGTGAAAGTCACTTGACTTCCAAGCAACTTTTGCCCATCAAGGAATTTTCAAAAGGATTCTTGGCCAACATAAGAGTTGTATATCTTGATATTAGATTTAATTTGAGTACTATAAGTCCTCAAGAGGATTTGTAGAACTCAAGTTATGGTCTTGGCAACCCAGGGGTATTTTGGGAAAGTTGAATTACAGGTCATTTTTCAACATAGGTCCAAATCTCCATCTTCCACTCCTCAAATGAAACAATGTTCAACATGATATGTGTTCAAAATGATGTTTTTAGGCTAGATAAGAGGTCATGAGAGTTTGGAATGGCTTGTTTCACAAAATCATAAAAATGGCCTAAAATGAAGGTATATTTTAAATGAATCAAAGTTGGAAATTGGGGTTTTTGACCTACACAACCAAATCAAGGCATATGACATACCAATTTGATTGTAAAAAGCATTTTGAGAACATTGACATTGCTACAATTTTGAATTGAGGATTATTTTTAGGACTTGCTTTGTAAATGTCTTACTTGAATCATAAGGCACCATTGCAAAACCACTTGGCAAGGCAAATACAAGGCTCCTTTCCACCCATACACCTCCAATATCTCATTTGGAGAGATTTCAAACTCAGAAAAAGTGCATTGCAAGTTAGGAGCATGAGATGATAAGTGCATATCATAAGAAGAGAATTTCATGACATGAGAAGTTGATTTTCTCATTGGATCAATCTAGATCTTTCTAGAGTCCTCCAACACACTCTATATAAGATTCAGAAGAGGTACAGAGAAAGAGTTGGAGAGAATTGGGAGAGATTGTTGAGATTGCCATTTGAAACTTCCATGTGCAATTCAGAATCGGTTACAAGCTTTCACACCCTTTCAATCCAAAATTTTGATTGCATTCACTTCCATTGATACTAGTGAGTGTTTCCAGATTAAATTCCAAGCAAATTGGTGGAGAAATCGTGTTCTTGAAGTTGAAGATCTTCATCTGCAACTCATTATCGGGTTCCAAGATTCAAGAGGTTTCAACCATTTCTTTTGCATACAGAAGTAAGATTGTGACTCATTGAAGGTGTACTGAAGTTCTCAAAGCTTGATTTGAAGATTTCATACCTCTGTTCATCTCAAATTTGCTGGTATGTAAACTTCAATCCACAACTTGATTTAGGTAGTTTCCATTGGTTTTGATTAGTTAGATTCATTGTAGATGATCATGTGGAGCTTTCTGGTAGCTTTAAGATTGATTTAGATGCAATTAGTTGTGAGGCACCATTTCTGTTCAGGCAAGTATCTTGTTGTTCTTGATGGTATAACCTTAGATTAATGGTTAGAAATGATCAGTGTGAAGTGGGGAAGAGATTGAGCCACTCAATTTCAAGATTGGTGAGTTTTGATCATGGACCAATTTCTGAAGTTTGAATCGTGTTTGGAGCTAGGATTAGTTTCAAGGTGTTTGGTTACCATAGATGAATTCCTGGTGAAATTTGGAGCATGTTAGGGTTTTGAATTTTTGCATTTGATGGAGATTTGATGAGATACGATGGGAGGAAGAGGAAGCTTCAAGCTCTGTTTCAATGGCTTGTTTCCCTCCATTCTTGTTTCAAAGGTTGAAGACGAGTCAGGCACCCTTGGATCCACACAAGACTTTTGACCAAAATGAAATCCAACGGCTGTGAGTGGTTCTCAATTTGTGAAGGATGAGTCTGAGAGATGGAACGCACCGTTTCATTTAAAACGTGGCATTGGGCTTATGTGATAACTGATATCCACACCCCTTATTCAAGGCCCACTAGGAAATGCACGTGTTTTCATTGCTTCTTGCACCGTGGTTTTTTCCATTTTCCTTTATATTTTTCATTTTATTTTCTGAATAATACTAGGCTTAAGCGCGCTTGCTAGCCACACCCCCTTTTGGGCCCAGTTATTTAAGTGCATTGCTTTTGATTGCTATTTGACACACATCTTTGTCATTTTCTCATATTTTTCTTTATTTTCACATATTTCTTTTAATACTTTGAAAATTCATAATAAATTCAAAATTAGGTCTTTTTGCATGGGAGTTTTTTCTCCATTCTCATAATTGTCTCAAGAAAATTATAGAAAAATAAAATTATTATTTTAGTCATTTTTCTATTTCTGGTGATTTTTTACATTTAGTTGCTTTTATTGCATTTTATTTTGTATATCCATTTTTCTGAATTTTGTTTAGCCATTTTATTTTACATTTTGATTAGAGTATTAGGTTCCCCTTGGAATTTTATCACATTTCTGTGATTTAATTTATTTGGTTTTGAACATCAAACATTAAGTGTGCTAGAATTAGGGTTTCAACTTGACATAGGTGCATTCAACACATAGTTCTTGGGTTTTTAGTTTGATCTAGGCGTTGGGGTTTATGTAGGGTAAAGGGTACATAGTTAGGGTCCCTTAGAAATTAATCTAGGATTTTATGATGAGTTTTTCCATTTTATTTGATTTTTGCAAGTTGATTGATATTGGTGTGTTTCCCTCTTGGGAAATTGTTTGTTTGCTGGGTTTTGGGCATTTCCATTGGGTGATTAAGCTTGTGCTTGGCTTGAGGAGTATGTGAAGACTTTGAGGATGATTGAAGACAAATGATAATGCTTGGAGCTTGAAGTTGTTTGTGCTTGAAGATTGCTTGATGAAGACTTAGGAGATAGGAGATATAGGGAGAGCTCTAGAGTAGACTGATTTCTTCTGTCAAACATAGAGAGCTTCTGGTGCCTCTATTCCATCCTATGACACAAGGTCCCCTAAAATAAGTTCCATCTCTCCTTAGGAGGGATGTAGAGCATGCTTTGACTGGGTAGAACCTTGAGGATACCTGTCCCTTGCAGTGTTAAGATCTTAGTGATTTCCTTGGGTTTTCACTAAGCCTCTTAACATCCCAACTCCCTCTATCAGTTGATCCTCTCCTGTGAGTGTCTGCATTGAGATTGTGAGCCTATTGAGGATGAAGTTCATTGAAGATTAGAAAAGATGAAACTTATTCCTGTCAAAGATGGTTAACTGTGAGCTAGGGTTTTGCTGATGATTGAAGCTGTCTGTGCTTGCTAAAGTTGAAGATTATTGGCGATAAGAGCTTATCTGAAGCTTGAATATCATTGGAAAGTGAAGATAGGATCTTGCCCAAAGATGTTACTGTCAATCTTTTGCTGTTTATCAACTGTAGCTGCCAGAGCTGGTGCTGTTTGAACTGCTTTCTGTAGAAGCTGGTGTGGCTATCTGAGCTAGTGTTGGGTGTGATTTTCTTTGCTGTATTGTCTGTTGGTTTTCCCTTGGGTTTGAAGTGAAGCTGTTTCACTTTGCCTATTGTTTGTTGTTGCATCTCATGCATAATTATTGTTTACTGTATATCTGCTGTTTCTTTTCCGTTTATCCCCTAGGACCTCTGATTTCCTCTGCGCAGGAGGGAATTATGATAGACATTAGGTGTTAACCCATGCATGACAACATTAGGATAGTTTTGATTCCCCTTTCAAACCCTAGGTTTTTAGAGTTTCTTTCTCTTCTATCTCAGAACAATTCAAAACACAGTAATAAGGATAGTCGATGTCGTACGCTACGAGCCTTAAGCTATTTGAGAAGGGTTGCTGGAGGGTCACTCTTCAGTAATCTGATTGCTTAGTGTGTTACCCTTAGGGTGACATACGACGCAGTCACTCTCAAATCATAGTCTCTAGTGCGTCAGAGATTGCAAACATCATAAAAAACAGTTCTTGCGTAAAAAACTGAAAACAAACATCAAAATGTCATTTTTGTCCGCTTGGACCTTTAATCAGAAAAACCACTTTCATAAGGAGATAAAAAACAGTGAGACAAGCTTGTGTCTTCCGTAGCCCGAACTACGTTTGCTTTGATATTTCATGCTGTATGAAAGTACGTAGGCATAGGATGCCATATCCTAGCGAGCAACCTTCCCCTCCTTTCCCGTAGGTAGGTGAACTACGTTGACTCTGATTTCTCGTTTCAGATGGGAATACGTAGGCATAAAGTGCGATACTTTGCCGAGTCATTTTCTTTTCCTTTTTAACCCTTGACCCTTAGTGTAGATACAATAACAATCACTTAGCTAGAAAACAAGCGTGGATCCCATCGAGTACGACGGACGTGAGGGGTGCTAATACCTTCCCCTTTTGTAACCGACTCCCGAATCCAGGATTTGGTTGCGATGACCATTCCTTTCCCGTCTTTGCATTAGGTTTACTTCGAGCGTTTCCTTTCCCTCCTTTGGGATAAATAACGCACGGTGGCGACTCTTCTGTTCAGCCGACACCGATTTTCGCAGTAGCAACACTCGCCTTCAAGCATATGTTAAATAAACAGGCATCGAACCCGAACGCCGGCTCAACCAAAAGTTGAGAAGAACATTTGATCTCGCCATCAGGCATCTGTTAAACAAACAGGCATCGAACCCGAAGGTCGGCTCAACCCATAGTAGAAAAGAACATTTGACCTCACCGTCAGGTATCTGTTAAACAAACAGGCATCGAACCCGAAGGCCGGCTCAACACGAAGTTGAGAGGACCTTTGACGTCTCCGTCAGGCATATGCTAAACAAACAGGCATCGATCCAGAAGGGCGGAAAAACCCGAAGTTGAGAAGAACATCTGACCTCCCCGTCAGGCATCTGTTTAACAAACATGCATCGAACCCAAAGGCTGGCTCGACCTAAAGTTGAGAAGAACATCTAACCTCACCGTGAGGCATCTGTTAAACAAACAGGCATCGAACCCGAAGGCCGGCTCAACCCGAAGTTGAGAAGAACATCTGACCTCGCTGTCAGGCATCTGTTAAATAAACATGCATCGAATTTGATGGCCAGCTCAACCCAAAGTTGATAGGAACATTTGACCTCGCTGTCACGCATATGTTAAACAAACAGGCATCGAACCCGAAGGCCGGCTCAACAAGAAGTTGAGAGGAACATTTGACCTCGCCGTCAGGCATCTGATAAACAAACAGGCTTCGAACCCGAAGGGCGGCTCAACACGAAGTTGAGAAGTATATCTGACCTCGCCGTCAGGGATCTGTTAAACAAACAGGCATCGAACCCGGAGGCCGGCTCAACCCAAAGTTGAGAAGAACATCTAACCATGTTGTCAGGCATCTGTTAAACAAACAGGCATCGAGATTGATGGTCGGCTCATCCCGAAGTGTAGAAGAATATATGACCTTGTTGTTAGACATCAGTTAAACAAACAGGAATCGAACCCGAAGTCCGGCTCAAACCGAAGGTGAGAAGAACATCTGACCTCGTTGCCAGGCATCTGTTAAACAAATAGGCATCGAACATGAAGTCTCGCTCAACACGAATTTGAGAGCAACATCTGACCTTGCCGTTAGGCATCTGTTAAATAAATAGGCATCACACCCCAAGGTCGGCTCAACAGGAAGTTGAGAGGAACATTTGACCTCGCCGTCAGGCATTTGTTAAACAAACAGGCATCGAACCTGTAGGGCGGCTCAACCCGAAGTTGAGAAGACCATATGACGTCGCTGTCAGGCATCTGTTAAACAAACAGGCATTGAACCCGAAGACTGGCTCAACACGAAGTTCATAGGAATATCTGACATCGCCGTAAGGCATCTGTTAAACAAATAGGCATCGAACACGAAGTCCCTCTCAACACGAAGTTGAGAGCAACGTCTGACCTCACTGCCAGACATTTGTTAAACAAACGGGCATCGAACCCGAAGGCTGGCTAAACACGAAGTTGAGAGGAACATCTGACCTCGCCTTCAAGCATATGTTAAATAAACCGGCATCGAACCCGAACGCCGGCTCAACCAAAAGTTGAGAAGAACGTTTGATCTCGCCGTCAGGCATCTGTTAAACAAACAGGCATCGAACCCAGAGGACGACTCAACCCTAAGTTGAAAAGAACATTTGACCTCACCGTCAGGTATCTGTTAAACAAACAGGCGTCGAACCCGAAGGCCGGCTCAACACGAAGTTGAGAGGAACCTTTGACGTCTCCGTCAGGCATATGCTAAACAAACAGGCATCGAACCAGAAGGGCGGAAAAACTAGAAGTTGAGAAGAACATCTGACCTCGCCGTCAGGCATCTGTTAAACAAACATGCATCAAACCCGAAGGCTGGCTCAACCCAAAGTTGAGAAGAACATCAAACCTCACCGTGAGGCATCTGTTAAACAAATAAGCATCGAACCCGAAGGTCGGCTCAACACGAAGTTAAGAAGAACATCTGACCTCGCTGTCAGGCATCTGTTAAATAAACAGGCATCGAATTTGATGGCCAGCTCAACCCGAAGTTGATAAGAACATTAGACCTCGCCGTCACGCATATGTTAAACAAACAGGCATTGAACTCGAAGGCCGGCTCAACAAGATGTTGAGAGGAATATTTGACCTCGCCGTCAGGCATCTGTTAATCAAACAGGCATCGAACCCAAAGGGCGGCTCAACACGAAGTTGAGAAGTATATCTGACCTCGCCGTCAAGGATCTGTTAAACAAACAGGCATCGAACGCGGAGGCCGGCTCAACCCGAAGTTGAGAAGAATATCTAACCTTGTAGTCAGGCATCTATTAAACAAATAGGCATCGAGATTGATGGTCGGCTCATCCCGAAGTGTAGAAGAACATCTGACCTCGTTGTCAGACATCAGTTAAACAAACAGGAATCGAACTCGAAGGCCGGCTCAAACCGAAGGTGAGAAGAACATCTGACCTCGTTGCCAGGCATCTGTTAAACAAATAGGTATCGAACACGAAGTCTCACTCAACAGGAAGTTGAGAGAAACATCTGACCTTGCAGTCAGGCATCTTTTAAACAAACAGGCATCTTTTAAACAAACAGGCATCAAACCCCAAGGCCGGCTCAACAGGAACTTGAGAGGAACATTTGACCTCGCCGTCAGGCATTTGTTAAACAAACATACATCGATCCCGTAGGGCGGCTTAACCCGAAGTTGAGAAGACCATATGACGTCGTTGTCAGGCATCTGTTAAACAAACAGGCATCGAACCCGAAGGCCGTCTCAACACGAAGTTCATAGGAATATCTGACCTCGCCATAAGGCATCTGTTAAACAAATAGGCATCGAACACGAAGTGCCGCTCAACACAAATTCGAGAGCAACATTTGTCCTCACCGCCAGGCATTTGTTAAACAAACGGGCATCGAAACCGAAGGCCGGATAAACACGAAGTTGAGAGGAACATTAGACCTCGCCGTCAAACATATGTTAAATAAACACGCATCGAACCCAAAGGCCGACTCAACCAAAAGTTGAGAAGAACATTTGATCTCCCCGTCAGGCATCTGTTAAACAAACATGCATCGAACATGAAGGTCGGCTCAACCCGAAGTTGAAAAGTACATTTTAACTCACCATCAAGTATCTGTTAAACAAACAGGCATCGAACCGGAAGGGAGGCTAAAGCCGAAGTTGAAAAGAACTTCTGACCTCGCCGTCAGGCATCTAGTAAACAAACATGCATCAAACCAGAAGACCGGCTCAACCCAAAGTTGAGAAGAACATATATCCTCGCCGTCAGGCATCTGTTAAACAAATAGGCATCGAACACGAAGTCTCGCTTAACAGGAAGTTGAGAGAAACATCTGACCTTGCCTTCAGGCATCTGTTAAACAAACAGGCATCGAATCCCAAGGCCGGCTCAACAGGAAGTTGAGAGGAACATTTGACCTTGCCGTCAGGCATTTGTTAAACTAACATACATCGAACCCGTAGGGAGGCTCAACCCGAAGTTGAGAAGACCACATGACGTCGCTGTCAGGCATCTGTTAAACAAACATGCACCAAACCCGAAGGCCGGCTCAACACGAAGTTCATAGGAATATTTAAACTCGCCGTAAGGCATCTGTTAAACAAATAGGCATCGAACACGAAGTGCCGCTCAACACAAATTTGAGAGCAACATTTGTCCTCACCGCCAGGCATTTGTTAAACAAACGGGCATCGAAACCGAAGGCCGGCTAAACACGAAGTTGAGAGGAACATCAGACCTCGCCGTCAAACATATGTTAAATAAACACGCATCGAACCCGAAGGCCAGCTCAACCAAAAGTTGAGAAGAATATTTGATCTCGCCGTCAGGCATCTGTTAAACAAACATGCATCGAACCCGAAGGTCGGCTCAACCCGAAGTTGAAAAGAACATTTGAACTCACCATCAAGTATCTGTTAAACAAATAGGCATCGAACCCGAAGGCCGGCTCAACACGAAGTTGAGAGGAACATTTGACGTCTCCGTCAAGCTTCTGTCAAACAAACAGGCATCGAACCAGAAGGGCGGCTAAACCCGAAGTTGAGAAGAACATCTGACCTCGCCGTCAGGCATCTAGTAAACAAACATGCATCAAACCAGAAGGCCGGCTCAACCCAAAGTTGAGAAGAACATATATCCTCGCCGTCAGGCATCTGTTAAACAAACAGGCATCGAACCTGAAGTGTCGCTCAAGACGAAGTTGAGAGCAACATATGACATCGCCGTCAGGCATCTGTTAAAGAAAACAGCCATCGAACCCCTAGGCCGGCTTAATAGGAAGTTGAGAGGAACATTTGACCTTGCCGTCAGGCATTTGTTAAACAAACAGGCATCGAACCCGTAGGGCGGCTCAAGCCGAAGTTGAGAAGACCATATGACGTCGCTGTCAGGCTTCTGTTAAACAAACAGGTATCGAACCCGAAGGCCGGCTCAACACGAAGTTGAAAAGAACATTTGACCTCACCGTCAGGTATCTGTTAAACAAACAGGCATCGAACCCGAAGGCCGGCTCAACACGAAGTTGAGAGGAACCTTTGACGTCTCCGTCAGGCATATGCTAAACAAACAGGCATCGAACCAGAAGGGCGGCAAAACTCGAAGGTGAGAAGAACATCGGACCTCGCCGTCAGGCATCTGTTAAACAAACATGCATCAAACCCGAAGGCTGGCTCAACCCTATGTTGAGAAGAACATCTAACCTCACCGTGAGGCATCTGTTAAACAAATAGGCATCGAACCCGAAGGCCGGCTCAACACGAAGTTAAGAAGAACATCTGACCTCGCTGTCAGGCATCTGTTAAATAAACAGGCATCGAATTTGATGGCCAGCTCAACCCGAAGTTGATAAGAACATTAGACCTCGCCGTCACGCATATGTTAAACAAACAAGCATTGAACCCGAAGGCCTGCTCAACAAGATGTTGAGAGGAATATTTGACCTCACCGTCAGGCATCTGTTAATCAAACAGGCATCGAACCCAAAGGGCGGCTCAACACGAAGTTGAGAAGTATATCTGACCTCGCCGTCAGGGATCTGTTAAACAAACAGGCATCGAACACGGAGGCCGGCTCAACCCGAAGTTGAGAAGAATATCTAACCTTGTAGTCAGGCATCTATTAAACAAACAGGCATCGAGATTGATGGTCGGCTCATCCCGAAGTGTAGAAGAACATCTGACCTCGTTGTCAGACATCAGTTAAACAAAGGAATCAAACCCGAAGGCCGGCTCAAAATGAAGGTGAGAAGAACATCTGACCTCGTTGCCAGGCATCTGTTAAACAAATAGGCATCGAACACGAAGTCTCACTCAACAGGAAGTTGAGAGAAACATCTGACCTTGCCGTCAGGCATCTGTTAAACAAACAGGCATCAAACCCCAAGGCCGGCTCAACAGGAAGTTGAGAGGAACATTTGACCTTGCCGTCAGGCATTTGTTAAACAAACATACATCGATCCCGTAGGGCGGCTTAACCCGAAGTTGAGAAGACCATATGACGTCGTTGTCAGGCATCTGTTAAACAAACAGGCATCGAACCCGAAGGCCGGCTCAACACGAAGTTCATAGGAATATCTGACCTCGCCGTAAGGCATCTGTTAAACAAATAGGCATCGAACACGAAGTGCCGCTCAACACGAATTTGAGAGCAACATTTGTCCTCACCGCCAGGCATTTGTTAAACAAACGGGCATCGAAACCGAAGGCCGACTCAACCAAAAGTTGAGAAGAACATTTGATCTCCCCGTCAGGCATCTGTTAAACAAACATGCATCGAACCCGAAGGTCGGCTCAACCCGAAGTTGAAAAGTACATTTGAACTCACCATCAAGTATCTGTTAAACAAACAGGCATCGAACCCGAAGGCCGGCTCAACACGAAGTTGAGAGGAACATTTGACGTCTCCGTCAGGCATCTATTAAACAAACAGGCATCGAACCAGAAGGGCGGCTAAAGCCGAAGTTGAGAAGAACATCTGACCTCGCCGTCAGGCATCTAGTAAACAAACATGTATCAAACCAGAAGGCCGACTCAACCCAAAGTTGAGAAGAACATATATCCTCGCCGTCAGGCATCTGTTAAACAAATAGGCATCGAAAACGAAGTCTCGCTCAACAAGAAGTTGAGAGAAACATCTGACCTTGCTGTCAAGCATCTGTTAAACAAACAGGCATCGAACCCCAAGGCCGGCTCAACAGGAAGTTGAGAGGAACATTTGACCTCGCCGTCAGGCATTTGTTAAACTAACATACATCGAACCCGTAGGGCGGCTCAACCCGAAGTTGAGAAGACCACATGACGTCGCTGTCAGGCATCTGTTAAACAAACATGCATCAAACCCGAAGGCCGGCTCAACACGAAGTTCATAGGAATATCTAAACTCGCCGTAAGGCATTTGTTAAACAAATAGGCATCGAACACGAAGTGCCGCTAAACACAAATTTGAGAGCAACATTTGTCCTCACCGCCAGGCATTTGTTAAACAAACGGGCATCGAAACCGAAGGCCGGCTAAACACGAAGTTGAGAGGAACATCAGACCTCGCCGTCAAACATATGTTAAATAAACACGCATCGAACCCGAAGGCCAGCTCAACCAAAAGTTGAGAAGAATATTTGATCTCGCCGTCAGGCATCTGTTAAACAAACATGCATCGAACCCGAAGGTCGGCTCAACCAGAAGTTGAAAAGAACATTTGAACTCACCATCAAGTATCTGTTAAACAAACAGGCATCGAACCCGAAGGCCGGCTCAACACGAAGTTGAGAGGAACATTTGACGTCTCCGTCAAGCTTCTGTCAAACAAACAGGCATCGAACCAGAAGGGCGGCTAAACCCGAAGTTGAGAAGAACATCTGACCTCGCCGTCAGGCATCTAGTAAACAAACATGCATCAAACCAGAAGGCCGGCTCAACCCAAAGTTGAGAAGAACATATATCCTCGCCGTCAGGCATCTGTTAAACAAACAGGCATCGAACCTGAAGTGTCGCTCAAGACGAAGTTGAGAGCAACATCTGACATCGCCGTCAGGCATCTGTTAAAGAAAACAGCCATCGAACCCCTAGGCCGGCTTAATAGGAAGTTGAGAGGAACATTTGACCTTGCCGTCAGGAATTTGTTAAACAAACAGGCATCGAACCCGTAGGGCGGCTCAAGCCGAAGTTGAGAAGACCATATGACGTCGCTGTCAGGCTTCTGTTAAACAAATAGGTATTGCACCCGAAGGCCGGCTCAACACGAAGTTAAAAAGAACATTTGACCTCACCGTCAGGTATCTGTTAAACAAACAGGCATCGAACCCGAAGGCCGGCTCAACACGAAGTTGAGAGGAACCTTTGACGTCTCCGTCAGGCATATGCTAAACAAACAGGCATCGAACCAGAAGGGCGGCAAAACTCGAAGGTGACAAGAACATCTGACCTCGCCGTCAGGCATCTGTTAAACAAACATGCATCAAACCCGAAGGCTGGCTCAACCCTATGTTGAGAAGAACATCTAACCTCACTGTGAGGCATCTGTTAAACAAATAGGCATCGAACCCGAAGGCCGACTCAACACGAAGTTAAGAAGAACATCTGACCTCGCTGTCAGGCATCTGTTAAATAAACAGGCATCAAATTTGATGGCCAGCTCAACCCAAAGTTGATAAGAACATTAGACCTCGCCGTCACGCATATGTTAAACAAACAAGCATTGAACCCGAAGGCCGGCTCAACAAGATGTTGAGAGGAATATTTGACCTCACCGTCAAGCATCTGTTAATCAAACAGGCATCGAACCCAAAGGGCGGCTCAACATGAAGTTGAGAAGTATATCTGACCTCGCCGTCAGGGATCTGTTAAACAAACAGACATCGAACGCGGAGGCCGGCTCAACCCGAAGTTGAGAAGAATATCTAACCTTGTAGTCAGGCATCTATTAAACAAACAGGCATCAAGATTGATGGTCGGCTCATCCCGAAGTGTAGAAGAACATCTGACCTCGTTGTCAGACATCAGTTAAACAAACAGGAATCAAACCCGAAGGCCGGCTCAAAATGAAGGTGAGAAGAACATCTGACCTCGTTGCCAGGCATCTGTTAAACAAATAGGCATCGAACACGAAGTCTCAATCAACAGGAAGTTGAGAGAAACATCTGACCTTGCCGTCAGGCATCTGGTAAACAAACAGGCATCAAACCCCAAGGCCGGCTCAACAGGAAGTTGAGAGGAACATTTGACCTTGCCGTCAGGCATTTGTTAAACAAACATACATCGATCCCGTAGGGCGGCTCAACCCGAAGTTGAGAAGACCACATGACGTCGCTGTCAGGCATCTGTTAAACAAACATGCATCGAACCCGAAGGCCGGCTCAACACGAAGTTCATAGGAATATCTAAACTCGCCGTAAGGCATCTGTTAAACAAATAGGCATCGAACACGAAGTGCCGCTCAACACAAATTTGAGAGCAACATTTGTCCTCACCGCCAGGCATTTGTTAAACAAACGGGCATCGAAACCGAAGGCCGGCTAAACACGAAGTTGAGAGGAACATTAGACCTCGCCGTCAAACATATGTTAAATAAACACGCATCGAACCCGAAGGCCAGCTCAACCAAAAGTTGAGAAGAATATTTGATCTCGCCGTCAGGCATATGTTAAACAAACATGCATCGAACCCGAAGGTCGGCTCAACCCGAAGTTGAAAAGAACATTTGAACTCACCATCAAGTATCTGTTAAACAAACAGGCATCGAACCCGAAGGCCGGCTCAACACGAAGTTGAGAGGAACATTTGACGTCTCCGTCAAGCATCTGTCAAACAAACAGGCATCGAACCAGAAGGGCGGCTAAACCCGAAGTTGAGAAGAACATCTGACCTCGCCGTCAGGCATCTAGTAAACAAACATGCATCAAACCAGAAGGCCGGCTCAACCCAAAGTTGAGAAGAACATATATCCTCGCCGTCAGGCATCTGTTAAACAAACAGGCATCGAACCTGAAGTGTCGCTTAACACGAAGTTGAGAGCAACATCTGACATCGCCATCAGGCATCTGTTAAAGAAAACAGCCATCGAACCCCTAGGCCGGCTTAATAGGAAGTTGAGAGGAACATTTGACCTTGCCGTCAGGCATTTGTTAAACAAACAGGCATCGAACCCGTAGGGAGGCTCAACCCGAAGTTGAGAAGACCATATGACGTCGCTGTCAGGCTTCTGTTAAACAAACAGGTATCGAACCCGAAGGCCGGGTCAACACGAAGTTGAAAAGAACATTTGACCTCACCGTCAGGTATCTGTTAAACAAACAGGCATCGAACCCGAAGGCCGGCTCAACACGAAGTTGAGAGGAACCTTTGACGTCTCCGTCAGGCATATGCTAAACAAACAGGCATCGAACCAGAAGGGCGGCAAAACTCGAAGGTGAGAAGAACATCTGACCTCGCCGTCAGGCATCTGTTAAACAAACATGCATCAAACCCGAAGGCTGGCTCAACCCAAAGTTGAGAAGAACATCTAACCTCACCGTGAGGCATCTGTTAAACAAATAGGCATCGAACCCGAAGGCCGGCTCAACACGAAGTTAAGAAGAACATCTGACCTCGCTGTCAGGCATCTGTTAAATAAACAGGCATCGAATTTGATGGCCAGCTCAACCCGAAGTTGATAAGAACATTACACCTCATTGTCAGACATCAGTTAAACAAACAGGAATCGAACCCGAAGGCCGGCTCAAACCGAAGGTGAGAAGAACATCTGACCTCGTTGCCAGGCATCTGTTAAACAAATAGGCATCGAACACGAAGTCTCACTCAACAGGAAGTTGAGAGAAACATCTGACCTTGCCGTCAGGCATCTGTTAAACAAACAGGCATCAAACCCCAAGGCCGGCTCAACTGGAAGTTGAGAGGAACATTTGACCTTGCCGTCAGGCATTTGTTAAACAAACATACATCGATCCCGTAGGGCGGCTTAACCCGAAGTTGAGAAGACCATATGACGTCGTTGTCAGGCATCTGTTAAACAAACAGGCATCGAACCCGAAGGCCGGCTCAACACGAAGTTCATAGGAATATCTGACCTCGCCGTAAGGCATCTGTTAAACAAATAGGCATCGAACACGAAGTGCCGCTCAACCCGAATTTGAGAGAAACATCTGTCCTCACCGCCAGGCATTTGTTAAACAAACGGGCATCGAAACCGAAGGCCGGATAAACACGAAGTTGAGAGGAACATTAGACCTCGCCGTCAAACATATGTTAAATAAACACCCATCGAACCCGAAGGACGACTCAACCAAAAGTTGAGAAGAACATTTGATCTCCCCGTCAGGCATCTGTTAAACAAACATGCATCGAAACCGAAGGTCGGCTCAACCCGAAGTTGAAAAGTACATTTGAACTCACCATCAAGTATCTGTTAAACAAACAGGCATCGAACCCGAAGGCCGGCCCAACACGAAGTTGAGAGGAACATTTGACGTCTCCGTCAGGCATCTATTAAACAAACAGGCATCGAACCAGAAGGGCGGCTAAAGCCGAAGTTGAGAAGAACATCTGACCTCGCCGTCAGGCATCTAGTAAACAAACATGTATCAAACCAGAAGGCCGACTCAACCCAAAGTTGAGAAGAACATATATCCTCGCCGTCAGGCATCTGTTAAACAAATAGGCATCGAACACGAAGTCTCGCTCAACAGGAAGTTGAGAGAAACATCTGACCTTGCCGTCAGGCATCTGTTAAACAAACAGGCATCGAACCCCAAGGCCGGCTCAAGAGGAAGTTGAGAGGAACATTTGACCTCGCCGTCAGGCATTTGTTAAACAAACATACATCGAACCCGTAGGGCGGCTCAACCCGAAGTTGAGAAGACCATATGACGTCGCTGTCAGGCATCTGTTAAACAAACATGCATCGAACCCAAAGGCCGGCTCAACACGAAGTTCATAGGAATATCTAAACTCGCCGTAAGGCATCTGTTAAACAAATAGGCATCGAACACGAAGTGCCGCTCAACACAAATTTGAGAGCAACATCTGTCCTCACCGCCAGGCATTTGTTAAACAAACGGGCATCGAAATCGAAGGCCGGCTAAACACGAAGTTGAGAGGAACATCAGACCTCGCCGTCAAACATATGTTAAATAAACACGCATCGAACCCGAAGGCCAGCTCAACCAAAAGTTGAGAAGAACATTTGATCTCGCCGTCAGGCATCTGTTAAACAAACATGCATCGAACCCGAAGGTCGGCTCAACCCGAAGTTGAAAAGAACATTTGAACTCACCATCAAGTATCTGTTAAATAAACAGGCATCGAACCCGAAGGCCGGATCAACACGAAGTTGAGAGGAACATTTGAAGTCTCCGTCAAGCATCTGTCAAACAAACAGGCATTGA
Organism: Lathyrus sativus; assembly: GCA_963859935.3. Taxonomy (NCBI): domain Eukaryota; kingdom Viridiplantae; phylum Streptophyta; class Magnoliopsida; order Fabales; family Fabaceae; genus Lathyrus; species Lathyrus sativus. Next base: position 435,410,142 of record OZ012735.1, read on the forward strand.
ACCAGAAGGGCGGCTAAACCCGAAGTTGAGAAGAACATCTGACCTCGCTGTCAGGCATCTAGTAAACAAACATGCCTCAAACCAGAAGGTCGGCTCAACCCAAAGTTGAGAAGAAAATATATCTTCGCCGTCAGGCATCTGTTAAACAAACAGGCATCGAACCCGAAGTGTCGCTCAACACGAAGTTGAGAGCAACATCTGACATCGCCGTCAGGCATCTGTTAATCAAACAGCCATCGAACCCCTAGGCCGGCTTAATAGGAAGTTGAGAGGAACATTTGACCTTGCCGTCAGGCATTTGTTAAACAAACAGGCATCGAACCCGTAGGGCGACTCAACCCGAAGTTGAGAAGACCATATGACGTCGCTGTCAGGCTTCAGTTAAACAAACAGGTATCGAACCCGAAGGCCGGCTCAACACGAAGTTCATAGGAATATCTGACCTCGCCGTAAGGCATCTGTTAAACAAATAGGCATCAAACACAAAGTCCAGCTCAACACGAAGTTGAGAGTAACGTTTGACCTCACTGCCAGGCATTTGTTAAATAAACGGGCATCGAACCCGAAGGCCGGCTAAACACGAAGTTCATAGGAACATCTGACCTCGCATTCAAGCATATGTTAAATAAACAGGCATCGAACCGGAACGCCGGCTCAACCAAAAGTTGAGAAGAACATTTGATCTCGCCGTCAGGCATCTGTTAAACAAACAGGCATCAAACCCGAAGGCCGGCTCAACAAGATGTTGAGAGGAACATTTGACCTCGCCGTCAGGCATCTGTTAAACAAAAAGGCATCGAACCCAATGGGCGGCTCAACACGAAGTTGAGAAGTATATCTGACCTCGCCGTCACGGATTTCTTAAACAAACAAGCATCGAACGCGGAGGTCGTCTCAACCCGAAGTTGAGAAGAATATATAACCTTGTAGTCAGGCATGTGTTAAACAAACAGGCATCGAGATTGATGGTCGGCTCATCCCGAAGTGTAGAAGAACATCTGACCTCGTTGTCAGACATCAGTTAAACAAACAGGAATCGAACCCGAAGGCCGGCTCAAACCGAAGGTGAGAAGAACATCTGACCTCGCCTTCAAGCATATGTTAAATAAACAGGCATCGAACCTGAACGCCGGCTCAACCAAAAGTTGAGAAGAACATTTGATCTCACCGTCAGGCATCTGTTAGACAAACAGGCATCGAACCCGAAGGTCGGCTCAACTTGAGGTTAAAAAGAACATTTGACCTCACTGTCAGGTATCAGTTAAACAAACAGGCATCGAACTAGAAGGGCGACAAAACCCGACGTTGAGAAGAACATCTGACCTCGCCGTGAGGCATCTGTTAAACAAACATGCATCAAACCCGAAGGCTGGCTCAACCCAAAGTTGAGAAGAACATCTAACCTCGCCGTCAGGCATCTGTTAAACAAACAGGCATCGAACCCGATGTCTCACTCAACACGAAGTTGAGAGCAACATCTGACATCGCCGTCAGGCATTTGTTAAAAAAACAGGCATCGAACCCCTAGGCCGGCTCAACAGGAAGTTGAGAGGAACATTTGACCTTGCCGTCAGGCATTTGTTAAACAAACAGGCATCGAACCCGTAGGGAAGCTCAACCCGAAGTTGAGAAGACCATATGACGTCGCTGTCAGGCATCTGTTAAACAAACAGGTATCGAACCCGAAGGTCGGCTCAACACGAAGTTCATAGGAATATCTGACCTCGCCGTAAGGCATCTGTTAAACAAATAGGCATCAAACACGAAGTCCCGCTCAACACGAAGTTGAGAGTAACGTTTGACCTCACCTCCAGGAATTTGTTAAATAAACGGGCATCGAACCCGAAGGCAGGCTAAACACGAAGTTGAGAGGAACATCTGACCTCGCCTTCAAACATATGTTAAATAAACAGGCATCGAACCCGAACACTGGCTCAACCATAAGTTGAGAAGAACATTTGATCTCGCCGTCAGGCATCTGTTAAACAAACAGGCATCAAACCCGAAGGCCGGCTCAACATGATGTTGAGAGGAACATTTGACCTCACCGTCAGGCATCTGTTAAACAAACAGGCATCGAACCGAAAGGGCGGCTCAACACGAAGTTGAGAAGTATATCTGACCTCGCCGTCAGGGATCTGTTAAACAAACAGGCATCGAACGCGGAGGTCGGCTCAACCCGAAGTTGAGAAGAATATCTAACCTTGTAGCCAGGCATCTATTAAACAAGCAGGCATCGAGATTGATGGTCGGCTCATCCCGAAGTGTAAAAGAACATCTGACCTAGTTGTCAGACATCAGTTAAACAAACAGGAATCGAACCCAAAGGCCGGCTCAAACTGAAGGTGAGAAGAACATCTGACCTCACCTTCAAGCATATGTTAAATAAACAGGCATCGAACTCGAACGCCAGCTCATCCAAAAGTTGAGAAGAACATTTGATCTCGCCGTCAGGCATCTGTTAAACAAACATGCAACGAACCCGAAGGTCGGCTCAACCCGAATTTGAAAAGAACATTTGAACTCAACATCAGGTATCTGTTAAAGAAACAGGCATCGAACCCAAAGGCCGGCTCAAACCGAAGGTGAGAAGAACATCTGACCTCGTTGCCAGGCATCTGTTAAATAAATAGGCATCGAACACGAAGTCTCGCTCAACAGGAAGTTGAGAGAAACATCTGACCTTGCCGTCAGGCATCTGTTAAACAAACAGGCATCGAACCCCAAGGCCGGCTCAACAGGAAGTTGAGAGGAACATTTGACCTCGCCGTCAGGCATTTGTTAAACAAACATACATCGAACCTGTAGGGCAGCTCAATCCGAAGTTGAGAAGACCATATGACGTTGCTGTCAGGCATCTGTTAAACAAACAGGCATCGAAACCGAAGGCCGGCTCAGCACGAAGTTCATAGGAATATCTGACCTCGCCGTAAGGCATATGTTAAACAAATAGGCATCGAACACGAAGTGCCGCTCAACACAAATTTGAGAGCAACATTTGTCCTCACCGCTAGGCATTTGTTAAACAAACGAGCAACGAAACCGAAGGCCGGATAAACACGAAGTTGAGAGGAACATCAGACCTCGCCGTCAAAGATATGTTAAATAAACACGCATCGAACCCGAAGGCTGGCTCAACCAAAAGTTGAGAAGAACATTTGATCTCGCCGTCAGGCATCTGTTAAACAAACATCCATCGAACCCGAAGGTCGGCTCAACCCGAAGTTGAAAAGAACATTTGAACACACCATCAGGTATCTGTTAAACAAACAGGCATCAAACCTGAAGGCCGGCTGAACACGAAGTTGAGAGGAATATTTGACGACTCCGTCAGGCATCTGTCAAACAAACTGGCATCGAACCAGAAGGGTCGCTAAACCCGAAGTTGAGAAGAACATCTGACCTCGCCATCAGGCATCTAGTAAACAAACATGCATCAAACCAGAAAGCCGGCTCAAACCAAAGTTGAGAAGAACATATATCCTCGCCGTCAGGCATCTGTTAAACAAACAGGCATCGAACCCGAAGTTTCGCTCAACACGAAGTTGAGAGCAACATCTGACATCGCCGTCAGGCATCTGTTAAACAAACAGCCATCGAACCCCTAGGTCGGCTTAATAGGAAGTTGAGAGGAACATTTGACCTTGTCGTCAGACATTTGTTAAACAAACAGGCATCGAACGCGTAGGGCGGCTCAACCCGAAGTTGAGAAGACCAAATGACGTCGCTGTCAGGCTTCTGTTAAACAAACAGGTATCGAACCCGAAGGCCGGCTCAACACGAAGTTCATAGGAATATCTGACCTCGTCTTAAGGCATCTGTTAAACAAATAGGCATCAAACACGAAGTCCATTTCAACACGAAGTTGAGAGCAACATTTGACCTCACTGTCAGAGCCCGAAGTCCTTCTCAACCCGTAGTTGAGAAAAACATTTGAACTAGCCGTCAGGCATCTGTTAAACAAACAGGCATCGAACCCGAAGGCTGGCACAACACGAAGTTGAAAGGAACATCTGACCTCGCTGTCAGGCACCAATTAAACAAACAGGCATCGAATCTAAAGGCTGGCACATGACGAAGTTGAGAGGAACATATGACCTCGTCGTCAGACATCTATTAAACAAACAGGCATCGAACTCGAAGGCCGGCTCAACACGAAGTTCATAGGATTATCTGACCTCGTTGTTAGGGATCTGTTAAACAAACGGCATCGAACACGAAGGTCTGCTCAACCCGAAGTTGAGAAGAACATCTGACCTCGCTGTTAGGCATATGTTAAATAAACAGGCATCGAATTTGATGGCCAGTCCAACACGAAGTTGATAAGAACATTAGACCTCGCCGTCAGGCATATGTTAAACAAACAGGCATCGAACCCGAAGGTCGGCTTAACAAGAAATTTAGAGGAACATTTGACCTTGCCATCAGGCATCTGTTAAATAAACAGGCATCGAACCCGAAGGGCGGCCCAACACGAAGTTGAGAAGTACATCAAACCTCGCCGTCAGGGACCTGTTAAACAAACAGACTTCGAACCCGGAGGCTGGCTCAACACGAAGTTCATAGGAATATCTGACCTCGCCGTAAGGCATCTGTTAAACAAATAGGCATCAAACACGAAGTCCTGCTCAACACGAAGTTGAGAGCAACGTTTGACCTCACCGCCAGGAATTTGTTAAATAAACGGGCATCGAACCCGAAGGCAGGCTAAACACGAAGTTGAGAGGAACATCTGACCTCGCCTTCAAACATATGTTAAATAAACAGGCATCGAACCCGAACACCGGCTCAACCAAAAGTTGAGAAGAACATTTGATCTCGCCGTCAGGCATCTGTTAAACAAACAGGCATCAAACCCGAAGGCCGGCTCAACATGATGTTGAGAGGAACATTTGACCTCGCCGTCAGGCATCTGTTAAACAAACAGGCATCGAACCGAAAGGGCGGCTCAACACGAAGTTGAGAAGTATATCTGACCTTGCCGTCAGGGATCCGTTAAACAAACAGGCATCGAACGCGGAGGTCGGCTCAACCCGAAGTTGAGAAGAACATCTAACCTTGTAACCAGGCATCTGTTAAACAAGCAGGCATCGAGATTGATGGTCGGCTCATCCCGAAGTGTAGAAGAACATTTGACCTAGTTGTCAGACATCAGTTAAACAAACAGGAATCGAACCCAAAGGCCGGCTCAAACCGAAGGTGAGAAGAACATCTGACCTCGCCTTCAAGCATATGTTAAATAAACAGGCATCTAACTCGAACGTCGGCTCATCCAAAAGTTGAGAAGAACATTTGATCTCGCCGTCAGGCATCTGTTAAACAAACATGCAACGAACCCGAAGGTCGGCTCAACCCGAATTTGAAAAGAACATTTGAACTCAACATCAGGTATCTGTTAAAGAAACAGGCATCGAACCCAAAGGCCGGCTCAAACCGAAGGTGAGAAGAACATCTGACCTCGTTGCCAGGCATCTGTTAAATAAATAGGCATCGAACACGAAGTCTCGCTCAACAGGAAGTTGAGAGAAACATCTGACCTTGCCGTCAGGCATCTGTTAAACAAACACGCATCGAACCCCAAGGCCGGCTCAACAGGAAGTTGAGAGGAACATTTGACCTCGCCGTCAGGCATTTGTTAAACAAACATACATCAAACCCGTAGGGCGGCTCAATCCGAAGTTGAGAAGACCATATGACGTTGCTGTCAGGCATCTGTTAAACAAACAGGCATCGAACCCGAAGGCCGACTCAACACGAAGTTCATAGGAATATCTGACCTCGCCGTAAGGCATCTGTTAAACAAATAGGCATCGAACACGAAGTGCCGCTCAACACAAATTTGAGAGCAACATCTGTCCTCACCGCTAGGCATTTGTTAAACAAACGAGCAACGAAACCGAAGGCCGGATAAACACGAAGTTGAGAGGAACATAACACCTCGCCGTCAAAGATATGTTAAATAAACACGCATCGAACCCGAAGGCCGGCTCAACCAAAGGTTGAGAAGAACATTTGATCTCGCCGTCAGGCATCTGTTAAACAAACATGCATCGAACCCAAAGGTCGGCTGAACCCGAAGTTGAAAAGAACATTTGAACTCACCATCAAGTATATCTTAAACAAACAGGCATCGAACCTGAAGGCCGGCTGAACACGAAGTTGAGAGGAACATTTGACGTCTCCGTCAGGCATCTGTCAAACAAACAGGCATCGAACCAGAAGGGCCGCTAAACCCAAAGTTGAGAAGAACATCTGACCTTGCCGTCAGGCATCTAGTAAACAAACATGCATCAAACCAGAAAGCCGGCTCAAACCAAAGTTGAGAAGAACATATATCCTCGCCGTCAGGCATCTGTTAAACAAACAGGCATCGAACCCGAAGTTTCGCTCAACACGAAGTTGAGAGCAACATCTGACATCGCCGTCAGGCATCTGTTAAACAAACAACCATCGAACCCCTAGGCCGGCTTAATAGGAAGTTGAGAGGAACATTTGACCTTGTCGTCAGGCATTTGTTAAACAAACAGGCATCGAACCCGTAGGGCGGCTCAACCCGAAGTTGAGAAGACCAAATGACGTCGCTGTCAGGCTTCTGTTAAACAAACAGGTATCGAACCCAAAGGCCGGCTCAACACGAAGTTCATAGGAATATCTGACCTCGTCGTAAGGCATCTGTTAAACAAATAGGCATCAAACACGAAGTCCATTTCAACACGAAGTTGAGAGCAACATTTGACCTCACTGCCAGAGCCCGAAGTCCGTCTCAACCCGTAGTTGAGAAAAACATTTGAACTAGCCGTCAGGCATCTGTTAAACAAACAGGCATCGAACCTGAAGGTTGGCACAACACGAAGTTGAAAGGAACATCTGACCTCGCTGTCAGGCACCAATTAAACAAACAGGCATCAAATCTAAAGGCTGGCACAAGACGAAGTTGAGAGGAACATATGACCTCGTTGTCAGACATCTATTAAACAAACAGGCATCGAACTCGAAGGTCGGCACAACACGAAGTTCATAGGATTATCTGACCTCGTTGTTAGGGATCTGTTAAACAAACGGCATCGAACACGAAGGTCTGCTCAACCCGAAGTTGAGAAGAACATCTGACCTAACTGTTAGGCATATGTTAAATAAACAGGCATCGAATTTGATGACCAGTCCAACACGAAGTTGATAAGAACATTAGACCTCGCCGTCAGGCATATGTTAAACAAACAGGCATCGAACCCGAAGGCCGGCTTAACATGAAATTTAGAGGAACATTTGACCTTGCCGTCAGGCATCTGTTAAATAAACAGGCATCGAACCCGAAGGGCGGCCCAACACGAAGTTGAGAAGTACATCTAACCTCGCCGTCAGGGACCTATTAAACAAACAGACATGGAACCCGGAGGCCGGCTCAACCCGAAGTTGAGAAGAACGTCTAACCTTGTTGTCAGGCATTTGTTAAACAAACAAGCATCAAGATTGATGGTCGACTCATCCTGATGTTGAGAAGAACATCTGACCTCGTTGTCAGACATTAGTTAAACAAACAGGAATCGAACCCGAAGGCCAGCTCAAACCGAAGGTGGGAAGAATATATGACCTTGCCGCCAGGCATCTGTTAAACAAATAGGCATCAAACACGAAGTCTCGCTCAACGCGAAGTTGAGAGCAACATCTGACCTCGTGGTTAAGCATCTGTTAAACAAACAGACATCGAACCCCAAGGCCGCTCAATAGGAAGTTGAGAGGAACATTTGACCTCGCCATTAGGCATTTGTTAAATAAACAGGCATCAAACTCAAAGGGCGGCTCAACCCAAAGTTGAGAAGACCATCTGACGTCGCTGTCAGGCATCTGTTAAACAAATAGGCATAGAACCCGAAGGACGGCTTAACACAAAGTTCATAAGAATATCTGACCTCGCCGTAAATCATCTGTTAAACAAATAGGAATCGAACACGAAGGCCAGCTCAAACCGAAGGTGGGAGGAATATATGACCTTGCCGCCAGGCATCTGTTAAACAAATAGGCATCAAACACGAAGTCTCGCTCAACACGAAGTTGAGAGCAACATCTGACCTCGTGGTTAAGCATCTGTTAAACAAACAGACATCGAACCCCAAGGCCGCTCAATAGGAAGTTGAGAGGAACATTTGACCTCGCCGTTAGGCATTTGTTAAATAAACAGGCATCAAACTCGAAGGGCGGCTCAACCCAAAGTTGAGAAGACCATCTGACGTCGCTGTCAGGCATCTGTTAAACAAATAGGCATAGAACCCGAAGGACGGCTTAACACAAAGTTCATAAGAATATCTGACCTCGCCGTAAATCATCTGTTAAACAAATAGGAATCGAACACGATGTCCCGCTTAACACGAAGTTGAGAGCAACATATGACGTTGCCGCCAGGAATTTGTTAAACAAACGGGCATCGAACCTGAAGGTCGGTTCAACACGAAGTTTAGAGGAACATCTGACCTCGCCGTCAATCATATGTTAAATAAACAAGCATCGAACCCGAAGGGCGGATCAACCAAAAGTTGAGAAGAACATTTGATCTCGCCGTCAGGCATCGAACCCGAAGGTCGGCTCAACCCGAAGTTGAGAAGAACATCTGACCTCCCCGTCACGCATTTGTTAAAGAAACAGGCATCGAACCCGAAGGCGGGCACAACACGAACTTTAGAAGAACATATAACCTCACCGTGAGGCATCTGTTAAACAAACAGGTAACGAGCCCGAAGGCTGTCTCAACCCGTAGTTGAGAAAAACATTTGAACTAGCCGTCAGGCATCTGTTACACAAACAGGCATCAAACCCGAAGGCTGGCAGAACACGAAGTTGAAAGGAACATCTAACCTCGCTGTCAGGCATCTATTAAACAAACAGGCATCGAACCTGAAGGCTGGCACAAGACGAAGTTGAGAGGAACATATGACCTCGTCGTCAGACATCTATTAAACAAACAGGCATTGAACCCGTAGGGCGGCTCAACCCGAAGTTGAGAAGACCAAATGACGTCGCTGTCAGGCTTCTGTTAAACAAACAGGTATCAAACCCGAAGGCCGGCTCAACACGAAGTTCATAGGAATATCTGACCTCATCGTAAGGCATCTGTTAAACAAATAGGCATCAAACACGAAGTCCATTTCAACACGAAGTTGAGAGCAACATTTGACCTCACTGCCAGAGCCCGAAGTCCGTCTCAACCCGTAGTTGAGAAAAACATTTGAACTAGCCGTCAGACATCTGTTAAACAAACAGGCATCGAACCCGAAGGCTGGCACAACACGAAGTTGAAAGGAACATCTGACCTCGCTATCAGGCACCAATTGAACAAACAGGCATCGAATCTAAAGGCTGGCACAAGACGAAGTTGAGAGGAACATATGACTTCGTTGTCAGACATCTATTAAACAAACAGGCATTGAACTCGAAGGCCGGCTCAACACGAAGTTCATAGGATTATCTGACCTCGTTGTTACGGATCTGTTAAATAAACGGCATCGAACACGAAGGTCTGCTCAACCCGAAGTTGAGAAGAACATCTGACCTCGCTGTTAGGCATATGTTAAATAAACAGGCATCAAATTTGATGGCCAGTCCAACACGAAGTTGATAAGAACATTAGACCTCGTCGTCAGGCATATGTTAAACAAACAGGCATCGAACCCGAAGGCCGGCTTAATAAGAAATTTAGAGGAACATTTGACCTTGTCGTCAGGAATCTGTTAAATAAACAGGCATCGAACCCGAAGGGCGGCCCAACACGAAGTTGAGAAGTACATCTAACCTCGCCGTCAGGGACCTGTTAAACAAACAGACATCGAACCCGGAGGCCGGCTCAACCCGAAGTTGAGAAGAACATTTAACCTTGTTGTCAGGCATCTGTTAAACAAACAAGCATCAAGATTGATGGTCGACTCATCCTGATGTTGAGAAGAACATCTGACCTCGTTGTCAGACATTAGTTAAACAAACAGGAATCGAACCCGAAGGCCAGCTCAAACCGAAGGTGGGAAGAATATATGACCTTGCCGCCAGGCATCTGTTAAACAAATAGGCATCAAACACGAAGTCTCGCTCAACGCGAAGTTGAGAGCAACATCTGACCTCGTGGTTAAGCATCTGTTAAACAAACAGACATCGAACCCCAAGGCCGCTCAATAGGAAGTTGAGAGGAACATTTGACCTCGCCATTAGGCATTTGTTAAATAAACAGGCATCAAACTCAAAGGGCGGCTCAACCCAAAGTTGAGAAGACCATCTGACGTCGCTGTCAGGCATCTGTTAAACAAATAGGCATAGAACCCGAAGGACGGCTTAACACAAAGTTCATAAGAATATCTGACCTCGCCGTAAATCATCTGTTAAACAAATAGGAATCGAACACGAAGGCCAGCTCAAACCGAAGGTGGGAGGAATATATGACCTTGCCGCCAGGCATCTGTTAAACAAATAGGCATCAAACACGAAGTCTCGCTCAACACGAAGTTGAGAGCAACATCTGACCTCGTGGTTAAGCATCTGTTAAACAAACAGACATCGAACCCCAAGGCCGCTCAATAGGAAGTTGAGAGGAACATTTGACCTCGCCGTTAGGCATTTGTTAAATAAACAGGCATCAAACTCGAAGGGCGGCTCAACCCAAAGTTGAGAAGACCATCTGACGTCGCTGTCAGGCATCTGTTAAACAAATAGGCATAGAACCCGAAGGACGGCTTAACACAAAGTTCATAAGAATATCTGACCTCGCCGTAAATCATCTGTTAAACAAATAGGAATCGAACACGATGTCCCGCTTAACACGAAGTTGAGAGCAACATATGACGTTGCCGCCAGGAATTTGTTAAACAAACGGGCATCGAACCTGAAGGTCGGTTCAACACGAAGTTTAGAGGAACATCTGACCTCGCCGTCAATCATATGTTAAATAAACAAGCATCGAACCCGAAGGGCGGATCAACCAAAAGTTGAGAAGAACATTTGATCTCGCCGTCAGGCATCGAACCCGAAGGTCGGCTCAACCCGAAGTTGAGAAGAACATCTGACCTCCCCGTCACGCATTTGTTAAAGAAACAGGCATCGAACCCGAAGGCGGGCACAACACGAACTTTAGAAGAACATATAACCTCACCGTGAGGCATCTGTTAAACAAACAGGTAACGAGCCCGAAGGCTGTCTCAACCCGTAGTTGAGAAAAACATTTGAACTAGCCGTCAGGCATCTGTTACACAAACAGGCATCAAACCCGAAGGCTGGCAGAACACGAAGTTGAAAGGAACATCTAACCTCGCTGTCAGGCATCTATTAAACAAACAGGCATCGAACCTGAAGGCTGGCACAAGACGAAGTTGAGAGGAACATATGACCTCGTCGTCAGACATCTATTAAACAAACAGGCATTGAACCCGTAGGGCGGCTCAACCCGAAGTTGAGAAGACCAAATGACGTCGCTGTCAGGCTTCTGTTAAACAAACAGGTATCAAACCCGAAGGCCGGCTCAACACGAAGTTCATAGGAATATCTGACCTCATCGTAAGGCATCTGTTAAACAAATAGGCATCAAACACGAAGTCCATTTCAACACGAAGTTGAGAGCAACATTTGACCTCACTGCCAGAGCCCGAAGTCCGTCTCAACCCGTAGTTGAGAAAAACATTTGAACTAGCCGTCAGACATCTGTTAAACAAACAGGCATCGAACCCGAAGGCTGGCACAACACGAAGTTGAAAGGAACATCTGACCTCGCTATCAGGCACCAATTGAACAAACAGGCATCGAATCTAAAGGCTGGCACAAGACGAAGTTGAGAGGAACATATGACTTCGTTGTCAGACATCTATTAAACAAACAGGCATTGAACTCGAAGGCCGGCTCAACACGAAGTTCATAGGATTATCTGACCTCGTTGTTACGGATCTGTTAAATAAACGGCATCGAACACGAAGGTCTGCTCAACCCGAAGTTGAGAAGAACATCTGACCTCGCTGTTAGGCATATGTTAAATAAACAGGCATCAAATTTGATGGCCAGTCCAACACGAAGTTGATAAGAACATTAGACCTCGTCGTCAGGCATATGTTAAACAAACAGGCATCGAACCCGAAGGCCGGCTTAATAAGAAATTTAGAGGAACATTTGACCTTGTCGTCAGGAATCTGTTAAATAAACAGGCATCGAACCCGAAGGGCGGCCCAACACGAAGTTGAGAAGTACATCTAACCTCGCCGTCAGGGACCTGTTAAACAAACAGACATCGAACCCGGAGGCCGGCTCAACCCGAAGTTGAGAAGAACATTTAACCTTGTTGTCAGGCATCTGTTAAACAAACAAGCATCAAGATTGATGGTCGACTCATCCTGATGTTGAGAAGAACATCTGACCTCGTTGTCAGACATTAGTTAAACAAACAGGAATCGAACCCGAAGGCTAGCTCAAACCGAAGGTGGGAAGAATATATGACCTTGCCGCCAGGCATCTGTTAAACAAATAGGAATTGAACACGAAGTCTCGCTCAACACGAAGTTGAGAGCAACATCTGACCTCGCGGTTAGGCATCTGTTAAACAAACAGACATCTACCCCAAGGCCGCTCAACAGGAAGTTGAGAGGAACATTTGACCTCGCCGTTAGGCATTTGTTAAACAAACAGGCATCAAACTCGAAGGGCGGCTCAACCCAAAGTTGAGAAGACCATCTGACGTCGTTGTCAGGCATCTGTTAAACAAGCAGGCATAGAACCCGAAGGACGGCTTAACACAAAGTTCATAAGAATATCTGACCTCGCCGTAAATCATCTGTTAAACAAATAGGAATCGAACACGATGTCCTGCTCAACACGAAGTTGAGAGCAACATCTGACCTCGCCGCCAGGAATTTGTTAAACAAACGGGCATCGAACCTGAAGGTCGGTTCAACACGAAGTTTAGAGGAACATCTGACCTCGCTGTCAAGCATATGTTAAATAAACAGGCATCAAACCCGAAGGCCGGATCAACCAAAAGTTGAGAAGAACATTTGATCTCGCCGTCAGGCATCGAACCCGAAGGTCGGCTCAACCCGAAGTTGAGAAGAACATATGACCTCCCCGTCACGCATCTGTTAAACAAACAGGCATCGAACCCGAAGGCTGGCACAACACGAACTTTAGAAGAACATATAACCTCACCGTGAGGCATCTGTTAAACAAACTGGCATCGAGCCCGAAGGCTGTCTCAACCCGTAGTTGAGAAAAAAATTTGAACTAGCCGTCAGGCATCTGTTAAACAAACAGGCATCAAACCCGAAGGCTGGTAGAACACGAAGTTGAAAGGAACATCTAACCTCGCTGTCAGGCATCTATTAAACAAACAGGCATCGAACCCGAAGGCTGGCACAAGACGAAGTTGAGAGGAACATATGACCTCGTCGTCAGACATCTATTAAACAAACAGGAATCGAACTCGAAGGCCGGCTCAACACAAAGTTCATAGGAATATCTGACCTTGCCGTTAGGGATCTGTTAAACAAACAGGCATTGAACACGAAGGTCTGCTCAACCCGAAGTTGAGAAGAACATCTGACCTCGCTGTTAGGCATATGTTAAATAAATAGGCATTGAATTTGATGGACAGTCCTACCCGAAGTTGATAAAAACATTAGACCTCGTCGTCAGACATATGTTAAACAAACAGGCATCGAACTCGAAGGCCGGCTCAACAAAAAGATTAGAGGAACATTTGACCTCGCCGTTAGGCATCTGTTAAACAAACAGGCATCGAACCCGAAGGCCGGCTCAACACGAAGTTGAGAAGTACATCTGACCTCGCCGTCAGGGATCTGTTAAACAAACAGACATCGAACCCGGAGGCCGGCTCAACCCGAAGTTGATAAGAACATCTAACCTTGCTGTCAGGCATCTGTTAAACAAACAAGCATCAAGATTGATGGTCAGCTCATCCCGATGTTGAGAAGAACATCTGACCTCGTTGTCAGACATTAGTTAAACAAACAGGAATCGAACCCGAAGGCCGGCTCAAACCGAAGGTGGGAAGAATATCTGACCTTGCCGCCAGGCATCTTTTAAAAAAATAGGCATCGAACACGAAGTCTCGCTCAACACGAAGTTGAGAGCAACATCTGACCTCGCGGTTTGGCATCTGTTAAACAAACAGACATCGAACCCCAAGGCTGGCTCAACAGGAAGTTGAGAGGAACATTTGACCTCGCCGTTAGGCATTTGTTAAACATACAGGCATCAAACCCGAAAGGTGGCTCAACCCAAAGTTGAGAAGACCATCTGACGTCGCTGTCAGGCATCTGTTAAACAACGGGGCATAGAACACGAAGGATGGCTCAGCACGAAGTTCATAGGAATATCTGACCTCGTCGTAAGGCATCTGTTAAACAAATAGGAATCGAACACGAAGTCCCGCTCAACACGAAGTTGAGAGCAACATCTGACCTCGCCGCCAGGAATTTGTTAAACAAACGGGCATCTAACCTGAAGACCGACTTAACACGAAGTTTAGAGGAACATCTGACCTCGCCGTCAAGCATATGTTAAATAAACAAGCATCGAACCCGAAGGCCGGATCAACCAAAAGTTGAGAAGAACATTTGATCTCGCCGTCAGGCATCTGTTAAACAAACAGGCATCGAACCCGAAGGTCGGCTCAACCCGAAGTTGAGAAGAACATCTGACCTACCCGTCAGGCATCTGTTAAAGAAACAGGCGTCGAACCCAAAGGCTGGCACAACACGAAGTTTAGAAGAACATATAACCTCAACGTGAGGCATCTGTTAAACAAACAGGCATCGAGCCCGAAGGCCGTCTCAACCCGTAGTTGAGAAAAACATTTGAACTAGCCTTCGGGCATCTGTTAAACAAACAGGCATCGAACCCGAAGGCTGGCACAACACGAAGTTGAAAGGAACATCTGACCTCGCTGTCAGGCATCTATTAAACAAACAGGGATCGAACCCAAAGGCTGGCACAAGACGAAGTTGTGAGGAACATATGACCTCGTCGTCAGACATCAATTAAACAAACAGGCATCGAACTCGAAGGCCGGCTCAACACGAAGTTCATAGGAATATCTGACCTCACGGTTAGGGATCTGTTAAACAAACAGGCATCGAACACGAAGGTATGCTCAACCCGAAGTTGAAAAGAACATCTGACCTCGCTGTTAGGCATATGTTAAATAAGCAGGAATCGGATTGATGGCCAGTCCAACCCGAAGTTGATAAGAACATTAGACCTCGCCGTCAGGCATATGTTAAACAAACAGGCATCGAACCCGAAGGCTGGCTCAACAAGAAGTTTAGAGGAACATTTTACCTCGCCATCAGGCATCTGTTAAACAAACAAGCATCGAACTCGAAGGGCGGCTCAACATGAAGTTGAGAAGTACATCTGACCTCGCCGTCAGGGATCTGTTAAACAAACAGACATTGAACCCGGAGGCCGGCTCAACCCGAAGTTAAGAAGAACATCTAACCTTACTGTCAGGCATATGTTAAACAAACAGGCATCAAGATTGATGGTTGGCTCATCCTGATGTTAAGAAGAATATCTGACCTCGTTGTCAGACATTAGTTAAACAAACAGGAATCGAACCCGAAGGCCGGCTCAAACCAAAGGTGGGAAGAATATCTGACCTTGCCGCCAGGCATATTTTAAACAAATAGGCATCGAACACGAAGTCTCGCTCAACACGAAGTCGAGAGCAACATCTGACCTCGCGGTTAGGCATCTGTTAAACAAACAAACATCGAACCCCAAGGCCGGCTCAACAGGAAGTTGAGAGGAACATTTGACCTCGTCGTTAGGCATTTGTTAAACAAACAGGCATCAAACCCGAAAGGTGGCTCAACCCAAAGTTTAGAAGACCATCTGACGTCGTTATCAGGCATCTGTTATACAAACAGGCATAGAACACGAAGGATGGCTCAGCACGAAGTTCATAGGAATATCTGACCTCGTCGTAAGGCATCTGTTAAACAAATAGCAATCGAACATGAAGTCCCGCTCAACACGAAGTTGAGAGCAACATCTCACCTCGCCGCCAGGAATTTGTTAAACAAACGGGCATCGAACCTGAAGACCGGCTCAACACGAAGTTTAGAGGAACATCTAACCTCGCCGTCAAGCATATGTTAAATAAACAAGCATCGAACCCGAAGGCCGGATCAACCAAAAGCTGAGAAGAACATTTGATCTCGCCGTCAGGCATCTGTTAAACAAACAGGCATCGAACCCGAAGGTCGGCTCAACCCGAAGTTGAAAAGAACATCTGACCTCCCCGTCAGGCATCTGTTAAACAAACAGGCATCGAACCCGAAGGCTGGCACAACACGAAGTTTATAAGAACATATAACCTCAACGTGAGGCATCTGTTAAACAAACAGGCATCGAGTCCGAAGGCCGTCTCAACCCGTAGTTGAGAAAAACATTTGAACTAGCCGTCAGGCATCTGTTAAACAAACAGGCATCGAACCCGAAGGCTGGCACAACACGAAGTTGAAAGGAACATCTGACCTCGCTGTCAGGCATCTATTAAACAAACAGGTATCGAACCCGAAGGCTGGCACAAGACGAAGTTGAGAGGAACATATGACCTCGTCGTCAGACATCTATTAAACAAACAGGCATCGAACTCGAAGGCCGGCTCAACACGAAGTTCATAGGAATATCTGACCTCGCCGTTAGGGATCTGTTAAATAAACAGGCACCGAACACGAAGGTCTGCTCAACCCGAAGTTGAAAAGAACATCTGACCTCGTTGTTAGGCATATGTTAAATAAGCAGGCATCGGATTGATGGCCAGTCCAACCCGAAGTTGATAAGAACATTAGACCTTGCCGTCAGGCATATGTTAAACAAACAGGCATCGAACCTGAAGGCCGGCTCAACAAGAAGTTTAGAGGAACATTTGACCTCGTCGTCAGGCATCTGTTAAACAAACAAGCATCGAACCCGAAGGGCGGCTCAACACGAAGTTGAGAAGTACATCTGACCTCGCCGTCAAGGATCTGTTAAACAAACAGACATCGAACCCGGAGGCCGGCTCAACCCGAAGTTGAGAAGAACATCTAACCTTGCTGTCAGGCATTTGTTAAACAAACAGGCATCAAGATTGATGGTCGGCTCATCCCGATGTTAAGAAGAATATCTGACCTCGTTGTCAGACATTAGTTAAACAAACAGGAATCGAACCCGAAGGCCGGCTCAAACCGAAGGTGGGAAGAATATCTGACCTTGCCGTTAGGCATCTTTTAACCAAATAGGCATCGAACACGAAGTCTCGCTCAACACGAAGTTGATAGCGACATCTGACCTCGTGGTTAGGCATCTGTTAAACAAACAGACATCGAACCCCAAGGCCGGCTCAACAGGAAGTTGAGAGGAACATTTGACCTCGCCGTTAGGCATTTTGTAAAAAAACAGGCATCAAACCTCGAAGGGTGGCTCAACCCAAAGTTGAGAAGACCATCTGACGTCGCTGTCAGGCATCTGTTAAACAAACAGGCATAGAACCCGAAGGATGGCTCAGCACGAAGTTCATAGGAATATCTGACCTTGCCGTAAGGCATATGTTAAACAAATAGGAATCGAACACGAAGTCCCGCTCAACACGAAGTTGAGAGCAACATCTGACCTCGCTGCCAGGAATTTGTTAAACAAACGGGCATCGAACCTGAAGGCCAGCTCAACACGAAGTTTAGAGGAACATCTGACCTTGCCGTCAAGCATATGTTAAATAAACAGGCATCAAGCCCGAAGGCCGGATCAACCAAAAGTTGAGAAGAACATTTGATCTCGCCGTCAGGTATCTGTTAAACAAACAGGCATCGAACCCGAAGGTCGGCTCAACCCAAAGTTGAGAAGAACATCTGACCTCCCCGTCAGGCATCTGTTAAACAAACTGGCATCGAACCCGAAGGCTGGAACAACACGAACTTTAGAAGAACATATAACCTCACCGTGAGGCATCTGTTAAACAAACAGGCATCGAGCCCGAAGGCCGTCTCAACCCGTAGTTGAGAAAAACATTTGTACTAGCCGTCAGGCATCTGTTAAACAAACAGGCATCGAACCTAAAGGCTGGCAGAACACGAAGTTGAAAGGAACATCTGACCTCGTTGTCAGGCATCTATTAAACAAACAGGCATCGAACCCGAAGGCTGGCACAAGACGAAGTTGAGAGGAACATATGACCTCGTCGTCATACATCTATTAAACAAACAGGCATCAAACTCGAAGGCCGGCTCAACACGAAGTTCGTAGGAATATCTGACCACGCCGTTAGGGATCTGTTAAACAAACAGGCATCGAACACGAAGGTCTGCTCAACCCGAAGTTGAGAAGAACATCTGACCTCGCTGTTAGGCATATGTTAAATAAACAGACATCAAATTTGATGGCCAGTCCAACTCGAAGTTGATAAGAACATTAGACCTCGCCGTCAGGCATATGTTAAACAAACAGGCATCGAACTCGAAGGCCAGCTCAACAAGAAGTTTAGAGAAACATTTGACCTCATCGTCAGACATCTGTTAAACAAACAGGCATCGAACCCGAAGGACGGCTCAACACGAAGTTGAGAAGTACATCTGACCTCGCTGTCAGGGATCTTTTAAACAAACAGACATCGAACCCGGAGGCCGGCTCAACCCGAAGTTGAGAAGAACATCTAACCTTGCTATCAGGCATCTGTTAAACAAACAGCCATCAAGATTGATGGTCGGCTCATCCCGATGTTGAGAAGAACATCTGACCTCGTTGTCAGACATTAGTTAAACAAAAAGGAATCGAACCCGAAGGCCGGCTCATATCGAAGGTGGGAAGAATATGTGACCTTGCCGCTAGGAATCGAACACGAAGTCTCGCTCAACACGAAGTTGAGGGCAACATCTGACCTTGCAGTTAGACATCTGTTAAACAAACAGACATCGAACCCCAAGGCCGGCTCAACACGAAGTTGAGAGGAACATTTGACCTCGCCGTTAGGCATTTGTTAAACAAACAGGCATCAAACCCGAAGGGCGATTCAACCCAAAGTTGAGAAGACCATCTGACGTCGCTGTCAGGCATCTATTAAACAAACAGGCATAGAACCCGAAGGACGACTCAGCACGAAGTTCATTGGAATATCTGACCTCGCTATAAGGCATCTGTTAAACAAATAGGAATCGAACACGAAGTCCTGCTCAACACGAAGTTGAGAGCAACATCTGACCTCGCCGCCAGGAATTTATTAAACAAACGGGCATCGAACCTGAAGGCCGGCTCAACACGAAGTTTAGAGGAACATCTGACCTCGCCGTCAAGCATATGTTAAATAAACTGGCATCGAACCTGAAGGTCGGATCAACCAAAAGCTGAGAAGAACATTTGATCTCGCTGTCAGGCATCTGTTAAACAAACAGGCATCGAACCCGAAGGTCGGCTTAACCCGAAGTTGAGAAGAACATCTAACCTCCCCGTCAGGTATCTGTTAAACAAACAGGCATCGAACCCGAAGGTCGGCTCAACACGAAGTTGAGAGGAACATTTGACGTCCCCGTCAGGCATCTGTTAAACAAACAGGCATCAAACCAGAAGGGCGGCTCAACCCGAAGTTGAGAAGAGCATCTGACCTCTCTGTCAGACATCTGTTAAACAAACATGCATCAAACCCGAAGGCTGGCTCAACCCAAAGTTGAGAAGAACATCTAACCTCACCGTGAGGCATCTGTTAAACAAACAGGCATCGTACCCGAAGGTCGTCTCAACCCGTAGTTGAGAAAAATATTTGACCTAGCCGTCAGGCCTTTATTAAACAAACAGGCATCGAACCCGAAGGCCGACTCAACACGAAGTTCATAGGAATATCTGACCTCGCTGTCAGGGATCTCTTAAACAAACAGGCATCGAGCACGAAGGCCGGCTCAACCCGAAGTTGAGAAGAACATTTGACCTGGTTGTCAGGCACTATTAAACAAACAGGCATCGAATTTGATGGTCAGCTAAAGCCAAAGTTGATAAGAACATTAGACCTTATCGTCTGCCATATGTTAAACAAACAGGCATCGAACCCGAAGTCCGGCTCAACAAGAAGTTGAGAGGAACATTTGACCTCGCCATCAGGCATCTATTAAACAAACAGGCATCGAACCTGAAAGGAGGCTCAACACAAACATTTGAGAAGAACATTTGACCTCGCTGTCAGGCATCTGTTAAACAAACAGGCATCGAGATTGATAGTCGGCTCATCCCGAAGTTGAGAAGAACATCTGACCTCGTGGTCAGGCATAAGTTAAACAAACAGGAACCGAACCCGAAGGCCGGCTCAAACCGAAGGTGAAAAGAACATCTGACCTTGCCGCCAGGCATCTGTTAAACAAATAGGCATCCAACCCCAAGGCCGGCTCAACACGAAGTTGAGAGGAACATTTGACCTCGTCGTCAGGCATGTGTTAAATAAACAGGCATCGAACCTGAAGGGCGGCTCAACCCGAAGTTGAGAAGAACATCTAACGTCGCTGTCAGGCATCTGTTAAACAAACAGGCATCGAACCCGAAGGCCGACTCAACACGAAGTTCATAGGAATATCTGACCTCACCCTAAGGCATCTGTTAAACATATAGGCAACGAACACGAAGTCCCACTCAACACGAAGTTAAGAGCAACATCTGAGCTCGCCACCAGGCATTTGTTAAACAAACAGGCATCGAACCCGAAGGCCGACTCAACACAAAGTCGAGAGGAACATTTGACCTCGCTGGCAAGCATATGTTAAATAAACAGGCATTGAACCCGAAGACCGGCTCAAAAAAAAGTTGAGAAGAACATTTGATCTCGCCGTCAGGCATCTGTTAAACAAACAGGCATCGAACCCGAAGGCCGCCTCAACACGAAGTTGAGAGGAACATTTGACGTCCCCGTCATGCATCTGTTAAACAAACAGGCATCGAACCTGAAGGCCGTCACAATACGAAGTTGAGAGGAACATTTGATGTCCCCGTCAGGCATCTGTTAAACAAACAGGCATCGAACCCGAAGGCCGTCTCAACCCATAGTTGAGAAAAACATTTGACCTAGCCATCTGGCATCTGTTAAACAAACAGGCATCGAACCCGAAAGCTGGCACAACACGAAGTTGAGACGAACATCTGACCTCGCTGTCAGGCATCTATTAAACAAACAGGCATCGAACCCGAAGGCCGGCTCAACACGAAGTTCATAGGAATATCTGAACTCGCTGTCAGGGATCTGTTAAACACACAGGCATCGAGCACGAAGGCCGGCTCAACCCGAAGTTGAGAAGAACATCTGACCTCGCTGTCAAGCACTATTAAACAAACAGGCATCGAATTTGATGGCCATCTCAACTCGAAGTTGATAAGAACATTAGACCTCGTCGTCTGGAATATGTTAAACAAACAGGCATCGAACCCGAAGGCCGGCTCAACATGAAGTTGAGAGGTACATTTGTCCTCGCCATCAGGCATCTGTTAAACAAATAGGCATCGAACCCAAAGGGCGGCTCAACACAATGTTGAGAAGTACATCTGACCTTGCCGTCAGGGATCTGTTAAACAAACAGGGATCCAACCCGGAGGCCAGCTCAACCCGAAGTTGAGAAGAACATCTGACCTCGCTGTCAGGCAACTGTTAAACAAACAGGCATCGAACCCGAAGTCCGACTTAACACGAAGTTCATAGGAATATCTGACCTCACCGTAAGGCATCTGTTAAGCAAATAGGCATCGAACACTAAGTTGAGAGCAACATATGACCTTGTCGTCAAGCATATGTTAAATAAACAGGCATCGAACCAGAAGGCCGGCTCAACCAAAAGTTGAGAAGAACATTTGATCTCGTCTTCAGGCATCTGTTAAACAAATAGGCATCGAACCCGACGACCGACTCAACAGGAAGTTGAGAAGAATATCTGACCTCGCTGTCAAGGATGTGTTAAACAAACAGGCATCAAACACGAAGGCCGGCTCAACCCAAAGTTGAGATGAACATCTGACCTTGATGTCACGCATCTGTTAAACCAACAGACATCGAATTTGATGGCCAGCTCAACCCGAAGTTGATAAGAATATTAGACCTCACCGTCAGACATCTGTTAAACAAACAGGCATCGAACCCGAAGGCCGAATCAACCCGAAGTTGAGAGGAATATTTGACCTCGCCGTCAGGCATCTGTTAAACAAACAGGCATCGAACCCGAACGTCGTCTCAACCCGTAGTTGAGAAAAACATTTGACCTAGCCGTCAGGCATCTGTTAAACAAACGGGCATCGAACCCGAAGGCTGGCACAACACAAAGTTGAGAGGAACATCTGACCTCGCCGTCAGGCATCTATTAAACAAACAGGCATCGAACCCGAAGGCCGGCTCAAGACGAAGTTCATAGGAATATCTCACCTCGCCGTCAGGGATCTGTTAAACAAACAGGCATCGAGCATGAAGGTCGGCTCAACCCGAAGTTGAGAAGAACATCTGACATCGCTGTAAGGAACTGTTAAACAAACAGGTATCGAACACGAAGGCCGGATCAACCAAAAGTTGAGAAGAACATTTGATCTCGCCGTTAGGCATCTGTTAAAAAAACCGGCATCGAACCCGAAGGGCGGCTCAACACAAAGTTGAGAAGTACATCTGACCTTGCTGTCAGGGATCTGTTAAACAAACAGGCATCCAACCCGGAGGCCGGCTCAACCCGAAGTTGAGAAGAATATCTGACCTCGCTGTCAGGCATCTGTTAAACAAACAGGCATCGAGATTGATGCTTGGCTCATCCCGAAGTTGAGAATAACATCTGACCTCGTGGTCAGACATCAGTTAATCAAACAGGAATCGAACCCGAAGGCCGGCTCAAACCGAAGGTGAGAAGAACATCTGACCTCGCCGCCAGGCATCTGTTAAACAAATAAGCATCGAACCCCAATGCCGGCTCAACACAAAGTTGAGAGGAACATTTGACCTCGCCATTAGGCTTCTGTTAAACAAACAGACATCGAACCCGAAGGGCGGCTCAACCTGAAGTTGAAAAGAACATCTGACCTCGTTGTCAGGCATCTGTTAAACAAACAGGCATCGAACTCGAAGGCCGACTCAACACGAAGTTCATAGGAATATCTGACCTCGCCATTAGGCATCTGTTAAACAAATAGGCATCAAACACGAAGTCCCGCTCAACACGAAGTTGAGAGCAACATATGACCTTGCCGTCAAGCATATGTTAAATAAACAGGCATCAAACCCAAAGGTCGGCTCAACTAAAAGTTGAGAAAACATTACACCTCGCAATCAAGCATATGTTAAAGAAACAGGCATCGAACCCGACGGATCGCTCAACCCGAAGTTGAAAAGAACATCTGACCTCGCCGTCAGGCATCTGTTAAACAAACAGGCATCGAACCCGAAGGCTGGCTTAACACAAAGTTCATAGGAATATCTGACCTCGCTGTCAAGGATCTGTTAAACAAACAGTTATCAAACACGAAGGCTGGCTCAACCCGAAGTTGAGAAGAACATCTGACCTGCTGTGACACATCTGTTAAACAAACAGACATCGAATTTGATGACCAGCTCAACCCGTAGTTGATAAGAATATTAGACCTCGCCGTCAGGCATCTGTTAAACAAACAGGCATCGAACCCGAAGGCCGACTCAACCCGAAGTTGAGAGGAATATTTGACCTCGCCGTCAGGCATCTGTTAAACAAACAGGCATCGAACTCGAAAGGCGGCTCAACACAAAGTTGAGAAGTACATCTGACATCGCCATCAGGGATATGTTAAACAAACAGGCATCGAACGCGAAGACTGGCTTAACCCGAAGTTGATAAGAACATCTTATCTCGCTGTCAGGCATCTGTTAAACAAACAGGCATCGAGATTGATGGTCGGCTCATCCCGAAGTTGAGAAGAACATCTGACCTTGTTGTCAGGCATCAGTTAAACAAACAGGAATCGAATCCGAAGGCCGGCTCAACCCAAAGTTGAGAAGAACATCTGACCTCACCATCAGGCATCTGTTAAACAAACAGGCATCGAACCCGAATGCCGGCTCAACCTGAAGTTCATAGGAATATCTGACCTCGCCATAAGGCATCTATTAAAAAATAGGCATCGAACACTAGGTCCCGCTCAACACAAAGTTGAGAGCAACATCTGACCTCGCCGCCAGGCATTTATTAAACAAACAGGCATCGAACCCGAAGGCCGGTTCAACATGAAGTTGATGGGAACATCTGACCTCGCCATCAAGCATACTTTAAATAAACAGGCATAGAACCCGAAGGCCGGCTCACCCAAAATTCGAGAAGAACATTTGACCTCGCCGTCAGGCATATGTTAAACAAACAGGCATCGAACCCGACGGTCGGCTCAATCCGAAGATGAGAAGAACATCTGACCTCACCGTCAGGCATCTGTTAAACAAACAGGCATCGAACCCGAAGCCTGGCTCAAACGAAGCCTGGCTCAACACGATGTTCATAGGAATATCTGACCTCGCCGTCAGGGATCTGTTAAACAAACATGCATCAAACACGAAGGCCGGCTAAACCCGAAGTTGAAAAGAACATCTGACCTCGCTGTCACGCATCTGTTAAACAAACAGGCATTGAATTTGATGGTTGGCTCACCCCAAAATTGAGAAGAACATCTGACCTCGCTGTCTGGCATCTGTTAAATAAACACGCATCGAACCTGAAGGTCGGGTCAACCCGAAGTTGAGAAGAACATCTGACCTCGTCGTCTGGAATCTGTTAAACAAACAGGCATTGAATCCGAAGGCCGGCTCAACCCAAAGATGAGAAGTACATCTGACCTCGCCATCAGAGATCTGTTAAACAAAAAGGCATCGACCTCGGTAGGCCGGCTCAACCCGAAGTTGAGAAGAACATCTGACCTCGCTATCACTCATCTGTTAAACAAACAGGCATCAAATTTGATGGCCGGCTCAACCCAAAGTTGAGAAGAACATCTGAACTAGTTGTTAGATATCAGTTAAAAAAACAGGAATCGAACCCGAAGGCCAGGTCAACTCGAAGTTGAGAAGAACATCTGATCTCGCCGTCAGGCATCTGTTAAACAAACAGGCATCAAACCCGAAGGCCGGCTTAACACGAAGTTGAGAAGTACATATGACCCTGCCGTCAGGCATCAGTCAAACAAACAGGCATAGAACCCGAAGACTGGTTTTAACACGAAGTTCATAGGAATATCTGACCTCGCCGTAAGGCATCTGTTAAACAAATAGGCATCGATCATGAAGTCCCGCTCAACACGAAGTTGAGAGCAACATCTAGCCTCGCCGCCAGGCATTTGTTAAACAAATGGGCATCGAACCCGAAGGCCGGCTCGACACGAAATTGAGAGGAACATCTGACCTCGCCGTCAAGCATATGTTAAATAAACAAGCATCGAACCCAAAGGCCGGCTCAACCAAATGTTGAGAAGAACATTTGACCTCGCCATCAAGCATCTGTTAAACAAACAGGCATCGAACCAGACGGTTGGCTCAACACGAAGTATAGAGGAACATTTGACCTCGTCGATAGGCATCTACTAAAAAAACAGGCATCGAATCTGAAGGGCGGCTCAACCAGAAGTTGACAAGAACATTAGACCTCGCCGTCAGGAATCTGTTAAACAAACAGGCATTGAACCCCAAGGTTAGATTAACACGAAGTTGAGAGGAACATTTGACCTCGCCGTCACGCATATGTTAAACAAACACACATCAAACCTGGTGGCCGGCTCAACACGAAGTGTAGAGGAACATCTGACGTCGCCGTCACGCATATGTTAAATAAACAGGCATCGAACCCGAAGGCCGGCTCAACCAAAAGTTGTGAAGAACATTTGACCTCGCCGTCAAGCATCTGTTAAACAAACAGGCATCGAACCCGAAGGTCGAATCAACCCAAAATTGAAAAGAACATCTGACCTCGTCGTCAGGCATCTGTTAAATAAACATGCATCAAACCTGAAGACCAGCTCAACCCAAAGTTGAGAAGAACATCTAACCTCCCCGTGAGGCATCTGTTAAACAAACAGGCATCAAACCCGAAGTTCGTCTCAACACGTAGTTGAGAAAAACATCTGACCTCCCTGTCAGGCAACTGTTAAATAACAAGGCATCGAACCCGAAGGCCGGCATAACACGAAGTTAAGAGGAACATCTGACCTTGCGCTTAGGCATCTCTTAAACAAACAGGCATGGAACCCAAAGGCCGGCTCAACACGATGTTCATAAGAACATTTGACCTCGCTGTTAGGCATCTGTTAAACAAACATGCATCGGATTTGATGGTCGGCTCAACCCGAAGTTGAGAAGAACATCTGACCTCACCGTCAGGCATCTGTTAAACAAACAGGCATCGAACCCGAATGCCGACTCAACCTGAAGTTCATAGGAATATCTGACCTCGCCTTAAGGAATCTATTAAACAAATAGGCATCGAATACTAAGTCCCGTTCAACACGAAGTTGAGAGCAACATCTGACCTCGCCGCCAGGCATTTGTTAAACAAACAGGCATCGAACCCGAAGGCCGGTTCAACACGAAGTTGATAGGAACATCTGACCTCGCCATCAAGCATATGTTAAATAAACAGGCCTAGAACCCGAAGGCCGGCTCACCCAAAAGTTGAGAAGAACATTTGACCTCGCCGTCAGGCATATGTTAAACAAACAGGCATCGAACCCGACTGTCGGCTCAACCCGAAGATGAGAAGAACATCTGACCTCGCTGTCAGGCATCTGTTAAACAAACAGGCATCGAACCCGAAGCTTGGCTCAACACGATGTTCATAGGAATATCTGACCTCGCCGTCAGGGATCTGTTAAATAAACATGCATCAAACACGAAGGCCGGCTCAACCCGAAGTTGAGAAGAACATCTGACCTCGCTGTCACGCATCTGTTAAACAAACAGGCATTGGATTTGATGGTCGGCTCAACCCAAAATTGAGAAGAACATCTGACCTCACTGTCTGGCATCTGTTGAATAAACACGCATCGAACTCGAAGGCCGGGTCAACCCGAAGTTGAGAAGAACATCTGACCTCGCCGTCTGGAATCTGTTAAACAAATAGGCATTAAACCCGAAGGCCGGCTCAACCCGAAGTTTAGAAGTACATCTGACCTCGCCATCAGAGATCTGTTAAACAAAAAGGCATCGACCTCGGTAGGCCGGCTCAACCCGAAGATGAGAAGAACATCTGACCTTGCTATCACGCATCTATTAAACAAACAAGCATTGAATTTGATGGCTGGCTCAACCAAAAGTTGAGAAGAACATCTGAACTTGTTGTTAGATATCAGTTAAAAA
The DNA here is from genome assembly GCA_963859935.3 of Lathyrus sativus. Taxonomy (NCBI): domain Eukaryota; kingdom Viridiplantae; phylum Streptophyta; class Magnoliopsida; order Fabales; family Fabaceae; genus Lathyrus; species Lathyrus sativus. The sequence goes on from OZ012735.1 coordinate 435,437,461, forward strand.
AACAGGAATCGATCCGGAAGGCCAGGTCAACTCGAAGTTGAGAAGAAAATCTGATATCTCCGTCAGGTATCTATTAAACAAACAGGGATCGAACCCGAAGGTCGACTCAACACGAAGTTGAGAATTACATATGACCCTGGCGTCAGGCATCAGTTAAACAAACAGGTATAGAACCCGAAGATCGATTTAACACGAAGTTTATAGGAATATTTGACCTCGCCGTAAGGCATCTGTTAAACAAATAGGCATCGAACACGAAGTCCCGCTCAACACGAAGTTTAGAGCAACATCTGACCTCGCCGTCAAGCATATGTTAAATAAACAGGCATCGAACCCAAAGGCCGGCTCAACCAAATGTTGAGAAGAACATTTGACCTCGCCATCAAGCATCTGTTAAACAAACAGGCATCGAACCAGACGGTTGGCTCAACACGAAGTATAGAGGAACATTTGACCTCGTCGATAGGCATCTACTAAAAAAACAGGCATCGAATCTGAAGGGCGGCTCAACCAGAAGTTGACAAGAACATTAGACCTCGCCGTCAGGAATCTGTTAAACAAACAGGCATTGAACCCCAAGGTTAGATTAACACGAAGTTGAGAGGAACATTTGACCTCGCCGTCACGCATATGTTAAACAAACACACATCAAACCTGGTGGCCGGCTCAACACGAAGTGTAGAGGAACATCTGACGTCGCCGTCACGCATATGTTAAATAAACAGGCATCGAACCCGAAGGCCGGCTCAACCAAAAGTTGTGAAGAACATTTGACCTCGCCGTCAAGCATCTGTTAAACAAACAGGCATCGAACCCGAAGGTCGAATCAACCCAAAATTGAAAAGAACATCTGACCTCGTCGTCAGGCATCTGTTAAATAAACATGCATCAAACCTGAAGACCAGCTCAACCCAAAGTTGAGAAGAACATCTAACCTCCCCGTGAGGCATCTGTTAAACAAACAGGCATCAAACCCGAAGTTCGTCTCAACACGTAGTTGAGAAAAACATCTGACCTCCCTGTCAGGCAACTGTTAAATAACAAGGCATCGAACCCGAAGGCCGGCATAACACGAAGTTAAGAGGAACATCTGACCTCGCGCTTAGGCATCTCTTAAACAAACAGGCATGGAACCCAAAGGCCGGCTCAACACGATGTTCATAAGAACATTTGACCTCGCTGTTAGGCATCTGTTAAACAAACATGCATCGGATTTGATGGTCGGCTCAACCCGAAGTTGAGAAGAACATCTGACCTCACCGTCAGGCATCTGTTAAACAAACAGGCATCGAACCCGAATGCCGACTCAACCTGAAGTTCATAGGAATATCTGACCTCGCCTTAAGGAATCTATTAAACAAATAGGCATCGAATACTAAGTCCCGTTCAACACGAAGTTGAGAGCAACATCTGACCTCGCCGCCAGGCATTTGTTAAACAAACAGGCATCGAACCCGAAGGCCGGTTCAACACGAAGTTGATAGGAACATCTGACCTCGCCATCAAGCATATGTTAAATAAACAGGCCTAGAACCCGAAGGCCGGCTCACCCAAAAGTTGAGAAGAACATTTGACCTCGCCGTCAGGCATATGTTAAACAAACAGGCATCGAACCCGACTGTCGGCTCAACCCGAAGATGAGAAGAACATCTGACCTCGCTGTCAGGCATCTGTTAAACAAACAGGCATCGAACCCGAAGCCTGGCTCAACACGATGTTCATAGGAATATCTGACCTCGCCGTCAGGGATCTGTTAAATAAACATGCATCAAACACGAAGGTTGGCTCAACCCGAAGTTGAGAAGAACATCTGACCTCACTGTCACGCATCTGTTAAACAAACAGGCATTAAATTTGATGGTCGGCTCAACCCAAAATTGAGAAGAACATCTGACCTCACTGTCTGGCATCTGTTAAATAAACACGCATCGAACCCGAAGGTCGGGTCAACCCGAAGTTGAGAAGAACATTTGACCTCGCCGTCTGGAATCTGTTAAACAAATAGGCATTGAACCCGAAGGCCGGCTCAACCCGAAGTTTAGAAGTACATCTGACCTCGCCATCAGAGATCCGTTAAACAAAAAGGTATCGACCTCGGGAGGCCGGCTTAACCCGAAGTTGACAAGAACATCTGACCTCGCTATCACGCATCTATAAAACAAAGAGGCATCGAATTTGATGGCCGGCTCAACCCAGAGTTGAGAAGAACATCTGAACTTGTTGTTAGATATCAGTTAAAAAAACAGGAATCGAACCCGAAGGCCAGGTCAACTCGAAGTTGAGAAGAACATCTGATCTCGCCGTCAGGTATCTATTAAACAAACAGAGATCGAACCCGAAGGCCGGCTAAACACGAAGTTGAGAAGTACATATGACCCTGCCGTCAGGCATCCGTTAAACAAACAGGCATAGAACCCGAAGACCGATTTAACACGAAGTTCATAGGAATATCTGACCTCGCCGTAAGGCATATGTTAAACAAATAGGCATCGAACACGAAGTCCCGCTCAACACGAAGTTGAGAGCAACATCTGACCTCGCCGCCAGGCATTTGTTAAACAAATTGGCATCGAACCCGAAGGCCGGCTCAACACGAAGTTGAGAGGAACATCTGACCTCGCCGTCAAGCATATGTTAAATAAACAGGCATCGAACCCAAATACCGGCTCAACCAAATGTTGAGAAAAACATTTGACCTCGCCATCAAGCATCTGTTAAACAAACAGGCATCGAACCAGACGGTCGGTTCAACACGAAGTTTAGAGAAACATTTGACCTCGCCGTGAGGCATCTACTAAAAAAACAGGCATCGAACCTGAAGGGCGGCTCAACCAGAAGTTGACAAGAACATTAGACCTCGCCGTCAGGAATCTGTAAAACAAACAGGCATTGAACCCCAAGGTCAGATTAACACGAAGTTGAGAGGAACATTTGACCTCGCCATCAAGGCATCTGTTAAACAAACACGCATCGAACCTGGTGGCCGACTCAACACGAAGTTGAGAGGAACATCTGACGTCACCGTCACGCATATGTTAAATAAGTAGGCGTCGAACCCGAAGGCCAGCTCAACCAAAAGTTATGAAGAACATTTGACCTCGCCGTCAAGCATTTGTTAAACAAACAGGCATTGAACCCGAAGGTCGGCTCAACCTGAAGTTGAGAAGAACATCTGACCTCGTCATTAGGTATCTATTAAACAAACAGGCATCAAACCCGAAGGTCGGCTCAAGACGAAGTTGATAGGAACATTTGACGTCGCCGTTAGGCATCTGTTAAACAAACAGGCATCAAACCAGAAGGGCGGCTCAACCCAAAATTGAGAAGAACATCTGACCCCGTCGTCAGGCATCTGTTAAATAAACATGCAAAAAAACCTGAAGGCCAGCTCAACCCAAAGTTGAGAAGAACATCTAACCTCATCGTGAGGCATCTGTTAAACAAACAGGCATCGAACCCGAAGTTTGTCTCAACACGTAGTTGAGAAAAACATCTGACCTCGCTGTCACACAACTGTTAAACAACCAGGCATCGAACCCGAAGGCCGGCATAACACGAAGTTAAGAGGAACATCTGAGCTCGCGGTTAGGCATCTCGTAAACAAACAGGCATCGAACCCAAAGGCCGGCTCAACACGATGTTCATAAGAACATCTGACCTCGCTGTTAGGCATCTGTTAAACAAACATGCATCGGATTTGATGGCCGGCTCAACCAGAAGTTGAGAAGAACATCTGACCTCGCTGTCACGCATCTGTTAAAAAAACAGGCATTGAATTTGATGGTCGACTCAACCCAAAATTGAGAAGAACATCTGACCTCGCTGTCTGGCATATGTTAAATACACACGCATCGAACCTGAAGGCCAGGTCAACCCGAAGTTGAGAAGAACATCTGACCTCGCCGTCTGGAATCTGTTAAACAAACAGGCATTAAACTCGAAGGCGGGCTCAACCCGAAGTTGAGAAGTACATCTGACCTCGCCATTAGAGATTTGTTAAACAAAAAGGCATCGACCTCGGTAGGCCGGCTTAACCCGAAGTTGACAAGAACATCTGACCTCGCTATCATGCATCTATTAAACAAATAGGCATCGAATTTGATGGCCGGCTCAACCCAGAGTTGAGAAGAACATCTGAACTTGTTGTTAGATATCAGTTAAAAAAACAAGAATCGAACCCGAAGGCCAGGTCAACTCGAAGTTGAGAAGAACATCTGATCTCGCCGTCAGGTATCTATTAAACAAACAGGGATCGAACCCGAAGGCCGGCTCAACACGAAGTTGAGAAGTAAATATGACCCTGCCGTCAGGCATCAGTTAAACAAACATGCATAGAACCCGAAGACCGATTTACCACGAAGTTCATAGGAATATCTAACCTCGCCGTAAGGCATATGTATCACAAATAGGCATCGAACACGAAGTCCCGCTCAACACGAAGTTGAGAGCAACATCTGACCTCGCCGCCAGGCATTTGTTAAACAAATGGGCATCGAACCCGAAGGCCGGCTCAACACGAAGTTGAGAGGAACATCTGACCTCGCCGTCAAGCATATGTTAAATAAACAGGCATCGAACCCAAAGGCCGGCTCATCCAAATGTTGAGAAAAACATTTGACCTCGCCATCAAGCATCTGTTAAACAAACAGGCATCAAACCAGACGGTCGGTTCAACACGAAGTTTAGAGAAACATTTGACCTCGCCGTGAGGCATCTACTAAAAAAATAGGCATCGAACCTGAAGGGCGGCTCAACCAGAAGTTGACAAGAACATTAGACCTCGTCGTCAGGAATCTGTAAAACAAACAGGCATTGAACCCCAAGGTCAGATTAACACGAAGTTGAGAGGAACATTTGACCTCGCCGTCAAGGCATCTGTTAAACAAACACGCATCGAACCTGGTGGCCGGCTCAACACGAAGTTGAGAGGAACATCTGACGTCGCCGTCACGCATATGTTAAATAAATAGGCGTCGAACCCGAAGGCCAGCTCAACCAAAAGTTATGAAGAACATTTGACCTCGCCGTCAAGCATTTGTTAAACAAACAGGCATTGAACCCGAAGGTCGGCTCAACCTGAAGTTGAGAAGAACATCTGACCTCGTCATTAGGTATCTATTAAACAAACAGGCATCAAACCCGAAGGTCGGCTCAAGACGAAGTTGATAGGAACATTTGACGTCGCCGTCAGGCATCTGTTAAACAAACAGGCATCAAACCAGAAGGGCGGCTCAACCCAAAATTGAGAAGAACATCTGACCTCGTCGTCAGGCATCTGTTAAATAAACATGCAAAAAAACCCGAAGGCCAGCTCAACCCAAAGTTGAGAAGAACATCTAACCTCATCGTGAGGCATCTGTTAAACAAACAGGCATCGAACCCGAAGTTCGTCTAAACACGTAGTTGAGAAAAACATCTGACCTCGCTGTCACACAACTGTTAAACAACCAGGCATCGAACCCGAAGGCCGGCATAACACGAAGTTAAGAGGAACATCTGAGCTCGCGGTTAGGCATCTCGTAAACAAACAGGCATCGAACCCAAAGGCCGGCTCAACACGATGTTCATAATAACATCTGACCTCGCTGTTAGGCATCTGTTAAACAAACATTCATCGGATTTGATGGCCGGCTCAACCAGAAGTTGAGAAGAACATCTGACCTCGCTGTCACGCATCTGTTAAAAAAACAGGCATTGAATTTGATGGTCGACTCAACCCAAAATTGAGAAGAACATCTGACCTCGCTGTCTGGCATATGTTAAATACACACGCATCGAACCTGAAGGCCAGGTCAACCCGAAGTTGAGAAGAACATCTGACCTCGCCGTCTGGAATCTGTTAAACAAACAGGCATTAAACTCGAAGGCGGGCTCAACCCGAAGTTGAGAAGTACATCTGACCTCGCCATTAGAGATTTGTTAAACAAAAAGGCATCGACCTCGGTAGGCCGGCTTAACCCGAAGTTGACAAGAACATCTGACCTCGCTATCATGCATCTATTAAACAAACAGGCATCGAATTTGATGGCCGGCTCAACCCAGAGTTGAGAAGAACATCTGAACTTGTTGTTAGATATCAGTTAAAAAAACAAGAATCGAACCCGAAGGCCAGGTCAACTCGAAGTTGAGAAGAACATCTGATCTCGCCGTCAGGTATCTATTAAACAAACAGGGATCGAACCCGAAGGCCGACTCAACACGAAGTTGAGAAGTAAATATGACCCTGCCGTCAGGCATCAGTTAAACAAACATGCATAGAACCCGAAGACCGATTTACCACGAAGTTCATAGGAATATCTAACCTCGCCGTAAGGCATATGTATTACAAATAGGAATCGAACACGAAGTCCCGCTCAACACGAAGTTGAGAGCAACATCTGACCTCGCCGCCAGGCATTTGTTAAACAAATGGGCATCGAACCCGAAGGCCGGCTCAACACGAAGTTGAGAGGAACATCTGACCTCGCCGTCAAGCATATGTTAAATAAACAGGCATCGAACCCAAAGGCCGGCTCATCCAAATGTTGAGAAAAACATTTGACCTCGCCATCAAGCATCTGTTAAACAAACAGGCATCGAACCAGACGGTCGGTTCAACACGAAGTTTAGAGAAACATTTGACCTCGCCGTGAGGCATCTACTAAAAAAACAGGCATCGAACCTGAAGGGCGGCTCAACCAGAAGTTGACAAGAACATTAGACCTCGTCGTCAGGAATCTGTAAAACAAACAGGCATTGAACCCCAAGGTCAGATTAACACGAAGTTGAGAGGAACATTTGACCTCGCCGTCAAGGCATCTGTTAAACAAACACGCATCGAACCTGGTGGCCGGCTCAACACGAAGTTGAGAGGAACATCTGACGTCGCCGTCACGCATATGTTAAATAAATAGGCGTCGAACCCGAAGGCCAGCTCAACCAAAAGTTATGAAGAACATTTGACCTCGCCGTCAAGCATTTGTTAAACAAACAGGCATTGAACCCGAAGGTCGGCTCAACCTGAAGTTGAGAAGAACATCTGACCTCGTCATTAGGTATCTATTAAACAAACAGGCATCAAACCCGAAGGTCGGCTCAAGACGAAGTTGATAGGAACATTTGACGTCGCCGTCAGGCATCTGTTAAACAAACAGGCATCAAACCAGAAGGGCGGCTCAACCCAAAATTGAGAAGAACATCTGACCCCGTCGTCAGGCATCTGTTAAATAAACATGCAAAAAAACCCGAAGGCCAGCTCAACCCAAAGTTGAGAAGAACATCTAACCTCATCGTGAGGCATCTGTTAAACAAACAGGCATCGAACCCGAAGTTCGTCTAAACACGTAGTTGAGAAAAACATCTGACCTCGCTGTCACACAACTGTTAAACAACCAGGCATCGAACCCAAAGGCCGGCATAACACGAAGTTAAGAGGAACATCTGAGCTCGCGGTTAGGCATCTCGTAAACAAACAGGCATCGAACCCAAAGGCCGGCTCAACACGATGTTCATAAGAACATCTGACCTCGCTGTTAGGCATCTGTTAAACAAACATGCATCGGATTTGATGGCCGGCTCAACCAGAAGTTGAGAAGAACATCTGACCTCGCTGTCACGCATCTGTTAAAAAAACAGGCATTGAATTTGATGGTCGACTCAACCCAAAATTGAGAAGAACATCTGACCTCGCTGTCTGGCATATGTTAAATACACACGCATCGAACCTGAAGGCCAGGTCAACCCGAAGTTGAGAAGAACATCTGACCTCGCCGTCTGGAATCTGTTAAACAAACAGGCATTAAACTCGAAGGCGGGCTCAACCCGAAGTTGAGAAGTACATCTGACCTCGCCATTAGAGATTTGTTAAACAAAAAGGCATCGACCTCGGTAGGCCGGCTTAACCCGAAGTTGACAAGAACATCTGACCTCGCTATCATGCATCTATTAAACAAACAGGCATCGAATTTGATGGCCGGCTCAACCCAGAGTTGAGAAGAACATCTGAACTTGTTGTTAGATATCAGTTAAAAAAACAAGAATCGAACCCGAAGGCCAGGTCAACTCGAAGTTGAGAAGAACATCTGATCTCGCCGTCAGGTATCTATTAAACAAACAGGGATCGAACCCGAAGGCCGGCTCAACACGAAGTTGAGAAGTAAATATGACCCTGCCGTCAGGCATCAGTTAAACAAACATGCATAGAACCCGAAGACCGATTTACCACGAAGTTCATAGGAATATCTAACCTCGCCGTAAGGCATATGTATTACAAATAGGCATCGAACACGAAGTCCCGCTCAACACGAAGTTGAGAGCAACATCTGACCTCGCCGCCAGGCATTTGTTAAACAAATGGGCATCGAACCCGAAGGCCGGCTCAACACGAAGTTGAGAGGAACATCTGACCTCGCCGTCAAGCATATGTTAAATAAACAGGCATCGAACCCAAAGGCCGGCTCATCCAAATGTTGAGAAAAACATTTGACCTCGCCATCAAGCATCTGTTAAACAAACAGGCATCGAACCAGACGGTCGGTTCAACACGAAGTTTAGAGAAACATTTGACCTCGCCGTGAGGCATCTACTAAAAAAACAGGCATCGAACCTGAAGGGCGGCTCAACCAGAAGTTGACAAGAACATTAGACCTCGTCGTCAGGAATCTGTAAAACAAACAGGCATTGAACCCCAAGGTCAGATTAACACGAAGTTGAGAGGAACATTTGACCTCGCCGTCAAGGCATCTGTTAAACAAACACGCATCGAACCTGGTGGCCGGCTCAACACGAAGTTGAGAGGAACATCTGACGTCGCCGTCACGCATATGTTAAATAAATAGGCGTCGAACCCGAAGGCCAGCTCAACCAAAAGTTATGAAGAACATTTGACCTCGCCGTCAAGCATTTGTTAAACAAACAGGCATTGAACCCGAAGGTCGGCTCAACCTGAAGTTGAGAAGAACATCTGACCTCGTCATTAGGTATCTATTAAACAAACAGGCATCAAACCCGAAGGTCGGCTCAAGACGAAGTTGATAGGAACATTTGACGTCGCCGTCAGGCATCTGTTAAACAAACAGGCATCAAACCAGAAGGGCGGCTCAACCCAAAATTGAGAAGAACATCTGACCCCGTCGTCAGGCATCTGTTAAATAAACATGCAAAAAAACCCGAAGGCCAGCTCAACCCAAAGTTGAGAAGAACATCTAACCTCATCGTGAGGCATCTGTTAAACAAACAGGCATCGAACCCGAAGTTCGTCTAAACACGTAGTTGAGAAAAACATCTGACCTCGCTGTCACACAACTGTTAAACAACCAGGCATCGAACCCAAAGGCCGGCATAACACGAAGTTAAGAGGAACATCTGAGCTCGCGGTTAGGCATCTCGTAAACAAACAGGCATCGAACCCAAAGGCCGGCTCAACACGATGTTCATAAGAACATCTGACCTCGCTGTTAGGCATCTGTTAAACAAACATGCATCGGATTTGATGGCCGGCTCAACCAGAAGTTGAGAAGAACATCTGACCTCGCTGTCACGCATCTGTTAAAAAAACAGGCATTGAATTTGATGGTCGACTCAACCCAAAATTGAGAAGAACATCTGACCTCGCTGTCTGGCATATGTTAAATACACACGCATCGAACCTGAAGGCCAGGTCAACCCGAAGTTGAGAAGAACATCTGACCTCGCCGTCTGGAATCTGTTAAACAAACAGGCATTAAACTCGAAGGCGGGCTCAACCCGAAGTTGAGAAGTACATCTGACCTCGCCATTAGAGATTTGTTAAACAAAAAGGCATCGACCTCGGTAGGCCGGCTTAACCCGAAGTTGACAAGAACATCTGACCTCGCTATCATGCATCTATTAAACAAACAGGCATCGAATTTGATGGCCGGCTCAACCCAGAGTTGAGAAGAACATCTGAACTTGTTGTTAGATATCAGTTAAAAAAACAAGAATCGAACCCGAAGGCCAGGTCAACTCGAAGTTGAGAAGAACATCTGATCTCGCCGTCAGGTATCTATTAAACAAACAGGGATCGAACCCGAAGGCCGGCTCAACACGAAGTTGAGAAGTAAATATGACCCTGCCGTCAGGCATCAGTTAAACAAACATGCATAGAACCCGAAGACCGATTTACCACGAAGTTCATAGGAATATCTAACCTCGCCGTAAGGCATATGTATTACAAATAGGCATCGAACACGAAGTCCCGCTCAACACGAAGTTGAGAGCAACATCTGACCTCGCCGCCAGGCATTTGTTAAACAAATGGGCATCGAACCCGAAGGCCGGCTCAACACGAAGTTGAGAGGAACATCTGACCTCGCCGTCAAGCATATGTTAAATAAACAGGCATCGAACCCAAAGGCCGGCTCATCCAAATGTTGAGAAAAACATTTGACCTCGCCATCAAGCATCTGTTAAACAAACAGGCATCGAACCAGACGGTCGGTTCAACACGAAGTTTAGAGAAACATTTGACCTCGCCGTGAGGCATCTACTAAAAAAACAGGCATCGAACCTGAAGGGCGGCTCAACCAGAAGTTGACAAGAACATTAGACCTCGTCGTCAGGAATCTGTAAAACAAACAGGCATTGAACCCCAAGGTCAGATTAACACGAAGTTGAGAGGAACATTTGACCTCGCCGTCAAGGCATCTGTTAAACAAACACGCATCGAACCTGGTGGCCGGCTCAACACGAAGTTGAGAGGAACATCTGACGTCGCCGTCACGCATATGTTAAATAAATAGGCGTCGAACCCGAAGGCCAGCTCAACCAAAAGTTATGAAGAACATTTGACCTCGCCGTCAAGCATTTGTTAAACAAACAGGCATTGAACCCGAAGGTCGGCTCAACCTGAAGTTGAGAAGAACATCTGACCTCGTCATTAGGTATCTATTAAACAAACAGGCATCAAACCCGAAGGTCGGCTCAAGACGAAGTTGATAGGAACATTTGACGTCGCCGTCAGGCATCTGTTAAACAAACAGGCATCAAACCAGAAGGGCGGCTCAACCCAAAATTGAGAAGAACATCTGACCCCGTCGTCAGGCATCTGTTAAATAAACATGCAAAAAAACCCGAAGGCCAGCTCAACCCAAAGTTGAGAAGAACATCTAACCTCATCGTGAGGCATCTGTTAAACAAACAGGCATCGAACCCGAAGTTCGTCTAAACACGTAGTTGAGAAAAACATCTGACCTCGCTGTCACACAACTGTTAAACAACCAGGCATCGAACCCAAAGGCCGGCATAACACGAAGTTAAGAGGAACATCTGAGCTCGCGGTTAGGCATCTCGTAAACAAACAGGCATCGAACCCAAAGGCCGGCTCAACACGATGTTCATAAGAACATCTGACCTCGCTGTTAGGCATCTGTTAAACAAACATGCATCGGATTTGATGGCCGGCTCAACCAGAAGTTGAGAAGAACATCTGACCTCGCTGTCACGCATCTGTTAAAAAAACAGGCATTGAATTTGATGGTCGACTCAACCCAAAATTGAGAAGAACATCTGACCTCGCTGTCTGGCATATGTTAAATACACACGCATCGAACCTGAAGGCCAGGTCAACCCGAAGTTGAGAAGAACATCTGACCTCGCCGTCTGGAATCTGTTAAACAAACAGGCATTAAACTCGAAGGCGGGCTCAACCCGAAGTTGAGAAGTACATCTGACCTCGCCATCAGAGATCTGTTAAACAAAAAGGCATCGACCTCGGTAGGCCGGCTTAACCCGAAGTTGACAAGAACATCTGACCTCGCTATCACGCATCTATTAAACAAACAGGCATCGAATTTGATGGCCGGCTCAACCCAGAGTTGAGAAGAACATCTGAACTTGTTGTTAGATATCAGTTAAAAAAAAAGGAATCGAACCCGAAGGCCAGGTCAACTCGAAGTTGAGAAGAACATCTGATCTCGCCGTCAGGTATCTATTAAACAAACAGGGATCGAACCCGAAGGCCGGCTCAACACGAAGTTGAGAAGTACATATGACCCTGCCGTCAGGCATCAGTTAAACAAACAGGCATAGAACCCGAAGACCGATTTAACACGAAGTTCATAGGAATATCTAACCTCGCCGTAAGGCATATGTATCACAAATAGGCATCGAACACGAAGTCCCGCTCAACACGAAGTTGAGAGCAACATCTGACCTCGCCGCCAGGCATTTGTTAAACAAATGGGCATCGAACCCGAAGGCCGGCTCAACACGAAGTTGAGAGGAACATCTGACCTCGCCGTCAAGCATATGTTAAATAAACAGGCATCAAACCCAAAGGCCGGCTCAACCAAATGTTGAGAAAAACATTTGACCTCGCCATCAAGCATCTGTTAAACAAACAGGCATCGAACCAGACGGTCGGTTCAACACGAAGTTTAGAGAAACATTTGACCTCGTCGTGAGGCATCTACTAAAAAAACAGGCATCGAACCTGAAGGGCGGCTCAACCAGAAGTTGACAAGAACATTAGACCTCGTCGGCAGGAATCTGTAAAACAAACAGGCATTGAACCCCAAGGTCAGATTAACACGAAGTTGAGAGGAACATTTGACCTCCCCGTCAAGGCATCTGTTAAACAAACACGCATCGAACCTGGTGGCCGGCTCAACACGAAGTTGAGAGGAACATCTGACGTCGCCGTCACGCATATGTTAAATAAATAGGCGTCGAACCCGAAGGCCAGCTCAACCAAAAGTTATGAAGAACATTTGACCTCACCGTCAAGCATTTGTTAAACAAACAGGCATTGAACCCGAAGGTCGGCTCAACCTGAAGTTGAGAAGAACATCTGACCTCGTCATTAGGTATCTATTAAACAAACAGGCATCAAACCCGAAGGTCGGCTCAAGACGAAGTTGATAGGAACATTTGACGTCGCCGTCAGGCATCTGTTAAACAAACAGGCATCAAACCAGAAGGGCGGCTCAACCCAAAATTGAGAAGAACATCTGACCCCGTCGTCAGGCATCTGTTAAATAAACATGCAAAAAAACCCGAAGGCCAGCTCAACCCAAAGTTGAGAAGAACATCTAACCTCATCGTGAGGCATCTGTTAAACAAACAGGCATCGAACCCGAAGTTCGTCTAAACACGTAGTTGAGAAAAACATCTGACCTCGCTGTCACACAACTGTTAAACAACCAGGCATCGAACCCAAAGGCCGGCATAACACGAAGTTAAGAGGAACATCTGAGCTCGCGGTTAGGCATCTCGTAAACAAACAGGCATCGAACCCAAAGGCCGGCTCAACACGATGTTCATAAGAACATCTGACCTCGCTGTTAGGCATCTGTTAAACAAACATGCATCGGATTTGATGGCCGGCTCAACCAGAAGTTGAGAAGAACATCTGACCTCGCTGTCACGCATCTGTTAAACAAACAGGCATTGAATTTGATGGTCGACTCAACCCAAAATTGAGAAGAACATCTGACCTCGCTGTCTGGCATATGTTAAATACACACGCATCGAACCCGAAGGCCAGGTCAACCCGAAGTTGAGAAGAACATCTGACCTCGCCGTCTGGAATATGTTAAAAAAACAGGCATTAAACCCGAAGGCCGACTCAACCCGAAGTTGAGAAGTACATCTGACCTCGCCATCAGAGATCTGTTAAACAAAAAGGCATTGACCTCGGTAGGCCGGCTTAACCCAAAGTTGAAAAGAACATCTGACCTCTCTATCACGCATCTATTAAACAAACAGGCATCGAATTTGATGGCCGGCTCAACCCAGAGTTGAGAAGAACATCTGAACTTGTTGTTAGATATCAGTTAAAAAAAAAGGAATCGAACCCGAAGGCCAGGTCAACTCGAAGTTGAGAAGAACATCTGATCTCGCCGTCAGGTATCTATTAAACAAACAGGGATCGAACCCGAAGGCCGGCTCAACACGAAGTTGAGAAGTACATATGACCCTGCCGTCAGGCATCAGTTAAACAAACAGGCATAGAACCCGAAGACCGATTTAACACGAAGTTCATAGGAATATCTAACCTCGCCGTAAGGCATATGTATCACAAATAGGCATCGAACACGAAGTCCCGCTCAACACGAAGTTGAGAGCAACATCTGACCTCGCCGCCAGGCATTTGTTAAACAAATGGGCATCGAACCCGAAGGCCGGCTCAACACGAAGTTGAGAGGAACATCTGACCTCGCCGTCAAGCATATGTTAAATAAACAGGCATCAAACCCAAAGGCCGGCTCAACCAAATGTTGAGAAAAACATTTGACCTCGCCATCAAGCATCTGTTAAACAAACAGGCATCGAACCAGACGGTCGGTTCAACACGAAGTTTAGAGAAACATTTGACCTCGTCGTGAGGCATCTACTAAAAAAACAGGCATCGAACCTGAAGGGCGGCTCAACCAGAAGTTGACAAGAACATTAGACCTCGTCGGCAGGAATCTGTAAAACAAACAGGCATTGAACCCCAAGGTCAGATTAACACGAAGTTGAGAGGAACATTTGACCTCCCCGTCAAGGCATCTGTTAAACAAACACGCATCGAACCTGGTGGCCGGCTCAACACGAAGTTGAGAGGAACATCTGACGTCGCCGTCACGCATATGTTAAATAAATAGGCGTCGAACCCGAAGGCCAGCTCAACCAAAAGTTATGAAGAACATTTGACCTCACCGTCAAGCATTTGTTAAACAAACAGGCATTGAACCCGAAGGTCGGCTCAACCTGAAGTTGAGAAGAACATCTGACCTCGTCATTAGGTATCTATTAAACAAACAGGCATCAAACCCGAAGGTCGGCTCAAGACGAAGTTGATAGGAACATTTGACGTCGCCGTCAGGCATCTGTTAAACAAACAGGCATCAAACCAGAAGGGCGGCTCAACCCAAAATTGAGAAGAACATCTGACCCCGTCGTCAGGCATCTGTTAAATAAACATGCAAAAAAACCCGAAGGCCAGCTCAACCCAAAGTTGAGAAGAACATCTAACCTCATCGTGAGGCATCTGTTAAACAAACAGGCATCGAACCCGAAGTTCGTCTCAACACGTAGTTGAGAAAAACATCTGACCTCGCTGTCACACAACTGTTAAACAACCAGGCATCGAACCCAAAGGCCGGCATAACACGAAGTTAAGAGGAACATCTGACCTCGCGGTTAGGCATCTCGTAAACAAACAGGCATCGAACCCAAAGGCCGACTCAACACGATGTTCATAAGAACATCTGACCTCGCTGTTAGGCATCTGTTAAACAAACATGCATCGGATTTGATGGTCGGCTCAACGAGAAGTTGAGAAGAACATCTGACCTCGCTGTCACGCATCTGTTAAACAAACAGGCATTGAATTTGATGGTCGACTCAACCCAAAATTGAGAAGAACATCTTACCTCGCTGTCTGGCATATGTTAAATAAACACGCATCGAACCCGAAGGCCAGGTCAACCCGAAGTTGAGAAGAACATCTGACCTCGCCGTCTGGAATCTGTTAAACAAACAGGCATTAAACCCGAAGGCCGGCTCAACCCGAAGTTGAGAAGTACATCTGACCTCACCATCAGAGATCTGTTAAACAAAAAGGCATTGACCTCGGTAGGCCGGCTTAACCCAAAGTTGAAAAGAACATCTGACCTCGCTATCACGCATCTATTAAACAAACAGGCATCGAATTTGATGGCCGGCTCAACCCAAAGTTGAGAAGAACATCTGAACTTGTTGTTAGATATCAGTTAAAAAAAAAGGAATCGAACCCGAAGGCCAGGTCAACTCGAAGTTGAGAAGAACATCTGATCTCGCCGTCAGGTATCTATTAAACAAACAGGGATCGAACCCGAAGGCCGGCTCAACACGAAGTTGAGAAGTACATATGACCCTGCCGTCAGGCATCAGTTAAACAAACAGGCATAGAACCCGAAGACCGATTTAACACGAAGTTCATAGGAATATCTAACCTCGCCGTAAGGCATATGTATCACAAATAGGCATCGAACACGAAGTCCCGCTCAACACGAAGTTGAGAGCAACATCTGACCTCGCCGCCAGGCATTTGTTAAACAAATGGGCATCGAACCCGAAGGCCGGCTCAACACGAAGTTGAGAGGAACATCTGACCTCGCCGTCAAGCATATGTTAAATAAACAGGCATCGAACCCAAAGTCCGGCTCAACCAAATGTTGAGAAAAACATTTGACCTCGCCATCAAGCATCTGTTAAACAAACAGGCATCGAACCAGACGGTCGGTTCAACACGAAGTTTAGAGAAACATTTGACCTCGCCGTGAGGCATCTACTAAAAAAACAGGCATCGAACCTGAAGGGCGGCTCAACCAGAAGTTGACAAGAACATTAGACCTCGTCGTCAGGAATCTGTAAAACAAACAGGCATTGAACCCCAAGGTCAGATTAACACGAAGTTGAGAGGAACATTTGACCTCGCCGTCAAGGCATCTGTTAAACAAACACGCATCGAACCTGGTGGCCGGCTCAACACGAAGTTGAGAGGAACATCTGACGTCGTCGTCACGCATATGTTAAATAAATAGGCGTCGAACCCGAAGGCCAGCTCAACCAAAAGTTATGAAGAACATTTGACCTTGCAGTCAAGCATTTGTTAAACAAACAGGCATTGAACCCGAAGGTCGGCTCAACCTGAAGTTGAGAAGAACATCTGACCTCATCATTAGGTATCTATTAAACAAACAGGCATCAAACCCGAAGGTCGGCTCAAGACGAAGTTGATAGGAACATTTGACGTCGCCGTCAGGCATCTGTTAAACAAACAGGCATCAAACCAGAAGGGCGGCTCAACCCAAAATTGAGAAGAACATCTGACCCCGTCGTCAGGCATCTGTTAAATAAACATGCAAAAAAACCCGAAGGCCAGCTCAACCCAAAGTTGAGAAGAACATCTAACCTCATCGTGAGGCATCTGTTAAACAAACATGCATCGAACCCAAAGTTCGTCTCAACACGTAGTTGAGAAAAACATCTGACCTCGCTGTCACACAACTGTTAAACAACCAGGCATCGAACCCGAAGGCCGGCATAACACGAAGTTAAGAGGAACATCTGACCTCGCGGTTAGGCATCTCGTAAAAAAACAGGCATCGAACCCAAAGGCCGGCTCAACACGATGTTCATAAGAACATCTGACCTCGCTGTTAGGCATCTGTTAAACAAACAGGCATATGTTAAATAAACAGGCATAGAACCCGAAGACCGACTCACCCAAAAGTTGAGAAGAATATTTTCCCTCGTCGTCAGGCATATGTTAAACAAACAGGCGTCGAACCCGACGGTCGGCTCAACCCGAAGATGAGAAGAACATCTGACCTTGCTATCAGGCATCTGTTAAACAAACAGGCATCGAACCTGAAGGCTGGCTCAACACGATGTTCCTAAGAATATCTGACCTCTCGGTCAGGGATATGTTAAACAAACATGCATCAAACACGAAGGCCGGCTCAACCCGAATTTGAGAAGAACATCTGACCTCGCTGTCAAGCATTTGTTAAACAAACAGGCATTGAATTTTACGGTCGGCTCAACCCAAAATTGAGAAGAACATCTGACCTCGCTGTCTGGCATCTATTAAATAAACACGCATCCAACCTGAAGGCCGGGTCAACCCGAAGTTGAGAAGAACATCTGACCTTGCTGCCTGGAATCTGTTAAAGAAACAGGCATTGAACCCGAAAGCCGGCTCAACCCGAAAATGAGAAGTACATCTGACCTCGCCATCAGAGATCTGTTAAACAAAAAGGCATCGACCTCGGTAGGTCGGCTCAACCCGAAGCTGAGAAGAACATCTGACCTCGCTATCACGCATCTATTAAACAAACAGGCATCAAATTTGATGGCCGGCTCAACCCAAAGTTGAGAAGAACATCTGAACTTGTTGTTAGATATCAGTTAAAAAAAAAGGAATCGAACCCGAAGGCCAGGTCAACTCGAAGATGAGAAGAACATCTGATCTCGCCGTCAGGTATCTATTAAACAAACAGGGATCGAACCCGAAGGCCGGCTCAACACGAAGTTGAGAAGTACATATGACCCTGCCGTCAGGCATAAGTTAAACAAACAGGCATAGAACCCGAAGACCAATTTAACACGAAGTTCATAGGAATATCTGACCTCGCTGTAAGGCATCTGTTAAACAAATAGGCATCGAACACGAAGTCCCGCTCAACACGAAGTTGAGATCAACATCTGACTTCGCCGCCAGGCATTTGTTAAACAAATGGGCATCGAACCCGAAGGCCGGCTCAACACGAAGTTGAGAGGAACATCTGACCTCGCCGTCAAGCATATGTTAAATAAACAAGCATCGAACCCAAAGGCCGGCTCAACCAAATGTTGAGAAAAACATTTGACCTAGCCATCAAGCATCTGTTAAACAAACAGGCATCGTACCCAGATGGTCGGCTCAACACGAAGTTTAGAGGAACATTTGACCTCGCCGTGAGGCATCTACTAAAAAAACAGGCATCGAACCTGAAGGGCGGCTCAACCAGAAGTTGACAAGAACATTAGACCTCGCCGTCAGGAATCTGTTAAACAAACAGGCATTGAACCCAAAGGTCAGATTAACACGAAGTTGAGAGGAACATTTGACCTCGCCGTCAAGGAATTTGTTAAACAAACACGCATCGAACCTGGTGGCCGGCTCAACACGAAGTTGAGAGGAACATCTGACGTCGCCGTCCCGAATATGTTAAATAAACAGGCGTCGAACCCGAAGGCCGGCTCAACCAAAAGTTATGAAGAACATTTGACCTCGCCGTCAAGCATTTGTTAAACAAACAGGCATTGAACCCGAAGGTCGGCTCAACCTGAAGTTGAGAAGAACATTTGACCTCGTCATTAGGTATCTGTTAAACAAACAGGCATCAAACCCGAAGGCCGGCTCAAGACGAAGTTGATAGGAACATTTGACGTCTCCGTCAGGCATCTGTTAAACAAACAGGCATCAAACCAGAAGGGCGGGTCAACCCAAAATTGAGAAAAACATCTGACCCCGTCGTCAGGCATCTGTTAAATAAACATGCAAAAAAACCCGAAGGCCAGCTCAACCCAAAGTTGAGAAGAACATCTAACCTCACTGTGAGGCATCTGTTAAACAAACAGGCATCGAACCCGAAGTTCGTCTTAACACGTAGTTGAGAAAAACATCTGACCTCGCTGTCACGCAACTGTTAAACAACCAGGCATCGAACCCGAAGGCCATCATAACACGAAGTTAAGAGGAACATCTGACCTCGCGGTTAGGCATCTCGTAAACAAACAGGCATCGATCCCAAAGGCCGCCTCAACACGATGTTCATAAGAACATCTGACCTCGCTGTTAGGCATCTGTTAAACAAACATGCATCGGATTTGATGGCCGGCTCAACCCGAAGTTGAGAAGAACATCTGACCTCACCGTCAGACATCTATTAAACAAATAAGCATCGAACCCGAATGCCGGCTCAACCTGAAGTTCATAGGAATATCTGACCTCGCCTTAAGGCATATATTAAACAAATAGGCATCGAACACTAAGTCCCGCTCAACACGAAGTTGAGAGCAACATCTGACCTCGCCGCCAGGCATTTGTTAAACAAACAGGCATCGAACCCGAAGGCCGGTTCAACACGAAGTTGATAGGAATATCTAACCTCGCCATCAAGCATATGTTAAATAAACAGGCATAGAACCCGAAGACCGGCTCACCCAAAAGTTGAGAAGAACATTTGACCTCGCCGTCAGGCATATGTTAAACAAACAGGCGTCGAACCCGACGGTCGGCTCAACCCGAAGATGAGAAGAACATCTGACCTCGCTGTCAGGCATCTGTTAAACAAACAGGCATCGAACCTGAAGGCTGGCTCAACACGATGTTCCTAAGAATATCTGACCTCGCCGTCAGGGATATGTTAAACAAACATGCATCAAACACGAAGGCCGATTCAACCCGAATTTGAGAAGAACATCTGACCTCGCTGTCAAGCATCTGTTAAACAAACAGGCATTGAATTTTACGGTCGGCTCAACCCAAAATTGAGAAGAACATCTGACCTCGCTGTCTGGCATCTGTTAAATAAACACGCATCGAACCAGAAGGCCGGGTCAACCCGAAGTTGAGAAGAACATCTGACCTTGCTACCTGGAATCTGTTAAACAAACAGGCATTGAACCCGAAAGCCTGCTCAACCCGAAAATGAGAAGTACATCTGACCTCGCCATCAGAGATCTGTTAAACAAAAAGGCATCGACCTCGGTAGGTCGACTCAACCCGAAGCTGAGAAGAACATCTGACCTCGCTATCAGGCATCTGTTAAACAAACAGGCATCGAATTTGATGGCCGGCTCAACCCAAAGTTAAGAAGAACATCTGAACTTGTTGTTAGATATCAGTTAAAAAAACAGGAATCAAACCGGAAGGCTAGGTCAACCCGAAGTTGAGAAGTACATCTGATCTCACCGTCAGGTATCTGTTAAACAAACATGCATCGTACCCGAAGGCCGGCTCAACACGAAGTTGAGAAGTACATATGACCCTGCCGTCAGGCATCAGTTAAACAAACAGGCATAGAACCAGAAGACCGATTTAACAAAAAGTTCATAGGAATATCTGACCTCGCCGTAAGGCACGTGTTAAACAAATAGGCATCGAACACGAAGTCCCGCTCAACACGAAGTTGAGATCAACATCTGACCTCGCCGCCAGGCATTTGTTAAATAAATGGGCAACGAACCCGAAGGCCAGCTTAACACGAAGTTGAGAGGAACATCTGACCTCGCCGTCAAGCATATGTTAAATAAACAGGCATCGAACCCAAAGGCCGGCTCAACCAAATGTTGAGAAAAACATTTGACCTCGCCATCAAGCATCTGTTAAACAAACAGGCATCGTACCCAGACGGTCGGCTCAACACGAAGTTTAGAGGAACATTTGGCCTCGCCGTGAGGCATCTATTAAAAAAACAGGCATCGAACCTGAAGTGCGGCTCAACCAGAAGTTGACAAGAACATTAGACCTCGCCGTCAGGAATCTGTTAAACAAACAGGCATTGAACCCAAAGGTCAGATTAACACGAAGTTGAGAGGAACATTTGACCTCGCCGTCAAGGCATTTGTTAAACAATCACACATCGAACCCGGTGGCCGGCTCAACACGAAGTTGAGAGGAACATCTGACGTCGCCATCCCGAATATGTTAAATAAACAGGTGTCGAACCCGAAGGCCGGCTCAACCAAAAGTTATGAAGAACATTTGACCTCGCCGTCAAGCATTTGTTAAACAAACAGGCATTGAACCCGAAGGTCGGCTCAACCTGAAGTTGAGAAGAACATCTGACCTCGTCATTAGGTATCTGTTAAACAAACTGGTATCAAACCCGAAGGCCGGCTCAAGACGAAGTTGATAGGAACATTTGACGTGGCCGTCAGGCATCTGTTAAACAAACAGGCATCAAACCAGAAGGGCGGGTCAACCCAAAATTGAGAAGAACATCTGACCCCGTCGTCAGGCATCTGTTAAATGAACATGCAAAAAACCCGAAGACCAGCTCAACCCAAAGTTGAGAAGAACATCTAACCTCGCCGTGAGGTATCTGTTAAACAAACAGGCATCGAACCCGAAGTTCGTCTCAACACGTAGTTGACAAAAACATCTGACCTCGCTGTCATGCAACTGTTAAACAACCAGGCATCGAACCCGAAGGCCGGCATAACACGAAGTTAAGAGGAACATCTGACCTCGCGGTTAGGCATCTCTTAAACAAACAGGCATCGAACCCAAAGGCTGGCTCAACACGATGTTCATAAGAACATCTGACCTCGCTGTTAGGCATCTGTTAAACAAACATGCATCGGATTTGATGGTCGGCTCAACCCGAAGTTGAGAAGAACATCTGATCTCACCGTCAGGCATCTGTTAAACAAACAGGCATCGAACCCGAATGCCGGCTCAACCTGAAGTTCATAGGAATATCTGACCTCGCCTTAAGGCATCTATTAAACAAATAGGCATCGAACACTAAGTCCCGCTCAACACGAAGTTTAGAGCAACATCTGACCTCGCCGCCAGGCATTTGTTAAACAAACAGGCATCGAACCCGAAGGCCGGTTCAACACGAAGTTGATAGGAACATCTAACCTCGCCATCAAGCATATGTTAAATAAACAGGCATAGAACCCGAAGACCGGCTCACCCAAAAGTTGAGAAGAATATTTTCCCTCGTCGTTAGGCATATGTTAAACAAACAGGCGTCGAACCCGACGGTCGGCTCAACCCGAAGATGAGAAGAACATCTGACCTCGCTGTCAGGCATCTGTTAAACAAACAGGCATCGAACCTGAAGGCTGGCTCAACACGATGTTCCTAAGAGTATCTGACCTCGCCGTCAGGGATATGTTAGACAAACATGCATCAAACACGAAGGCCGGCTCAACCCGAATTTGAGAAAAACATCTGACCTCATTGTCAAGCATCTGTTAAACAAACAGGCATTGAATTTTACGGTCGGCTCAACCCAAAATTGAGAAGAACATCTGACCTCGCTGTCTGGCATCTGTTAAATAAACACGCATCGAACCTGAAGGCCGGGTCAACCCGAAGTTGAGAAGAACATCTGACCTTGCTGCCTAGAATCTGTTAAACAAACAGGCATTGAACCCGAAAGCCGGCTCAACCCGAAAATGAGAAGTACATCTGACCTCGCCATCAGAGATCTGTTAAACAAAAAGGCATCGACCTCGGTAGGTCGGCTCAACCCGAAGCTGAGAAGAACATCTGACATCGCTATCAGGCATCTGTTAAACAAACAGGCATCGAATTTGATGGCCGGCTCAACCCAAAGTTAAGAAGAACATCTGAACTTGTTGTTAGATATCAGTTAAAAAATCAGGAATCAAACCGGTAGGCCAGGTCAACCCGAAGTTGAGAAGAACATCTGATCTCACCGTCAGGTATCTGTTAAACAAACATGCATCGAATCCGAAGGCCGGCTCAACACGAAGTTGAGAAGTACATATGACCCTGCCGTCAGGCATCAGTTAAACAAACAGGCATAGAACCAAAAGACCGATTTAACACAAAGTTCATAGGAATATCTGACCTCGCCGTAAGGCATCTGTTAAACAAATAGGCATCGAACACGAAGTCCCACTCAACACCGAAGTTGAGATCAACATCTGACCTCGCCGCCAGGCATTTGTTAAATAAATGGGCAACGAACCCGAAGGCCGGCTCAACACGAAGTTGAGAGGAACATCTGACCTCGCCGTCAAGCATATGTTAAATAAACAGGCATCGAACCCAAAGGCCGGCTCAACCAAATGTTGAGAAAAACATTTGACCTCGCCATCAAGCATCTGTTAAACAAACAGGCATCGTACCCAGACGGTCGGCTCAACACGAAGTTTAGAGGAACATTTGACCTCGCCGTGAGGCATCTACTAAAAAAACAGGCATCGAACCTGAAGGGAGGCTCAACCAGAAGTTGACAAGAACATTAGACCTCCCGTCAGGAATCTGTTAAACAAACAGGCATTGAACCCAAAGGTCAGATTAACACGAAGTTGAGAGGAACATTTGACCTCGCCGTCAAGGCATTTGTTAAACAAACACACATCGAACCCGGTGGCCGGCTCAACACGAAGTTGAGAGGAACATCTGACGTCGTCGTCCCGAATATGTTAAATAAACAGGCGTCGAACTCGAAGGCCGGCTCAACCAAAAGTTGTGAAGAACATTTGACCTCGCCGTCAAGCATTTGTTAAACAAACAGGCATTGAACCCGAAGGTCGGCTCAACCTGAAGTTGAGAAGAACATCTGACCTCGTCATTAGGTATCTGTTAAACAAACAGGCATCAAACCCGAAGGACGGCTCAAGACGAAGTTGATAGGAACATTTGACGTGGCCGTCAGGCATCTGTTAAACAAACAGGCATCAAACCAGAAGGGCGGGTCAACCCAAAATTGAGAAGAACATCTGACCCCGTCGTCAGGCATCTGTTAAATAAACATGCAAAAAACCCGAAGACCAGCTCAACCCAAAGTTGAGAAGAACATCTAACCTCGCCGTGAGGCATCTGTTAAACAAACAGGCATCGAACCCGAAGTTCGTCTCAACACGTAGTTGACAAAAACATCTGACCTCGCTGTCAGGCAACTGTTAAACAACCAGGCATCGAACCCGAAGGCCGGCATAACACGAAGTTAAGAGGAACATCTGACCTCGCGGTTAGGCATCTCTTAAACAAACAGGCATCGAACCCAAAGGCCGGCTCAACACGATGTTCATAAGAACATCTGACCTCGCTGTTAGGCATCTATTAAACAAGCATGCATCGGATTTGATGGCCGGCTCAACCCGAAGTTGAGAAGAACATCTGATCTCACCGTCAGGCATCTGTTAAACAAACAGGCATCGAACCCGAATGGCGGCTCAACTTGAAGTTCATAGGAATATCTGACCTCGCCTTAAGGCATCTATTAAACGAATAGGCATCGAACACTAAGTCCCCCTCAACACGAAGTTTAGAGCAACATCTGACCTAGCCGCCAGGCATTTGTTAAACAAACAGGCATCGAACCCGAAGGCCGGTTCAACACGAAGTTGATAGGAACATCTAACCTCGCCATCAAGCATATGTTAAATAAACAGGCATAGAACCCGAAGACCGGCTCACCGAAAAGTTGAGAAGAATATTTGCCCTCATCGTCAGGCATATGTTAAACAAACAGGCGTCGAACCCGACGGTCGGCTGAACCCGAAGATGAGAAGAACATCTGACCTCGCTGTCAGGCATCTGTTAAACAAACAGGCATCGAACCTGAAGGCTGGCTCAACACGATGTTCCTAAGAATATCTGACCTGGCCGTCAGGGATATGTTAAACAAACATGCATCAAACACGAAGGCCGGCTCAACCCGAATTTGAGAAGAACATCTGACCTCGCTGTCAAGCATCTGTTAAACAAACAGGCATTGAATTTTACAGTCGGCTCAACCCAAAATTGATAAGAACATCTGACCTCGCCGTCTGGCATCTGTTAAATAAACACGCATCGAACCTGAAGGTCGGGTCAACCCGAAGTTGAGAAGAACATCTGACCTTGCTGCCTAGAAACTGTTAAACAAACAGGCATTGAACCCGAAAGCCGGCTCAACCCGAAAATGAGAAGTACATCTGACCTCGCCATCAGAGATCTGTTAAACAAAAAGGCATCGACCTCGGTAGGTCGGCTCAACCCGAAGCTGAGAAGAACATCTGACCTCGCTATCAGGCATCTGTTAAACAAACAGGCATCGAATTTGATGGCCGGCTTAACCCAAAGTTAAGAAGAACATCTGAACTTGTTGTTAGATATCAGTTAAAAAAACAGGAATCAAACCGGTAGGCCAGGTCAACCCGAAGTTGAGAAGAACATCTGATCTCACCGTCAGGTATCTGTTAAACAAACATGCATCGAATCCGAAGGCCGGCTCAACACGAAGTTGAGAAGTACATATGACCCTGCCGTCAGGCATTAGTTAAACAAACAGGCATAGAACCAAAAGACCGATTTAACACAAAGTTCATAGGAATATCTGACCTCGCCGTAAGGCATCTGTTAAACAAATAGGCATCGAACACGAAGTCCCACTCAACACGAAGTTGAGATCAACATCTGACCTCGCCGCCAGGCATTTGTTAAATAAATGGGCAACGAACCCGAAGGCCGGCTCAACACGAAGTTGAGAGGAACATCTGACCCCGCCGTCAAGCATATGTTAAATAAACAGGCATCGAACCCAAAGGCCGGCTCAACCAAATGTTGAGAAAAACATTTGACCTCGCCATCAAGCATCTGTTAAACAAACAGGCATCGTACCCAGACGGTCGGCTCAACACGAAGTTTAGAGGAACATTTGACCTCGCCGTGAGGCATCTACTAAAAAAACAGGCATCGAACCTGAAGGGAGGCTCAACCAGAAGTTGACAAGAACATTAGACCTCCCGTCAGGAATCTGTTAAACAAACAGGCATTGAACCCAAAGGTCAGATTAACACGAAGTTGAGAGGAACATTTGACCTCGCCGTCAAGGCATTTGTTAAACAAACACACATCGAACCCGGTGGCCGGCTCAACACGAAGTTGAGAGGAACATCTGACGTCGTCGTCCCGAATATGTTAAATAAACAGGCGTCGAACTCGAAGGCCGGCTCAACCAAAAGTTGTGAAGAACATTTGACCTCGCCGTCAAGCATTTGTTAAACAAACAGGCATTGAACCCGAAGGTCGGCTCAACCTGAAGTTGAGAAGAACATCTGACCTCGTCATTAGGTATCTGTTAAACAAACAGGCATCAAACCCGAAGGACGGCTCAAGACGAAGTTGATAGGAACATTTGACGTGGCCGTCAGGCATCTGTTAAACAAACAGGCATCAAACCAGAAGGGCGGGTCAACCCAAAATTGAGAAGAACATCTGACCCCGTCGTCAGGCATCTGTTAAATAAACATGCAAAAAACCCGAAGACCAGCTCAACCCAAAGTTGAGAAGAACATCTAACCTCGCCGTGAGGCATCTGTTAAACAAACAGGCATCGAACCCGAAGTTCGTCTCAACACGTAGTTGACAAAAACATCTGACCTCGCTGTCAGGCAACTGTTAAACAACCAGGCATCGAACCCGAAGGCCGGCATAACACGAAGTTAAGAGGAACATCTGACCTCGCGGTTAGGCATCTCTTAAACAAACAGGCATCGAACCCAAAGGCCGGCTCAACACGATGTTCATAAGAACATCTGACCTCGCTGTTAGGCATCTATTAAACAAGCATGCATCGGATTTGATGGCCGGCTCAACCCGAAGTTGAGAAGAACATCTGATCTCACCGTCAGGCATCTGTTAAACAAACAGGCATCGAACCCGAATGGCGGCTCAACTTGAAGTTCATAGGAATATCTGACCTCGCCTTAAGGCATCTATTAAACGAATAGGCATCGAACACTAAGTCCCGCTCAACACGAAGTTTAGAGCAACATCTGACCTAGCCGCCAGGCATTTGTTAAACAAACAGGCATCGAACCCGAAGGCCGGTTCAACACGAAGTTGATAGGAACATCTAACCTCGCCATCAAGCATATGTTAAATAAACAGGCATAGAACCCGAAGACCGGCTCACCGAAAAGTTGAGAAGAATATTTGCCCTCATCGTCAGGCATATGTTAAACAAACAGGCGTCGAACCCGACGGTCGGCTGAACCCGAAGATGAGAAGAACATCTGACCTCGCTGTCAGGCATCTGTTAAACAAACAGGCATCGAACCTGAAGGCTGGCTCAACACGATGTTCCTAAGAATATCTGACCTGGCCGTCAGGGATATGTTAAACAAACATGCATCAAACACGAAGGCCGGCTCAACCCGAATTTGAGAAGAACATCTGACCTCGCTGTCAAGCATCTGTTAAACAAACAGGCATTGAATTTTACAGTCGGCTCAACCCAAAATTGATAAGAACATCTGACCTCGCCGTCTGGCATCTGTTAAATAAACACGCATCGAACCTGAAGGTCGGGTCAACCCGAAGTTGAGAAGAACATCTGACCTTGCTGCCTGGAATCTGTTAAACAAACAGGCATTGAACCCGAAAGTCGGCTCAACCCGAAAATGAGAAGTACATCTGACCTCGCCATTAGAGATCTGTTAAACAAAAAGGCATCAACCTCGATAGGTCGGCTCAACCCGAAGCTGAGAAGAACATCTGACCTCGCTATCAGGCATCTGTTAAACAAACAGGCATCGAATTTGATGGCCGGCTCAACCCAAAGTTAAGAAGAACATCTGAACTTGTTGTTAGATATCAGTTAAAAAAACAGGAATCAAACCGGAAGGCCAGGTCAACCCGAAGTTGAGAAGAACATCTGATCTCACCGTTAGGTATCTGTTAAACAAACATGCATCGAACCCGAAGGCCGGCTCAACACGAAGTTGAGAAATACATATGACCTTGCCATCAGGCATCAGTTAAACAAACAGGCATAGAACCCGAAGACCGGTTTAACACGAAGTTCATAAGAATATCTGACCTTGCCGTAAGGCATCTGTTAAACAAATAGGCATCGAACATGAAGTCACGCTCAACACGAAGTTGAGAGCAACATCTGACCCCGCCGCCAGGCATTTCTTAAACAAACGAGCATCGAACCCGAAGGCCGACTCAAAAAGAAGTTGAGAGGAACATCTGACCTCGCCATCAAGCATATGTTAAATAAACAGGCATCGAACCCAAAGGACGGCTCAACCAAATGTTGAGAAGAACATTTGACCTCTCCATCAAACATCTGTTAAACAAAGAGGAATCGAACCAGAAGGTCGGCTCAACCCGAATTTGAGAAGAACATCTGACCTCGCCGTTAGGTATCTATTAAACAAACAGGCATCAAACCCGAAGGCCGGCTCAAGACGAAGTTGAGAGGAACATTTGACGTCGCCGTCAGGCATCTGTTAAACAAACAGGCATCGAACCAGAAGGGCGGCTCAGCCCAAAATTGAGAAGAACATCTGACCTCGTCGTCAGGCATCTGTTAAACAAACATGCATCAAACCCAAAGGTCGGCTCAACCCAAAGTTGAGAAGATCATCTAACCTCGCCGTGAGGCATCTGTTAAAAAAACAGGCATCGAACCCGAAGGTCGTCTCAACACGTAGTTGAGAAAAACATCTGACCTCGCCGTCAGGCAACTGTTAAACAACCAGGCATTGAACCCGAAGGCCGGCATAACACGAAGTTAAGAGGAACATCTGACCTCGCGGTTAGGCATCTCTTAAACAAACAGGCATCGAACCCAAAGGCCGGCTCAACACGATGTTCATAAGAACATCTGACCTCGCTGTTAGGCATCTATTAAACAAGCATGCATCGGATTTGATGGCCGGCTCAACCCGAAGTTGAGAAGAACATCTGATCTCACCGTCAGGCATCTGTTAAACAAACAGGCATCGAACCCGAATGGCGGCTCAACTTGAAGTTCATAGGAATATCTGACCTCGCCTTAAGGCATCTATTAAACGAATAGGCATCGAACACTAAGTCCCCCTCAACACGAAGTTTAGAGCAACATCTGACCTAGCCGCCAGGCATTTGTTAAACAAACAGGCATCGAACCCGAAGGCCGGTTCAACACGAAGTTGATAGGAACATCTAACCTCGCCATCAAGCATATGTTAAATAAACAGGCATAGAACCCGAAGACCGGCTCACCGAAAAGTTGAGAAGAATATTTGCCCTCATCGTCAGGCATATGTTAAACAAACAGGCGTCGAACCCGACGGTCGGCTGAACCCGAAGATGAAAAGAACATCTGACCTCGCTGTCAGGCATCTGTTAAAAAAACAGGCATCGAACCTGAAGGCTGGCTCAACACGATGTTCCTAAGAATATCTGACCTGGCCGTCAGGGATATGTTAAACAAACATGCATCAAACACGAAGGCCGGCTCAACCCGAATTTGAGAAGAACATCTGACCTCGCTGTCAAGCATCTGTTAAACAAACAGGCATTGAATTTTACAGTCGGCTCAACCCAAAATTGATAAGAACATCTGACCTCGCCGTCTGGCATCTGTTAAATAAACACGCATCGAACCTGAAGGTCGGGTCAACCCGAAGTTGAGAAGAACATCTGACCTTGCTGCCTAGAATCTGTTAAACAAACAGGCATTGAACCCGAAAGCCGGCTCAACCCGAAAATGAGAAGTACATCTGACCTCGCCATCAGAGATCTGTTAAACAAAAAGGCATCGACCTCGGTAGGTCGGCTCAACCCGAAGCTGAGAAGAACATCTGACCTCGCTATCAGGCATCTGTTAAACAAACAGGCATCGAATTTGATGGCCGGCTTAACCCAAAGTTAAGAAGAACATCTGAACTTGTTGTTAGATATCAGTTACAAAAACAGGAATCAAACCGGTAGGCCAGGTCAACCCGAAGTTGAGAAGAACATCTGATCTCACCGTCAGGTATCTGTTAAACAAACATGCATCGAATCCGAAGGCCGGCTCAACACGAAGTTGAGAAGTACATATGACCCTGCCGTCAGGCATTAGTTAAACAAACAGGAATAGAACCAAAAGACCGATTTAACACAAAGTTCATAGGAATATCTGACCTCGCCGTAAGGCATCTGTTAAACAAATAGGCATCGAACACGAAGTCCCACTCAACACGAAGTTGAGATCAACATCTGACCTCGCCGCCAGGCATTTGTTAAATAAATGGGCAACGAACCCGAAGGCCGGCTCAACACGAAGTTGAGAGGAACATCTGACCTCGCCGTCAAGCATATGTTAAATAAACAGGCATCGAACCCAAAGGCCGGCTCAACCAAATGTTGAGAAAAACATTTGACCTCGCCATCAAGCATCTGTTAAACAAACAGGCATCGTACCCAGACGGTCGGCTCAACACGAAGTTTAGAGGAACATTTGACCTCGCCGTGAGGCATCTACTAAAAAAACAGGCATCGAACCTGAAGGGAGGCTCAACCAGAAGTTGACAAGAACATTAGACCTCCCGTCAGGAATCTGTTAAACAAACAGGCATTGAACCCAAAGGTCAGATTAACACGAAGTTGAGAGGAACATTTGACCTCGCCGTCAAGGCATTTGTTAAACAAACACACATCGAACCCGGTGGCCGGCTCAACACGAAGTTGAGAGGAACATCTGACGTCGTCGTCCCGAATATGTTAAATAAACAGGCGTCGAACTCGAAGGCCGGCTCAACCAAAAGTTGTGAAGAACATTTGACCTCGCCGTCAAGCATTTGTTAAACAAACAGGCATTGAACCCGAAGGTCGGCTCAACCTGAAGTTGAGAAGAACATCTGACCTCGTCATTAGGTATCTGTTAAACAAACAGGCATCAAACCCGAAGGACGGCTCAAGACGAAGTTGATAGGAACATTTGACGTGGCCGTCAGGCATCTGTTAAACAAACAGGCATCAAACCAGAAGGGCGGGTCAACCCAAAATTGAGAAGAACATCTGACCCCGTCGTCAGGCATCTGTTAAATAAACATGCAAAAAACCCGAAGACCAGCTCAACCCAAAGTTGAGAAGAACATCTAACCTCGCCGTGAGGCATCTGTTAAACAAACAGGCATCGAACCCGAAGTTCGTCTCAACACGTAGTTGACAAAAACATCTGACCTCGCTGTCAGGCAACTGTTAAACAACCAGGCATCGAACCCGAAGGCCGGCATAACACGAAGTTAAGAGGAACATCTGACCTCGCGGTTAGGCATCTCTTAAACAAACAGGCATCGAACCCAAAGGCCGGCTCAACACGATGTTCATAAGAACATCTGACCTCGCTGTTAGGCATCTATTAAACAAGCATGCATCGGATTTGATGGCCGGCTCAACCCGAAGTTGAGAAGAACATCTGATCTCACCGTCAGGCATCTGTTAAACAAACAGGCATCGAACCCGAATGGCGGCTCAACTTGAAGTTCATAGGAATATCTGACCTCGCCTTAAGGCATCTATTAAACGAATAGGCATCGAACACTAAGTCCCGCTCAACACGAAGTTTAGAGCAACATCTGACCTAGCCGCCAGGCATTTGTTAAACAAACAGGCATCGAACCCGAAGGCCGGTTCAACACGAAGTTGATAGGAACATCTAACCTCGCCATCAAGCATATGTTAAATAAACAGGCATAGAACCCGAAGACCGGCTCACCGAAAAGTTGAGAAGAATATTTGCCCTCATCGTCAGGCATATGTTAAACAAACAGGCGTCGAACCCGACGGTCGGCTGAACCCGAAGATGAGAAGAACATCTGACCTCGCTGTCAGGCATCTGTTAAACAAACAGGCATCGAACCTGAAGGCTGGCTCAACACGATGTTCCTAAGAATATCTGACCTGGCCGTCAGGGATATGTTAAACAAACATGCATCAAACACGAAGGCCGGCTCAACCCGAATTTGAGAAGAACATCTGACCTCGCTGTCAAGCATCTGTTAAACAAACAGGCATTGAATTTTACAGTCGGCTCAACCCAAAATTGATAAGAACATCTGACCTCGCCGTCTGGCATCTGTTAAATAAACACGCATCGAACCTGAAGGTCGGGTCAACCCGAAGTTGAGAAGAACATCTGACCTTGCTGCCTGGAATCTGTTAAACAAACAGGCATTGAACCCGAAAGTCGGCTCAACCCGAAAATGAGAAGTACATCTGACCTCGCCATTAGAGATCTGTTAAACAAAAAGGCATCAACCTCGATAGTTCGGCTCAACCCGAAGCTGAGAAGAACATCTGACCTCGCTATCAGGCATCTGTTAAACAAACAGGCATCGAATTTGATGGCCGGCTCAACCCAAAGTTAAGAAGAACATCTGAACTTGTTGTTAGATATCAGTTAAAAAAACAGGAATCAAACCGGAAGGCCAGGTCAACCCGAAGTTGAGAAGAACATCTGATCTCACCGTTAGGTATCTGTTAAACAAACATGCATCGAACCCGAAGGCCGGCTCAACACGAAGTTGAGAAATACATATGACCTTGCCGTCAGGCATCAGTTAAACAAACAGGCATAGAACCCGAAGACCGGTTTAACACGAAGTTCATAAGAATATCTGACCTTGCCGTAAGGCATCTGTTAAACAAATAGGCATCGAACATGAAGTCACGCTCAACACGAAGTTGAGAGCAACATCTGACCCCGCCGCCAGGCATTTCTTAAACAAACGAGCATCGAACCCGAAGGCCGACTCAAAAAGAAGTTGAGAGGAACATCTGACCTCGCCATCAAGCATATGTTAAATAAACAGGCATCGAACCCAAAGGACGGCTCAACCAAATGTTGAGAAGAACATTTGACCTCTCCATCAAACATCTGTTAAACAAAGAGGAATCGAACCAGAAGGTCGGCTCAACCCGAATTTGAGAAGAACATCTGACCTCGCCGTTAGGTATCTATTAAACAAACAGGCATCAAACCCGAAGGCCGGCTCAAGACGAAGTTGAGAGGAACATTTGACGTCGCCGTCAGGCATCTGTTAAACAAACAGGCATCGAACCAGAAGGGCGGCTCAGCCCAAAATTGAGAAGAACATCTGACCTCGTCGTCAGGCATCTGTTAAACAAACATGCATCAAACCCAAAGGTCGGCTCAACCCAAAGTTGAGAAGATCATCTAACCTCGCCGTGAGGCATCTGTTAAAAAAACAGGCATCGAACCCGAAGGTCGTCTCAACACGTAGTTGAGAAAAACATCTGACCTCGCCGTCAGGCATCTGTTAAACAACCAGGCATCGAAACCGAAGGCCGACATAACAAGAAGTTTAGAGGAACATCTGGCCTCGTGGTTAGGCATCTCTTAAACAAACAGGCATCAACCCAAAGGCCGGCTCAACACGATGTTCATAAGAACATCTGACCTCTCTGTTAAACAAACAGGCATCGGATTTGATGGTCGGCTCAACTCGAAGTTGAGAAGAACATTTGACCTCACCATCACGCATCTGTTAAACAAACAGGCATCGAACCCAAATACTGGCTCAACCTGAAGTTCATAGGAATATCTGACCTCGCCTTAAGGCATCTATTAAACAAATAGGCATTGAACACTAAGTCTCGCTCAACACAAAGTTGAGAGCAACATCTGACCTTGCCGCCAGGCATTTGATAAACAAACAGGCATCGAACCCGAAGGCCGGTTAAACACGAAGTTGATAGGAGCATCTGACCTCGCCATCAAGCATATGTTAAATAAACAAGCATAGAACCCGAAGGCCGGCTCACCCAAAAGTTGAGCAGAACATTTGACCTCGTCGTCAGGCATATGTTAAACAAACAGGCTTCCAACTTGACGGTCGACTCAACCCGAAGATGAGAAGAACATCTGACCTCACCGTCAGACATCTGTTAAACAAAAAGGCATCGAACCCGAAGGCTGGCTCAACACGATGTTCATAGGAATATCTGACCTCGCCGTCAGGGATCTGTTAAACAAACATGCATCAAACACGAAGGCCGGCTCAACCCGAAGTTGAGAAGAACATCTGACCTCGCTGTCAAGCATCTGTTAAACGAACATGCATCGAATTTGATGGCCGGCTCAACCCAAAGTTGAGAAGAACATCTAAACTTGTTGTTAGATATCAGTTAAAAAAACAGGAATCGAACCGGAAGTTGAGAAGAACATCTGATCTCGCCGTCAAGTATCTGTTAAACAAACATGCATCGAACCCGATGGTCGGCTCAACACGAAGTTGAGAAGTACATATGACCTTGCCATCAGGCATCAGTTAAACAAACAGGCATAGAACCCGAAGACCGGTTTAACACGAAGTTCATAGGAATATCTGACCTTGCCGTAAGGCATCTGTTAAACAAATAGGCATCGAACACGAAGTTGAGAGCAACGTCTAACCTCGCCGCCAAGCATTTGTTAAACAAACGAATATCTGACCTCGCCGTCAAGCATATGTTAAATAAACAGGCATCGATCCCAAAGTCCAGCTCAACCAAATGTTGAGAAGAACATTTGACCTCGCCGTCAAGCATTTGTTAAACAAACAGGCATCGAACCAGAAGGTCGGCTCAACCCGAAGTTGAGAAGAACATTTGACCTTGCCGACAGGAATCTGTTAAACAATCAGGCATTGAACCCGGTGGCCGGCTCAACACGAAGTTGAGAGGAACATCTGACGTCGCCGTCACGCATATGTTAAACAAACAGGCGTCAAACCCGAAGGCCGGCTCAAGCAAAAGTTGAGTAAAACATTTGACCTCGCAGTCAGACATCTATTAAACAAACATGCATCGAACCCGAAGGTCGGCTCAACATGAAGTTGAGAAGAACATTTGACTTCACTGTCAAGCATCTATTAAACAAACAGGCATCAAATCCGAAGGCCGGCTCAACCAGAAGTTGAAAAGAACATCTGACCTCACCGTCAGGCATCTATTAAACAAACAGGCATCAAACCGAAAGGCAGCTCAACCCAAAGTTGATAAGAACATTAGACCTCTCCGTCAGGCATCTGTTAAACAAACAAGCATCTAACCCGAAGGTCGGCTCAACCCGAAGTTGAGAAGAACATTTGACCTCTCCATCAGGCATCTGTTAAAAAAACAGGCATCAAACCCGAAGGCCGTCTCAATCTTTAATTGAGAAGAACATTTGACCTCACCGTCAAACATCCTTTAAACAAACAGGTATCGAACCCGAAGGCCGGCTCAACTTGAAGTTAATAGGAACATCTGACCTCCCCATCAGGCATTATTTAAACAAATAGGCATCGAACCCGAAGGCCGGCACAACATGAAGTTGAGAAGAACATCTGACCTTGCTGTCAGGCATATGTTAAACAAATAGGCATCGAATTTGATAGTTGACTCAGCCCGATGTTGAGAAGCACATCCGACCTCGCTGCCAGGCATTAGTTAAACAAACAGGAATTGAACCCGAAGGTCAGATCAACCCGAAGTTGAGAAGAACATCTTACCTAGCCGCCAGGCATCTGTTAAACAAACAGGCATCGAACCCAAAGGCCGGCTCAACCCGAAGTTGAGAAGAACATCTGACCTCACTGTCAGGCATCTGTTAAACAAAAAGGTGTGGAGCCCGAAGGCCGGCTCAACCCGAAGTTGAGAAGATCATCTCACCTCGCCGTCAAGCATCTGTTAAACAAATAGGCATCAAACCTGAAGGTTGTTTCAACCCTTAGTTTAGAAGAACATCTGACCTCACTGTCAAACATCTGTTAAACAAACAGGAATCGAACCCGAAGGTTGGATCAACCCGAAGTTAATAAGAATATCTGACCTCGCCATCAGGCATTTGTTAAACAAATAGGCATCGAACTTGAAGGCCGGCTCAACACAAAGTTGAGAGGAACATCTGACCTCGCTGTCATGTATCTATTAAACAAACAGGCATCGAACCTGAAGGTCGGCTCAACATGAAGTTGAGAGGAACATTTGACTTCACTGTCAGACATCTCTTAAACTAACAGGCATCAAATCCGAAGGCCGGCTCAACCCAAAGTTGAGAAGAACATCTGACCTCACCGTCAGGCATCTGTTAAACAAACAGGCATCGAAACGAAGGGCTCTTCAACCCAAAGTTGATAAGAACATTAGACCTCTTCGTCAGGCATCTGTTATACAAACAGGCATCTAACCCAAAGGCCGGATTAACCCGAAGTTGAGAAGAACATTTGACCTCTCCGTCAGGAATCTGTTAAACAAACAGGCATCGAACCCGAAGGCCGTCTCAATCCTTAATTGAGGAGAACATTTGACCTCACCGTCAAACATCTGTTAAACAAACAAGCATCGAACCCGAAGGCTGGCTCAACTTTAAGTTAATAGGAACATCTGACCTCCCCATCAGGCATTAGTTAAACAAACAGGGATCGAACCCGAAGGCCTGCACAACATGAAGTTGAGAAGAACATCTGACCTCGCTGTCAGGCATATGTTAAACAAACAGGCATCGAATTTGATGGTCGACTCAACCTGATTTTGAGAAGAACATCTGACCTCGCTGCCAGGCATTAGTTAAACAAACAGGAATTGAACACGAACGTTGGATCAACCCGAAATTTAGAAGAACATCTGACCTAGCAGCCAGGCATTTGTTAAACAAACAGGCATCGAACCCAAAGGCCAACTGATGGGCTAAAGACGTGTCTACTTATGCGTCTAGCGGTATCTTACTGCAAGTGCACAGCCTATCGAAGTAATATTTAAGATTATCGATCCACAGGGATTCTATGGTTACTTAGTGCTAGATGAACTTCTAGTTTAGCTAAGGCGAATGGTTGTCACGACTTTTTGTTGATTTTTAAGACTATTAAAGGCGGAATTAAATTTAAGTTTTAATAAAGTAATACTAAGGCGGTCGGTATGTAATTATACTAACTTAGGTGGGTCAATCTAACCTAGGCTTATAAAGGTGTTCACTTAATCTATTCGGTAGAGATTACCAGTTTAAATACCCTCAACTCACACTCTCGTGGTCTTATATCAGATCTTATCCCTAAAGCCCTATGCCTGCTCTCGCTAGCCCATAAGTGTTTAGAGGTAATTTTTGGAAACTAAGTAATTCTTATTTATCTTAAAGCGCTCTCGCTGTGTTTAATTTAAATGCCTAACTTTAGCTATCTGGTTAAAATCTCACACTCTCGTGGTCTTGACCTAACCTAATACTCTTTTCTTACTCTCGTAACGAAAAGGTCTATTTCAATTAAAAAGTATCAGCCAGAATATTAAGTGATTAATTATTTTTAGCCTATGGTTATATTTTACCGGTTAAGTTTGTTATAACTGCATACCGCCCTAAGGTGTTTAGCTACTCATCGATGTTGAACCAGACAGAGATAGAAAATTTAATAATAACGTACTCATGGCAGAAAAATAAATAAACATTATAATTAAATTAAATTGCAATATAATGAAAAACCTGGTTAACAAATATTCGAGCAGACTCCTTCTTCCACAGACCGGAAAGCTTGGAGTTGGCGGAAATTGAAAATAAACGAATGCTGAAGGTTTAGAAACAAATAAATGTATAACAATTTCCTGATGTTGGAAATTGTTATATGGCGGGTTTGGATACAATAAAAAATGAAACAGAAAACTAAAAATAATGCAGGAATAGAAAGGTTGGTTCGTAATACAGTTCGGCAGAGCTTCCGCAGGAATTTGAATAAAAAATGCTCTCCTGTCGTTCATAGAACTTGTACTATTTATAGAATCCTTAATGGGCTGGATTTTTGGACCTTTGTTGCATGGGCCTTGCTGAATTTGTGGAAGGAATGCAGGAACGTGGCAACAGAATAGGAGAAATGGTCTTCACGTAATGCCTTGACGTAGTCTGAGTCAAAAACCTAATTTTACCCTTGTCACGGTCGTGACAAGGTCTTCACGTTCGTAACTTGTGGTTTTTAAGTGTCACGGTCGTGACCACTCTCTTACGGTCGTGATGGCTCAAATTGGGGTGTCACGGTCGTGACACACTTGTGACGGCCGTGACTGCAACAAATTATCCAGTCTTTTGCAGGCTTCTTCATTTCTTCATCTCTTTATGGTTTCTTTTGTTCCTTTTGCTCTTAATTCATGATTTAGCTCCATATGATGATGTACCTGCAAAATGGTAAGAAAAACTCGAGAAATCGAGTGTTAAAACGGTGAATATGCGATAAAACGTTAATGAAACCCAGCAATATAATCGATGCATTTTCTCGTTATCACCGGCGAGGTCAGATGTTCTTATCAACTTCGGGTTGAGCCGGCCTTCGGGTTCGATACCTGTTTGTTTAACAGATGCCTGACGGCGAAGTCAGATATTCTTATCAACTTCGGGTTGAGCCGCCCTTAGGGTTCGATGCCTGTTTGTTTAACAGATGCCTGACGGTGAGGTCTAATTTTCTTCACAACTTCGTGTTGAGTCGGCCTTCGAGTTCGATGCCTGTTTGTTTAACAGATGCCTGACGGTGAGGTCAGATGTTCTTATCAACTTCGGGTTGAGCCAGCCTTCGGGTTCGATGCCTGTTTATTTAACAGACGCCTGACGGCGAAGTCAGATGTTCTTATCAACTTCAAGTTGAGCCGACCTTCGGGTTCGATGCCTGTTTGTTTAACAGATGCTTGACGGCGAGGTCCGATGTTCTTCCCAATTAAGGATTGAGATGGCCTTCGGGTTCGATGCATGTTTGTTTAACAGATGCCTAACGGCGAGGTCAAATGTTCTTCTCAACTTTGGGTTGAGCCGGCCTACGGGTTCGATGCCTGTTTGATTAACAGATGTCTGGTGGAGAGGTCTAATGTTCTTATCAACTTCGGGTTGAGCCGCCCTTCGGGTTCGATGCCGGTTTGTTTTACAGATGCCTGACGGTGAGGTCAGATGCTCTTCTCAACTTCGGGTTGAGCTGGCCTTCGGATTTGATGCTTGTTTGTTTAACAGATGCTTGACAGTGAAGTCAAATGTTCCTCTAAACTTCATGTTGAGCCTACCTTCAGGTTTGATGCCTGTTTGTTTAACAGATGCCTGACGGAGAGGTCAGATGTTCCTTTCAACTTCGTGTTGAGCCGGCCTTCGGGGTCGATTCCTGTTTGTTTAACAGATGCCTGACAGCGAGGTCAGATGTTCTTATCAACATCGGGTTGAGCCGGCCTTCAGGTTCGATGCCTGTTTGTTTAACAGATGCCTGACGGCGAGGTCAGATGTTCCTCTCAACTTCGTGTTGATCCGCCCTTCGGGTTCGATGCCTGTTTGTTTAACAGATGCCTGACGGTGAGGTCTAATTTTCTTCACAACTTCGTGTTGAGCCGGCCTTCGAGTTCGATGCCTGTTTGTTTAACAGATGCCTGCCAGCGAGGTCAGATGTTCTTATCAACTTCGGGTTGAGCCGGCCTTCGGATTCGATGCCTGTTTGTTTAACAGATGCCTGACGGCGAAGTCAGATATTCTTATCAACTTCGGGTTGAGCCGCCCTTAGGGTTCGATGTCTGTTTGTTTAACAGATGCCTGACGGTGAGGTCTAATTTTCTTCACAACTTCGTGTTGAGCCGGTCTTCGAGTTCGATGCCTGTTTGTTTAACAGATGCCTGACGGCGAGGTCAGGTGTTCTTATCAACTTCGGGTTGAGCCAGCCTTCGGGTTCGATGCCTGTTTGTTTAACAGATGCCTGACGGCGAAGTCAGATGTTCTTATCAACTTCAAGTTGAGCCGACCTTCGGGTTCGATGCCTGTTTGTTTAACAGATGCTTGACGGCGAGGTCAGATGTTTTTCTCAATTAAGGATTGAGACGGCCTTCGGGTTTGATGCATGTTTGTTTAACAGATGCCTAACGGCGAGGTCAAATGTTCTTCTCAACTTCGGGTTGAGCCGGCCTACGGGTTCGATGCCTGTTTGATTAACAGATGTCTGGTGGAGAGGTCTAATGTTCTTATCAACTTCGGATTTGATGCCTGTTTGTTTAACAGATGCTTCACAGTGAAGTGAAATGTTCCTCTAAACATCATGTTGAGCCTACCTTCAAGTTCAATGCCTGTTTGTTTAACAGATGCCAGATGGAGAGGTCAGATGTTCCTCTCAACTTCGTGTTGAGCCGGCCTTCGGGTTCAATGCCTGTTTGTTTAACAAATGCCTGACAGCAAGGTCAGATGTTCTTATCAACTTCGGGTTGAACCGGCCTTCGGGTTCGATGCCTGTTTGTCTATTAGATGCCTGACGACGAAGTCATATGTTCTTATCAACTTCGGGTTGAGCCGCCCTTCGGGTTCGATGCCTGTTTGTTTAACAGATGTCTGACGGTGAGATCTAATTTTCTTCTCAAGTTCGTGTTGAGCCGGCCTTCGACTTCGACGCCTGTTTGTTTAACAGATGCCTGACGGCGAGGTCAGATGTTCTTATCAACTTCGGCTTGAGCCGGCCTTCGGGTTCGATGCTTGTTTGTTTAACAGATGTCAGATGACGATGTTAGATGTTCTTCTCAACTTCGGGTTGAGACGGTCATCGGGTTCGATGCCTGTTTGTTTAGAAGATGCCTGGCGGAGAGGTCTAATGTTCTTATCAACTTCGGGTTGAGCCGCCCTTCAGGTTCGATGCCTATCTGTTTAACAGATGCCTGACGGTGATGTCAGATGTTCTTCTCAACTTCGGGTTGAGCCGGCCTTCGAATTTGATGCCTGACGGTGAAGTCAAATGTTCCTCTCAACTTCATGTTTAGCCGACCTTCAGGTTCGATGCTTGTTTGTTTAACAGATGCCTTACAGCAAGGTCAGATGTTCCTCTCAACTTCATGTTAAGCCGGCCTTCGGATTCGATGCCTGTTTGTTTAAGAGATGCCTGACGGTGAGGTCAGATGTTCTTATCATCTTCGGGTTGAGCCGGCCTTCGGGTTCGATGCCTGATTGATTAATAGATGCCTGACAGGGAGGTCAGATGTTCTTATCAACTTCGGGTTGAGCCGGCCTTCGGGTTCTATGCCTGTTTGTTTAACAGATGCCTGACGGCGAAGTCAGATGTTCTTATCAACTTCAAGTTGAGCCGACCTTCGGGTTCGATGCCTGTTTGTTTAAAAGATGCTTGACGGCGAGGTCCGATGTTCTTCTCAATTAAGGATTGAGACGGCCTTCGGGTTCGATGCATGTTTGTTTAACAGATGCCTAACGGCGAGGTCAAATGTTCTTCTCAACTTCGGGTTGAGCCGACCTTTGGGTTCGATGCTTGTTTGATTAACAGATGTCTGGTGGAGAGGTCTAATGTTCTTATCAACTTCGGGTTGAGCCGCCCTTCGGGTTCGATGCCGGTTTGTTTTACAGATGCCTGACAGTGAGGTCAGATGATCTTCTCAACTTCGGGTTGAGCTGGCCTTCAGATTTGATGCTTGTTTGTTTAACAGATGCTTGACAGTGAAGTCAAATGTTCCTCTAAACTTCATGTTGAGCCTACCTTCAGGTTCGATGCCTGTTTGTTTAACAGATGCCTGACGGAGAGGTCAGATGTTCCTTTCAACTTCGTGTTGAGCCGGCCTTCGGGTTCGATTCCTGTTTGTTTAACAGATGCCTGACAGCGAGGTCAGATGTTCTTATAAACATCGGGTTGAGCCGACCTTCAGGTTCGATGCCTGTTTGTTTAACAGATGCCTGACAGCGAGGTCAGATGTTCCTCTCAACTTCGTGTTGAGCCGGCCTTCAGGTTCGATGCCTGCTTGTTTAACAGATGTCTGACGGCGATGCTAGATGTTCTTCACAACTTCGGGTTGAGCCGGGCTTCGGGTTCGATGCCTGTTTGATTAACAGATGTCTGGTGGAGAGGTCTAATGTTCTTATCAACTTCAGGTTCGATGCCTGTTTGTTTAACAGATGCCTGACGGTGAGGTCAGATGTTCTTCTCAACTTCGGGTTGAGCCGGGCTTCGGATTTGATGCCTGTTTGTTTAACAGATGCTTGACAGTAAAGTCAATTGTTCGTCCAAACTTCATGTTGAGCCTACCTTCAGGTTCGATGCCTGTTTGTTTAACAGATGCCTGACGGAGAGGTCTGATGTCCCTCTCAACTTCGTGTTGAGCCGGCCTTCGGGTTCGATTCCTGTTTGTTTAACAGATGCCTGACAGCGAGGTCATATGTTCTTATCAACTTTGGGTTGAACCGGCCTTCGGGTTCGATGCCTGTTTATTTAACAGATGCCTGACGGCGAAGTCAGATGTTCTTATCAACTTCGGGTTGAGCCGGCCTTCGAGTTCGATGCCTGTTTGTTTAAAAGATGCTTGACGGCGAGGTCAGATGTTCTTCTCAATTAAGGATTGAGACGGCCTTTGGGTTCGATGCATGTTTGTTTAACAGATGCCTAACGGCGAGGTCAAATGTTCTTCTCAACTTCGGGTTGAGCCGGCCTACGGGTTCGATGCCTGTTTGATTAACAGATGTCTGGTGGAGAGGTCTAATGTTCTTATCAACTTCGGATTTGATGCCTGTTTGTTTAACAGATGCTTGACAGTGAAGTCAAATGTTCCTCTAAACATCATGTTGAGCCTACCTTCAGGTTCAATGGCTGTTTGTTTAACAGATGCCAGATGGAGAGGTCAGATGTTCCTCTCAACTTCGTGTTGAGCCGGCCTTCGGGTTCGATGCCTGTTTGTTTAAGAAATGCCTGACAGCAAAGTCAGATGTTCTTATCAACTTCAGGTTGAACCGGCCTTCGGGTTCGATGCCTGTTTGTTTATTAGATGCCTGACGACGAAGTCATATGTTCTTATCAACTTCGGGTTGAGCCGCCCTTCGGGTTCGATGCCTGTTTGTTTAACAGATGCCTGACGGTGAGATCTAATTTTCTTCTCAACTTCGTGTTGAGCCGGCCTTCGACTTCGACGCCTGTTTGTTTAACAGATGCCTGACGGCGAGGTCAGATGTTCTTATCAACTTCGGCTTCAGCCGGCCTTCGGGTTCGATGCTTGTTTGTTTAACAGATGTCAGACGACGATGTTAGATGTTCTTCTCAACTTCGGGTTGAGACGGTCATCGGGTTTGATGCCTGTTTGTTTAGAAGATGCCTGGCGGAGAGGTCTAATGTTCTTATCAACTTCGGGTTGAGCCGCCCTTCAGGTTCGATGCCTATCTGTTTAATAGATGCCTGACGGTGATGTCAGATGTTCTTCTCAACTTCGGGTTGAGCCGGCCTTCGAATTTGATGCCTGACGGTGAAGTCAAATGTTCCTCTCAACTTCATGTTGAGCCGACCTTCAGGTTCGATGCTTGTTTGTTTAACAGATGCCTTACAGCGAGGTCAGATGTTCCTCTCAACTTCATGTTAAGCCGGCCTTCGGGTTCGATGCCTGTTTGTTTAAGAGATGCCTGACGGTGAGGTCAGATGTTCTTATCATCTTCGGGTAGAGTCGGCCTTCGGGTTCGATGCCTGTTTGATTAACAGATGCCTGACGGGGAGGTCAGATGTTCTTATCAACTTCGGGTTGAGCCGACCTTCGGGTTAGATACCTATTTGTTTACAGATGCCTGACGGCGAGGTCAGATGTTCTTCTCAACTTCAAGTTGAGCCGACCTTCGGGTTCGATGCCTGTTTTTTTAACAGATGTTTGACATGCGAGGTCAGATGTTCTTCTCAATTAAGGATTGAGTCGGCCTTCGGGTTCGATGCCTGTTTGTTTAACAGATGCCTGGCGGAGAGGTCAAATGTTCTTCTTAACTTCGGGTTGAGCCGCCCTTCGGGTTTGATGCCTGTTTGTTTAAAAGATGCCTGACGGTGAGGTCAGATATTCTTCTCAACTTCGGGTTGAGCCGGCCTTCGGATTTGATGCCTGTTCGTTTAACAGATGCTTGACAGTGAAGTCAAATGTTCCTCTCAACTTCATGTTGAGCCGACCTTCAGGTTCGATGCCTGTTTGTTTAACAGATGCCTGAAGGCGAAGTCAGATGTTCTTATCAAATTCGGTTTGGGCCGCCCTTCGGGTTCGATGCCTGTTTGTTTAACAGATGCCTGATGGTGAGGTCAGATGTTCTTCTCAACTTCAGGTTGAGTCGGCCTTCGGGTTCGATGTCTGTTTGTTTAACAGATGCTTGACGGCGAGGTCAAATGTTCTTCTCAATTAACAGATGCTATACGGTGAGGTCAGATGTTCTTCTCAACGTCGGGTTGAGCCGGCCTTCAGATTTAATGCCTGTTTGTTTAACAGATGCTTGACAGTAAAGTCAAATGTTCCTCTAAACATCATGTTGAGCCTACCTTCAGGTTCGATGCCTTTTTGTTTAACGGATGCCAGATGGAGAGGTCAGATGTTCCTTTCAACTTCGTGTTTAGCCGGCCTTCGAGTTCGATGCCTATTTGTTTATTAGATGCCTGACGACGAAGTCATATGTTCTTATCAACTTCGGGTTAAGCCGCCCTTCGGGATCGATGCCTGTTTGTTTAACAGATGCCTGACAGTGAGATCTAATTTTCTTCTCAACTTCGTGTTGAGCCG
Source organism: Lathyrus sativus (assembly GCA_963859935.3). Taxonomy (NCBI): domain Eukaryota; kingdom Viridiplantae; phylum Streptophyta; class Magnoliopsida; order Fabales; family Fabaceae; genus Lathyrus; species Lathyrus sativus. The sequence continues at coordinate 435,481,910 of OZ012735.1, forward strand.
GCCTTAGACTTCGATGCCTGTTTATTTAACAGATGCCTGACGGCGAGGTCAGATGTTCTTATCAACTTCGGGTTGAGACGGCCTTCGGGTTCGATGCCTGTTTGTTTAACAGATGTCTGACGGCGATGTTAGATGTTCTTCTCATCTTCGGGTTGAGCCGGTCTTCGGGTTCGATGCCTGTTTGTTTAGAAGATGCCGGGCGGAGAGGTCTAATGTTCTTATCAACTTCGGGTTGAGCCGCCCTTCAGGTTCGATGCCTATTTGTTTAACAGATGCCTGACGGTGATGTTAGATGTTCTTCTCAACTTCGGGTTGAGCCGACATTCAGATTTGATGCCTGTTTGTTTAACAGATGCTTGACAGTGAAGTCAAATGTTCCTCTCAACTTCATGTTGAGCCGACCTTCAGGTTCGATGCCTGTTTGATTAACAGATGCCTAACGGCGAGGTCATATGTTCCTCTCAACTTCGTGTTAAGCTGGCCTTCGGGTTCGATGCCTGTTTGTTTAAGAGATGCCTGACGGTGAGGTCAGATGTTCTTATCAAATTCGTGTTGAGCCGCCCTATGGCTTCGATGCCTGTTTTTTAACAGATGCCTGACATTGAGGTCAGATGTTCTTTTCAACTTCGTGTTGAGCCGGCCTTCGGGTTCGATGCCTGTTTGTTTAACATATGCTTGACAGGGAGGTCATATGTTCTTATCAACTTCAAGTTGAGCTGTCGTTCGGGTTCGATACCTGTTTGTTTAACAGATGTTTGATGGCGAGGTCAGATGTTCTTCTCAACTACGGGTTGAGACGGCCTTCGGGTTTGATGCCTGTTTGTTTAACAGATGTCTGACGGGGAGGTCAGATGTTCTTCTCAACTTTGGGTTGAGCCGGCCTTCGGGTTCCACACCTTTTTGTTTAACAGATGCCTGACGGCTAGGTCAGATGTTCCTCTCAACTTCGTGTTGAGCCAGCCTTCGGGTTAGATGCCTGTTTGTTTAACAGATGCCTGACGGCGAGGTCAGATGTTCTTCTCAACTTCAAGTTGAGCCGACCTTCGGGTTCGATGCCTGTTTGTTTAAGAGATGTTTGTCGCGCGAGGTCAGATGGTCTTTTCAATTAAGGATTCAGTCGGCCTTCGGGTTCGATGCCTATTTGTTTAACAGATGCCTGGCGGAGAGGTCTAATGTTCTTCTCAACTTCGGGTTGAGCCGCCCTTCGGGTTTGATGCCTGTTTATTTAAAAGATGGCTGACGGTGAGGTCAGATTTTCTTCTCAACTTCGGGTTGAGCCGGCCTTCGGATTTGATGCATGTTCGTTTAATAGATGATTGACAGTGAAGTCAAATGTTCCTCTCAACTTCATGTTGAGCCGACCTTCAGGTTCAATGCCTGTTTGTTTAACAGGTGCATGACGGCGAAGTCAGATGTTCCTCTCAACTTCGGGTTGAGCCGGCCTTCGGGTTTGATGCTTGTTTATTTAAGAGATGCCTGGCAGCAAGGTCAGGTGTTCTTCCCAACTTCTGGATGAGCCGACCTTCGGGTTCGATTCCTGTTTGTTTAACAAATGCCTGACCGTTAGGTCAGATGTTCTTCTCAACTTCAAGTTGAGTCGGCCTTTTGGTTCGATGCCTGTTTGTTTAACAGATGTGTGACGGCGAGGTCAGATGTTCTTCTCAATTAAGGATTGAGACGGCCTTCGAGTTCGATGCCTTTTTGTTTAACAGATGCCTAACAGCTAGGTAAAATGTTCTTCACAGCTTCGGGTTGAGCCGGCCTTCGGGTTCCATACCTATTTGTTTAACAGATGCCTGGCGGAGAGGTCTAATGTTCTTATCCACTTCGGGTTGATCCGCCCTTCGGGTTCGATGCCTGTTTGTTTAACAGATGCCTGACGGTGAGGTCAGATGTTCTTCTCAAATTCGAGTTGAGCCGACTTTCGGGTTTGATGCATGTTTGTTTAACGGGGAAGTCAGATGTTCTTATCTACTTCGGGTTGAGCCGCCCTTCGGGTTTGATACCTGTTTGTTTAAGAGATGCCTCACGGCGAGGTCATATGTTCTTATCAACTTCGTGTTGAGCCGGCCTTCGAGTTTGATGCCTGTTTTTTTAACAGATGCCAAACGGCCAGGTCAAATGGTCTTCTCAACTTTGGGTTGAGCCGGCCTTCGGCTTCAATGCCTGTTTGTTTAACAGATGCCTGACGGAGAGGTCTAATGTTCTTATCAACTTCGGGTTGAGCCGCCTTTCTGGTTCGATGCTTGTTTATTTAACAGATGCCTGACGGTGAGGTCAGATGTTCTTCTCAACCTCGGGTTGAGCCGGCCTTCGGATTTATTGCCTGTTTGTTTAACAGATGCTTGACAGTGAACTCAAATGTTCCTCTCAACTTCATGTTGAGCCTACCTTCAGGTTCGATGCTTGTTTGTTTAACTAATGCTAGACGGCGAGGTCAGATGTTCGTCTCAACTTCGTGTTGAGCCGGCCTTCGGGTTCGATGCCTGTTTGTTTAACAGATGCCTGACAGCGAGGTCAGATGTTCTTATCAACTTCGGGTTGAGCCGGCCTTCGGGTTTGATGCCTGTTTGTTTAACGGCGAAGTCAGATGTTCTTATCTACTTCGGGTTGAGCCGTCCTTCGGGTTTGATGCCTGTTTGTTTAAGAGATGCCTGACGGCGAGGTCATATGTTCTTATCAACTTCGTGTTGAGCCGGCCTTCGAGTTCGACGCCTGTTTATTTAACAGATGCCTAACAGCGAGGTCAGATGTTCTTATCAACTTTGGGTTGAGCCGCCCTTCGGGTTCGATGCTTGTTTGTTTAACAGATGTTTGACAGCGAGGTCGGATGTTCCTCTCAACTAAGGGTTCAGATGGCCTTCGGGTTTGATGCCTGTTTGTTTAATAGATGCCTGACGGCGAGGTAGATGTTCTTCTCAACTTCGGATTGATCCGGCCTACTGGTTTCACACCTTTTTGTTTAACATATGCCTGACGGAGAGGTCAGATGTTCCTCTAAACTTCGTTTTGAGCCGGCCTTTGGGTTCGATGCCTGTTTGTTTAACAGATGCCTGACAGCTAGGTCAGATGTTCTTCTCAATTGCAGGTTGAGCCAGCCTTCGGGTTTGATTCCTTCTTGTTTATCTAATGCCTGGAAGCGAGGTCGGATGTTCTTCTCAACTTCGGGTTGAGCCGGCCTTCGGGTTCGATGCTTGTTTGTTTAACAGATGCCTGACGGTGAGGTCATATGTTCTTCTCAACTTCAAGTTGAGCCAGCCTTCGGGTTTGATGCCTGTTTGTTTAACAGATGTTTGGCGGCGAGGTCAGATGTTCTTCTCAATTAAGGATTGAGACGGCCTTCGGGTTCGAGGCCTCTTTGTTTAACAGATGCCTAACAGCGACGTAAAATGTTCTTCTCAACTTCGGGTTGAGCCGGCCTTCGGGTTCGATACCTATTTGTTTAACAGATGCCTGGCGGAGAGGTCTAATATTCTTATCCACTTCGGGTTGAGCCGCCCTTCGGGTTCGATGCCTGTTTGTTTAACAGATGCCTGACGGTGAGGTCAGATGTTCTTCTCAACTTCGGGTTGAGCCGACCTTCGTGTTTGATGCCTGTTTGTTTGACGGGGAAGTCAGATGTTCTTATCTACTTTGGGTTGAGCCGCCCTTCGGGTTTGATACCTGTTTGTTTAAGAGATGCCTGACGGCGAGGTCATATGTTCTTATCAACTTCGTGTTGAGTCGGCCTTCGAGTTCGATGCCGGTTTGTTTAACAGATGCCTAACAGCGAGGTCAGCTGTTCTTATCAATTTCGGGTTGAGCCGCCCTTCGGGTTCGATGCTTGTTTGTTTAACAGATGTTTGACAGCGAGGTCGGATGTTCCTCTCAACTAAGGGTTCAGACGGCCTTCGGGTTTAATGCCTGTTTGTTTAATAGATGCCTGACGGCGAGGACATATGTTCTTCTCAACGTCGGATTGAGTCGGCCTTCTGGTTCACACCTTTTTGTTTAACAGATGCCTGACGGCGAGGTCAGATGTTCCTCTAAACTTCGTGTTGAGCCGGCCTTTGGGTTCGATGCCTGTTTGTTTAACAGATGCCTGACAGCTAGGTCAGATGTTCTTCTCAATTGCAGGTTGAGCCAGCCTTCGGGTTTGATTCCTGCTTGTTTATCTAATGCCTGGAAGCGAGGTCAGATGTTCTTCTCAACTTCGGGTTGAGCCGGCCTTCTGGTTCGATGCCTGTTTGTTTAACAGATGCCTGACGGTGAGGTCATATGTTCTTCTCAACTTCAAGTTGAGCCAGCCTTCGGGTTTGATGCCTGTTTGTTTAACAGATGTTTGGCGGCGAGGTCAGATGTTCTTCTCAATTAAGGATTGAGACGGCCTTCGGGTTCGAGGCCTCTTTGTTTAACAGATGCCTAACAGCGACGTAAAATGTTCTTCTCAACTTCGGGTTGAGCCGGCCTTCGGGTTCGATACCTATTTGTTTAACAGATGCCTGGCGGAGAGGTCTAATATTCTTATCCACTTCGGGTTGAGCCGCCCTTCGGGTTCGATGCCTGTTTGTTTAACAGATGCCTGACGGTGACGTCAGATGTTCTTCTCAACTTCGGGTTGAGCCGACCTTCGTGTTTGATGCCTGTTTGTTTGACAGGGAAGTCAGATGTTCTTATCTACTTCGGGTTGAGCCGCCCTTCGGGTTTGATACCTGTTTGTTTAAGAGATGCCTGACGGCGAGGTCATATGTTCTTATCAACTTCGTGTTGAGCCGGCCTTCGAGTTCGATGCCGGTTTGTTTAACAGATGCCTAACAGCAAAGTCAGCTGTTCTTATCAATTTCGGGTTGAGCCGCCCTTCGGGTTCGATGCTTGTTTGTTTAACAGATGTTTGACAGCGAGGTCGGATGTTCCTCTCAACTAAGGGTTCAGACGGCCTTCGGGTTTAATGCCTGTTTGTTTAATAGATGCCTGACGGCGAGGACATATGTTCTTCTCAACTTCGGATTGAGTCGGCCTTCTGGTTCTCACCTTTTTGTTTAACAGATGCCTGACGGCGAGGTTAGATGTTCCTCTCAACATCGTGTTGAGCCGGCCTTTGGGTTCGATGCCGGTTTGTTTAACAGATGCCTGGCAGCTAGGTCAGATGTTCTTCTCAATTGCGGGTTGAGCCAGCCTTCGGGTTTGATTCCTGCTTGTTTATCTAATGCCTGGAAGCGAGGTCGGATGTTCTTCTCAACTTCGGGTTGAGCCGCCCTTCGGGTTCGATGCCTGTTTCTTTAACAGATGCCTGACGGTGAGGTCAGATGTTCTTCTCAACTTCAAGTTGAGTCGGCCTTCGGGTTTGATGCCTGTTTGTTTAACAGATGTTTGGCGGCGAGGTCAGATGTTCTTCTCAATTAAGAATTGAGACGGCCTTCGGGTTCGATGCCTGGTTTTTTAACAGATGCCTAACGGCGAGGTAAAATGTTCTTCTCAACTTCGGGTTGAGCCGGCCTTCGGGTTCGATACCTGTTTGTTTAACAGATGCCTGGCAGAGAGGTCTAATGTTCTTATCTTCTTCGAGTTGAGCCGCCCTTCGGGTTCGATGCCTGTTTGTTTAACAGATGCCTGACAGTGAGGTCAGATGTTCTTCTCAACTTCGGGTTGAGCCGGCCTTTGGATTTGATGTTTGTTTGTTTAACAAATGCTTGACAGTGAAGTCAAATGTTCCTCTCAACTTCATGTTGAGCCGACCTTCAGGTTCGATGCGTTTTTGTTTAACAGATGCCTGACGGGTAGGTCAGATTTTCCTCTAAACATCGTGTGAGTCGGCCTTCGCGTTCGATGCCTGTTTGTTTAACAGATGCCTGACGGCTAGGTCAGATCTTCTTATCAACTTCGGGTTGAGCCGGCCTTCGGGTTCGATGCCTGTTTGTTTAAGAGATGCCTGACACCGAGGTCAGACGTTCTTATCAACTTCGGGTTGAGCCGGCCTTCGGGTTCGATGCCTGTTTGTTTAACAGATGTCTGACGGCAATGCAGATGTTCTTCTCAACTTCGGGTTGAGCCGGCCTTCGGGTTCGATGCCTATTTATTTTAACAGATGCCCTTCAGGTTCAATGCTTATTTGTTTAACAGATGCCTGACGGTGATGTCAGATGTTCTTCTTAACTTCGGGTTGAGCCGGCCTTCGGATTTGATGCCTGTTTATTTAACAGATGCCTGACGTCGATGTCAGATGTTCCAATCAACTTCGTGTTGAGTCGGCCTTCGGGTTCGATGCCTGTTTGTTTAAAAGATGCCGGACGGGGAGGTCAGATGTTCTTATCAACTTCGGATTGAGCCGCCCTTTGGGTTCGATGCCTGTTTGACGGAGAGATCAGATGTTCTTCTCAACTAAGGGTTGAGACGGCCTTCGGGTTTGATGCCTGTTTGTTTAACAGATGCCTGACGGGGAGGTCAGATGTTCTTCTCAACTTTGGGTTGATCTGACCTTCGGGTTCCACACCTTTTTGTTTAACAGATGCCTGACGGCGAGGTCAGATGTTCCTCTCAACTTCGTGTTGAGTTGGCCTTCGGGTTCGATGCCTGTTTGTTTAACAGATGCCTGACGGAGAGGTCTAATGTTCTTATCCACTTCGGGTTGAGCCGCCCTTCAGGTTCGATGCCTGTTTGTTTAACAGATGCCTGACGGTGAGGTCATATGTTCTTCTCAATTAAGGATTTAGCTGGCCTTCGGGTTCGATGCCTGTTTGTTTACCAGATGCCTGGCGGAGAGGTCAGATGTTCTTCTCAACTTCGGGTTTAGCCGCCCTTCGGGTTTGATGCCTGTTTGTTTTACATATGCCTGACAGTGAGGTCAGATGTTCTTCTCAAATTCGGGATGAGCTGACCTTCGGATTTGATGCCTGTTTATTTAACAGATGCTTGACAGTGAAGTCAAATGTTCCTCTCAACTTCTTGTTGAGTCAACCTTCAGGTTCAATGCCTGTTTGTTTAACAGATGCCTGATGGCGAGGTCAGATGTTCCTCTCAACTTCGTGTTGAGCCGGCCTTCGGGTTCGATGCCTGTTTGTTTAACAGATGCCTGGCAGAGAGATCTAATGTTCTTATCAACTTCGCGTTGAGCCGCCTTTCTGGTTCGATGCCTATTTGTTTAACAGATGCCTGACGGTGAGGTCAGATGTTCTTCTCAACATCGGGTTGAGTCGACCTTCGGATTTGATGCCTGTTTATTTAACAGATGCATGACAGTGAACTCAAATGTTCCTTTCAACTTCATGTTGTTTAATAAATGTTTGACGGCGAGGTCAGATGTTCTTCTAAATTAAGTTTTGAGACGGCCATTGGGTTCGATGCCTGTTTGTTTAATAGATGCCTGACGGCGAGGTCAAATGTTTTTCTGAACTTCGGGTTGAGACGACCTTCAGGTTCGATGCCGGTTTTTTTAACAGATGCTTGACGGCGAGGTCTAATGTTCTTATCAACTTCGGGTTCGATGACTGTTTATTTAACAGATGCCTGACATTGAGGTTAGATGTTCTTCTCAACTTCGGGTTGAGCCGGCCATCGGATTTGAAGCCTGTTTGTTTAACAGATGCTTGACAGTGAAGTCAAATGTTCCTCTCAACTTCATGTTGAGCCGGTCTTCGAGTTCGATGCCTGTTGGTTTAACTGATGCCTGACGGCGAGGTCAGATGTTCCTCTCAACTTCGCGTTGAGCCGGCCTTCGGGTTCGATGCCTGTTTGTTTAACAGATGCTTGACGGCGAGGTCAGATGTTCTTCGTAACTTCGTGTTATACCGGCCTTCGGGTTCGATGCCTGTTTGTTTAACAAATGCCTGATGGGGAGGTCACATGTTCCTCTCAACTTCATGGTGAGTCGGCCTTCGGGTTCGATACCTGATTGTTTAACAGATGTTTGACGGCGAGGTCATATGTTCTTCTCAACTAAGGGTTGAGACGGCCTTCGGGTTTGATGCCTGTTTATTTAAAAGATACCTGACAACAAGGTCAAATATTCTTCTCAAATTCGGGTTGAGCCGGCCTTCAGGTTCTACACCTTTTTGTTTAACAGATACTTGTCGGCGAGGTCAGATGTTCTTCTCAACCTCGGGTTGAGCCGACCTTTGGGTTCGATGCCTGTTTGTTTAACAAATGACTGGCGGCTAGGTCATATGTTCTTCTCAGCTTCGAGTTGATCCGATCTTCGGGTTCGATTCCTGTTTGTTTAACTAAAGCCTGACAGCGAGGTCAGATGTTCTTCTAATCTTCGGGTTGAGTCGGCAATCAAATTCGATGCCTGTTTGTTTAACATATGCCTGACAGCGAGCTCAGATGTTCTTCTCAACTCCGTGTTGTGCCGGCCTTCAGGTTCGATGCATGTTTGTTTAACTAATGCCTAATGGGGAGGTCAGATGTACCTCTCAACTTCAAGTTGAGTCGGCCTTCGGGTTCGATGCCTGTTTGTTTAACAGATGTTTGACGGCGAGGTCAGATGTTCTTCTCAATTAAGGATTGAGACGACCTTCGGGTTCAATTCCTGTTTGTTTAACAGATGAATGACGGCAAGGTCAAATGTTCTTCTCAACTTCGGGTTGAGCTGGCCTTCGGGTTCGATGCCTGTTTGTTTAACAACTCCCTAGCAGAGAGGTCTAATATTCTTATCAACTTTGGGTTGAGCCGCCCTTCGGGTTCAATGCTTGTTTGTTTAACAGATTCCTTACGGCGAGGTCAGACGTTCTTCTCAACTTCGTGTTCGGACGGCCTTCGAGTTCGATGCCTGTTTGTTTAAGAGATGCCTGACGGCGAGGTCTAATGTTCTTATCAACTTCGGGTTGAGCCGCCCTTCGGGTTCGATGCCTGACGGTTAGGTCAGATGTTCTTCTCAACTTCGGGTTGAGCCGGTCTTGGGATTTGATGCATGTTTCTTTAACAGATGCTTGACAGTGTAGTCAAATGTTCCTCTCAACTTCATGTTGAGCGACATTCAGGTTCGATGCCTGTTTGTTTAACATATTCCTTACAACTAGGTCAGATGTTCCTCTCAACTTCGTGTTGGGCCAGCCTTCGGGTTCGATGCCTGTTTGTTTAACAGATGCCTAACGGCGAGGTCAGATGTTCCTCTCAACTTCGTGTTGAGCCGGCCTTCGGGTTTGATGCCTGTTTCTTTAACAGATGTCTGACGGCGAGGTTAGATGTTTTTCTCAAGTTGGTGTTGTGCAAGACTTCGGGTTCGATGTCTGTTTGTTTAACAGATGCCTGACGGGGAGGTCAGATGTTCCTCTAGACTTCTTGTTGAGCTGGCCTTCGGGTTCGACGCCTGTGTGTTTAACAGATGTTTGACGGCGAGGTCAAATGTTCTTCTCAACTAAGGATTGAGATGGCCTTCGGGTTTGATGCCTGTTTGTTTGACAGATGCCTGACGGCGAGGTCAAATGTTCTTCTCAACTTCGGTTTGAGCCGCCCTTTGGGTTCGATGCCTGTTTGTTTAACAGATACCTGACGGTGAGGTCAGATGTTCTTCTCAACTTCAGGTTGAGCCGGCCTTCGGATTTGATGCCTATTTGTTTAACAGATGCTTGACAATGAAGTCAAATGTTCCTTTCAACTTCATGTTGAGCCGACCTTCGGGTTCAATGCCTGTTTCTTTAACAGATGCCTGACGGCGAGGTCAGATGTTCCTCTTAACTTCGTGTTGAGCCGGCCTTCAGGTTCGATGCCTGTATGTTTAACAGATGCCTGACGGCGAGGTTAGATGTTCTTCTCAACTTCGTGTTGTACCGGACTTTGGGTTCGATGCCTGTTTGTTTAACTAACGCCTGATGGGGAGGTCAGATGTTTCTCTAAACTTCAAATTGAGCCGGCCTTCGGGTTCGATGCCTATTTGTTAAACAGATGTTTGACAGCAAGGTCAAATGTTCTTCTCAATTAAGGATTGAGAAGGCATTCGTGTTCGATGCCTGTTTATTTAACAGATGCCTGACGGCGAGGTCAGATGTTCTTCTCAACTTCGGGATGAGCCGGCCTTCGGATTCAATGCCTGTTTTTTAACAGATGCCTGACGGAGAGGTCTAATTTTATTATCAACTTCGGGTTGAGCCACAATTCGGGTTCGATGCCTGTTTGTTTAAAAGATGCCTAACGGTGAGGTCAGATGTTCTTCTCAACTTCATGTTGAGCCGACATTCGGATTTGATGCCTGTTTGTTTAACAGATGCCTGACGGCGAGGTCAAATGTTCTTCTCAACTAAGGGTTGAGAAGGTCTTCGGGTTTGATGCCAGTTTGTTTAATAGATGCCAGACGGCAAGGTCAGATGTTCTTCTCAACTTCGGGTTGAGCCGGCCTTCTGGTTCGATGCCTGTTATTTTAATAGATGCCTGAGGGCGAGGTCTAATGTTCTTATCAACTTCGGGTTAAGCCGCCCTTTGGGTTCGATGCCTGTTTGTTTAACAGATGCCTGACGGTGAGGTCAGATGTTCTTCTCAACTTCGGGTTGAGCCGGCCTTCGGATTTGATGCCTGTTTGTTTAACATATGCTTGACTGTGAAGTCAAATGTTCCTCTCAACATCATGTTGAGCTGACCTTCGGGTTCGATGCCTGTTTGTTTAACAAATGCCTGACGTCGAGGTCAGATGTTCCTTTCAACTTCATGTTGAGTCGGCCTTCGGAATCAATGCCTGTTTGTTTAACAAATGCTTGACGGCTAGGTCAGATGTTCTTCTCAACTTCGTGTTGTGCCAGACTTCGGGTTCAATGCCTGTTTGTTTAACTAATGCCTGATGGGGAGGTCAGATGTTCCTCTCAACTTCAATTTGAGCCGCCTTCGGGTTCGATACCTGTTTGTTTAACAGATGTTTGACGGCGAGGTCAGATGTTCTTCTCAATTAAGGATTGAAATGGCATTCGGGTTCGATGCCTGTTTGTTTAAAAGAGGCCTAACGGTGAGGTGATATGTTCTTCTCAACTTCGGGTTGAGCCGACATTCGGATTTGATGCCTGTTTGTTTAACAGATACTTGACAGTGAAGTCAAAGGTTGCTCTCAAGTTCATGTTGAGCCGACCTTAGGGTTCGATGCCTATTTGTTTAACAGATGCCTGACGGCAAGGTCAGATGTTCCTCTGAACTTCGTGTTAAGCCGCCTTTCGAATTCGATGCCTGTTTGTTTAACAGATATTTGACGGCGAGGTCAAATGTGTTCTCAACTAAAGGTTGAGACGACCTTCGGGTTTGATGCTAGTTTTTTTAACAGATGCCTGACGGCGAGGTCAGACGTTCTTCTCAACTTCGGGTTGAGCCGGCCTTCAGGTTCGATGCCTGTTATTTTAACAGATGCCTGACGGCGAGGTCAAATGTTCTTCTCAACTTCGAGTTGAGCCGGCCTTCGGGTTCGATGTCTGTTTGTTTAACTAATGCCTGATCGGGAGGTCAGATCTTCCTCTCAACTTCAATTTGAGCCGCCTTCGGGTTTGATTCCTGTTTGTTTAACAGATGTTTGACGACTAGGTCAGATGTTCTTCTCAACTTCGGGTTGAGCCGGCCTTCGGATTTGATGCCTGTTTGTTTAAGAGATGCCTGACAGCGAGTTCAGATGTTCTTCTCAAATTCAGGTTGAGCCGGCCTTCGGGTTCGATGCCTGTTATTTTACCAGATTCCTGACGGCGAGGTCAAATGTTCCTCTCAACTTCTGGTTTAGCCGGCCTTCGGGTTCGATGCTTGTTTGTTTAACAGATGCTTGACTGCGAGGTATAATGTTCTTATCAACTTCGGGTTGAGCCGCCCTTCGGGTTCGATGCCTGTTTGTTTAACAGATGCCTCACGGCGAGGTCATATGTTCCTCTCAATTTCGTGTTGAGGCGGCCTTCGGATTCGATGCCTGTTTGTTTAACACATACTTGATGGCGAGGTAAGATGTGCTTCTCAACTTCATATTGAGTCGGCCTTGTTTGTTTAACAGATGCCTTACGGTGAGGTCAGATGTTCTTCTCAACTTAGGGTTCAGCCGGCCTTCGGATTTGATGTCTGTTTGTTTAACAGATTCTTGATAGTGAAGTCAAATGTTCCTCTCAACTTCATGTTGAACCGACCTTCGGGTTCAATGCCTGTTAGTTTAACAGATACGTGACAGCAAGGTCTAATGTTCTTATCAACTTCGGGTTGAGCCATCCTTCGGGTTCGATGCCTGTTTCTTTAACACATGCCTCACAGCGAGGTCATATGTTCCTCTCAACTTCGTGTTGAGCCGCCCTTCGGGTTCGTTGCCTGTTTGTTTCACTAATGCCTTATGGGGAGGTCAGATGTTCCTCTCATTCAAGTTGAGCCGGCCTTCGGGTTCGATACCTATTTGTTTAACAGATGTTTGACAGCGAGGTCAGATTTTCTTCTCTACTAAGGGTTGAGACGACCTTCGGGTTTGATGCCTCTTTGTTTAAAAGATGCCTGACGGTAAGGTCAGATGTGCTTATCAAGTTCTGGTTGAGTCGGCCTTCGGGTTCGATGCTTGTTTGTTTAACAGATGCCTGACCGTGAGGTCAAATGTTTTTCTCAACTTTGGGTTTAGCCGGCCTTCGGATTTGATGCTTGTTTGTTTAACAGATGCTTGACAGTGAAGTCAAATGTTCCTCTCAACTTCATGTTCAGCCGACCTTCGGGTTCGATGCCTGTTTGTTTAACAGATTCCTGACGGTAAGGTCAGATGTTCTTCTCAACTTCGTGTTGATCTGGCCTTCGGATTTGATGCTTGTTTGTTTAACAAATGCTTGACAGTGAATTCAAATGTTCCTCTCAACTTCATGTTGAACCGACCTTCGGGTTTGATGCCTGTTTGTTTAACAGATGACTGACGACAAGGTCTAATGTTCTTATCAACTTCGGGTTGAGCCATCCTTCGGGTTCGATGCCTGTTTCTTTAACAGATGCATCACAGCGAGGTCATATGTTCCTCTCAACGTCGTGTTGAGCCGCCCTTCGGGTTCGTTACCTGTTTGTTTCACTAATGCCTGATGGGGAGGTCAGATGTTCCTCTCAACTTCAAGTTGAGCCGGCCTTCGGGTTCGATGCCTATTTGTTTAACAGATGTTTGACAGCAAGGTCAGATTTTCTTCTCTACTAAGGGTTGAGACGACCTTCGGGTTTGATGCCTCTTTGTTTAAAAGATGCTTGGCGGCAAGGTCAGATGTGCTTATCAACTTCTGGTTGAGTCGGCCTTCGGGTTCGATGCTTGTTTGTTTAACATATGCCTGACCATGAGGTCAAATGTTCTTCTCAACTTTGGGTTTAGCCGGCCTTCGGATTTGATGCTTGTTTGTTTAACAGATGCTTGACAGTGAAGTCAAATGTTCCTCTCAACTTGATGTTCAGCCGACCTTCGGGTTCGATGCCTGTTTGTTTAACAGATTCCTGACGGTGAAGTCAGAAGTTCTTCTTAACTTCGTGTTGATCTGGACTTCTGATTTGATGCCTGTTTGTTTGACAGTTGCTTGACAGTGAAGTCAAATGTTCCTCTCCACTTCATGTTGAACCGTCCTTCGGGTTCGATGCCTGTTTGTTTAATAGATGCCTGACGGCAATGTCTAATGTTCTTATCAACTTCGGGTTGAGCCACCCTTCAGGTTCGATGCCTGTTTATTTAACAGATGCCTCACAGCGAGGTCATATGTTCCTCTCAACTTCGTGTTGAGCCGCCCTTCGGGTTCGTTGCCTATTTGTTTCACTAATGCCTGATGGGGAGGTCAGATGTTCCTCTCAACTTCAAGTTGAGCCGGCCTTCGGGTTCGATGCCTATTTGTTTAATAGATGTTTGACAGCAAGGTCAGGTTTTCTTCTCTACTAAGGGTTGAGACGGCCTTCGGGTTTGATGCCTCTTTGTTTAAAAGATGCCTGACGGCAAGGTCAGATGTGCTTATCAACTTCTGGTTTAGCCGGCCTTCGGGTTCGATGCTTGTTTGTTTAATAGATGCCTGACGGTGAGGTCAAATGTTCTTCTCAACTTTGGGTTTAGCCGGCCTTCGGATTTGATGCCTGTTTGTTTAACAGATGCTTGACAGTGAAGTCAAATGTTCCTCTCAACTTCATGTTGAGTCGACCTTCGGGTCCGATGCCTGTTTTTTTAATAGATTCCTGATGGTGAGGTCAGATGTTCTTCTCAACTTCGTGTTGATCTGGCCTTCGAATTTGATGCCTGTTTGTTTAACAGATGCTTGACAGTGAAGTCAAATGTTCCTCTCAACTGCATGTTGAGCCGACCTTCGGATTCGATGCCTGTTTGGTTAACAAATGGCAGATGGCGGGGTCACATGTTCCTCTCAACTTCGTGTTGAGCCGGCCTTCAGGTTCGATGCCTGTTTGTTTAACAGATGCCTGACAGCGAGGTCAGATGTTCTTCTCAACTTTGTGTTGTGCCAGACTTTGGGTTCGATGCCTATTTGTTTAAATAATGCCTGATGGGGAGGTCAGATGTTCCTCTCAACTTCAATTTGAGTCGGCCTTCGTGTTCGATGCCTGTTTGTTTAACAGTTGTTTGACGGCAAGGTCAAATGTTCTTCTCAAATAAGGGTTGAAACGGCCTTCGGGTTTGATGCCTGTTTGTTTAACAGATGCCTGACAGCGAGTTCAGATGTTCTTCTCAACTTCGGGTTGAGCCGGCCTTCGAGTTCGATGCCTGTTAATTTAACAGATGCGTGACGGCGAGGTCAAATGTTCCTCTCAACTTCATGTTGAGCCGACCTTCGGGTTCGATGCCTGTTTGTTTAACAGATGCCTGACGTCGAGTTATAATGTTCTTATCAACTTCGGGTTGAGCCGCCCTTCGGGTTCGATGCCTGTTTGTTTAACAGATACCTCACAGCGAGGTCATATGTTCCTCTCAATTTCGTGTTGAGCCGACCTTCATATTCGATGCCTATTTGTTTAACAGATACCTGACAGCGAGGTAAGATGTGCTTCTCAACTTCTGGTTGAGCCGGCCTTGCTTGTTTAACAGATGCCTGACGGTGAGGCCAGATGTTCTTCTCAACTTCGGGTTGAGTCGGCCTTCGGATTTGATGCTTGTTTGTTTAAGAGATGCTTGACAGTGAAGTCAAATGTTCCTCTCAATTCAATGTTGAACCGACCTTCAGGTTTGATGCCTGTTTGTTTAACAGATGCCTGACGGCAAGGTCTAATGTTCTTATCAACTTCGGGTTGAGCCACCCTTCGGGTTTGATACCTGTTTGTTTAACAGATGCCTCACTGCGAGGTCATATGTTCCTCTCAACTTCGTGTTGAGCCACCCTTCGGGTTCGATGCCTATTTATTTAACTAATTCCTGATGAAGAGGTCAGATGTTCCTCTCAAATTCAAGTATAGCCGGCCGTCGGGTTCCACGCCTGTTTGTTTAACAGATGTTTGACGGCGAGGTCAGATTTTCTTCTCTACTAAGGGTTGAGACGGCCTTCGGGTTTGATGCCTCTTTGTTTAAAAGATGCTTGACGGTAAAGTCATATGTGCTTATCAACTTCCGGTTGAGCTGGCCTTCGGGTTTGATGCTTGTTTGTTTAATAGATGCCTGACGGTGAGGTCAAATGTTCTTCTGACTTCGGGTTGAGCCGGCCTTCGGATTTAAAGCCTGTTTGTTTAACAGATGCTTGACAGTGAAGTTAAATGTTCCTCTCAACTTAATGTTGAGCCAACCTTCGAGTTCGATGCCTGTTTATTTAATAGATGCCTGACATCAAGGTCAGATGTTCCTCTCAACTTCGTGTTGAGTCGGCCTTCGGGTTCGAGGCCTGTTTGTTTAACAGATGCCTGACAGCGAGTTCAGATGTTCCTCTTGACTTCGTGTTGAGCTGGCATTCGGGATCGATGCCTGTTTCTTTAAGAGATTATTGACTGCGATTTCAGATGTTCTTCTCAACCTCGTGTTGAACCGGCCTCCGGGTTCGATGCCTGTTTGTTTAACAAATGCCTGACAGCGAGGTCAGATGTACTTCTCAACTTCGTGTGGAGCCGGCCTTCGGGTTCGATGCCTTTTTGTTTAACAGATAACTGACATCGAGGTCAGATGTTCTTCTCAACTTCGGGTTGAGCCGCCCTTCGGGTTCGATGCCTGTTTGTTTAACAGATGCCTCACAGCGAGGTCATATGTTCCTCTCAATTTCGTGTTGAGTCGGCCTTCATATTCGATGCTTATTTGTTTAACAGATACCTGACGGCGAGGTAAGATGTGCTTCTCAACTTCTGGTTGAGCCGGCCTTGTTTGTTTAACAGATGCCTGACGGTGATGCCAGATGTTCTTCTCAACTTCGGGTTGAGCCGGCCTTCGGATTTGTTGCTTGTTTGTTTAACAGATGCTTGACAGTGAATTCAAATGTTCCTCTCAATTTCATGTTGAACCGACCTTCGGATTCGATGCCTGTTTGTTTAACAGATGCCTGACGGCAAGGTCTAATGTTCTTATCAACTTCGGGTTAAGCCACCCTTCGCGTTCGATACCTGTTTGTTTAACAGATGCCTCACTGCGAGGTCATATGTTCCTCTCAACTTCGTGTTGAGCCGCCCTTCGGGTTCGATGCCTGTTTATTTAACTAATGCCTGATGGAGAGGTCAGATGTTCCTCTCAAATTCAAGTATAGCCGGCGTTCGGGTTCGACGCCTGTTTGTTTAACAGATGTTTGACGACGAGGTCATATTTTCTTCTCTACTAAGGGTTGAGACGGCCTTCGGGTTTGATGCCTCTTTGTTTAACAGATGCTTGACGGTAAAGTCATATGTACTTATCAACTTCCAGTTGAGCTGGCCTTCGGGTTTGATGCTTGTTTGTTTAATAGATGCCTGACGGTGAGGTCTAATGTTCTTCTGAACATCGGGTTGAGCCGGCCTTCGGATTTAAAGCCTGTTTGTTTAACAGATGCTTGACAGTGAAGTCAAATGTTTCTCTCAACTTAATGTTGAGCCAACCTTCGGGTTCGATGCCTGTTTATTTAATAGATGCCTGACATCAAGGTCAGATGTTCCTCTCAACTTCGTGTTGAGTCGGCCTTCGGGTTCGAGGCCTGTTTGTTTAACAGATGCCTGACAGCGAGGTCAGATGTACTTCTCAACTTCGTGTTGAGCCGGCCTTCGGGTTCGATGCCTTTTTGTTTAACATATAACTGACATCGAGGTCAGATGTTCTTCTCAACATCGGGTTGAGTCGGCCTTCAGATTCCACGCCTGTTTGTTTAACAGATGATGGATGATGAGGTCAGATGTTCTTCTCAACTTCAGGTTGAGCCGGCCTTCGGGTTCCACGCCTGTTTGTTTAACAGATGCCTGACGACGAGGTCATATGTTCTTCTCAACATCAGGTTGAGCCGGCCTTTAGGTTCAATGCTTGTTTGTTTAACAGATGCCTGGCGGCGAGGTCAGATGTTCATCTCAGCTTCGGGTTGAGCCGGCCTTCGGGTTCGATTCCTGTTTTTTTAACTAATGCCTAATAGCAAGGTCAGGTGTTCTTCTCAACACCAGGTTGAGCCAGCCATCGGGTTCGATGCCTGTTTATTTAACAGATGCCTTGCGGCAAGGTAAGATGTGCTTCTCAACTTCTGGTTGATCCGACTTTGTTTGTTTAACAGATGCCTGACGGTGAGGTCAGATGTTCTTCTCAACTTCGGGTTGAGCCGACCTTCAGATTTGATGCCTATTTGTTTAACAGATGCTTGACAGTGAAATCAAATGTTCCTCTCAACTTCATGTTGAGTCGGCCTTCGGGTTCCATGACTGTTTGTTTAACAGATGCCTGATGGTAAGGTCTAATGTTCTTATCAACTTCGGATTGAGCCACCCTTCGGGTTCGATGCCTGTTTGTTAAACATATGCCTCACAGCAAGCTCATATGTTCCTCTCAACTTCGTGTTGAGCCGCCATTCGGATTGCATGCCTGTTTGTTTAACAGATGCTTGATGATGAGGTCCGACGTTCTTCTCAACTTCAGGTTGAGCCGGCCTTCGGGTTCCACGCCTGTTTGTTTAACAGATGCCTGACGATGAGGTCAGATGTTCTTCTCAACTTCAGGTTGAGCCTGCCTTTAGGTTCAATGCTTGTTTGTTTAACAGATGCCTGGCAGCGAGGTAAGATGTTCATCTCAACTTCGGGTTGAGCCGGCTTTCGGGTTCGATTCCTGTTTGTTTAATTGATGCCTAACAGTGAGGTCAGATGTTCTTCTCAACATCGGGTTGAGCCGGCCTTCGGTTTTGATGCCTGTTTGTTTATTAGGTCCTTGACGGCGAAGTCAGATATTCTTATGAACTTTGTGTTGAGCCGGCCTTCGGGTTCGATGCCTGTTTGTTTAACAGATGCCTGACGGCGAGGTCAGATGTTCCTCTCAACTTCGTGTTGTGCCAGCCTCAGGGTTTGATGCCTGACGGCGAGGTCAGATGTACTTCTCAACTTTGCGTTAAGCCGGGCTTCGGGTTCAAAGCCTGTTTCTTTAACAGTTGCCTGACAGCACGGTCAAATGTTCTTCTCAACTTCGGGTTGAGCCGGCCTTCGGGTTCGATAACTGTTTGTTTAACAAATGCCTGACAGCGAGGTCAGATGTTTTCCTCAACTTCGGGTTGAGCCGACCTTCAGGTTCGATGCTTGACAGCGAGGTCAGATGTTCTTCTCAACTTCGGGTTGAGCCGGCCTCTGTGTTCGATGCCTGTTTGTTTAACAGATCCCTGACGGGGATGTCAATTGTACTTCTCAACTTTGTGTTGAGCCGGTCTCAGGGTTCGATGCCTGTTTGTTTATCAGATGCCTGACAGCATGTTCATATGTACTTCTCAACTTCGTGTTAAGCCGGACTTCGGGTTCAATGCCTTTTTGTTTAATAGATAACTGACATCGAGGTCAGATGTTCTTCTCAACTTCGGGATGAGCCGGCCTTCGAGTTCCACGCCTATGTGTTTAATAGATGTCTAACGACGAGGTCAGATGTTCTTCTCAACTTCAGGTTGAGCCGGCCTTTGTGTTCGATGTTTGTTTCTTTAACAGATGCCTGGCGGCGAGGTTAGATGTTCTTCTCAACTTCGGGTTGAGCTGGCCTTCGGGTTCAATTCCTGTTTGTTTAACTGATGCATGACAGCAAGGTCTGATGTCCTTCTCATCCTCGGGTTGAGCCGACCATAAAATTCGATGCCTGTTTGTTTAACAGATGCCTGAGAGCGAGGTCAGATGTTCTTCTCAACTTCGGGTTCGATTTCTTGTTTTTTTAACATATCCTTAACGGCGAGGTCAGATATTCTTATGAACTTCGTGTTGAGCCGGCCTTCGGGTTAGATGCGTGTTTGTTTAACAGATGCCTAACAGCGAGGTCAGATGTTCCTTTCTACTTCGTGTTGTGCCAGCTTAAGGGTTCGATGCCTGTTTGTTTAACAGATGCCTAACGACAAGGTCAGATGTACTTTTGAACTTCGTGTTAAGCCGGCCTTTGGGTACGAAGCCTGTTTCTTTAATAGTTGCCTGACGGCACGGTCAAATGTTCTACTCGACTTCGGTTTGAGCCGGCCTTCGGGTTCGATGCCTGTTTGTTTAACAAATGCCTGATAGCGAGGTCATATGTTTTTCTCAACATCAGGTGGAGCCGACCTTCAGGTTCGATGTGTGTTTGTTTAATAGATGCCTGATGGCGAGGTCTAATGTTCTTATCAACTTCGGGTTGAGCCGCCCTTCGGGTTCGATGCCTGTTTGTTTAACAGATGCCTCACGGCGAGGTCATATGTTCCTCTCAACTTCGTGTTGACCCGCCCTTCGGGTTCGATGCCTGTTTGTTTAACTAATGCCTGATGGGGGGTCATATATTCCTCTCAACTTCAGGTTGAGCCGACCTTTGGGTTCGATGCCTGTTTGTTTGATAGATGTTTGACGGCGAGGTCAGATTTTCTTCTCTACTAAGGGTTGAGACGGCCTTCGGGTTCGATGCCTCTTTGTTTAACATATGCCTGACGGTGAGGTCAGATGTTCTTCTCAACTTCGGGTTGAGCCAGCCTTCGGATTTGATGCCTGTTTGTTTAATAGATGCTTGACAGTGATGTCAAATATTCCTCTTAACTTCATGTTGAGCCGACCATCGGGTTCGATGCCTGTTTGTTTAACAGATGCCTGACAGTGATGTCAGATGTTCCTCTCAACTTCGTTTTGAGCCAACCATCAGGTTCGATGCCTGTTTGTTTAACAGATGCCTGACATCAAGGTCAGATGTTCTTCTCGACTTCGTGTTGAGTTGGCCTTCGGGATCGACACCTGTTTGTTTAATAGATGTCTGACAGTGAGGTCAGATGTTCTTCTCAACTTCAGGTTGAGCCGGCCTTCGGGTTCGATGCTTGTTTGTTTAACAGATTCCTGGCGGCAAGGTCAGATGTTCTTCTCAACTTCGGGTTAAGCTGGCATTCGGGTTCGATTCCTGTTTGTTTAACTGATGCATGACAGCAAGGTCTGATGTCCTTCTCAACCTCGGGTTGAGCCGACCATCAAATTCAATGCATGTTTGTTTAACAGATGTCTGAGAGCGAGGTCAGATGTTCTTCTCAACTTCTGGTTGAGCCGGTCTTCAGGTTCGATGCTTGTTGTTTAACAGATGCCTAACGGGGAGGTCAGATGTTCCTCTCAACTTCGTGTGGTGCCAACTTAAGGGTTTGATGCTTGTATGTTTAACAGATGCCTAACGACAAGGTCAGATGTACTTCTGAACTTCGTGTTAAGCCGGCCTTCGGGTTCGAAGCCTGTTTCTTTAACAGTTTCCTGACGGCGCGGTCAAATGTTCTACTCAACTTTGGGTTGAGCCGGTCTTCGGGTTCGATCCCTGTTTTTTTAACAAATGACTGACCGCGAGGTCAGATGTTTTTCTCAACTTCGGGTTGAGTCGACCTTCAGGTTCGATGCGTGTTTGTTTAACAGATGCCTGATGGCAAGGTCTAATGTTCTTATCAACTTCGGGTTGAGCCACCCTTTGGGTTCGATGCCTGTTTGTTTAACAGATGCCTCACGGCGAGGTCATATGTTCCTCTCAACTTCGTGTTGACCCGCCCTTCGGGTTCGATGGCTGTTTGTTTAACTAATGCCTGATGGGGGGGTCAGATGTTCCTCTCAACTTCAAGTTGAGCCGACCTTCGGGTTCGATGCCTGTTTGTTTAATAGATGTTTGACGGCGAGGTTAGATTATCTTCTCTACTAAGGGTTGAGACGGCCTTCGGGTTCGATGCCTCTTTGTTTAACATATGCCTGACGGTGAGGTTAGATGTTCTTCTCAACTTCGGGTTGAGCCAGCCTTCAGATTTGATGCCTGTTTGTTTATAAATGCTTGATAGTGAAGTCAAATATTCCTCTCAACTTCATGTTGAACCGACCTTCGGGTTTGATGCCTGTTTGTTTAAAAGATGCCTGACAGCGATGTCAGATGTTCATCTCAACTTCGTGTTGATCCAGCCATCAGGTACGATGCCTGTTTGTTTAACAGATGCCTGACATTAAGGTCTGATGTTCTTCTCGACTTCGTGTTGAGCTGGCCTTCGGGATCGATGCCTGTTTGTTTAATAGATGTCTGACAGCGAGGTCAGATGTTCTTCTCAACTTCAGGTTGAGCCGGCCTTCGGGTCCGATGCTTGTCTGTATAACAGATGCCTGGCAGCGAGGTCAGATGTTCTTCTCAACTTCAGGTTAAGTTGGCATTCGGGTTCGATTCCTGTTTGTTTAACTGATGCATGACAGCAAGGTCTGATGTCCTTCTCAACCTCGGGTTGAGCCGACCATCAAATTCGATGCATGTTTGTTTAACAGATGCCTGAGAGCGAGGTCAGATGTTCTTCTCAACTTATGGTTGAGCCGGCCTTCGGGTTCGATGCCTAGTTTTTTTAACAGATCCTTGACAGCGAGTTCAGATATTCTTATGATCTTCGTGTTGAGCCGGCTTTCTGGTTCGATGCCTGTTTGTTTAACATATGCCTGATGGCGAGGTCAGATGTTCTTCTCAACTTCGGGTTGAGTCGACCTTCAGGTTCGATGCCTGTTTATTTAACAGATTCCTCGCGGCGAAGTCAAATGTTCTTCTCTACTTTGGGTTCGATTCCTGTTTGTTTAACTGATACCTGACAACGAGGTCAGATGTTCTTATCAACTTCGGGTTGAGCCAGCCATCAAATTTGATGCCTGTTTGTTTAATAGAGGCCTGACAGCGAGGTCAGATGTTCATCTCAACTTCAGGTTGAGTCGACCTCCGTGTTTGATGCCTGTTTGTTTAACAGATCCCTGACGGCGAGGTCAGATGTACTTCTCTACTTCGTGATGATCCAGGCTTCGGGTTCGATGCCTATTTGTTTAACAGATGCCTAACGGCGAGGTCAGATGTTCTTCTCAACTTCGGGTTGAGCCGTCCTTCGGGTTCGATGCCTGTTTGTTTAGCAGATGCCTGATAGTGAAGTCATATGCTCTTCTCAACTTTGGGTTGAGTCGGCCATCAAATTCGAGGCTTGTTTGTTTAACAGATGCCTGATAGCGAGGTCAGATGTTCTTCTAACCTTCAAGTTGAGCCGGCCTTCGGGTTTGATTCCTATTTGTTTAACAGATCCCTGACGTCATGGCTAAATATTCCTATAAACTTCGTGTTGAGTCGGCCTTCGGGTTTGATGCCTGTTTGTTTAACAGGTGCCGGACGGTGAGGTCAGATGTTCTTCTCAACTTCGGGTTGAACCTCCCTTCGGGTTCGATGCCTGTTTGTTTAACAAATGCCTGACAGCGAGGTCAGATGTTATCTCAACTTCGGGATGAGCCGCCCTTCGGTTTCGATGCCAATTTATTTAACAGATGCCTGACAACGAGGTCAGATGTGCTTCTCAACTTCGGGTTGAGCCGACCTTTAGGTTCGATACCTGTTTGTTTAACAGATTCTTTGCGGCAAGGTTAGATGTTCGTCTCAACTTCGGGTTCGATTCCTGTTTGTTTAACTGATGCCTGACAACGAGGTCAAATGTTATTCACAACTATGGATTGTGTCGGCAATCAAATTCGATGCCTGTTTGTTTCACAGATGCCTGACAGCGAGGTCTGATTTTCTTCTCAACTTCGGGTTGAGCCGGCCTCCAAGTTCGATGCCTGTTTGTTTAACAGCTCCCTGACGGCGAGGTCAGATGTACTTCTAAACTTCGTGTTGTGCCGGCCTTCGGGTTCGATGCCTGTTTGTTTAACAGATGCCTGACGGCGACGTCAGATGTTCTACTCAACTTTAGGTTGAGCCTGTCATCAAATTCGATGCCTGTTTGTTTAACAGATGCCTGACAGCGAGGTTAGATGTTCTTTTCAACATCAGGTTGAGCCGGCCATCGAGTTCGATGCCTGTTTGTTTAACAGATCCCTGACAGCAAGGTCAGATATTCCTAGGAACTTCGTGTTGAGCCGCCATTCGGGTTCGATGCCTGTTTGTTTAACAGTTGCCTGACAACGAGGTCAGATGTTTCTTCTCAACTTCGAGTTGAGTCGCCTTTCGGGTTTGATTCCTGTTTGTTTAATAGATGCCTCACAGCAAGGTCAGATATTCATCTCAACTTTGTGTTGAGCCGGCCTTCGGGTTAGATGCATGTTTGTTTAACAGATGCCTGACAGTAAGGTCAGATGTTGTTCTCAACTTCGGGTTGAGCCGACCTTCAGGTTCGATGCCTATTTGTTTAATAGATTCTTGGCGGCAAGGTCAGATGTTCTTCTCAACTTCGGGTTTGATTCCTGTTTGTTTAACTGATGCCTGACAACGAGGTCAGATGTTCTTCTCAACTTCAGGTTGAGCCAGCCATCAAATTCGATGCCTGTTTGCTTCACATATGCCTGACAGCGAGATCAGATGTTCTTCTCAACTTCAAATTGAGCCGGCCTCCGGGTTCGATGCCTATTTGTTTAACGGATCCCAGACGGCTAGGTCAGATGTACTTCTCAACTTCGTGTTGAGCCGGCCTTTGGGTTCGATCCCTGTTTGTTTAACAAATGCTTGACGATGAGGTCATATGTTCTTCTCAACTTTGGGTTTATCCGACCGTCGGGTTTGATTCTTGTTTATTTAACAGATGCCTGACAGCGAAGTCAGATGATTTTCTCAACTTCGGGTTGAGCCGACCTTTAGGCTCAATGCCTGTTTGTTTAACAGATGCTTGGCCGTGTGGTCATATGTTCTTCTCAACTTCGAGTTCGATTCTTGTTTCTTTAACTGATTCCTGACAACGAGGTCAAATATTCTTCTCACCTTCGGGGTGAGTCGGCCATCAAATTCGATGCCCGTTTGTTTAATAGATGTCGGACAACGAGGTCAGGTGTTCTTCTCAACTTCGGGTTGAGCCGGCCTCCGGGTTCGATGCCTGTTTGTTTAACAGATCCTTGACGGCGAGGTCAAATGTACTTCTCTACTTCGTGTTGAGTCGGCCTTCGGGTTCGATGCCTGTTTGTTTAACAGATGCCTGACGGCGATGTCAGATGTTCTTCTCAACTTCGGGTTGAGCAGGCCTTCGGATTCGATGCCTGTTTGTTTAACAGATGTCTTACGGCGAGGTCAGATGTTCTTCTCAACTTCATGTTGAGCCAACCATCAAATTTGATGCCAGTTTGTTTAACAGATGCCTGAAGCAAGGTCAGATGTTCTTCTCAACTTCGAGTTGATCCGACCTTCGGGTTCAATGCTTGTTTGTTTAACAGATCCTTAAAGGCGAGGTCAGATATTCCAATGTACTTCGTGTTGAACCAGCCTTCGGGTTCGAAACCGGTTTGTTTAACAGATGCCTGACGGCGAAGTCAGATTTTCTTCTCAACTTCGGGTTGAGCCGACCTTCAGGTTCGATGCCTGTTTGTTTAACAGATGCCTGGCCGCGTGGTCATATGTTTTTCTCAACTTTGATTCGATTCTTGTTTGTTTAACTGATGCCTGACCACATGGTCAGATATTCTTCTCAACTTCGGGTTGAACCGACCATCAAATTCGATGCCTGTTTGTTTAACAGATGCCAGACAGCGAGGTCAGATGTTTTTCTCAAGTTCGGGTTGAGCCGGCCTCCGGGTTCGATGCCTGTTTGTTTAACAGATCCTTGACGATGAGGTCGGATATACTTTTCAACTTCGTGTTGAGCCGGCCTCCGGGTTCGATGCCTGTTTGTTTAACAGATCCTTGACGGCGAGGTCAGATGTTCTTCTCAACTTCGGGTTGAGCAGGCCTTCGGGTTTGATGCCTGTTTGTTTAACAGATGCCTTAAGGCGAGGTCAGATGTTCTTCTCAACTTTGGGTTGAGCCGACCATCAAATTCGATGCCATTTTGTTTAATAGATGTTTGGCAGCGAGGTCAGATGTTCTTCTCAACTTCGGGTTGAGCCGACCTTCGGGTTCGATGCCTGTTTGTTTAATAGATCCCTGAAGGCGAGGTCAGATATTCCAATGAACTTCGTGTTGAGCCGTCCTTCGTGTTCGATGCCTGTTTGTTTAACTGATGCCTGACGGCAAAGTCAGATGTTCTTCTCAACTTCGGGTTGAGTCGACCTTCAGGTTCGATGCCTGTTTATTTAACAGATTCCTCGCGGCGAAGTCAAATGTTCTTCTCTACTTTGGGTTCGATTCCTGTTTGTTTAACTGATACCTGACAACGAGGTCAGATGTTCTTATCAACTTCGGGTTGAGCCAGCCATCAAATTTGATGCCTGTTTGTTTAATAGAGGCCTGACAGCGAGGTCAGATGTTCATCTCAACTTCAGGTTGAGCCGACCTCCGTGTTTGATGCCTGTTTGTTTAACAGATCCCTGACAGCGAGGTCAGATGTACTTCTCTACTTCGTGATGAGCCAGGCTTCGGGTTCGATGCCTATTTGTTTAACAGATGCCTGACGGCGAGGTCAGATGTTCTTCTCAACTTCGGGTTGAGCCGTTCTTCGGGTTCGATGCCTGTTTGTTTAGCAGATGCCTGATAGTGAAGTCATATGCTCTTCTCAACTTTGGGTTGAGCCGGCCATCAAATTCGAGGCTTGTTTGTTTAACAGATGCCTGATAGCGAGGTCAGATGTTCTTCTAACCTTCAAGTTGAGCCGACCTTCGGGTTTGATTCCTATTTGTTTAACAGATCACTGACGTCATGGCTAAATATTCCTATAAACTTCGTGTTGAGTTGGCCTTCGGGTTTGATGCCTGTTTGTTTAACAGGTGCCGGACGGTGAGGTCAGATGTTCTTCTCAACTTCGGGTTGAACCTCCCTTCGGGTTCGATGCCTGTTTGTTTAACAGATGCCTGACAGCGAGGTCAGATGTTATCTCAACTTCGGGATGAGCCGCCCTTCGGTTTCGATGCCAATTTATTTAACAGATGCCTGACAACGAGGTCAGATGTGCTTCTCAACTTCGGGTTGAGCCGACCTTTAGGTTCGATACCTGTTTGTTTAACAGATTCTTTGCGGCAAGGTTAGATGTACGTCTCAACTTCGGGTTCGATTCCTGTTTGTTTAACTGATGCCTGACAACGAGGTCAAATGTTATTCACAACTATGGATTGTGCCGGCAATCAAATTCGATGCCTGTTTGTTTCACAGATGCCTGACAGCGAGGTCAGATTTTCTTCTCAACTTCGGGTTGAGCCGGCCTCCAAGTTCGATGCCTGTTTGTTTAACAGCTCCCTGACGGCGAGGTCAGATGTACTTCTAAACTTCGTGTTGAGCCGGCCTTCGGGTTCGATGCCTGTTTGTTTCACAGATGCCTGACGGCGACGTCAGATGTTCTACTCAACTTTAGGTTGAGCCTGTCATCAAATTCGATGCCTGTTTGTTTAACAGATGCCTGACAGCGAGGTTAGATGTTCTTTTCAACATCAGGTTGAGCCGGCCATCGAGTTCGATGCCTGTTTGTTTAACAGATCCCTGACAGCGAGGTCAGATATTCCTAGGAACTTCGTGTTGAGCCGCCATTCGGGTTCGATGCCTGTTTGTTTAACAGTTGCCTGACAACGAGGTCAGATGTTTCTTCTCAACTTCGAGTTGAGTCACCTTTCGGGTTTGATTCCTGTTTGTTTAATAGATGCCTCAAAGCAAGGTCAGATATTCATCTCAACTTTGTGTTGAGCCGGCCTTCGGGTTAGATGCATGTTTGTTTAACAGATGCCTGACAGCAAGGTCAGATGTTGTTCTCAACTTCGGGTTGAGCCGACCTTTAGGTTCGATGCCTATTTGTTTAATAGATTCTTGGCGGCAAGGTCAGATGTTCTTCTCACCTTCGGGTTTGATTCCTGTTTGTTTAACTGATGCCTGACAACGAGGTCAGATGTTCTTCTCAACTTCAGGTTGAGCCAGCCATCAAATTCGATGCCTGTTTGCTTCACATATGCCTGACAGCGAGATCAGATGTTCTTCTCAACTTCAGATTGAGCCGGCCTCCGGGTTCGATGCCTGTTTGTTTAACGGATCCCAGACGGCTAGGTCAGATGTACTTCTCAACTTCGTGTTGAGCCGGCCTTTGGGTTCGATCCCTGTTTGTTTAACAAATGCTTGACGATGAGGTCATATGTTCTTCTCAACTTTGGGTTTATCCGACCGTCGGGTTTGATTCTTGTTTGTTTAACAGATGCCTGACAGCGAAGTCAGATGATTTTCTCAACTTCGGGTTGAGCCGACCTTTAGGCTCAATGCCTGTTTGTTTAACAGATGCTTGGCCGTGTGGTCATATGTTCTTCCCAACCTCGAGTTCGATTCTTGTTTCTTTAACTGATTCCTGACAACGAGGTCAAATATTCTTCTCACCTTCGGGGTGAGCCGGCCATCAAATTCGATGCCTGTTTGTTTAACAGATGTCGGACAACGAGGTCAGGTGTTCTTCTCAACTTCGGGTTGAGCCGGCCTCCGGGTTCGATGCCTGTTTGTTTAACAGATCCTTGACGGCGAGGTCAAATGTACTTCTCTACTTCGTGTTGAGTCGGCCTTCGGGTTCGATGCCTGTTTTTTTAACAGGTGCCGGACGGTGAGGTCAGATGTTCTTCTCAACTTCGGGTTGAACCTCCCTTCGGGTTCGATGCCTGTTTGTTTAACAGATGCCTGACAGCGAGGTCAGATGTTATCTCAACTTCGGGATGAGCCGCCCTTCGGTTTCGATGCCAATTTATTTAACAGATGCCTGACAACGAGGTCAGATGTGCTTCTCAACTTCGGGTTGAGCCGACCTTTAGGTTCGATACCTGTTTGTTTAACAGATTCTTTGCGGCAAGGTTAGATGTTCGTCTCAACTTCGGGTTCGATTCCTGTTTGTTTAACTGATGCCTGACAACGAGGTCAAATGTTATTCACAACTATGGATTGTGCCGGCAATCAAATTCGATGCCTGTTTGTTTCACAGATGCCTGACAGCGAGGTCAGATTTTCTTCTCAACTTCGGGTTGAGCCGGCCTCCAAGTTCGATGCCTGTTTGTTTAACAGCTCCCTGACGGCGAGGTCAGATGTACTTCTAAACTTCGTGTTGAGCCGGCCTTCGGGTTCGATGCCTGTTTGTTTCACAGATGCCTGACGGCGACGTCAGATGTTCTACTCAACTTTAGGTTGAGCCTGTCATCAAATTCGATGCCTGTTTGTTTAACAGATGCCTGACAGCGAGGTTAGATGTTCTTTTCAACATCAGGTTGAGCCGTCCATCGAGTTCGATGCCTGTTTGTTTAACAGATCCCTGACAGCGAGGTCAGATATTCCTAGGAACTTCGTGTTGAGCCGCCATTCGGGTTCGATGCCTGTTTGTTTAACAGTTGCCTGACAACGAGGTCAGATGTTTCTTCTCAACTTCGAGTTGAGTCACCTTTCGGGTTTGATTCCTGTTTGTTTAATAGATGCCTCACAGCAAGGTCAGATATTCATCTCAACTTTGTGTTGAGCCGGCCTTCGGGTTAGATGCATGTTTGTTTAACAGATGCCTGACAGCAAGGTCAGATGTTGTTCTCAACTTCGGGTTGAGCCGACCTTTAGGTTCGATGCCTATTTGTTTAATAGATTCTTGGCGGCAAGGTCAGATGTTCTTCTCAACTTCGGGTTTGATTCCTGTTTGTTAAACTGATGCCTGACAACGAGGTCAGATGTTCTTCTCAACTTCAGGTTGAGCCAGCCATCAAATTCGATGCCTGTTTGCTTCACATATGCCTGACAGCGAGATCAGATGTTCTTCTCAACTTCAGATTGAGCCGGCCTCCGGGTTCGATGCCTGTTTGTTTAACGGATCCCAGACGGCTAGGTCAGATGTACTTCTCAACTTCGTGTTGAGCCGGCCTTTGGGTTCGATCCCTGTTTGTTTAACAAATGCTTGACGATGAGGTCATATGTTCTTCTCAACTTTGGGTTTATCCGACCGTCGGGTTTGATTCTTGTTTGTTTAACAGATGCCTGACAGCGAAGTCAGATGATTTTCTCAACTTCGGTTTGAGCCGACCTTTAGGCTCAATGCCTGTTTGTTTAACAGATGCTTGGCCGTGTGGTCATATGTTCTTCCCAACCTCGAGTTCGATTCTTGTTTCTTTAACTGATTCCTGACAACGAGGTCAAATATTCTTCTCACCTTCGGGGTGAGCCGGCCATCAAATTCGATGCCTGTTTGTTTAACAGATGTCGGACAACGAGGTCAGGTGTTCTTCTCAACTTCGGGTTGAGCCGGCCTCCGGGTTCGATGCCTGTTTGTTTAACAGATCCTTGACGGCGAGGTCAAATGTACTTCTCTACTTCGTGTTGAGTCGGCCTTCGGGTTCGATGCCTGTTTGTTTAACAGATGCCTGACGGCGATGTCAGATGTTCTTCTCAACTTCGGGTTGAGCAGGCCTTCGGATTCGATGCCTGTTTGTTTAACAGATGTCTTACGGCGAGGTCAGATGTTCTTCTCAACTTCGTGTTGAGCCAACCATCAAATTTGATGCCAGTTTGTTTAACAGATGCCTGAAGCAAGGTCAGATGTTCTTCTCAACTTCGTGTTGAGCCGACCATCAAATTTGATGCCAGTTTGTTTAACAGATGCCTGAAGCAAGGTCAGATGTTCTTCTCAACTTCGAGTTGATCCGACCTTCGGGTTCAATGCTTGTTTGTTTAACAGATCCTTAAAGGCGAGGTCAGATATTCCAATGAACTTCGTGTTGAACCAGCCTTCGGGTTCGAAGCCGGTTTGTTTAACAGATGCCTGACGGCGAAGTCAGATTTTCTTCTCAACTTCGGGTTGAGCCGACCTTCAGGTTCGATGCCTGTTTGTTTAACAGATGCCTGGCCGCGTGGTCATATGTTTTTCTCAACTTTGATTCGATTCTTGTTTGTTTAACTGATGCCTGACCACATGGTCAGATATTCTTCTCAACTTCGGGTTGAACCGACCATCAAATTCGATGCCTGTTTGTTTAACAAATGCTAGACAGCGAGGTCAGATGTTTTTCTCAAGTTCGGGTTGAGCCGGCCTCCGGGTTCGATGCCTGTTTGTTTAACAGATCCTTGACGATGAGGTCGGATATACTTTTCAACTTCGTGTTAAGCCGGCCTCCGGGTTCGATGCCTGTTTGTTTAACAGATCCTTGACGGCGAGGTCAGATGTTCTTCTCAACTTCGGGTTGAGCAGGCCTTCGGGTTTGATGCCTGTTTGTTTAACAGATGCCTTAAGGCGAGGTCAGATGTTCTTCTCAACTTTGGGTTGAGCCGACCATCAAATTCGATGCCATTTTGTTTAATAAATGTTTGGCAGCGAGGTCAGATGTTCTTCTCAACTTCGGGTTGAGCCGGCCTTCGGGTTCGATGCCTGTTTGTTTAATAGATCCCTGAAGGCGAGGTCAGATATTCCAATGAACTTCGTGTTGAGCCGTCCTTCGTGTTCGATGCCTGTTTGTTTAACTGATGCCTGACGGCAAGGTCAGATGTTCTTCTCAACTTCGGGTTCGATTCCTGTTTGTTTAACTGATGCATGACAACGAGGTCAGATGTTCTTCTCAACTTCGGATTTGATTCCTATTTGTCTAACAGATCCCTGACGGAGAGGTCAGATATTCTTTTGAACTTTGTGTCGAGCCGGCCTTCGAGTGCGATGCCTGTTTGTTTAATAGATGCCTGACGCAGAGGTCAGATGTTTGACTCAACTTCGGGTTGAGCCAGCCTTCGGGTTGGATGCCTGTTTGTTAAACAGATGCTTGACGGCGAGCTCAGATGTTCTTATCAACTAAGGGTTGAGACGGCCCTCGGGTTCGATGCCTGTTTTTTTATTAGATGCCTGACGGTGAGGTCAGATGTTCTTCTCAACTTCGGGTTGTGTTGGGCTTCGGGTTCGATGCCTGTTTGTTAAACGGATCCCTGACGGCGAGGTCAGATGTACTTCTTCACTTCGTGTTGAGCCGGCCTTCGGGTTCGATGCCTGTTTGTTTAACAGATGCCTGACGATGAGGTCAGATGTTCTTCTCAACTTTGGGTTGATCTGACCTTCGGGTTCGATGCCTGTTTATTTAACAGATGCCTGATGGGGAAGTCAGATGTTTTTCTCAACTTTGGGTTGAGCCGACCTTTAGGTTCTATGCCTGTTTGTTTAACAGATGCCTGGCGTCGTGGTCATATGTTCTTCTCAACTTTGAGTTCGATTCTTGTTTGTTTAACTGAAGCCTGACAACGAGGTCAAATTTTCTTCTCAACTTCGTGGTGAACCGGCCATCAAATTCGATGCCTGTATTAATTAACAGATGCCGGACAGCGAGGTCAGATGTTCTTCTCAACTTCGGGTTGAGCCGGCCACCAGTTTCGATGCCTATTTGTTTAACAGATCCTTGACGTCGAGGTCAGATGTACTTCTCAACTTCGTGTTGAGCCGGCCTTCGGGTTCGATTCCTGTTTGTTTAACAGATGCCTGACGGTGAGGTCATATGTTCTTCTCAACTTCGGGTTTAGCAGGCCTTCGGGTTCGATTCCTTTTTGTTTAAAAGATGCCTTACGGCGAGGTCAGATGTTCTTCTCAACTTTGGGTTTTGCCGACCATCAAATTTGATGCCTGTTTGTTTAACAGATGCCTGACAGCGAGGTTAGATGTTCTTCTCAACTTCGGGTTGAGCCGGCCTTCGGGTTCAATGCCTATTTGTTTAACAGATCCTTGAAGGCGAGGTCAGATATTCCAATGAACTTCGTGTTGAGCCGGCCTTCGGGTTCAATGCCTGTTTGTTTAACAGATGCCTGACGGCGAAGTCAGATGTTCTTCTCAACTTTGAGTTGAGCCGACCTTCAGGTTTGATGCCTGTTTGTTTAACAGATGCCTGGCGGCGTGGTCATATGTTCTTCTCAACCTTGAGTTCGATTCTTGTTTGTTTAACTAATGCCTGACAACAAGGTCAGATGTTCTTCTAAACTTCGGGTTGAGCCGACCATCAAATTCGATGCCTGTTTGTTTAACAGATGCGGGACAGCGAGGTCAGATGTTCTTCTCAACTTCGGGTTGAGCCAGCCACTGGGTTCGATGCCTGTTTGTTTAACAAATCCTTGACGGCGAGGTCAGATGTACTTCTCATCTTCGGGTTGAGCAGGCCTTCAGGTTCGATGCCTGTTTGTTTAACAGATGCCTTACGGCGAGGTCAGATGTTCTTCTCAACTTTGGGTTGAGCTGACCATCAAATTCGATGCCTGTTTGTTTAACAGATGCCTGACAGCAAGGTCAGATGTTCTTCTCAACTTCGGGTTGAGCTGGCCTTCGGGTTCGATGCCTGTTTGTTTAGTAGATCCCTGAATGCGAGGTCAGATATTCGAATGAACTTCATGTTGAGCCAGCCTTCGGGTTCGATGCCTGTTTGTTAAACTGATGCCTGACGGAAAGGTCAGATGTTCTTCTCAACTTTGGGTTCGATTCCTGTTTGTTTAACTGATGCATGACAACGAGGTCAGATGTTCTTCTCAACTTCGCATTTAATGCCTATTTGTTTAACAGATCCCTGACGGCGAGGGCATATATTCTTGTGAACTTCGTGTCGAGCCAGCCTTCGAGTGCGATGCCTGTTTGTTTAACAAATGTCTGACGCAGAGTCAGATGTTCTTCTCAACTTCGGGTTGAGCCGGCCTTCGGGTTCGATGCCTGTTTGTTAAACAGATGCTTGACGGCGAGCTCAGATTTTCTTCTCAACTATGGGTTGAGACGGCCCTCGGGTTCGATGCTTGTTTGTTTAACAGATGCCTGACGACGAGGTCAGATGTTCTTCTTAACTTTGGGTTGTGTTGGCCTTCGGGTTCGATGCTCGTTTGTTTAACGGATCCCAGACGGCGAGGTCAGATGTACTTCTTAACTTCGTGTTGAGCCGGCCTTCGGGTTCGATGCCTGGTTGTTTAACAAATGCCTGACGATGAGGTCAGATATTTCATTGGCAGACGATCAAAGACTCTATCTGGTCTCCAGGTTCTCTGCGGACGCTGTGGGCGAACACCTTGTCGTTGCTGAGTAGCTTGCATCTGCTGTTGCTGAGGAGGATACTGATATCCTTGCTGGTTGTAGGCTTGTTGCTGAGGAGCCTGTTGCCGTGGAATCTGAGCTTGCACTGCTTGAATAGCTGGCTGATAAGGCATTGGAGCATATTGTGCAGCAGCAACATATGGATACTGATAGTAGTGAACTTGATAAGGCATAGGAGCAGGAGCTTGTTGAGAAGCTTGCCCCTTCTGCAAAAAGACGGCATTTGTTTCGCCCTCCTTCTTCTTGTATCCAATGAAAGGCTCCTTGGCATTAGCCTGGCTATTAGGACCTCCTGGGATCTTTCCACTCTTCAGCCCTTCTTCAATCCTCTCACCGACGATCACCAAGTCAGAAAATCTAGCAGAGACACTACCGATCAGCTTTTCGTAGTATTGGCCTTGTAAAGTTCCCATGAAGGTGTCAATCAAATCACGGTTAACAAGAGGTGGATGCACCCTTGCGGCTAACTCTCTCCATCGTTGCGCGTAATCCTTGAAGGATTCACTATCCTTCTGAGTCATACTCTGAAGCTGAGTACGATTCGGAGCAAGGTCAGTGTTGTACTTGTACTGCTTGACAAATGCATCAGCTAGCTCAGCCCAAGTGCGCACACTATTACGCTCCAGCTGCATATACCATTCGAGTGATGCCCCAGAAAAGCTGTCTTTGAAGCAATGGATCATGAGCTTTTCATCTCTGGCATAGGCAGCCATCTTGCGACAGTACATCTTCAGATGAATATTCGGACAACTGAGACCTTTGTACTTCGAAAATTCGGGCACTTTGAACTTGGAAGGAATGACAACATCAGGCACCAAGCATAATTCCAAAGCACTGAAAGAATTTGAATTGTGCCCCTCCATGGCTTGGAGTTTCTCGGCTAGATCTCAACACATCTTCATGGCTTCAGAATCCTGAGCAGCAATGGGACTGGCAATGGGGATAGCAGCATGGTAGTTCTGAACGTCGTCATACGGATCCATCAAAGTATCTTCGATATAAGGAACTGGGATTTGCACAGCAGTAGGCTGGGCCTGCGAGATAACTCCAACAACAACTCCAGGCGCTGGGATTGGCTGAGAAGTGTTTCCTTCAGCTGCCTTATTGAAGTTCAACGACATCCCATGAGGATTTGGAATTGGAACCAAAGGGATGGCAGTAGACCTCTGTCCTTGGCCATTGTTGACGACAGCAGCGGCTTCACGCTGTTCTTCCTCTCTTCTGGCCGCGAGGATGGCTTCGAGGATCTGGTCGATCTTTCCTTTCATAGAATCTAACTCTTCCCTGAAGGCAGCTTGCTCCTGTTGAATCTGCTCCATCATTCGTCTGGTATTGGCTCTAGTTGCGTATTGGTGTCTAGGAATCAGCTTGATTTACTGGAGAGGAAGGAACAAAGACATAAGATTCTGTTGGAGGACTGGAAATGCAAAATGCACAACATATGAAATGCAATGCGAATGATATGCAAGATGCAATGCAAGATACAAGATCCAGGATCCCAAGATCATAGTTCGAACAGCTCCTGAAGCTGGTAACTGTAAACATAATTCCTGCTCAAAGAACATTGACAGGTATGACCTATGCGGGAAGATCTAGACATTCTACCCATAAACCCACTTACGGGATGGTTTCTACGTTTGGTTCCCTCGATCACAGACACTAGTCCTATTAGAGTCACGCAACAGGCTGGTTGTATTACGACGATAATGACGATAAGGTCTCTCCTGAGCGGGGTCCTCGTGCTAGGCGCACAAGGAGCGAGTCCTTGGAGACTAACATTACACGACCACCAATATAAGAACTGGTGCTAACAAAAGGTTTCCAGAATCACGGACCCTTCATTAATCAAGTCGTGCAACAGGCTAGCTGCGTTACAACGAGATCTATGAATAGGTCTCCTTTGGAGGAGCTTTCATGCTAGGCCCACAAGGAGCAAGTCCTCGGAGACTAACACTACTCGACTACCAATTCTAAACTATGTATTCTCTCTACTTTTACCAAAACTCGGGCGTAGAGCCTTACTCATGATGTCATCCCAAGAACCAAGAGGCGACCAAGATAACAAGCACAAATAAAATCTACAAGAGAACAAATACAAAAAGAAAACAAATAAAAAACAAACACTCCTCACAAACCAAAAGATAGGCTCGACTCTCTCTTTGCATGGAGCGAAAATGTCCCCAGCAGAGTCGCCAGCTGTCGCACCTCGAAAAATCACGGATATATTTCGGAGAAACGCGACCCTCGCGCGAAAGGCGCGGAAATGCGGTTCGACAGAGTCGCCACCGAACTTTATTTTTCC
Organism: Lathyrus sativus; assembly: GCA_963859935.3. Classification (NCBI taxonomy): domain Eukaryota; kingdom Viridiplantae; phylum Streptophyta; class Magnoliopsida; order Fabales; family Fabaceae; genus Lathyrus; species Lathyrus sativus. The sequence continues at coordinate 435,517,580 of OZ012735.1, forward strand.
TAAATAAACGGGAGAGGAAAATATCGAGAAAACCTCTTAAAAACGAAAGGGATAGGAACGGGGTTGTCGCAACCATGTTCCGGGTTCGGGAGTCGGTTACGTGAGGGGAAGGTATTAGCACCCCTCACGTCCGTCGTACTCAACGGGAACCTCTTAAGGTAAATGTGGGGAGTGTTTGTCTAGGTTTACTTGTTTTTTTTCGTTGCTAAGGCGAATTGGTAGGGTAAAAGGTTAAAGACGCAAAGGAGAGATGGGTGGTTAGAGGATAGGGTGCTCGCCAAGGATTGGGGCCCTTGTGCCTACGTATGTTCATTCGGACGAGAATGAGAAATCAGAGCATCGTAGTTCGACCACGGGAATGGATGGGGAAAACGGAAGATGGATAGAAGTGTGGAATGGGGGAGAAAAATGGAAGTGTGCTCGCCAAGATCATCGCAATCTTGTGCCTACGTATCTTATATTCAAGAATGAATAAAGAATCGGAGCGTCCGTAGTTCATGGTAACAACCACGAAAATATGAGGTTGAATAGGTTGGAAGTTCGAGAAAGAGACGAAAGAGTGACTGACAAGCAACCCAAGAGCGCGCCTTAAGAGCTTGTCACTCAAGAATTCAAAGAATGCGAGATTCCAAGAACTCAGTTCTTTCGGGAATTGACTGAATAAGCTGAAGATAAAGAATTGGATGTTCTGAAATTGAAAGAATGAACTAATAACAACTCAAGGGCGCGCCTCGAGAGTTACTCATTCGGATATTCAAAGAATGCTAGATTCTAAGGATATTCCTCTTTCGTAAGTTTTAAAAATGTTTGTGAAAGGATCGAATCGAAAGATGGCATGCGAGGCCAAAAGGAAGTTGTTTTGAAGTAGCTCGACGACGTATCGAGGATTCGTTTGAAACTGAAACCGACATGACGACGTGTCAAGCGTTATGATTGTGAGAAACGATATTAGTCCCTGAGGGTGCTCCTAATATCGAAACCACGGGGAATTGTGAATGAAATGTGGGTTGCGAATGCGGACGGGCATTCGACTTAGGAGAATGCTTGAAAATGATGGAATTTGAAAGGATCGAAAGGTTGAGTGAATAACAACTCAAGAGCGTGCCTCGAGAATTATTCACTCGAAGACACAAGGAATGCTAGATTCCAAGTATCTCCTTCTTTCGGAGTTTTAATCGAAAAAGATGTTTGAAAAAGTGTCAACAGATTTAGTGAATAATAACTCAAGGGCATGCCTCGAGAACTATTCACTCGAAAATTCAAGGAATGCTAGATTCCAAGAATTTCCTTGTTTCGGAGCTTTAATCGAGAAAAAGAAGTTGAGAAAATGCGTTTGAGAAAATCAAAAGATTGAATGAATAACAACTCAAGAGCGAGTCTTGAGAGTTGCTCATTCGAAGGTCCAAGAAATGCTAGATTTCAAGAAGCTCCCTCTTTTGGAGTTTTTGAGAAAAATGCTTAAAAAAAGATTTGAAGCGAAAATGACATAGTTTTGACAGAACTATCATCCATCAATAATTTGACCGATAATAATCATTAAAGTCATCATAAAAAAACGAAAATGAAAGCTTTGAAAAAAAATTGGTGTCGGGTTTGTTATTACTTGTCAATAATTTGACAAACTATAACTCGGGGTATCGTCATCGACCTAAAAAGGGGAAAGTGAAATAAAATGTCCAATGATAAATAAATAAAAAATAAAATATAACTCTAAGAAAATTTATCAAAATAAACTCTAAAAATTAAACTAAAAAGAAACATATTAAGAAAAATGTATACATAATACTCTAACAATTTTAATTATATAAAAAAACATTTATAAAATTTTAAAAGAAAACTAGATTAGAAATATTATATTAAAAAAAAACTAAGAAAAGGAAATCAATTTAACAAAGAGAGAGGGTACCGCAGGAATCAAACGGGCTATAAGCGCATCAGCAAAAACCAGATCTGGAACAAAAATAATAATAAAAAAACGGCCCAACAGATGCATCAAAGGAAATCCCCTCTTGTCCAACGTTCTTTCTCACGAACCAGACGAGAGAAAAACGAAATATCTCCTCTCGGCTCCCATCTCAAACTCTCTGCTGCTTCTGTTTTTTGATTCACCTTGAGCTAGCAATGATTCACCCTCAGTTTATCTTCATTTCTCTCTATTCTTGATTTCTATGGTTTTCTAGGTTTGGTTGAGGGGTTCGATAGTTTGAGGTTGTTGTTGTTAGTTCGGTGGATTAGGATTTGAAAAAAAAGAATAAGTTTATGTTGAATGTTTTTTTTTCGAAGAAGAAGGGTGGAAGTTTGAAGAAGGTTGGGGTTTTGATGTTCGAAAGATGAAGAAGGAGGTGAGGGGATTGTTTTCGTTTTTTTTTTAGTGAGATGATGAATTTGGTGAAGGAATTTATGGATGGGCTCTTTCTTCTTTGTTTAGTTTGGAAGGAAATTTGGGAAGGAGAAATAGTGGGTTATAGCTTATACGAGTTCGGATTTGGGGTTGGTCGAAGATTTGTGAGGTTTTGGGTTGATTTCGAAATTTGTTGTGGTTGAGTTCTATTTAGGTTTGAGAAAGGTTTAAGGAATGTTGAAAGTGGTTTTGTTTGTGAACGGCGAAGGGTTTGGTGGTGTGTTTACCAGAAATGGAAGTTTGGAGAAATAGAGATAATGAAGTTGTTTGTTTGAAGTCTGAGAAGGGGTCGCGATTTGAAGAGGTGTGGATGTGTTTTCGCCATTTACTGAAGAGGATTTTCGGTTGACTTTTGATGTTGAAGGGTTCTTTCAGCAGGAAAAATTATGCAGGTTTTGTTGTTGTTTTATGAAGAAGTTTTAAAGGAGAAGGTACGAGATTTGAGAATATGAAGGTAGAAGAAGAGAGGATTTCAGATTATTTTTGAAGGTTTTCGAATGGTTTGAAGTGGGTATTGAAGGTTGTTAGAAGGAAGTCAGAGTTTGAGAGCAAGAAAGGGATTTTGAGATTTGAAGTTGAGGGAGAAATTTTGTGAAGGAATTTCGAAGGTTACCCCCTGTTGCTGAGATTGAAGAGTGGGTTTTAAGAAGAATCCCTTTTGAGGTTTTGAGGGAGAGCCCCTTTTTGTTGAAGGATCGAATTTTGGAGCTTGGTTTTATTGATGTTTTTGTATTCACCTGCAGTGAGGTGTTTTTGTTTGTAAAATTTGTATGTGAATCATGGCTGTATGGACTGATGAAAATTGTGAGCTGTAAATTGTAGTACAAGGATTGCTTTTGGTGTTTGTGTAGTACGAATTTCTCTGTAGTTTTGGTATAATACAACTTTATGTGGTGGCTTGGTATTGTTTTTATGCAGGCCTGTTGCAACCGTACCTTTTGCAGTGAAAGGTTGTTTGTGGATTGAAGGTGAGCCATGCTAGTTTTATTTGTTAGTGTCTTGTTGCGGTAGCTGATATTTACTTCACTCTGTTTGTAGTTTTGCAGGTCCATTAGGGAGTCCAAAGTGATCATGGTGTGGACAAATTGTTGTTGGTATGGTTGTGGGGCATACTGGTTTTGTTTGAAATTTGTTGTGCAACATGCTGCAGGACATGGTTTTATGGGAGCTGCTGTAGATTAAAGTTGCTGCAGGTACAATAGTGGACTCATTTCATTTTTATTGTCTGTTGTGTGTTTCTCAGATAGTACACATTCTTCATAGTGCCTCTAGTATGCCGTTATGCTAAGGATTATGCAATTAATTTCTCTCTTCTTTTTTACTGTCCGTTTTTCCACCTTTTATTCTTCTAAAAAACCCTCATGGAACTGATACGGGTTCCAATATTATGGTGCAGGTGACTACCACATGGCAGGATATAATATTGTTCTTTGGTTTACTGTTAATGTTCAACGGCTGGAAAACGTGACAGGTTGAAACGGCACTCATGCCATGGCTTACATGTGGGCAAGGTTGGGAGTAAGTCATATAGTGAAAACTTGGCTTGCAATTGGAAAGGAAAAGTGATAGCTGGCTCAGCTTTGTGATCGAAACAATTTGGTGACTAGTGTAGTAATGACGGTTTGTATGAACAAAAGTGTTTAGTAGCATCGTGTTTTTTGCTGCTGCTTTTTTTTTGTGAAAATTTTATGTGTATGCCTTGTGTGTGGGAGGCGGGCATAGCAGTAGGCCGTACTGTTGTTTTATGTGGACTGTCTTGTGGTCCCCTTGTGGCAGAATTTGTGAAGAGTGGTGGTCTTTCCGTATGAAGTGTACCGTGGCCTTGTTGTTTCGCAAATTTCCTTTTGAAGCTCCTTCTCACTGCCGCTTTTCTTTTGATGCAAGGCTTTTGTGACTTAAAACATTATGCAAGTTGTTTATTTCTCATGAGGCTTTAGCAATAAATTTATGTGGAACAGTATTGATGAGGGGTACCTGTAGCTTTTCAGAGAGTGGGGCCTGGTTAGTGCAAGATGAAGTGTTTTGGTGCATAACCGCATGTACTGCACGGGAAGAAACGCGCCTCTCATCTTTTTCAAGTTATGCCATTTTTCTTTTAATTTTCATTGCAAAATTTCTCTTGGGAGATTGTGAGAATTTGGTGTGGGGTCAACATGAAGCCTTGGTGAAAGTTCCAACCATGATGTGGCCTACTATAACTACCATGAAAATTGGCTTTTCCAAGATAGACTTCAAGCTTATTATAGGCGTGGGACATGGCATGTATAGAAGAGACAAGAAACTCCCATGAATTATAATCAACTTTTATTCACTTTCATTTGTAAAAGACCAAACTGATTATTACCTTTGTAGTATGAATGGTCTTTATTTGTTTACTAACGGGTAGGCGAATCACGATTTGTATCGAGACTTTGACTTTCATAGCTTTAGCAGGAACAAAGTGGATCATGGGTGTGAACAAACATAATTCTCCTTTCTATTATTTATGTAAACAAAATAAATAAAATGTATTTCTTCATGTGACCTCCTTGTAATGGGCCTAACTCCAAACCAACTTTGAAGTTCTTGTCCTAACTCAATATAAAAGTCTAATTAATTTGAACATCAAGACTTAAAACCAAATTGAAACGAGGTTTGACTAACTTTGAATTATGACTTCAACCATTCAAATTTTCTTCACAAACAACAATTCTGGACACGGTTGCAATGGTCCATGGGCCTTAAGGTCTTCTTTTTAATTTTGCACATCCATGTTGGCATAAACCTTTGACTTTATCATTGATTTGATCATGATTATTAAACCTTGAACTTTAACCAATTTATTGAATTAACTTTTGACCGAATCTGCAATAGTCTTGAATCTTGACATGCTTGAATAAAACTCGCAATTTTTTACAAATAAATGGTATGTCTGTCTTGAACCAAAATCAACCTTGAAATAAATTCTCGATATCTTGAAATCCTCATTCATAAATGGAATAACTCAATTTAATCTTTGACAAATGAACAACACTTAAATCCATCTTGAATTGATCTCAGAATGAATAATGGGCTTTAATTGAAGTCATTGAATCAATCATTGAACCTTCTTGAACAACTAATCTCCCTTTTTTTTGAATTTTCTGGGTATGGTTATTGGATGGATGTGCATATGGAAAGTATACAAGAGTAGGACAAATTTGGGGTATGACAGATGCCCCTATCTAATTGACTTAGACCGAGTAAGATGAAATGTTGCAGCGTTCATTCTTTCGAGGTAGAAGACAATTAGATATAAAGAAGACCCTGAATTTGTCCGAAAAAGAAAGGAAATCTTGGGAATTGAAAATTATGGATGGGAGTACCCCCGGGTAGATTGTAAATAACTGGCAAAAGGTCACCATCACCAAAAGGATGATGGGATGACACACATACAACTACTATCCCCAAAAGGACGATAGAGCAACACACTATCGCACAACCTATCATTAATGACCATGATAGACCCCCCACCAAAAGGATGACGGAGCGAGACACAAATAAACACATCGCACAATCTATCATTAATGTCCATGATAGACCCCCCACCAAAAGGATGACAGAGCGAAACACAAATAAACACATCGCACAATCAATCATTAATGACCATGATAGACCCCCCACCAAAAGGATGACGGAGCGGGACACAAAACACATTGCACAATCTATCATTAATGACAATGATAGACCCCCCACTAAAAGGGTGACGGAGCGAAACACAAACAAACTATCGCACAATCTATCATTAATGACCATGATAGACCCCCCACCAAAAGGATGACGGAGCGAAACATAAAACACATCGCACAATCTATCATTAATGACCATGATAGACCCCCCATCAAAAGGAAGACGGAGCGAAACACAAAACACATCGCACAATCTATCATTAATGACCATGATAGACCCCCAACCAAAAGGATGACGGAGCGAAACACAAAAAAACTATCGCACAATCTATCATTAATGACCATGATAGACCCCCCACCAAAAGGATGACGAAGCGAACTCGCACTAAACACATCGCACAATCTATCATTAACGACCATGATAGACCCACCACCAAAAGGATGACGGAGCGAAACTCACACTAAACACATCGCACAATCTATCATTAACGACCATGATAGATCCACCACCAAAAGGATGACGGAGCGAAACTCACACCAGCCACTACCACCAAAAGGATGATAGGGAAAACACAATCGCGCAATCTGACATCGAAAAAATGTCAGAACCACCACCAAAAGGATGGCAGAGCGAAACACAACACACATCGCACCATCTATCATTAATGACCATGATAGACCAACCACCAAAAGGATGACAGAGCGAACTCGCACTAAACACATCGCACAATCTATCATTAACGACCATGATAGATCCACCACCAAAAGGATGACGGAGTGAAACACAAACAAAATATCGCGCAATCTGACATCGACGAAATTCCATACCCACCACCAAAGGGATGGCAGAGCGAAACACAAACAAAATATCGCGCAATCTGATATCGACGAAATGCCAGACCCGCCACCAAAAGGATGGCAGAGCGAAACACAAACAAAATATCACGCAATCTGACATCGACGAAATGCCAGACCCACCACCAAAAGGATGGCAGAGCGAAACACAAACAAAATATCGCGCAATCTGACATCGATGAAATGCCAGACCCAACACCAAAAGGATGACGGAGCAAAAACAAACAAAATATCGCACAATCTGACATCGACGAAATGCTAGACCCACCACCAAAAGGATGATGGAGCGAAAACAAACAAAATATCGCACAATCTGACATCGACGAAATGCCAGACCCACCACCAAAAGGATGATGGAGTGAAACACAAACAAAATATCGCACAATCTGACATCGACGAAATGCCAAAACCACCACCAAAAGGATGATGGAGCGAAAACAAACAAAATATCGCACAATCTGACATTGACGAAATGCCAGACCCACCACCAAAAGGATGATTGAGCGAAACACAAACAAAATATCTCACAATCTGACATCGACGAAATGCCAGACCCACCACCAAAAGGATGACGGAGCGAAACTCACACGCACAGGTCGCTATCACCAAAAGGATGACACGGCAACACAGATTTGAAGTTTACCAACGCCAAAAGGATGCAGGCTAGGTTGAACTGACGAAGTTCGACTATCACCAAAAGGATGATAGCAAGGCAATTGACAACGGTCACTCTTGCTGGGTACAACTCATTGGGGAACCCCCGAGAAGAAGATTGAATTGAAATGAGTCAACGGGGTACGCCCATCGTCTTGTTTGGAGATCATCGTTGTGCCAAAATAATTTCATGGTTACGCCCATGAACTCTGAAGAGGATGCCCCTGACTGGGCTGATGATGGCTTTTGAAGCCCTTGAAATTTGTGAGAGAAACCCACAGTCTTGCGGAGAATGCCCCTGACTGGGCTGATGATGGTCTTGGAAATCTTCGAAATTGATCCTGGACCTTGACTTGCATATATGAATGCTGGATGATAAATGATATCCCATATGAGTGGAAGTGCAAATGTAAATGCTGACGCGCGGAGATGCAAGAGCTAGGGAAGTATGGTATGATTGGTATGCATATGATGTAAGATGCTTATGATGATGAATACAATACGTATGATGCACATGATGCAGACGGGTAATTGGAAATGCAGGTGGAGACACCAGCGTGGTGGACTTTTGGTAGTTGCCAATGTGAATGGGACTTCGGGTGGTGGGAAGGATTGACTTCCTCAACACGCAGTTAGTTGGAGACGCCATGACCAAAGCAGACGAAGATACTTTATATGCCCCAAGTCTGGGTACTTGGTGATTCGTCGTGCATTTGCTTCAAAGAAGGTTGCAGCTCTGCTTGATGGTCAGGATGACCTGGTTCTTGCCCCAGTTTGAACATGGCAATGGTCTGCCCCAGATCGAGCTGTTGAATGGTTTGCCCCAGCCTGTGGGTTTTGAGGTAGCCTTGCTTCGTGACAGCCACTGAAAGTCAAGTTCCTCCTTGATTGCTTTTTGTTGAAATGTCTTTGAATACCTAGCACTAATTTGCAAATAAAATTGTACATTCATAAATGGTGACGTTAATGCAAAGTTCGATGCAAGATTTTGAAAAAGTATTGTTTTATTGAAGTGTCGTGGTAGTGAAACGAATGGATCATCAGCCCAAACGTTGTTTGATCGGTGCGAAAATATATCAAGAGAAATGACACCAATGTTGGTGATTAGAAATCATGTGAGGAGTCAGGTTACGCAACCTTGCGACAATATGCTTTCAGAATAAACCTCGCCTCAATTAGGTCTTTCGAGGGCTGTAACATAGTCTGGTTCACGGTTATGAAACAAAGGATGCTAGGCTCAAAGTATGATTTGTACCCACCCCTTCTTCTTAATGATCTCCAGTCCTACGCTCAGTTAATTCTACACTTGTTTGGACGGTGTAAGCTTGAAGGTTCAAGGTTTGCTCGACGTGGCAGTCACCTTATTTTAATGGATGCCAGTGCTCCTTTGATCTGGGTGGCCACTGAATCCTTTTTGTTTTTGTTGAGGATTTCGGGGTCCTCTTTTGCTTTTGTTTTTGATCCCTAACTTTTGCATGGATTGACTTTGCTTGTCAGATCCATCGGGATTGCCTTGATTTTGCCTAAGTCCCCTCTGAGGTGTTTGACTTAGCAGGCTTTTGATTTTTTCCTTTTTTTTTTGGATTTTGTTGTGACTGCCCTGTTGTGAGTCATTGGTGAACAACCGTCTTTTGGATTTCACTTGTTGATTCAAGTGCGGGGTTGAATTAGCTGAACACTACCCTGCCCCAGGTTGAGTGTAAAGGTTTGAATATCCGAAGGAAACTGCTACTTCTAGGCTCGAAGCGGTTTACTAGGGATTAACTCCTTATATCTCCAGTGTATGGGGAATTGAAACAATGCCTGTACATCATTGATGAGATTCGGTCTGAAAGCATACAGTTTGCAATTATGGGTATCTCGTTCTCATCATCCTCCCTCAAATCATGCTAAACAACAGTGGATAGAGTGAGGTGAATAAATGTGTCGGTGATAAATGAAAATGAGTGAATACGACATAATTAATTCAAAATATGCATAAACGATACATTAATGAAAACCAAATACGAAATGGCAATTGTTCAAAGCATACAGTACTAAAACAAACAAAGACAAAACATAAGGAAAACGAAAGATTAAATGGCAGCATGACGGCCTTCTTCAGAGAATGGACTTGACTGGAATTGATTGTTGGCACTAGTTGGCCGATGGCAACGGATCGTTGATGATATTCGGAGACTTTCCATTGAAGTTGATAGCATCCCTGTCAATCATGTCTTGAATTATGTGCTTGAAAGCCCTGCAGTCCTCAATGGTGTGACCTGGAGCGCCCTTATGAAACTCACAATGAGCATTTGCATCGTAATCGGCAGGAATGACAGTTGGAGGAGCCAAATCTCTTGGAACAATAGCCTTTTTCTCCATCAACTGAGCAAAGATGCTAGCATATTTCATTGGCAGGCGATCAAAGACTCTATCTGGTCTCCAGGTTCTCTGCGGACGCTGTGGGCGAACACCTTGTCGTTGCTGAGTAGCTTGCATCTACTATTACTGAGGAGGATACTAATATCCTTGCTGGTTGTAGGCTTGTTGCTGAGGAGCCTGTTGCCGTGGCATCTGAGCTTGCACTGCTTGAACAGCTGGCTGATAAGGCATTGAAGCATATTGCGCAGCAGCAACATATGGATACTGATAGTAGGGAACTTGATAAGGCATAGGAGCAGGAGCTTGTTGAGAAGCTTGCCCCTTCTGCAAAAAGACGACATTTGTTTCGCCCTCCTTCTTCTTGTATCCATTGAAAGGCTTCTTGTCATTAGCCTGGCTATTAGGACCTCCTGGGATCTTTCCACTCTTCAGCCCTTCTTCAATCCTCTCACCGACGATCACCAAGTCAAAAAATCCAGCAGAGACACTCCGATCAGCTTTTCGTAGTATTGGCCTTGTAAAGTACCCATGAAGATGTCAATCAATTCACGGTCAACAAGAGGTGGATGCACCCTTGCGGCTAACTCTCTCCATCGTTGCGCGTAATCCTTGAAGGATTCGCTATCCTTCTGAGTCATACTCTGAAGCTGAGTACGATTCGGAACAAGGTCAGTGTTGTACTTGTACTGCTTGACAAATGCATCAGCTAGCTCAGCTCAAGTGCGTGCACTATTACGCTCCAGCTGCATATACCATTCGAGTGGTGCCCAAGACAAGCTGTCTTGGAAGCAATGGATCATGAGCTTTTCATCTTTGGCATAGGAAGCCATCTTGCGACAGTACATCTTCAGATGAATATTCGGGCAACTGAGACCTTTGTACTTCGAAAATTCAGGCACTTTGAACTTGGAAGGAATGACAACATCAGGCACCAAGCATAATTCCAAAGCACTGAAAGAATTTGAATTGTGCCCCTCCATGGCTCGGAGTTTCTCGGCTAGATCTCGGCACATCTTCATGGCTTCAGAATCCTGAGCAGCAATGGGGCTGGCAATGGGGATAGCAGCATGGTAGTTCTGAAAGTCGTCATACTGATCCATCAGAGTATCTTCGATATGAGGAAATGGGATTTACACAGCAGTAGGTTGGGCCTGTGGGATAACTCCAACAGCAACTCCAGGCGCTGGGATTGGCTGAGAAGTGTTTCCTTCAGCTGCGTTATTGAAGTTCAACGACATCCCATGAGGATTTGGAATTGGAACCAAAGGGATGGAAGTAGACCCCTGTCCTTGGCCATTGTTGACGACAGCAGCGGCTTCACGCTGTTCTTCCTCTCTTCTGGCCGCGAGGATGGCTTCGAGGATCTGGTCGATCTTTCCTTTCATAGAATCCAACTCTTCCCTGAAGGCAGCTTGCTCCTGTTGAATCTGCTCCATCATTCGTCTAGTATTGGCTCTAGTTGCGTATTGGTGTCGAGGAATCAGCTTGATTTACTGGAGAGGAAGGAACGAAGACATAAGATTCTGTTGGAGGACTGGAAATGCAAAATGCACAACATATGAAATGCAATGCGAATGATATGCAAGATGCAATGCAAGATACAAGATCCAGGATCCCAAGATCATAGTTCGAACAGCTCCTGAAGCTTGTAACTGTAAACATAATTCCTGCTCAAAGAACATTGACAGGTACGACCTATGCGGGAAGATCTAGACATTCTACCCATAAACCCACTTACGGGATGGTTTCTACGTTCGGTTCCCTGGATCACAGACACTAGTCGTATTAGCATCACGCAACAGGCTGGCTGTATTACGACGATAATGACGATAAGGTCTCTCCTGAGCGGGGTCCTCGTGCTAGGCGCACAAGGAGCGAGTCCTTGGAGACTAACATTACACGACCACTAATATCAGAACTGGTGCTAACAAAAGGTTTCCAGAATCACGGACCCTTCATTAATCAAGTCGTGCAACAGGCTAGCTGTGTTACAACGAGATCTATGAATAGGTCTCCTCTGGAGGAGCTTTCATGCTAGGCCCACAAGGAGCAAGTCCTCGGAGACTAACACTACTCGACTACCAATTCTAAACTATGTGTTCTCTCTGCTTATACCAAAACTCGGGCGTAGAGCCTTACTCATGATGTCATCCCAAGAACCAAGAGGCGACCAAGATAACAAGCACAAATAAAATCTACAAGAGAACAAATACAAAAAGAAAAAAATAAAAAACAAAAACTCCTCACAAACCAAAAGATAGGCTCGACTCTCTCTTTGCATGGAGAAAAAATGTCCCCAGCAGAGTCGCCAGCTGTCGCACCTCGAAAAATCACGGAGATATTTCGGAGAAACGCGACCCTCGCGCGAAAGGCGCGGAAATGCGGTTCGACAGAGTCGCCACCGAACTTTATTTTTCCCGAATAAACGGGAGAGGAAAATATCGAGAAAACCTCTTAAAAACGAAAGGGATAGGAACAGGGTTGTCGCAACCATGTTCTAGGTTCGGGAGTCGGTTACGTGAGGGGAAGGTATTAGCACCCCTCATGTCCGTCGTACTCGACGGGAACCTCTTAAGGTAAATGTGGGGAGTGTTTGTCTAGGTTTACTTGTTTTTTTTCGTTGCTAAGGCAAATTGGTAGGGTAAAAGGTTAAAGACGCAAAGGAGAGATGGGTGGTTAGAGGATATGGTGCTCGCCAAGGATTGGGGCCCTTGTGCCTACGTATGTTCATTCGGACGAGAATGAGAAATCAGAGCATCGTAGTTCGACCACGGGAATGGATGGGGAAAACAGAAGATGGATAGAAGTGTGGAATGGGGGAGAAAAATGGAAGTGTGCTCGCCAAGATCATCGCAATCTTGTGCCTACGTATCTTATATTCAAGAATGAATAAAGAATCGGAGCGTCCGTAGTTCGTGGTAACAACCACGAAAATATGAGGTTGAATAGGTTGGAAGTTCGAGAAAGAGACGAAAGAGTGACTAACAAGCAACCCAAGAGCGCGCCTTAAGAGCTTGTCACTCAAGAATTCAAAGAATGCGAGATTCCAAGAACTCAGTTCTTTCGGGAATTGACTGAATAAGCTGAAGATAAAGAATTGGATGTTTTGAAATTGAAAGAATGAACTAATAACAACTCAAGGGCGCGCCTCGAGAGTTACTCATTCGAATATTCAAAGAATGCTAGATTCTAAGGATATTCCTCTTTCGTAAGTTTTAAAAATATTTGTGAAAGGATCGAATCGAAAGATGGCATGCGAGGCCAAAAGGAAGTTGTTTTGAAGTAGCTCGACGACGTATCGAGGATTCGTTTGAAACTGAAACCGACTTGACGACGTGTCGAGCGTTATGATTGTGAGAAACGATATTAGTCCCTGAGGGTGCTCCTAATATCGAAACCACGAGGAATTGTGAATGAAATATGGGTTGCGAATGCGGACGAGCATTCGACTTAGGAGAATGCTTGAAAATGATGGAATTTGAAAGGATCGAAAGGTTGAGTGAATAACAACTCAAGAGCGTGCCTCGAGAATTATTCACTCGAAGACACAAGGAATGATAGATTCCAAGTATCTCCTTCTTTCGGAGTTTTAATCGAAAAAGATGTTTGAAAAAGAGTCAACAGATTGAGTGAATAATAACTCAAGGGCATGCCTCGAGAACTATTCACTCGAAAATTCAAGGAATGCTAGATTCCAAGAATTTCCTTATTTCGGAGCTTTAATCGAGAAAAAGAAGTTGAGAAAATGCGTTTGAGAAAATCAAAAGATTGAATGAATAACAACTCAAGAGCGAGTCTTGAGAGTTGCTCATTCGAAGGTCCAAGAAATGCTAGATTTCAAGAAGCTCCCTCTTTTGGAGTTTTTGAGAAAAATGCTTAAAAAAAGATTTGAAGCGAAAATGACATAGTTTTGACAGAACTATCATCCATCAATAATTTGACCGATAATAATCATTAAAGTCATCATAAAAAAACGAAAATGAAAGCTTTGAAAAAAAATTGGTCTCGGGTTTGTTATTACTTGTCAATAATTTGACAAACTATAACTCGGGGTATCGTCATCGACCTAAAAAGGGGAAAGTGAAATAAAATGTCCAATGATAAATAAATAAAAAATAAAATATAACTCTAAGAAAATTTATCAAAATAAACTCTAAAAATTAAACTAAAAAGAAACATATTAAGAAAAATGTATACATAATACTCTAACAATTTTAATTATATAAAAAAAAATTTATAAAATTTTAAAAGAAAACTAGATTAGAAATATTATATTAAAAAAAAAACTAAGAAAAGGAAATCAAATTAACAAAGAGAGAGGGTACCGCAGGAGTCAAACGGGCTATAAGCCCATCAGCAAAAACCAGATCTGGAACAAAAATAATAAAAAAAACGGCTCAACAGATGTATCAAAGGAAATCCCCTCTTGTCCAACGTTCTTTCTCACGAACCAGACGAGAGAAAAACGAAATATCTCCTCTCGGCTCCCATCTCAAACTCTCTGCTGCTTCTGTTTTTGATTCACCTTGAGCTAGCAATGATTCACCCTCAGTTTATCTTCATTTCTCTCTTCTTGATTTCTATGGTTTTCTAGGTTTGGTTGAGGGGTTCGATAGTTTGAGGTTGTTGTTGTTAGTTCGGTGGATTAGGATTTGAAAAAAAAGAATAAGTTTATGTTGAATGTTTTTTTTTTCGAAGAAGAAGGGTGGAAGTTTGAAGAAGGTTGGGGTTTTGATGTTCGAAAGATGAAGAAGGAGGTGAGGGGATTGTTTTCGTTTTTTTTTTAGTGAGATGATGAATTTGGTGAAGGAATTTATGGATGGGCTCTTTCTTCTTTGTTTAGTTTGGAAGGGAATTTGGGAAGGAGAAATAGTGGGTTATATCTTATACGAGTTCGGATTTGGGGTTGGTCGAAGATTTGTGAGGCTTTGGGTTGATTTCGAAATTTGTTGTGGTTGGGTTCTATTTAGGTTTGACAAAGGTTTAAGGAATGTTGAAAGTGGTTTTGTTTGTGAACGGCGAAGGGTTTGGTGGTGTGTTTACCAGAAATGGAAGTTTGGAGAAATAGAGATAATGAAGTTGTTTGTTTGAAGTCTGAGAAGGGGTCGCGATTTGAAGAGGTTTGGAAGTGTTTTCGCCATTTACTGAAGAGGATTTTCGGTTGACTTTTGATGTTGAAGGGTTCTTTCAGCAGGAAAAATTATGCAGGTTTTGTTGTTGTTTTATGAAGAAGTTTTAAAGGAGAAGGTACGAGATTTGAGAATATGAAGGTTGAAGAAGAGAGGATTTTAGATTATTTTTGAAGGTTTTCGAATGGTTTGAAGTGGGTATTGAAGGTTGTTAGAAGGAAGTCAGAGTTTGAGAGCAAGAAAGGGATTTTGAGATTTGAAGTTGAGGGAGAAATTTTGTGAAGGAATTTCGAAGGTTACCCCCTGTTGCTGAGATTGAAGAGTGGGTTTTAAGAAGAATCCCTTTTGAGGTTTTGAGGGAGAGCCCCTTTTTGTTGAAGGATCGAATTTTAGAGCTTGGTTTTATTAATGTCTTTTGTATTCACCCGCAGTGGGGTGTTTTTGTTTGTAAAATTTGTATGTGAATCATGGCTATATGGACTGATGAAAATTGTGAGCTGTAAATTGTATTACAAGGATTGCTTTTGGTGTTTGTGTAGTACGAATTTCTCTGTAGTTTTGGTATAATACAACTTTCTGTGGTGGCTTGGTATTGTTTTTATGCAGGCCTGTTGCAACCGTACCTTTTGCAGCGAAAGGTTGTTTGTGGATTGAAGGTGAGCCATGCTAGTTTTATTTGTTAGTGTCTTGTTGCGGTAGCTGATATTTACTTCCCTCTGTTTGTAGTTTTGCAGGTCTATTAGGGAGTCCAAAGTGATCATGGTGTGGACAAATTGTTGTTGGTATGGTTGTGGGGCATACTGGTTTTGTTTGAAATTTGTTGTGCAACATGCTGCAGGACATGGTTTTATGGGAGCTGCTGTAGATTAAAGCTGCTGCAGGTACAATAGTGGACTCATTTCATTTTTATTGTCTATTGTGTTTCTCAGATAGTACACATTCTTCATAGTGCCTCTAGTATGCCGTTATGCTAAGGATTATGGAATTAATTTCTCTCTTCTTTTTTACTGTCCGTTTTTCCACCTTTTATTCTTCTAAAAAACCCTCATGGAACTGATACGGGTTCCAATATTATGGTGCAGGTGACTACCACTTGGCAAGATATAATATTGTTCTTTGGTTTACTGTTGCTGTTCAACGGCTGGAAAATGTGAATGGTTGAAACGACAAGGTTGGGAGTAAGTCATATAGTGAAAACTTGGCTTGCAATTGGAAAGGAAAAGTGATAGCTGGCTCAACTTTGTGATCGAAACAATTTGGTGACTAGTGTAGTAATGACGGTTTGTATGAACAAAAGCGTTTAGTAGCATCGTGTTTTTTACTGTTGTTTTTTTTTTGTGAAATTTTTTTGTGTATGCCTTGTGTGTGGGAGGTGGGCATAGCAGTAGGCTGTACTGTTGTTTTATGTGGACTGTCTTGTGGTCCCCTTGTGGCAGAATTTGTGAAGAGTGGTGGTCTTTCCGTATGAAGTGTACCGTGGCCTTGTTGTTTCGCAAATTTCCTTTTGAAGCTCCTTCTCACTGCTGCTTTTCTTTTGATGCAGGGCTTTTGTGACTTAAAACATTATGCAAGTTTTTTATTTCTCATGAGGCTTTAGCAATAAATTTATGTGGAGCAGTATTGGTGAGGGGTACCTGCAGCTTTTCAAAGAGTGGGGCCTGGTTAGTGCAAGCTGAAGTGTTTTGGTGCATAACCGCATGTACTGCACGGGAAGAAACGCGCCTCTCATCTTTTTCAAGTTATGCCATTTTTCTTTTAATTTTCATTGCAAAAGTTGTCTTGGGAGATTGTGAGAATTTGGTGTGGGGTCAACATGAAGCCTTGGTGAAAGTTCCAACCATGATGTGGCCTGCTATAACTACTATGAAAATTGGCTTTTCCAAGATAGACTTCAAGCTTATTATAGGCGTGGGACATGGCATGTATAGAAGAGACAAGAAACTCCCATGAATTATAATCATGTTTTATTCACTTTCATTTGTAAAAGCCCAAACTGATTATTACCTTTGTAGTATGAATGGTCTTTATTTGTTTACTAGCGGGTAGGCGAATCACGATTTGTATCGAGACTTTGACTTTCATAGCTTTAGCAGGAACAAAGTGGATCATGGGTGTGAACAAACATAATTCTCCTTTCTATTCTTTATGTCAACAAAATAAATAAAATGTATTTCTTCATGTGACCTCCTTGTAATGGGCCTAACTCCAAACCAACTTTGAAGTTCTTGTCCTAACTCAATATAAAAGTCTAATTAATTTGAACATCAAGACTTAAAACCAAATTGAAATGAGGTTTGACTATCTTTAAATTATGACTTCAACCATTCAAATTTTCTTCACAAACAACAATTCTGGACACGGTTGCAATGGTCCATGGGCCTTAAGGTCTTCTTTTTAATTTTGCACATCCATGTTGGCATAAACCTTTGACTTTGTCATTGATTTGATCATGATTATTAAACCTTTAACTTTAACCAATTTATTGAATTAACTTTTGACTGAATGTGCAATAGTCTTGAATCTTGACATGCTTGAATCAAACTCGCAATTTTTTCTAAATAAATGGTATGTCTGTCTTGAACCAAAATCAACCTTGAAATAAATTCTCGATATCTTGAAATCCTCATTCATAAATGGAATAACTCAATTTAATCTTTGAAAAATGAACAACACTTAAATCCATCTTGAATTGATCTCAGAATGAATAATGGGCTTGAATTGAAGTCATTGAATCAATCATTGAACCTTCTTGAACAGCTACTCTCCCTTTTTTTTGAATTTTCTGGGTATGGTTATTGGATGGATGTGCATATGGAAAGTATACAAGAGTAGGACAAATTTGGGGTATGACACCGACCATCAAATTCGATGCCTGTTTCTTTAACAGATGCCTGACAGCGAGGTCACATGTTCTTCTCAACTTCGGGTTGAGCCGGCCTTCAGGTTTGATTCCTGTTTGTTTAACAGATCCCTGAAGGCGAGGTCAGATATTCTAATGAACTTCGTGTTGAGCCGGGCTTCAGGTTCGATGCCTGTTTGTTTAACAGATGCCTGACGGCGAAGTCATATGTTCTTCTCAACTTTAGGTTGAGCCGACCTTCAGGTTCGATACCTGTTTGTTTAACAGATTCCTGGCGGCGCGGTCATATGTTCTTCTCAACTTCGAGTTCGATTCTTGTTTGTTTAATTGATGCCTGACAACGAGGTCAGATGTTCTTCACAACTTCGGGTTGAGTCGGCCATCAAATTCGATACTTGTTTGTTTAACAAATGCCAGATAGCGAGGTCAGATGTTCTTCTCAACTTCGGGTTGAGCCGGCCTCCGGGTTCGATGCCTGTTTGTTTAACAGATCCTTGACGGCGAGGTCAGATATACTTCTCAACTTCGTGTTAAGCCGGCCTTTGGGTTCGATGCCGGTTTGTTTAAGAGATACCTGACGGCGAGGTCAGATGTTCTTCTCAACTTTGGTTTGAGCAGGGCTTCGGGTTTGATGACTGTTTGTTTAACAGATGCCTTACGGCGAGGTCTGATGTTCTTTTCAACTTTGGGTTGAGCTGACCATCAAATTTGATGCCATTTGGTTTAACAGATGCCTGACAGCGAGGTCAGATGTTCTTCTCAACTTCGGGTTGAGTCGGCCATCAAATTCGATGTCTGTTTCTTTAACAGATGTCGAACAGCAAGGTCAGATGTTCTTCTCAACTTCGGGTTGAGCGGGCCTCCGGGTTCGATGCCTGTTTGTTTTACAGATCCTTGATGGCGAGGTCAGATGTACTTCTCAACTTCATGTTGAGCTGGCCTTCGGGTTCGATTCCTGTTTGTTTAACAGATGCCTGACGGTGAGGTCATATTTTCTTCTCAACTTCCGGTTGAGCAGGCCTTCGGGTTCGATGCCTGTTTGTTTAACATATGCCTTATGGCGAGGTCAGACGTTCTTCTCAAGTATTGGTTGAGCCGACCGTCAAATTCGATGTCTCTTTGTTTAACAGATGCCTGACAGCGAGGTCAGATGTTCTTCTCAACTTCGGGTTGAGCCGGCCTTCGTGTTCGATGCCTGTTTGTTTAATAGATCCCTGAAGGCGAGGTCAGATATTCTAATGAATTTCGTGTTGAGACGGCCTTCGGGTTCGATGCTTGTTTGTTTAACAGGTGCCTGACGACGAAGTCAGATGTTCTTCTCAACTTCGGGTTGAGCCGACTGTTGCACCCCAAAATTTTCCCAAGTTTTCTTTACCTAGCTTATGTTTCATTTTGTTCACATTAGCATTATCATTTGCATTTCATTGACATGTGTGCAGGAGACCAAGAGGTGTGATTACCAACCAAGGGCTACACAAGAGTTTGAAGCTAGCTAAGAAGGTTATTCAGGTGCTCAAGGGTTGATAGCCTTGTCAAAGAAGTTAAAAGATCCTCAGAGAGGGTGGTTGAAACCAAGTGTGTAGGTCTCCTAACTTGAGAGTTGTGGGAAGCCATCAAATGATTCTGAAGCCATGAAGTTAAACTTGAGATCTTGAGAGAGCTCATGAGAAGTGTTAAAGATCACTTTGAGTCCTAGACAGGTCATTGTGCAAGATTAAGAAGGCTCAGCCATGAGTGGTGTATCTAGGGTTTGACTGGGTCAACCATAAGCCAACTGAGGATTTGGAGGTTGAGACCTAATTCAAGGGCCATGTGATCATGGATTGATACATTGAGATGTTCTGAGGATGATTCCAAGGTCAACTCATCATGATTGAAGAGTTTGAGAAGTTTCAAGCTAGGGTTTCTAAAGCTTGACAGTGGAAAATCCCCTAGTTTGACCCCTATCTTCAAGGCAATCTAGCTCAAGATGTGATTGTCATCTCATCTTACCCCCAACATGATTTTTGTAGAGCATGGTCTTAGATTTAATTTGATTACTAGAAGTCCTTGATATGATTTGTAGAACTCAAGTTAGGGCTTTGACAAGTTACAAGTCATCTGAGGTATGTGAATTTGGAGCTTGAAAGTTACCCAACTTGCATGACACTTTTGCCCTAGAAGGATGATTCCTATGAACTTTTGTTCAACATGAATGTTGTTCCTTATTCTCTTAGCTTTCTAGAGAGTACTAGAAGTCCATGATTGGATTTGTAGAACTCAAGTTATGGTTTTGACCAGTCAAGGGTATTTTGGGTATTTGGACATTACAGATCTTTTTGAATCATAGGTCAATTACACCATCTTGCAAGCCTCAAATGAATTTTTGTTCAACATGAAAGTTGTTCAAAATGATGTTTTTAGCTTGTCTAAGTACCAAGAGTCCATTGATGTGGATCATATCAAGCATTGGTGGAAGAAAGTCCATATAAAAGCCATTTTAATGACTTAAAATGAGAAAATTCAAAACAATTGAGAATAACTTGTTTTCAAGTCAAACTTGTGGTCATTTTGAATGGAATTGATGTTTTAGAGAGATTGGCATTGTCACATTTTTTATTTGAAGTGCTTAACATAGCCATTTGGATGATTTCTTCACAAGTAAGAAACATACCCTACACACTCCATATGTTGAAACCAAAGGGAGGAAACCACTTCATTACACTCCATAAGGCTTAAGTGAATGGTTTGGAATGATTTTGGAGTATGAACAAGGCTTGAAGGCACATATCCATATTGAAATTTGAAGGAAAAAGTGAAGATCCAAAACTCATGAATGGGCCTGGTTTGGGCTTCTAATCCATTGAAACGGAATATAAAAGGGATTTAGAACTGAATTAGAGGGTTTTGGTGATCATTTTTCGTGGAGGAGCCATTGGAGAGAGGTGGAGCAAGAAGCTTGAAAGTGAAAATTCATCTTGGAGAATCAAGAGGTTTCATCCAGAATTAAGCATCAAGAAACATTCTCCATTAATCCCTGAAGAATTCTGCAAGGTTTGGAAGAGAATTGAGGCATGTATCCACTCCAATCCAAGCTCCAAGACAGGTTCTAACTTCTTGAAATTTCTCACTGATTATGCGTTTTTAATGAACTAGAAGCATGTGGTTAGGTTCCCCTATTGATATAGATGGATCTTGGATAGTTAATTGCAACTTTAGAGACGATTTAGGTTGAATGCCATTTTCGGTTGAGATTGTGGTTTCACGATTCGTGCGTTTTTAGAGCGAATAAATGGTATGGTTGAATTCCTGAGGAAATTCTGGTCAAGATTCATTTAGACATCGTGGCAAATGGTTGAGTGTAGAGAGACTTAGGGTTGCACAGGGGTGGTCGGAAAAGCCACCGGCGACTTGGCTTTCGCGCGTGGTTTGCAGGTTTGAAACGAGGAAGACATAATCCTCACCATTCGTTCATGTGGAAAGATTGACTTGGTCTGTGGATCCCAGGGCTCACGTTGAGCCACACGTCCATCCCCTTAAACGCACCGTTTTGCTTAGTAACCTGGTGAACTTCGCTGTGTGGACCAAGGACTAATGAGTTTGAATCCTGGCGTGTAGTGTTTTCTGATTTTGTAAATTGAGTTGATCTGAGGAATTGGAGCGTTGGGCTTTGGTTTCAGTTACTATCACCCCCCCCCCCCCCCCCCCCCATCCAGGCCCAGTATGGATTTACAAGGCATTTGGTTGCTGAATGCACCCTCCCCTGGCTTATTTTTTGTGTGAACTGAAGGGAAGACAAGAATTCAAGGCGCCTGGGTCTAGTGACAAATTAATACTCACACCCCCCCTTTGGGCTCAAATCTTGAAATGAACTGCTTGTATTTGCTATTTGCCACGCGTGCTTATTAACTTCTTTTATTTTCTTTTATTTTGTGCATTTCATGTGACTTAGAAATTAATTCATGAAAAATAGGAAAATTGATCAATTAATTCCAAACTTTTTTTTCCTTGATTCATGATTGAATCTAGAATTTTATAGATTAAAAATATTAAGAATTCATGCATTTGTGATTTTATTTGCATTTTTTGAATATTAATTGATATTAAAATGGCCATGGTTGATACCTTGTTTTGATGAATTTTGTTTGAGCATTTGGTGATGATTCTTGCCTTGATTTTTTGTGTGTAGCTAGCATATATATGCATGTTCCCCTTAGATTTTTCTCACATTTTTGTGATGAAATTAGGTGGTAGTTTTAAGTTGAAACTTTAGGTGCTCTATTTTTAGGGTTTATGCTTAGTACCTTGTGATCTAGGTTTTATCTCTAGGACTTGGTGGATGATTCAACCTCTGGATTTTGTATGGTAGATTCATGATTGAATTAGGGTCCCATATTTATTTTTGTAGGATTTTACAATTGGTTTTAGTAATTTAGTTAGGACTAACTTTAGTACTAGGTTTTAGGTGATCCTAACTTGCTAATTCAACTAGATTGATTTTTTTAGTGCCCTTAGATTAGGGTTTTTCCTCTCTTGCTCTTGGATGATGTTGAAGACAAGCTTGGGCTACCATGGAATTCTTGAGGAAGCTTGGATGTGAAGACTTCCCTTCTTTTGGTGTAGTGTTGATTAGGTGTTAAGATTAGGGTTTGCACGCAGAGCTTCTAGATAGATTCTCTTCTTTCATAAACATGGAAGGTGTTGATCACTTCCATTCTTCCATATGATGTAAGGTCCCCTTGCAAAGGCCTCATCCCTCCTTTGGTAGGATGTGTGGATCTTCACAAGTTGGTAGAACCTTTGAGGGTCCCTGTCTCTGATGATGGAATGCTTAGTGGTGACCTTTGGTCTTCACTCCGCTGTCTATTATCCAAACCCTGCTCTTGTTAGATGAATATTTCTCCCTTGATAGAGGATGGAATTCCTTGTTAGAAGATTGAAGATGCTAGAAGTTGCACTTCCCAGTATGTGAAGACTGCCATTGAAGCTGAAGCTTGAAGACCAAGAAGAACAACTTGACATTTGTGAAGGGAATCAAATTGAGATTAAAGAAAGAGTTGAAGCTTGAGGAAAACAAGTTGATACTTGTGTTTGATACTTTGAGAGCCTGAAGGAGCCAAGTTGACACTTGCAATTGGGATTGAAGCCTAAAGGTGGAGTTTACTTTGGAGTTGAGGCTTGAAGAAGAAAGAATAAGTTGATACTTATGGTTAATGTATTGAAAGCTTGAAGAAGTAAGTGGATATTTGCTATTGAAGATGATAGCCTCGATGAGCAGTTGAAGATTGAAGACTGAACTGATGTCAGAGGAGCTTTGCTGTGAAGCTGTGGAAGCTGTTGATCTGCTTTCTTTCCTGTCTGTTTGATTTCTGTGCAACTGTATTGATGTGACTTGTTTGATTTGCTTGATGCATTAGAATAAGTCCATGTTTAGACTGACTTAAACTAGGAGCATGACTGCACTAGAGGTTGAGTTGCTCCCTCTGTTTGTATTTTTACTGTATGGCTTTGCTTGCTGGTATTTGGTAGAGCCCTGCGCCCTTGCCTATGTGGTTTGTGTGTGCTTGATGGAATTTTATTTCACTTCTTCTGTATGATTGCAGTTATTCATATCTGGCTTGAGGTTGAGATGAGCTTGTGGAGGCTGATTCCCCACACACATTTCCTCCCTCACTTGCATTGCATGTTGTTGCACCCCAAAATTTTCCCAACTTTTCTTTACCTAGCTTGTGTTTCATTTCATTCATATTAGCATTATCATTTGCATCCCTTTGACATGTATGCAGGAGATCAAGAGGTATGATTACCAATTAAGAGCTACACAAGAGTTTGAAGCTAGCTAAGAAGGTTATTCAAGTGTTCAAGGGTTGATATCCTTGTCAGAGAAGTTAAAAGATCCTCAGAGAGAGTGGTTGAAACCAAGAGGGTGTGTCTCCTAGCTTGAGAGTTGTGGGAAGACCTCAGATGATTCTGAAGCCAAGAATGTGGACTTGAAGCCATGAGAGAGCTTATGAGATGTCTTGAAAGCCATCATGAAGCCTAGACAGGTCATTGTACAAGATTAAGAAGACATAGCCATGAGTGATAATTAGGGTTTGACTGGGTCAACCCTAGGTCAACTAATGATTTGGAGAGGGTTGAGACCTAATCCAATAGCCATGTGATCATGGATTGATGCATTGAGATGCTATAAGGATGATTCCAAGGTCAACTCCTCATGATTGAAGAGTTTGAGAAGTTTCAAGCTAGGGTTTCTAAGGCTTGACAGTGTAAAATCCCCTAGTTTGACCCCTATCTTCAAGGCAGTTTAGCTCAAGATGTGATTGTCATCTCATATTTCCCCCGACATGAATGTTGTAGATCTTGTTCTTAGCTTTAATTTGAGTACTAGGAGTCCTTGATAGGATTTGTAGAACTCAAGTTATGACTTTGACAAGTTACAGGTCATCTGAGGTATGTGAATCTGGGGCCTTGAAAGTCACCCAACTTGCATCAAACTTTTGCCCAAGAAGGATGATTCCTATGGACTTTTGGTCAACATGAATGTTGTTCCTTATCCTCTTAGCTTTCTAGAGAGTACTAGAAGTCCTTGATAGGATTTGTAGAACTCAAGTTATGGCTTTGACAAGTCAAGGGTATTTTGGTCATTTGGAGATTAAAGGTCATTTCAACCATAAGGCCATAACTCCTATTTCCAAGCTTCAAATGTAAAAATCTTCAACATCAAACTTGTTCAAAATGATGTTTTAAGGCTAGTAAGGAGGTCATGAGATGATGGAAATGCTTGTAGCTCAAAGTTGCAAAAATTACCTAAAATAAGGGCATAAGTTAAATAAACCAAAGTTGGAAATTGATATTTTCAACCTACACATCCAAACCATGGCATGTAATATATCATTTTGACTCTATAAAACATTTTAAGAACATTGGTTTAGCCACATTTTTGAGTTGAGATTCAATTTGTGGACTTGCTTTGGAAAGTACTTGCTTGCATATTAAGTAACATTTGCAAAACTCAAAATCAAGGCATGAGCAAGGCCCTTTGCAAGCTAAACCCTTCCAAAATATCAGTAGGGGAGAAATTGAAAGTGAATGAGATGAATTCCAAGCTGTTTGCAAGGTTTGTGCATATCATGATACATGGTTGAAAATCTCATGACATGAGAAGTGGAAACTCACATTAGAAGGATCTAGAGGGTTCTAGATCATCAAAACATCATCTATATATTGAATAGAGTTGGTGCAATGCAAAGTTTGGTGATGATTGAAGGAGAGAGCATAGATTGAGATTGAGATTTCTTGGATTGCATTTGAATTCGGTTTCACCAAATTCTTCATTTTCCATCCATTTTCTTGACTGAAACTTCTTCTATGGATGTCAAGGAGTGATTCCAGATCATAATCCAAGAGGATTCGTGGCTGAATAGTGTATGAGCAAGTGAATTTTTCCACCTGCAACTCACCATCGGGTTTCAAGATTCAAACACTTTCAACCGGTTCTTTTGCATACAGAAGCAAGGAAAGGGTTCATTGATCGTGTCTGCAAGATTGTAGAGCTTGAATTGGAGGTTTAGTGCATCTGTTCATCCAAGATTTTCAGGTTGGTAACTTTCTTCCTCTAGCATGATTTAGGTATAATTAAGTTGAATTAAGGTGTTAGACTCATTGTAGAACGGTGTAGTATTGATTTCAAATAGTTAATTTGAGAATTAGTGACAAAATAGGTGCATTACCATTTTCGGTTGAGATTTGAATATGGTGAATCTTGAGGATTTAGGCTGAATAAAGGGTATGGTTGAACTCGTGACAAGATTTGGGACAAGATTCATGTTTTGACCATTTGCAATGGAGGCCTGTAGAGAGAATTAGGGTTGAGGAAGGTGACCGGAGCACCACCGGTGGTGGCCAGAGCTGGGCGTGAGTTGCAGAGGTTTGAAAAGGTTGAAGATGACTCTGGGACCATCAGATCTTGTTTTGACTTGGACTTTGAGGCTCATCCAACGACCACGTTTTAATTTCAGCTTGTGAAGGAATTCTGATAACGAAACACACCGTTTCATTTATTTGTGGTGCTGGGCTTAGTGAACTTAGTGATATTCGCACCCCCCCTGATGGCCCAACCCATTGTTTAAACTGATTCTGATTACTATCCACACCGCGCGTGTTATTATTTTAATTTGATTTTCTTTTAATTTTCATTTTATCCATGGTTCTTGAAAATTTCATAATAAATTGAAAATTAATCCAATTAACCCCGTCCTTTTTGCATTATACTCATGATTGAGTCTAGTATTTTTTAGATAAAAAATATTTTCATTTCATGCATTTTCTGATTTTATGGGAATTTTACATTTTTATTGATATTAAAATGATTATGTTTGCTGCACAATTTTGTGGAATTTAGTGTGATCACTTGGTGATGATTTTGAGCCTAATTTTTTGTGTGTGATTAGGTTAGACATGTATGCTCCCATAGTATTTTTCTCACATTTTTGTGATGAAAATAGGTATGCTTTCTAGATTGAGACTTAGGTGCTTCCTCTTAGGGTTTAGGTTTGATACCTTGTAATGTAGAATTTATTTCTAGGTCTAATTTGATGGTTTGATCTCTGAAATTAATGTGGTAGAGTCATGATTGACCTAGGTTCCCATAGATATTTTTGTAGGATTTTACAATTGGTTTTAGTATTTTAGTTAGGACTAACTTTAGTACTAGGTTTTAGGTGATCCTAACTTACTAATTCAACTAGTTTAACCTCCTTAGTCCCCTTAGATTAGGGTTTGTGCTTGGTTTGCCTTTGGTTGAGATTGAAGACAAGTTGAAGACAAGGTGAGGGTGCTTGAAGTTGCTTGATGTTTCTTGGAGCTTTGTATTTGCTTATGCCTGAATGTGTCTGATGAAGATTTAGGAGATAGAGGACATAGGGAGAGCCTTAGAGTTAGAATGATTTCTTTCACAAATATGGAAAGCACCTTGTGCTTCCATTCCTCCCAATGACTAAAATTCCTTCCAAGATATTCACATCCCTCCTTTGGAAGGATGAGTGGCTTTATCTGGGAAGTAGAACTTTGAGGGAACCAGTCTCTCATAATGATGAACCCTTACAGGCTTCCTTTGGTTGTCAGTAAGTTGTTTATCATTTCCCCTCATCCTGTTAAATCAATTGCCTTCTGGTTTGAGTATCTTGAAAGATGGTGGACTTGAGTTTGAAGATGAGAACTTCCTTGAAGAGTGTGGAAGAGGATGATTCCTTGAGCATTGGCATTTCAGCTGAAGCTTGAAGAGCTTGAAGACCAAGTTGATACTTGAAGACCCAATGGAGATTGAATGAAGAGGTGAGGCTTGGAAAAGAATTGAATGATAAAGTTGACACTTCCATGTGATTAAAGACTACTTTGAGCAGCTGAAGCATGTAGGGGAAGAAGAAGACCAAGTTGATACTGGTAAAGCAAAGAGAGCTGAAGCTTGAGAACTAAGTTGATACTTATGAAGGGGATTCAGTTGAGATTGAGTGTAGAGCTGAGGCTTGAGGAATAAAGGATGAGTTGACACTCACATTGATGCATTGAGAACCTGAAGGAATCAAGTTGATACTTGTAGTTAAGAGTGAAGCCTGAAGGTAGAACTGACTGAAGAGCTGAAGCTTGGAGAAGAGAGAATAAGTGGACACTTATGTTTGATGGATTGAAACCTTGGAGAAGCAAGTTGATACTTGCCAGTGAGGCTGATAGCCTTGAAGGGTGTTGAAGTCTGAAGACTGAAGTGCTGTCAGAAGAGTTGAAGCTTGGAATTGGAAGAGAGGGGTTGATCTGCTTTCTTATCTGTTTTCTTTTCTGTGCCGATGTGCCTTGTTTGACTTGCTTGATGCATTAGAATAAGTCCATGGTTAGACTGACTTTAATCTAGGAGCATGATTGCACTAGAGGTTCAGTTTCTCCCTCTGCTTGTATTTTTACTATATGGCTTTGCTTGCGGGTATTCGGTAGAGCCCTGCTCCCTTGCCCATGTGGTTTGTTTTGCTTGACAGGATTTTATTTTCTTCTATATGATTACAGTCTCTTATATTCTGCTTGATAGCATGTTGTTATTGTTGCTGTATGATTACAGTTATTCATTCTGGCTTGAGGTTGAGATGAGCTTGTGGAGGCTGCTGCCCCACACACATTTCCTCCCTCACTTGCATTGCATGCATTTTACAGTCGTTTACTGTTTACTGTTTATTGTTTAGTCTGATGCTTTATCTATTTCTGTTTATCATTGATATGATCCCTTAGGACTCTCATTTCCTTTGATAAGGAAGTGATGATAGAACTTTAGGTTGAAACCTATGCATGATAATTTCTAGGAGTTCCCTGTTTCAAACCTCAACCATAGGATGAATCCTTGGCATGACAACAGTAGGACTTGATAGTCTCCCCGTAGTTGAGCCTGCTCTCTTCTCATCTCAAAACAGATTAAAATACAGTAATCATGACTGGTTTATTTCGTACGTTACGAGCCTTAAGCTATCTGAGAAAGGATTGTTGGAGAGTTTCTTTCCAACAGTCTGGATGTTTAGTATGGCACCCTTTGGGTGACATGCGACACATTCACTCTCAGGTCATAGTCTTTAGTGCGATTGAAATTGCAAACACAATAAAAAACACTTCTTTCGTAAAAGACAGAAAACAAACTTCAAACCTTTTTGCCCCGTGGGCCCATAATTCAAAGGAAGCTTTTTTGAAGAAAAGAGTGTTGTTAAACTTCAGCGCCAACGCACACAGGCTTTGTCCCTAACTGCTGGAACTGCTGTTTAACCCTACTCGATAAAACAGATGGATCTAAGTTCCCGTAATCCGTAGTATCCCGAACTACGTAAGCTCTAATCTCTCATACCTGTTGAGAGTACGTAGGCACAATACTGACGTATTGGCGAGCCACCTTCCCCGTAACCCGTAGTTAGCCGAACTACATTGACTCTGATTTCTCATCCTCTGATGAGAATACGTAGGCATAAAGCGCGACGCTTTGCCGAGTCATTTTCTTTCCTTTTTAAGCCAGCCTTGATAGGTAGATAGATAAACCGACTCGTCCAGTAAACACAACAAGCATGGATCCCATCGAGTACGATGGACGTGAGGGGTGCTAATACCTTCCCCTTGCGTAACCGACTCCCGAACCCAGACAATGGTTGCGATGACCTTGTCTTATACCTTTTCGTCAGGTTTTTCCGATCGTTTCCTTTCCCGTTTTGAGGGATAAATAACGAAAGGTGACGACTCTTCTGTTTTGCCGGCACCTTATTTTCGCGGAAGCGACACATGCATTTTACAGTTGTTTCCTGTACTGTTTACTGTTTACTGTTTAAGCTGATGCTTTCTCTGTTTTTGTGTAGCATTGAAATGATCCCCTAGGAATCTCACTTCCTTTGATAAGGAAGTGATCATTAGAACTTTAGGTTGAAACCTATGCAAGACAACTTCTAGGAGTTCCCTGTTTCAAACCTCAACCATAGGATGAATCCTTGGCATGACAACATTAGGACTTGATAGTCTTCCCCTTAGTTGAACCTGTTAGTTCTCTCTTCTCATCTCAAAACAAATCAAAATATAGTAATAAAGGTTAACTAACGTCGTACGTTACGAGCCTTAAGCTATCTGAGAAAGGATTGTTGGAGAGTTTCTTTTCAACAGTCTGGATGTTTAGTATGGCACCCTTTGGGTGACATGCGACTCATTCACTCTCAGGTCATAGTCTTTAGTGCGATATTGATTGCAAACATCCATAACAACAGTTCTTTCGTAAAAGACAGAAAACAAACTTCAAACCTTTTTGCCCCGTGGGCCCGTAATTCAAAGGAAGCTTTTCTGAAGAAAAGAGTGTCGTTAACTCCCCGTTCTACCGCAAACGGTAACGCCTAAGTCTCCAAGGGTCGAGCTGCGTACATCCAACTGCTGGAACTGTTTGTTAACCCTACTCGATAAAACAGATGAATCTGAATCCCCGTGAGCTGTATTATCCCAAACTACGTAAGCTCTGATCTCTCATACCTGTTGAGAGTACGTAGGCACAATACTGACGTATTGGCGAGCCACCTTCCCCGTAACCCGTAGTTAGGCGAACTACGTTGACTCTGATTTCTCATTCTCTGATGAGAATACGTAGGCATAAAGCGCGACGCTTTGCCGAGTCATTTTCTTTTCTTTTTAAGCTAGCCTTGATAGGTAGATAGTAAAACCAACCCGTCAGATGAACACAAAAAGCGTGGATCCCATCGAGTACGATGGACGTGAGGGGTGCTAATACCTTCCCCTTGTGTAACCGACTCCCGAACCTGGACAATGGTTGCGATGACCTTGTCTTATACCTTTTCGTCAGGTTTTTCCGATCATTTCCTTTCCCGTTCTGAGGGATAAATAACGAAAGGTGGCGACTCTTCTGTTTTGCCGACACCTTATTTTTGCGGTAGCGACAGCTGGCGACTCTGCTGGGGAATTTGATAGTTTCCTGGGATCCAACGTCCCTTATGTGAGTCAGTTTGGGGGTCCAACGTCCCCTGTGAGAGTCAATCCTAGCGCTTGTATGATTACTTGTTGGGTTGTGTTTGTTTATCGCATTTTATTTCCTGAACTTTATTTTCAGTATGATATGATTATTTGTACTGTTATGGGAGGGGCATTCTGATGAGTGAGAAGCCAGACCCAAGCTTGGGTGTACCTAGCATTAGTTGTGGAAATTAGTGGGCGCGTGCTTGCTTTGCAGGCACTAGTGTCTCATGAAATCCACGCTCAGACGAGGTTCTCCCGGTTGACTTCTTTTCCGGCCCTTTGGGCCTAAGGGGTTGTTGGTTTGGAGGATTGTCGATTCTGGGGACCGATCATTTGGGATTTAGCTAAGTGAGGCCGCTTCAGGAGATGGTGATGCCACACCTTCTGGGTATCGTATTACCCCTCTTGAATGTCTGTGACGCTGATGACCGCATAGGATGCCGAACTTGTGTCAGTTTAGGTCCATACCTGTGAGCAGGGTCGGGTTTGTTGCAGGAAACCTTAACCTTCAGACTACCTGGTTTTCTTGATAGTGAATCAGTTTTGGGGGTATCATAGGTTCTCATCATCAGATCTGTATTTGTTCTTGACAAAGCAGAGTGGTGGTCCTGTATCAAAGGTCCTTATTATCAGATGTATGTGTGTTCTTGACAGAGCAGGGTTATAATCTCACATCAGGGGTTTCTCCTCATCATCAGATATATGTGTATTTGTTCTTGACAGAGCAGATTTATGGTCCGATATCAGGGTTTTCTTCTCATCAGAGATATGATGGTTCTTGACAGAGCAGTATTGTGGTTTTGTTGATACAGAACCTTCATCTCTTCAACAGCACAGTTGTCTTGATCTCCTGCTGCATGATTGCATTTTACATTGCTTTGCATACCCATTTGCATTTCATTAACGTGTGTCTGTGTTGCAGGTACCGTTTCCCTCGGTTCAGGTTTTCTTGCCTTCTATTGTGCTATTATGGGTTCTCTGAGGAAGACTGTGGCCTACAAACTCCCCACTCCTGATGTTGTTCAGCTGACTGGTTTGATTGCTTTCGTAGATGATTCTGTGAGAGGTGAATTCAGAAAGTCTTATGGGAAACTCCTCACCTTGGTTCGTAAACCTTCTGTGTTTGAGTTGAATGGGTTGCACGCCTTGCTGCAGTTCTACGACCCTCCTTTGAGATGCTTTACTTTCCCGGACTTTATATTCTCGCACCCACACTAGAGGAGTATGCTGATTTGTTAGGTGTGCCTATCAAGAGTCAGATGCCCTTTGTTCATATGGATGCTGAGCCTAATCTGGCTAGTCTAGCTCCTTCACTTCATCTGGATGCCTCCGAGTTGGTCTTGTCTAGTTGGAACAGGGTTCCCGATTTCTCCTTGCAGTTCTTAGTGGGAAAGGCCCAGCAATGCGCCAAGGACGGATGTTAGATCGTGTTCAACGCCATCCTTGCTCTGTGCATATATGGCATCATTTTGTTCCCCAACATGCCCGACTTTGTAGACTTCAACGCATTTCACATCTTTGCATCAGGGAATCCAGTCCCTACCTTGATAGGAGATGTTTACCATTCCGTCCACTACAAGAACGAGAACAGAAGGGGTAAGAACATCTCGTGCTGTGTGCCCCTGCTCTATAGATGGCTTGATAGTCATCTACCCAAGAAGGGTCCCTTTGCTTCGTTTGCAGCCACAGCTGAGTGGTTTGAGCGTTTGATGAGTCTATCAGCGGAGGATATTGCCTGGTTTGATAGAGATAGGTTGGGTACTGAGATTATCTTCAGCTGCAGTGGGTTTCCGAATGTGCCTTTGATAGGCAGGAAGGGTTGTATCAACTATAATCCATCTCTGCTGGTCCGACAGTTTGCTTATGCTTTGAGAGCTCCGCCGAAGGATGAAGAGGTGCAGGAATCTTTGTACCTCACTGGTCTCCTAGAGGGGGATATGTTATCTAAGCTTCAGCACGCTTGGAAGGGTATCAGTAAGAGGGGAAAACTGTTGCTGGGAAAAAGTAATAGCCAAGCCTACGCTCCATATGTGACGTGGATCAGAGCAGAGCAGATATTATAGGGATGCCGTTTCCACCTGCCCAGCTAGAAAGCCCTCCAGTGATTGAAGAGCCTACCACCGTGCCTATTCAGCAGTACAACCAGGTGTTAGCTGAGAGAGATAAGTTGCAGAAGGCAAATGAAGAACTGGAAAAATAATTGGCTTAACTCAGAAGCGAGAGAAGCGAAACCGTCCATTCCTTCAAGAGGCAGACAGAGCTGGTGAACCAGTTAGGGACGAATTTGGCTAAGCAGATGGCTGAGCGTGAGCGCTTGGGTCGAGACTTCAAAGCTGTCAATGACGTACTTGCCACCAAGAAGCAACACTTGGATGAAGCGTACCGGAGAATATCCAAGTTTAATCAGCATTGGAAGGCCACCCTAGCCAACAACAAGGAATGGGAGGATAAACTGAAGCAGGAGATCTCCAAGTTGAGAGCCCAGGTGAAGGCTAGTGAGAAGAGGTTTGATGAAGAAAACGCTCGTAGATATGCCACTGAAGGCCTGCTAAACAAGGCTCTTGCTAACCTGAAAGGGCGCAAACTGACGTTTGAATCCAAGAAGCGGAAGCTAGAAGATTGTTTCAGCGAAGGAGCATGGGAAGACTCATTTGAAGGTCTTCAATACACCATTATGCGGAGGGAGTTACTCGTTGAAGGGTTGCTCACTCGGCCTGATCATCTAGAAACGAGGGATCTGTTAGAAGAGTTTCGAGCCCGTGGCCGTACTTGACTATATTTGTAATCCTTTTGTTTTGATCATTGTTGTATGTTGACCATCACCAGGCTTGTTGGTCGAGGTCATGCTATTGATTCTGCTTGTATCCAGTGACGTTGTGTACCGCCTTGATGGGCTTTCTTTATATATGAGATGTTATTTCCATGACTAGACTCGGACTTCTTATTATCAGCACTGGCACTCAGGCACTAGGATCGGGGGAAGATCTCCCTAAGACACACGTTTGCATTTGCATGAAGCATTTGCATAACGACCACTTTGTCGTTTTTTCTAACCCTTTTGTGTATACAGGTTGTTTCGGGTTGTTCCAGGATTGATCAAAGACCAATCCACCGCTATCCGACCAGAGCGAATCAAGCTAGAGCAATGGAGCAAGTGCAGACTGACGTTCAGGAGCTCTGAGAGAGGATGGACCGCTTCATGGAGATCATGCAAGTGGTTGCCAATGGCCAAGACCAGCTCAGAACTTTGGTCCAGCCTCTGATTTCAAGGGTCGACAGCAATGGTGTACTCCATGGTGGGACTGTTCCAACCCCTCCACCCGTTGAAACTCCTCAGAACGGCATCCCCGTGACCGGGGGGAACGGTAGTGGTAACGGCAATATGATCGCTAACATGGGGCTCAATGGTAATACGACTGGCGTCGGTAATGGAAATTTTGAAGCTAATGTCAATGTTGGACTGGGCAACGGCAACACAGGTGTTGGAAATCTGTATGGGCCTCAGCCATGGTTAGAAGACCGTTAAGAAGATTTGTTCTCCCAGAAGGGTGCTGAAGGAGAGCTGACTGCTGAAGCACGTCTGAGGTTTAAGGCACTCGAGGACAAGATGAGGAATTTCGAGAACCTGAACACTATGGGTGTCGACATGTCTAAATTGGGATTCATTGTTGATTTCAAGGTGCCTCCCAAATTCAAGGTACCCGATTTTGAGAAGTACAAGGGCACCACTTGCCCTCGTGTCCACTTAAGGTTATACTACCGGAAGATGTCCGCTCACTCTGAAGACGAGAAGCTGCTGATGCACTTCTTTCAGGATAGCTTGTTTGGGACATCCTTGGAATGGTACATGAGTTTGGATCCCACCAGTGTGCGCACGTGGAAGGAACTTGTTGAGGCATTCGTGCACCATTACCAATATAACAGTGACTTGGCTCCGAACCGAGTGTAACTGCAAAATTTGTCACAGAGGAACAACGAAGGGTTCAAAAAGTACGCCCAGCGGTGGCCTGAATTGGCAGCTAGAGTTCAGCCGCCGATGGTTGAACGGAAGCTTGTTGAAATGTTTGTAGCCACCCTCCTAGGGGTTTATCACGAGAAATTGGTCAGTGGTATGTCTGGAAGCTTCTCAGATCTCATCATCACCGGCGAGCACGTTGAAAACGGGATCAAACTGGGGAAAATTCAAGGTGATCTATCCTCGTCTGGAGGAGGAAAGAAACCGTATGGTAACAAAAGGCGTGAAGGAGAGACGAGCACCGTGTCCAACGCTCAAAGGAAAGGTAAAGGCCCTCGCCAACAGGTGGCTAGCATAACCATCCCTGCAGTCCAACAACCCCAGCCACAGCAGCAGCCGAATCAGCAAGGGTACAGAAAGTATCAAAACAGGGCACCTCTGTCAAGCCGTCACCTTGAGACGCCACCCATATCTTATGCTCAGCTATTACAAACTCTGCTTCGGTTGCAGTTAGTCCAGAAGAGAACCCTGGCTCCCTTGACAGGGGCACCTCCGCCAGGTTATGATGCGAATGCAACATGTGAGTTTCACTCGGGGGCACCAGGCCACACGATAGAAAATTGCAAAGCCTTCAAGCACAAGGTGCAGGATATGGTGGATGCTAAGATCATCAATTTCTCAGATAATGTGCCAAATGTCACGAAGAACTCTATGTCGAATCATAGGGGATGTGGGGTGAATGCCATTATTGAAGACGAGAATTTGGATGTATTGACTTACGTCAGGGAGTTGAAGACACCGCTTAGCTTCGTTAAAGCCAAGCTGATGAAGAGAGACTTCTTTCCGGGCTGTGGAGAACTGTGCATGGGCTGTGCGACTCGTCCTGATGGATGTGAGCAGTTGATAGAAGGGATTCAGAGTCTGATGACCGAAGGAATCTTACAGTTTATCCGAAGGGCCGAATGTGGATATGGAGAGGTAATGCTGAAGCAAGATGATGAGGTTACCACCATCACCATCCCTCGCAAGACAATAACCATTTCTGCGCCCAGGCCGCCCACAATTACCATCACCAAGGCTGGACCGATACCTTTTGAAAGTACTAATGCTGTCTCGTGGCACTATGGGGCAGACGTCTACTGCAACGGACAAAAGTTGGACCTAGAACCATTTGGGCGGTCTGTGGATAACCTAGTGGGAATTGGCGGAATCACGCGGAGCGGAAGAGTATTTGCTCTACCTGAGGGTGTGGCAGACAAAGCGGGCAAAGCTGATGAGACCGATAAGGGAAAGAGTAAAGTCGTTGAGGAAACTCCTCGTAGGGTAGAGAAGGACTTGCTTGTAAAGGACGCTGAAGAGTTCATGAGGCTGATCAAGAAGAGTGATTACAAGATCGTGGATCACCTCCATCAAACACCGTCAAAAATCTCCATCCTGAATTTGTAGCTGTGTTCGGAGTCACATCGCAACGCGCTGTTAAAGGTTTTGAATGCCACGTATGTACCGCAGGAAATCTCGGTCAACCAGTTGGAAGGGGTTGTAGCCCACGTGAATGCTGGAAACGGGTTAGGGTTCACTGACCTGGAGCTGACACCGAAGGGAAGAAACCACAACAGCGCCCTGCACATCTCGATAGAGTGTAGGGGAACGATTATGTCTCATGTGTTGGTGGACACAGGGTCATCGCTCAATGTTCTTCCGAAGAAAGCATTGATGAAGTTAGATACTAGAGGATTGATCTGCACACCCAGTGATCTGGTGGTGAAGGCTTTCGATGGAACCAAGCGTCATGTCTTCGGAGAGGTAACGCTACCAATCCAAGTCGGGCCGGAAACTTTCGACGCAGTCTTCTACATTATGGAAATCATGCCCGCCTACAGCTGTCTCTTAGGCCGGCCGTGGATCCATTCTACTGGCGTCGTAACCTCCACGTTGCACTAGAAACTCAAGTCCCCTGTCGGAGGCAGCATCGTAACTGTTTGTGGCGAAGAAGACATAATGGTGAGCCATTTGTCGTCCTTCAAATATGTTGAGATGGATGGGGAAATCCACGAAACCCTATGTCAGGTGTTCGAAGCTGTTAAATTCAAGAACGTGGCTCCTGTAATCATTGAGAAACCAGAGATGACTCTCTCTTCCTTCAAGGAAGCCCGGGCCGTGGTTCAGGCCGGATCTACCACAGGTTGGGGGCGAATTCTAGAAATACCTAACAAGCAGGACAAGTTTGGGTTAGGATACTCTCCGGCGGCTGAAGCCTCCTCTTCTCGCAGTGCGTCGCGAGGTAAAGGGACGATCCAGTTTACCAGCGACAGGGTGATATTTGAAAGTGTCAGTGCAGTG
Organism: Lathyrus sativus; assembly: GCA_963859935.3. Classification (NCBI taxonomy): domain Eukaryota; kingdom Viridiplantae; phylum Streptophyta; class Magnoliopsida; order Fabales; family Fabaceae; genus Lathyrus; species Lathyrus sativus. The sequence continues at coordinate 435,554,292 of OZ012735.1, forward strand.
TCTGAAGACGGCGAAGACAGCGATTGCGACCTGGACTCTTGGATCCAGCCAAGCAAACCAGACCAAAGCCTCACCAACTGGTCCATCAGGGATACCATCCAAGTGACAGGCAAAGAGTAATGATTTACTTTCTCCAATCATTGTACAACCCTATGTCCTACCCGGGGCATAGTGGTTTTATTGTGAGGGCCTTGTTTGATTATGTACATGCATTTTACCAATAAATCAAAAGGTGTTTTTCTTTGCATTCAAATGTTGTGATCTCTGTTATTCCTGTTTTATATTTTTTTTGAAAAACAATAAAATGGCAATAGGGTTTGTGCTAACCTGCATATCCTTTTCTTAAGCTTAACCCTTGTTATTGCAGGATCCACATAGCAGATGACATCGACTCTGGACCTTCTACGACTCACTTCGACTTCGATTTCCTGATCTATCAAGCCGAAGAAGAGATTGATGAAGACGAAGACCTTCCCGAAGAGTTGGCCCGCTTGTTGAAACAAGAAGAGAAAGTTATTCTGCCTCACGAGGAAGAGATTGAGATTGTGAATCTGGGTTCTGAAGAACTTGTCAGGAACGTCAAGATAGGGGCCGCGCTGCAGAGTGATGTCAAGTAGAGATTGGTCGAGATGCTAAGAGAGTATAGTGACATCTTTGCTTGGTCTTACGAAGATATGCCCAGACTTGACACTGACATCGTGGTCCATCACTTGCCGCTGCGAGAAGATTGCCCTCCCATTAAGCAGAAGCTTAGAAGGACCCGACCAGATATGGCCTAAGATCAAAGAAGAAGTGCAAAAGCAGCTTGATGCTGGCTTCTTAGCGGTCACTACTTACCCTCCGTGGGTCGCCAACATAGTGCCTGTACCGAAGAAGGACGGTAAGGTGGGGATGTGCGTTGATTATCGGGATTTGAATAGGGCGAGCCCTAAAGATGATTTCCCGCTGCCTCATATTGATGTGTTGGTCGACAATACAGCTCAGTTCTCCGTGTTTTTGTTCATGGATGGCTTCTCCGGTTACAATCAGATCAAGATGGCGCCAGAGGACATGGAGAAAACTACGTTTATTACACCTTGGGGAACGTTTTGCTACAAGGTAATGCGTTTTGGTCTGAAGAACACAGGGGCCACTTACCAACGAGCAATGGTTACATTGTTTCATGACATGATTCACCATGAGATTGAAGTCTATCTTGATGACATGATTGCGAAGTCCCAAATGGAGGAGGGACATCTGGTCAAATTGCTAAAGCTTTTTGAGACGCTTAGGAAGTTCAGGTTGAGGCTGAATCCTAACAAGTGTACTTTTAGAGTACGGTCAGGAAAACTACCGGGGTTTATCGTGAGTGAAAGAGGCATTGAGGTTGATCCTGCGAAGATAAAAGCAATACAAGAAATGCCAGCGCCAAAAACCGAAAAAGAAGTCCCTGGTTTCTTGGGCAGAATAAACTACATTGCAAGGTTTATTTCTCAGCTCATGGCCACGTGTGAACCGATGTTCAAACTACTGAAAAAAGATGAGGCGATTATCTGGAACGAGGATTTCCAGAAGGCATTTGATAAGATAAAACAGTATCTACAGGAACCTCCGATCTTGATACCCCCAGTGGCCGGAAGACCCTTAATCATGTACTTGACAGTTCTTGAGAATAGTATGGGGTGCGTTCTCGGTCAGCATGACGAGACAGGCAGGAAGGAGCATGCCATTTACTATTTGAGTAAAAAGTTCATAGACTGTGAATCTCGTTACTCGATGCTGGAGAAGACGTGTTGTGCACTAGCCTGGGCTGCCAAACGTTTACGACAGTACATGCTCAATCACACCACCATGCTAATTTCGAAGATGGATCCGATCAAGTACGTCTTCGAGAAGCAAGCGCTTTCGGGCAGGATTGCCAGATGGCAAATGGTGTTGATGTAATATGACATTCAGTATGTTTCCCAGAAGGCCATCAAGGGAAGCGTATTGTCTGAGTACCTTGCCGAACAGCCAATTGAAGATTACCAGCCGATGAAATTTGAATTCCCTGATGAGGACATCATGTTTCTCAAAGCGAAAGATTGTGATGAACCGTTGCCCGACGAGGGTCCAGATAGGAAGTCCCAGTGGAAATTGATATTTGACGGGGCAGTTAATTCTTATGGAAGTGGTATTGGGGCAATCATCACGACTCCCCACGGATCCCACATCCCGTTCACTGTTAGACTAACGTTTCCGGTCACCAATAACGAAGCTGAGTACGAAGCATCCATTATGGGTCTAGAAGAAGCGATTGATTTGAGAATCAAGAACCTAGATGTGTATGGTGACTCAGCACTTGTGATTAACCAGATTAAAGGGGAGTGGGAGACTTGCCAGTCGAATTTGGTGTCGTACATGAATTATGCCAGAAGGCTGCTTCCGTTCTTTGATCGAGTGGAACTCCATCATGTGCCAGGGCTGAAAATCAGATGGCTGATGCCTTGGCCACGTTGGCTTCGATGTATAAAGTCAATTTTTGGAATGAAGCTCCAAGTATTGTCATTTCTCGTCTTGATAGACCTGCATTCGTTTTTGCGATCGAGGAAGCCTCCGATGGCAAGCCATGGTTCCACGATATCCAGACCTTCCTTATGACTAAGGAGTATCCTGCGGGAGCGTCAACCCAGGATAAGAAGACTCTGAGGAGGCTGTCTGGAAATTTTTATCTCAACCCTGATGGAGTTTTGTATAAAAGAAACCACGATCTCGTGCTACTCAAATGTGTAGATGAGAAAGAGGCGAGTATGCTCATGGAAGAAGTCCATGAAGGCACATTTGGTACGCACGCCGGCGGGCATGCTATGACAAGAAAGATCCTGAGAGCAGGATACTACTGGCTGACGATGGTGTCAGATTGCTTTAAATTCCCGAAGAGATGTCATAAATGCCAGATTTATGCTGATAAGATTCATGTGCCGCCGTGCCCGTTGAATGTCATGTCCTCCCCGTGGCCGTTCTCCATGTGGGGCATCGACATGATAGGCAAGATCGAACCCACTGCATCTAACAGTCATCATTTCATTTTAGTAGCCATCGACTACTTCACCAAGTGGGTGGAGGCAGCCTCGTATGCTAACGTGACCAAGCAGGTGGTGGCTAAATTCATAAAGAGGGACATCATCTGTCGTTACGGAATTCCCGAGCGGATCATTACTGATAATGGTTCGAATCTGAATAACAAAATGATGAAGGAGCTGTGCCAGAGTTTCAAGATTAAACACCACAACTCATCTCCTTACCGGCCGAAGATGAATGGCGCTGTTGAAGCGGCCAATAAGAACATTAAGAAGATTGTACAGAAGATGGTTGTGACCTATAAGGATTGGCACGAGATGCTGCCATTTGCACTGCACGGTTATCGTACAACGGTACATACATCAACCGGGGCAACTGCTTTCTCACTGGTGTACGGTATGAAAGTTGTCCTACCATTAGAAGTTAAGATTCCTTCTTTACGAGTTTTGGTTGACGTGAAACTCGATGAGGCATAATGGATTAAGAACCGACTAAACCAACTCAGCCTGATGGACGAGAAGCGGTTAGTATCGATTGCATATGGTCGTCTGTACCAAAGCCGAATGAAGAAAGCTTATGATAAGAAGGTGCGTCCTAGAAGCTTTCAGACAGGTGATCTCGTCTTGAAGAAGATTCTTCCTCCACACTCCGATCACCGGGGCAAGTGGACTCCCAATTACGAAGGTCCGTACGTCGTCAGCAGGGTCTTTTCGGGAGGAGCCTTGCTGTTATCCACGATGGACGGCGAAGATTTTGTTTCCCCGGTGAACGCGGACGTAGTTAAAAAATACTTTGCTTAAAAAATGACCCGCTGGAAAGAAAAAGAATATCCAGGCAAAAAGGGGGCATCCCGGCGAACCATAAAAAAGGAAAAAGGTTCGGGCAAAAATTAGGGATATAAAAGAAAAGAATGTACACCCGCAAAGTCGAAAACCTGGAAGGGCGACTTTGGCAAAAAAGGGTATCCCGGTGAATCGAAAACCCGAAAGGGTGATTCAGGCAAAAGTTAGGGATTTGAAAAAGCAAATGACTGCATCCCGCGTGTGGGCTCACATTGTTTAGTGGTTTGGAAGACCTGAGGGCCGTCTATCTTAATCAATCTCTTCTGAAGCTGAAGTGTCGGAGAAGTATCGAAGTCGAGTGGGTCATAGAGGGATCAACTCATGGTGTTCGTCTACACCTCATTGCCGACATTTGTGTATATACTGATGTATATTTATGTTTTTATATTTGCGCAGCTTCCTCATTCCAGGAGCATGCATCTGTTGTAAAACATTTTTGCCTATTTAGGGGTTTGTTATCAATAAAATGTATACTATTCAGCAATTCTGTTTGCTTGTTTAGCATTTACCTGTTTTGTTTGCGAAAAAGAAACGCCGATGTTTTTGATAAAATGCGTATACATAAACTTACTGGCCTAGGCCGATAATTGTTGAAACAATGAACTACTTGAACATTGTTGCAGGATGATAACCTTGATAGGTCCCTTTGAGAAGGGTATCTTGTCCGTTTGTTTGTGTTGTTACAGGTATAACGTATTCCAGGCAGTACGTTGTATGTTTCCCAAGCAGGATGGTTCCTTCTCCTCCAGCAAATGTAGCAGCATCTCCCCATGGAGTCTGAACGTGAGATCGTAAGCATTGGTATGTCTCCCCAAGCAGAGAATATTCTCTCTCCAATCAGAGGCATCCTGAAGGATCATCGTCTCCTCAGCTGAGTCATATACTGACATGTGCAGCGCTCGATATTACAGACTGAAGTCTCCGGCGGAATTGAGATTCCCCACAGAGTTGTACTCTCCCATATAAGCAGGATGATTCCTATTTCACCAGCCGAGTCTGCAGATCCCCAAGGGAGCCGAGTCCTTGGAAGTCGTGCGGGCCATGATTGGTTTTTCCCAGTAGAGTGTTGATTAGCTGATGTTGTATTTCCCCACCGGAGTCGTTATCTCCAAGAAAGTTTTGCTGCGAATGTCGTGCAGTTTATTTCTACGATTGATATTGTTTCCTCGACAGTTTGTGGTTTGAATACCTGGTTGAGCGGGTTCAAGTTCTCGGAGAGCTTTATTCCCCTGCAGCAGTCAAATGAAGATCATTTCCCCAGGCGGAGTCCAATTGAGATTGGTGTGACTTCTTCTCCTTGGCAGGATGAGTCCTTCCTCCACCAGAGTCGTCCTTTCTCCTTGACAGGAGGATTCTCCCTTCAGCATTAATTTTGCTGATGGGGTCATAGCATCTTGCATGATTGCATAGCATTTACCCAAAACGCGTAGCATTTCCACCATGTGGAGCATTACGCCATTGTCAAAGCATATGCATACGAAACATGAGCTAGGGCGTTACCGTTCTTGTTTTGCAGGTGCTCCTCGGCAGAGTGTTTGCTCAGGATGATTCCTGAGATCTCAGAGGAGTTATTTGCTCAAGATGATTCTTGAATGCCCCAGCGAAATTGATTGCTTAAGATGAACCTTAAAATCCCTAGTGAAGTCGCCAGAGTGGGTCGCTCAAGTTGATGCTTGAAGTCCCTGGCAGAGCGTTTGCTCAGGATGACTCCTGAAATCTCCGGCATAGCTACCGGTTCAAGATGATTCTTGAAGTTCCCGATTGAGTTATTTGTCCAAGATGATTCTTGAAGTCCTCAGCAGAGTTGATTCATCCAGAATGATTTCTGAAGCCCCGAAGCAGAGTTACTTGATAGTTCTCCAGAATCCCCAGCAGAGATGTGTCATCCCCATCAGGTTTTAACAGAGAAGTTGAGAGTTCCCTTGACGACTTGATGATTGGAGTCCGGCAGTGGTGCAAAAAACCTTGACTTACTAATGAAGTCTAACCACGAGGTCAAAGTAGCTTGCCTGGCTGATGCGGAATGCCTGACGGCAGAAGAATAGATATCCCTATTGGGTTCATGATTGACCGAATATTCCATTCCAGGCTTGCCGATGAAGTCCGGCTGATGCCCGAAAATTCCTTTGAGTGCCCGATGGCATGATTAACTTGAATCGTTAAAAAAGTTCCTAAATGACCTGATGAGTCCCGAGGAATTCTTCTGCAGCAATGCCGCGGAATGCCTGGCGGCAATATCAGTTATGTATCGCTGGTTGCCGAATGACCAGTGATCCCTTGATGACTTGAGAACGAAGATCTACAGCAAAATCAGATGATCATCCTGACTAAGATTTGAGATTAGACATTTCACCGGTTACCGTGTGACCAATTCTCCAGCTAGTTGTCGTGCGCTATTATTTCAGTTTCCGAAGATTTGTCCCCATCAGAGTACCGTGTACTCGTTCAGTTGGCAAATTTTTGGGTTTGTTGGTAGTCAACCGTCTTTTACCTTAATTGGTTGAGAGCCGCTCGCTTGTCACCCAGTCAGGTCCAAGCCGTTTGAATAGGGGCAGCTGTTGCACCCCAAAATTTGCCCAACTTTTCTTTACCTAGCTTATGTTTCATTTCGTTCACATTAGCATTATCATTTGCATTTCATTGACATGTGTGCAGGAGACCAAGAGGTATGCTTACCAACCAAGGGCTACACAAGAGTCTGAAGCTAGCTAAGAAGGTTATTCAGGTGCTCAAGGGTTGATAGCCTTGTCAGAGAAGTTAAAAGATCCTCAGAGAGGGTGGTTGAAACCAAGTGTGTAGGTCTCCTAACTTGAGAGTTGTGGGAAGCCATCAGATGATTCTGAAGCCATGAAGTTGGACTTGAGGTCTTGAGAGAGCTCATGAGAAGTGTTAAAGATCACTTTGAGTCCTAGACAGGTCATTGTGTAAGATTAAGAAGGCTCAGCCATGAGTGGTGCAGCTAGGGTTTGACTGGGTCAACCCTAAGCCAACTGAGGATTTGAAGGAGGTTGAGACCTAATTCAAGGGCCATGTGATCATGGATGGATACATTGAGATGTTCTGAGGATGATTCCAAGGTCAACTCATCATGATTGAAGAGTTTGAGAAGTTTCAAGCTAGGGTTTCTAAAGCTTGACAGTGTAAAATCCCCTAGTTTGACCCCTATCTTCAAGGCAATCTAGCTCAAGATGTGATTGTCATCTCATCTTACCCCCAACATGATTGTTGTAGAGCATGGTCTTAACTTTAATTTGAGTACTAGAAGTCCTTGATAGGATTTGTAGAACTCAAGTTAGGGCTTTGACAAGTTACAAGTCATCTGAGGTATGTGAATTTGGAGCTTGAAAGTTACCCAACTTGCATGACACTTTTTCCCTAGAAGGACGATTCTTATGAACTTTTGGTCAACATGAATTTTGTTCCTTATTCTCTTAGCTTTCTAGAGATTACTAGAAGTCCATGATTGGATATGTAGAACTCAGGTTATGGCTTTGACCAGTCAAGGGTATTTTGGGTATTTGGACATTACAGGTCATTTTGAATCATAGGTCAATTACACCATCTTGCAAGCCTCTAATGAATTTTTGTTCGACATGAAAATTGTTCAAAATGATGTTTTTAGCTTGTCTAAGTATCAAGAGTCCATTGATGTGGATCATATAAAGCATTGGTTGATGAAAGTCCATATAAAAGCCATTTTAATGACTTAAAATGAGAAAATTCAAAACAATTGAGAATAACTTGTTTTCAAGTTAAACTTGTGGTCATTTTGAATGGAATTGATGTTTTAGAGAGATTGGCATTGTCAAATTTTTGATTTTAAGTGCTTAACATAGCCATTTGGATGATTGCTTCACAAGTAAGAAACATACCCTACACACTCCATATGTTGAAACCAAAGGGAGGAAACCACTTCATTACACTCCATAAGGCTTAAGTGAAAGGTTTGGAATGATTTTGGAGTATGAACAAGGCTTGAAGGCACATATCCATATTGAAATTTGGAGGAAAAAGTGAAGATCCAAAACTCATGAATGGGCCTGGTTTGGGCTTATAATCCATTGAAACAGAATATAAAAGGGATTTAGAACTGAATTAGAGGGTTTTGGTGATCATTTTTCGTGGAGGAGCCATTGGAGAGAGGTGGAGCAAGAAGCTTGAAAGTGAAAATTCATCTTGGAGAATCAAGAGGTTTCAGCCAGAATTAAGCATCAAGAAACATTCTCCATTAATCCCTGAAGAATTCTGCAAGGTTTGGAAGAGAATTGAGGCGTGTATCCACTGCAATCCAAGCTCCAAGACAGGTTCTAACTTCTTGAAATTTCTCACTGATTATGCGCTTTTAATGAACTAGAAGCATGTGGTTAGGTTCCCCTATTGATATAGATGGATCTCGGATAGTTAATTGCAACTTTAGAGACGATTTAGGTTGAATGCCATTTTTGGTTGAGATTGTGGTTTCACGATTCGTGCGTTTTTAGAGCGAATAAATGGTATGGTTGAATTCCTGAGGAAATTCTGGTCAAGATTCATCTAGACATCGTGGCAAATGGTTGAGTGTAGAGAGACTTAGGGTTGCACAGGAGTGGCCGGAAAAGCCACCGACGATTTGGCTTGCGCGCGTGGTTTGCAGGTTTGAAACGATTGACTTGGTCTGTGGATCCCAGGGCACACTTTGAGCCACCCGTCTATCCTCTTAAACGCACCGTTTTGCTTAGTAACCTGGTGAACTTCGCTGTGTGGACCAAGGAGTAATGAGTTTGAATCCTGGCGTGTAATGTTTTCTGATTTTGTGAATTGAGTTGATCTGAGGAATTGGAGGGTTGGGCTTTGGTTTCAGTTACTATCACCACCCCCCATCCAGGCCCAGTATGGATTTACAAGGCATTTGGTTGCTGAATGCACCCTCCCCTGGCTTATTTTTTGTGTGAACTGAAGGGAAGACAAGAATTCAAGGCGCCTGGGTCTAGTGACAAATTAATACTCACACCCCCCTCTGGCCCCAAATCTTGACATGAACTGCTTGTATTTGCTATTTGCCACGCGTGCTTATTAACTTCTTTTATTTTCTTTTATTTTGTGCATTTCATGTGACTTAGAAATTAATTCATGAAAAATAGGAAAATTGATCAATTAATTCCAAACTTTTTTTTCCTTGATTCATGATTGAATCTAGAATTTTATAGATTAAAAATATTAAGAATTCATGCATTTGTGATTTTATTTGCATTTTTTGAATATTAATTGATATTAAAATGGCCATGGTTGATACCTTGTTTTGATGAATTTTGTTTGAGCATTTGGTGATGATTCTTGCCTTGATTTTTTGTGTGTAGCTAGCATAGATATGCATGTTCCCATTAGATTTTTCTCACATTTTTGTGATGAAATTAGGTGGTAGTTTTAATTTGAAACTTTAGGTGCTCTATTTTTAGGGTTTATGCTTAGGGTCCCATAGTTATTTTTGTAGGATTTTACAATTGGTTTTAGTATTTTAGTTAGGACTAACTTTAGTACTAGGTTTTAGGTGATCCTAACTTGCTAATTCAACTAGATTGTTTTCTTTAGTGCCCTTAGATTAGGGTTTTGCCTCTCTTGCTCTTGGATGATGTTGAAGACAAGCTTGGGCTACCATGGAATGCTTGAGGAAGCTTGGATGTGAAGACTTCCCTTCTTTTGGTGTAGTGTTGATTAGGTGTTAAGATTAGGGTTTGCAGGCAGAGCTTTTAGATAGATTCTCTTCTTTCATAAACATGGAAGGTGTTGATCACTTCCATTCTTCCCTATGATGTAAGGTCCCCTCGTAAAGGCCTCATCCCTCCTTTGGTAGGATGTGTGGCTCTTCACAAGTTGGTAGAACCTTTGAGGGTCCCTGTCTCTGATGATGGAATGCTTAGTGGTGACCTTTGGTCTTCACTCTGCTGTCTATTATCCAAACCCTGCTCTTGTTAGATGAATCTTTCTCCCTTGCTAGAGGATGAAATTCCTTGTTAGAAGATTGAAGATGCTAGAAGTTGCACTTCCCAGTATGTGAAGACTGCCATTGAAGCTGAAGCTTGAAGACCAAGAAGAACAAGTTGACATTTGTGAAGGGAATCAAATTGAGATTAAAGAAAGAGTTGAAGCTTGAGGAAAACAAGTTGATACTTGTGTTTGATACTTTGAGAGCCTGAAGGAGCCAAGTTGACACTTGCAATTGGGATTGAAGCCTGAAGGTGGAGTTTACTTTGGAGCTGAGGCTTGAAGAAGAAAGAATAAGTTGATACTTATGGTTGATGTAATGAAAGCTTGAAGAAGTAAGTTAATATTTGCTATTGAAGATGATAGCCTCGAGGAGCAGTTGAAGATTTAAGACTGAACTGATGTCAGAGGAGCTTTGCTGTGAAGCTGTGGAAGCTGTTGATCTGCTTTCTTTCCTGTCTGTTTGATTTCTGTGCAACTGTATTGATGTGTCTTGTTTGATTTGCTTGATGCATTAGAATAAGTCCATGTTTAGACTGACTTAAACTAGGAGCATGACTGCACTAGAGGTTGAGTTGCTCCCTCTGCTTGTATTTTTACTGTATGGCTTTGCTTGCTGGTATCTTGTAGAGCCCTGCTCCCTTGCCTATGTGGTTTGTGTGTGCTTGATGGCATTTTATTTCACTTCTTCTGTATGATTGCAGTTATTCATATCTGGCTTGACGTTGAGATGAGCTTGTGGAGGCTGATGCCCCACACACATTTCCTCCCTCACTTGCATTGCATGCATTTTACAGTAGTTTCCTGTACTGTTTACTGTTTACTGTTTAAGCTGATGCTTTCTCTGTTTCTGTGTATCATTGAAATGATCCCCTAGGAATCTCACTTCCTTTGATAAGGAAGTGATGATTAGAACTTTAGGTTGAAACCTATGCATGACAACTTCTAGGAGTTTCCTGTTTCAAACCTCAACCATAGGATGGATCCTAGGCATGACAACATTAGGACTTGATAGTCTTCCCCTTAGTTGAACCTGTTCGTTCTCTCTTCTCATCTCAAAACAAATCAAAATACAGTAATAAAGGTTAACTGACGTCGTACGTTACGAGCCTTAAGCTATATGAGAAAGGATTGTTGGAGAGTTTCTTTTCAACAGTCTGGATGTTTAGTATGGCACCCTTTGGGTGACATACGACGCATTCACTCTAAGGTCATAGTCTCTAGGGCCATATTGGTTGCAAACATCCATAAAAACAGTTCTTCCGTAAAAGACATAAAACAAACTTCAAACCTTTTTGCCCCGTGGGCCCGTAATTCAAAGGAAGCTTTTCTGAAGAAAAGAGTGTCGTTAACTCCCCGTTCTACCGCAAATGGTAACACCTAAGTCTCCAAGGGTCGAGCTGTGTACATCCAACTGCTGGAACTATTTGTTAACCCTACTCGATAAAACAGATGAATCTGAATCCCCGTGAGCCGTATTATCCCAAACTACGTAAGCTATGATCTCTCATACTTGTTGAGAGTACGTAGGCACAATACTGATGTATTGGCGAGCCACCTTCCCCGTAACCCGTAGTTAGGTGAACTACGTTGACTCTGATTTCTCATTCTCTGATGAGAATACGTAGGCATAAAGCGCGACGCTTTGCCGAGTCATTTTCTTTTCTTTTTTAAGCCAGCCTTGATAGGTAGATAGTAAAACCAACCCGTCAGATGAACACAACAAGCGTGGATCCCATCGAGTATGATGGACGTGAGGGGTGCTAATACCTTCCCCTTGTGTAACCGACTCCCGAACCCGGACAATGGTTGCGATGCCCTTGTCTTATACCTTTTCGTCAGGTTTTTCCGATCGTTTCCTTTCCCGTTCTGAGGGATAAATGACGAAAGGTGGCGACTCTTCTATTTTGCCGGCACCTTATTTTCACGGTAGCGACACCGACCTTCAGGTTCGATTCCTATTTGTTTAACAGATACCTGGCGGCGTGGTCATATGTTCTTCTCAACTTCGAGTTCGATTCTTGTTTGTTTAACTGATGCCTAACAACGAGGTCAGATGTTCTTCTCAACTTCGGGTTGAGCCGACCATCAAATTTGATACCTGTTTGTTTAACAGATGCCGGACAGTGAGGCCAGATGTTCTTCTCAACTTCGGGTTGAGCCGGCCTCCGGGTTCGATGCCTGTTTGTTTAACAGATCCTTGATGGCGAGGTCAGATGTACTTCTCAACTTCGTGTTGAGCCGTCCTTCGGGTTTCGATGCCTGTTTGTTTAACAGATGCCTGACGGCGAGGTCAGATGTTCTTCTCAAATTCGGGTTGAGTAGGCCTTCGGGTTCGATGCCTGTTTGTTTAACAGATGCCTTACAGCGAGGTCAGATGTTCTTCTCAACTTTGGGTTGAGCCGACCATCAAATTCGATGACTGTTTGTTTAACAGATGTCTGACAGCGAGCTCAGATGTTCTTCTCAACTTCGGGTTGAGCCGACCTTCGGGTTCGATGCCTGTTTATTTAACAGATCCCTGAAGGCGAGGTCAGATATTCCAATGAACTTCGTGTTGAGCCGGACTTCGGGTTCGATGCTTGTTTGTTTAAAAGATGCCTGACAGCGAAGTCAGATGTTCTTCTCAACTTCGGGTTGAGCCGACCTTCAGGTTCGATGCGTGTTTGTTTAATAGATGCCTGGCTGCGTGGTCATATGTTCTTCTCAACTTCGAGTTCGATTCTTGTTTGTTTAACTGATGCCTGACAACAAGGTCAGATGTTCTTCTCAACTTCAGGTTGGGCCGTCCATCAAATTCGATGCCTGTTTGTTTAACAGATGTCGGACAGGGAGGTCAGATGTTCTTATTAACTTCGGGTTGAGCCGGCCTCCGGGTTCGATGCCTGTTTGTTTAACAAATCCTTGACGGCAAGGTCAAATGTACTTCTCAACTACATGTTGAGCCGGTCTTCGGGTTCGATTCCTGTTTGTTTAACAGATGCCTGACAGCGAGGTCAGATGTTCTTCTCAGCTTCAGGTTGAGCAGGCCTTCGGGTTCGATGCCTATTATTTTAAGAGATGCCTTACGGCGAGGTCAGATGTTCTTCTCAACTTTGGGTTGAGCCGACCATCAAATTCGATGCCTGTTTGCTTAACAGATGCCTGACAGCGAGGTCAGATGTTCTTCTCAACTTAGGGTTGAGCCGGCCTTCAGGTTCGATGCCTGTTTGTTTAACAGATCCCTGAAGGCAAGGTCAGATATTCCAATGAACTTTGTGTTGAGCCGGCCTTCAAGTTCGATGCTTGTTTGTTTAACTGATGCCTGACGGCAAGGTCAGATGTTCTTTTCATCTTCGGGTTTGATTCCTGTTTATTTAACTGATGCATGATAACAAGGTCAAATGTTCTTCTCAACTTCAGATTTGATTCCTATTTGTTTAACAGATCCCTGACGGCGAGGTAAGATATTCTTATGAACTTCGTGTTGAGCCGGCTTTCGAGTGCAAAGCCTGTTTGTTTAACAGATGCCTGACGCAGAGGTCAGATGTTTTTCTCAACTATGGGTTGAGCCGGCCTTCGGGTTCGATGCCTGTTTGTTTAATAGATGCTTGACAGCGATGTCAGATGTTCTTCTCAACTAAGGGTTGAGACGGCCTTCGGGTTCGATGCTTGTTTGTTTAACAGATGTCTGACAGCGAGGTCAGATGTTCTTCTCAACTTCGGGTTGAGCCGCCCTTCGGGTATGATGCCTGTTTGTTTAACAGATGCTTGATGGCGAGGTCAAATGTTCCTCTCAACTTCGTGTTGAGCCGCCCTTCGGGTTCGATGCCTGTTTTTTTAACAGGTGCCTGACTGCAAGGGCTAATGTTATTATGAACTTCAGGTTGAGCCGCCCTTCAGATTCGATGTCTGTTTTTTTAACAGATGCTTGACAGCGAGGTCAGATGTTCCTCTCAACTTTGTGTTGAGCCGGCCAACGGGTTCGTTGCCTGAATGTTTAACAGATGCCTGACGGCGAGGTCAGATGTTCCTCTTAACTTCGTGTTTCGCCGGCCTTCAGGATCGATGCCTGTTTGTTTAACCGATGCCTAACAGTGAGGTCAGATGTTCTTCTCAACTTCGTGTTGAGCCGGCCTCCGGGTTCGATGCATGTTTGTTTAACAGTGTCCTGACGGCGAGGTCAAATGTACTTCTCAACTTCATTTTTAGTCGGGCTTCAGGTTCGATGCCTGTGTATTTAAGAGATGCCTGACGGCGAGGTCAGATGTTCTTCTCAACTTCGGGTTGAGCCAACTTTCGGGTTCGACACCTATTTGTTTAATAGATGCCTGATGGCAAGGTCAGATGTTCTTCTCAACTTCGGGTTGATCCGGCCTTTGAGTTCGATGCCTTTGTGTTTAACATGTGCCTGGTGGCGAGATCAGATGTTCTTCTCAATTTCGGGTTGAGCCGACCTTCGGGTTCAATTCCTAGTTGTTTAACTGATTCCTGACAGCAAGGTCACATGTTCTTCTCAACTTCGGGTTGAGCCGGGCATCAAATTCGATGCCTGTTTGTTTAACAGATGCCTGATAGCAAGGTCAGATGTTCTATCTAAGGGTGTGTTTAAACTATCTACGCTACAGGCTTGCGGGACAAAAAGAAAAGAAAAGAGAGACTCGACAGAGCATCGCGTCTCTGTGCCTACGTACTTTCATCTGGTATGAAAGATCAGAGTCAACGTAGTTTGGCTAACTACGAAAGAAGGGGGGAGGTTGCTCGCCAAGACATCACGTCTTGTGCCTACGTACTTTCATCTGGTATGAAAGATCAGAGCACACGTAGTTCGGGCGTACACGAAACCACTGGTTGATTAAGCGTTTTAATCGAGTAGAGTTAAACAATAATTCCAGCAGTTAGGGACGAAGCCTGTTTGCGGTAGAATTAAAGCTTAACAAAACTCTCTTTTCTGAAAAAATAAAAGTTCCCGATTAATCCCGAAGTAAAAAGGGGACATATACTAAACATTCTAGATAAGCGAGAGGAGACCCATCATTCCCCATGTAGCTTAAGGCTCGTAGCGCGCAACGTTTATCGCCTTTACTAAATGAGTTAGCATGATTTTGAGATGAGAAGAGAGACGCACGGAAGGTCTAAGGGAAACTCGGCCCTAACGTTGTCATGCAAAGTACTCCTAAAGTTTGGATAAGAAGGGGAAACATCTACCCTAATGTTAGCATACTTGGATTGAGCACCTAATGTCACTCATACTCCCATCCTAGACAGAGGGACTAGGAATCCTATGGGGATCACGGCAAGAAAGCACAAGAAGAACAAAGGAAGGATCAATCACAAGTAGATAAATGAAACCATGAAAAATGCACAATTAGAATGGTGGGAGGGAGGAAAAGTGTGTGGGGCAGTAGCCGCTACAAGCGCGTCTCAACCTCAACAGTGATGCAAGAATGATGCAAACATGTGGCGAAAACAAGAGATGGAAGCATACGAACATGCAAACGAATGATCGACTCGAACCACATACAAACATGGGAATAATTGAAAGAATGATCACACATCGCAACAACATCATGATTAAACAACCACAAACAGTAGCAAATATCCAAAACAATTCAATTCTATGATGTTTCGAATGGAACTGGTATGCGAACATGCAAGAAAACAGCAAAATATGGAATTCTGGCACAGTGTTAATCGGTTAACACATACGGTTAATCGGTTAACCTGTGTAAAATGTGTGAAAATCTGGAAATTCATAGGTGTTAATCGGTTAACACCAGGCGTTAACCGGTTGACACCCTGAAAACTTTGAAAATTTTGAATATTTGAGTTGGTTAACCGTATACGTTGACCGGTTAACCATATACGTTAACCGGTTAACACTGTACCAGAAGCAGAAAAACAGCAAACATAACCACTTTCCAGCAAATAAGCACTTATCTGATCAACCGGATGATCGCATAATCACTTATTCATGAATATAAACCAGAAAATCATGATTTAAACAGCATGCAAATAGATCAACACAACCAGATCATGGATCAACCAAATCAAATCAATCACAATTCAATCGATTATGAAGATTAACATGGTGAATATGCAAATAAGCTCGAAAATTAAATCGGATCAGAAATCCAACCTACGAATCGGAGAATTGATTCGGTAATTGTTGAATCAACTGTAATTGTGTAGATCTAAGCAAAGAAGTCCGGAATACTTCAAGATCCAAGCTAGTTGATGATGTATGAATGAAGATCCTTCACAATTAAGCCAAATTACTCCAAATAAGCACTTCTACAATCACTTCAAAATCCAGATCTGAACTTGCACAAAAATTGAAGATGAGAATTGATCAAATGATGATGGTAGATGGAGGATTATGCTCAAGAATTTATTAATTCCAATGAAGAATCAATAGTTCCAAGGAAGATGAGCTTTGAATGAAGGTTTTGGCTATGGAGGAAATTGAGAGAATTGATCAACTCTGAATTTGAAATAAAAATTATGAAGGTTAGAATGGATTGCTTTGGAGTAAAATCATTTAAATACTCTCTTGGTATGGGATCCAAAGCAAGGGTTGGAAGTTAGTTTGGAAATTATGGTATGGAATGAGGTTTGGGAATTTGGAGGGAAATGAAATTTAACCAAATTTCAAATAATGTTCTAGATCCTTCCCAAGTGCAAAAATGGGCTTTCAAGTGATCAAAATTGGACACCAAAGCAAATCCACTTGAAAATTCACGTACAAGGCAAATTCTGCTATGGTTAACCGGTTAACCATATACGTTAACCGGTTAACGCTGTTAAAACTTCAATTCTTGGCTGATTTTCAAATGGTTAATCGGTTAACCATATGTGTTAATCGATTAACACAGTCAAAAATTTGAATTTGGTGCCTTTTGGTGGGAAATCTGTCCATTTGCCCTGTTTCAACTGTCTGGAGCTCTATTTAGCTGCTGAACCTCATTTTTGACTGTCGTCACTGTGAAAATACTTGTTATGAGTCTGAATGCTGATTTCTGATATGGAATTAACCTGCAAAATAGAATAAAATTGATCGCTCAATTGCTTGGCAAAATAAATGTCGAAGTTCTGATGCTCTTTGTTCGCTGTTCAATCTCTTGCTCCGAAATGCACCTGAGCCACAGGAACGCCTTGATCCCATGCCTTGAGACCGAATGCTATGCAACACAAAATGCTAAATGCGAAAATGAAACATAAGCCAAGTATAAAACGAGAAGGAAAATTTTGGGGTGCTACAGCTGCCCCTATTCAAACAACTTGGGCCTGAAGGGAGGAAAAGCATCCGCTTTCAACCATTCAAAGTACAAGATGATTGAATACCAAATAACCCGGAAATTTGCACTCCGCAGGAATGTAAAACAACGACTATCAACTAAGAGTCGGGAAACGACGTGCTGGGGATAACAATTCAATACAATCTAAACTTCATCCAAAAGATGCCAACTAAAAGTTGGGAAAACGCATGGAGGATACCAACCAAGAGTCGGAACAAAGACCAACGGATACCAACCAAGAGCTAGGACGAAACCACCACCAAATACCAACCAAGAGTCGGGATAAACTCCGAATACCCACCAAAAGTTGGAACAAACCCTGCTGGGGAACAAAAGAGTAACCAAACATCTTTGTGGGGACCCCACTAGGGAAAGAGTAGACCAAACAGACGACTCTATGGAGAACAAACATCTACCATAGGACTACAATCAAAGAAGCCCATCCAAGAGATGGGATAAGAACCCAAACGCTACCGACCAAAAGTCGGGATTGCCACAACACCAACCGGAACTTCCATGACGAGACGACCTCGCTAGGGAGTCAACATCCATCACAGGCCAACAATCTAACTGCATCATCCAAAAGATGAGATAAGAGTCATTCTCTGGGGATAACACCACCCCTACCAACCAAGAGTCGGAAAACGACAACTCTACTGAGGAGGCATACTGACCAAAAAGTCAGAATCAACAAACAGAGTACCAAAGTTACCAACTAAGAGTTGGAAAATCGTCAACAAATCGACCACACCGAATACGACAACCTCACTTGGGAATCCAAGGCTAGCAACCAAGAGTTGGAAAACGAACCGACATCCACGATTGACCATATCGGAGAAACCATAACCACCAACCAAAAGTTGGAAAATGCCAAATCTCCTCATCAACCAAAAGTTGAGATAACGACTCCGCTGAGGAATAAAGGGAGAACTACCAACCAAGAGTTGAAAACACCAGATCTTCTTATCAACCAAAAGTTGAGATAACGACTCTTCAGGGAAAAAGGAGGACTACCAACCAAAAGTTGGAACGACAATAGACGTCTCAAACCGACCTTACTGGGGAAATAGGGGGATACCAACCAAGAGTTGGGACAACCGCAGGGGAAAACTTCCAACCAAAAGTTGGGAAACAAAGGTATTAACCAACAGTTAGAATCACCATGAAATCCCGGTGATCCAAGGTCAAAACACAAGCTGCTAACCAAGAGTTAGGATTGCTGGGAAAAATCTTCATCGATCAAAAGCTACTAACCAAAAGCCAGGATAGCTGGGGGATGCTACACAAAGCTGACTCCACCACAGAAGACTACTAACCAAAAGTTGAGATAATCATCCCGGATTATCAACCAAGAGTTGAAATAAAAGGCCAGTAACCAAAAGTTAGAACAACGGCTACTAACTAAGAGTTAGAACAACAAGGATTATCAACCAAAAGTTGAAATAAAGACTCCGCTCGGGGAAGCCCTAAGATTACCAACCAACAGTTGGGATCACCAAATACAACCATATGCAGGAGGGTACCTACCAAAAGTTGGAATCCACGACTCCGCTGAGAGCAATAAAGAACAACCACCAAAAGTTGGAATAACATCCAAACGCCACTGAGTCATCAACCAAAAGTTGAAATAAACAACGATGACCAACCAAAAGTCTGAACAACTCCGTTGAGGAAGAACCACAAGTTGGACCAGGGAAGGCAACATTCACAAGCGACTCACCTAGAGAAAGCGAAAACATTTACCCAAACTACTCAGCTGGGAAGAAATCTGATAAAAACCTGATCCAGAAATCCATCCTGACGTGGATAACATGAAAACCCCTTGATTCAAACAATCTCTGCCGAAAAAGATATTCGGTCCCAAAACACCAAACCTGGCTTATGTTTCAGATGCATATGTTTGAAAATGGCGTAATGTTTCATACGAAATGGAAATGCTACGCATTTGGGAGGATGCTAATGCAAACGAACCATCCAGCAAAATAAATGCTAGGGAGAAAAGATACCCACTCCGCGGGCGAGAAAAACTCTGCCTCGGGAAGAGAAATCCACACCGCCGGGGATTAAATCTCCTGGGAACTTGAATAACTCTGCGGGGACACAACCAATTCGATGCTTAAATCACGCCTCTTCTGCTGCGGAAGCCATCTCTGCGGGGGAAAAACAATCGACCACCGAAGATTGACTTTATCCTGCTCAAGAGGCTTGCCCTGAACGGCATTCCTGAAAACCCCATCATGCTCGGGGTGAAAATCCGCTCTGCTTGGGATTACATCAAATATCAACTTGTCTTGCTGAGGAATATCAGATACTCCTACTCTACAGGAAACTTGAATCCGCTGGGGAAAACCCAGACTCTTGTTCTACCACTTACTCTATCGAGAGAATCAGCACTGCACTCTGCTGAGAAAATCCTGAACTAACTCCGTGGGGAAGGTCGTCATCGACGTTGCTTCCACTGGTGTACAAACCATCCCACCGTTGAGGGAAACACCTCTATCCTGATATGCTGAGAACAACTCCACCCTACCGGGGACTCACTTTCTCACGATGATAAAGCTTTGTTCTGTTGGGAAATTACATTTCAAACTCGGTAATCGGACCCTGCCGGAGAGGACGCAGCTCTTCCGGGGGATAAACTGACCCCTTCACTGAAGCGAAATCTATGCTAGGGGAAACAAGCCCATTCTGCCGGAAACACCACACTTAATTCGTCGAGAATACTCGGCTGACAACCACTGCTACTTGTTGCGACTTGAACTGCTGAGGATAAGGGAAACTCAACTGATTATGATAACCCTGTTGACTTGCAACAAAGAAAAACAACAGAAATGCCCTACATGTGAAATGGTTACCTCAGTTACCATCCATGATCCTGCTGATCAAGCAAAGTCAGCGCTTTCGTTTTGCTCTGTACAGCCTTTTGCCTTCACCTGCAATGTTTACCAAAATAATAGACATTTCGCAAACAAAACAGTAAAATGGACAAGAAAAAGAAAGCTCTTTGACTGAAGTGAATACTTTTATTGATGAAGGGCCTACAAATATGCGAATTATAATTCAGATGCAACTCCTAAAAAGAGGTAATTGCTCAAAAACAAGAAAACAATTACAATGAACATGTCGGCAATGTGGAAACAGACAACTACCATGTGTCGATTTGGCTATGACCTGTATGTCTTCGATGTTCCCCATATTTCGTCTTCTGACAAGACTGACTAGACTGATTCCTTTCCTTCGGGATAACTGCTCACAAGCTTACAGATCGAACACGGACCGCGATCATTTGCTTTTTTGAATCCCTAACTTTTGCCTGGATCGCCCTTTCGGGTTTTCAATCCACCGGGATACCCATTTTTGTCAAAGTTGCCTTTTCAGGTTTTCAACTTTGCGGGTTTACATCTTTTATTTTTTATCCCTAATTTTTGCCCAAACCTTTTCTTTTTATGGTTCGCCGGGATGCCCCATTTTTGCCTGGACTTTTCTCTTTTTGTGTCCAGCGGGTCTCTTTTAAGCAAAGTATTTTTTAACCACGTCTGCGTTCACAGGGGACAAAAAATCTTCACCATCCATAGTAGATAGTAATAAGGCTCCGCCAGAGAAAACCTTTCTTACCACATATAGACCTTCATAGTTAGGAGTCCATTTTTCCCTGTGATCTGTCTAAGGAGGAAGGATCCTTTTCAACACCAAATCACCTGTCTGGAAGCACCGAGGACGCACTTTTTGATCAAAGACTTTCTTCATCCTACTCTGGTACAACCGGCCATGCGCGATGGCTGCTAATCTCTTTTCATCAATCAAGCTCAGCTGATTCAACCTGGTTCTCACCCATTCAGCTTCGTCAAGCTTCACATCCAAAAAAATCCTTAAAGAAGGAATCTCAACTTCTAATGGCAGAACTGCTTCCGTACCATACACCAGTGAGAAAGGAGTTGCCCCGGCTGATGTACGCACTGAAGTACGATAACCATGAAGAGCAAAAGGCAACATCTTGTGTCAGTCTTTGTAGGTCACAACCATCTTCTGCACAATCTTCTTGATATTCTTATTAGCTGCCTCAACAACACCATTTATCTTAGGACGATATGGAGAAGAATTGTGATGTTCTATCTTGAAACTCTGACACAGTTCCTTCATCATTTGGTTATTCAAATTTGAACCATTATCAGTAATGATTCTCTCCAGAATACCATAACAACAAATGATGTCCTTCTTTATGAATCGGGTGACCACCTACTTCGTGACATTAGCGAAGGACGCTGCTTCTACCGACTTCGTAAAGTAATCAATTGCGACCAGGATGAAGCGATGCCCATTAGAAGCAGTTGTCTCAATCTTTCCAATCACATCAATTCCCCACATGGAAAAAGGCCAAGGAGATGTCAACACATTCAGAGGAGCTGGTGGCACATGCACCTTATTCGCATAAATCTGGCATTTTTGGCATTTTTGGCGTATTTGAAACAATCGGATTCCATAGTCATCCAATAATACCCAGATCTCAACAATTTTCTAGCCATTGCATGTCCACCGGCATGAGTACCAAAAGAACCCTCGTGGACTTCTTCCATCAACAGGTTTGCTTCAAATTCATCAACAAAATGTAGCAAGACCATGTCGAAATTTCTCGTGTAAAGCACATCGTCTTTGTTCAGATAGAAATTGCCGACTAACCTCCTTAGAGTTTTCTTATCCTTGCTAGATGCCCCAGATGGGTACTCCTGAGTCTTGAGAAAATGCTTGATATCGAAATACCAAGGCTTTCCGTCGGAAGCTTTCTCAACGACAAACACAAAAACAGGTCTATCGAGACGCATGATGGTGATAACAGGAGTTTCATTCTAGAAATTCACTTTATACATAGAAACGAACGTGGCCAAGGCATCCGCCATATAATTCTCAGCCCTCGACATATGATGAAAATCAACTATATCGAAGAAAGGCAGCAGTCTCCTTGCATAATCTCTATAAGGCACCAGGTGGGCCTGACGAGTTTCCCATTCTCCTTTGATCTGGTTAACGACCAGTGTTGAATCACCGTATACATCCAGATTCTTAATCCTCATATCAACGGCCTCTTCTAAACCCATAATGCAAGCTTCATACTCGGCTTTATTATTGGTGCAAGTGAATGTCAATCGGGCGGTGAACGGTATATGAGAACCGTGAGGAGTAGTAATGATCGCGCCAATTCCATTACCATATGAATTAACTGCTCCGTTGAAAACCATTTTCCACTGAGATACTCTCTCAGGACCCTCGCCAGGTAAAGGCTCATCACAGTCTTTCATTCTAAAAAACATGACATCTTCGTCTGGGAAATCAAACTTCATCGGCTGATAATCCTCAATCGGCTGTTCTGCGAGATATTCCGACAAGACACTTCCCTTAATAGCTTTCTGGGAAACATACTGAATATCATACTCTGTTAACACCATTTGCCAACGGGCAATCCTTTCGGAGAGTGTTTGTTTTTCAAAGACATATTTGATTGGATCCATCTTCAAAATCAATAGGGTTGTGTGGTTTAACATGTACTATCTCAACCGCTTTGCGGCCCAAGAGAGTGCACAACATGTTTTTTCCAGCATCGAGTACCTCGACTCACAATCGGTTAATTTCTTACTCAGGTAATAGATGACATGCTCTTTTCTACCTGACTCGTCCTGTTGACCGAGCACACATCCCATTGAATTCTCAAGAATCGTGAGATACATTATCAGTTGTCTCCCTGCAACTAGAGGCATTAATATTGGAGGTTCCTGTAGATACTCTTTTATTCTTTCAAAAGCCTTCTGGCAATTTTCATTCCACATGTTCGTTTGATCTTTTCTTAGCAGTTTAAATATTGGTTCACAAGTGGCTATGAGATGAGATATAAACCTTGCAATGTAGTTTAATCTCCCCAGAAAACCACGAACCTCTTTTTCTGTTCTCGGCTCAGGCATTTCTTGTATAGCTCTTATTTTGGCAGGATCTACCTCAATACTCTTTTCACTGACAATGAAACCCAGTAACTTTCCAGATCTCACCCCGAAGGTGCACTTGTTAGGATTCAGCCTCAACTTGAACTTCCTCAGCCTTTCGAACAATTTCAGAAGATCGACCAGATATCCCTCCTCCGTATGTGACTTTGTTATCATGTCATCAACATAGAATTCCACCTCGTGATGAATCATGTCATGAAACAAAGTGGCCATCGCCCGCTGATAGGTTGCCCCTGTATTTTTCAATCCAAAGGGCATCACCTTATAGCAAAAAGTCCCCCATGGTGTGATGAAAGTAGTTTTCTCCATGTCCTCTGGGGCCATCTTGATTTGGTTATACCCAGAGAAGCCATCCATGAACAAAAATACGGAATACTGTGCAGTGTTATCAACCAACACATCAATATGAGGGAGAGGG
Source organism: Lathyrus sativus (assembly GCA_963859935.3). Classification (NCBI taxonomy): domain Eukaryota; kingdom Viridiplantae; phylum Streptophyta; class Magnoliopsida; order Fabales; family Fabaceae; genus Lathyrus; species Lathyrus sativus. Next base: position 435,577,819 of record OZ012735.1, read on the forward strand.
AAATCGTCTTTCGGGCTTGCTTTATTCAGATCTCGATAATCAACGCACATCCTGACCTTTCCATCCTTTTAAGGTACAGGAACAATATTAGCGACCCACGGAGGGTAATTCGTGACAGCAACAAACCCAGCATTCAACTGCTTCTGAACTTCTTCTTTGATCTTGACTGCCATGTCAGGCCTTGTCCGTCTCAACTTCTGTTTGACTAGCGAGCAATCTTCTCTAAGAGGTAACCGGTGTACCACAATATCTGTATCCAGCCCAGACATGTCTTGGTAAGACTAAGCGAAGATATCTTTATACTCTCGGAGAATTTCAACCAATCTTCTCTTGACACTGTCTTCCAATGAAGCCCCCACATTAACATCTTTCTTGTCATCCTCGATACTCAGATTAATAATCTCAATATCCTCCTGATGAGGTACAATAACCCTTTCTTCCTGCTTGAGAAGCCTGGCTAACTCTTCGGGCAATTCACAGTCTTTGTTAGTCTTATCTTCAGCTTTATAAATGGGATTATCAATGTTATACGAAGTCATAGCTGAACCTGAATCAATGGCATCTGATAGAAAAGACTTGCATGAGGATGTTATATTTATTATGCGATGTAACAAACAAAACACATTGCCATTTTTCTGTTAAGTGTAAATGCAAAACAAAAACAGGGATCACATTATTTGAATGTGAAACGTCTTTTATTAATGATAAACTGTAAATAACAAGAAGGCCCCACGAATCGGTCACTACGTCTTGGGCAGAACACAGGACTGAACATATTCAAAACATATGAACATTACTCTGCAGCAGTAACATGAATGATTTCTTTGGTAGTCTAGTTGCACAACTTCTGGCCGGGAGTACATGGACGAATCCACGCATCCATGTCGAAGTCAATGTCACCTTCATCATCTTCAACAGCATTGATCCGATCAAAAATCACACCACTGCTGGTGAACTAAACTGGCCCCCTGTATCTTGGAATCTGAGAAGAACCGGATGGTTTGTATCCCAGGCCAAGCTTGTCTTGCTTGACAGGAACATCGAGAACTTGACCCCACTTCTGAGACGAGTCGGATTCTATGATAGCACGGGCTTCCTTGAGTGACGACATCGAAACCTCTGGACCCTTGGCTGCTACAGGAGACTTCCCTTGAATCTGAACCGCTTCAAAGGCCTGGCAGAGCATTTTGTGGATCTTACCCTCCACATCTACATGCTTGAAATATGACAAATGGCTAACCATAATGTCTTCTTCACCGTACACAGTAACTATACTCCCTCCCGCCATGTATTTCAGCGTTTGATGCAACATTGACGTAACTGCCCCAACAACATGTATCCAAGGTCGGCCGAGCAAACAGCTGTATGGTGGATGGATATCCATAATATAGAAGGTTGCATCAAAGACCTCTGGCCCTATCTGAATAGGCAGCGTGATTTCTCCAACTACTGATCTCTTTGATCCATCAAAAGCCCTAACCACCAGATCATTGGGCGTACACAACAAACCCTGAATGTCCAACTTCATCAATGCCTTCTTCGGAAGCACATTGAGGGATGACCCCGTATCAACCAAAACATGTGATATCAGAGATCCTCTACACTCCAACGATATGTGCAGAGCACGATTATGATTTCTCCTAGTAGGCTTCAGATCTAAATCAGTAAAGCCGAGACCATTACCGACATTCACGTGAGCGACTACCCCCTCCAACTGATTGACAGAAATCTCCTGGGGTACATACGCTGCATTTAAAACTTTCAACAGAGCATTACGACGCGCCTCCGAACTCATCAACAATGACAAGATAAAAAATTTTGACGAAGTTTGATTCAAGTGATCCACAATCTTGTAGTCACTCTTCCGAATTAATCTCATAATTCCTCCGTATCCTTTGAAAGATCACCACTAACAACCTGGGGTTGAGCATTCTCTTCAATCACCGCTTTATGCTTACCCCTGTCATTCTTATCAGCAACAACCTCTGGTGGAGAGAAAACCCTACCACTTCTGGTAATACCTCCGACACCGACTATGTTCTCAACCGATGAACTTCCGCTTTGCGATTCTATCCATTCTTGTTTATGCCCGTTACAAAATACTTCTCCTCCATAGTTCCATGGGATAACTCTAGTGCTCTCGTACGCATGGGCCTTAGTATAGTAATGGTCACCGGAGCTGGCCTGGCCGGCGCTGAAATATTGATAGTCTGGTATGGAATAGAAATAGTGGCAACTTCGTCATTACTCACCTCTTTCATAACGTCTTCTTTCACAACTTTGTCAAACTGCAGACAACCTTCGTCAATCATCCTCTGAATACCCCTCTTCAAAAGATCACAACCCTCAGGTTGCGCTTCACATTCTGAGTATTTAGCAGAACAACCAGGAAATACACCCTTCTTCAACAAACAAGCTTGCACAAAACCTAGCGGAGTTTCTAAATCTTCAACATCAGTTATCAGATTCAACTTTTCACCTTCAATAACGGTGTTGGCTGCCACCCCACCATGATTCGGCATCGGGTTCTGAGTAATATTGGGCCCCTCATTGGTGAAATTAATAGCTTTAGAATCAATCAAATCCTAGACCTTATGCTTAAAAGCTTTACAATGGTCAATGTCGTGCCCTGGGGCGCCTGAGTGAAAATCACAATGAGCGTTTGCATCGTAGCCAGGAGGCAGTATACCTGTGAGAGGAGCCAAGGTCCTCTTCTGCACCAATTGTTACTGCAACATCTGTTGTAACAACTGAGAATAGGGTATCAGAGGATTTGTAAACTGCCTATCAGGCATCCGACGCCTAGCAGGATAAGGACGCTGAGCGTTGCCTTGTTGCGGAGCTGCGGCAGGGATATTCACAGTAGCTACCTGATGATGCTGAGAGACTGAGCTCTCCCCTTACCTTTGTGCGAAATAGCATTTGCATCCCCCTCCCTTCTCTTGGGTTTGCAGAATACGACTTCTTAGTTCCTCCCGAAGAGGATCCACCACCATTGGAAATCTTACCAGATTTGATCCCACTTTCAATTCGTTCACCAGCAATCACCAAATCAGAGAAACCTGCAGACATGTAGCCTATCATCTTCTCAAAATACACACCCGGTAACAAAGCCATGAACAAGTCTATCAACTCCCTTTCAACCAAAGGAGGTTGTACCCTTGCATCCAGATCTCGCCACCTCTGGGCGTACTCGTTAAAGCTCTCAGAACTCTTCTGCGACAGACTCTGCAATTGTATCCGATTGGGTGCCAGATCACTATTATATTGGTAGTGACGCACAAAAGCCTCAGCCAAATCTTTCCAGCTACGAATATGGGTCCTCTCAAGCCCCATATATCATTCCAATGAGGTTCCAGCCAGGCTATCATGGAAGAAATGCATCAACAACTTCTCATCACTGGAATAGGCAGACATTTTCCTGAAGTAGGCCCGGATGTGTACTCTGGGGCAAGTCATCCCTTTGTACTTATCGAAATCGGGGACTTTAAACTTGGGGGGAATCCTGACCCCAGGAACCAAACCAAGATCAGACATATCCAAGCCTAAAGAATTCTGATTCTCCAATGACCTCATTTTCTCCTCAATCAGTTTGAAACGTCAGTCGGCTTCAGTTGGCAAACCACCATCTAGATCTTTCACAGAAAATATATTATCTTGATTATCCTCCCAATGAGGACCAGCAACCCCGTGCACAATGCACACACTGCCATTGCCCGTGATATTACCATTCTCACCAGCAACTCCTCCACCCGGAGGTGCAACAACAATAGGAATACCTTGAGGAATAGACCCGCCAACCGGAGGATGAACAACACCATCCCCTCCGTGCAAAACACCATCTTCATCAACCTGTGCTATCAACGGCTAAACGAGAGTTCTCAACTGCTCCTGTCCACTGGCGACAGTCTGAAACAGTTCCATAAATTGGGTCATACGAGCCCTAACCTCCTGCAATTCCTCCTGTACCTGATCCATCACCTTCTGCTGATTCCCTCGAGTAGAGTATCTGTGGAAGCTGAATTCCTCAATCCTGAACTAAAGAAAACCAAGCAGAGATAAGAACACAAGGACGCCAAGAACAACCTGCAATGCAAATGAGGATACAGGATGCAAAATGCAAACATGCCTATGTATGCACAGGGAGATCTTTCCCCTTGATTCCGATTTTGATAAACAAGAACAGCAGAGATGGATAAGAACACCACAATAAAACTCCTCATATATCAAGTAAAGCTGAAACAATACAACCAAATGAGAAATATCCGCATACAAAGAAGCATTGATCTCATCCAACATCTCTGGTGATGATCAAGATACAAAATCAAATGAAACTACAAAAGACAAAACTCCTAGTAGCCATGATCTCTACGCCACTCCTGGGACTCCTCAAGCATCTCCTTCGTATCTGGATGGTCTGGCCTCTCCATCAACTCTCGGATAAGGACATCACTCTTGTGTATTACATCCCGGAGATGATAACAATGATCCTCCCAAGCATCTTCGCCAAAGGCATCTTCGAGCCTGGGTTTCTTCACCTCTGCACGGATCTTGAACTCTTCAAGTGCTGATAAAGTCTCTTGGCATTTCTGATCGATGATAATCCTACGGAACGTTTCTAGCAATAGCTCTCTTTCCTTAGCCTTGAATTGCGCTTTCAGCTTATCAACCTGGACACAAAGCTGATCTTCTCTACTCTTGTTGGCGGTCACAATAGCATTCCACTGTGCATTGAATTTGGATATCTTCAGATAGGCTCTATCTAAATCCTCCTTCTTAATCTTCAGAACATCACAAGTGCTTTTCATATCAAGACCGACTTGCTTACATGCTTGTACCTGATCCGCAAGCTCTTCCTTCAACTTGGTCAACAATTTTGCATTTGTCTTGGCCAAATACAAAGCTTCACCTTTATCATGCTTTAGCTGACTAATCTCCTGCTTCAACTCTTCATTCTCTTTGCACAGCTCTTCCTTCTCTGCCCAAAGCTTAGTATACCTCGAGATATCAACAGTTGTAGGCAGCTCGATGACTAAAGGATACAATGGTACTTCAATAGGAAACGGCAACAAAGCCTCTTCAACTCTCTTCTGAATCCTATCCGAGTATGAATCATAGGCTCTACAATCTCCTTTGACCAAAGAAAGCTTTCCCTTCTTGTGAATCTTACCCCAAGCGTCCACAAATTGGGCCGAGATACACGGATCAGCTACACCTGTGAAGTATAGAGATTCCTGCAATTCCTCTTCTTTCGGAGGTCCTTTCAAAGCATAACCGAACTGTCTTACGACAAGAGAAGGATTATAATTGATACCGCCTTTCCTCCCCATCAAAGGCACATTAGGAAAGCTATCACAACTGAAAATAAGCTCACGACCCAACATGTCTCGATTGAACCAGACAATATTCTTCTCCGTTAAACCTATAAGGCTCTTCGACCATTCAGATGAGTTCGCAGAAGTCACAAAAGCTCCTGAGCGAGGAAGGTGATCAACAAACCACTTATGCAACAACAGCGCGCAACAAGAAACCATCTTTCCTCTTCTTTTCTCGTTCTTGTAATGCACTGCATGACACAAGTCTCCTAGAAGAGTAGGCACAGGATTCTTGGAAGCAAAGACATGAAAAGCATCAAAATCCACAAAGTCAGGTACATTGGGAAACAACACAATGCCGTAAACACACAGAGCCAATATAGCACTGAAAACTACCCAACAACCTTTGTCAGCATACTCTCGGGCTTTGTCGACCAGGAAGGGGAAAGCAAATCCGGAAACTCCGTTTCTACTGATAACATGACCCACCAAATTAGAGGCGCTTAAATAAAGAGCGACAGACAACTCCTCAAGATTAGGTTCTTCCTCGGAACCGAAGAAAGACACTTTGTTCCGATTCGGAACACCCAAGATGTAAGCAAATTCTTCCAAAGTAGGAACCAACACATAGTCCGGAAATGTGAAGTATCTCAGTGGAGGATCGTAAAACTGCATTAAGGTATGAATAGCTCCATGCTAAAAAGTCATAAGCTTATGGACAAACTTCAGAATTCCACCATACTGTTCTCTAAAAGCTGCAAGAACACCAGGCTCAGCCAAGGAAATCAAACCAAATAAAGGTCCCAACTCAAGTGCAGGAAACTTATACACAACAATCCTCTTTCTGCTAAGCTTATAGACGAGAACCTGTAACACACATAAACATGCAATGTTAAATGCAAAATGATATGCAAATGCACACATGGGATCAAAGTATCCAATGCTCAAATGCGCTGTTGTGCCGTTGTCTGAATTCAACCAGAGATTCGTTCTAATCAGAATACTGAGATAACACACTGGATAGAACAATCAGGATCAAAATTATGCATCCACAAGAAAAGATGGGTTGGTTGAAGGCCAGGTTTCCTGTAAAACCCATCCCTCTCACATGTGGGTTCTAGTCTTGAAAGGTACGGCATCCTATGCGGGTGGTCAGCGTAACAGACTTTCGAAAAATGATGATATGTTCACCGTTTCCGGTTTGGAATCATAGTCTAACGAAGCGGCCTCACTTAGCTTACTTCCCAAATGAACAGTCTCTAGAGTCGACGGTCTCTCTAAGTCAATATTCCATCAACTGCACCAGACACGCAGGATAGAATATTTCCAAAGAAAAACCTCGTCTGAATGTGAATTTCACGCGAGCTATTGCGCAGCCAGACGCCACACAAGCTCCCGCTATTCTCCACTCTAATCCTATGTGTATACTCAAGCCCAGGTTCAACTTATCTCTCAATAGAACAACCCCAACCCATAGCACAACAGCAACAGAAATGCAATGTAATAATATACAACAGACAAAGTACATAAAGCAAAAACTGTACAAAGGTAAACACCCAAAGACGCAAACAGACAAGCGCTAGGAGTGACTCTCATAGGGAACCAGAGACTCGGGTTTGATCCCCAGCAGAGTCGCCAACTGTTGCAACTGCAAAAAACACCTGACAAAAACAGAAGAGTCGCCACCTTTCGTTATTTATCCCAAAGAGAGGGAAAGGACTCGATCGGAAAAACCTGACGAAAAGGGAGAAGACGAGGTCATCGCAACCAAATCCTGGGTTCGGGAGTCAGTTACGCAAGGGGAAGATATTAGCACCCCTCACGTTCGTCGTACTCGACGGGATCCATGCTTGTTGTCTATCTAATGGTGTGTTTAAATTATCTATGCTATAGGATTGCGGGACAAAAAGAAAAGAAGCTAGAGACTCGACAGAGCATCGCGTCTATGTGCCTACATACTTTCATCTGGTATGAAAGATCAGAGTCAACGTAGTTTGGCTAACTACGGAACAAGGGGGGAGGTTGCTCACCAAGACATCGCGTCTTGTGCCTACGTACTTTCATCTGGTATGAAAGATCAGAGCACACGTAGTTCGGGCGTACACGAAACCACATGTTGATTAAGCGTTTTAATTGAGTAGAGTTAAACAATAATTCCAGCAGTTAGGGACGAAGCCTGTTTGCGGTAGAATTAAAGCTTAACAAAACTCACTTTTCTGAAAAAAAAGTTCCCTATTAATCCCGAAGTAAAAAGGTTTGAATTTGTTTTGTATTTTTTAGTGAAGTGAATTAATTCGGTTTGTGATTCACGTTGCACTAAAGACTATGACATGGAGGCGAATGTGTCGTATATCGCCCCCAAACGGGATAGATACTAAACATTCTAGATAAGCAAGAGGAGACCCCTCACTCATCATTCCCCATGTAGCTTAAGGCTCGTAGCACACAACGTTTATCGCCTTTATTGAATGAGTTATCGTGATTTTGAGATGAGAAGAGAGACGCACGGAAGGTCTAAGGGAAACTCGGCCCTAACGTTGTCATGCAAAGTACTCCTAAAGTTTGGATAAGAAGGGGAAACATCTACCCTAATGTTAACATACTTGGATTGAGCACCTAATGTCTCTCCTCCCATCCTAGACGGAGGGACTAGGAATCCTATGGGGATCATGGCAAGAAAGCACAAGAAGAACAAAGGAAGGATCAATCACAAGTAGATAAATGAAAACATGAAAAATGCACAATTAGAATGGTGGGAGGGAGGAAAAGTGTGTGGGGCAGCAGCCGCCACAAGCGCGTCCCGACCTCAACAGCGATGCAAGAATGATGCAAACATGTGGAGAAAACAAGAGATGAAAGTATACGAACATGTAAATGAATGATCGACTCGAACCACACACAAACATGAAAATAATTGAAAGAATGATCACACATGGCAACAACATCATGATTAAACAACCACAAACAGTAGAAAATATCCAAAACAATTCAATTCTAATGCGTCACACTGATCTATGATGATTCAAATCGAACTGGTATACGAACATGCAAGAAAACAGCAAAATATGGCATTCTGGCACAGTGTTAATCGGTTAACACATACGGTTAATCGGTTAACTTGTGTAAAATGTGTGAAAATCTGGAAATTCATAGGTGTTAATCGGTTAACACCAGGCGTTAACCGGTTGACACCCTGAAAACTTTGAAAAATTTGAATATTTGAGTTGGTTAACCAGTTAACCGTATACGTTAACCGGTTAACACTGTACCAGAAGCAGAAAAACAGCAAACAGAACCACTTTCCAGCAAATAAGCACTTATCCGATCAACCGGATAATCGCATAATACCTAATTCACGAATATAAACCAGAAAATCATGATTTAAACAGTATGCAAACAGATCAACACAACCAGATCATGGATCAACCAAATCAAATCAATCATAATTCAATCGAATATGAAGATTAACATGGTGAATATGCAAATAAGCTCGAAAATTAAATCGGATCAGAAATCCAACCTACGAATCGGAGAATTGATTCGGTAATTGATGAATCAAATGTAATTGTGTAGATCTAAGCAAAGAAGTCCGGAATACTTAAAGCTCCAAGCTAGTTGATGATGTATGAATGAAGATCCTTCACAATTAAGCCAAATTACTCCAAATAAGCACTTCTACAATCACTTCAAAATCCAGATCTGAACTTGCACGAAAATTGAAGATGAGAATTGATCAAATGATGATGGTAGATGGAGGATTATGCTCATGAATCTATTGATTCCAATGAAGCTCGATTGCTGGGCAAAATAAATGTCGAAGCTCTGATGCTCTCTGTTTGTTGTTCAATCTCTTGCTCCAAAATGCACCTAAGCCACAGGAACGTCTTGATCCAATGCCTCGAGACCGAATGTTATGCAATGCAAAATGATAAATGCGAAAATGAAACATAATCCAAGTATAAAACGAGAAGGAAACTTTTGGGGTGCTAAAATATATTCCTATGAACTTCAGGTTCGATGCTTGTTTATTTAACAGATGCCTGACGGTGAAGTCAGATATTCCTCTCAACTTCGTGTTGTACCGGCCTTCGGGTTCGATGCCTGTTTGTTTAACTAATGCCTGATGGCGGGGTCACATGTTCCTCTCAACTTCAAGTTGAGCCGGCGTTCGGGTTCGATGCTTGTTTGTTTAATAGATGCTTAACGGCGAGGTCAGATGTTATTCTCAACTAAGGGTTGAGACGCCCATCAGGTTCGATGCCTGTTTGTTTAACAGATGCCTGACAGCGATGTCAGATGTACTTCTCAACTTCGGGTTGAGCCGGCCTTCAGGTTCGATGCTTGTTTGTTTAACAGATCCTTGACGGTGAGGTCAAATATTCCTATGAACTTCGTGTTGAGCCGACCTTTGGGTTCAATGCCTATTTGTTTAACTGATGCCTGACGGCGAGGTCAGATGTTCTTCTCAACTTCGGGTTGAGCTGGTCTTCGGGTTTGATGCATGTTTGTTTAATAGATGCCTGGCAGCAAGGTCAGATGTTCTTCTCAACTTCGGGTTGGGCCGCCCTTCGGGTCCGATGCCTGTTGTTTAACAGATGCCTGACGGTGAGGTCAAATGTTCCTCTCTCAACTTCGTGTTGAGCCGGCCTTCGGGTTCGATGCCTGTTTATTTAACCGAGGCCTGACGGCAAGGTCTAATGTTCTTATCAACTTCGGGTTCGATGCTTGTTTGTTTAACAGATCACTGACGGCAAGGTCAGATATTCCGATGAACTTCATGTTGAGCCGGCCTTCGGGTTCGATGCTTGTTTGTGTAACAAATTCCTGACGGTGAGGTCAGATGTTCCTCTCAACTTAGTGTTGTGCCGGCCTTCGGATTCGATGCCTATTTGTTTAACTAATGCTTGACGACATGGTCAGATGTGTCTCTCAACTTCAAGTTGAGCCGGTATTCGGGTTCAATGCCTGTTTATTTAACAGATGCCTGACAACGAGGTCAGATGTTCTTCTCAACTTCAGGTTGAACCACCTTCGGTTTCGATGCCTGTTTGGTTAACAGATGCGTGACGGCGAGGTCAAATGTTCCTCTCAACTTGGTGTTGAACCGGCCTTCGGGTTCGATGCATGTTTGTTTAATAGATGCCTGACGACAAGGTCTAATGTTCTTATCAACTTCTGGTTGAGCCGCCCTTCGGGGTCGATGCCTGCTTGTTTAACAGATGCCTCACGGCGAGGTCAGATGTTCCTCTCAACTTCGTGTTGAGTCAGCCTTCGTGCTCAATGCCTGTTTGTTTAACAGATACTTGACGGCGAGGTCAGATGTTCTTCTCAACTTCAGGTTGAGCCGGCCTTTAAGTTCGACGCCTGTTTGTTTAACAGATGCCTGACAGCGAGGTCAGATGTTCTTCTCTACTTCGGGTTGAGCCGGCCTTCGGGTTTGATGCCTGTTTGTTTAACAAATACCTGACGGCGAGGTCAGATGTTCTTCTCAACTTCCGGTTGAGCCGCTTTCGATTTTGATGCCTGTTTATTTAACAGATGCCTGACGGCGAGGTCAAATTTTCCTCTCAACTTGGTGTTGAGCCGGCCTTTGGGTTCGATGACTACTTGTTTAAGAGATGCCTCACGGCGAGGTCAGATGTTCCTCTCAACTTCGTGTTGATCTGGCCTTCGGGTTCAATGTCTGTTTGTTTAACAGATACCTGACGGCGAGGTTTAATGTTTTTATTAACTTCTGGTTGAGCCGCCCTTCGGGTTCGATGACTACTTGTTTAAGAGATGCCTCACGGCGAGGTCAGATGTTCCTCTCAACTTCGTGTTGATCCGGCCTTCGGGTTCAATTTCTGTTTGTTTAACAGATACCTGACGGCGAGGTCAGATGTTCTTCTCAACTTCAGGTTGAGCCGGCCTTCGGGTTTGATGCCTGTTTGTTTAACAGATGCCTGACAGCGAGGTCAAATGTTCTTATCAACTTCGGGTTGAGTCGGCCTTCGGGTTCGATGCCTGTTTGTTTAACAGATACCTGACGGTGAGGTTAGATGTTCTTCTCAACTTCCGGTTGAGTTGCCTTCGATTTCGATGCCTGTTTGTTTAACAGATGCCTGACGGCGAAGTCAAATGTTCCTCTCAACTTGGTGTTGAGTCGGCCTTCCGGTTCGATGCTTGTTTGTTTTATAGATGCCAGACGGCAAGGTCTAATGTTCTTATTAACTTCTGGTTGAGTCGCCCTTCGGGTTCGATGTCTACTTGTTTAACAGATGCCTCACGGCGAGGTCAGATGTTCCTCTCAACTTCGTGTTGATCCGGCCTTCGGGTTTAAAGTCTGTTTGTTTAACGGATACCTGACGGCGATGTCATATGTTCTTCTCAACTTCAGGTTGAGCCGGCCTTCGGGTTCGATGCCTGTTTGTTTAACAGATGCCTGACATCGAGGTCAGATATTCTTCTCAACTTCGGGTTGAGCCGGCCTTCGGGTTCGATGCATGTTTGTTTAACAGATACCTGACGGCGAGGTCAGATGTTCTTCACAACTTCCAGTTGAGCCGCCTTCGGTTTCGATGCATGTTTTTTTAACAGATGCCTGACAGCGAGGTCAAATGTTCCTCTCAACTTGGTGTTGAGCCGGCCTTCGTGTTCTGATCACGACTTTCTATGTCTAACTGAACTAACTGCAAGTGCACAGTCTATTGCGTAGTAATAAAAGATATCTATGCCATAGGGACTCGTAATCAAGCTACTATTTTCGGGTGTTACTGTGTTTAGCTAGGTTGGTATGGTTTTAGGGGAATAAAAGCAAAATAAGTGTGTAAACTATAGGGGAACTAAAAACGTTACTTAAGGTGTAAATGCTTGAATCGGTATGCAATATGTTGTTTCTTCAAGGATTCGACAAGTTACCGGTGTTTCGGGTGTTTTCAAAAATAGTTAAGAAGAAAATGACAATTTAAAGACCTTTGTCTCATGATGGTTGTCGACACTATTCTCAACTCTAAGGCGAAACGTATGCAGTCGCTATCCCGTTCGTGGTTAAAATTACTTTTTGAAAACCAATAAACTCTAATCCTTTTTAAAGCGTTGTCGCTGTTTTTAAAACGAATGCTTAGTTTTTACTATCTGGACCTAACCTCAGCTGTCGCTTGCTGGTTCGTACCTTTATGAATTTCCCACTGTCGTGGCAAAACTGCTTTTAAATGAGTTCTCGCTGTCGCAACGAACATTTATTTTAGAAAAATCTATTTAAAAACTAAAGCCATAAATAAGTTTGAAAAGGAAAGTATACACCGGTTAATTATCGAATCCCATCTGACTACTTATTACATACCGATTACTTAAATTTAGCCGGACATGGAATATAAACTAAGAACACGTAAACAATGGCAAAAAATGTAAATATGCATTATAATCGGAAATAGAGTTCAATTAACGATTAAAATGAGAACCTGTAAATAATTCGATTGGCTTTTGGGAAATCCTCCAAAATGTCGGCAGGATTTAGTCTTTGTGCCAATTACTCATACAGAATAGAATTCGGAAAGTAAAACAACAATTGCAAGGAAAGAAAGAAAAAGGAAACAATAAACAATAAGAAATTCTGAAACTCAAAAATTGCTCTGAAAGTAAATTGGCAGCACTTCGTGTCTTTAATGCAGCTCCCCTTTTCTAGTACCAACTCCCTCCTTTTATAGATGGAATTTCCAACGGTTAATTGCCTCAGGAAGTGGGATTGATCTCAGAAAATGTAGGAGTTAGTGGTCCACTCCTTTTGGTATTTGAAAGCACTCACAACACATGCAGCATTTTTGCACTTTTTAAAGCATGACGGTCATAACACGTATGACGGTCGTCATGGGCTTGTGACGGTCGTCACATCAGCAAAATTCGTATTTGTTGTTTTTGGCCTGTTTTTCATCTGGTTTTCATCTGTAATTGCTTGTTTTCTTCATCTTGCTCCATTTGAGCATGAACTTTGAATACCTGCAAAATACTGGACAAATAATGTGGAAATACCCGAAATCAGAGTGAAACCAGTCACTGATTAGTAAAAATGTATGTCATTATATATATACGATTTCGTGTTATCAAACTCCCCTAAACATGAATCTTTGCTTGTCCTCAAGTAAAGGTAGGAAAAATTTAAAATTTGGCAAGCACGCGACATGCTCTTCCTTCGATAAGATTTCTTAGACGTCAAGTTAGTAAAGTCGGGGGTCCAATGGAAACAAAACATATACGGCAATGACACTGGATTGTAAGTCTTCGAAGGCCTCTCTTTTATGCAAGCCAGTCCCTCTCATGTTACTGCAGCTCGGCTTCAAGCTTCTCACAATAAATTTTACACAGTTTTGTTCTGGCGCAATCACATTAAGCCCGTTGTCCATACACGTTCATGGAAAGCAAACATGTTGGTGACTATGATCTCTTTGCTAGTTTGATTTTTCTTCGCACATATGCTCATTCTGCTATAAATCTGCAAGAGTTTCGTACCGTTGGGCTAAATGCTCGGGCGAGGAGCACCTAACTTAGAAGGAACATGTCTCTATATTTAGGCTATATGGCTTTTCTTTTTTTCATGATTATTCATTTCATACTAGAGATCACACACTTATTTGCATTGGTTTCTTACTTAGAAGTGTTTTAGGATGGTGCTGACTGCTCGTATAAACTACTGGGGGCTCCGTTTGAGTCGAAACTTGAGGCTTTGGTAAGAGTAAGTAGTGAGACTGACTCGCACAAGCCAGAGGTCTAAGGTGTCAGGGCGGTAGTGGCTTTGTTAGAATTTTCTTCTCGGGAATTCCACACTTGGTAAAGCTTAGGCGTGTCACGTGATGCTTTGGAGAGGATAAAAGTTTCTTTGTATAAGTCGTATAAAGCGCGGGGAGTTCACGTAATGGATATATATATAAATGAGCTTTATTTGCCAAAATTAACAATACTTTAAATTGAAAATTTGAAAGAAAGGTACCATCGGAATAGGAAATAACACGGAAAAGGGAAATAACGGTCCGCTCCCACACTATCTCAATCAGTGTCCTCACTGATTTGAAAGAATGTGGAAGGGAAAAATACAAAGGAAAGAAAAAACAACATACAAGAAATGAAAAATACTACTAGTCCCTTCCTCTTCCTCTATCACTACCTTTACCTCTGGCTCTGCCGTCGTGTGCCTCAAGGTTCAAAGCTCCGGTGTGGAAGATGTACTCGCGGAGGCCGTCGACTCGCACAGTGAGGTTGGCCATGTCATTGACCAGGCCAGATTGGACGTCCTGGATCTGCTGCATAGATGTCCTCATGTGACTGGTTTGTTCTCTCTGCCAAGCTTCGAACTGTTCAGCCCGTCGATTTTGTTGTTCCATCAGAAACATCATCTGATTCTGCTGTTTGATGCAGCGGAGGAGAGAAGCGGTTGTGTCATCGGTTTCAGGACGGCGGCGGAGGCGCGAGGAAGGACCTTCGGTAGGAGGTGGCTGTGATGACTTAGTCTGGTCAGCTCTATCCAACTCGTCTTGAACTTCATCCCTGGCCCCTTGGGCATTTTCCTGAGTTGGGGCAGCAGGAGCATTCAGATCGAAGAGCCAGTTGGCTCCGTCCTGCGGATGCATTCAGGTGCGAGAGGGCATGATAATGCTCTGGATAGTGCAGCCTCGCACTACCGGATGATATTTCCCATCTGCGCGGAATCTGATTAGGTGAGAGGCACAACAATGGTCGGTGTCTAGGAAGACAGTGGGCATCTGGCGAAGGATCTGGAGGTGGTCGCCAAGACCGAGGCCTAAGGCGATAGATGTGATGATGCCACCAAAATAGAATGGTTTTGAGCCGCGGTTGCAGTTGGCTTGAATGTGAGCCAAGAGGAATGGGGCGGCATTAACGGGTTCCGAAGCAAACACGCAACAGAGAAAGAATAGCTCCTTCGAGTTGACTTTGTGGTTACTGTCACGAGCGAAGATGGTGTTTCTCAACACGCGATGAAAGTAGCGGATTGTTGGGTTGTGGATGTGAGTGGCATTCAGAGTCTCCCAACTATCAGTAGTGGTGCCGGTCAGTTGGTTCCACAGAGTGAAAGCTTCATGGTAGAACTGATCGGCGGGGCGGCGATGAGCATCGTCGCCGTGAGAAAATTGCAGCATGACGGCGATGCGGTCCTGGGGGACTAGATATTCGGTGCCGAACAAGCGGAAGCAAGCGGCGCCGGTGAGCTAGTTGGTATCGCCGGGTGAAGTCACATACGCGAAGGAACTGAGAAACTCTAGTGTGAGTTGCTCGTAGGTGGGTTGAGGGTTGGTGCAGAGATGCCAAATGTCGGCCCTCTGTAGCATCCAAGTTACACCATCCAGAATACCCAGTTCTGTCAAAGAATCTAGGTGAGCATAGCCGTTCGGTTGAAGCGACTGTTGATGGAAAGCTATGTAGTTGGTCCTCTGCCTTTCTCCAGCCTCGCCTTCTCAGAAAAGGATATTGCTCAAGTTGGGGTTTTCACGATTTTGTCTAGCCATTTTTTTCGTGAGAGAGGTTCAGAGATGGAAAATAGATAGTTTCTGCGGATGAAGAAGTATGGGAATGCAGAGGTCAATATAAAATAGTGAAATGGAAGTTGAAATGGTGGAGGATTAATGGGGAACTCGGAAGGTTGTAGTGGAGTTTAAATGTGTGAAAGTGGGAAATTGGGAGAGTGGAGGTGGAAAGGTTCGTAACCCCTGTTTTGACAGAATTGGGGTTTTGTTCGCGTGACGACCGTCAGGGGTGTGTGATGGTCATAATACGCGTGACGACCGTCAGGGGTGTGTGACAACCGTCACACCAGCAAATTCTACAGAATTGCAGAAGTTTGCTTAGGGGGCGTTTTCCACAGTGATTTTTATTCTAATGCAGTATGAGAGAGTAGTTACAAAATAGAATATAACAGGAAACAAAATTAAGTGAAATACCAGAATGAAATTAAAATAACATTGAATCTAAAAACGAGTTTAATGTAATACAATATCCAAAAAGAAACAATTGCAAAATTAAATAATGGGAAACAACGTGAAATGCAGTAAACTAGACTTAAAAAGAAAACTAAAACATCACTCCTTTGGTTTCTTCAAGTTGTTGATCCGCTGAATAACGTCATCAAATTGGTCGCTAACTACGTCCATCTAAGTAATGAAATCCATGTGAAGTTGCGTTAATTCATCTTTTATAGTGGTTAGTTCCAGCTTGAAATCGTCCATAGTTCTCAGAATAGTGTCCAACTTGTCTGTGTCTTGTTCAGGAGTGGGGTCAGGAAAGTTATAGTAATTAGGAGAGGTCTCAGGATCTGTCTCCACTTCAGACTCATAATCTTTGTAGTACATATAGTCATGTGCTTCTGATATGTGATCACTATCGTACATGTAAACCTGGGGTGTGGAGTGAGGTGATGGAGGTCCCATAGGCTCGTCCAATTCATAAATCCAATTGTTTCTGTTGTGGATACTCGTTAGCTCGTGGTTGGGCAATGTGAAAAGGTGGACAGGTTGATCAGCTATGAGGTATTCGTAGGCTCCTGGTCCTAAGGTACCTAAGATACGTCTGTTGAAGCAGAATTGGATGTCCATTGGTCTGAGGTTGCCGAAACGAATGGCTCTGTTCAGGTGGTACCTCAGGCCAATTTCGTGGGTAATCATGGTGACTAAGCCTCCTATTAAAATGGGTGAATGAGGTTCCTGATTAAGGCGTATGAATGCCCTCATTATAAAAGGGACAACATTGACAGGGCGGCCTTGTGAAGCACAGAAAAGGATGAACAACTCTTCCTTTGAGACTGTTGTAATGTTTTCCTCCTTCCCAAAGAGGGTATGGGCTAAAATCCTATGAAAGTAACGGAGTGCTGGATTATGTATCTCGTTATTATGCATGTCATTAGATTCAGGGTGATAGTTACCTGTGATGGTACCCCAGAATTGTTCTAACTCGAGATCAAAATCCTCTTCAGTGTTGGTAAACACAAAAGGTCCGCTAGGGAAGCCTAGGATGTTAGCTAACGACGTACGGTTGTGGGTGTGGTCCATTCCAAACATTCTAAAGGTTATCAGCTCTTTGTTGGATCCATAGCCATGTTTGGGTAAGTAGCTTAAGGAGCTAAGGAATTCGAACGTGAGTTCGCGGTAGGTAGTAACTCGGGTCTTTAGAGCAGTTTGCTCCCAGCCTAATTGGTTAAATAGATACTGAATGATATCCTGGATTCCTAGCATATCCATGGTGGATTTATCGTAGTACAGAGTCGAAGCAAAGCTTCTCTGAGTCAGTGCCTCAAATCTGGCCTTGTGAGCTAGTCCTCTAAATACAACGGTCGTAACGTCGATGTCAGCCATACTCGGAGGTTAGTCAGATAAAAATGGGAGAAAAGTAGAACGACTTTAAAATCCTAGAAAAGTTGAAATCACATTTACTCAGATTATATTTTTAAGAAGCAAAAGGTGATAAAAGAAAGAAAAATAAAATAAAATAAATAGTAGAAAATAAGAAAACAGAAATTTATGGAAATTATTAGTTAAATTGAAAACATAGTTTCAATAAATTTAGAAGGGAAAAACGGGAAAAATTGGGTTGCCTCCCAATCAGCGCTGTTTTTAACGTCAAAAGTCTGACGATAGCTTGGCTGCAAGCTATTCGGGAAGCTCGAGCAATTTCACATTGCTCACGTGGTGGTTGTGTTCATTTTGATTATAATGCTTCAAACGTTGTCCGTTTAGTATAAACTGTGCGTTGATTTGATTTCTGATTTCAACAGCTCCACTTTTAAGGATTTTGGTTACCTCAAAAGGTCCAGACCATCTAGATTTTAATTTTCTAGGGAAAAGTTTTAATCTTGAGTTGAATAGGAGCACGATGTCTCCCACACTGAATTGTTTCCGAATCGAACGTTTATCATCCCATTTCTTGGTTCTTTCTTTGTAGATGCGGGCATTCTCATATGCGTCCAATTTGATCTCTTCCAATTCGTGAAGGTTCAAGATTCGTTTCTGTCCTGCCGCAGTGTAGTTGAAGTTCAGCGTCTTAATAGCCCAGAAGGCTTTATGCTCTAATTCTACTGGCAGGTGACAGGATTTTCCGTAAACCAATTTAAATGGTGTGGTACCTATTGGTGTCTTAAAGGTGGTCCTATAAGCCCATAAAGCTTCGTTTAGTTTTGATGACCAATCTTTCCTGGAGGTTGTGACAGACTTTTCCAAAATTTGCTTTATTTCTCTGTTCGAAACCTCCAGTTGTCCACTCGTTTGTGGATGATACGGTGTAGCTACGCGGTGTTTGACTCCATATTTGGAGAGGAGTTTGTCAAAGATTCGCGATATGCAGTGCGAACCACCGTCACTAATGACGAGTCTGGGCACACCGAATCTAGGAAAGATTGTGTTTCTAAAGAGTTTGACGACTACTCGCACGTCATTTGTAAAGAGTGGCAACGACCTCTATCCATTTAGATACATAGTCGACGCCGACGAGTATATATTTGTTTCCAAAAGAAGATGGGAAAGGTCCCATGAAGTCTATTCCCCAGACGTCAAAGATTTCTACTTCTAAAATTCCTTTCTGAGGCATCTCATCGCGTCGTGAGATGTTGCCAGTGCGTTGGCACTGGTTGCATTTGAGTACAGCGATATGGACATCCTTCCAAAGGCTGGGCTAAAATAGGCCAAATTGTAGAATTTTAGCGCACGTCTTTAAAGTACTAGCATGACCACCATAAGGTGCTGAATGGCATTGGGAAATGATGTCATTTATTTCTTCCTCTGGAACACAGCGACGGTATATGTTGTCGGCGCCTCGTTTGAAGAGTAGAGGTTCGTCCCAATAGTAATGCTTTAAGTCGTGGAAGAATTTCTTCTTTTGTTGATAAGCTAGGTCCGGTGGAAGCACGCCTGCGGCCAAGTAATTAACGATGTCGACAAACCAAGGCAAAGTCGCTTGGACATAGACAGCTTCCACGGCTTTCTTAACTTCTGGTTCTTCCAAGGTTGAGTAGGACATATCGCTTTCCAATTTGGCTATTAGACGTTCGTAGGGAAAATCGTCATTGATAGGCACTGATTCTTGTTTAATCCCCTCTATTCGGGATAAGTGATCTGCAACTACGTTCTCGGTCTCCTTCTTATCTTTAATTTCTAAGTCGAACTCTTGTAATAATAGGATCCATCTCAATAATCTTGGTTTGGCGTCCTTTTTGCTTATTAGGTACCTAATGGCAGCGTGATCTGTATATATGATTATTTTGGCTCCTACCAAGTAGGAACAGAATTTGTCAAGTGCAAACACAACTGCTAGAAGTTCCTTCTCCGTTGTGGCGTAGTTCATTTGGGAAGGGTCTAAAGTTCTACTGGCGTAGTAGATTGCGTGAAGGTTCTTGTCTTTCCTTTGTCCTAGAACTGCGCCTACAACATAATCACTCGCATCACACATGATTTTGAATGGTAGCCGCCAATCTGGGGGCTGCATGATTGGTGCGGTAATGAGCGCTGTTTTTAGAGTTTCGAATGCTTCCAAGCAGTCTTTGTCGAAAACGAACTCGACATCTTTCATCAACAAACATGTCAGAGGTTTTGTGATTTTCGAGAAATCCTTTATGAATCTTCGGTAGAATCCAGCGTGTCCTAAAAAGCTTCGTATTTCTCGTACGGTTTTCGGAGGTTGAAGAACCTTTATGATCTCTATTTTAGCTTTGTCAACTTCAATTCCTTTTTCAGATATGACGTGTCCTAAAACAATGCCTTGTCGGACCATGAAATGGCATTTCTCCCAATTAAGGACAAGGTTCACTTTAGCGCATCTTTTGAGTACCATTTCTAAATTTGACAGGCGTCTTTCAAAGCTTTGTCCGCATACAGAGAAGTCATCCATGAACACTTCCATGATGTCATCTATGAAATCCGCAAAGATTGCCATCATGCATCTTTGGAAGGTTGCTGGAGCATTGCATAGTCTGAACGGCATTCGGTGATAAGCAAAAGTGCCATAAGGACAGGTGAATGTTGTATTTTCTTGGTCATCAGGGTGAATAGGAATTTGAAAGAATCCCGAATAACCATCCAGATAGCAGAAATACGAATGTTTCGCTAGTCTTTCCAACATCTGGTCTATGAAAGGTAAAGGGAAGTGATCTTTCCGAGTCGCCTTATTCAGTTTTCTGTAATCGATACACATCCTGTTTCTGGTCACAACTCTTTGGGTTATCGATTCACCTTTCGCATTCTTCACTACAGTAACGCCTCCTTTCTTTGGCACTACGTGTACTGGGCTGACCCATTGGCTGTCAGAGATCGTGTATATGATTCCTGCGTCTAATAACTTTTTCACCTCGTCTTTGACTACAGTGCTTAAGATCGGGTTTATCCTTCTCTAATGTTCTCTTGAAGTTTTGCGCACTTCCTCTAGCATGATACGGTGCATACAGATGGACGGACTTATGCCTTTTAGATCGCTTATATTATAGCCTAACGCAGTTGGGTATTTCCTTAGGACTTCTAGTAATTGCTCAGTTTCTGACTGTCCTAAATTTGCATTGACTATTACTGGTCTTTTGAATTCTGTATCTAAGAATTCGTACCTGAGGGTTTTAGGTAGTTCTTTAAGTTCTAAAGCTGGGTTTTTCAGACCTGGCATGTGGTTTGGAGTTAGTGCTAAGATCTCGCTCGGACTATCATCTTTGTATGGTGCACGCCAGTCGTCGTCTTCATGAATAGCAGGGATTTGGATCTTCATGATTTCAGAATATGTAATTTCTTCCTTCTCTAATTCTCGTATGCATTCGTCAATGACATCTACTATATAGCATGTGTCATCTATAGCTGGTGCCTTCAAGAACTTAGTAAGGATGAACTCTATCTTTTCTTCTCCTACTTCGAATGTTAGCCTTCCTTTCTTTACGTCTATGATAGCTCCGGCTGTCGCTAGGAATGGTCTTCCTAGGATAATTGGGGTAACAGAGTCCTCTTTGATGTCCATGATTATGGAGTCGGTTGGGATATAGAATTGGCCTATGCGTCTTGGAACGTTTTCCAGCACACCGACAGGATATTTGACTGATCGGTCAGGCAATTGCACGGACATTTTAGTTGGTCTTAGTTCTCCCATATTCAACTTTTTGCATATAGATAAGGGCATGACACTTATACTGGCTCCTAGATCGCATAGAGCTTTGTCTATAACGAACTTTCCTATGACGCAAGGTATAGAGAAACAACCTGGGTCTTTTAGTTTAGGAGGCATGTTGTTTTGAATGATTGCGCTACAATCGGCAGTAAGTGTAACTATTTTGTTATCCTCGATTTTCCTTTTGTTAGACAAGATTTCTTTAAGAAACTTAGCGTATGACGACATTTGAGTTATCGCTTCTGTGAAAGGAATAGTGATATTTAGTTGTTTCAGAAGTTCAACGAATTTCTTAAATTGTCCTAAAGTTTTGGAATTTATGAATCTTTGAGGATAAGGAATCGGTGGTTTATATGGCGCTGGAGGCACATATGAGTTTTTATCTTTGGCGGCCTTTTGCTCGTCACATTCCTTCTTTTCTGTTTCAGACTCCTTTTCTGTTGGTTTATCAGATTTTTGATGCATGACTAGATCTTCATTCCTAGGATCTGTTGGGCCTTCCAATTCTTTTCCACTTCTCAATATGATAGCGTTTGCATGACCTTTCAGATTAGGTTCTGGATGACCTAGAAATGTCCCAGCTGGTGCGGCTGCAAAGGCTTGTTATTGAGCCACTTGTGATATCCGTGTTTCGAGCATTTTATTGTGGGTGGCTAAAGTGTATACTTTTTCGGTCAGCTGTTTAATTTGCTCACTAGTGTGTATGTTTTGATTCAGGAATTCTTTATTTGTTTGAGCTTGAGTAGCTATGAATTTTTCCATCATCACTTCGAGATTTGATTTCCTAGGGGCAGTCTGGGCAGCAGCGGCTGGTTTCTGATATCCTCGCGGAGCAGCTGGTGCTTGCAAGGCATTATTGCTTTTGTAGGAAATGTTTGGGTGATTCCTCCATCCTGGGTTGTAAGTATTTGCATAAGGATTTCCTTGAGCGTAGTTAACTTGGTCTGGTGGGATTCCTGCCAATAATGGGCACTCGGGCGCATTATGAGTGGCGGTTCCACATAACTCACAATTCGGAGTTACAACAGCTACGGTTGCAGTTGGGGTAACGGTCAGACTGTCGATTTTCTGCGCTAGAGCATCTACCATAGCGTTGAACTTTTCAAGACTGCTGATCTTGTACATCCCACCTTTCGCTGCGGGTTTCTCTGCTGGAGTTCTTTCACCTCCCCATTGGCAGTGGTTCTGAGACATGTTTTCGATAAGTTGATAGGCTTCGTCGTATGGCTTATCCATAAGTGCACCGCCTGCGGCGGCGTCTACCATTAATCTAGTGTTATACAAAAGCCCATTGTAGAAAGTATGGATCATCACCCAGTCTTCTAAACCGTGGTGAAGACATACTCTCATCATATCCTTGAACCTTTCCCACGCTTCGTAGAGAGATTCAGCATCTTTTTGTCGAAATCCGTTGATTTGAGCTCTGAGCATAGCAGTTTTGCTTGGCGGAAAGTATCTTGCTAAGAAAACGTTCTTCAAATATTCCCACGTCGTAACGGAGTTGGATGGTAAGGATTGTAACCATGTCCAAGCTCTATCTCTAAGAGAGAAAGGAAAGAGACGAAGTCTTATTGCGTCTGGAGTCACTCCATTTGCCTTCACTGTGTCTGCGTATTGCACAAACTTCGTTAAGTGTTCATTCAAATCCTCAGTTGCATTTCCTGAGAATTGATGTTGTTGTACAGATGACAGCAATGACGGTTTCAGTTCGAAATCGTTCCGATTGATAGCCGGGGCAACAATGCTACTTCGAGGCTCCAGCTGAGAGGGGGTAGCGTAGTCCTTTAGCGGTTTGTTCTGAGGTCCGTCAGCCATCTTTGACTCTTCAACAGGAGGATGAGCTAGAAGATCAGGAATATTATGTTTTCGTTGATATTCGAGGATGCGCCTTCTTAAATGTAAGAAACGCTCTAGTTTGGCGATTGTAGGCTGTAAGATGTCTCCTTGTGAGCGAGTACTTGGCATACAACCGAAGAACGAGTAGAGGGAGAGAGAATAGTTAACCTAGTCTATACTGTGTAACAAAGGATTACACTATTGACTAAACGGGTCCCCGGCAACGACGCCAAAAACTTGATCGCGACTTTCTATGTCTAACTGAACTAACTGCAAGTGCACAGTCTATCGCGTAGTAATAAAAGATATCGATCCCACAGAGACTCGTAATCAAGCTAGTATTTTCGGGTGTTACTGTGTTTAGCTAGGTTGGTATGGTTTTAGGGGAATAAAAGCAAAATAAGTGTGTAAACTATAGGGGAACTAAAAGCGTTACTTAAGGTATAAATGCTTGAAGTTAGGAACTAAATAGGGGATTTTACACTGAAACCCTAATTTAGCAACTTCCCACACTCGTGACTCTTCTTGACTTGATCTTGGCACAACACCAAAAATGTCTCAACATATCATTTCATGAACTCCATGACCTAAAAGTAGGCTTTGATACCCTTCAATTGCACAGTTGACCTAGAATTGACCCAGATAAAACCCTAATTGCTTGCACTTCAACTGTGGCTCTTGCATTTGACACAATGACTTGATTGAGCTCTCCCATGGCCCTCTAGGCATTCTATGAACTCCATACACATCCTCTTCTCATATTTAACACTTCACATCCCTCTGATGGTCTTCAATTGATCCTCAAGTTAGGAGAAAATCTTCACGCAAGCATCTAAACTATTAGGCACTCAAATTACCTCCTGATGACTTTGATAACTTCTCAATCTTGAATAAGACCTCTTGCTAGGCTTCTCTTGATAAGAATCACACTTGATCCCCTTATATATGAATGATATCATGATATGCAAATGATATAACTATGCAAATTTTAATGCAATGAAACATAAACCCAGTAAGGAAAGAGGTTGGGCAAATTTTGGGGTGCAACAAGATGAAACTTGCATCTTGAGATAAGTGTTCTTGAAGTTAGGCACAAAATAGGGGATTTTACCTTGAGAACCCTAATTTAGCAACTCCTCACACCTTGAACTTTTCTTGCATAGATCTTGGAATATCATCTCATGTGTCTCAACACAACTATCCATGATTGCAAAGACTCAAAAATGAACTTTGATCCTCTTCAATTGCACAGTTAACTTAGGGTTACTCAGATGAAAACCCTACTTATAACACCCTCAACTGTGGCTCTTCAAACTTGGCACAATGACTTGATTGAACTCCACCATGACCTTCAAAGTACTTCAATGAGCTCTACTCACACCCTCTCACCTTGGTCAAGACCTCACCATCCCTTGATGATCTTCAACTGGCCCTCAAATTAGGAGACTAACCCCATACAAGCCAATGAACTCCTTAAGAAACCAACCCTCTTCCTGATGACTATGATGACTTCTCAAACTTGCATAGGACCTCTAGATAGGCTCCACACTTGATTTCCTATTAAATGAACCATGCTATGCTATGCAAATGTTAGATCAATGATATGCTAATGCAATGAAACATAAACCAAGTAAGAAAAGGTTAGGCAAATTTTGGGGTGCAACAGCTGCCCCTATTCAAGCGGCTTGGACCAGATAGGATGAAAAGCGAACGACTTTCAGGCAATCAAGGTAGAAGACGGTTGAATACCAGAGAACCCGGAAATTGGCTAACTGAAGAAGTAAACTTCCAAACTGCTTGGGAACACCACATCCAGAAAATTGAATCCGGTTGTCACAGCAACAACTGATCAATCATTCGATAAAGAACCTGATTTCAATATCAACCACCTGTATGATGCCACAGGTGTTGAGTCAACGACAAAAGTTACGATAAGCGGGCACTACGTAAAGCATGACATTAATATTCTTGATCCTCCATTTCCGTAGAAACAGGCATACTCTTCATAAAAGCGAATCCCATCAACATCATTGACCTTCCATTTCCTCGGAAATGGGCATACGCTAAAAGACAGCGAGAAATGTCAATATCTCTTACCTTCCATTTCCTCGGAAATGGGCATACGCTAAAAGACAGCGAGAAATGTCAATATCTCTGACCTTCCATTTCCTCGGAAATGGGAAAACGCTAAATAGAAGCGAGAAATGTCAATATCTCTGACCTTCCATTTCCTCGGAAATGGGTAAACGCTAAATAGAAGCGAGAAATGTCAATATCTCTGACCTTCCATTTCCTCGGAAATGGGCAACCGCTAAATAGAAGAGAGAAATGCCAATATCACTGACCTTCCATTTCCTTGGAAATGGGTAAACGCTAAATAGAAGCGAGAAAAGAGCATACACAGACTTGACCAAACAACTCTGCGGGGAACTTCTGACATCGGCTGCCAGACATCCATCTTGATCGAAAATGGGTACCAACTTCGAAGGTATAATCATGAAGTTCTCAATGTCGACGTAACAGTCATCCGAGGAAGAACCTACTGGGGAAGAAGAGAAAATTAACCAAGCAACATTGATGAGGGGACGAATGCGATCATCACTTATCTCACGTCAAGAATTTGAACATTCGAAACCATCCTGAACAACAGTTCCAAACCTGCAGGGAAACACCTGAAACAAAATAGGTAACCAACCTGGTTTATGATTCAAAATGTGTATGTTAACAATGGCATAATGCTCCATAAAAAATGGAATGCTACGTATTTGCAAATATGGTGATATATGCAAGATGCAAATGCAGGCTCAGACTGCTGGAGAAAAGATGGATACATAACCGCTTCAGCAAAATAAATGCTGAAGACAAAGCTAACTCCACTGGGGATAACTAGGTATCACAGACATATTCCAGCAAAATAAATGTTGGAAAGGTGAAACCACCTCCGCTGGGGGGTAGAAACAATCATGCTGGGGAATAGCTCACAAGCTCAGAGTTGCGAACTCTATTGAGGATGATCATCCTACTGGAGGAAAGATGACCCGCTGGAGAACATAAAAGCCATCCTGGGGATTATATCACTGTCGGGCAGCTTGCTAACTCGCATCCCACTCTTCTGGGGATAAAGTGTAACTTCCATCTGCTAGGGAGGAATAAAATCACCTAGAGCCTGCTCCTACGTTAAGGGACTATGGCTAGGGAGACACGATCCCTTAGCTGTTTGCTGCAAAGGTAACGACCCTGCAAAATAGGAGCAACAACGAGATATCCTATACAAAAGGAAATATCCAGGTCAATAGCCGTGGTGATCGCTCAGTCAATTCAAAGTTTTAACAATTATTGGCCGAGGCCTGCAAGTTTATGCTCGTGCAAGTTTATCAAAAACATCGGCATTTTCCACAAACAAAACAGCGAAGTTAAAACAAGAACAAACAATCAAGTACTGAATAGTATGCGTTTCATTGATAACGGGCCCGTAAATAGGCAAAGTTTTGTACAATGGATGCAACTCCTGAAAAGAGGAAGCCACAAGGTAAATGCAAATATGTACAGAGGTATAAAGAAATTTGTATACATGTCAGTAACGTGGCACAGACGAACACCATGAGATGATCCTCCTATGACTCGCCTGACTCCGACGCTTTCCCGATACTCCGTCCTTGGAAGAGATTGACTTGGATAATCGACCCTCAGGTGTTCCCAAACCACAAAGCAATGCAGTATCAGACTCGGACCGCGGTCATTTTCTTTTTTCAATCCCTGACATTTGACTGAATCGCCCTTTGCGGGTTTTCAATTCACCGGGATACCCTTTTTTGCCGAGGTCGCCTTTTCAGGTTTTCGACATCGCGGGTGTACATCTTTTCAATTTTTATCCCTAACTTTTGCCCGAACCTATTTCTTTTTCTTTTTGGTTCGCCGGGATGCCCCATTTTTGCCTGGACTCTCTTTTTTCTGTTCAGCGGGTCTCTTTAAGCAAAGTATTTTTTAACTGCGTCTGAGTTCACAGGGGATGAAAAATCTTCGCCATCCATGGTGGACAATAGTAAGGTTCCTCCAGAGAAGACCTTTTGCACAATGTATGGACCTTCATAGTTGGGAGTCCATTTGCCCCTGTGATTTGATTGTGGTGGGAGAATCTTCTTTAGCACCAGATCGCCCGTCTGAAAGCTTCGAGGGCGCACCTTCTTGTCGTAAGCTTTCTTCATTCGACTCTGATATAACCAACCATATGCGATAGATGCAAGTCTCTTCTCATCCATCAAACTGAGCTGATTCAATCTATTCCTTACCCACTCTGCCTCATCAAGTTGGACATCGAGCAATACTCTCAAGTAAGGAATCTCAACTTCTAATGGTAGGACAACCTCCATACCATATACCAGTGAGAAAGGTGTTGCCCCAGTCGATATGCTTACCGTCGTATGATAACCATGCAATGCGAAGGGCATCATCTCGTGCCAGTCTTTGTATGTCATAACCATCTTCTGAACAATCTTCTTAATGTTCTTATTGGCCACTTCGACAGCGCCATTCATCTTGGGCCGGTAGGGAGATGAATTATGATGCTCAATCTTGAAATTCTGGCACAATTCCTTCATCATCTTGTTATTCAGGTTTGAACCATTATCAGTAATGATCCTTTCAGGAATGCCGTAACGACAAATGATGTCCTTTTTGATAAACTGAGCTACAACTTGCTTGGTAACATTAGCGTAAGATGCGACTTCAACCCATTTAGTGAAGTAATCGATAGCTACCAAGATGAACCGGTGTCCGTTGGATGCGGTGGGCTCAATTTTTCCAATCATATCAATGCCCCACATGGAGAATGGCCACGGGGACGCCATAACGTTCAAAGGACTCGGCGGTACCTGAATCTTGTCTGCATAGATTTGGCACTTGTGGCACTTCTTTGCAAATTTGAAACAATCTCTTTCCATCGTCAGCCAATAATACCTTGCCCGTAATAACTTTCGAGACATAGCATGTCCGCCGGCGTGTGTGCCAAAGGTTCCCTCGTGGACCTCTTCCATGAGCAGATTAGCTTCTTTCTCATCAACACATCGCAAAAGCACCAAATAATGTTTTGGCCTGTATAGAACACCATCCGGATTCAAGTAGAAATTACTAGCCAATCACCTAAGAGTCTTCTTATCACGGCTGGATGCCCCAGTCGGATACTCTTGGTTCTTTAGGAAATTCTGGATATCAAAATACCACGGCTTGCCATCGGAAGCTTCCTCAATGGGGAATATGAAGGCGGGCCTATCAAGGCGAGAGATGACTATTCTGGGAGCCTCATTCCAAAAGTTAACTTTGTACATCAAAGTCAATGTCGCAAGAGCATCAGCCATCTGATTTTCTGCCCGTGGCACATGGTGAAACTCTACTATGTCAAAGAAAGGCAACAACCTCCTTGCATAATTCATATATGGTATCAGATTAGGCTGACGAGTCTCCCATTCTCCCTTGATCTGGTTCACGACTAGCGTGGAGTCTCCATACACATCCAGATTTTTAATCCTCAAATCAATAGCCTCCTCGAGACCCATGATACACGCCTCATATTCAGCTTCATTATTAGTAACTGGGAACGTCAATCTGGCAGTGAATGGGATGTGCATCCCATGGGGAGTCGTAATGATTGCCCCAAATCCACTTCCATATGAATTCACAGCACCGTCAAAAATCAATAGCCATTGGGAACCCAGCTCAGGACCTTCACCATCCAACGACTCTTCGCAGTCTTTCATCTTTAAGTACATGATATCCTCGTTAGGAAAATCAAACTTCATCGGCTGGTAATCATCGATGGGCTATTCAGCCAAGTACTCTGGCAATATGCTACTTTTTAATAGCCTTTTGCAAAACATACTGTATATCGTACTCTGTCAATACCATCTGCCATCAGGCAATCCTTCCAGAAAGTGCCTGCTTCTCAAAGACGTATTTGATCTGATCCATCTTCGAAATTAGCATGGTTGTATGATTTAGCATGTATTGTCTCAGACGTTTAGCAGCCCAAGCAAGTGCACAACACATCTTTTCAAGCATTGAGTAACGAGACTCACATTCTGTGAAATTTTTACTCAAGTAATAAATCGCATGCTCTTTTCGTCCAGTCTCGTCATGTTGACCGAGAACACAACCCATACTATTCTCAAGAACCGTCAAGTACATGATCAGTGGTCTCCCGGCTACTGGGGGTATCAAAATCGGAGGTTCCTGCAAGTACTCTTTTATTTTTTCAAACGCCTTTTGACAATTTTCATTCCAGACAATTGCCTGGTCTTTTTTCAACAATTTAAACATTGGCTCACACGTGGCAGTTAGGTGAGATATGAACCGTCAGGCATTAGTTAAACAAACAGGCATCGAACTCGAAGGCCGACACAACACGAAGTTGTGAAGAACATCTGACCTCGTTGTCAGGCCTAAGTTAAACAAATAGGCATCGAATTTGATGGCCGACTCTACCCGAAGTTGAGAAGAACATCTGACCTCGCCGTCAGGCATCTGTTAAATAAACAGGAATCAAACCCGAAGGACGTCTCAACCCTTAGTTGAGAAGAACTTCTGACCTCGCTGTCAAACATCTGTTAAACAAACAGCTATCGAACCCGAAGGCTGGCTCACCTTGAAGTTGAGAGGAACATATGACATCCCCATCAGGCATTAGTTAAACAAACAAGCATCGAACCCGAAGGCCGGCACAACACGAATTTGAGAAGAACATCTGACCTCGCCGTCAGGCATCTGTTAAACAAACAGGCATCGAACCCGAAGGGTGGCCCAACCCGAAGTTGATAAGAACTTTAGACCTCGCCGTCAGGCATCTGTTAAACAAACAGGCATCGAACCCGAAGGCCGACTCAACCCGAAGTTGAGAAGAACATTTGACCTCGCCGTCAGGCATCTGTTAAACAAATAGGCATTGAACCCGAAGGCCGTCTAAATCCTTAATTGAGAAGAACATCTGACCTCGCCGTTAAACATATGTTAAACAAAAAGGAATCGAACCCGAAGGCCGACTCAACTTAAAGTTGAGAGGAATATCTGACCTCCCCATCAGACATTAGTTAAACAAACAGGCATCGAACCCGAAGGCCGACACAAATCGAAGTTGAGAAGAACATCTGACCTCACTGTCAGGCATATGTTAAACAAAGAGGCATCGAATTTGATGGCCGACTCTACCCGAAGTTGAGAAGAATATCTGACCTCGCTGTCAGGCATTAGTTAAACAAAAAGGAATCGAACCGGAAGGCCGGCTCAGCCCGAAGTTGAGAAGAACATCTGCCCTCGCCGTCAGGCATCTGTTAAAAAAAAGGTGTGGAACCCGAAGGCTGGCTCAACCCGAAGTTGAGAAGACCATCTGACCTCACCGTCAGGCATCTGTTAAACAAATAGGAATAAAACCCGAAGGCTGTCTTAACCCTTAGTTAAGAAGAACATCTGACCTCGCTGTCAAACATCTGTTAAACAAACAACTATTGAACCCGAAGGCCGGCTCACCTTGATGTTGAGAAGAACATCTGACCTCACCATCAGGCATCTGTTAAAGAAACAGGCATTGAACCCGAAGGGCGGCTCAACCCGAAGTTGATAAGAAGATCTGAACTCGCCGTCAGGCATCTGTTAAACAAACAGGCATCGAACGCGAAGGCCGACTTAACTTGAAGTTCAGAGGAATATCTAACCTCCACATCAGGCATTAGTTAAACAAACAGGCATCGAACCCGAAGGCCGACACAACACGAAGTTGAGAAGAACATCTGACCTCGCTGTCAGGCATTTGTTAAACAAAGAGGCATCGAATTTGAAGGTCGGCTCAACCCGAAGTTGAGAAGAACATATGACCTCGCCGTCATGCATCTGTTAAACAAATAGGAATAAAACCCGAAGGCCGTCTAAACCCTTAGTTAAGAAGAACATCTGACCTCGCCGTCAAGCATCTGTTAAACAAACAACTATTGAACCCAAAGGTCGGCTCACCTTGAAGTTGAGAAGAACATTTGACCTCACCGTCAAGCATCTGTTAAACAATTAGGCATCAAACCCAAAGGGTGGCTCAACCCGAAGTTGATAAGAACATCTGACCTTGGCGTTAGGCATCTATTAAACAAACAGGCATCGAACCTGAAGGTCGGCTCAACACGAAGTTGAGAGGAACATCTGACCTCGCCGTCATGCATTTGTTCAACAAACAGGCTTCGAACCCGAAGGTCGGCTCAAGACGAAGTCTAGAGGACCATTTGACTTCACTGTCAAGCATCAGTTAAACATACATGCATCGAACCCGAAGGCCGTCTCAATCCTTAATTGAAAAGAACATCTGACCTCGCTGTCAAACATCTATTAAACAAACAGGAATCGAACCCAAAGGCCGGCTCAACATGAAGTTGAGAGGAATATCTGACCTCCCAATCAGAAATTAGTTAACCAAACAGGCATCGAACCCGAAGGCCGACACAACACGAAGGTGAGAAGAACATCTGACCTCGCTGTCAGGCATATGTTGAACAAACAGGCATCGAACCCGAAGGCTGGTTCAACCCGAAGTTGAGAAGAACATTTGACCTCGCTGTCAGGCATCTGTTAAACAAACAGGCATCGAACCCGAAGGTCGTCTCAATCCTTAATTGAGAAGAACATCTGACCTCGCCGTCAAACATCTGTTAAACAAACAGGAATCAAACCCAAAGGCCGACTTAACTTGAAGTTCAGAGGAATATCTGACCTCCCCATCAGGCATTAGTTAAACAAACAGGCATCGAACTCGAAGGCCGACACAACACGAAGTTGTGAAGAACATCTGACCTCGTTGTCAAGCCTATGTTAAACAAACAGGCATCGAATTTGATGGCCGACTCTACCCGAAGTTGAGAAGAACATCTGACCTCGCCGTCAGGCATCTGTTAAATAATAAGGAATCAAACCCGAAGGACGTCTCAACCCTTAGTTGAGAAGAACTTCTGACCTCGCTGTCAAACATCTGTTAAACAAACAGCTATCAAACCCGAAGGCTGGCTCACCTTGAATTTGAGAGGAACATATGACATCCCCATCAGGCATTAGTTAAACAAACAAGTATCGAACCCGAAGGCCGGCACAACACGAATTTGAGAAGAACATCTGACCTCGCCGTCAGGCATCTGTTAAACAAACAGGCATCGAACCCGAAGGGTGGCCCAACCCGAAGTTGATAAGAACATTAGACCTCGCCGTCAGGCATCTGATAAGAACATTAGACCTCGCCTTTA
The DNA here is from genome assembly GCA_963859935.3 of Lathyrus sativus. Classification (NCBI taxonomy): domain Eukaryota; kingdom Viridiplantae; phylum Streptophyta; class Magnoliopsida; order Fabales; family Fabaceae; genus Lathyrus; species Lathyrus sativus. The sequence continues at coordinate 435,610,340 of OZ012735.1, forward strand.
ATCTGATTCACCACTAGAGCCGAGTCTCCGTATATATCCAGGTGTTTGATTCGCAAATCAATAGCTTCTTCAAGACGCATGATGCAAGCCTCGTATTCAGCTTCATTATTGGTAACCGGAAAGGTCAATCGGGCCGTAAAGGGGATGTGCGACCCCTGAGGAGTAGTAATAATCGCACCTATTCTACTACCATAGGAATTCACAGCTCCATCAAATAAACTGCCATTTGGAACCCAATTCTGGTCCTTCGTCCGACAACGGTTCTTCACAGTCTTTCATCTTCAGGTACATGATATTATCGTCAGGAAAATCAAACCTCATCGATTGGTAGTCCTCAACAGGCTGCTCCGCAAGGTATTCTGACAAAACGCTACCTTTAATAGCCTTTTGCGAGACATACTGAATATCATATTCGGTTAACACCGTATGCCATCGGGCAATTCTTCCGGAGAGTGCTTGCTTCTCAAACACGTATTTGATTGGATCCATCTTTGAAATTAGCAGGGTTGTATGATTTAGCATGTACTGCCTCAAACGTTTGGCGGCCCAGGCTAGCGCGCAACACGTTTTTTCGAGCATTGAGTATCTGGACTCACAGTCAGTAAACTTCCTACTCAAATAGTAGATCGCATGCTCTTTACGTCCTGTCTCGTCGTGTTGATCGAGAACACAACCCATACTTTCCTCAAGAACCGTCAAATACATAATCAACGGTCTCCCGGCCACTGGGGGTATCAAAACAGGAGGTTCCTGCAAGTATTCTTTTATCTTGTCGAACGCCTTTTGACAATTTTCTTTCCAGGCCACGACCTGGTCCTTCTTTAACAGCTTGAATAATGGCTCGCATGTTGCGGTTAAGTGAGATATGAACCGGGCGATATAGTTCAACCTCCCTAAAAACCCTCACACTTCTTTTTCTGTTTTAGGCATCGGCATTTCTTGTATTGCTTTTATTTTCGCAGGATCAACCTCTATTCCTTTTTCGCTCACGATGAACCCCAGTAGTTTACCCAATCTCACCCAGAAGGTACACTTGTTAGGGTTCAGTCTCAGCCTGAACTTCCTAAGCCTTTTGAACAACTTCAACAGATTAATCAAATGCTCCTCCTCCGTCTGGGATTTGGCAACCATATCATCAACATAAACCTCGATCTCTTTATGCATCATGTCATGAAAGAGAGTCGTCATAGCACTTTGATATGTTGCCCCAGCATTCTTCAATCCGAAGGGCATCACTTTATAACAAAATGTTCCCCAGGGAGTAATGAAAGTAGTCTTCTCCACGTCTTCTGGCGCCATTTTGATCTGATTATAGCCTGAGAAGCCATCCATGAAGGAGAATATGGAGAATTGAGCAGTGTTATCAACCAGCACATCGATGTGAGGAAGTGGAAAATCATCTTTTGGGCTCGCTTTGTTCAAGTCACGGTAGTCTACACACATTCGCACTTTACCGTCTTTCTTTGGCACTGGCACAATATTAGCGACCCATGAGGGATATTTTGTAACAGCTAGGAAACCAGCATCCCACTGTTTTTGAACTTCCTCCTTAATCTTCACAGCCATGTCCGGTCTAGTTCTTCAGAGCTTCTGCTTAACCGGCAGGCATTCTTCTTTTAATGGCAAACGGTGCACAACCATATCCGTATCCAACCCCGGCATGTCCTCGTACGACCAGGAAAAAATATCACTGTACTCTTTGAGCATCTCAACCGACCTCTGCTTAACGTCGCTTTGTAGTGTGGCCCCTATACGGATGTTCCTTTCAACCCCTTCCGACCCCAAATTGATAATCTCAATGACTTCCTCATGAGGCAGAATGATTCTTTCTTCTTGTTTCAATAACCAGGTCAGCTCTTCTAGTACGTCGCCATCTTCCATAATCTCTTCCTCAGCCTGAAATATCGGGTGCTCGAAGTCGAAATGAGTCATAGGCGGTTCATAGATGTCATCTGAAATAGTAATCCTGCAAATGAAATGGTTAAATGCTTCAAAACGCAGACAAAGCAAATAACCACGTTGCCATTTTATTGTAAAAATAAAAACAGGAAAAACAAGGATCACAATATTTGTATATGAAAAACGCCTTTATTCATGATTAAACAATGTACTGTACATAACCAAAATGGCTCTAAGCAAAATCATTGTGCCCCAAGTAGGGCACAGGATTATTCAACAATTAAAAAAACAAATCATTACTGTTTAGTTGTCACAGGAACAGTCTCCTGAATAGACCAATTGCAAAGCCCTTGTCCTGGCACGCTTGGCTTGATCCACGCGTCCATATCACAGTCGCTATCTTCTTCCTCAGAATTGGAAACAACATTGATGGTCTCGAAGCTCACTCCACTTGGCGTAATGGTTATTGGCCCTCTGAACTTGGGCGCTCCGGAAGAGGATGCTGATGACGAACGATGATATCCAAGCCCGAACCTGTCGTTCTTCACGGGAATCTCCAATACCTGACCCCAACCCTTTGTTTCGCCTGCCCGTACTAGAGCCTGAGCCTCTATGTATGATGACACTGCCACATCTGATATCTTGGATACTGGAGCTTTGCCTTTAACCTTTAGCCCTTCAAATGCTTGACAGGGTGTCTCATGAATCTCTCTGTCGACTTCCACGTATCTAAATGAAGACAGATGGCTAACCAGAATATCTTCTTCTCCACAAACGGTGACGACACTATCCCCCACCATATACTTCAATTTTTTGTGCAACATGGATGTGACTGCCCCGGCAGCATGGATCCATGGGCGCCCCAGGAGGCAACTATACGCGGGCTGGATGTCCATTATGTAGAATTCAGTTTCAAAAATCTCTGGCCCCACCTGCAATGGCAATGTTATCGATCCGAACACTGACCTCCTCGTTCCATCGAACGCTCTTACCACTAAGTCACTGGGCGTGCAGAGAATCCCTCTGACATCCAACTTCATCATTGCTTTCTTCGGAAGCACATTCAAGGAAGACCCAATATCCTCTAAAACATGGGACATGACCGTGCCCCGGCATTCTACTGATACATGCAGCCAAGGTTGTCAAACTCGCGGGTAGACTCGTAAACTCGTACGAGTTTACGAGTCTATGAAGCGAAAACGAGTAGACTCACGCGTAGAATCATTTTTTGATAAACTCGAGTAGACTCAGGTAGACTCGCATAAACTCGTATAGACTCGTGAGTCTATGGTAAGTTTATGAGTCTATAAATGTTTTGAATTTTGTTTTTTTAACCTAAAAAAGGACCAAATTTCCTAATAGATTTTATTTTATTTAAAAAAAACCCTTACTTTTTTCTTGTACGAGAATTAGAAAGCCTTTCTCCTAGTCCCTTGTTTTAGCAAAGTTTCTTCCTCTCTTTATCCCTTAATAAACGACGTGCGTTTATCATGTCTCTTGCTTTGTTCGCGTTCGTTCCCGTAAATCAATCATTTATTGTGTAAGTATTTTTCTTATATGTTTTACTTGGATGCTTCTCTTGTATATTCTCTTGTGTAAAGGTGATGAATGGATAATTGAAGATCCTAATGCAGAAAATATGTAAACTAAAGTTAATGTTGAGTAAGATGATATTATTGTTAACAATATTGTGGAAGTTGATATTGTTGTTACTAATATTGTGCAAAGTAGTGGTGGTGGTAGAAATGTTGAATTAGGTGGAAATGGAAATTCAAGCAATCCAACTTTGGTTAACGATGAAGAAGGTGTTTCATCCAGGATAGAATTTTATGATGATACTCAAGATACCGATGAAGATGATGGTGATGATATTGGTGGTGATGATTTTACTGGAGTTTTGGATGTTTAAAACCATTGGCATATTTGTTTAATGATTTTTTGCTTTATGTAGTAGTCAATTAAGAAGAAATTGATACTTTAAGTCTTTAAATACATACTTTATTGTTTTGTTTGTTTTATTATTGAAATTTTTTATTAAGAACTTTGTTATGGAGTATGAAATTTATATTTTGATGTTAATTGGTATTCTAATATATATATATATATATATATATATATATATATATATATATATATATATATATATATATATATATATATATATATATATATATATATATATATATATATATATATATATATATTTGTATCATATATGAGGTATTTACAAGTTTAAAATACATGTGTGTGTCATGCATGTGTCATATATAGGTTTTTAAAAGTCATTTTAAATTTTCCATAGACTCGTACGAGTTTGCGAGTCGAGTCTGCGAGTCGGGTCTACAGACCCTTTACGAGTCTGAGTAGACTCGCGAGTTTGACAATCTTGCATGCAGCGCCATATTATGCTCTCTCCCCCTCAGGGTCAAATCAAAATCCGTAAATCCCAAACTATGACCTGCATTAACATGCGCCGTCACCCCTTCTAACTGATTCACGGAAACATCTTGGGGTACAAATGACGTGTCTAGAATTTTCAATAAGGCGTTCTGATGGGCCTTGGAACATAATAGCAGTGACAAGATCGAGATCTTCGATGGTGTTTGCTGAAGGTGCTCAACAATTTTGTAATCACTTTTACGGATGAGCCTCATAAACTCTTCCACATCCTTAAGCGATGTTTCCTTTTCCTTTGTCTGCGAGGGGCCGTTATCGTCTACCTTGGCTTTCCCCTTTGCCAATCTTTCTGCCTCTACCTCAGGTGCTGTGAAGATTCTTCCACTTCTGGTCATACCTCCGGTTCCGACCACATTACCTACAATCCCAGCTGGTTGTTTATTTACTTCAATTTTCTCACCATCACAATATACCTCCAACCCGTAGGTCCACGACACTGCTTTGGTACTTTCAAAAGGAACAGGTCCGGCTTTAGTAATAGTGATCGTCGGCCGCCTGGCGGGCGCCGTTATTGTTATTGTTTTCCTTGGAATTGTCACAGTCACAACAATGCCTCTACAGGCTCTTCTACTACGGTTCTATTAAACTGCAACGTCCCTTCATTCATCAAAGCCTGAATACCTTGTTTCAACTTATTACAACCCTCTGGCTGTATCCAACAATCCAAGCAAAATTCGTCGCACCCCGGGAATACACCCCCTTTTAACAACCTGCTTTTGATCTCACCTAACGGTGTCTTCAGCTCATTGACATCCGTCACCAGATTCAAATTCTTCTCGGTCAGGATGGCGTTTGCCCCGTGATTGGGCATAGGCCGTTGTACTATATTTGGACCCGCCTGTCCAAAGTTAATAGCTTTGCTGTCCAACAAGTCTTGGACTTTATGTTTAAACGCATGACAGCCTTCAATATCATGTCCGGGCTCCCCGGAGTGGAAATCACAGTGCTTACCCGCATCATAGCCAAACGGAGGATTGCCCGTTAACGGTACCATGGTCCTCTTCTCAACCAACTTTAACCCTAGCAGTATTTGAAGTAGTTCGGCATATGTTGAAGGAGGCGTTTCAAATACTCGCCTGGGCTTGCCCTCTAGGATTCTGCGTTGGGCGGGGTGTTGCCTTTGTTGTTGTTGCTGCTGCGGTTGTTGTTGTTGTTGTTGTTGTGGAAAGGGAATGGTAACACTAGCGACCTGTTGATGCTGAGCATACTGACTTCGTCCTCTGCCCCGGCCTCTGCCGCCAAACACAGCGCTAGAATCACCTTGACGCCTACCACCGAATGTTTTCCTGGTACCTCCTGTGGGGGCAGACTCACCTGCTTGGAATCTTCCAACCTTAATACTGTCTTCGACCATCTCACCCATGAGAATCAAATCTGAAAAACTACTCAACGAAACATTAAACAATTTTTCGTAATATATTCCCGTAAATGTCCCAATGAACATACTATTCATTTCTCTCTCAGCCAACGGAGGATGTACTCTTGCTGCCATATCGCGCCATCTGCGTATACTCTTTAAAGCTTTCCTCTTTCTTCTGCGACAAACCTTACAATTGAACTCGGTTCGGTGCCAGATCACTATTATATTTATAATGCAGGACGAAAGCATCCGCCAATTGCTTCCAGGTTTTGATTTGAGCGGGCTCCAATCCCATGTACCACTCGAGTGACGGTCCTGATAGGATGTCTTGAAAGAAATGCATAAGCATCCTTTCGTCATCCGAATACGCGGACATCCTTCTGTAATAAGAGCGGACATGCACCTTAGGGAAAGTGTCCCCCTTATATTTGTCAAAAGTGGGAGCTTTGAATTTCAGCGGTACCCTCAGCCCAGGCACTAAGCCCATGGTAGTCATGTCTAGTCCGGTAGAATTCTGATTAGCCATACCCTTTACCTGCTCTTCAAGCATTTTAATCCTCTGAGTATTGTCGACGGGTCCCTCAAATCCCATACCTCTTCCAGAAAAGGCATCCTCTTGACAATCTTCGCCCCAGTTCACATTTTCATTTCCGTACCCGTTATAACCAGTGTTGCGACCAAACCCTTGCTGGTTAGCCATGGGACCTCGTCCCCCATTACCATAGCCTAAATTGACCCCAGCATGCCCGAAACCAGTGTTGATAGGAACCAATCCAGCACCATTTCCACCATAACCCTGGTTAGCGTTACCAAAACCGTCATAGCCGAAGCCCTGAGTGTTGAAGCCGAACTTTCCGCCCTGATTGCCGTACTCAAACCCCTGGTCGTTATAGCCGAACCCATTGTTACCAAAACCATTACCGCCATTGAAGTTACCACCGCCCAGATTGGCATCTCCAATTCCAACATTATTAACAACAGTCTCATTACCATTCCCTGCGTTGCCGTTGCCACCGCCAGCGTCGTTGTTTACAACCACCATAGGTGGGGTCACTACAAGAGGAACCACAGGAGTAGGGGGACCATCCTCATGAAGAGTTTCGAAATGCACAGAGTTGTGGTCATTGTTGCCGTTCCCATTAGCCCGCGTCAGCAGCGGCTGTACCAAAGTCTGGAGATTCTCTTAGCCTTTAGCAATACTCTCCATGGCCTGCATGAACAGGTTCAACTTCTCGTGAATCTCTTGCATCTCTACCTGGACTTGATCCATGATTCTTTTGCAGTTGTTTCGGGTTGAGTAGCGGTGAAATCTTGGTTCGTCAATCTTGGAAACCTGCAGACGAAGGAAATAAGATACAGATTCGAGGATACCGGTTATGCAATATGAATGCAAAATGCAAATGTGTAAATATGCTACAGGTTATATTCCCCCCCGATTCTAGTTTCGGAGAGAAGGCCATGACGACAATGGAGTCCCTATCCAGCAAGCAAGGAATCAGAAAACCCTCATATATAAATACATGTCAAGAGGCTGAGTACGAGAGTACAACTAAATACACTAAAGAGACCTCAGCCAACAAGCCTGGCGATGGTCCAAATACAAGTACAAATATCAAAGGCAAGGCAAAGATAAATCAGGCCAAATGGCGTGCTCTGACGTCCTCCAATATACTCATCGTCTCCGAGTGCCCTAGTCGGGAGATCAGCTCCTGAATCAGTAAGGCATGCCGCTCGGTAGTGGATCTCAGCTTTTTGGCATTGTCCTGGTAGGTTCCTTCGCTAGAACTCTCGTCAAATCTGTACCTCTTGGAACCGGCCTTCTACCTTCTCGGCTTCTCGTCAATGTCACTTACTCTGAGCTCAGCAGCGCTCCTAAGTGATGTCTCTTCAGCGATCTTTGCGTCTTGGGCTCTAATCTGTGCCTCTAGTGTGGCAATCTGCAGCTTCAGTTCGCCTTCGCGCTCCTTCCGCTTGGTAAGCGTGGCATTCCACAAAGCTTCCCCCTTGCTGATACGAGCATAAGCTTTGCTTAGAAGTTCCTTCTTGGAAGTAAGCACCTTGCTAACACCGTTTAAGGCTATTCCCACTTTTTCTTTCTTGTTGGTTGCTTCCGTCAGCTCTGATCCCGACCTGTTAATCAATTCAGTCTGCTCCTTCACAGTGAAGGTGGCTTCCTTCTTCTCACGACGTAACTGGAAGATCTCCTTCTCTAACTCCTCATTGGCTTTCTTCAGTTCCTCGTTTTCAGCCAACAATTTGTTATACTTCTCACCCTCTTCCGAAGGAGGTACCTCAATCAATGGAAGATACAGGGGTTCCACAACAGGATAAGGCATCAAAGAAGTACTAACTCTCTCGCGGATCCAAGCCAAATAAGGATCATAAGCTCTGCTGTTGCTCTTGCCGAGCAAAGCTTTCCCCCTCCTATGGATATTAGCCCATGCATGTCTCAATCTGATCAAAACAGCTGCGTCCAATAAGCCTGTGAGATACAGAGATTCCTGTATCTCCTTCTCAATAGGAGCATCTCTCAAAACGTAACCGAACTGTCTTACCAGCAGTGAAGGATTATAGTTGATACAGCCTTTCCGTCCGATCAAGGGGACATTCGGGAAGCCACTGCAACTATATATAATGTCAGTACCAAGCATACTTCGATCAAACCAAACGATATTCTCAGCAGACAACCCTATCAACCGGGAAGGCCAATCCAAAGTATCAACAGCATCCACAAAAGGTCCTTTCTTCGGAAGGTGCCCTTGGAACCACTTGTATAGGAGAGGAAGACAGCAGGAAACATTTTTGCCACGCGTTTCTCATTCTTGTAGTGAATGGAATGATAAACATCGCCCAAGAGAGTAGTAACTGGATTCTTCGAGGCGAGAATCATGAAGGCGTCAGAGTCGACAAAATCTGGTACATTAGGAAACAGGACAATCCCAAAGATGCAGACAGCTAGAATAGCACTGAAGGCAACCCAACATCCACTCTTCGCGCACTGCGCAGCCTTCTCAACCAGGATAGACAGGTGAAAGCCATAAGCTCCGTTCAGCTTGACCAAGCCTCCCGGAAACTCAGAAGCGTCCAAACTGACAATCTCAGTGAGTGTAGCCAACTCAGGCTCAGCATCGACATGTACAAAGGGCATCTGGTCTAGCACAAGAACTCCCAACATCGCAGAATACTCCTCCAAAGTGGGTGCTAGAATATAGTCAGGAAATAAGAAACATCTCAGCTGCGGCTCATAAAACTGTAACAAGGTATACACCCCAGTTGTCTCAAATGCCGAAGGTCTGTACAACAGGCTAAGAAATCTTCCATAAGATACTCTGAACTCAGCCCTCACTTTCTCATCTACTAGAGCAACTAAACCCAGCAAGGAACTGATATCTGGAAAATGCAACCGGTAAGCAACTGTCTTCTTCAGGGACTCCATGTCTGGCTAGAGGATATACTAGAATCCGAGGGAAATTATTACCTGCAACATAAATACATGTTAATGAAATGAAATCATGAAAATGCACATGCATATGCAAACAAGGGATCAAGTGCAATGCTGATAGACTGTGCTGCTCTGTACTGAAGCCTTGAGAACCATCCAATCTTCATTTCAAACCAAACCAATTACTCAAATGAACCTGGTAACCGCATCTCACTGAAAGAGATAAACCGAGTGTTTTGAGGTTAAAGGTTTTCCTACAAACAGACCCACCTACCCCTCACAGGTATGTACTTAACTCGCAGACGAGGTACGACATCCTATGCGGGTTCAACGTCACAGACTTTCAAGAGTGATGATACGATACCCAGAAGGTGTGGCATCATCATCCCTTGAAGCGGCCTCACTTAGCTGAATCCCAATTGATAGGTTCCCAGAGTCGACAATCCTCGGGTCAGACAACTTGTCGAGCCCTAAGGGCCAGGCAAGAAGCATCAAAGAGAATCTTGTCCGAGCGTAAATTTCGTGGCTAGCTGGTGCGCGCTAAGCAAGCAGGCTAACCACTACTCTCTACTTCTAAGTCTATGTGTAACCTCAATCCCAGGTCCGACTTATCTCTCAACAAATTACCCCCTTCCCACAGCAGCAATAACAGTATAAGGCTGATAATAAAATGCGGAAAGTAAAGACAGAAAAGTAAATCTATACAACACCCATGACGGGAAAACAAGCGCTAGGATTGACTCGCATAGGGGATATTCCTGTCCCCAGCAGAGTCGCCAGCTGTCGCTACTGCAAAAATCGGCGCCGGCTGAACAAAAGAGTCGCCACCGTGCGTTATTTATCCCAAATGAAGGAAAGGAAACGCTCGAAGTAAACCTACCGTAAAGACGGGAAAGGAATGGTCATCGCAACCAAATCCTGGATTCGGGAGTCGGTTACGCAAGGGGAAGGTATTAGCACCCCTCACGTCCGTCGTACTCGACGGGATCCACGCTTGTTTTCTGGTACGGATTATTATTCTATCTATTCTACAGGGCTGAGGTTAAAAAGAAGGAAAATGACTCGACAAAGTATCGCACTTTATGCCTACGTATTCCCGTCTAGAATGAGAAATCAGAATCAATGTAGTTCGCCTACCTACGGGAAAGGAGGGGAAGGTTGCTCGCTAGGATATCGCATCCTATGCCTACGTACTTTCATACAGCATGAAAGATCAGAGTAGACGTAGTTCGGGCTACGGAAGACACAAGCTTGTCTGAATGTTTTTTATCTCCTTATGAAAGGGTTTTTCCTGATTAAGAGTCCAAGCGGACAAAAAATGACATTTTGATGTTTGTTGTCAGTCTTTTACGCAAGAACTGTTTTTTTATGATGTTTGCAATCTCTGACGCACTAGAGACTATGATTTGAGAGTGACTACGTCGTATGTCACCCTAAGGGTAACACACTAAGCAATCAGATTACTTAAGAGTGACCCTCCAACAACCTTTCTCAAATAGCTTAAGGCTCGTAGCGTACGACATCGATTATCCTTATTACTGTGTTTTGAATTGTTCTGAGATAGAAGAGAAAGAAGTCTAAAAAACCCTAGGGTTTGAAAGGGAATCAAAACTACCCTAATGTTATCATGCCTGGATTACAACCTAATGTCTGTCATAATTCCCTCCTGCACAGAGGAAATCAGAGATCCTAGGGGATAACGGAAAAGAAACAGCAGATATACAGTAAACAGTAAAATGCATGAGATGCGGCAAAACAAGCGAGGCAAGGGAGTCCCACTCAACCTCGAACCTGGGAAAACAATAGGCAAAGTGAAGCAGCTTCACTTCAAACCTAAGGGGCAAGCTGAACAAGCCGACAATCAATACAGGAAAAGAAATAAAACCCAACACCAGCTCTGACAGCAACCCCAGCTCCTACAGCAAGTAGCTCAAACAACACCAGCTCTGACAAATACAGTTGATCAACAGCAAAAGGTTGACAGTAACAACTTCAAGCAAGATCCCATCTTCACTTTCCAATGATGTTCAAGCTTCAGGTAAGCTCTTGTGTCCTATAATCTCCAGCTTTAGCAAGCACTGAACCTCAACAAACAGACAACTTCAATCAGCAGCAATCCCTAGTCTACAACAGATATCCAGCTTTGACAGGTACAAGCTTATTCTTCACCAGTCCTTAATGCACTTCTTAGCTTTAATAGGCTCCCAATCTTCAATGCAGACACTCACAGGAGAAAATCAAGTGATAGATGAAGTTGAAATGTTAAGAGGCTTAATGACAACCCAGGGAAATTACTAAGATCTTAACACAACTAGTGAAAGTTATCCTCAAGGTTCTACCCAAACAAAGCATGCTCTACATCCCTCCTAAGGAGAGATGGAGCTCTTTCAGGGGACCTTGTGTCATAGGATGAAATAGAGGCACAAAAAGCTCTCTATGTTTGACAGAAGAAATCAGTCTACTCTGGAGCTCTTCCTATATCTCCTATCTCCTAAGTCTTCATCAAGCAACTTCAAGCACAAGCAACTTCAAGCTCCAAGCATGATTATTGGTCTTTAATCTTCTTCCAAGGTCTTCATAAAATCCTCAAGCCAAGCACAAGACCCAACACCCAAAGAAAAGGCCCAAGACTCAACAAACAAAGCAACTTCCCATGAGGGAAACACACCAATATCAATCAACTTGCAAAAATTAAATAAAATGGAAATATTCATCATAAAATCCTAGATTTATTTCTAAGGGACCCTAGCTATGTACCCTATACCCCACATAAACTCCAAGGCCTAAATCAAAATAAAAACCCAAGAACTATGTGTTGAATGCACCTATGTCAAGTTGAAACCCTAATTCTAGCACACTTGCTTCACACCTCTCAAAAACAATTAAATTTAAGTCACAAAAATGTGAACAAAATCCAGGAGGAACCTAATACTATAATCTAACTAAAACAAAAGGAATTACATCAAAATTTAAAATAAAATGGCTAAAACAAATTCAGCAAAATGGATATACAAAATAAAATGCAATAAAAGCAACTAAATGTAAAAAATCACCAGAAATAGAAAAATGACTAAAATGCTAATTTTATTTTTCTATAATTTTCTTGAGATAATTATGAGAATGGAGAAAAAACTCCCATATAAAAAGACCTATTTTTGAATTTATTATGAATTTTTAAAAAACCTAAAAATAAAGTGTGAAAATAAAGGAAAATATGGAAAAATGTAAAACATATGTGTCAAATAGCAATAAAAAACAATGTAAAAACCAACTGGGCCCAGAGAGGGGGTGTTGATAGAATGTTTCCACTAAGCCCAATGTTACAACTTAAATGAAACGCTGCGTCTTGATCTTCAGCCTTCTCCTTCACAAACTGAGGGCAACTCCTGGCCATTGGATCTTGTTTTGGTCAAAAGTCCTCCTCATATCCAATGGTGGTCAGATCGTCTTCTTCCTTTTGAATTGTGGAGGGAGAACAGCCATGGAAACAGAGCTTGCAACTTCATCTTCTTCCCAATCGTACTCCCTCAAATCCTCATCAAATGCAAAAATTTAAAAACCTAATCCACTCAGAATTTCACTAGGAATTCACCTATGGTAATATAATACCTTGAAACTAATCCTAGCTCCAAACACGATTCAAACTTCAGAAATTACTCAAGAATCAAAACTCACCAAACTTAAAATTGAGTGGCCTAAACTCTTCACCATGCTTCACGGAACATTTCTAGCCATCAAATTATGATTATAACACCAAGAACAACAAGATACAAGCATGAACAGAAATTAAGTCACTCACTTAATTGTCTCTAAATTGATCCTAAAGCTACCAGAAAGCTTCATACACTAACCTACATTGAATCTAAAAAATCAAAACAGATTGAAACTACCTAGATCATGCCATGGAGTGAAGTTTACCTACCTGCAAATTTGAGATGAACAGAGGTATGAAATCTTCAAGTCAAGCTTTGAGAACTTCCAGACACCTTCAATGAGTCATAATCTTGCTTCTGTATTCAAAAGAATTGGTTGAATCCTCTTGAATCTTGGAACCCAATAGTGAGTTGCAGATGAGAATTTTCAATCTCAAGAACACGATTTCTCCACCAATTTGCTTGGAACTTGATCTGGAAACACTCACTAGTATCAATGGAAGTGAATGCAATCTGTAACACCCATTTTATTTATTTAGTCATTTTGGTGTTAATTTAATTATTTTATGTTGGTGTGCCCTTAGGTGGGGTGTGTTGGTATGTGATTGGTGAGTATCCTTGATATATAAGGATCATTGGTGGTGTGGAGATAATAATATAATAGTTAATAGTAATATTGGTGGTATTATTATTATTATTATTATTATTATTATTATTATTATTATTATCATTATTATTATTATTATTATTATTATTATTATTATTATCATCGGTATGAATATTATTATTGGTGGGTGTCCCTGATATGGGAGGATTATTGGTGGTGTTTTGGTGAATATAATAATATAGTGTATAATATTGATATTGGTGGGAATATTATTATTATTATATTTATTATAGTTACTATTGTTATTAACATTATTATTATTTTGGTGAGATAATAATAGGATTATTATTACTATTATTATTATTATTATTTTATTAAGTTATTAACATTATTATTATTTTGGTGAGATAATAATAGGATTATTATTACTATTATTATTATTATTATTATTTTATTAAGTTATTAACATTATTATTATTATTTTGGTGAGATAATAATAGGATTATTATTACTATTATTATTTTTATTTTTTTTTATTATTATTATTATTATTAAGTTATTATTATTATTGGGATTAGAGAATTAAAATAGAAACGTGAGGGATTAGTAGTTTTACGATACATTGTGAGAAGTTAGAGAAAGTGGAAATAGAACGATAGAAAGGAGAGAACGGAAAAGGGAACGGAAAAGGGAGCAAAGAACGAAGGATACAGGGGAAAATCAGAATTGGCCAAACCTTGGAGGGTTCTTTCATCGATCAACCGATTAACAAGGTAAGGGGGGAGAAACTTGATTGGGATGGTATATACATGTATAGGGTAGAGGGGAGTCCTTAACCCCGTAGGAAAATTCCGATCTATGAAGTTTTATATTGGCATGCTTGTTATTGTTGTTGCTAATGCTAAATTGATGCTTGATATTGATGAATTGTTGATTGGTATTGGTGAATTTGGTATATATATATTATGGTGATGTTAGTGAAATTATATGTTGTTACTGCAGTGTTGATAGTAAATATAAATAGAGTTTTGGTGAGATTCTGTGTTGTTATTGTAGTGTGGGTAATGACCATGATTATAGCTTTGAGGAAAATTATATGTTGTTACTGCAGTGTTGATAGTAAATATAAATAGAGTTTTGGCGAGATTCTGTGTTGTTACTGTAGTGTGGGTAATGACCATGATTATAGCTTTGGGGAAAATTATATGTTGTTACTGCAGTGTTGATAGTAAATATAAATAGAGTTTTGGTGAGATTCTGTGTTGTTACTGTAGTGTGGGTAATGACCATGATTATAGCTTTGGGGAAAATTATATGTTGTTACTGCAGTGTTGATAGTAAATATAAATAGAGTTTTGGCGAGATTCTGTGTTGTTACTGTAGTGTGGGTAATGACCATGATTATAACTTTGGGGAAAATTATGTGTTGTTTCCCTATAGTGTCGTTAATGACTATGGATAGGACCTTGGTGAGATTCAGAGTGACTCTAAAGTGTCGGTAATGTACCATAATGTTGGTTCTAGAGTAGGAAGTATAGGATAATTGGTAAGTATAATGTTTATTGGTGTTTTGGGATGATTTGGCATATAGGGCATATAGGGTGTTTTACAGTTTTAGGGAAAATTCTGTATGGCTTTTGAGGTATCGATAAAGTGTGTAGGTGATGATTTTGGGAATAGGAATTAGAAGCCTATTGGTTACGGTAATGTGTAAGATTGGTACTAGAATAGACTGAGGATCTGAGTTGAGATGATAGGTACAGTTTGGCCTTGATGCACTGTAAGAATGATGAGTGTGGGAACTAACTTGTGTACTTGGTGATAGTGCATGTTTCCCGTAATAATGACTGGTGGACAATTAGTTGATATATATGTATGTAGTGATCAGTAGGATCGCGTACCCCCGAGTGGTGGGATATGTTATATCTTGGTGTTAAAGTATGAACTTGTTTATTATCTGGTTGATTTATATGGTGTTGGTGTATGTTATATCTGTACATATGTGCATTGGTGTATGATGATATGATCAGGAGGATCGTGTGCACGTTGAGTGCCTAAATATATTAGTTATGCATTGGTGTGTGCATATCATGGTGTTTTGGTGGGATGAATCATGTCTCAGGAGGAGCGTAAGTGATTCATCCGTACTCCTCTGTGGAGAATGGTGGGGGATAGATCATGTCTCAGGAGGAGCGTAAGTGATCTATCCAGGTTCGATTGAATGAACCAACGAGTCGGTACCGCATGCATGGTGTTGAGTTGCATTTTGCATTATAATATGTTATATTGTAATTTGAACAGTAGGTTCGTTATATGGAGTTGTTGGGGTGAATATTGGTGTGTTGGTGTATTTTACTACCTTGTTTACATGTATTACATTACCATTATATTCTGATCATTATTTCTCACCCCTTTGTTGTTGTTGTGGTCTGTGCTTCTTCGGAAGTACAGATAATCCAGGTGCTTAGCTAACTTGGATAGTGGTGTGACAGTCGAGTCGTAGGATGCTCTGATACGTAACACGGGATATGGGTGTTTTAACTGTTTCATGTCAAACTTATTTTAATCCTGTGACGTATCATGAATTTGATGTATTTTATTTTATTAAACAAATTCCGCTGTATTATTTTGAAAAGAATGAATAAAGTATTTTTATAAAATTTAGAGATGTGATATCCCACTTATTGGTGAAAACTCTGATTATTATTATGATATTTATATTTTATTTAATACGGGGAAGTGGGGTGTTACACAATCAAAATCTTGGATTGAAATGGATGAAATGCTTGTAACCGATTCTGAATTGCAACAGAAAATTTTTGATCTCACTCTCTCTTCTCTCCTTCAATTCTCACCAACTCTTGCTTTGGATCACTTCATATCCATATATAGAGTGTGAATGAAGACCTTAGAAAGTCCTAGATTGATTCAATGAGAAATTCACCATCTCATGTCATGCTATGGACTCATACCAGCTCATGATTTGGCTTGTAATTTGCTTTGTTCTGAGTTTAAATTCTCTCCAAATGAGATATTGGAGGTGTATGGATGGAAAGGAGCCTTGCATTTGCTTGGAAGCGTGGTTTTGCATATGTGCCTTATGGTTCAAGTAACCAATTTACAAAGCAAGTCCTTGAAATAACCCTCAATTCAAAATTGTGGCAATTTCAATGTTCTCAAAATGCTTTTTACAATCAAATTGGTATGTCATATGGCTTGGTTTGGTTGTGTAGATCAAAAACCCCAATTTTCAATTTTGGTTCATTTAAAATATACCTTCATTTTAGGCCATTTTTATGATTTTGTGAAGCAATCCATTCCAACATTTTGAACACATCTCATGTCGAACATTTTTTCATTTGATGAGTGGAAGATGGAGATTTGGACCTATGTTGAAAAATGACCTGTAATTCAACTTTCCCAAAATACCTCTGGGTTGCCAAGACCATAACTTGAGTTCCATAAATCCCCTTGAGGACTTCTAGTACTCAAATTAAAGCTCAGATCAAGATCTACAACTCTTATGTGGGCCAAGAATCCATTTGAAAATTCCTTCATGGGAAAAAGTTGCTTGGAAGTCAAGTGACTTTCACAGATAAATTTCAGTGTCCTCTGAGGACCCATAACTTGAGTTCTATAAATCTCCTTGAAGACTTCTAGTACTCAAATTAAAGCTATTGAGATGCTCTACAAGTTTCATGTTGACCAAGAATTCATTTGAAGCTTGTATTTTGACTTATCTGGCTTGGAAGTTAGGCCTAAATTAGGGTTTTTTATATTGAAACCCTATTTTAGCAACTCCTCTTCTTCTTGATTCCTTTTGATTTCTACTTGGCATAACACCACACCTGTATCCACATATCAATTCATGAATCCTACACCTTTCAATTAAGCCTTGATGCTCTTCAATCACTCAGTTGACCTAGGGTTGACCCAGATGAAACCCTAGTTGACTGTACCTCAACTCTGGCTCTTGTACTTGCACCAATAACTTGTCTCATATTCAAAATGACCCTCTAGGTATTCTATAATCTTTTCCATACCCTCAGTCATGGCTCACACACTTATTTATGATCTTCAACCCCCCAAGATTAGGAGAGAAATCCACGGGTTGACCCTCAAACGTTTCAAAGCTTCAACTCATTCCTTGATTACTTGGATGGTCTTGAACTTGAACAAAACCCCTTGATGGGCCTCTTTCTGATAAGAATGGCACTTGGTCCCTTGCTAGATGACTTGTAATGCTATGCTATGCAAATGATTAGACTATGTACATGACTTATTATGAAAATGACAATGCAATTGAAACATACACCAAGTGAAATAGGTTGAGCAAATTTTAGGGTGCAACAGGCGGCCCAACCCGAAGTTGATAAGAACATTAGACCTCACCGTCAGGCATCTACTAAACAAACAGGCATCGAACCCGAAGGCCGGCTCAACCCGAAGTTGAGAAGAACAATTGACCTCGCCGTCAGGCTTCTGTTAAACAAATAGGCATCGAACCCGAAAGCCGTCTCAATCCTTAATTGAGAAGAACATCTGACCTCGCCGTCAAACATCTGTTAAACAAACAGGAATCAAACCCGAAGGCCGGCTCAACTTGAAGTTGAGAGGAATATCTGACCTCCCTATCAGGCATTAGTTAAAAAAACAGGCATCGAACCCGAAGGCCGGCACAACACGAAGTAGAGAAGAACATCAGACCTCGCTGTCAGGCATCTGTTAAACAAACAGGTATCGAACCCGAAGGTCGGCTCAACACGAAGTTGAGAGGAACATCTAACCTCGCCGTCAGACATCTGTTAAGCAAACAGGCATCGAACTCGAAGGTCGGCTCATCATGAAGTTGAAAGGAACATTTGACTTCACTGTCAAGCATTTGTTAAACAAACAAGCATCAAATTCAAAGGTCGGCTCAACCCGAAGTTGAAAAGAGCATCTGACCTCACCGTCAGGCATCTGTTAAACAAACAGGCATCGAACTCGAAGGGCGGATCAACCCGAAGTTGATAAGAACATCTGACCTCGCTGTCAGGCATCTGTTAAACAAACATGCATCGAACCCGAAGGCCAGTTCAACACGAAGTTGAGAGGAACATCTGATCTCGCTGTCAGGCATCTGTTAAACAAACTGGCACCGAACCCGAAGGTCGGCTCAACATGAATTTGAGAGGAATATTTGACTTCACTATCAAGCATCTGTTAAACAAACAAACATCAAATCCGAAAGCCGGCTCAACCCAAAGTTAAGATGAACATCTAAACTCACTGTCAAGCATCTGTTAAACAAACAGGCATTAAACCCGAAGGGAGGCTCAACCCGAAGTTGATAAGAACATCTCACCTCGCCGTCAGGCATCTGTTAAACAAACAGGCATCAAACTCGAAGGCCGGCTCAACACGTAGTTGAGAGGAACATCTTACCTCGCTGTCAGGCATCTGTTAAACACACATGCATCGAAACTGAAGGTCGGCTCAAATTGAAGTTGAGAGGAATATTTAACTTCACTGTCAAGCATTTATTGAACAAACAGGCATCAAATCCGAAGGCCGACTCAACCCGAATTTGAGAAGAACATCTGACCTTATCATCAGGCATCTGTTAAACAAAGAGGCATCAAACCCGAAGGTCGGCTCAAACCGAAGTTGATAAGAACATTAGACCTCGTCGTCAGGCATCTGTTAAACAAACAGGCATCGAACCCGAAGGCCGGCTCAACCCGAAGTTGAGAAGAACATTTGACCTCGGCGTCAGGCATCTGTTAAACAAACAAGCATCGAACCCGAAGGCCGTTTCAATCCTTAATTGAGAAGAATATCTGACCTCGCTGTCAAACATCTGTTAAACAAACAGGAATCGAACCCGAAGGCCGGCTAAACTTGAAGTTGAGAGGAATATCTGACCTCCCCATCAGACATTAGTTAATTAAACAGGCATCGAACTCAAACGCCGACACAACACGAAGTTGAGAAGAACATCTGACCTCGATGTCAGGCATATGTTAAACAAATAGGCATCGAATTTGATGGCCGACTCAACCTGGAGTTGAGAAGAACATCCGACCTCGCTGTCAGGCATCTGTTAAACAAACAGGAATAGAACCCAAAGGTCGTCTCAACCTTTAGTTGAGAAGAACATCTGACCTAGCCGCCAGGCATCTGTTAAACAAACAGGCATCGAACTCAAAGGCCGGCTCAACCCGAAGTTGAGAAGAACATCTGCCATCGCTGTCAGGCATCTGTTAAACACAAAGGTGTGGAACCCGAAGGCCGGCTCAACCCGAAGGTGAGCAGAAAATCTGACCTCGCCGTCAGCATCTGTTAAACAAACAGGAATCAAACCCGAAGGCCGTCTCAACCTTTAGTTGAGAAGAATATCTGACCTCGCCGTCAGGCATCTATTAAGCAAACGGGCATCGAACCCGAAGGGCGGCTCAACCCGAAGTTGATAAGAACATCTGACCTCGCCGTCAGGCATCTATAAACAAACAGGCATCAAACCCGAAGGCCGGTTTAACTCGAAGTTGAGAGGAACATCTGATCTCGCCGTCAGGCATCGAACCCGAAGGTCGGCTCAACAAGAAGTTGAGAGGAATATTTAACTTCACTGTCAAGCATTTGTTAAACAAACAGGCATCAAATCCGAAGGCCGGCTCAACCCAAAGTTGAGAAGAACATCTGACCTCACCGTCAGGCATCTGTTAAACAACAGGCATCGAATTTGATGGCCGAGTCAACCCGAAGTTGAGAAGAACATCTGACCTTGCTGTCAGGAATTAGATAAACAAACAGGAATCGAACCCGAAGGCCGGCTCAACCCGAAGTTGGGAAGAACATCTGACCTAGCCGCCAGGCATCTGTTAAACAAACAGGCATCGAACCCAAAGGCCGGCTCAACCCGAAGTTGCGAAGAACATCTTCCCTCGCCGTCAGGCATCTGTTAAACAAAAAGGTGTGGAACCCGAAGGGCGGCTCAACCTGAAGTTGAGAAGAACATCTCACGTCGCCGTCAGGAATCTGTTAAAAAAACAGGAATCAAACCCGAAAGCCGTCTCAACCCTTAGTTGTGAAGAACATCCGACGTCACCGTCAAACATTTGTTAAACAAACAGGCATTGAACCCGAAGGGCGGCTCAACCCGAAGTTGATAAGAACATCTGACCTCACCGTCAGATATCTGTTAAACAAAGATGCATCGAACCTGAAGGCCGGCTCAACACGAAGTTGAGAGGAACATCTGACCTCGCTGTCAGGCATCTGTCAAACAAACAGGCATTGAACCCGAAGGTCGGCTCAACATGAAGTTGAGAGGAATATTTGACTTCAGTGTCAAGCATCTGTTAAACAAAACATCAAATCCGAAGGCCGGCTTAACCCAAAGTTAAGAAGAACATCTGAACTCACTGTCAAATATCTGTTAAACAAACAGGCATTGAACCCGAAGGGAGGCTCAACCCGAAGTTGATAAGATCATCTCACCTCGCCGTCTGGCATCTGTTAAACAAACAGGCATCGAAACTGAAGGCCGGCTCAACACGAAGTTGAGAGGAAATCTGACCTCGCTGTCAGGCATCTGTTAAACAAACAGGCATCAAACCCGAAGGTCGGCTCAAATTGAAGTTGAGAGGAATATTTAACTTCACTGTCAAGCATTTATTGAACAAACAGGCATCAAATCTGAAGGCCGACTCAACCCGAATTTGAGAAGAACATCTGACCTTATCATCAGGCATCTGTTAAACAAAGAGGCATCAAACCCGAAGGTCGGCTCAAACCGAAGTTGATAAGAACATTAGACCTCGCCGTCAGGCATCTGTTAAACAAACAGGCATCGAACCCGAAGGCCGGCTCAACCCGAAGTTGAGAAGAACATTTGACCTCGGCGTCAGGCATTTGTTAAACGAACAGGCGTCGAACCCGAAGGCCGTTTCAATCCTTAATTGAGAAGAATATCTGACCTCGCTGTCAAACATCTGTTAAACAAACAGGAATCGAACCCGAAGGCCGGCTAAACTTGAAGTTGAGAGGAATATCTGACCTCCCCATCAGACATTAGTTAATTAAACAGGCATCGAACTCAAACGCCGACACAACACGAAGTTGAGAAGAACATCTGACCTCGACGTCAGGCATATGTTAAACAAACAGGCATCGAATTTGATGGCCGACTCAACCTGGAGTTGAGAAGAACATCCGACCTCGCTGTCAGGCATCTGTTAAACAAACAGGAATAGAACCCAAAGGTCGTCTCAACCTTTAGTTGAGAAGAACATCTGACCTAGCCGCCAGGCATCTGTTAAACAAACAGGCATCGAACTCAAAGGCCGGCTCAACCCGAAGTTGAGAAGAACATCTGCCATCGCTGTCAGGCATCTGTTAAACACAAAGGTGTGGAACCCGAAGGCCGGCTCAACCCGAAGGTGAGAAGAAAATCTGACCTCGCCGTCAGCATCTGTTAAACAAACAGGAATCAAACCCGAAGGCCGTCTCAACCTTTAGTTGAGAAGAACATCTGACCTCGCCGTCAGGCATCTATTAAGCAAACAGGCATCGAACCCGAAGGGCGGCTCAACCCGAAGTTGATAAGAACATCTGACCTCGCCGTCAGGCATCTATGAACAAACAGGCATCAAACCCGAAGGCCGACTCAACTCGAAGTTGAGAGGAACATCTGACCTCGCCGTCAGGCATCGAACCCGATGGTCTGCTCAACATGAAGTTGAGAGGAATATTTAACTTCACTGTCAAGCATCTGTTAAACAAACAGGCATCAAATCCGATGGCCGGCTCAACCCAAAGTTGAGAAGAACATCTGACCTCACCGTCAGGCATCTGTTAAACAACAGGCATCGAGTTTGATGGCCGAGTCACCCCGAAGTTGAGAAGAACATCCGAACTCGTTGTCAGGAATTAGTTAAACAAACAGGAATCGAACCCGAAGGCCGGCTCAACCCGAAGTTGGGAAGAACATCTGACCTAGCCGCCAGGCATCTGTTAAACAAACAGGCATCGAACCCAAAGGTCGGCTCAACCCGAAGTTGTGAAGAACATCTTCCCTCGCCGTCAGGCATCTGTTAAACAAAAAGGTGTGGATCCCTAAGGCCGGCTCAACTTGAAGTTGAGAAGAACATTTGACCTCGGCGTCAGGCATCTGTTAAACAAACAAGCATCGAACCCGAAGGCCGTTTCAATCCTTAATTGAGAAGAATATCTGACCTCGCTGTCAAACATCTGTTAAACAAACAGGAATCGAACCCGAAGGCCGCCTAAACTTGAAGTTGAGAGGAATATCTGACCTCCCCATCAGACATTAGTTAATTAAACAGGCATCGAACTCAAACGCCGACACAACACGAAGTTGAGAAGAACATCTGACCTCGATGTCAGGCATATGTTAAACAAACAGGCATCGAATTTGATGGCCGACTCAACCTGGAGTTGAGAAGAACATCCGACCTCGCTGTCAGGCATCTGTTAAACAAACAGGAATAGAACCCAAAGGTCGTCTCAACCTTTAGTTGAGAAGAACATCTGACCTAGCCGCCAGGCATCTGTTAAACAAACAGGCATCGAACTCAAAGGCCGGCTCAACCCGAAGTTGAGAAGAACATCTGCCATCGCTGTCAGGCATCTGTTAAACACAAAGGTGTGGAACCCGAAGGCAGGCTCAACCCGAAGGTGAGAAGAAAATCTGACCTCGCCGTCAGCATCTGTTAAACAAACAGGAATCAAACCCGAAGGCCGTCTCAACCTTTAGTTGAGAAGAATATATGACCTCGCCGTCAGGCATCTATTAAGCAAACGGGCATCGAACCCGAAGGGCGGCTCAACCCGATGTTGATAAGAACATCTGACCTCGCCGTCAGGCATCTATAAACAAACAGGCATCAAACCCGAAGGCCGGCTCAACTCGAAGTTGAGAGGAACATCTGATCTCGCCGTCAGGCATCGAACCCGAAGGTCGGCTCAACAAGACGTTGAGAGGAATATTTAACTTCACTGTCAAGCATTTGTTAAACAAACAGGCATCAAATCCGAAGGCCGGCTCAACCCAAAGTTGAGAAGAACATCTGACCTCACCGTCAGGCATCTGTTAAACAACAGGCATCGAATTTGATGGCCGAGTCAACCCGAAGTTGAGAAGAACATCTGACCTCGCTGTCAGGAATTAGTTAAACAAACAGGAATCGAACTCGAAGGCCGGCTCAACCCGAAGTTGGGAAGAACATCTGACCTAGCCGCCAGGCATCTGTTAAACAAACAGGCATCGAACCCAAAGGCCGGCTCAACCCGAAGTTGCGAAGAACATCTTCCCTCGCCGTCAGGCATCTGTTAAACAAAAAGGTGTGGAACCCGAAGGGCGGCTCAACCTGAAGTTGAGAAGAACATCTCACGTCGCCGTCAGGAATCTGTTAAAAAAACAGGAATCAAACCCGAAGGCCGTCTCAACCCTTAGTTGTGAAGAACATCCGACGTCACCGTCAAACATTTGTTAAACAAACAGGCATTGAACCCGAAGGGCGGCTCAACCCGAAGTTGATAAGAACATCTGACCTCACCGTCAGACATCTGTTAAACAAAGATGCATCGAACCTGAAGGCCGGCTCAACACGAAGTTGAGAGGAACATCTGACCTCGCTGTCAGGCATCTGTCAAACAAACAGGCATTGAACCCGAAGGTCGGCTCAACATGAAGTTGAGAGGAATATTTGACTTCAGTGTCAAGCATCTGTTAAACAAACAAACATCAAATCCGAAGGCCGGCTTAACCCAAAGTTAAGAAGAACATCTGAACTCACTGTCAAATATCTGTTAAACAAACAGGCATTGAACCCGAAGGGAGGCTCAACCCGAAGTTGATAAGATCATCTCACCTCGCCGTCTGACATCTGTTAAACAAACAGGCATCGAAACTGAAGGCCGGCTCAACACGAAGTTGAGAGGAAATCTGACCTCGCTGTCAGGCATCTGTTAAACAAACAAGCATCAAACCCGAAGGTCGGCTCAAATTAAAGTTGAGAGGAATATTTAACTTCACTGTCAAGCATTTATTGAACAAACAGGCATCAAATCTGAAGGCCGACTCAACCCGAATTTGAGAAGAACATCTGACCTTATCATCAGGCATCTGTTAAACAAAGAGGCATCAAACCCGAAGGTCGGCTCAAACCGAAGTTGATAAGAACATTAGACCTCGCCGTCAGGCATCTGTTAAACAAACAGGCATCGAACCCGAAGGCCGGCTCAACCCGAAGTTGAGAAGAACATTTGACCTCGGCGTCAGGCATTTGTTAAACGAACAGGCGTCGAACCCGAAGGCCGTTTCAATCCTTAATTGAGAAGAATATCTGACCTCGCTGTCAAACATCTGTTAAACAAACAGGAATCGAACCCGAAGGCCGGCTAAACTTGAAGTTGAGAGGAATATCTGACCTCCCCATCAGACATTAGTTAATTAAACAGGCATCGAACTCAAACGCCGACACAACACGATGTTGAGAAGAACATCTGACCTCGATGTCAGGCATATGTTAAACAAACAGGCATCGAATTTGATGGCCGACTCAACCTGGAGTTGAGAAGAACATCCGACCTCGCTGTCAGGCATCTGTTAAACAAACAGGAATAGAACCCAAAGGTCGTCTCAACCTTTAGTTGAGAAGAACATCTGACCTAGCCGCCAGGCATCTGTTAAACAAACAGGCATCGAACTCAAAGGCCGGCTCAACCCGAAGTTGAGAAGAACATCTGCCATCGCTGTCAGGCATCTGTTAAACACAAAGGTGTGGAACCCGAAGGCCGGCTCAACCCGAAGGTGAGAAGAAAATCTGACCTCGCCGTCAGCATCTGTTAAACAAACAGGAATCAAACCCGAAGGCCGTCTCAACCTTTAGTTGAGAAGAATATCTGACCTCGCCGTCAGGCATCTATTAAGCAAACGGGCATCGAACCCGAAGGGCGGCTCAACCCGATGTTGATAAGAACATCTGACCTCGCCGTCAGGCATCTATAAACAAACAGGCATCAAACCCGAAGGCCGGCTCAACTCGAAGTTGAGAGGAACATCTGATCTCGCCGTCAGGCATCGAACCCGAAGGTCGGCTCAACAAGACGTTGAGAGGAATATTTAACTTCACTGTCAAGCATTTGTTAAACAAACAGGCATCAAATCCGAAGGCCGGCTCAACCCAAAGTTGAGAAGAACATCTGACCTCACCGTCAGGCATCTGTTAAACAACAGGCATCGAATTTGATGGCCGAGTCAACCCGAAGTTGAGAAGAACATCTGACCTCGCTGTCAGGAATTAGTTAAACAAACAGGAATCGAACTCGAAGGCCGGCTCAACCCGAAGTTGGGAAGAACATCTGACCTAGCCGCCAGGCATCTGTTAAACAAACAGGCATCGAACCCAAAGGCCGGATCAACCCGAAGTTGCGAAGAACATCTTCCCTCGCCGTCAAGCATCTGTTAAACAAAAAGGTGTGGAACCCGAAGGGCGGCTCGACCTGAAGTTGAGAAGAACATCTCACGTCGCCGTCAGGAATCTATTAAAAAAACAGGAATCAAACCCGAAGGCCATCTCAACCCTTAGTTGTGAAGAACATCCGACGTCACCGTCAAACATTTGTTAAACAAACAGGCATTGAACCCGAAGGGCGGCTCAACCCGAAGTTGATAAGAACATCTGACCTCACCGTCAGACATCTGTTAAACAAAGATGCATCGAACCTGAAGGCCGGCTCAACACGAAGTTGAGAGGAACATCTGACCTCGCTGTCAGGCATCTGTCAAACAAACAGGCATTGAACCCGAAGGTCGGCTCAACATGAAGTTGAGAGGAATATTTGACTTCAGTGTCAAGCATCTATTAAACAAACAAACATCAAATCCGAAGGCCGGCTTAACCCAAAGTTAAGAAGAACATCTGAACTCACTGTCAAATATCTGTTAAACAAACAGGCATTGAACCCGAAGGGAGGCTCAACCCGAAGTTGATAAGATCATCTCACCTCGCCGTCTGGCATCTGTTAAACAAACAGGCATCGAAACTGAAGGCCGGCTCAACACGAAGTTGAGAGGAAATCTGACCTCGCTGTCAGGCATCTGTTAAACAAACAGGCATCAAACCCGAAGGTCGACTCAAATTAAAGTTGAGAGGAATATTTAACTTCACTGTCAAGCATTTATTGAACAAACAGGCATCAAATCTGAAGGCCGACTCAACCCGAATTTGAGAAGAACATCTGACCTTATCATCAGGCATCTGTTAAACAAAGAGGCATCAAACCCGAAGGTCGGCTCAAACCGAAGTTGATAAGAACATTAGACCTCGCCGTCAGGCATCTGTTAAACAAACAGGCATCGAACCCGAAGGCCGGCTCAACCCGAAGTTGAGAAGAACATTTGACCTCGGCGTCAGGCATTTGTTAAACGAACAGGCGTCGAACCCGAAGGCCGTTTCAATCCTTAATTGAGAAGAATATCTGACCTCGCTGTCAAACATCTGTTAAACAAACAGGAATCGAACCCGAAGGCCGGCTAAAGTTGAAGTTGAGAGGAATATCTGACCTCCCCATCAGACATTAGTTAATTAAACAGGCATCGAACTCAAACGCCGACACAACACGAAGTTGAGAAGAACATCTGACCTCGACGTCAGGCATATGTTAAACAAACAGGCATCGAATTTGATGGCCGACTCAACCTGGAGTTGAGAAGAACATCCGACCTCGCTGTCAGGCATCTGTTAAACAAACAGGAATAGAACCCAAAGGTCGTCTCAACCTTTAGTTGAGAAGAACATCTGACCTAGCCGCCAGGCATCTGTTAAACAAACAGGCATCGAACTCAAAGGCCGGCTCAACCCGAAGTTGAGAAGAACATCTGCCATCGCTGTCAGGCATCTGTTAAACACAAAGGTGTGGAACCCGAAGGCCGGCTCAACCCGAAGGTGAGAAGAAAATCTGACCTTGCCGTCAGCATCTGTTAAACAAACAGGAATCAAACCCGAAGGCCGTCTCAACCTTTAGTTGAGAAGAACATCTGACCTCGCCGTCAGGCATCTATTAAGCAAACAGGCATCGAACCCGAAGGGCGGCTCAACCCGAAGTTGATAAGAACATCTGACCTCGCCGTCAGGCATCTATAAACAAACAGGCATCAAACCCGAAGGCCGACTCAACTCGAAGTTGAGAGGAACATCTGACCTCGCCGTCAGGCATCGAACCCGATGGTCTGCTCAACATGAAGTTGAGAGGAATATTTAACTTCACTGTCAAGCATCTGTTAAACAAACAGGCATCAAATCCGATGGCCGGCTCAACCCAAAGTTGAGAAGAACATCTGACCTCACCGTCAGGCATCTGTTAAACAACAGGCATCGAGTTTGATGGCCGAGTCACCCCGAAGTTGAGAAGAACATCCGAACTCGTTGTCAGGAATTAGTTAAACAAACAGGAATCGAACCCGAAGGCCGGCTCAACCCGAAGTTGGGAAGAACATCTGACCTAGCCGCCAGGCATCTGTTAAACAAACAGGCATCGAACCCAAAGGCCGGCTCAACCCGAAGTTGCGAAGAACATCTTCCCTCGCCGTCAGGCATCTGTTAAACAAAAAGGTGTGGATCCCGAAGGCCGGCTCAACCCGAAGTTGAGAAGAACATCTGACGTCGCCGTCAGGAATCTGTTAAAAAAACAGGAATCAGACCCGAAGGCTGTCTCAACCCTTAGTTGAGAAGAACATCCGACGTCACCGTCAAACATCTGTTAAACAAAAAGGCATTAAACCCCAAGGACGGCTCAACCCGAAGTTGATAAGAACATCTGACCTCACCGTCAGGCATCTGTTAAACAAAGATGCATCGAACCTGAAGGCCGACTCAACACGAAGTTGAGAGGAACATCTGACCTCGCTGTCAGGCATCTGTTAAACAAACAGGCATTGAACCCGAATGTCGGCTCAACATGAAGTTCAGAGGAATATTTGACTTCAGTGTCAAGCATCTGTTAAACAAACAGACATCAAATCCGAAAGTCGGCTCAGCCCAAAGTTAAGAAGAACATCTGAACTCACTGTCAAATATCTGTTAAACAAACAGGCATTGAACCCGAAGGGAGGCTCAACCCGAAGTTGATAAGATCATCTCACCTCGCCGTCAGGCATCTGTTAAACAAACAGGCATCGAACCCGAAGGCCGGCTCAACACGTAGTTGAGAGGAACATCTGACCTCGCTGTCAGGCATCTGTTAAACAAACATGCATCGAAACCGAAGGCCGGCTCAAATTGAAGTTGAGAGGAATATTTAACTTCACTGTCAAGCATTTATTGAACAAACAGGCATCAAATCCGAAGGCCATATCAACCCGAATTTGAGAAGAACATCTGACCTTATCATCAGGCATCTGTTAAACAAAGAGGCATCAAACCCGAAGGTCGGCTCAAACCGAAGTTGATAAGAACATTAGACCTCGCCGTCAGGCATCTGTTAAACAAACAGGCATCGAACCCGAAGGCCGGCTCAACCCGAAGTTGAGAAGAACATTTGACCTCGGCGTCAGGCATCTGTTAAACAAACAGGCAGCGAACCCGAAGGCCGTTTCAATCCTTAATTGAGAAGAATATCTGACCTCGCTGTCAAACATCTGTTAAACAAACAGGAATCGAACCCGAAGGCCGGCTAAACTTGAAGTTGAGAGGAATACCTGACCTCCACATCAGACATTAGTTAATTAAACAGGCATCGAACTCAAACGCCGACACAACACGAAGTTGAGAAGAACATCTGACCTTGATGTCAGGCATATGTTAAACAAACAGGCATCGAATTTGATGGCCGACTCAACCTGGAGTTGAGAAGAACATCCGACCTCGCTGTCAGGCATCTGTTAAACAAACAGGAATAGAACCCAAAGGTCGTCTCAACCTTTAGTTGAGAAGAACATCTGACCTAGCCGCCAGGCATCTGTTAAACAAACAGGCATCGAACTCAAAGTCCGGCTCAACCCGAAGTTGAGAAGAACATCTGCCATCGCTGTCAGGCATCTGTTAAACACAAAGGTGTGGAACCCGAAGGCCGGCTCAACCCGAAGGTGAGAAGAAAATCTGACCTCGCCGTCAGCATCTGTTAAACAAACAGGAATCAAACCCGAAGGCCGTCTCAACCTTTAGTTGAGAAGAACATCTGACCTCGCCGTCAGGCATCTATTAAGCAAACAGGCATCGAACCCGAAGGGCGGCTCAACCCGAAGTTGATAAGAACATCTGACCTCGTCGTCAGGCATCTATAAACAAACAGGCATCAAACCCGAAGGCCGGCTCAACTCGAAGTTGAGAGGAACATCTGACCTCGCCGTCAGGCATCGAACCCGAAGGTCGGCTCAACAAGAAGTTGAGAGGAATATTTAACTTCACTGTCAAGCATTTGTTAAACAAACAGGCATCAAATCCGAAGGCCGGCTCAACCCAAAGTTGAGAAGAACATCTGACCTCACCGTCAGGCATCTGTTAAACAACAGGCATCGAATTTGATGGCCGAGTCAACCCGAAGTTGAGAAGAACATCTGACCTCGCTGTCAGGAATTAGTTAAACAAACAGGAATCGAACCCGAAGGCCGGCTCAACCCGAAGTTGGGAAGAACATCTGACCTAGCCGTCTGGCATCTATTAAACAAACAGGCATCGAACCCAAAGGCCGGCTCAACCCGAAGTTGCGAAGAACATCTTCCCTCGCCGTCAGGCATCTGTTAAACAAAAAGGTGTGGAACCCGAAGGGCGGCTCAACCAGAAGTTGAGAAGAACATCTCACGTCGCCGTCAGGAATCTGTTAAATAAATAGGAATCAAACCCGAAGGGCGTCTCAACCCTTAGTTGTGAAGAACATCCGACGTCACCGTCAAACATCTGTTAAACAAACAGGCATTGAACCCAAAGGGCGGCTCAACCCGAAGTTGATAAGAACATCTGACCTCACCGTTAGGCATCTGTTAAACAAAGATGCATCGAACCTGAAGGCCGGCTCAACACGAAGTTGAGAGGAACATCTGACCTCGCTGTCAGGCATCTGTTAAACAAACAGGTATTGAACCCGAAGGTCGGCTCAACATGAAGTTGAGAGGAATATTTGACTTCAGTGTCAAGCATCTGTTAAACAAACAGACATCAAATCCGAAGGCCGGCTTAACCCAAAGTTAAGAAGAACATCTGAACTCACTGTCAAATATCTGTTAAACAAACAGGCATTGAACCCGAAGGGAGGCTCAACCCGAAGTTGATAAGATCATCTCACCTCGCCGTCAGGCATCTATTAAACAAACAGGCATCGAAACTGAAGGCCGGCTCAACAAGAAGTTGAGAGGAAATCTGACCTCGCTGTCAGGCATCTGTTAAACAAACAGGCATCAAACCCGAAGGTCGGCTAAAATTGAAGTTGAGAGGAATATTTAACTTCACTGTCAAGCATTTATTGAACAAACAGGCATCAAATCTGAAGGCCGACTCAACCCGAATTTGAGAAGAACATCTGACCTTATCATCAGGCATCTGTTAAACAAAGAGGCATCAAACCCGAAGGTCGGCTCAAACCGAAGTTGATAAGAACATTAGACCTCGCCGTCAGGCATCTGCTAAACAAACAGGCATCGAACCCGAAGGCCGGCTCAACCCGAAGTTGAGAAGAACATTTGACCTCGGCGTCAGGCATCTGTTAAACAAACAGGCATCGAACCCGAAGGCCGTTTCAATCCTTAATTGAGAAGAATATCTGACCTCGCTGTCAAACATCTGTTAAACAAACAGGAATCGAATCCGAAGGCCGGCTAAACTTGAAGTTGAGAGGAATATTTGACCTCCCCATCAGACATTAGTTAATTAAACAGGCATCGAACTCAAACGCCGACACAACACGAAGTTGAGAAGAACATCTGACCTCGACGTCAGGCATATGTTAAACAAACAGGCATCGAATTTGATGGCCGACTCAACCTGGAGTTGAGAAGAACATCCGACCTTGCTGTCAGGCATCTGTTAAACAAACAGGAATAGAACCCAAAGGTCGTCTCAACCTTTAGTTGAGAAGAACATCTGACCTAGCTGCCAGGCATCTGTTAAACAAACAGGCATCGAACTCAAAGGCCGGCTCAACCCGAAGTTGAGAAGAACATCTGCCATCGCTGTCAGGCATCTGTTAAACACAAAGGTGTGGAACCCGAAGGCCGGCTCAACCCGAAGGTGAGAAGAATATCTGACCTCGCCGTCAGCATCTGTTAAACAAACAGGAATCAAACCCGAAGGCCGTCTCAACCTTTAGTTGAGAAGAACATCTGACCTCGCCGTCAGGCATCTATTAAGCAAACAGGCATCGAACCCGAAGGGCGGCTCAACCCGAAGTTGATAAGAACATCTGACCTCGCCGTCAGGCATCTATAAACAAACAGGCATCAAACCCGAAGGCCGGCTCAACACGAAGTTGAGAGGAACATCTGACCTCGCTGTCAGGCATCTGTTAAACAAACAGGCATTGAACCCGAAGGTCGGCTCAACATGAAGTTGAGAGGAATATTTGACTTCAGTGTCAAGCATCTGTTAAACAAACAGACATCAAATCCGAAGGCCGGGTTAACCCAAAGTTAAGAAGAACATATGAACTCACTGTCAAATATCTGTTAAACAAACAGGCATTGAACCCGAAGGGAGGCTCAACCCGAAGTTGATAAGATCATCTCACCTCGCCGTCAGGCATCTATTAAACAAACAGGCATCGAAACTGAAGGCCGGCTCAACACGAAGTTGAGAGGAAATCTGACCTCGCTGTCAGGCATCTGTTAAACAAACAGGCATCAAACCCGAAGGTCGGCTCAAATTGAAGTTGAGAGGAATATTTAACTTCACTGTCAAGCATTTATTGAACAAACAGGCATCAAATCTGAAGGCCGACTCAACCCGAATTTGAGAAGAACATCTGACCTTATCATCAGGCATCTGTTAAACAAAGAGGCATCAAACCCGAAGGTCGGCTCAAACCGAAGTTGATAAGAACATTAGACCTCGTCGTCAGGCATCTGCTAAACAAACAGGCATCGAACCCGAAGGCCGGCTCAACCCGAAGTTGAGAAGAACATTTGACCTCGGCGTCAGGCATCTATTAAACAAACAGGCATCGAACCCGAAGGCCGTTTCAATCCTTAATTGAGAAGAATATCTGACCTCGCTGTCAAACATCTGTTAAACAAACAGGAATCGAATCCGAAGGCCGGCTAAACTTGAAGTTGAGAGGAATATCTGACCTCCCCATCAGACATTAGTTAATTAAACAGGCATCGAACTCAAACGCCGACACAACACGAAGTTGAGAAGAACATCTGACCTCGACGTCAGGCATATGTTAAACAAACAGGCATCGAATTTGATGGCCGACTCAACCTGGAGTTGAGAAGAACATCCGACCTTGCTGTCAGGCATCTGTTAAACAAACAGGAATAGAACCCAAAGGTCGTCTCAACCTTTAGTTGAGAAGAACATCTGACCTAGCTGCCAGGCATCTGTTAAACAAACAGGCATCGAACTCAAAGGCCGGCTCAACCCGAAGTTGAGAAGAACATCTGCCATCGCTGTCAGGCATCTGTTAAACACAAAGGTGTGGAACCCGAAGGCCGGCTCAACCCGAAGGTGAGAAGAATATCTGACCTCGCCGTCAGCATCTGTTAAACAAACAGGAATCAAACCCGAAGGCCGTCTCAACCTTTAGTTGAGAAGAACATCTGACCTCGCCGTCAGGCATCTATTAAGCAAACAGGCATCGAACCCGAAGAGCGGCTCAACCCGAAGTTGATAAGAACATCTGACCTCGCCGTCAGGCATCTATAAACAAACAGGCATCAAACCCGAAGGCCGGCTCAACACGAAGTTGAGAGGAACATCTGACCTCGCTGTCAGGCATCTGTTAAACAAACAGGCATTGAACCCGAAGGTCGGCTCAACATGAAGTTGAGAGGAATATTTGACTTCAGTGTCAAGCATCTGTTAAACAAACAGACATCAAATCCGAAGGCCGGGTTAACCCAAAGTTAAGAAGAACATATGAACTCACTGTCAAATATCTGTTAAACAAACAGGCATTGAACCCGAAGGGAGGCTCAACCCGAAGTTGATAAGATCATCTCACCTCGCCGTCAGGCATCTGTTAAACAAATAGGCATCGAACCTGAAGGTCGGCTCAACACGAAGTTGAGAGGAAATCTGACCTCGCTGTCAGGCATCTGTTAAACAAACAGGCATCAAACCCGAAGGTCGGCTCAAATTGAAGTTGAGGGGAATATTTAACTTCACTGTCAAGCATTTATTGAACAAACAGGCATCAAATCCGAAGGCCGACTCAACCCGAATTTGAGAAGAACATCTGACCTTATCATCAGGCATCTGTTAAACAAACAGGCATCGAACCCGAAGGGCGACTCAAACCGAAGTTGATAAGAACATTACACCTCGCCATCAGGCATCAGTTAAACAAACAGGCATCGAACCCGATGGTCGGCTCAACCTGAAGTTGAGAAGACCATTTAACCTCGGCGTCAGGCATCTGTTAAACAAACAGGCATCGAACCCGAAGGCCGTCTCAATCCTTAATTGAGAAGAACATCTGACCTCACCGTCAAACATCTGTTAAACAAACAGGAATCGAACCCGAAGGCCGGCTCAACTTGATGTTGAGAGGAATATCTGACCTCCCCATCAGACATTAGTTAATTAAACAGGCATCAAACTCAAACGCCGACACAACACGAAGTTGAGAAGAACATCTGACCTCGATGTCAAGCATATGTTAAATAAACAGGCATCGAATTTGATGGCCGACTCAACCTGAAGTTGAGAAGAACATCCGACCTCGCTGTCAGGCATCTGTTAAACAAACAGGAATAAAACCCAAAGGTCGTCTCAACCTTTAGTTGATAAGAACATCTGACCTAGCCGCCAGGCATCTGTTAAACAAACAGGCATCGAACCCAAAGGCCGGCTCATCCCGAAGTTGAGAAGAACATCTGCCCTCGCCGTCAGGCATCTGTTAAACACAAAGGTGTGGAACCCGAAGGTCGGCTAAACCTGAAGTTGAGAAGAAAATCTGACCTCGCCGTCAGCATCTGTTAAACAAACAGGAATCAAACCCGAAGGCCGTCTCAACCTTTAGTTGAGAAGAACATCTGACCTCGTCGTCAAAACATCTGTTAAACAAACAGCTATCTAACCCGAAGTTGAGAAGAGCATCTGACCTCACCGTCAGGCATCTGTTAAACAAACTGGCATCGAACCAGAAGGGCGGCTCAACCCGAAGTTTATAAGAACATCTGACCTCGCCGTCAGGCATCTGTTAAACAAATAGGCATCGAACCTGAAGGTCGGCTCAACACAAAGTTTAGAGGAACATATGACCTCGCTGTCAGGCATCTGTTAAACAAACAGGCATCAAACCCGAAGGTCGGCTCAACATGAAGTTGAGAGGAACATTTGACTTCACTGTCAAGCATCTGTTTAAATAACAGGCATCAAATCCGAAGGCCGACTCAACCCAAAGTTGAGAAGAACATCTGACCTTACTGTCAAGCATCTGTTAAACAAACAGGCATCGAACCCGAAGGGCGGCTCAACCCGAAGTTGATAAGAACATCTGACCTCGCCGTCAGGCATCTGTTAAACAAACAGGCATCGAACCCGAAAGCCGGCTCAACACGAAGTTGAGAGGAACATATGACCTCGCTGTCAGGCATCTGTTAAACAAACAGGCATCGAACCCGAAGGTCGGCTCAACATGAAGTTGAGAGGAATATTTAACTTCACTGTCAAGCATCTGTTAAACAAATAGGCATCAAATCCGAAGGCCGGCTCAACCCGAAGTTGAGAAGAACATCTGACCTCATACTCAGGCATCTGTTAAACAAACAGGCATCGAACCTAAAGGGCGGCTCAAATCAAAGTTGATAAGAACATTAGACCTCGCCGTCAGGCATCTGTTAAACAAACAGGCATCAAACCCGAAGGCCGGCTCAACCCGAAGTTGAGAAGACCATTTGACCTCACCGTCAGGCATCTCTTGAACAAACAGGCATCGAACCCGAAGGGAGGCTCAACCCGAAGTAGATAAGAACATATGACCTCGCCGTCAGGCATCTGTTAAACAAACAGGCATCGAACCCGAAGGTCGGCTCAACACGAAGTTGAGAGGAACATCTGACCTCACTGTCAGACATTTGTTAAACAAACAGGCATCAAACCCGAAGGTCTGCTCAACATGAAGTTGAGAGGAACATTTGACTTCATTGTCAAGGATCTGTTTAACAAACAGGCATCAAATCCGAAGGCCGGCTCAACCCGAAGATGAGAAGAACATCTGACCTCACCGTCAAGCATCTGTTAAACAAACAGGCATCGAACCCGAAGGGCGGCTCAACCCGAAGTTGATAAGAACATCTAACCTCGCCGTCAGGCATTTGTTAAACAAACAGGCATCGAACCCAAAGGCCGACTCGACACAAAGTTGAGAGGAACATCTGACCTCGCCGTCAGGCATCTGTAAAAAAACAGGCATCGAACCCGAAGGTCGTCTCAACATGAAGTTGAGAGGAATATTTGACTTCACTGTCAAGCATCTGTTAAAAAAACAGGCATCAAATCCGAAGGCCGGCTCAACCCAAAGTTGAGAAGAACATCTGACCTCTTTGTCAAGCATCTGTTAAACAAACAGGCATTGAACCCGAAGGGCGGCTCAACCCGATGTTGATAAGAACATCTGACCTCGCTATCAGGCATCTGTTAAACAAACAGGCATCGAACCTGAAGGCCGACTCAACTTGAAGTTGAGAGGAACATCTGACCTCGCCGTCAGGCATCTGTTAAACAAACAGGCATCGAACCCGAAGGCCGGCTCAACCCGAAGTTGAGACGAACATTTGACCTCGCCGTCAAGCATCTGTTAAACAAACAGGCATTGAACCCGAAGGTCGTCTCAATCCTTAATTGAGAAGAACATTTGACCTCGCCGTCAAACATCTGTTAAATAAACAGGAATCGAACCCGAAGGCCGGCTCAACTTGAAGTTGAGAGGAATATCTGACCTCCCCATCAGGCATTAATTAAACAAACAGCCGTCGAACCCAAACGCCGATACAACACGAAGTTAAGAAGAACATATGACCTGGATGTAAGGCATATGTTAAATAAACAGGCATCAAATTTGATGGCCATATCAACCTGAAGTTGAGAAGAACATCTGACCTCGCTGTCAGGCATCAGTTAAACAAACAGAAATCGAACCGAAGGCCGGCTCAACCTGAAGTTGAAAAGAACATCTGACCTAGCCGCCAGGCATCTGTTAAACAAACATGCATCGAACCCAAAGGCCGGCTCTACCCGAAGTTGAGAAGAACATCTTCCCTCGCCGTCAGACATCTGTTAAAAAAAAGGTGTGGAACCCAAAGGCCGGATCAACCCGAAGTTGAGAAGAACATCTCACCTCGCCGCCAGGTATCTGTTAAACAAACAGGAATCAAACCCGAAGGCCGTCTCAACCCTTAGTTGAAAAGAACATCTGACGTCGCCGTTAAACATCTGTTAAACAAACAGCCATCTAACCCGAAGTTGAGAAGAGCATCTGACCTCACCGTCAGGCATCTGTTAAACAAACTGGCATCGAACCAGAAGGGCGGCTCAACCTGAAGTTTATAAGAACATCTGACCTCGCCGTCAGGTATGTGTTAAACAAATAGGCATCGAACCTGAAGGTCGGCTCAACACGAAGTTTAGAGGAACATATGACCTCGCTGTCAGGCATCTGTTAAACAAACAGGCATTAAACCCGAAGGTCGGCTCAACATGAAGTTGAGAGGAACATTTGACTTCACTGTCAAGCATCTGTTTAAATAACAGGCATCAAATCTGAAGGCCGGCTCAACCCAAAGTTGAGAAGAACATCTGACCTTACTGTCAAGCATCTGTTAAACAAACAGGCATCGAACCCGAAGGGCGGCTCAACCCGAAGTTGATAAGAACATCTGACCTCCCCGTCAGGCATCTGTTAAACAAACAGGCATCGAACCCGAAGGCCGGCTCAACACGAAGTTGAGAGGAACATATGACCTCGCTGTCAGGCATCTGTTAAACAAACAGGCATCGAACCCGAAGGTCGGCTAAACATGAAGTTGAGAGGAATATTTAACTTCACTGTCAAGCATCTGTTAAACAAATAGGAATCAAATCCGAAGGCCGGCTCAACCCGAAGTTGAGAAGAACATCTGACCTCATCGTCAGGCATCTGTTAAACAAACAGGCATCGAACCCAAAGGGCGGCTCAAACCAAAGTTGATAAGAACATTAGACCTCGCCGTCAGGCATCTGTTAAACAAACAGGCATCAAACCCGAAGGCTGGCTCAACCCGAAGTTGAGAAGACCATTTGACCTCACCGTCAGGCATCTCTTAAACAAACAGGCATCGAACCCAAAGGGAGGCTCAACCCGAAGTAGATAAGAACATATGACCTCGCCGTCAGGCATCTGTTAAACAAACAGGCATCGAACCCGAAGGCCGGCTCAACACGAAGTTGAGAGGAACATCTGACCTCACTGTCAGACATTTGTTAAACAAACAGGCATCAAACCCGAAGGTCTGCTCAACATGAAGTTGAGAGGAACATTTGACTTCATTGTTAAGGATCTGTTTAACAAACAGGCATCAAATCCGAAGGCCGGCTCAACCCGAAGATGAGAAGAACATCTGACCTCACCGTCAAGCATCTGTTAAACAAACAGGCATCGAACCCGAAGGTCGGCTCAACACGAAGTTGAGAGGAACATCTGACCTCGCCGTTAGGAATTTGTTAAACAAACAGGCATCAAACCCGAAGGTCGACTCTACATGAAGTTGAGAGGAACATTTGACTTCACTGTCAAGCATCTGTTAAACAAATAGGCATCAAATCCGAAGGTCGGCTCAACCCGAAGTTGAGAAGAACATCTGACCTCACTGACAAACATCTGTTAAACAAACAGGCATCGAACCCAAAGGGCGGCTCAACCCGAAGTTGATAAGAACATCTAACCTCGCCGTAAGGTATCTGTTAAACAAACAGGCATCGAACCCGAAGGCCGACTCAACACGAAGTTGAGAGTGACATCTGACCTCGCCGTCAGGCATCTGTTAAACAAACAGGCATCGAACCCGAAGGCTGGCTTAACCCGAAGTTGAGAAGAACATTTGACCTCTCCGTCAGACATCTGTTAAACAAACAGGCATCGAACCCGAAGGCCGTCTCAATCCTTAATTTAGAAGAACATCTGACCTTGCCGTCAAACATCTGTTAAACAAACAGGAATCGAATCCGAAGGCCAGCTCAACTTAAAGTTGAGAGGAATATCTGACCTCCCCATCAGGCATTAGTTAAACAAACAGGCATCGAACCCGAACACCGGCACAACACAAAGTTGAGAAGTACATCTAACCTGGATGTAAGGCATATGTTAAACAAACAGGCATCGAATTTGATGGCCGAATCAACCCGAAGTTGGGAAGAACATCTGACCTCGCTGTCAGGCATTAGTTAAACAAACAGGAATCAAACCGGAAGGCCGGCTCAGCCCGAAGTTGAGAAGAACATCTGACCTAGCCGCCAGGCATCTGTTAAACAAACACGCATCGAACCCAAAGGCCGGCTCAACCCGAAGTTGAGAAGAACATCTTCCCTCGCCGTCAGGCATCTGTTAAACAGAAAGGTGTCGAACCCAAAGGCCGGCTCAACCCGAAGTTGAGAAGAACATCTGACCTCGCTGCCAGGCATCTGTTAAACAAACAGGAATCAAACCCGAAGGCCGTCTCAACCCTTAGTTGAGAAGAACATCTGACGTCGCCGTCAAACATCTGTTAAACAAACATGCATCGAACCCGAAGGCCGGCTCAAAACGAAGTTGAGAGGAACATCTGACCTCGCCGTCAGGGACTTGTTAAACAAACAGGCATCAAACCCGAAGGTCGGCTCTACATGAAGTTGAGAGGAATATTTGACTTCACTGTCACGCATTTGTTAAACAAACAGGCATCAAATCCGAAGGCTGGCTCAACCCGAAGGTGAGATGAACATCTGACCTCACCGTCAAGCATCTGTTAAACAAACAGGCATCGAACCCGAAGGGCGGCACAACCCGAAGTTGATAAGAACATCTGACCTCGCCGTCAGGCATCTGTTAAACAAACAGGCATCGACCCCGAAGGCCAACTCAACACGAAGTTGAGAGGAACATCTGACCTCGCCGCCAGGCATTTGTTAAACGAACAGGCATCGAACTCGAAGGTCGTCTCAACATGAAGTTGAGAGGAATATTTGACCTCACTATGAAGCATCTGTTAAACAAACAGGCATCAAATCTGAAGGTCGGCTCAACCTGAAGTTGAGAAGAGCATCTGACCTTACCGTCAGGCATCTTTTAAACAAACAGGCATCGAACCCGAAGGGCGGCTTAACCTGAAGTTGATAAGAACATATGACCTCGCTGTCAGGCATCTGTTAAACAAACAGGCATCGAACCTGAAGGCCGGCTCAACTTGAAGTTGAGAGGAATATCTGACCTCCCCGTCAGGCATTAGTTAAACAAACAGGAATCGAACCCGAAGGCCGTCTCAACCCGAAGTTGAGAAGAACATTTGACCTCGCCGTCAGGCATCTATTAAACAAACAGGCATCGAACCCGAAGGCCGTCTCAATCCTTAATTGAGAAGAACATCTGACCATGCCGTCAAACATCTGTTAAACAAACAGGAATCGAACTCGAAGGCCGGCTCAACTTGAAGTTGAGAGAAATATCTGACCTCCCCATCAGGCATTAGTTAAACAAACAGGCATCGAATCCGAACACCGATACAACACTAAGTTGAGAAGAACATATGACCTCGATGTAAGGCATATGTTAAACAAACAGGCATCGAATTTGATGGCCGAATAAACCCGAAGTTGAGAAGAACATTCGACCTTGCTGTCAGGCATTAGTTAAACAAACAGGAATCGAGCCCGAAGGCCGGCTCAACCCGAAGTTAACAAGAACATCTGACCTAGTCGCCAGCATCTGTTAAACAAACATGCATCGAACCCAAAGGCTGGCTCAACCCGAAGTTGAGAAGAACATCTTCCCTCGCCGTCAGGCATCTGTTGAACAAAAAGGTGTGGAACCCAAAGGTCTGCTAAACCCGAAGTTGAGAAGAACATCTAACCTCGTCGTCAGGCATCTGTTAAACAAAAAGGCATCGAACCCGAAGGGCGGCTCAAACCGAAGTTGATAAGAACATTAGACCTTGCCGTCAGGCATCTGTTAAACAAACAGGCATAGAACCCGAAGGCTGGCTCAACTCGAAGTTGAGAAGAACATTTGACCTTGCCGTCAGGCATCTGTTAAACAAACAGGCATCGAACCCGAAGGCCGTCTCAATCCTTACTTGAGAAGAACATCTGACCTCCACGTCAAACATCTGTTAAAAAAACAGGAATTGAACCCAAAGGCCGGCTCAACTTGAAGTTGAGAGGAATATCTGACCTCCCCATCAGGCATTAGTTAAACAAACAGGCATCGAACCCGAACACCGATACAACCCAAAGTTGAGAAGAACATCTGACCTCAATGTCAGGCATATGTTAAACAAACAGGAATCGAACCCGAAGGCCGGCTTAACACGAAGTTGAGAAGAACATCTGACCTAGCCGCCAGGCATCTATTAAACAAACAGGCATCGAACCCAAAGGCCGACTCAACCCGAAGTTGAGAAGAACATCTTCCCTCACCGTCAGGCATCTGTTAAACAAAAAGGAGTGGAACCCGAAGGTCGGCTCAACCCGAAGTTGAGTAGAACATCTAACCTCGCTGTTGCACCCTAAAATTTGCCCAACCTTATTCACTTGGTTTATGTTTCAATGTCATTAGCATTTGCATATAGAGTCATGTACATAGACTAACCATCTGCATAGCATAAGCATAGCAAGTCATTCAACAGGGGACCAATCATTATTCTCATCTCTAGAGGCCTATCAAGAGGATATTATCCTAATTCAATCTCATTCAAGTCATCAGGAAAGAATTTGAAAGCAAAGAGTGCAGCAGATCAAGCCTTGAGTCCATCTCCTAGCTGAGGGTATCTGAGGGTCAGCAAGAGGGTTGTGAGCTGTGAGTTGAAGGCATGGAGAGTATCTAGACATTATGAGAGACTTAGAAAGTCATTTGAAGAAGGAGACAAGTCATTGATGAGAGCACAAGAGCTATAGCTGAAGGCAGTCAACTAGGGTTTCATCTGGGTCAACCCTAGGTCAATTGACTGATTTAAGGGGCATTCAAGTCTAGTGGAGAGATGTGGGGTTCATCATTGGACATATAAAGAAGGATATGGAGATGTGCCAAGAAGAATTCAAGAGAAATCAAGGAGAAGAGGAGCTTCTAAATTAGGGTTTCTGTGTAAAATCCCCTAGTTTAGGTCAAATTTCCAAGCAAGATAAGTCAAAATGCTAGCTTCAAATGGATCCTTGGCCAACATGAAACTTGTAGAGGGTCTCAAGACCTTTAATTTGAGTGGTGGAATACATCAAGGAGATTTATAGAACTCAAGTTATGGTCCTTGCAAGTTACAGGTCATCTGAGGTATCTGAAATTTTGTCTGTGAAAGTGACTTGACTTCCAAGCTAGTTTTACCCCTCAAGGAGATTTCAAATGAATTTATGGTCAACATAAGAATTGTTCCTCATTGTCTTAGCTTTCTAGAATGGTATAGCATGCCTTCATATGATGTGTGGAACTCAACTTATGGTCTTGGCAAGCAAAGGGTATTTTGGTCATTTGTGAATTACAGGTCATTTTAACCTATGTCCAAAACTCATACAAGGAGGCCTCAAATGGAAAAACTTACAACATCAAACTTGCTCCAAATGACATTTTGAGTCTAGAAAGAAGGTCACAAATTGTTGGAAAAGCTCATAACATGAAGTTGCATGATTGGTCAAATTTGAACTAAAATGGCTTATAACTTAAATAAAGTCAAAGTGAAAAATGGTTTGAGAGATTTATAAGTCCAAATGGGGACTTCCAATATATGATTTTGGGTCCAAAAGACATTCTAAGAACAATGGTTCAAGTACATTTTTGAGCTTAGTGGAAAAAATCAAAGTTATTCATGGTTACTTGCATTTGAAGAAACATAACCAAAATGGATTCAATTTGGAATGCAAGGGAAGTTGCAAGATGGTTCTAGAAAGTTCATTTGAGCACTATATATTCATGAAATCAGAATTGAGCAAGGGTTGGATTCATTTTTCACCAAAAATTTCCCAAATTTTCTCTATTCTTTCTCATTGCAATTTCATCCAAATTTCTCAAAATCTTCATCAATCAACACCAATATTGATTCTACCATATTCAATCATCATCATGGACTAAAGATCAACAAGGATCTGATTGAAATTGATCCATTTTCGAGCACCATAATCATCAATATCCAAATTGCAATTTCAAGTGGACAGCAAGATCCAAGGCAGGAATCATCAAGGTGTTGCATACAGAATCAAGCATAGCACTGGTGGATCAAGATCCAAGCATCAAAAGCCTCAGATCCACGAGTTCCATTAGCATCTCCAAGCTTTTGCACCATGTGCAATTTCTCTCCCATAGCTTGATATAGTTAGTTTAGCATGGTTTTATTAGTTTAGATGTGATCTAGGTTGTTAGTAGAACGATTAGGATGAGTTTGGTGCTGTTTAGTGATAATTCGTGACAGGTTGTTAGAACTGTTAGGATGTAGAACTCATAGCATAGTACATTATAACCTTAGCTTGTTAGTTTAGAATGATCACCATTAAGTATAGAAGAGATTAGTATAGGTTTGGTTGAGAATCTTGAGGATGAGTTGCAGAGTATTTTAATGGAACCAAGAATGTCATGCGCTCGGGTTGAGTGATTTGTTGAGTTTCAAAACAAACCATGACCATAGGTTTGTAGAGGGAGAAATTCTGAATGATTTTCATGTTTGGATCGAATTGAACCGTGGCCTGTAGAAGGAGAACAGAGAGCTTGAACATGATTCGTGCATGGAGTTTTCATGGAAGTTGAAACCCTAGCTTCATGAACACAAGGAAGAAGAAGCAATCATGACCGTCCATTGCTTGTTGGACCTTTGACCTCAGAGCCAATCGTGTGGCTGGAATTCATACTGAAGATTTGGAGGGAGAGATGTAGGTGCCCTAAACGCACCGTTTCATTTAATGAAACGGGCGGGCCTAGATGTTTAGTGATATCCCCACCCCCCAGTATTGAGCCCAATTCAATCTGAACGTGAATATCCTGCTATTCTCACCCCCTGCGTCCTTTTTTTTTATTTTCAATAATGCTGACTTGTTCTGGGCTTAACCAAACTTGCTACGCGCACCCCACCATTGCCTGGCCCATCCTAAATGAACTGGAGCGAATTGCTATTAGTACCCCCTCCCTCTCATTTTAATTCAATTTTGTTTTTTAATTCATTTTAATTTTTACCAACTTTAAAAAATCATATAAAATAGGAAATTAACTCTTTTTTAGTGGTTGTTTTTTCTATATTTTCTTGGTTCTGTGTAGAAAATTGTCATTAAATAAAATTGCATTTTTATTTTTATTTGACATTTTTCCCATATTTTCTAAATAAATGACATTTTAAATAGTTTCATTTCATGCATGATTTTATTAATTTTTGTTCTACTAGATGCTTTCATATTTTTTGTTCATTCTTTTTAGGTTGTTTAGATTAGATATTGAACTTGTAGAAACAATTTAGTTCCCATTTTTAGAAATTAAATTTAGGTGCTTAGTGTAGGCTTGAACAACATGAACAAATTAGGGTTTTTTAGGTGATGACTTAGGAAGTTTGATTCTTTCCCTTAGGACTTAGGATTTAACTAGATTAGTTATGGGACTATAGGGGCTATGGGTAGTTATTAGATCCCTTAGAAAAGTCAGGATTTCCCTACTGCTATTAATACTCTGTGTATGTCTGATTGTCTGGTGTGGTGTGCCCTCTGGGGATTATTGCTTGCTTGCTTGGGTATTGGGATTGTCCGGGGATTTGGGAGAGCTGAAGACTTGAAGAGATGAAGGCCATTGGAGAGCCAGAGATTGAAGATCAACTGCCAGAGTTGGAGAGGAGGTTCTTGCTAGCAGCTGCTGAGGAGACTAGGGTTTAGGAGCTAGGCAGAGCTCTAGATTAGAAAGCTTGTTTCTCAAACATGGAATGCCTTGTCTGCATCCATCCTTTCTCTATGATTCA
Organism: Lathyrus sativus; assembly: GCA_963859935.3. Classification (NCBI taxonomy): domain Eukaryota; kingdom Viridiplantae; phylum Streptophyta; class Magnoliopsida; order Fabales; family Fabaceae; genus Lathyrus; species Lathyrus sativus. The sequence continues at coordinate 435,655,064 of OZ012735.1, forward strand.
AAGTCTCTTTCAAATATCCACCTCCTTCCTTTGGAAGGATCAGTGAATGTATTTGGAAGATAGAACTTTTGAGAGAAACCTGTCTGTATAATGTTAACAGTTAATGAGCCACCCTTGGTAGGCAATTTACTGTTTAACATTCCTCTCCTCTTGTTGATTGATGTTCATCCCTGAAGATTGGAGACATGAAGAAAAGCCATTGCAGAGGGAAGACAGATGATCAAAGCCCTTGCCTGAAGGTCATGAAGATGGAGATTGATGCTTGTTGAAGCCTGTAGCTGAATGGAGATTACTTGGAGCCAGATATTGATGTAGAGCTGCTGTGGCCGTTTGTTTTTGCTGTATTTCATTTCTTGATGTATTGATTGGTTTTCCTGACTGTATTGTGTGCTGTTTACCCTGCTGGGTTGAAAGTGAAGCCTGTTCACTTTTGCCTATTGTTTTCCAGGTTCGAGGTTGAGTGGGACTCCCTTGCCTCGCTTGTACTGTTGCATCCATGCATTTTACTGTTTTACTGTATATATCTGATATTGTTTCTGTTTCTGCCTATCCCTTAGGATCTCTGTTTCTCTCTGTGCAGGAGAGGAGCATGATAGACACTAGGTCTTAACCCATGCATGATAACATTAGGTTAGTTTGTTTCCCTTCGCAACCGTAGGTTAGAGTTCTGTCTCTTTCTTCCTCAAAACAAACAGAAAAACACAATAAAGATTTCAAACACAATAAAAGACACTTCTTTCGTAAAAGAATGTGAACTCATCAAAGACGTCATTTTTGTCCGCCGGGACTGTTAATCAAGAAAACCTTTTTCAGAAGGAATAAAATCAATCAAGACAAGCTTGTGTCTTCCGTGGCCCGAACTACGTTTGCTCTGATCTTTCATGCTGTATGAAAGTACGTAGGCATAGGATGCGGTATCCTAGCGAGCAACCTTCCCCTCCTTTCCCGTAGGTAGGCGAACTACGTTGACTCTGATTTCTCGTTCCAGACGGGAATACGTAGGCATAAAGTGCGATACTTTGCCGAGTCATTTTTATTTTCATTTTATTTTCTTTTTCACCCTTGACCTATAGTTTAGATAGAATAACAATCCATACCCGAAAACAAGCGTGGATCCCGTCGAGTACGGCGGACGTGAGGGGTGCTAATACCTTCCCCTTGCGTAACCGACTCCCGAATCCAGGTTTTGGTTGCGACGACCATACCTTTCCCGTCTTTGCGAGGTTTACTCTGAGCGTTTCCTTTCCCTCCCGTGGGATAAATAACGCACGGTGGCGACTCTTCTGTTCAGCCGGCGCCGATTTTCGCAGTAGCGACACTCGCCGTCAGGCATCTGTTAAACAAACAGGAATCAAAATCCGAAGGCCGTCTCAACCCTTAGTTGAGAAGAATATCTGACGTCGCCGTCAAGCATCTGTTAAACAAACACCTATCGAACCCGAAGGCCGGCACACCTTGAAGTTGAGAGGAATATATGACCTCCCCATGAGGAATTAGTAAAACAAACAGGCATCAAACCCGAAGGCCGGCACAACACGAAGTTGAGAAGAACATCTGACCTCACTGTCAAGCATCTGTTAAACAAACAGGCATCTAACCCGAAGGCCGACTCAACACGAAGTTGAGAGGAACATCTGACCTCGCTGTCAGGCATCTGTTAAACAAACAGGCATCGAACCCGAAGGTCGGCTCATCATGAAGTTGAGAGGAACATTTGACTTCACTGTCAAGCATCTGTTAAACAAACAGACATCAAATTTGAAGGCCGGCTCATTCCGAAGTTGAGAAGAGCATCTGACCTCATCGTCAGGCATTTGTTAAACAAACAGGCATCGAACCCGATGGGCGGCTCAACCCGTAGTGGATAAAAACATATGACCTCGTCGTCAGGCATCTGTTAAACAAACAGGCATCGAACCCGAAGGCCGGTTCAACACGAAGTTGATAGGAACATCTGACCTCGCCGTCAGGCATTTGTTAAACAAACAGGCATTAAACCTGAAGGTCGGCTCTACATGAAGTTGAGAGGAACATTTGACTTCACTGTCAAGTATCTGTTAAACAAACAGGCATCAAATCCGAAGGCCTGCTCAACCCGAAGTTGAGAAGAACATCTGACCTCACCGTCAAGCATCTGCTAAACAAACAGGCATCAAACCTGAAAGGCGGCTCAACCCGAAGTTGATAAGAACTTCTGACATCACCGTCAGGCATCTGTTAAACAAACAGGCATCTAACCCAAAGGCCGACTCAACACGAAGTTGAGAGGAACATCTGACCTCGCCGTCAGGCATCTGTTAAACAAACAGGCATCGAACCCGAAGGCGTCTCAACATAAAGTTGAGAGGAATATTTGACTTCACTGTCAAGCATTTGTTAAACAAACAGGCATCAAATCCGAAGGCTAGCTCAACCCGAAGTTGAGAAGTACATCTGACCTCGCAGTCAAGCATCTGTTAAACAAACAGGCATCTAACCCGAAGGCCGACTCAACACGAAGTTGAGAGGAACATCTGACCTCGCCGTCAGGCATCTGTTAAACAAACAGGCATCGAACCTGAAGGTCGGCTCAACATGAGTTGAGAGGAACATCTGACCTCGCCGTCAGGCATCTGTTAAACAAACAGGCGTCGAACCCGAAGGTCGGCTCAACATGAAGTTGAGAGGAATATTTGACTTCACTGTCAAGCTTCTGTTGAACAAACATGCATCAAATCCGAAGACCGGCTCAACCCGAAGTTGAGAAGAACATCTGACCTTATCGTCAGGCATCTGTTAAAAAAACAGGCATCGAACCCGAAGGGCGGCTCAAACAGAAGTTGATAAGACATTAGACCTCCCCGTTAGGCATCTGTTAAACAAACAGGCATCGAACCCGAAGGCCGGCTCAACCCGAAGTTGAGAAGAACATTTGACCTCGCTGTCAAGCATCTGTTAAACAAACAGGCATCGAACCCGAAGTCCGTCTCAATCCTTAATTGAGAAGAACATCTGACCTCCCCGTCAAACATCTGTTAAAAAAACAGGAATCGAACCTGAAGGCCGGCTCAACTTGAAGTTTAGAGGAATATCTGACCTCCCCATCAGGCATTAGTTAAACAAACAGGCATCGAACCCGAACACCGATACAACACGAAGTTGAGAAGAACATCTGACCTCAATGTCAGGCATATGTTAAACAAACAGGCATCAGATTTGATGGCCGAATCAACCCAAAGTTGAAAGAACATCTGACCTTGCTGTCAGGCTTAAGTTAAACAAACAGGAATCGAACCCGAAGGCCGGCTTAACACGAAGTTGAGAAGAACATCTGACCTAGCCGCCAGGCATCTATTAAACAAATAGGCATCGAACCCAAAGGCCGGCTCAACCCGAAGTTGAGAAGAACATCTTCCCTCGCCGTCAGGCATCTGTTAAACAAAAAGGTGTGGAACCCGAAGGTCGGCTCAACCCGAAGTTGAAAAGAACATCTAACCTCGCCGTCAGGAATCTGTTAAACAAACAGGAATCAAAATCCGAAGGCCGTCTCAACCCTTAGTTGAGAAGAATATCTGACGTCGCCGTCAAGCATCTGTTAAACAAACACCTATCGAACCCGAAGGCCGGCTCACCTTGAAGTTGAGAGGAATATATGACCTCCCCATGAGGCATTAGTTAAACAAACAGGCATCGAACCCGAAGGCCGGCACAACACGAAGTAGAGAAGAACATCTGACCTCGCCGTCAGGCATCTGTTAAACAAACAGGCATCGAACCCGAAGGCCGGCTCAACACGAAGTTGAGAGGAACATCTAACCTCGCCGTCAGGCATCTGTTAAACAAACAGGCATCGAACTCGAAGGTCGGCTCATCATGAAGTTGAGAGGAACATTTGACTTCACTGTCAAGCATCTGTTAAACAAACAGACATCAAATTCGAAGACCGGCTCATCCCAAAGTTGAGAAGAGCATTTGACCTCATCGTCAGGCATTTGTTAAACAAACAGGCATCGAACCCGATGGGCGGCTCAACCCGTAGTGGATAAAAACATCTAACCTCGTCGTCAGGCATCTGTTAAACAAACAGGCATCGAACCCGAAGGCCGGCTCAACACGAAGTTGATAGGAACATCTGACCTCGCCGTCAAGAATTTGTTAAACAAACAGGCATTAAACCCGAAAGTCGGCTCTACATGAAGTTAAGAGGAACATTTGACTTCACTGTCAAGTATTTGTTAAACCAACAGGCATCAAATCCGAAGGCCGGCTCAACCCGAAGTTGAGAAGAACATCTGACCTCACCGTCAAGCATCTGTTAAACAAACAGGCATCTAACCCGAAGGCCGACTCAACACGAAGTTGAGAGGAACATCTGACCTCGCCGTCAGGCATCTGTTAAACAAACAGGCATCGGACCCGAAGGTCGGCTCATCATGAAGTTGAGAGGAACATTTGACTTCACTGTCAAGCATCTGTTAAACAAACAGGCATCAAATTCGAAGGCCGGCTCATCCCGAAGTTGAGAAGAGCATCTGACCTCATTGTCAGGCATTTGTTAAACAAACAGGCATCGAACCCGATGGGCGGCTCAACCCGTAGTGGATAAAAACATATGACCTCGTCGTCAGGCATCTGTTAAACAAACAGGCATCGAACCCGAAGGCCGGCTCAACACGAAGTTGATAGGAACATTTGACCTCGCCGTCAGGCATTTGTTAAACAAATAGGCATTAAACCTGAAGGTCGGCTCTACATGAAGTTGAGAGGAACATTTGACTTCACTGTCAAGTATCTGTTAAACAAACAAGCATCAAATCCGAAGGCCTGCTCAACCCGAAGTTGAGAAGAACATCTGACCTCACCGTCAAGCGTCTGTTAAACAAACAGGCATCGAACCCGAAAGGCGGCTCAACCCGAAGTTGATAAGAACTTCTGACATCACCGTCAGGCATCTGTTAAACAAACAAGCATCTAACCCGAAGGCCGACTCAACACGAAGTTGAGAGGAACATCTGACCTCGCCGTCAGGCATCTGTTAAACAAACAGGCGTCGAACCCGAAGGTCGGCTCAACATGAAGTTGAGAGGAATATTTGACTTCACTGTCAAGCATCTGTTGAACAAACATGCATCAAATCCGATGGCCGGCTCAAGCGGAAGTTGAGAAGAACATCGGACCTTATCGTCAGGCATCTGTTAAAAAAACAGGCATCGAACCCGAAGGGCGGCTTAAACAGAAGTTGATAAGACATTAGACCTCCCCGTTAGGCATCTGTTAAACAAACAGGCATCGAACCCGAAGGCCGGCTCAACCCGAAGTTGAGAAGAACATTTGACCTCGCCGTCAAGCATCTGTTAAACAAACAGGCATCGAACCCGAAGTCCGTCTCAATCCTTAATTGAGAAGAACATCTGACCTCCCCGTCAAACATCTGTTAAAAAAACAGGAATCGAACCTGAAGGCCGTCTCAACTTGAAGTTTAAAGGAATATCTGACCTCCCCATCAGGCATTAGTTAAACAAACAGGCATCGAACCCGAACACCGATACAACACGAAGTTGAGAAGAACATCTGACCTCAATGTCAGGCATACGTTAAACAAACAGGCATCAGATTTGATGGCCGAATCAACCCAAAGTTGAAAGAACATTCGACCTTGCTGTCAGGCATAAGTTAAACAAACAGGAATCAAACCCGAAGGCCGGCTTAACACGAAGTTGAGAAGAACATCTGACCTAGCCTCCAGGCATCTATTAAACAAACAGGCATCAAACCCAAAGGCCGGCTCAACCCGAAGTTGAGAAGAACATCTTCCCTCGCCGTCAGGCATCTGTTAAACAAAAAGGTGTGGAACCCGAAGGTCGGCTCAACCCGAAGTTGAGAAGAACATCTAACCTCGCTGTCAGGCATCTGTTAAACAAACAGGAATCAAAATCCGAAGGCCGTCTCAACCCTTAGTTGAGAAGAATATCTGGCATCGCCGTCAAGCATCTGTTAAACAAACACCTATCGAACCCGAAGGCCGGCTCACCTTGAAGTTGAGAGGAATATATGACCTCCCCATGAGGCATTAGTTAAACAAACAGGCATCGAACCCGAAGGTCGGCACAACACGAAGTAGAGAAGAACATCTGACCTCGCCGTCAGGCATCTGTTAAACAAACAGGCATCGAACCCGAAGGCCGGCTCAACACGAAGTTGAGAGGAACATCTAACCTCGCTGTCAGGCATCTGTTAAACGAACAGGCATCGAACTCGAAGGTCGGCTCATCATGAAGTTGAGAGGAACATTTGACTTCACTGTCAAGCATCTGTTAAACAAACAGACATCAAATTCAAAGGTCGGCTCATCCCGAAGTTGAGAAGAGCATCTGCCTCATCGTCAGGAATTTGTTAAACAAACAGGGATCGAACCCGATGGGCGGCTCAACCCGTAGTGGATAAAAACATCTGACCTCGTCGTCAGGCATCTATTAAACAAACAAGCATTGAACCCGAAGGCCGGCTCAACACGAAGTTGATAGGAACATCTGACCTCGCCGTCAGGAATTTGTTAAACAAACAGGCATTAAACCCGAAGGTCGGCTCTACATGAAGTTAAGAGGAACATTTGACTTCACTGTCAAGTATTTGTTAAACAAACAGGCATCAAATCCGAAGGCCGGCTCAACCCGAAGTTGAGAAGAACATCTGACCTCACCGTCAAGCATCTGTTAAACAAACAGGCATCTAACCCGAAGGCCGACTCAACACGAAGTTGAGAGGAACATCTGACCTCGCCGTCAGGAATCTGTTAAACAAACAGGCATCGAACCCGAAGGTCGGCTCATCATGAAGTTGAGAGGAACATTTGACTTCACTGTCAAGAATCTGTTAAACAAACAGGCATCAAATTTGAAGGCCGGCTCATCCCGAAGTTGAGAAGGGCATCTGACCTCATCGTCAGGCATTTGTTAAACAAACAGGCATCGACCCGATGGGCGGCTCAACCCGTAGTGGATAAAAACATATGACCTCGTCGTCAGGCATCTGTTAAACAAACAGGCATCGAACCCGAAGGCCGGCTCAACACGAAGTTGATAGGAACATCTGACCTCGCCGTCAGGCATTTGTGAAACAAACAGGCATTAAACCTGAAGGTCGGCTCTACATGAAGTTGAGAGGAACATTTGACTTCACTGTCAAGTATCTGTTAAACAAACAAGCATCAAATCCGAAGGCCTGCTCAACCCGAAGTTGAGAAGAACATCTGACCTCACCGTCAAGCATCTGTTAAACAAACAGGCATCGAACCCGAAAGGCGGCTCAACCCGAAGTTGATAAGAACTTCTGACATCACCGTCAGGCATCTGTTAAACAAACAGACATCTAACCCGAAGGCCGACTCAACACGAAGTTGAGAGGAACATCTGACCTCGCCGTCAGGCATCTGTTAAACAAACAGGCATCGAACCCGAAGGTCGTCTCAACATAAAGTTGAGAGGAATATTTGACTTCACTGTCAAGCATCTGTTAAACAAACAGGCATCAAATCCGAAGGCCGGCTTAACCCAATGTTGAGAAGAACATCTGCCCTCTCATTCAAGCATCTGTTAAACAAACAGGCATTGAAGCCGAAGGGCGGCTCAACCCGATGTTGATAAGAACATCTGACGTCGCTGTCAGGCATCTGTTAAACAAACAGGCATCGAACCCGAAGGTCTGCTCAACACGAAGTTGAGTGGAACATCTGACCTCGCCGTCAGGCATCTGTTAAACAAACAGGCGTCGAACCCGAAGGTCGGCTCAACATGAAGTTGAGAGGAATATTTGACTTCACTGTCAAGCATCTGTTGAACAAACATGCATCAAATCCGAAGGCCGGCTCAACCCGAAGTTGAGAAGAACATCTGACCTTATCGTCAGGCATCTGTTAAAAAAACAGGCATCGAACCCGAAGGGTGGCTCAAAGAGAAGTTGATAAGACATTAGACCTCCCCGTTAGGCATCTGTTAAACAAACAGGCATCGAACCCGAAGGCCGGCTCAACCCGAAGTTGAGAAGAACATTTGACCTCGCCGTCAAGCATCTGTTAAACAAACAGGCATCGAACCCGAAGTCCGTCTCAATCCTTAATTGAGAAGAACATCTGACCTCCCCGTCAAACATCTGTTAAAAAAACAGGAATCGAACCTGAAGGCCGGCTCAACTTGAAGTTTAGAGGAATATCCGACCTCCCCATCAGACATTAGTTAAACAAACAGGCATCGAACCCGAACGCCGACACAACACGAAGTTGAGAAGAACATGTGACCTCAATGTCAGGCATATGTTAAACAAACAGGCATCGAATTTAATGGCCGAATCAACCCGATGTTCAGAAGAACATCCGACCTCGCTGTCAGACATAAGTTAAACAAACAGGAATCGAACCCGAAGGCCAGCTCAACCCGAAGTTGAGAAGAACCTCTGGACTAGCCGCCAGGCATCTATTAAACAAACAGGCATCGAAACCAAAGGCCGGCTCAACCCGAAGTTGAGAAGAACATCTTCCCTCGCCGTCAGGCATCTGTTAAACAAAAAGGTGTGGAACCCGAAGGCCGGTTCAACCAGAAGTTGAGAAGAACATCTAACCTCGCCGTTCGGCATCTGTTAAACAAACAGGAACCAAACTCGAAGGCCTTCTCAACCCTTAGTTGAGAAGAGTATCTACGTCGCCGTCAAGCATCTGTTAAACAAACAGCTATTGAACCCGAAGGCCGGCTCACCTTGAAGTTGAGAGGAACATATGACCTTCCCATCAGGCATTAGTTAAACAAACAGGCGTCGAACCCGAAGGCCGGCACAACACGAAGTAGAGAAGAACATCTGACCTCGCCGTCAGGCATCTGTTAAACAAACAGGCATCGAACCCGAACGTCGGCTCATCATGAAGTTGAGAGGACCATTTGACTTCACTGTCAAGCATCTGTTGAACAAACATGCATCAAATCCGAAGGCCGGCTCAACCCGAAGTTGAGAAGAACATCTGACCTTATCGTCAGGCATCTGTTTAAAAAACAGGCATCGAACCCGAAGGGCGGCTCAAACCGAAGTTGATAAGACATTAGACCTCGCCGTCAGGCATCTGTTAAACAAACAGGCATCGAACCCGAAGGCCGGCTCAACCCGAAGTTGAGAAGAACATTTGACCTCGCCGTCAAGCATCTGTTAAACAAACAGGCATCGAACCCGAAGGCCGTCTCAGTCCTTAATTGAGATGAACATCTGACCTCCCTGCTAAACATCAGTTAAAAAAACAGGAATCGAACCTGAAGGCCAGCTCGACTTGAAGTTTATAGGAATATCTGACCTCCCCATCAGGCATTAGTTAAACAAACAGGCATCGAACTCGAACGCCGACACAACACGAAGTTAAGAAGAACATGTGACCTCAATGTCAAGCATATGTTAAAAAAACAGGCATCGAATTTGTTGGCCGAATCAACCCGAAATTGAGAAGAACATCCGTCCTCGCTGTCAGGCATAAGTTAAACAAACAGGAATCGAACCCGAAGGCTAGCTCAACCCGAAGTTGAGAAGAACCTCTGACCTAGCCGCCAAGCATCTATTAAACAAACAGGCATCAAAACTAAAGGCCGACTCAACCCGAAGTTGAGAAGAACATCTTCCCTCGCTGTCAGGCATCTGTTAAACAAAAAGGTGTGGAACCCGAAGGCCGGTTCAACCCGAAGATGAGAAGAACATCTAACCTCGCCGTCAGGCATCTGTTAAACAAACAGGAATCAAACCCGAAGGCCGTCTCAACCCTTAGTTTAGAAGAATATCTACGTCGCCGTCAAGCATCTGTTAAACAAACAACTATTGAACCCGAAGGCCGGCTCACCTTGAAGTTGAGAGGAACATATGACCTCCCCATCAGGCATTAGTTAAACAAACAAGCATCGAACCCGAAGGTCGGCACAACACGAAGTAGAGAAGAACATCTGACCTCGCCGTCAGGCATCTGTGAAACAAACAGGCATCGAACCCGAACGTCGGCTCATCATGAAGTTGAGAGGAACATTTGACTTCACTGTCAAGCATCTGTTGAACAAACATGCATCAAATCCGAAGGTCGGCTCAACCCGAAGTTGAGAAGAACATCTGACCTTATCGTCAGGCATCTGTTAAAAAAACAGGCATCGAACCCGAAGGGCGGCTCAAACCGAAGTTGATAAGACATTAGACCTCGCCGTCAGGAATCTGTTAAACAAACAGGCATCGAACCCGAAGGCTGGCTCAACCCAAAGTTAAGAAGAACGTTTGACCTCGTCGTCAAGCATATGTTAAACAAACAGAAATTGAACCCGAAGGCCATCTCAATCGTTAATTGAGAAGAACATCTGACCTCCCCGTCAAACATCTGTTAAAAAAACAGGAATCGAACCTGAAGGCCGGCTCAACTTGAAGTTTAGAGGAATATTTGACCTCCTCATCAGGCATTAATTAAACAAACAGGCATCGAACCCGAAAGCCGACACAACACGAAGTTGAGAAGAACATCTGAACTCAATGTCAGGCATATGTTAAACAAACAGGCATCGAATTTGATGGCCGAATCAACCCGAAGTTGAGAAGAACATCCGACCTTGCTGTCAGGCATAAGTTAAACAAACAAGAATCGAACCCGAAGGCCAGCTCAACCCGAAGTTGAGAAGAACCTCTGACCTAGCCGCCATGCATCTATTAAACAAACACGCATCGAAACCAAAGGTTGGCTCAACCCGAAGTTGAGAAGAACATCTTCCCTCGCCGTCAGGCATCTGTTAAACAAAAAGGTGTGGAACCCAAAGGCCGGTTCAACCCGAAGTTGAGAAGAACATCTAACCTCGCCGTCAGGCATCTGTTAAACAAACAGGAGTCAAACCCGAAGGCCGTCTCAACCCTTAGTTGAGAAGAATATCTACGTCGCCGTCAAGCATCTGTTAAACAAACAGCTATTGAACCCGAAGGACGGCTCACCTTGAAGTTGAGAGGAACATATGACCTCCCCATCAGGCATTAGTTAAACAAACAGGCATCGAACCCGAAGGCCGACACAACACGAAGTAGAGAAGAACATCTGACCTCGCCGTCAGGCATCTGTTAAACAAACAGGCATCGAACCCGAACGTCGGCTCATCATGAAGTTGAGAGGAACATTTGACTTCACTGTCAAGCATCTGTTAAACAAACAGGCATTAAATTTGAAGGTCGGCTCATCCCGAAGTTGAGAAGAGCATCTGACCTCTCCGTCAAGCATCTATTAAACAAACAGGCATTCAACCCGAAGGGCGGCTCAACCCGAATTTGATAATAACATTAGACCTCGCCGTCAAGCATCTGTTAAACAAACAAGCATCGAACCCGAAGGCCGTCTCAATCCTTAATTGAGAAGAACATCTGACCTCCCCGTCAAACATCTGTTTAAAAAATAGGAATCGAACCTGAAGGCCAGCACAAATTGAAGTTTAGAGGAATATCTGACCTCCCCATCAGACATTAGTTAAACAAACAGGCATCGAACCCGAACGTCGACACAACACGAAGTTGAGAAGAATATCTGACCTCAATGTCAGGCATATGTTAAACAAACAGGCATCGAATTTGATGGCCGAATCAACCCGAAGTTGAGAAGAACATCCGACCTCGCTGTCAGGCATAGGTTAAACAAACAGGAATCGAACCCGAAGGCCGGCTCAACCCGAAGTTGAGAAGAACATCTGACCTAGCCGCCAGGCATCTATTAAACAAACAGGCATCGAACCCAAAGGCTGGCTCAACCCGAAGTTGAGAAGCACATCTTCCCTCGCCGTCAGGCATCTATTAAACAAAAAGGTGTGGAACCCGAAGGGCGGCTCATCCCGAAGTTGAGAAGAACATCTAACCTCGCCGTCAGGCATCTGTTAAACAAACAGGAATCAAACCCGAAGGCCATCTCAACCCTTTGTTGAGAAGAATATCTGACGTCGCCGTCAAGCATCTGTTAAACAAACACCTATCGAACCCGAAGGCCGGCTCACCTTGAAGTTGAGAGGAACATATGACCTCTCCATCAGGCATTAGTTAAAAAAACAGGCATCGAACCCGAAGGCCGGCACAACACGAAGTAGAGAAGAACATCTAACCTCACCGTAAGGCATCTGTTAAACAAATAGGCATCGAACCCGAAGGCCGGCTCAACACGAAGTTGAGAGGAACATCTAACCTAGCCGTCAGGCATCTGTTAAACAAACAGGCATCGAACTCGAAGGTCGGCTCATCATGAAGTTGAGAGGAACATTTGACTTCACTGTCAAGCATCTGTCAAACAAACAGGCATCAAATTCGAAGGGAGGCTCAACCCGAAGTTGATAAGAACATTAGACCTCGCCGTCAGGCATCTGTTAAACAAACAGGCATCGAACCCGAAGGTCGGCTTAACCCGAAGTTGAGAAGAACATTTGACCTCGCCGTCAGGCAACTGTAAAACAAACAGGCATCGAACCCAAAGGACTGCTTAACACGAAGTTGAGAGGAACATATTACCTCGCTGTCAGGAATATGTTAAACAAACATGCATCAAACCCGATGGTCGGCTCAACATGAAGTTGAGCGGAACATTTGACTTCACTGTCAAGCATCTGTTAAACAAACATGCATCAAATCCAAAGGCCGGCTCAACCCGAAGTTGAGAAGAACATCTGACCTCATTGTCAGGCATCTGTTAAACAAACAGGCATCGAATCCGAAGGCCATCTCAATCCTTAGTTGAGAAAAACATTTGACCTTGCTGTCAAACATATTTTAAACAAACAGGCATCGAACCCGAAGGTCGGCTTAACCCGAAGTTGAAAAGAACATCTGACCTCGCCGTCAGGCATCTGTTAAATAAATAGGCATCGAATCCGAAGGGTGGCTAAACTTGAGGTTGATAAGAACATCTGACCTCGCCGTCAGGCATCATTTAAACAAACAAGCATCAAACTCGAAGGCTGCCACAACACGAAGTTGAGAGAAACATCTGACCTCGCTGTCAGGCATCTATTAAATAAGAAGGCATCGAACCCGAAGGTCGGCTCAACACGAAGTTCATAGGAATATATGACCTCTCCGTCAGGGATCTGTTAAACAAATAGGCATAGAACCTTAAGGTCGGCTCAACACTAAGTTGAGAGGAACATTTGACCTCGCCGTCAGGCATCTGTTAAACAAACAGGCATTGAACCCGAAGGTCGGCTCAACATGAAGTTGAGAGGAACATTTGACTTCACTGTCAAGCATCTATTAAACAAACAAACATCAAATCCGAAGGCCGGCTCAACCTGAAGTTAACAAGAACATCTGACCTCACCTTCAGGCATCTGTTAAACAAACAGGCATCGAACCCGAAGGGAGGCTCAACCCGAAGTTGATAAGAACATTAGACCTCGCCGTCAGGCATCTGTTAAACAAACAGGCATCGAACCCGAAGGCCGGCTTAACCCGAAGTTGAGAAGAACATTTGACCTCGCCGTCAGGCAACTGTTAAACAAACAGGCATCGAACCCAAAGGACTGCTTAACACGAAGTTGAGAGGAACATCTGACCTCGCTGTCAGGAATATGTTCAACAAACATGCATCAAACCCGTAGGTCGGCTCAACATGAAGTTGAGCGGAACATTTGACTTCACTGTCAAGCATCTGTTAAACAAACAGCCATCAAATTCGAAGGCCAGCTCAACCCGAAGTTGAGAAGAACATCTGACCTCACCTTCAGGCATCTGTTAAACAAACAGGCAACGAACCCGAAGGCCATCTCAATCCTTAGTTGAGAAAAACATTTGACCTTGCCGTCAAACATATTTTAAACAAACAAGCATCGAACCCGAAGGTCGGCTTAACCCGAAGTTGAAAAGAACATCTGACCTCACCGTCAGGCATCTGTTAAACAAATAGGCGTCGAATCCGAAGGGTGGCTAAACCCGAGGTTGATAAGAACATTTGACCTCGCTGTCAGGCATCATTTAAAAAAACAGGCATCGAACACGAAGGTTGGCACAACACGAAGTTGAGAGAAACATCTGACCTCGCTGTCAGACATCTATTAAATAAACAGGCATCGAACCCGAAGGCCGGCTCAACACGAAGTTCATAGGAATATCTGACCTCTCCGTCAGGGATCTGTTAAAAAAACAGGTATCGAAGACGAACGTCGGCTCAACCCGACCTTGAGAAGAACATCTGTCCTTGCTGTCAGACATCTATTAAACAAACAGGCATTGAATTTGATGCCCAGCTCAAACCGAAGTTGATAAGAACATTAGATCTTGCTGTCAGGCATCTGTTAAACAAATAGGCATCGAACCCGAAGGCCAGCTCAACAAGAAGTTGAGAGGAACATTTGACGTTGCCGTCAGGCATCTGTTAAACAAACAAGCATCGAACCCGAAGGGCGGCTCAACACGAAGTTGAGAAGTACATCTGACCTCGCCGTCAGGGATCTGTTAAACAAACAGGCATCGAACCCGAAGGTCGGCTCAACCCGAAGTTGATAAGAACATTAGATCTTGCTGTCAGGCATCTGTTAAACAAACAGGCATCGAACCCGAAGGCCGTCTCAACCCGTAGTTGAGAAAAACATTTGACCTAGCCTTCAGGCATCTGTTAAACAAACAGGCATCGAACCCGAAGGCTGGCACTACACGAAGTTGAGAGAAACATCTGACCTCGCTGTCAGACATCTATTAAACAAACAGGCATCGAACCCGAAGGCCAGCTCAACACGAAGTTCATAGGTATATTTGAGCTCGCCGTGAGGGATCTTTTAAACAAACAGGCATCGAACACGTACGACGACTCAACCCGACCTTGACAAGAACATTTGTCCTCGCTGTCAGGCATCTGTTAAACAAACATGCATCGAATTTTATGGCCAGCTAAACCCGAAGTTGATATGAACATGATACCTTGCTGTCATGCATCTGTTAAAAAAATAGGCATGAAACCCGAAGGCCGACTCAACAAGAAGTTGAGAGGAACATTTGACGTTGCCGTCAGGCATCTGTTAAACAAACAGACATCGAAGCCGAAGGGCAGCTCAACACGAAGTTGAGAAGTACGTCTGACCTCGCCGTCAGGGATCTGTTAAACAAACAGGCATCAAACCCGGAGTCCGGCTCAACCCGAAGTTGAGAAGAACATCTGACCTCGTTGTCAGACATCAGTAAAACAAACAGGAACCGAACCCGAAGGCCGGCTTAAACCGAAGGTGAGAAGAACATCTGACCTCGCCGCCAGGCATCTATTAAACAAATAGGAATCGAACATGAAGTCCCGCTCAACACGAAGTTGAGAGCAACATCTGACCTCGCCGTCAGGCATCTGTTAAACAAACAGGCATCGAACCCCAAGGCCGGCTCAACACGAAGTTGAGAGGAACAGTTGACCTCGCTGTCAGGCATCTGTTAAGCAAACAGGCATCGAACCCGACGGGCAGCTCAACCCGAAGTTGAGAATAACATATGACGTCGATGTCTGGCATTTGTTAAACAAACAGGCATCGAACCCGAAGGCCGGCTCAACACGAAATTCATATGAATATCTGACCTCGCCGTAAGGCATCTTTTAAACAGATAGGCATCGAACATGAAGTCCCGCTCAACACGAAGTTGAGAGCAACATCTGACCTCGTCGCCAAGCATTTGTTAAACAAACGGGCATCGAAACCGAAGGTCGGCTCAACACGAAGTTGAGAGGAACATCTGACCTCGCCGTCAAGCATTTGTAAATAAACATGCATCGAACCCGAAGGCCGGCTCACACAAAAGTTGAGAAGAACATTTGACCTCGCCGTCAGGAATCTGTTAAACAAACAGGCATCTAACCCGAAGGTCGGCTCAACCCGAAGTTGAGAAGAACATCTGACCTTGCTGTTAGGCATCTGTCAAATGTTCTTCTCAAATTCGGGTTGAACCGACCTTCGGGTTCGATGCCTCTTTGTTTAACAGAATCCTGACGGCGAGGTCAGATGTACTTCTCAACTTCGTGTTGAGCCGCCCTTCGGGTTCGATGCCTGTTTGTTTAACAGATGCCTAACGGCAAGGTCAAATTCTCAACTTCTTGTTGAGCCGGACTTCGGGTTCCATGCCTATTTGTTTAACAGATGCATGACAGCAAGGTCTAATGTTCTTATCAACTTTGGTTTGAGCTGGACATCAAATTCAATGCCTGTTTGTTTAATAGATGTCTGACAGCGACGACAGATGTTCTTGTCATGGTCGGGTTGAGCCGGCGCTCGTGTTCGATACATGTTTGTTTAGCAAATCCTTGACGGCGAGGTCAGATATTCCTATGAACTTCGTGTTGAGCCGGCCTTCGGGTTCGATACCTGTTTGTTTAATAGATGTCTGACAGCGAGGTCAAATGTTTCTCTCAACTTCGTGTTTGTTGCACCCTAAAATTTGCTCAACCTTAGTCACTTGGTTTATGTTTCAATATCATTAGCATTTGCATATAGGGTCATGTATATAGTCTAATCATTTGCAGTCATCCAACAGGGGACCAATCATTATTCTTATCTCTATGAGCCTATCAAGAGGTTATTATTCAAATTCAATCTCATTCAAGTCATCAGAAAGAATTGGAAAGCTGGAAAGTCAATGGATCAAGCAAGTGCATCCATCTCCTATCTGAGGGTATCTGAGGATCAACAAAGAAATTGTGAGCTGTGGGTTGAGCATGGAGAGTATGTGGGCACCATGGGAGACTTATAAAGTCATTTGGAGAAGGAGACAAGTCATTGATGTGATCACAAGAATTGCAGTTGAAGACAGTCAACAAGGGTTTCATCTGGGTCAACCCTGGGTCAACTCTAAGTCAATTGATTGATTGAAAGGCATTAAGGTCTATTGGAGAGATGTGGGGTTCATAATTTGACATTTAGAGAGGGATATTATGATATGCCAAGAATAAATCAAGAGAAATCAAGGAGAAGAGGAGTTTCTAAATTAGGGTTTCTATGTAAAATCCCCTAATTTAGGTCAAATTGCCAAGCAAGATAAGTCAAAATGCAAGCTTCAAATGGATCCTTGGCCAACATGAAACTTGTAGAGGATCTCAAGACATTTAATTTTAGTGGTGGAAGACATCAAGGAGATTTATAGAACTCAAGTTATGGTCCTTGCAAGTTACAGGTCATCTGAGGTATCTGAAATTTTGTCTGTGAAAGTGACTTGACTTCCAAGCAATTTTTACCCCTCAAGGAGATTTCAAATGAATTTCTTGTCAACATAAGAATTGTTCCTCATTGTCTTAGCTTTCTATAATGGTATGGTATGCCTTCATATGATTTGTGGAACTCTACTTATGGTCTTGGCAAGCAAAGGGTATTTTGGTCATCTGAGAATTACAAGTCATTTCAAGCCTATGCCCAAAACTCATACAAGGAAGCTTCAAATGGAAAACTTCACAACATAAAACTTGTTCCAAATGACATTTTGAGTCTAGAAAAGTGACCATGAAAGATTGGAAAGACTCATAGCACAAGGTTTCAAAATTGGTGGATTTAATGAATAAAAAATGACCTAAAAATGAGATTTTTCATAGTTTGGCCAAATGAAGTGAAATTATAGGTCATTTTGATTGGAAAAATCATTTTGAGAACATTGTCAAAAGTAGAATTTTGAGTTTGGTTCATGATTTGAGAGATATGCATGGTTACTTACAATGAAAGTTACATAATCCAAATCCAAGGGAAATTGTGCATGGGAAGGTTCTACAAACTTCTAGGGCTTTCTAAACTCATGTATATATTGGATTGAGTAATTCCATGCCAGGGTTGGTGAATCATATTGATCAAAAACACAAGTCTCATACCAATCTTCCATTTTGCAAAAGCTTCTCAAACTCTCTCAAATCTCTACCAATTTTCACATTTGTTGATTTGATCATCATCACCATTTTCCATAGATCATAATTCACACAAGCATTTGGTAGAATTGAGGAGGATTCGTGCCATACACTTCCATCATCCAAGAAGCAAGAAATTTGGAATTTCAAGATCCAAGGGAATTGAACAAGATTCAGTGCATACAGAACTCATCATCAAGTCCCCTGATTCATTTCCAATCATTACAAGCATTGGATCAAGGAGTTTCATAGCTGTTTTCTTCATTTTACACCAGGTAGGTTTCTCCTTCGAATTGCATGTTTTAGTTAGAATTATAGGGATTTGTTAGCATAGAAAGGTTAAGGTAGGATAGATGACTGATTTTGGTGAGTTTGGAGAAGTTTTATGGAGGTTGTTAATGGCATGTCAAAACTGTTAAGGCTTGTAACTCATGGTTCAATGCACGAAAATCTTGAATAAATGGCTCAGATTAATCAACATGGAATATAGATCAGGTTAGGGTAAGAATTGGTGAGAATTGAAGCAATTGATGACAGGTGAAAATGGGGGAGCAGTGTTATTGCACTCATCGGGTTTGATCATTGGTTAAGTTTTGGAAGAAGATAAGAGTATGGCTGTGTAGAGGGGAAAAGGTAGACCATCTTTGCTTTTGGAATCGTTTGATTTCGTGGAAGAACAAGAGAGAACAGAGAGGTGGAAATTCGTTCATGGTGAAGGGAGTTTCAGAAACCCTAGGGTTTCTAAGGTTGAAGACAACCTTCCGGCCACACGATCAGGCATTGACCCTTGACTTGGCTTCACATCCAACGGCCACGATTAAAAGAAATTCGGAGGGAGATTTAAATGGTGCAACGCACCGTTTCACTTAAAGGTTTCTGGTGGGCTTTGGATTCTCATGCTAATGACACCCCCCAGATGCAGGCCCAATATGATTTTAACTGAAATATTCGCTATTTGCACCCTTTGCAGTTTTTTAATTTTTGTCACATTTTCTGATGGTGATGGGCCCAGACGCGCTTGCTATGCGCGCCCCCCAGTCTGGGCCCAGTTCATTGTTTTAACTGATTTCATCTACTTTCTATACCCCTTCCATTTAATTTCCATCTTATTTTCTTTCAAATTTTTATTTTCTTTGAAAAATCATAAGTAATTGCAAAATACATGATTTTAATTTATTCTTTTTGCACATTACTCATAATTTTGTCAAGAAAATTATCCCACAAAAAAATTAATATTTCATTTTATTTTCATATTTTTGGCATATTTTTCTTTTAAATAGGTATAAATAACATTTAGTTTGATACATGAATTTGGTAATTTTAGTTTGAATAGATGCTTTACCATTTTTACTCCATTCTTTTTAGGTTGATTAGTATAGAGTGTTAGCTTGTATATAAAATTTAGTTCATATTTTTAGGACTTAATTTTAGGAGATTTTTTAGGTGTGAATAACATGAACAAAATTAGGGTTTAGGTGATAACATAGGAGAATAAAATCATTTCCCTTAGGAGTTAGAGATTGAATCTTTGGGGTATGGGACTATAGGGATTATGGGTAGTTATTAGATCCCTTAGAAATTATTAGGATTCCCCTACTGCTATTAGTATTCTGTCTGTATTTGCTTGACTGGTGTGGTGTGCCCTCTCTGGGGATTATGATTTGTCTGTGTGGGTATTGGGATTGCTTGGGGATTGGGAGAGCTGAAGACTTGTGATGATGAAGCCATTGGAGATCCAGAGATTGAAGTCCAACTTCCAGAGTTGATGAGGAGATTCTGTGCTGGCAGCTGTTGAGGAGTCTAGGGTTTAGGAGCTAGGCAGAGCTCTAGATTAGAAAGCTTGTTTCTCAAACATGGAATGCCTTGTCTGCATCCATCCTTTATCTATGATTCAAAGTCTCTTTCAAATATCCACCTCCTTCCTTTGGAAGGATCAGTGAATGTATTTGAAGGATAGAACTTTTGAGAGAAAACTGTCTGTATAATGTTAACAGTTAATGAGCCACCCTTGGTAGGCAGTTTACTGTTTAACATTCACTTCATCTGGTTGACTGATATTCATCTTGGAGATTTGAGACTTGAAGAAAAGCCATTGTAGATGGAAGACTGACAATCAAAGACCTTGCTTGAAGGCTGTGGAGATGGAGATTGATGCTTGCTGAAGCTTGTAGCTGTGTGGAGATGACTTGAAGATAGGTGTTGATGCAGAGCTACTGTGGCTGTTTATTTTTTCTGCTGTTATTCATTTCTGATGTATTGATTGGTTTTCCATGACTGTATTGTTTGCTGTTTAACCTGTTGGGTTGAAAGTGAATCCTGTTCACTTTTGCCTATTGTTTTCTAGGTTCGAGGTTGAGTGGGACTCCCTTGCCTCGCTTGTATTCCTGCATCCATGCATTTTACCGCTTTACTGTATATATTGTTATTGTTTCTGTTTCCGTCTACTCCCTTAGGATCTCTGTTTCTCTCTGCGCAAGAGAGGAGCATGATAGACATTAAGTCTTAACCCATGCATGATAACATTAGGTTAGTTTGATTCCCTTCGCAACCGTAGGTTAGAGTTCTGTCTCTTCTTTCTCAAAACAAACAGAAAAACACAATAAATATTTCAAACACAATAAAAGACACTTCTTCCGTAAAAGAATGTGAACTCATCAAGACGTCATTTTTGTCCGCTTGGACCAGTAATCAGAAAAACCCTTTTTCAGAGGGAATAAAAGCAATCAAGACAGACTTGTGTCGTACGTGGCCCGAACTACGTTTGCTCTGATCTTTCATGCTGTATGAAAGTACGTAGGCATAGGATGCGATATCCTAGCGAGCAACCTTCCCCTCCTTTCCCGTAGGTAGGCGAACTACGTTGACTCTGATTTCTCGTTTCAGACGGGAATACGTAGGCATAAAGTGCGATACTTTGCCGAGTCACTTTCTTTTCTTTTAACCCCTGACCTGTAGAGTAGATAGAATAACAATCCATACCAGAAAACAAGCGTGGATCCCGTCGAGTACGACGGACGTGAGGGGTGCTAATACCTTCCCCTTGCGTAACCGACTCCCGAATCCAGGTTTTGGTTGCGATGACCATTCCTTTCCCAGTTTTGCGGTAGGTTTACCTCGAGCGTTTCCTTTCCCTCCGTTGGGATAAATAACGCACGGTGGCGACTCTTCTGTTCAGCCGGCGCCGATTTTCGCAGTAGCGACAGCTGGCGACTCTGCTGGGGATCCAACTTCCCCTGGCTGCTAAGGACTGCGATAGTCCTTATGCATTTGGGATCCAACGTCCCTTAAGAGAGTCAATCCTAACGCTTGTATTCCCGTCGAGGATTTTGTATGGTTTTATATTTCTGACCTTTATTTTCAGCATTATATATATTGATTATCATTGCTGTATTGGGGTGTGATGGATGGTTCTATGATTGAGAGATAAGCCGGACCTGGGCTTGAGTGTACCTAGAATTAGAGTAGAAAGTAGTGGGCGCGTGCCGGCTTTGCTTGCATTAGTGTCTCATGAAATCTACACTCGGACGAGGTTCTTCTGGTTGGCTTCTTTTTCTACACTTTGGGTCGAAGGGGTTGTTGGTCAGCTGAATTGTCGACTCCGGGAACCGATCATTTGGAAGTTGGCTAAGTGAGGCCTCTTCAGGATTTGATGATGCCACTCCTTCTGGGAATCGTATCATCAACCCTGAAAGTCTGTGACGCCGACGACCGCATAGGATGCCGTACCTTTGTCAGATACTAGGACATCCACCTGTGAGAGGGTTTGGGATTATGCAGGTAACTAGACCTTTAGACCACCGGTTATTTCTTGATCAGAGATCCTGGGTATTTATGGAGAGTTCTGGGGTCTGTCAGAGACCAGTTGGAGGGTTCTGAGGTCTGTCAGAGGCCAGTTGGAGGGTTCTGAGGTCTGTCAGAGACCAGTTGGAGAGTTCTGA
Source organism: Lathyrus sativus (assembly GCA_963859935.3). NCBI lineage: Eukaryota > Viridiplantae > Streptophyta > Magnoliopsida > Fabales > Fabaceae > Lathyrus > Lathyrus sativus. The sequence goes on from OZ012735.1 coordinate 435,676,850, forward strand.
GGTCTGTCAGAGACCAGTTGGAGAGTTCTGAGGTCTGTCAGAGACCAGTTGGAGAGTTCTGAGGTCTGTCAGAGACCAGTTGGAGAGTTCTGAGGTCTGCCAGAGACCAGTTGGAGTTATGGTTTGAGGTCTGTCAGAGACCATTGTTGGAGCTTTGTTTTAGGTCTATCTGAGACCAGGGTTTGAGGACTTCTAGAGAGTATATCTGAGACTTCTTGATATGGTTCAGGCTTCTCAGCCACGACATTTGGTCCCTGTTGCATGTTACTTGCATTGCATTGTTTGCATACCCATTATCATTGCATCCCATTAACGTGTTTCTGTGCTGCAGGTGCATTTGCATATCCCCCGGTTCTAGTGCCCAGACTTCTGAGTATTGATCATGGCTGGTTTGAGGAAGACAGTTGTGTATAAGCTGTCTACACCTGATATTACTCCTTTGCTTGGCCTGATATCTCTTGCTGATGAGGAGGCTAGGAGAAGCTTCAGAATGAGTCACGGGAGATTACTGAGATTAGTCTGCAAGCCCACTGCTGATGAGATGAATGGGCTGTACACCTTGATGCAGTTCTATGACCCCGCATTGAGATATTTCACATTTGCTGATTTTATTCTGGGGCCTACCATTGAGGAGTATGTGGAGTTTACTGAGCTACCAGTGCAGAACAAGGTTCCCTTTATCCACTCTGCTGCTGAGCCCAAGTTGGAGGACTTAGCTAAAGCCTTGCACATGAACGCTGCAGAACTGTTAGTGACTTCTTGGCTTGGGGTTTCAGGTTTCTCTCTTGATTTCCTAGTTGGCAAAGCTCAGGAGTATGCCAAGAGCGGATGTTGGGTGGTTTTCAATGCTATTTTGGCTCTATGCATTTATGGAATTGTGCTATTTCCTAACTTGCCTAACTTCGTGGACTTGGACGTTTTCCATCTGTTTGCCGCTGGCAACCCGATGCCCACGTTGATCGGAGACTTCTACCACTCATTGCACTACAAGAATGAAAACAGAAGGGGAAAGGTTGTTTACTGCTGTGCGCCTTTGTTGAATATATGGTTTAAGAGCCACCTTCCCCTGAAGGGATCTTTTGTGGGGAGTGCAACCACAGCTAGCTGGTCAGAGCGCCTGATAAGGCTATCTTCCGAAGACATTGAGTGGTTTGATCGAGACCTGCTGGGGTCTGAGCTTATATTCAGTTGTTCTGGGTACCCTAATGTTCCGTTGATAGGAAGAAAGGGGTGTATCAACGACAACCCATCTCTGTTTGTCCGTCAGTTCGGATATGCGCTGAAGAACCCACCAAAGGAGGAAGAAGTACAGGAATCTCTGTACTTCACCGGGGATTTGAGTGGAGAGTTGTTAGCCAAGCAGCAGCATGCCTGGACGTGTATTAACAGAAAAGGGAAGCCGTTGTTAGGGAAGAATAACTGTCAGGCTTATGCACCTTACAGGGTTTGGATTCGGGAGAGAGCAAGTCAGCTGCTGATGCCATTTCCGGCTGCACCAGTCCCTGTTCATATCCCGGTAGCAGAGCCAACTACTGTTTCTAGGGAGGCCTACGAGCAAGTTGTGAAAGAAAAAGAAGCCTTGATGAAGATCAACGAGGGGTTAGAGCAGGAGCTAGCCCAGGTACGCAGTGAGAAAAACTAGGTCGTGCATGCTTTCCAACAGCAGATCGAGCTAGTAAACAGACTAGGGGCCGAGTTAACTGAAGAGAAGAAGAAGCGCGAACGTCTGGGGCAAGAGTTCAGAAGCTCCCATGACATGCTGGAATCCAAAAAGAAAGCGCTCGACGCAGCATACCGAGAGATCTCTTCTTGCAATAAGACTTGGAATGCTACGCTCACCAACAATAAGAAGAGGGAAGATAAGTTGAAGCAGCAAATCTCTGACCTCGGAGAGCAGTTGAAAGCTAGCATTAAGAAGTATGAAGAAGAAGTGATGACCCGGTATAGTCTCCAGAATGCATTGAACAAGGCCATCAAAGGCAGGGATGAAGCTGTGTCTCAGAAGCGGAAGCTAGAGGATCGCTTCGGAGAAGGGGCATGGGAAGAAACTGTTGGTGACGTGCGTCATGTTCTCAAGAGAAGAAACCAGCTTGTTGAAGGGCTGCTTACCCGACCAGGTCATCCAGAGACCAAGAAGTTGCTAGAAGAGTATCAGGCTTATGGGAGTACTTGATCACTTCATGTATTAACTTGTATGCTTTATTTGCATAGCGCTGACCATCACCAGGATTGTTGGTTGAGGTCATGCCTTTCTCTGTACTCAGTGATATTGTATTCTTGGCTTATTGGTTTTCTCTGCAATATATGAGGCTTTCTGTGATTCAGCTCCGATCTTTATATTGCTAGCACTGTCACTGCACTAGCACCTTCGCACTAGAATCGGGGAATGAATTTCCCTAACGCACAGACACACATTGCATTGCATTCATATTCATATTGCATTGCAGGTAGTTATTGGATGATATCTTATTTCCTGCTTTGTACCAGGTATTTTCAGGATTACAGATCAGCGCCCGCACAGATATTCCACTCGCACCAACTGTCGAAGAATCATGGATCAAATGCAGAACGAGATGCAAGATATGCGCGAGAAGCTAGCGCTCTTTATGCAGACCATGGAGAATATTGCAAAAGGTCAGGAGAATTTGCAAGCCATGGTGCAGCCTCTGTTGGTCAGAAATGCTGGTCACGGTAATGAGGATCATCAGTCTATGTGAGTCGACACTGTTCATGGGGATGGCACTCCCTCACCAGTGGCTCCGCCTGTAGTCAATATACCTGCTGCTAATATCAACAACGCTACTGCTGCTGGGAATGGTAACGTTGGAGTTGGGAACGAGACTGCTGTCCATAACGTTGGGCTTGGTGATATCAACTTGGGTGATAATATGGGAGGCAACGGCTTTGGTAATGCTGGATTCGGGTTCAATGATCAGGGATTCGATAATGCTGGGAAATATGGTTTCAATGCTCAAGGCTTTGGGCAGGACGGTTTTGGTGCGACCAATCAGGGTTACGGAGGTTTCAGAAATGGAAACGGCGCTGGGCTAATGACTTTTGGACCTGCTGGAATTGCTCAGGGATACGACAACAGAGGGCGAGGCCCGGTGATGAATCAGATCAGAGCTGGCCGTAATAATGGATATGATGGGTATGGAGCTGGGAATGGTATCTGGCAGGAGGATCAGCAAGAGGATGCCTTCTCCGGTGGAGGTTTCGAAGGGCCGATGGATGACTCCCAAAAGATCAGAATGCTAGAAGAGTAGATGAGGGGGGTCCTGAACCTAAGTGTTGTGGGCTTAGACATGTCAACAATGGGTCTGGTACCTGGCTTGAGGGTGCCAATCAAATTCAAAGCTCCCACATTTGATAAGTATAAAGGGGACACTTGTCCGAAAGTGCACGTGCGGGCCTACTACAGAAAGATGTCTGCGTATTCAACCGATGAGAGAATGCTAATGCATTTCTTTCAAGATAGTTTGTCGGGCCCTTCCCTAGAGTGGTACATGGGGTTGGAGCCAACTGATATAAAGACATGGAAACAACTGGCAGAGGCATTTGTAGCTCACTACAAGTATAACAGCGACTTGGCGCCCAATCGGGTCCAATTGCAAGGGCTGTCTCAAAAAAAGGGTGAGAGCTTTAAAGAGTATGCGCAAAGATGGCGCGACATGGCCGCCAGGGTCCGTCCTCCTCTAGAAGACAAGGAAATGAATGACATGTTCATCGGAACATTCACCGGCATGTTTTATGACAAGTTGTTTCACACATCTTTGGCCAGCTTCTCAGACTTAATTCTGATGGGAGAAAAGATTGAAAACAACATTAAACAAGGAAGATTCCAAGCTGAGGAATCAACTGCATCTGGCAGTAGCATGAAGGCTTTTGGTGGGCGCCGTCAGGGCGAGGCAAGCGCAGTGTTTGGAGGCCGAGGTAGAGGCCGAGGCAGAGGTCGCAACCAGTATAATCAGCCGCAGCAGGTGGCGAGTGTTACTATACCGTTTCAATAACAACCGTTTCAGCAACAGCCAATGCAACAACAACAACAGCAACAACAGCAGCAGCAGCAGCCACAGCAGGGGGCACAGCCTGCTCAGCGAAGATTCCAGGGTAGTAAACCAAGGAGAGTGTTTGAGAAACCTCCCTCAACCTATGCAGATTTGTTACAGACGCTGTTGGGTCTGAACTTGGTGGAGAAAAGAACTCTGGCGCCTATTACGGGAACTCCTCCGTATGGCTATGATGCAAGCAGGCACTGTGAGTTCCACTCTGGGGATCCGGGCCACGATATAGAGGGTTGCCATGCGTTTAAGCATGTTGTGCAGGATTTATTAGACAATAAGGCTATCAATTTCGGAACAGCGGGGCCGAATATAGTGCAGAAGCCCATGCCTAACCATGGGGCAAACGCCATTCTAACTGAGGAAGGGTTGAATCTGATTGTGAATGTGGATGATCTAAAGACGCCGCTGAGCAAGATAAAAAGCAGATTATTGCAGGGAGGTGTCTATCCAAGATGTGACGAGTATTGCTTAGAATGCTGGACCCTAGCTGGGGGGTGTGATGACTTAAAGAAAGGAATTCGGGCTTTAATTGATGGAGGCACATTGCAGTTTGACCGAGCAGCAATTGAAGAGCCTGCAGGGGCATTAGCAGATAATCAGAGTGATGTGGCCACTGTAATGATTCCTCGAAAGACAATCACTATAACAGCACCGGCTCAGCGACCGCCGATCACCATAACTAAGGTCGGACCGATCCCGTACGAGAGCACAAAGGCAGTCCCATGGTCATATGGGTTGGAAGTGTATTGTGACGGAATAAAGATTGTTGTTAATAAGCAGCCAGCCGAGACTGTAGATAATGTTGTTGGTACCGGAGGTATGACAAGGAGTGGTAGGATCTTCGTATCGCCTGAGGTGGAGATCGAAAGACTGGCAAAGGGGAAAGGAAAGATGGTTGAGAATATCCCTGTGCAGGTAAATGAAAAAGCATCAGCATCGAAAGATGTGGAAGAGTTCATGCGCTTGATTCGAAAAAGTGATTATAAGATTGTGGAGCATCTGCAACAGACGCCTTCAAAGATATCTATCCTGTCGTTGCTACTGTGTTCTGAAGCTCACAGAAATGCATTGTTGAAAGTCCTGGATACTTCCTTCGTACCCCAAGATGTTTCCGTGAACCAGCTGGAGGGGGTGTTAGTACATGTGAATGCAGGCCACGACTTGGGCTTTACCGACTTCGATTTAACCCCTAAGGGGAGAGATCATAATATGGCACTGCACGTATCTGTCGAGTGTAGAGGATCAGTCATGTCGCATGTATTGGTCGATACCGGATCGTCTTTGAATGTGTTGCCCAAGAAAGCGATGATGAAGCTAGATGTCAGAGGAATCTTGTGCACGCCCAACGACTTGGTGGTTAGGGCTTTCGATGGGACGCGAAGAACAGTTTTTGGATCTATAACATTGCCCCTACAGGTGGGGCCGGAGGTTTTCGCGACTGAATTTTATATCATGGATATACAACCTGCATATAGCTGCCTGCTCGGATGACCCTGGATTCATGGGGTTGGGGCAGTCACGTCTACCCTGCATCAAAAGTTGAAATATATGGTGGGAGACAGCGTAGTCACCGTATGCGGAGAAGAAGACATCCTGGTCAGCCACCTGTCGTCATTTAAATATGTGGAGGTCGATGGAGAGATTCACGAAACACCCTGCCAGGCATTTGAAGGGTTGCGCATCAAGGACAAAGGTCCCGGGCCAAGCAAAGTGTCGGAGATAGCCGTCTCGTCATATAAAGAAGCTCAAGCTCTTGTAGAGGCTGGTGAGGCAAAGGGCTGGGGCAAAGTGCTGGACATTCCTGTGAAGATGGACCGGTTCGGGATTGGATACCAACCGTCGTCGTCAACACCTGCTGTGGGGGCACCTCGTTTCAGAGGGCCAATAACCATCTCTGCTAGTGGAGTATGTCATGAGACCATCAACGCTGCTTCAGAGTCTGACGAAGGAGACAGCGACTGTTATATGGATGCCTGGATTTAGCCAAGCACGCCAGGGCAGGGCTTGTGCAACTGGTCTATTCAGGAGCTTGTTTCTGTGACTCTTAAACAGTAATGCTTTGTTTTATTAATTGTTGAACAATCTGGTGTCTTGCCCGGGGCATCATGATTTGCTTAGGGTTGTGATGTTATGAATATTGCGTGTTAATCATTAAATAAAAGGCGTTTTTCATGTGCAAGTATTGCGATCTCTGTTTTTCTTGTTTTGTATTTTTCAATAAAATGGCAACGTGGTTATTCGCTTTATACGCGTTTTGAAGCATTTAACCATTCTTTTTGCAGGATAACATTTTCAGATGACATCCTTGAACCACCTATGACTCGTCCCGACTTTGAACACCCGATATTTCAGCCGAAGAAGAGGTTGTTGAAGATGGTGACGTTCCCGAAGAACTGTCTTGGTTGGTGAAGCAAGAGGAAAGATTCATTCTGCCTCACGAAGAGGTCATCGAAATTATCAACTTGGGGTCGGAAGGGGTTGAGAGGAATATTCGTATCGGAGCCGCGCTGCAAAGCGACATCAAGCGAAGACTGGTTGAAATGCTCCGAGAGTATAGTGATGTATTCGCTTGGTCGTATGAAGACATGCCAGGGCTCGATACAGATATGGTTGTGCACCGTCTGCCGTTAAAAGAAGAATGCCCGCCGGTCAAACAAAAGCTTCGCAGAACTAGACCAGATATGGCAGTAAAGATCAAAGAGGAGGTTCAAAAACAGTGGGACGCTGGTTTCCTGGATGTTACAAAATATCCCTCATGGGTTGCTAACATCGTACCAGTGCCAAAGAAAGATGGCAAGGTTCGAATGTGTGTGGATTATAGGGATTTGAATAAAGCGAGCCCGAAAGACGATTTTCCACTTCCTCATATCGATGTGTTAGTTGATAACACCGCTCAATACTCCGTATTCTCCTTCATGGATGGCTTCTCAGGCTATAATCAGATTAAAATGGCGCCAGAGGATATGGAGAAGACTACTTTCATAACGCCTTAGGGAACATTTTGTTATAAAGTGATGCCCTTCGGATTGAAGAATGTTGGGGCAACGTATCAGCGTGCAATGACGACTCTTTTTCATGATATGATGCATAAAGAGATCGAAGTTTATGTTGATGATATGATTGCCAAATCCCAGACGGAGGAAGAGCATCTGGTGAATCTGCTGAAGCTGTTCAAAAGGCTTAGGAAGTTCAGGCTGAGACTGAACCCTAACAAGTGTACCTTCGGGGTAAGATCGGGTAAACTGCTGGGGTTTATCCTAAGTGAAAAAGGAATAGAGGTCGATCCTGCTAAAATAAAGGCAATTCAAGAGATGCCGACGCCTAAAACAGAGAAAGAGGTGCGCGGGTTTTTAGGGAGGTTGAACTACATTGCCCGGTTCATATCTCACCTAACTGCCACGTGTGAACCGTTGTTCAAGCTATTGAAAAAAGATCAAGCTGTAACGTGGAACGAAAATTGTCAAAAGGCGTTCGATAAAATAAAGCAGTATTTGCAGGAGCCTCCTATTTTGATACCCCCGGTGGCAGGGAGACCCTTGATTATGTATTTGACAGTTCTTGAGGGAAGCATGGGTTGTGTTCTCGGTCAACACGACGAGACGGGAAGAAAAGAGCATGCAATTTATTACTTGAGTAAGAAATTTACAGATTGTGAATCTCGATATTCAATGCTTGAGAAAACTTGTTGCGCGCTAGCCTGGGCCGCCAAGCGTTTGAGGCAATACATGCTGAATCATACAACTATGCTCATCTCGAAGATGGATCCTATCAAATATGTATTCGAAAAGCAGGCATTGTCAGGGAGAATTGCCCGATGGCAGATGGTCTTGACTGAATATGACATCCAATATGTCTTGCAAAAGGCTATAAAGGGGAGTGTGCTGTCTGAGTACTTGGCTGAGCAGCCTATTGAAGATTACCAATCGATGAGGTTTGATTTTCCTGACGAGGATATCATGTACCTAAAGATGAAAGATTGCGAAGAGCCGTTGCCAGACGAAGGACCAGAATTGGGTTCCAAGTGGAAGATGATATTTGACGGAGCTGTGAACGCTTACGGTAGCGGAATAGGGGCAATCATTACTACTCCACACGGGTCGCACATCCCGTTTACGGCTCGATTGACCTTCGCAGTTACCAATAATGAAGCCGAATACGAAGCTTGTATCATGGGGCTTGAAGAAGCCATTGACTTGCGAATCAAAAATCTAGATGTATACGGAGACTCAGCTCTGGTGGTGAATCAAATCAAAGGGGAATGGGAGACACTTCAGCCCAATTTAATACATTACATGAATTATGCAAGGAGATTGTTGCCTTTCTTCGACAAGGTTGAATTGCATCATGTGCCGAGGGCAGAGAACCAAATGGCTGACGCCCTGGCCACTTTGTCTTCCATGTACAAAGTCAATTTCTGGAACGAGGATCCCAGAATTGTTATCTCTCAACTTGACAGGCCTGCCTTTGTGTTTGCTATTGATGAAGCATCCGACGATAAACTGTGGTATTTTGATATCCTTAATTTCCTGAAGAACAAAGAGTATCCGGCTGGGGCATCCAGTCAAGATCAGAAGACTCTCAGGAGATTGGCGGGTAATTTCTATTTGAATCCGGATGGGGTCTTATACAGAAGAAACCACGACTTGGTGTTGCTGCGTTGTGTAGATGAAAAAGAGGCGAAGTTGCTCATGGAGGAAATACATGAAGGTACCTTTGGTACGCATGCTGGTGGGCATGCTATGACGAGGAAGCTGCTACGGGCAGGTTATTTTTGGCTGACTATGGAAACTGATTGTTTCAAGTTTGCGAGGAAGTGCCACAAGTGCCAAATCTATGCTGATAAAATCCATGTGCCTCTGAGTCCTCTAAATGTGATCTCATCGCCATGACCATTCTCGATGTGGGGAATCGATATGATTGGAAAGATCGAGCCGACGACTTCTAATGGGCACCGGTTCATTCTAGTAGCAATCGATTATTTCACCAAGTGGGTGGAAGCGGCGTCTTACGCAAATGTAACGAAGCAGGTGGTGGCTAGATTCATCAAGAGAGATATCATTTGCAGATATAGGATCCCCGAGCGGATAATCACTGACAACGGTTCAAACCTGAACAACAAAATGATGAAGGAGCTCTGTCAGAATTTCAAGATCGAACATCACAACTCCTCCCCTTACCGACCCAAGATGAATGGCGCTGTCGAAGTGGCCAACAAGAATATCAAGAAGATCATTCAAAAGATGGTGGTGACCTACAAGGATTGGCACGAGATGCTACCTTTTGCTTTGCACGGTTATCGTACGACGGTACGCACATCAACCGGGGCAACCCCGTTCTCGTTGGTATACGGAATGGAAGCAGTGCTACCATTGGAAGTTGAGATCCCTTCTCTGAGGGTATTGCGAGATGTCCAACTAGATGAGGCAGAATGGGTGAAAGACAGGTTGAACCAACTGAGTTTAATGGATGAGAAGAGGCTAGCTTCTCTAGCATACGGTCGTTTGTACCAGAGCCGAATGAAGAAAGCATATGATAAGAAGATACATCCGCGAAGCTTTCAAACGGGCGACCTTGTGCTGAAAAGGATTCTCCCGCCACAGGCAGATCACAGGGGCAAGTGGACCCCCAACTACGAAGGGCCATACGTTGTCAGAAAAGTCTTTTCAGGAGGAGCTTTGTTGTTGTCCACCATGGACGGTGAAGACTTTACGTCTCCTGTGAATTCGGACGCAGTTAAAAGATACTTTGCTTAAAACTGACCCGCTGGACAAAAAAAGAGAGTCCAGGCAAAAATGGGGCATCCTGGCGAACCAAAAACAGAATGAAAGGTTCAGGCAAAAGTTAGGGATAAAATTGGAAAAAATGTACACCCGCGAAGTTGAAAACCTACACTGGGCGGCTTCGGCAAAAAAGGGTATCCCGGTGAACTGAAAACCCGTAAAGGGCGGTTCACGCAAAAGTTAGGGATTTGAAAAGCAAATGACTGCGGTCCAAATTTGATACTGCATTGAGCATTGGTGCGGGAGAATATACCTGAGGGGTCGATTATCGGATACAATCTCTTCGGAAGTGTAGATACCGGGAAAGCATTAGAGTCAGACGAGTCATAGGAGGATCAGCTCGTGGTGTTCATCTGCATCCCGTTGCCGACATGTGTACAAATTTAATTTGTCAATATATTTATGCTTCTTGTGCATACTTGTATATTTGCTTTGCGTAGCTTTCTCTTTTCAGGAGTTACATCCCGTGTACAAAAACTCCGCCCATTCAGGGGCCCAATCAATAAAATGTGTTATTCAGTATTTGATGCTGGTTCTTTACTGTTTTGTGCATGATAAAACGCCTAGGTTTGATGAAACTAGCATGTGCATAAAGTCGCTGGCCCTTGCCAATAATTGCTAAAACTTTGAATTAACTGAAAACAAAGTCACTGACGCTAACCTGGATAGATTTGGTTGCATAGACTTGTCTTGTCTTGTTTGTCTGATTGCAGGGTTCATAGCCGTGAAAGAGGACGATCAAAAGATTGCAGTAACGAAAGACTCAACTCCCACGCAGGTCGTGCTTCCAAGATGACAATGTTCCTCACTGAAGAAGGATCGACTTCCCCCAGCTAGTCGCAGCTTATTCCAAAGGATATTCTCCAGCAAAGTCGTTTATCCTCAGCAGAGTTTGGCGATCCCAAAGTTGTAGGCTGTATGCAGACGGTGTGGTGTCCCCCAGAAGGATTCCTTATTTTCGAGCAGAGTGGTTTAGCCGCAGAAGATTAATATTCCCAATTGGTGAGCTGTATTCAGGCAGTTACTTTTCCCCGCAGGGTCATTTGTTCTCCCCCCAGCGGAGTCAGTTGATTTTCCCCAAGAGAATCAGTCCGTCCTCAGCGGAGTTCTCTTTTCAGCCCGTATTTTCATTCCTCCCAGTGGAACTCGAAGATTAAGACTCTCCCCGGCAGAGTTGGCTGTGTGTCCCGACATTTATTTTGTCTGAATACCGTGTGATATCCGTTCACTCTCCAGCAGAAGTTCAATCATACCAGGCGCATCTGCTATTCTCCAGCAGAGTTATATCCCCCGGCAGGGTGTTACTTCAATGAGGTGTTTGGTTTAAGTTCTCAATCTCCCAGCTGAGTCGACTTCACTCTTCCAGCATTTATTTTGCTGGAATAATTCTGTAGCACCTAGCTATCCCCAGCGGAGTCAGCATTGTCTTCAGCATTTATTTTGCTGGAGCAGTTTCTGTATCCCAGCAGTTCGAGTCTGCATTTGCATTAGCATATAGTGTCATATTTGCATTGGCATATAGTTTCGTACCTGCATTTACCAAACAAAACGCGTAGCATTTCCATGTCGAATGGAGCATTGCATCATTGTCAAACATGCATTTTGAAGCATAAACTGGGTTGGCTAACCGTTTGTTTCAAGTATTATTTCTCTTACAGGTAGAGAGAGCTCTTGCTCAAACGAATTACTTAGACATGCAAGATCCCTCGATGTGAGACATTCAATGAAGTGTCAGCTTTGGCATTATTCCCCACAGAATTACCATGATGAAGTTCTCTTTGTCTCCGAACAGAGTTATTTGTGAATTTCTCGTGTTTCCCCCGCCAGAGTTAGTAGGCAAAATCTCTCCTTGTCCCCAAGCAGAGTTATTTGTCATCAAAGGGTTTCATGAAGCAGAATTTAAGAGGCTGCCGCCGGTTGTCAGAACAGGCGTCCGGTAGTTTGGTTTCCAAATATCCCTAGTAAAGTCCGCCCCAAAGTCGCTGTCATGTCAGTATTAAGAAGGTTGTGGGTTGGAACCAATGGAGAGATGAGTCCTGACGTGGACAATTTTATTGACTGGATTTCTTCGTGCTAGAAAGGTGGGTGTCCTAACGTGGACAGGTTTATTTCTGCGGTTGACAAGAGGTGTTAGTCCTAACGTGGACGGAGTCGGTTTTCTTGGTATTGATGGAATGTGAAGTCATGACGTTGACAAAGTGGATTACTCTTCGTGTTGGTGTCCTGACGTGGACCATTTTATTTCCAGCAGATATCTCTGTTCGTAATGGTGAAAGGTGTGTCCTGACGTGGACAAAGTTTATAGTTCTTTGTGATGGCAAGGTACGAGAGTCCTGACGTGGACAAGTTTATCTTTCTTCGTGTTGTTGGCCAAGTGTGTGTCCTGACGTGGACGAGTTTTATTTCCCAGCAAGTCGAAAACACGTAAGTCCTGACGTGGACAAGCTTTATTACTTCAGTAGGTTGAGATGTGAGTCCTGACGTGGATCAATTTTTTTCTTCAGCGAGTCGAAGGTGCGCAAGTCCTGACGTGGACAGGTTTATCTCCCTTCGGGTTGACGTAGCATGAGTCCTGACGTGGACAGAAATTTTATTTCCTCAGCAAGTCAAGAAGTGAGTCCTAACATGGACAAATCAAGACGAAACGTGAGTCCTGACGTGGACAGGTTTATTCCTTACGTGGAAAGAGAAGTTTTAGTTCCTTACGTGGAAAAGCAAGTTTATTCCTTACGTGGAAAGAGGGAGTCCTTACGTGGACAAATCAAGAAGAGAGTTGTTCCTAACGTGGAAAGGTGGGTCCTGACGTGGACGATGTATTCCTGACGTGGAAAGATTGCATTCCTTACGTGGAAAGAGTGGAGTCCTTACGTGGACAGGTTGATATAGTATTCCTTACGTGGAAAGAGGTGATTCCTTACGTGGAAAAGAAAAGGTACTCCTAACATGGAAAGATTTTATTCCTGACGTGGAAGAATTTAGTCCTGACGTGGACAGATACAAAAGAGTTTATTCCTAATGTGGAAGAGTTTAGTCCTAACGTGGACGATTTATTTCTGATGAGAGGCAGACGAGCCATCCCTAGCGAAGTTGTCGAGGTTTTTCCGAGTTGACGGAAGGAGGAGTCCTAACGTGGACAAAATTCTATCTCTGCGATGATAAAATCTTTTTCAGGCTGATGAAAATAATCCCCAGCACGAGATCAGTGGGTTGCTGTAAGCAGTCAGATTCAGTTGATGAATATCGTTCCCCAAGCAGTGGTGTAGTTCATTTCTGCAGTTGGCAAATTTCCGGGTTCTTAGTATTCAACCGTCTCGTACCTCACATGTCTGAAGGCTCCGGGCTCTTCACCCAATCGGGTCCAAGTCGCTTGAATAGGGGCAGCTGTTGCACCCTAAAATTTGCTCAACCTTAGTCACTTGGTTTATGTTTCAATATCATTAGCATTTGCATATAGGGTCATGTATATAGTCTAATCATCTGCAGTCATCCAACAGGGGACCAATCATTATTCTTATCTCTATGAGCCTATCAAGAGGTTATTATTCAAATTCAATCTCATTCAAGTCATCAGAAAGAATTGGAAAGCTGGAAAGTCAATGGATCAAGCAAGTGCATCCATCTCCTATCTGAGGGTATCTGAGGATCAACAAAGAAATTGTGAGTTGTGGGTTGAGCATGGAGAGTATGTGGGCACCATGGGAGACTTATAAAGTCATTTGGAGAAGGAGACAAGTCATTGATGTGATCACAAGAATTGCAGTTGAAGACAGTCAACTAGGGTTTCATCTGGGTCAACCCTGGGTCAACTCTAAGTCAATTGATTGATTGAAAGGCATTAAGGTCTATTGGAGAGATGTGGGGTTCATCATTTGACATGTAGAGAGGGATATGATGATATGCCAAGAAGAAATCAAGAGAAATCAAGGAGAAGAGGAGTTTCTAAATTAGGGTTTCTATGTAAAATCCCCTAATTTAGGTCAAATTGCCAAGCAAGATAAGTCAAAATTCAAGCTTCAAATGGATCCTTGGCCAACATGAAACTTGTAGAGGATCTCAAGACCTTTAATTTGAGTGGTGGAAGACATCAAGGAGATGTATAGAACTCAAGTTATGGTCCTTGCAAGTTACAGGTCATCTGAGGTATCTGAAATTTTGTCTGTGAAAGTGACTTGACTTCCAAGCAATTTTTACCCCTCAAGGACATTTCAAATGAATTTCTGGTAAACATAAGAATTGTTCCTAATTGTCTTAGCTTTCTATAATGGTATGGTATGCCTTCATATGATTTGTGGAACTCTACTTATGGTCTTGGAAAGCAAAGGGTATTTTGGTCATCTGAGAATTACAGGTCATTTCAAGCCTATGCCCAAAACTCTTACAAGGAAGCTTCAAATGGAAAACTTCACAACATCAAACTTGTTCCAAATCACATTTTGAGTCTAGAAAAGTGACCATGAAAGATTGGAAAGACTCATAGCACAAGGTTTCAAAATTGGTGGATTTAATGAATAAAAAATGACCTAAAAATGAGATTTTTCATAGTTTGGCCAAATGAAGTGAAATTATAGGTCATTTTGATTGGAAAAATAATTTTGAGAACATTGGCAAAAGTATAATTTTGAGTTTGGTTCAAGATTTGAGAGATATGCATGGTTACTTACAATGAAAGTTACATAATCCAAATCCAAGGGAAATTGTGCATGGGAAGGTTCTACAAATTTCTAGGGCTTTCTAAACTCATGTATATATTGGATTGAGTAATTCCATGCCAGGGTTGGTGAATCATATTGATCAAAAACACAAGTCTCATACCAATCTTCCATTTTGCAAAAGCTTCTCAAACTCTCTCAAATCTCTACCAATTTTCACATTTGTTGATTTGATCATCATCACCATTTTCCATAGATCATAATTCACACAAGCATTTGGTAGAATTGAGGAGGATTCGTGCCATACACTTCCATCATCCAAGAAGCAAGAAATTTGGAATTGCAAGATCCAAGGGAATTGAACAAGATTCAGTGCATACAGAACTCATCATCAAGTCCCCTGATTCATTTCCAATCATTACAAGCATTGGATCAAGGAGTTTCATAGCTGTTTTCTTCATTTTACACCAGGTAGGTTTCTCCTTCGAATTGCATGTTTTAGTTAGAATTATAGGGATTTGTTAGCATAGAAAGGTTAAGGTAGGATAGATGACTGATTTTGGTGAGTTTGGAGAAGTTTTATGGAGGTTGTTAATGGCATGTCAAAACTGTTAAGGCTTGTAACTCATGGTTCAATGCACGAAAATCTTGAATAAATGGCTCAGATTAATCAACATGGAATATAGATCAGGTTAGGGTAAGAATTGGTGAGAATTGAAGCAATTGATGACAGGTGAAAATGGGGGAGCAGTGTTATTGCACTCATCGGGTTTGATCATTGGTTAAGTTTTGGAAGAAGATAAGAGTATGGCTGTGTAGAGGGGAAAAGGTAGACCATCTTTGCTTTTGGAATCGTTTGATTTCGTGGAAGAACAAGAGAGAACAGAGAGGTGGAAATTCGTTCATGGTGAAGGGAGTTTCAGAAACCCTAGGGTTTCTAAGGTTGAAGACAACCTTCTGGCCACACGATCAGGCATTGACCCTTGACTTGGCTTCACATCCAACGGCCACGATTAAAAGAAATTCGGAGGGAGATTTAAATGGTGCAACGCACCGTTTCACTTAAAGGTTTTTGGTGGGCTTTGGATTCTCATGCTAATGACACCCCCCAGATGCAGGCCCAATATGATTTTAACTGAAATATTCGCTATTTGCACCATTTGCAGTTT
The DNA here is from genome assembly GCA_963859935.3 of Lathyrus sativus. Lineage (NCBI taxonomy): Eukaryota > Viridiplantae > Streptophyta > Magnoliopsida > Fabales > Fabaceae > Lathyrus > Lathyrus sativus. The sequence continues at coordinate 435,692,512 of OZ012735.1, forward strand.
TTTAATTTTTGTCACATTTTCTGATGGTGATGGGCCCAGACGCGCTTGCTATGCGCGCCCCCCAGTCTGGGCCCAGTTCATTGTTTTAATTGATTTCATCTACTTTCTACACCCCTTCCATTTAATTTCCATCTTATTTTCTTTCAAATTTTTATTTTCTTTGAAAAATCATAAGTAATTGCAAAATACATGATTTTAATTGATTCTTTTTGCACATTACTCATAATTTTGTCAAGAAAATTATCCCACAAAAAAATTAATATTTCATTTTATTTTCATATTTTTGGCATATTTTTCTTTTAAATAGGTATAAATAACATTTAGTTTGATACATGAATTTGGTAATTTAGTTTGAATAGATGCTTTACCATTTTTACTCCATTCTTTTTAGGTTGATTAGTATAGAGTGTTAGCTTGTATCTAAAATTTAGTTCATATTTTTAGGACTTAATTTTAGGAGATTTTTTAGGTGTGAATAACATGAACAAAATTAGGGTTTAAGTGATAACATAGGAGAATAAAATCATTTCCCTTAGGAGTTAGAGATTGAATCTTTGGGGTATGGGACTATAGGGATTATGGGTAGTTATTAGATCCCTTAGAAATTATTAGGATTCCCCTACTGCTATTAGTATTCTGTCTGTATTTGCTTGACTGGTGTGGTGTGCCCTCTCTGGGGATTATGATTTGTCTGTGTGGGTATTGGGATTGCTTGGGGATTGGGAGAGCTGAAGACTTGTGATGATGAAGCCATTGGAGATCCAGAGATTGAAGTCCAACTTCCAGAGTTGATGAGGAGATTCTGTGCTGGCAGCTGTTGAGGAGTCTAGGGTTTAGGAGCTAGGCAGAGCTCTAGATTAGAAAGCTTGTTTCTCAAACATGGAATGCCTTGTCTGCATCCATCCTTTATCTATGATTCAAAGTATATTTCAAATATCCACCTCCTTCCTTTGGAAGGATCAGTGAATGTATTTGAAGGATAGAACTTTTGAGAGAAAACTGTCTGTATAATGTTAACAGTTAATGAGCCACCCTTGGTAGGCAGTTTACTGTTTAACATTCACTTCATCTGGTTGACTGATATTCATCTTGGAGATTTGAGACTTGAAGAAAAGCCATTGTAGATGGAAGACTGACAATCAAAGACCTTGCTTGAAGGCTGTGGAGATGGAGATTGATGCTTGCTGAAGCTTGTAGCTGTGTGGAGATGACTTGAAGATAGGTGTTGATGCAGAGCTGCTGTGGCTGTTTATTTTTTCTGCTGTTATTCATTTCTGATGTATTGATTGGTTTTCCATGACTGTATTGTTTGCTGTTTAACCTGTTGGGTTGAAAGTGAATCCTGTTCACTTTTGCCTATTGTTTTCTAGGTTCGAGGTTGAGTGGGACTCCCTTGCCTCGCTTGTATTGCTGCATCCATGCATTTTACCACTTTACTGTATATATTGTTATTGTTTCTGTTTCCGTCTACTCCCTTAGGATCTCTGTTTCTCTCTGCGCAAGAGAGGAGCATGATAGACATTAGGTCTTAACCCATGCATGATAACATTAGGTTAGTTTGATTCCCTTCGCAACCGTAGGTTAGAGTTTTGTCTCTTCTTTCTCAAAACAAACAGAAAAACACAATAAATATTTCAAACACAATAAAAGACACTTCTTCCGTAAAAGAATGTGAACTCATCAAGACGTCATTTTTGTCCGCTTGGACCAGTAATCAGAAAAACCCTTTTTCAGAGGGAATAAAAGCAATCAAGACAGACTTGTGTCGTACGTGGCCCGAACTACGTTTGCTCTGATCTTTCATGCTGTATGAAAGTACGTAGGCATAGGATGCGATATCCTAGCGAGCAACCTTCCCCTCCTTTCCCGTAGGTAGGCGAACTACGTTGACTCTGATTTCTCGTTTCAGACGGGAATACGTAGGCATAAAGTGCGATACTTTGCCGAGTCACTTTCTTTTCTTTTAACCCCTGACCTGTAGAGTAGATAGAATAACAATCCATACCAGAAAACAAGCGTGGATCCCGTCGAGTACGACGGACGTGAGGGGTGCTAATACCTTCCCCTTGCGTAACCGACTCCCGAATCCAGGTTTTGGTTGCGATGAACATTCCTTTCCCAGTTTTGCGGTAGGTTTACCTCGAGCGTTTCCTTTCCCTCCGTTGGGATAAATAACGCACGGTGGCGACTCTTCTGTTCAGCCGGCGCCGATTTTCGCAGTAGCGACAGTGTTGTGCCAGCCTTCGGGTTCGATGCCTGTTTGTTTAACAGATGCCTGAAGGCTAGGTCAAATGTTTTTGTCAACTACGGGGTGAGATGGCGTTCGGGTTCGTGGCTTGTTTGTTTAACAGATGCCTCCTGGTGAGGTTAGATGTTCTTCTCAACTTCGGGTTGAGCCAACCATCGAGTTTGATGCATGTTTGTTTAACAGATGCTTGACAGCGAGGTCAGATGTTCTTCTCAACTTCGGGTTGAGCCGCCCTTCTGGTTCGATGCCTGTTTGTTTAACAGATGCCTGACAACAAGGTCAGATATACTTCCGGATTCGATGCCGGTTTATTTAACAGATCCCTGACGGCGAGGTCAGATATACTTCTCAACATTGTGTTGATCCGCCTTCGGGTTCGATGCCTGTTTGTTTAACAGATGCGTGACGGCGAGGTCAAATGTTCCTCTCAACTTCTTGTTGTGCCGTCCTTCGGGTTTGATGCCTGTTTGTTTAACAGATTCCAGACAGCGAGGCCTAATGGTCTTATCAACTTCGGGTTCGATGCATGTTTATTTAACAAATGCTTAACAGCGAGGTAAGATGTTCCTCTCAACTTCGTGTTAAGCCGACCTTCGGTTTCGATGCCCGTTTATTTAAGAAAAATGCCTGGCGACGAGGTCAGATGTTGATCTCAACTTCGTGTTGAGCGGGACTTTGTGTTCGATGCCTATTTGTTTAAAAGACGCCTTACGGTGAGGTCAGATATTCATATGAATTTCGTGTTGAGCCGACCTTTGGGTTCGATGCCTGTTTGTTTAACAAATGCCAGACAACGACGTCATATGTTATTCTCAACTTCGGGTTGAGTCGCCCGTCGGGTTCGATGCCTGTTTGCTTAACAGAGGCCTGTCGGCGAGGTCAACTGTTCCTCTCAACTTCGTGTTGAGACGGCCTTGGGGTTCGATGCCTGTTTGTTTAACAGATGTCTGACGGCGAGGTCAGAAGTTGCTCTCAATTTCGTGTTGAGCGGGACTTCGTATTCGATGCCTATTTGTTTAATAGATGCCTGGCGGCGAGGTCAGATGTTCTTCTCACCTTCGGTTTGAGCTGGCCTTCGGGTTCGGTTCCTGTTTGTTTAACTGATGTATGACAACGAGGTCAGATGTTCTTCTCAACTTTGGGTTGAGCCGGCCTCCGAGTTTGATGCCTGTTTGTTTAACAGATCCCTGACGGCAAGGTCAGACGTACTTCTCAACTTCGTGTTGAGCGCCCTTCGGGTTCGATGCCTATTTGTTTAACAGATGCCTGACGGCAAGGTCAAAGGTTCCTCTCAACTTCTTGTTGAGCCGGCCTTCGGGTTCCATGCCTATTTGTTTAACAGATGCATGACAGCAAGGTCTAATGTTCTTATCAACTTCGGTTTGAGCTGCCATCAAATTCGATGCATGTTTGTTTAACAGATGCCTGACAGCGAGGACAGATGTTCTTGTCAAGGTAGGGTTGAGCCAGCGTTCGTGTTCGATGCCTGTTTGTTTAATTGATCCCTGACAGCGAGCTCATATATTCCTATGAACTTCGTGTTGAGCCGTCCTTCGGGTTCGATGCCTGTTTGTTTAATAGATGTCTGACAGCGAGGTCAGATGTTTCTCTCAACTTCGTGTAGTGCCAGCATTCGGGTTCGATGCCTGTTTGTTTAACAGATGCCTGAAGGCTAGGTCAAATGTTTTTGTCAACTACGGGGTGAGATGGCGTTCGGGTTCGATGCTTGTTTGTTTAACAGATGCCTCCTGGTGAGGTTAGATGTTCTTCTCAACTTCGGGTTGAGCCAACCATCGAGTTTGATGCATGTTTGTTTAACAGATGCTTGACAGCGAGGTCAGATGTTCTTCTCAACTTCGGGTTGAGCCGCCCTTCTGGTTCGATGCTTGTTTGTTTAACAGATGCCTGACAACAAGGTCAGATGTTCTCCTCAACTTCGGGTTTAGCCGACCTCCGGATTCGATGCCGGTTTATTTAACAGATCCCTGACGGCGAGGTCAGATATACTTCTCAACATTGTGTTGATCCGCCTTCGGGTTCGATGCCTGTTTGTTTAACAGATGCGTGACGGCGAGGTCAAATGTTCCTCTCAACTTCTTGTTGTGCCGTCCTTCGGGTTTGATGCCTGTTTGTTTAACAGATTCCAGACAGCGAGGCCTAATGTTCTTATCAACTTCTGGTTCGATGCATGTTTATTTAACAAATGCTTAACAGCGAGGTAAGATGTTCCTCTCAACTTCGTGTTAAGCCGACCTTCGGTTTCGATGCCCGTTTATTTAAGAAAAATGCCTGGCGACGAGGTCAGATGTTGATCTCAACTTCGTGTTGAGCGGGACTTTGTGTTCGATGCCTATTTGTTTAAAAGACGCCTTACGGTGAGGTCAGATATTCATATGAATTTCGTGTTGAGCCGACCTTTGGGTTCGATGCCTGTTTGTTTAACAAATGCCAGACAACGACGTCATATGTTATTCTCAACTTCGGGTTGAGTCGCCCGTCGGGTTCGATGCCTGTTTGCTTAACAGAGGCCTGTCGGCGAGGTCAACTGTTCCTCTCAACTTCGTGTTGAGACGGCCTTGGGGTTCGATGCCTGTTTGTTTAACAGATGTCTGACGGCGAGGTCAGAAGTTGCTCTCAATTTCCTGTTGAGCGGGACTTCGTATTCGATGCCTATTTGTTTAATAGATGCCTGGCGGCGAGGTCAGATGTTCTTCTCACCTTCGGTTTGAGCTGGCCTTCGGGTTCGGTTCCTGTTTGTTTAACTGATGTATGACAACGAGGTCAGATGTTCTTCTCAACTTTGGGTTGAGTCGGCCTCCGAGTTTGATGCCTGTTTGTTTAACAGATCCCTGACGGCAAGGTCAGACGTACTTCTCAACTTCGTGTTGAGCGCCCTTCGGGTTCGATGCCTATTTGTTTAACAGATGCCTGACGGCAAGGTCAAATGTTCCTCTCAACTTCTTGTTGAGCCGGCCTTCGGGTTCCATGCCTATTTGTTTAACAGATGCATAACAGCAAGGTCTAATGTTCTTATCAACTTCGGTTTGAGCTGCCATCAAATTCGATGCATGTTTGTTTAACAGATGCCTGACAGCGAGGACAAATGTTCTTGTCAAGGTAGGGTTGAGCCGGCGTTCGTGTTCGATGCCTGTTTGTTTAATTGATCCCTGACAGCGAGCTCAGATATTCCTATGAACTTCGTGTTGAGCCGTCCTTCGGGTTCGATGCCTGTTTGTTTTATAGATGTCTGACAGCGAGGTCAGATGTTTCTCTCAACTTCGTGTAGTGCCAGCATTCGGGTTCGATGCCTGTTTGTTTAACAGATGCCTGAAGGCTAGGTCAAATGTTTTTCTCAACTATGGGTTGAGACGGCCTTCGGGTTCGATGCCTGTTTGTTTAACAGATGCCTCACGGTGGGTTAGATGTTCTTCTCAACTTCGGGTTGAGCCAACCATCGGGTTTGATGCGTGTTTGTTTAACAGATGCCTGACAACGAGGTCAGATGTTCTTCTCAACTTCGGATTGAGCCGCCCTTCTGGTTCGATGCCTGTTCGTTTAACAGATGCCTGACAACAAGGTCAGATGTTCTCCTCAACTTCGAGTTTAGCCGGCCTCCGGGTTCGATTCCGGTTTGTTTAACAGATCTCTGACGGCGAGGTCAGATATACTTCTCAACATTGTGTTGAGCCGCCTTCGGGTTCGATGCCTGTTTGTTTAACAGATGCCTGACAGCGAGGTCAAATGTTCCTCTCAACTTCTTGTTGAGCCGTCCTTCGGGTTTGATTCCTGTTTGTTTAACAGATTCTAGACAGCAAGGTCTAATGTTGTTATCAACTTCAGGTTGAGTTTGCCATCAAATTTAATGCCAGTTTATTTAACAGTGCCTAACAGTAAGGTCAGATGTTTTTCTCAACTTCGGGTGGAGCCGGCCTTCGTGTTTGATGCCTGTTTGTTTAACAGATCTCTAACGGCGAGGTCATATATTCCTATGAACTTCGTGTTGAGCCGGCCTTCGGGTTCGATGCCTGTTTATTTAATAGATGTCTGACGGCGAGGTCAGATGTTCCTCTCAACTTCGTGTTGTGCCATCCTTCGGGTTCGATGCCTGTTTATTTAACAGATACCTGATGGCTAGGTCAAATGTTTTTCTCAACTACAGTTTGAGACGGCCTTCGGGTTCGATGCCTGTTTGTTTAACAGAGGCCTCACGGTGAGGTTAGATGTTATTCTCAACTTTGGGTTGATCCAGCCTTCCGGTTTGATGCATGTTTGTTTCACAGATGCGTGATAGCGAGGTCAGATGTTCTTCTCAACTTCGGGTTGAGTCGCCCTTCTGGTTCGATGCCTGTTTGTTAAACAGATTCCTGACAGGGATGTCAAATGTTCCACTCAACTTGGTGTTGAGCCGGCCTTCGAGTTTGATGCCTCTTTGTTTAACAGATACCTGACGGTGAGGTCAGATGTTCTTCTCAACTTCTGGTTGAGCCGACCTTCGGGTTCGATGCATGTTTGTCTAACAGATGCATAACAGCGAGATCGAATGTTCTTCTCAACTTTTGGTTGAGCCGGCCTTCGGGTTCGATGCTTGTTTATTTAACATATGCTTGACGGCAAGGTCAGATGTTCCTCTCAACTTTGTGTTGAGCCGGCCTTCGGGTTCGATGCCCGTTTGTTTAACAAATGCCTGGCGGCGAGGTCAGATGTTGCTCTCAACTTCGTGTTAAGCGGGACTTCGTGTTCGATGCCTATTTGTTTAAAAGACGCCTTACGGCGAGGTTAGATATTCATATGAATTTCGTGTTGAGCCGGCCTTCGGGTTCGATGCCTGTTTGTTTAACAAATGCCAGACAACGACGTCATATGTTATTCTCAACTTCGGGTTTAGCCTCCCGTCGGGTTCGATGCCTATTTGTTTAACAGATGCCTGACGACGAGGTCAACTGTTCCTCTCAACTTCGTGTTGAGCCGGCCTTGGGGTTCGATTCCTGTTTGTTTAATAGATGCCTGACGGCGAGGTCAGATGTTGCTCTCAACTTCGTGTTGAGCGGGACTTCTTGTTCGATGCCTGTTTGTTTAATAGATGCCTGGCAGCGAGGTCAGATGTTCTTCTCACCTTCGGTTTGAGCCGGCCTTCGGGTTCGGTTCATGATTGTTTAACTGATGTCTCACAACGAGGTCAGATATTCTTCTCAACTTCGGGTTGAGCCGGCCTCCGGGTTTGATGCCTGTTTGTTTAACAGATCCCTGATGGCGAGGTCAGATGTACTTCTCAACTTTGTGTTAGGCCGCCCTTTGGGTTCGATGCTTGTTTGTTTAATAGATGCTTGGCGGCAAGGTCAAATGTTCCTCTCAACTTCTTGTTGAGCCGACCTTCGAGTTCCATGCCTATTTGTTTAACAGATGCATGACAATAAGGTCTAATGTTCTTATCAACTTCGATTTGAGTTGGCCATCAAATTCAATGCATGTTTGTTTAATAGATGTATGACAGCGAGGACAGATGTTCTTGTCAAGGTCGGGTTGCACCGGGGTACGTGTTCGATACCTGTTTGTTTAACAGATCCCTGACGGCTAGGTCAGATATTCCTATGAACTTCGTGTTGAGCCGGCCTTCGGGTTCGATGCCTGGTTGTTTAATAGATGTCTGACAGCGAGGTCAGATGTTTGTCTCAACTTCGTGTTGTGCCAGCATTCGGGTTCGATGCCTGTTTGTTTAACAGATGCCTGAAGGCTAGGTCAAATGTTTTTCTCAACTATGGGTTGAGACGGAATTCGGGTTCGATGCCTGTTTATTTAACAGATGCCTGAAGGCTAGGTCAAATGTTTTTCTCAACTACGGGTTGAGACGGCCTTCGGGTTCGATGCCTGTTTGTTTAACAGATGCCTCCCGGTGAGGTTAGATGTTCTTCTCAACTTCGGGTTGAGCCAACCATCGGGTTTGATGCATGTTTGTTTAAAAGATGCCAGACAGCAAGGTCAGATGTTCTTCTCAACTTCGGGTTTAGCCGGCCTCCGAGTTCAAAGTCGGTTTGTTTAACAGATCCATGACGGCGAGGTCAAATGTACTTCTCAACATAGTTTTGAGACACCTTTGGGTTCGATGCCTGTTTGTTTAACAGATCCCTGACGGCGAGGTCAAATGTTCCTCTCAACTTCTTGTTGAGCCGTCCTTCGGGTTTGATGCCTGTTTGTTTAACAGATTCCAGACAGCGAGGTCTAATGTTCTTATCAAGTTCGGGTTGAGTTGGCCATCAAATTCGATGCCAATTTGTTTAACAAGGCCTAACAGCAAGGTCAGATGTTCTTCTCAACTTCGGGTTGATCCGACCTTCAGGTTCGATGCCTGTTTGTTTAACAGATGCCTGACGGCGAGGTCAAATGTTCTTCTCAACTTTTGTTTGAGCCGGCCTTCGGGTTCGATGCATGTTTATTTAACAAATGCTTGACGGCAAGGTCAGATGTTCCTCTCAACTTTGTGTTGAGCCGACCTTCGGTTTTGATGCCCGTTTGTTTAACAAATGCCTGGCGACGAGGTCAGATGATGCTCTCAACTTCGTGTATAGCGGGACTTCGTGTTCGATGCCTATTTGTTTAAAAGACTCCTTACGGCGAGGTCAGATATTCATATGAATTTCGTGTTGAGCCGACTTTCGGGTTCGATGCCTGTTTGTTTAAGAAATGCCAGACAGCGACTTCATATGTTATTCTCAACTTCTAGTTGAGCCGCCCGTCGGGTTCGATGCCTATTTGTTTAATAGATGCCTGACGGCGAGGTCAACTATTCCTCTCAACTTCGTGTTGAGCCGGGTTTGGGGTTCGATGCCTGTTTGTTTAACAGATGCCTGAGGGCGAGGTCAGATGTTGCTCTCAACTTCGTGTTGAGCGGGACTTCGTGTTCGATGCCTATTTGTTTAATAGATGTCTGACGACCAGGTCAGATGTTCTTCTCACCTTCGGTTTGAGCCGGCCTTCGGGTTCAGTTCCTATTTGTTTAACTGATGTCTGACAACGAGGTCAGATGTTCTTCTCAACTTCGGGTTGAGCCGCCCTCCGGGTTTGATCCCTGTTTGTTTAATAGATCCATAACGGCAAGGTCAGACGTACTTCTCAACTTCGTGTTGAGCCGCCCTTCGGGTTCGATGCCTGTTTGTTTAACAGATGCCTGACGGAAAGGTCAAATGTTCCTCTCAACTTCTTGTTGAGTCGGCCATCGGGTTCCATGCCTATTTGTTTAACAGATGTATGACAGCAAGGTCTAATGTTCTTATCAACTTCGTTTTGAGCTGGCCATCAAATTCGATGCATGTTTGTTTAACAGATGCCTGACAGCGAGGACATATGTACTTGTCAAGGTCGGGTTGAGCCGACGTTCGTGTTCGATGCTTGTTTGCTTAACAGATCCCTGACGGCGAGCTTAGATATTCCTATGAACTTCGTGTTGAGCCGGCCTTCGGGTTCAATGCTTGTTTGTTTAATAGATGTCTGACAGCGAGGTCAGATGTTTCTCTCAATTTCGTGTAGTGCCAGCCTTTGGGTTCGATGCCTGTTTGTTTAACAGATGCCTGAAGGTTAGGTCAAATATTTTTCTCAACTACGGGTTGAGACGGACTTCGGGTTCGATGCCTGTTTGTTTAACAGATGCCTCCCGGTGAGGTTAGATGTTCTTCTCAACTTCGGGTTGAGCCAACCATTGGGTTTGATGCATGTTTGTTTAACAGATGCCTGACGGCGAGGTCAGATGTTCTTCTCAACTTCGGGTTGAGCCGCCCTTCTGGTTCGATGCCTGTTTATTTAACAAATGCCTGACAACAAGGTCAGATGTTCTCCTCAACTTCGGGTTTAGCCGGCCTCCGGGTTCGATGCTGGTTTGTTTAACAGATCCCAGACGACGAGGTGAGATGTACTTCTCAACATTGTGTTGAGCCACCCTTTGGGTTCGATGCCTGTTTGTTTAACAGATGCCTGGCGGCGAGGTCAAATGTTCCTTCTAACTTCTTGTTGAGCCGTTCTTCAGGTTTGATGCCTGTTTGTTTAACAGATTCCAGACAGCGAGGTCTAATATTCTTATCAAATTCGGGTTGAGCTGGCCATCAAATTTGATGCCAGTGTGTTTAACAGTGCCTAACAGCAAGGTCATATGTTCTTCTCAACTTCGGGTTGAGCCGACCTTCGTGTTCGATGCCTGTTTGTTTAACAGATCTCTGACGGCGAGGTTCGATGCCTGCTTATTTAATAGATTCCTGACAGCGAGGTCAGATGTTCCTCTCAACTTCGTGTTGTGCCAGCCTTTGGGTTTGATGCCTGTTTATTTAACAGATACCTGATGGCGTGGTCAAATGTTTTTCTCAACTACGAGTTGAGACGACCTTCGGGTTCAATGCCTGTTTGTTTAACAGATGCCTCACAGTGATGTTAGATGTTCTTCTCAAGTTTGGGTTGATGCGGCCTTCGGGTTTGATGCATGTTTGTTTCACAGATGCCTGACAGCGAGGTCAGATGTTCTTCTCAACTTCGGGTTGAGTCGCCCTTCTTGTTCGATGCCTGTTTTTTTAACAGATGCCTGACGAGGATGTCAAATGTTCCACTCAACTTCGTGTTGAGCCGACCATCGAGTTTGATGCCTCTTTGTTTAACAGATACCTGACGGTGAGGTCAGATGTTCTTCTCAACTTCGGGTTGAGCCGACCTTCGGGTTCGATGCCTGTTTGTTTAACAGATGCCTAACAGCGAGATCGAATGTTCTTCTCAACTTTTGGTTGAGCCGGCCTTCAGGTTCGATGCTTGTTTATTTAACATATGCTTGATGGCGAGGTCAGATGTTCCTCTCAACTTCGTGTTGAGCCGACTTTCGGGTTCGATGCCCGTTTTTTTAACAAATGCCTGGCGGCGAGGTCAGATGTTGCTCTCAACTTCGTTTTGAGCGGGACTTTGTGTTCGATGCTTATTTGTTTAACAGATGCCTTACGGCGAGGTCAGATATTTCTATGAACTTTGTGTTGAGCCGACCTTCTGGTTTGATGCCTGTTTGTTTAACAGATGCCTGACGGTGAGGTCGAATGTTCCTCTCAACTTCTTGTTGAGCCGGCCTTCGGGTTCGATGCATGTTTGTTTAATAGATGCCTAACAGTGAGGTCTAATGTTCTTATCAACTTCGGGTTGAGCTGGCCATCAAATTCGATGCCTGTTTGTTGAACAGATGCCTTACAGCGAGGACAAATGTTCTTGTCAAGGTCGGGTTGAGCCGGCGTTCGTGTTCGATGCCTGTTTGTTTAACAGATCCCTGACGGGGAGGTCAGATATTCCTATGAACTTCGTGTTGAGTCGTCCTTCGAGTTTGATGCCTGTTTGTTTAATAGATACTTGACGGTGAGGTCAGATGTTCCTCTCAACTTTGAATTGAGTCGACCTTCGGGTTCGATGCCTGTTTGTTTAACAGATGCCTGCCGGTGAGGTCAGATGTTGCTCTCATCTTCGTGTTGAGCGGGACTTCGGGTTCGATGCCTGTTTGTTTAACAAATGTCTGTCGGCGAGGTAAGATGTTGCTCTCAACTACGTGTTGAGCGGGATATCGTGTTCGATGCCTATTTGTTTAAAAGATTCCTTACGGCGAGGTCAGATATTCCTATGAACTTCGTCTTGAGCCGACCTTCGGGTTCGATGCCTGTTTGTTTAACAAATGCATGACTGCGACGTCATATGTTTCTCAAATTCTGGTTAAGCCACCCTTCAGGTTTTATGCCTGATGGCAAGTTCAAATGTTCCTCTCAACTTCGTGTTGAGCCGGCCTAGGGGTTCGATACCTGTTTGTTTAACAGAAGCCTGACGGCGAGGTCAGATGTTGCTCCCAACTTCGTGTTGAGCGGTACTTCGTGTTCGATGCCTATTTGTTTAACATATGCCTGGCGGCGAGGTCAGATGTTCTTCTCACCTTTGCTTTGAGCCAGCCTTCAGGTTCGGTTCCTGTTTGTTTAACTAATGTCTGACAACGAGGTCAGATGTTCTTCTCAACTTAGGGATGAGCCGACCATCAATCTCGATGCCTGTTTGTTTAACAGATGCCTGACAGCAAGGTCAGATGTTCTTCTCAACTTCGGGTTGAGCCGGCCTCCGGGTTCGATGCCTGTTTGTTTAACAGGTCCCTGACGGCGAGGTCAGATATACTTCTTAACTTCGTGTTGATCCGCCCTTCGGGTTAGATGCCTGTTTGTTTAACAGATGCCTGACAGTGAGGTCAAATGTTCCTCTCAACTTCGTGTTGAGTCGCCCTTCGGGTTCGATGCTTTTTTCTTTAACATATGCTTGACGGCGAGGTTAGATGTTCCTCTCAACTTCGTGTTGAGGAGGCCTTCAGGTTTGATTCCCGTTTGTTTAAGAAATTCCTGGAGGTGAGGTCAGATGTTGCTCTCAACTTCGTGTTGAGCGGGACTTCGTTTTCGATGCCTATTATTTTAAAAGATGCCTTACGGTGAGGTCAGATATTCCTATAAACTTCGTGTTGAGCCAGCCTTCGGGTTCGATGCCTGTTTGTTTTCTAGATGCCTGACTGCGATGTCATATATTCTTCTCAAATTCTGCTTGAGCCGCCCTTCGGGTTCGATGCTTGTTTATTTAACATATGCCTGACGGCGAGGTCAAATGTTCCTCTCACCTTCGTGTTGAGCCGACCTTGGGGTTCGATGCGTGTTTGTTTAACAGATGCCTGCTGGCAAGGTCACATGTTGCTCTAAACTTCGTGTTGAGTGGGACTTCGTGTTTGATGTCTATTTTTTAATAGATGCCTGGCGGCAAGGTCAGATGTTCTTCTCACCTTCGGTTTGAGCCGGCCTTCGGGTTCGGTTTCTGTTTGTTTAACCGAGGTCTGACAACGAGGTCATATGTTCTTCTCAACTTCGGGTTCAGCCGACCTCCGGGTTCGATGCCTGTTTGTTTAACAGATCCCTGACGGCGAGGTCATATGTACTTCTCAACTTCGTGTTGAGCCTCCCTTCGGGTTCGATTCCTGTTTGTTTAACAGATGCCTGACGGAAAGGTCAAATGTTCCTCTCAACTTCTTGTTGAGCCGACCTTCGGGTTCGATGCCTGTTTGTTTAACAGAAGCCTGACGGCGAGGTCAGATGTTGCTCTCAACTTCGTGTTGAGCGGGACTTCGTGTTCGATGCCTATTTGTTTAACATATGTCTGGCAACGAGGTCAGATGTTCTTCTCACCTTCGCTTTGAGCCAGCCTTCAGGTTCGATTCCTGTTTATTTAACTAATTTCGGACAACGAGGTCAGATGTTCTTCTCAACTTCGGGATGAGCCGACCATCAATCTCGATGCCTCTTTGTTTAACAGATGCCAGACAGCAAGGTCAGATGTTCTTCTTAACTTCGGGTTGAGCCGGCCTCCGGGTTCGATGCCTGTTTGTTTAACAGGTCCCTGACGGCGAGGTCAGATGTACTTCTCAACTTCGTGTTGATCCACCGCTCGGGTTAGATGCTTGTTTGTTTAACAGATGCCTGACGGTGAGGTCAAATGTTCCTCTCAACTTCGTGTTGAGCCGCCCTTCGGGTTCGATTCTTGTTTCTTTAACATATGCTTAACGGCGATGTCAGATGTTCCTCTCAACTTCGTGTTGAGGAGGCCTTCGAGTTCGATGCCCGTTTGTTTAAGAAATTCCTGGCAGCAAGGTCAGATGTACCTTTCAACTTTGTGTTTAGAGGGACTTCGTGTTCGATGCCTATTTGTTTAAAAGATGCCTTACGGCGAGGTCAGATATTCCTGTGAATTTCGTGTTGAGCCAGCCTTCGGGTTCGATGCCTGTTTGTTTAACAGATGCCTGACAGCGATGTCATATATTCTTCTCAAATTCTGGTTGAGCCGCCCTTCGGGTTTGATGCTTATTTATTTAACAGATGCCTGACAGCGAGGTCAAATGTTCCTCTCAACTTCGTGTTGAGCCGACCTTGGGGTTCGATGCCTGTTTGTTTAACAGATGCCTGACGGCGAGGTCAGATGTTGCTCTCAACTTCGTGTTGAGCGGGACTTCGTTTTTGATGTCTATTTGTTTAATAGATGCCTGGCGGCGAGGTCAGATGTTCTTCTCACCTTCGGTTTGAGCCGGCCTTCGGGTTCGGTTTCTGTTTGTTTAACTGATGTCTGACAACGAGGTCAGATGTTCTTCTCAACTTCGGGTTTAGCCGACCTCCGGGTTCGATGCCTGTTTGTTTAACAGATCCCTGACGGCGAGGTCAGATGTACTTCTCAACTTCGTGTTGAGCCTCCATTCGGGTTCGATGCCTTTTTGTTTAACAGATGCCTGACAGCAAGGTCTAATGTTCTTATCAACTTCGATTTGAGCTGGCCATCAAATTCGACGCCTGTTTGTTTAACAAATGCCTGACAGCAAGGACAGATGTTCTTGTCAACGTCGGGTTGAGCCGACCTTCATGTTCGATGCCTGTTTTTTTAATAGATCCCTGACGGTGAGGTCAGATATTCCTATGAACTTCGTTTTAAGCCGTCCTTCGGGTTCGATGCCTGTTTGTTTAATAGATGTCTGACAGCAAGGTCAAATGTGTCTCTCAACTTCATGTTGTGCCAGCTTTTGGGTTCGATGCCTGTTTGTTTAACAGATGCCTGAAGGCTAGGTCAAATGTTTTTCTCAACAACAGATTGAGACTGCCTTCGGGTTCGATGCCTGTTTGTTTAACAGATGCCTCACAATGACTTTAGATGCTCTTCTCAACTTCGGGTTGAGCCAACCTTCGGGTTTGATGCATGTTTATTTAACAGATGCCTGACGGCGAGGTCAGATGTTCTTCTCAACTTCGGGTTGAGCCGCCCTTCTGGTTCGATATCTGTTTGTTTAACAGATGCCGGACGGGGACGTCAAATGTTCCTCTCAACTTCGTGTTGAGCCGACCTTCGGGTTCGATGCCTGTTTGTTTAACAGATACCTGACAGTGAGTTCAAATGTTCTTCTCAACTTCAGGTTGAGCCGACCTTCGGGTTCGATGCTTGTTTGTTTAACGGATGCCTGACGGCGAGGTCAAATGTTCTTTTAAACTTTTGTTTGAGCCGGCCTTCGGGTTCGATGCCTGATCATTTAAAAAATGCTTGACGGCGAGGTCAGATGTTCCTTTCAACTTCGTGTTGAGCCGACCTTCAGTTTCGATGCCCGTTTGTTTAACAAATGCCTGGCGATGAGGTCAGATGTTGCTCTAAACTTTGTGTTGAGCGGGACTTCGTGTTCGATGCCTATTTGTTTAACATATGCCTGGCAGCGAGGTCAGATGTTCTTCTCACCTTTGATTTGGGCCGGCCTTCGGGTTCAATTCCTATTTGTTTAACTGATGTCTGACAACGAGGTCAGATGTTCTTCTCAACCTCGGGATGAGACAACCATCAATCTCAATTCCTGTTTGTTTAACAGATGTCTGACAGCGAGGTCAGATGTTCTTCTCAACTTCGGGTTGAGCCGACCTCTGGGTTTGATGCCTGTTTGTTTAACAGATCCCTGACGGCGAGGTCAGATGTACTTCTAAAGTTCGTGTTGAGCCGCCCTTCTGGTTCGATGCCTGTTTGTTTAACAGATGCCTGACGGTGATATTAAATGTTCCTCTCAACTTCTTGTTGAGCCGGCCTTCGGGTTCGATGCTTATTTGTTGAACAGATGCCTGACATCGAGGTCTAATGTTCTTATCAACTTCGGGTTGAGCTGGCCATCAAATTCGATGCCTGTTTGTTTAACAGATGTTTGACAGCAAGGTCAGATGTTCTTCTCAAATTTGGGTTTAGCCGGACTTCGTGTTCGATGCCTGTTTGATTAACAGATCCCTGACGGCGAGGTCAGATATTCCTATGAACTTCGTGTTGAGCTGGCCTTCGGGTTCGATGCCTGTTTGTTTAATAGATGTCGGACAACAAGGTCAGATGTTCCTCTCAACTTCGTGTTGTGCCAGCCTTTGGGTTCGATGCCTGTTTGTTAAACAGATGCCTGATAGCTAGGTCAAATTTTTTTCTCAACTACGGTTTGAGACGGCCTTTGGGTTCGATGCCTGTTTGTTCAACAGATGCCTCATGGTGTGGCTAGATGTTCTTCTCAACTTCGGGTTAGGCCAGCCTTCGGGTTTGATGCATGTTTATTTAACAGATGCCTGTCCGCGAGGTCTGATGTTCATTTCGACTTCGGGTTGAGCCGCCCTTCTGGTTTGATGCTTGTTTGTTTAACAGATGCCTAACGGGGACGTCAAATGTTACTCTCTACATTTTGTTGAGCAGAATTTTGGTTTCGATGCCTATTTGTTTAACAGATACCTGACGGCGAGATCAGGTGTTCTTCTCAACTTCGGGATGAGCCGACCTTTGGGTTTGATGCCTGTTTGTTTAACAGATGCCTGACGGCGAGGTTAAATGTTCTTCTCAACTTTTGTTTGAGCTGGACTTTGGGTTCGATGCCTATTTATTTAACATATGCTTGATGGAGAGGTTAGATGTTCCTCTCAACTTTGGGTTGAGCTGGCCTTCGGGTTTGATGCCCGTTTCTTTAAAAATGCCTGGCGGCGAGGTCAGATGTACTTCTCAACTTTGTGTTGAGCCGACTTCGTGATCGATGCCTATTTGTTTAACATATGCCTTACAGCAAGGTCAGATATTCCTATGAACTTTGTGTTGAGCCGCCCTTCTGGTTCGATGCCTGTTTGTTTAACAAATACCTGACGGCGAGGTCAAATGTTCCTCTCAACTTCTTTTTGAGCCGGCCTTCGGGTTCGTTGCCTGTTTGTTTAACAGATGCCTGACGGCGAGGTCTAATGTTCTTATCAACTTCGGATTGAGCTGGCCATCAAATTCGATGCATGTTTGTTTAACAGATGCCTGACAGCGAGGTCAGGTGTTCTTCTCAACTTTGGGTTGAGCCGCCCTTCGTGTTCGCTGCTTGTTTGTTTAATAGATCCCTGACGGCGAGGTCAGATATTCCTATGAACTTCGTGTTGTGCCGGCCTTCGAGTTCAATGCCTATTTGTTTAATAGATGTCTGACGGCGAGGTCAGATGTTCCTCTCAACTTCGTGTTGTGCCAGCCTTCGAGTTCGATCCCTGTTTGATTAACAAATGCCTGACGCCTAGGTCAAATGTTTTTCTCAACTACGGTTTGTTTAACAGATGCCTCATGGTGAGGCTAAATGTTCTTCTCAACTTCGGGTTGAGCCAGCCTTCGGGTTTGATGCATGTTTGTTTAACAAATGCGTGACGGCGAGGTCAGATGTTCATCTCGACTTCGGGTTGAGCCGGCCTTCGGGTTTGATGTATGTTTGTTTAATATATGCCTGACAGCGAGGTCAGATGTTCATCTCAACTTCGGGTTAAGCCGCCCTTCTGGTTCGTTGCCTGTTTGTTTAACAGATGCCTGACAGAGAGATCGAATGTTCTTATCAACTTTGGGTTGAGCTGGACATTAAATTCGATGCCTGTTTGTTTAACAAATTCTTGACAGCGAGGTCAGATGTTCTTCTCAACTTTGGGTTGAGTCGGCCTTCCTGTTCGATGCCTGTTTGTTTAACAGATCCCTGACGACGAGATCAGAAGATCCTATGAACTTCGTGTTGAGCCGGCCTTCGGGTTTGATGCCTGTTTGTTTATCAGATGTCTAACGGCGAGGTCTGATGTTCCTCTCAACTTCGTGTTGTGCCATCCTTCGGGTTCGATGCTTATTTGTTTAACAGATGTCTGACGGCTAGGTCAAATCTTTTTCTCAACTACGGTTTAACAGATGCCTCATGGTGAGGCTAAATGTTCTTCTCAACTTTTGTTTGAGCCGGCCTTCGGGTTCGATGCCCGTTTATTTAACATATGCTTGATGGCGAGGTCAGATGTTCCTCTGAACTTCGTGTTGAGCCGGCCTTCGGGTGTAATGCCTGTTTGTTTAACAAATGCCTAGTGGCGAGGTCAGATGTTGCTCTCAACTTCATGTTGAGCGGGTCTTCGTGTTCGATGCCTATTTGTTTAATAGATGCCTTAAGGCGAGGTCAGACGTTGCTCTCAACTTCGTGTTGAGTGGGACTTCGTGTTCGATGCCTATTTGTTTAACAGATGCTTGGCAGCGAGGTCAGATGTTCTTCTCACCTTCGTTTTGAGCCGGCCTTCGGGTTCAATTCCTGTTTGTTTAACTGATGCCTGACAACTAGGTTTGATGTTCTTCTCAACTTCGAGATGAGCCGACCATCAATCTCGATGCCCGTTTGTTTAACAGATGCCTGACAGCCAGGTCAGATGTACTTCTAAACTTCGGGTTGAGCCGGCCTCCAGGGTCGATGCCTGTTTGTTTAACAGATCTCTAACGGCGAGGTCAGATGTACTTCTCAACTTCGTGTTGAGCCTCCCTTCGAGTTCGATGCCTATTTGTTTAATAGATGCCTGACTGCGAGGTTTAACGTTTTTATCAACTTCGGGTTGAGCCGATCATCAAATTCGATCCCTGTTTCTTTAACAGATGCATGAAGCGAGGTCAGATGTTATTCTCAACTTCAGGTTGAGCCGACCTTTGTGTTTGATGCCTGTTTGTTTAATAGATCCCAGATGGCGAGGTCAGATATTCCTATATACTTCGTGTTGTGCCTGCCTTCGGGTTCGATGCCTGTTTGTTTAACAGATGCCTGACAGTTAGGTCAAATGTTTTTCTCAACTACGGGTTGACACAACAGTTGACACAGTGAGGTTAGATATTCTTCTCATCTTCGGGTTGAGCCAGCCTTCGGGTTTGATGCAAGTTTGTTTAACAGATGCCTGACGGCGAGGTCAAATGTTTCTCTCAACTTCTTGTTGAGCTGGCCTTCGGGTTCGATGCCTGTTTGTTTAACAGATGCCTGACAGGAGGTCAGATGTTCTTCTCAACTTCAGGTTGAGCCGACCTTCGTGTTTGATGCCTGTTCGTTTAACAGATCCCTGACGGCAAGGTCAGATATTCCTATGAACTTCGTGTTTAGCCAGCCTTCGGGTTCAATGCCTTTTTGTTTAATAAATTTTTGACTGCGAGTTCAGATGTTCCTCTCAACTTCGTTTTGTCCCAGCCATTGGGTTCGATGCATGTTTGTTTAACAGATGCATGACGGCGAGGTCAGATGTACTTTTCAACTTCGGGGTGAGCTGACCTTCGGGTTCGATGCCTGTTTGTGTAATAAATACTTAACGGCGAGGTCTAATGTTCTTATCAACTTCGGGTTGAACCGGCCTTCGGGTTCGATGCCTATTTGTTTAACAGATACCTGACGGAGAGGTTAGATGTTCTTATCACCTTCAGTTTGAGTCGGCCTTCGCGTTCGATTACTGTTTTTTTAACTGATGCCTGACAATGAGGTCAGATGTTCTTCTCAACTTCGTGATGAGCCGACCATCAATCTCGATGCCTGTTTGTTTAACAGATTCCTGACAGCAAGGACAGATGTCAACTTCGGGTTGATCCAGCCTCTGGGGTCGATGCCTGTTTGTTTAACAGATATTTGACGGCGAGGTCAGATGTACTTCTCAACTTCGTGTTGAGCCGCCCTTCGAGTTCGATGCCTGTTTGTTTAACAAATGCCTGATGGCGAGGTCAAATGTTCCTCTCAACCTCTTGTTGAGCTGGCCTTCGGGTTCGATTCCTGTTTATTTAACATATGCCTGATTGCGAGGTCAGATGTTTTTCTCAACTTCGGGTTGAGCCGACCTTCGTGTTCGATGCCTGTTTGTTTAACAGCTCCCAGATGGCGAGTTCAGATATTCCTATCAACTTTGTGTTGAGCCGGCCTTCGGGTTCGATGCCAGTTTGTTTAATAGATGCCTGACGGCGAGGTCAGATGTTCCTCACAATTTCTTGTTGTACCGGCCTTCGGGTTCGATGCCTATTTATTTAAGAGATGCCTGATTGCTAGGTCAAATGTTTTTCTTAACTACAGGTTGAGACAGCCTTCGGGTTCGATGCCTGTTTGTTTAACAGATGCCTCAGGGTGAGGTTAGATGTTCTTCTCAACTTCGGGTTGAGCCAGCCTTCGGGTTTGATGCAAGTTTGTTTAACAGATGCCTGACGGCAAGGTCAAATGTTCCTTTCAACTTCTAGTTGAGTCGGCCTTCGGGTTCGATGCCTGTTTGTTTAACAGATGCTTGGCGGCGAGGTCTAATGTTCTTATCAACTTTGGGTTGAGGTGGCCATCAAATTCGATGCCTGTTTGTTTAACATATGTTTGACAGTAAGGTCAAATGTTCTTCTCAACTTCCGGTTGAGCCGGCCTTCGTGTTCGATGCCTGTTTGTTTAACATATCCCTGACGGCAAGGTAAGATATTCCTATGAACTTCGTGTTGAGCCGGCCTTCGGGTTCGATGTCTGTTTATTTAATAGATGTCTGACGGCAAGGTCAGATGTTCCTCTTAACTTCATGTTGTGCCAGCAATTGGGTACAATGCCGGTTTGTTTAACAGATGCATGACGGCTAGGTCAAATGTTTTTCTCAACTGCGGGTTGAGACGACCTTTGGGTTCGATGCCTGTTTGTTTAATAGATGCCTCACAATAAGGTTAGATGTTCTTCTAAACTTCGGGTTTAGCCAGCCTTTGGGTTTAATGCATGTTTGTTTAACAGATGTCTGACGACGAGGTCATATGTTCTTCTCAACTTCAGGTTGAGCCGGCCTTCGGGTTCGATGCATGTTTGTTTAACAGATGCCGGATGTGGAGGTATAATGTTCTTATAAACTTCAGGTTGAGCTGGCCTTCGGGTTCAATGCCTGTTTGTTTAACAAATTCCTGCTGGCGAGGTCAGATGTTCTTCTCAACTTCGGGTTGTGCCGACCTTCGAGTTTGATGCCTGTTTGATTAACAGATGCCTGACGGCGAGGTCAAATGTTCTTCTCAACTTTTGGTTGAGCCAGCCTTCGGGTTCGAAGCCTGTTTATTTAACATATGCTTGACGGCGAGGTCAGATGTTCCACTCAACTTCGCGTTGTGCCGGCATTGAAGTTTGATGCCCGTTTATTTAACAAATTCCTGGCAGCGAGGTCAAATGTTGCTCTAAACTTCGTGTTGAGCGGTACTTCGTGTTCGATGCCTATTTGTTTAACAGATGCCTTACGGTGAGGTCAGATATTCCTATGAACTTCGTCTTGAGCTGGCCTTCGGGTTCGATGCCTATTTGTTTAACAAATGCCTGACAGCGAGGTCAGATGTTTTTCTTAACTTCAGGCTGAGCCGACCTTCGTGTTCGATGCCTGTTTGTTTAACTGCTCCCAGATGGCGAGTTCAGATATTCCTATAATCTTCGTGTTGAGCCGGCCTTCGGGTTCGATGCCTGTTTTTTTAATAGATGCCTGACGGCGAGGTCAGATGTTCCTCTCAATTTCTTGTTGTACCGGCCTTCAGGTTCGATGCCTATTTGTTTAACAGATGCCTGATGGCTAGGTCAAATGCTTTTCTCAACTACGGGTTGAGACAGCCTTCGGGTTCGATGCCTGTTTATTTAACAGATGCCTCAGGGTGAGGTTAGATGTTCTTCTCAACTTCGGGTTGAGCCAGCCTTCGGGTTTGATTCAAGTTTGTTTAACAGATGCCTGACGGCAAGGTCAAATGTTCCTCTCAACTTCTTGTTGAGACGGCCTTCAGGTTCGATGCCTGTTTGTTTAACAGATGCCTGACGACAAGGTCTAATGTTCTTATCAACTTCGGGTCGAGGTGGCCATCAAATTCGATGCCTGTTTGTTTAACAGATGCCTGACAGCGAGGTCAAATGTTCTTCTCAACTTCCGGTTGATCCGGCCTTCGTGTTCGATGCCTGTTTGTTTAACAGATGCCTCAGGGTGAGGTTAGATGTTCTTCTCAACTTCGGGTTGAGCCAGCCTTCGGGTTTGATGCAAGTTTGTTTAACAGACGCCTGACGGCAAGGTCAAATATACCTCTCAACTTCTTGTTGAGACGGCCTTCGGGTTCGATGCCTGTTTGTTTAACAGATGCCTGACGGCAAGGTCTAATGTTCTTATCAACTTCGGGTTGAGGTAGTCATCAAATTCGATGCCTGTTTGTTTAACAGATGCCTGACAGTGAGGTCAAATATTCTTCTCAACTTCGGGTTGAGCCGACCTTCGTGTTCGATGCCTGTTTGTTTAACATATCCCTGACGGCAAGGTAAGATATTCTTATGAACTTCGTGTTGAGCCGGCCTTCGGGTTCGATGCCTGTTTGTTTAATAGATGTCTGACGGCAAGGTCAGATATTCCTCTTAACTTCGTGTTGTGCCAGCAATTGGGTACGATGCATGTTTGTTTAACAGATGCCTGACCGCAAGGTCAAATGTTTTTCTCAACTACGGGTTGAGACGACCTTTGGGTTCGATGCCTGTTTGTTTAATAGATGCCTCACGGTAAGGTTAGATGTTCTTCTAAACTTCGGGTTGAGCCAGCCTTCGGGTTTAATGCATGTTTGTTTAAAAGATGCCTGACCGCAAGGTCAAATGTTTTTCTCAACTACGGGTTGAGACGACCTTTGGGTTCGATGCCTGTTTGTTTAATAGATGCCTCACGGTAAGGTTAGATGTTCTTCTAAACTTCGGGTTGAGCCAGCCTTCGGGTTTAAGGCATGTTTGTTTAAAAGATGCCTGACAGCGAAGTTAGATGTTCTTCTCATCTTTAGGTTGAGCCGGCCTTCGGGTTCGATGCATGTTTGTTTAACAGATGCCTGATGGGAAGGTCTAATGTTCTTATAAACTTCGGGTTGAGCTGGCCTTCGGGTTCGATGCCTGTTTATTTAACAGATACCTGATGGAGAGGTCAGATGTTCTTCTCAACTTCGGGTTGAGCCGACCTTCACGTTCGATGCCTGTTTGATTAACAGATGCCTAACAGCGAGGTCAAATGTTATTCTCAACATTTGGTTGAGCCTTCCTTCGGATTCGAAGCCTGTTTGTTTAACATATGCTTAACGTCAAGGTCAGATGTTCCTCTCAACTTCGTGTTGAGTCGGCCTTGAAGTTCGATGCCCGCTTATTTAACAAATGCCTGGCAGCGAGGTCAGATGTTGCTCTCAACTTCGTGTTGAGCGGGACTTTGTGTCCGATGCCTATTTGTTTAACAGATGCCTTACAGCGAGGTCAGATGTTCTTCTCAACTTCGGGTTGAGCCGCCCTTCTGGTTCGATGCCTGTTTGTTTAACAGATGCCTAACGGCGAGGTCAAATGTTCCTCTCAACTTCGTGTTGAACCGACCTTGGGGTTCGATGCATGTTTGTTTAACAGATGCCTGACGACAAGGTCAGATGTTCTTCTCAACTTCGGGTTGAGCCGGCCTACGGGTTCGATGCCTGTTTATTTAACAGATGCCTGATGGCGAGGTCAAATATTCCTATGAATTTTGTGTTGAGCCAGCCTTCGGGTTCGATGCCTGTTTGTTTAACAGATGCCTGACGGCTAGGTCAAATGTTTTTCTTACCTACGGGTTGAGACGGCCTTCGGGTTCGATGCCCGTTTGTTTAACATATGCCTCACGGTGAGGTTAGATGTTCTTGTCAACTTCGGGTTGAGCCAGCCTTTGGGTTTGATATATGTTTGCTTAACAGATACTTGACGGCGAGGTCAGATGTTCTTCTCAACTTCGAGTTGAGTCGCCCTTCTTCTTGGATGCCTGTTTGTTTAACAGATGCCTAACGGGGACGTCAAATGTTCCTCTCAACTTTGTGTTAAGCCGGCCTTCGGGTTCGATGCCTGTTTCTTTAACAGATACCTGACGGTGAGGTCATATGTTCTTCTCAACTTTGGGTTGAGCCAGCCTTCGGGTTTGATTCAAGTTTGTTTAACAGATGCCTGACGGCAAGGTCAAATGTTCCTCTCAACTTCTTGTTGAGACGGCCTTCAGGTTCGATGCCTGTTTGTTTAAAAGATGCCTGACGGCAAGGTCTAATGTTCTTATCAACTTCGGGTTGAGGTGGCCATCAAATTCGATGCCTGTTTGTTTAACAGATGCCTGACAGCGAGGTCAAATGTTCTTCTCAACTTCCGGTTGATCCGGCCTTCGTGTTCTATGCCTGTTTGTTTAACAGATGCCTCAGGGTGAGGTTAGATGTTCTTCTCAACTTCGGGTTGAGCCAACCTTCGGGTTTGATGCAAGTTTGTTTAACAGACGCCTGACGGCAAGGTCAAATGTACCTCTCAACTTCTTGTTGAGACGGCCTTCGGGTTCGATGCCTGTTTGTTTAACAGATGCCTGAAGGCGAGGTCTAATGTTCTTATCAACTTCGGGTTGAGGTAGTCATCAAATTCGATGCCTGTTTGTTTAACAGATGCCTGACAGCGAGGTCAAATATTCTTCTCAACTTCGGGTTGAGCCGACCTTCGTGTTCGATGCCTGTTTGTTTAACATATCCCTGACGGCAAGGTAAGATATTCCTATGAACTTCGTGTTGAGCCGGCCTTCGGGTTCGATGCCTGTTTGTTTAATAGATGTCTGACGGCAAGGTCAGATATTCCTCTTAACTTCGTGTTGTGCCAGCAATTGGGTACGATGCCTGTTTGTTTAATAGATGCCTGACCGCAAGGTCAAATGTTTTTCTCAACTATGGGTTGAGACGACCTTTGGGTTCGATGCCTGTTTGTTTAATAGATGCCTCACGGTAAGGTTAGATGTTCTTCTAAACTTCGGGTTGAGCCAGCCTTCGGGTTTAATGCATGTTTGTTTAAAAGATGCCTGACCACAAGGTCAAATGTTTTTCTCAACTACGGGTTGAGACGACCTTTGGGTTCGATGCCTGTTTGTTTAATAGATGCCTCACGGTAAGGTTAGATGTTCTTCTAAACTTCAGGTTGAGCCAGCCTTCGGGTTTAAGGCATGTTTGTTTAAAAGATGCCTGACAGCGAGGTCAGATGTTCTTCTCATCTTTAGGTTGAGCCGGCCTTCGGGTTCGATGCATGTTTGTTTAACAGATGCCTGATGGGAAGGTCTAATGTTCTTATAAACTTCGGGTTGAGATGGCCTTCGGGTTCGATGCCTGTTTATTTAACAGATACCTGATGGAGAGGTCAGATGTTCTTCTCAACTTCGGGTTGAGCCGACCTTCACGTTCGATGCCTGTTTGATTAACAGATGCCTGACGGCGAGGTCTAATATTCTTATCAACTTCGTGTTGAGCCGACCTTCGGGTTCGATGCCTGTTTGTTTAATAGATGCCAGACGGCGAGGTCAGATGTTCTCCTCAACTTCGGGTTGAGCCGACCTTCGGGTTCGATGCCTGTTTGATTAACAGATACCTGACGGTGAGGTCAAATGTTCTTCTCAACTTTTGGTTGAGCCGACCTTCGGGTTCGATGCCTGTTTTTTTAACATATGCTTGACGGCGAGTTCAGATGCTGCTCTCAACTTCGTGTTGAGCTAGAATTCGTGTTCGATGCCTATTTGTTTAACAGATCCCTGATGGCGAGGTCAGATAGTCCTATGAACTTCGTGTTGAGCCGGACTTCGGGTTCGATGCCTGTTTGTTTAATAGATGCTTGATGGCGAGGTTAGATGTTCCTTTCAACTTCGTGTTGTGCCGGCCTTTGGGTTTGATGCTTGTTTGTTTAACAGATGCCTGACGGCTAGGTCAAATGTTTTTCTCAACTACGGGTTGAGCCGACCTTTGGGTACGATGCCTGTTTGTTTAACATATGCCTCACGGTGAGGTTAGATGTTCTTGTCAACTTCGGGTTGAGCCAGCCTTCGGGTTTCATGCATGTTTGTTTAACAGATACCTGATGGCGAGTATAGATGTTCTTCTCAAGTTCGGGTTGAGCTGTCCTTCTTGTTCGATGCCTGTTTGTTTAATAGATTCCTGACGGGGACGTCAAATGTTCCTCTCAACTTTGTATTAAGCCGACCTTCTGGTTCGATACCTGTTTCTTTAGCAGATACCTGACGGTGAGGTCAGATTTTCTTCTCAACTTCGGGTTAAGCCGACCTTCGGGTTCGACACCTGTTTGTTTAACAGATGCCTGACGACAAGATCAAATGTTCATCTCAACTTTTGGTTGAGCCGGCCTTCGGGTTCGATGCCTGTTTATTTAACATATGCTTGACGGCGAGGTCAGATCTTCCTCTCAACTTCGTATTGAGCCGGGCTTCGGGTTCGATGCATGTTTATTTAACAGATGCCTCAGGGTGAGGTTAGATGTTCTTCTTAACTTCGAGTTGAGCCAGCCTTTTGGTTTGATGCAAGTTTGTTTAACAGATGCCAGACAGCGAGGTCAAATGTTCCTCACAAATTCGTGTTGAGCCGGCCTTCGGGTTCGATGCCTGTTTGTTTAACAGATGCCTGACGGCGAGATCAGATGATGTTCTCAACTTTGGGTTGAGCCGGCCTTCGGGTTTGATTCCTGTTTTTTAACTGATGCCTGACAACGAGTTCAGATGTTCTTCTTAACTTTGGGTTGAGCCGACCATCAAATTTGATACCGGTTTGTTTAACATATCCTTGAATGCGAGGCCATATGTTCTTCTCAACTTCGGATTGAGCCGGCCTCCGGGTTCGATGCCTTTTTATTTAACAGATCTCTGACGGCAAGGTTAGATGTACTTCTCAACTTCGTGTTGAGCCGACCTTCGGGTTCGATGCCTGTTTGTTTAATAGATGCCAGACGGCGAAGTAAGATGTTCTTCTCAACTTCGGGTTGAGCCGACCTTCGGGTTCGATGCCTATTTATTTAATAGATGCCTGACAGCGAGGTCGGATGTTCTTCTCAACTTCGGGTTGAGCCAGCCATTAAATTTGATGCCTGTTTGTTTAACAGATGCATGATAGCAAGGTCATATGTTCTTCTCAATTTCAGGTTGAGCAGGCCTCCGGGTTTGATGCCTTTTTATTTAACAGATCCCTGACGGCAAGGTCAGATGTAGTTCTCAACTTCGTGTTGAGTCGGCCTTCGGGTTTGATTCCTGTTTGTTTAACAGATGCCTGACAACGAGGTCAGATGTTCTTCTCAACTTCGGGTTGAGCCGGCTATCGGGTTTGATGGCTGTTTGTTTAACAGATGCCTGACTGAGAGCTCATATGTTCTTCTCAACTTCGGGTTTAGCTGGCCATCAAATTCTATGTCTGTTTGTTTATTAGATGCCTGACAGCGAGGTCAGATGTACTTCTCTACTTCGGGTTCGATGCCGTTTTATTTAACAGGTCCCTTACGGCGAGGTCAGATGTTGCTCTCAACTTTTTGTTGAGCGAGACTTCGTGTTTGATGCCTATTTGTTTAATAGATGAGTGACGGCGAGGTCAGATATTCCTATGAACTTCGTGTTGAGCCGACCTTCGGGTTCAATGCCTGTTTGTTTAACTGATGCCTGACAGCAAGCTCAGATGTTGCTCTTAACTCCGTGTTGAGCGGGACTTCGTGTTCGATGCCTATTTTTTAACAGATGCCTAACGACGAGGTCAGATATTCCTATGAACTTCATGTTGAGTCGTCCTTTGGGTTCGATGCCTGTTTGTTTACCAAATGCCTGATAGTGAGGTCAGATGTTCTTCTTAACTTCGGGTTGAGCCCGCCTTCAGGTTCGATGCCTGTTGGTTTAACATATGCCTCACGGCAAGGTCAAATGTTCCACTCCACTTCGTGTTGAGCCGATCTTCGGGTTCGATGCCTGTTTGTTTAACAGATTCCTAACAGCAAGGTCAGATGTTCTTCTCAACATTGGGAAAAGCCAGCCTTCGGGTTTGATTCCTGTTTGTTTAACTGATGCCTGACAATAACTTCAGATGTTCATCTCAACTTCGGGTTGAGCCGACCATCAAATTCGATGCCTGTTTGTTTAACAGTTGCTTGATAGCAAGGTCAGATGTTCTTCTCAACTTCATTTCAGATGTTCGATGCCTTTTTATTTAATAGATCCCTGACGGCGAGGTCATATGTACTTCCCAACTTCGTGTTCGAAGCCTATTTGTTTAACAGAAGCCTGACAGCGAGGTCAGATGTTCTTCTCAACTTCGGGTTGAACCCCCCTTCGGGTTCGATGCCTGTTTATTTAACAAATGCCTGACGCCGAGGTCAAATGTTCCTCTGAACTTCGTGTTGAGCCTCCATTCGGGTTCGATGCCTGTTTGTTTAATAGATTCCTGACGGCGAGGTCTAATGTTCTTATTAACTTCTGGTTGAGCCGCCCTTCGGGTTCGATGCTTGTTTGTTTAGTAGATGCCTCACGGCGAGTTCAAATGTTCCATTCAACTTCATGTTTAGCCGGCCTTCGAGTTCGATGCCTGCTTGTTTAACAGATACCTGACGGCGAGGTCAGATGTTCTTGTCAACTTCATTTTGAGCCGGCCTTTGGGTTTGATGACTGTTTCTTTAACAGATACCTTACGGGGAGGTCAGATGTACTTCTCAACTTCGTGTTGAGCCGGACTTCGGGTTATATGCCTGTTTGTTTAACATATGCCTGACGGCGAGGTCAGATGTACTTCTCTACTTCGTGTTGAGCTGGCCTTCGGGTTCGATGCCTGTTTGTTTAACGGATTCCTGACGGCGAGTTCAGATGTTCTTCTCAACATCTGGTTGAGCCGGCCTTCGGGTTTGATTCCTGTTTGTTTAACTGATGCCTGACAAAGAGTTCAGATGTTCTTCTCAACTTTGGGTTGAGCCGGCCATCAAATTCGATGCCTGTTTGTTTAACAGATGCCTGATAGCAAGGGCAGATGTTCTTCTCAACTTCAGGTTGAGCCGGCCTCCGGGTTCGATGCATTTTTGTTTAACAGATCCCTGACGGCGAGGTCATATGTACTTCTCAACTTCGTGTTGAGCCGACCTTCGGGTTCGATGCCTGTTTGTTTAACAGATGCCTGACGGCGAGGTCAGATGTTCTTCTCAACTTCGGGTTGAGCCGGCCGTCGGGTTAGATGCCTGTTTGTTCAACAGAAGCCTGACAGAGAGGTCGGAAGTTCTTCACAACTTCGGGTTGAGCCGACCATCAAATTCGATGCTTTTTTGTTTAATAGATGCCTAACAGCGAGGTCAGATATTCTTCTCAACTTCGAGTTGAGCCGGCCTTCGTGTTCGATGCCTGTTTGCTTAACTGGTCCCTGACGGCGAGGTCAGATATTCCTATGAACTTCATGTTGAGTGGGACTTCGTGTTCGATGCCTATTTGTTTAATAGATGCCTGACGGCGAGGTCATATATTCCTATGAACTTCGTGTTGAACCGGCCTTCGGGTTCGATGCCTGTTTGTTTAATAGATGACTGACAGCGAGGTCAGATGTTCTTCTCAACTTCGGGTTGAGCCGCCCTTCGGTTTCGATGCCTGTTTGTTTAACAGATGCCTGACGGCGAGGTCAGAAGTTCTTCACAACTTCGGGTTGAGCCGGCTTTCGAGTTTGATGCCTGTTTGATTAACAGATGCCTGAAGACGAGGTCATATGTTGCTCTGAACTTCGTGTTAAGTGGGACTTCGTGTTCGATACCTATTTGTTTAACAGATGCCTGACGGCGAGGTCAGATATTCCAATGAACTTCGTGTTTAGTCGGCCTTCGGGTTCGATGCCTGTTTGTTTAACAGATGCCTGACAGCAAGGTCATATATTCTTCTCAACTTCGGGTTGAGCCCCCGTTCAGGTTCGATGCCTGTTTATTTAACAGAAGCCTGAGGGCGAGGTCTAATGTTCTTATCAACTTCTGGTTCAGCCGCCCTTCGGGTTCGATAATTGTTTGTTAAGTAGATGCCTCACGGAGAGGTCAAATGTTCCTCTCAACTTCGTGTATTACCGGCCTTCGGGTTCGATGCCTGTTTGTTTAACAGATACCTGACGGCGAGGTTAGATGTTCTTCTCAACTTCATTTTGATCCGGCCTTCGGGTTCGATGCCTATTTATTTAACAGATACCTAACGGCGAGGTGAACTGTACTTCTCAACTTCGTGTTGAGCCGACCTTCGGGGTCGATGCCTGTTTGTTTAATAGATGCCAGACGGCGAGGTCAGATGTTCTTCTCAACTTCGGTTTGAGCCTGCCTTCGGGTTCGATGCCTGTTTATTTAATAGATGCCTGACAGCGAGGTTAGATGTTCTTCTCAACTTCGGGTTGAGCCGGCCATCAAATCTGATGCCTGTTTGTTTAACAGAAGCCTGATAGCGAGGTCAGATGTTCTTCTCAACTTCAGGTTGAGCAGGCCTCCGGGTTCGATGCCTTTTTGTTTAACAGATCCCTGATGGCAAGGTCAGATGTACTTCTCAACTTCGTGTTGTGCCGGACTTCGGGTTTGATGCCTGTTTGTTTAGCATATTCCTGACGGCGAGGTCAGATGTTCTTCTCATCTTCGGGTTGAGTCGGTCATCGGGTTCGATGCCTGTTTGTTTAACAGATGCCTGACGGAGAGGTCATATGTTCTTCTCAACTTCGGGTTGAGCCGACCATCAAATTCGATGCCTGTTTATTTAATAGATGCCTGACAGCGAGGTTAGATGTTCTTCTCAACTTCGGGTTGAGCCGACCTTCATGTTCGACACCTGTTTGTTTAACAGATGCCTGACGGCAAGATCAAATGTTCTTCTCAACTTTTGGTTGAGCCGGCCTTCGGGTTCGATGCCTATTTATTTAACATATGCTTGACGGAGAGGTCAGATGTTCCTCTCAACTTCGTGTTGTGCCGGGCTTCGGGTTCGATGCCGCTTTGTTTAACAGATGCCTCAGGGTGAGGTTAGATGTTCTTCTCAACTTCGGGTTGAGCTAGCCTTTGGGTTTGATGCAAGTTTGTTTAACAGATGCCTGACAGCGAGGTCAAATGTTCCTCTCAAATTCGTGTTGAGCCGGCCTTCGGGTTCGATGCCTGTTTGTTTAAGAGATGCCTGATGGCGAGATCAGATGTTGTTCTCAACTTTGGGTTGAGCCGGCCTTCGGGTTTGATTCCTGTTTTTTAACTGATGCCTAACAAGAAGTTCAGATGTTCTTCTTAACTTCGGGTTGAGCCAACCATCAAATTCGAAGCCGGTTTGTTTAATAGATCCTTGACAGCGAGGCCATATTTTCTTCTCAACTTCGGATTGAGTCGGGCTCCGGGTTCGATGCCTTTTTATTTAACAGATCTCTGACGGCGAGGTTAGATGTACTTGTCAACTTCGTGTTGAGCCTGCCTTTGGGTTCGATGCCTGTTTGTTTAATAGATGCCAGACGGCGAGGTCAGATGTTCTTCTCAACTTCGGGTTGAGCCGGCCTTTGGGTTCGATGCCTGTTTATTTAATAGATGCCTAACAGTGAGGTCAGATGTTCTTCTCAACTTCGGGTTGAGCCGGCCATTAAATTCGATGCCTGTTTGTTTAACAGATGCATGATAGCAAGGTCATATGTTCTTCTCAATTTCAGGTTGAGCAGGCCTCCGGGTTCGATGCCTTTTTGTTTAACAGATCCGTGACGGCAAGGTCAGATGTACTTCTCAACTTCGTGTTGAGCCGGCCTTCGGGTTTGATGCCTGTTTGTTTAACAGATGCTTGACGGCGAGGTCAGATGTTCTTCTCAACTTCGAGTTGAGCCGGCTATCGTGTTTGATGCCTGTTTGTTTAACAGATGCCTGACTGAGAGCTCATATGTTCTTCTCAATTCGTGTTGAGCCGACAACAAATTCTATGCCTGTTTGTTTAATAGATGCCTGACAGCAAGGTCAGATGTTCTTCTCAACTTCGAGTTGAGCTGGCCTTCGTGTTCGATGCCTATTTATTTAACAGGTCCCTTACGACGAGGTCAAATGTTGGTCTCAACTTTGTGTTGAGCGGGACTTCGTGTTCGATGCCTATTTGTTTAATAGATGACTGATGGAGAGGTCAGATATTCCTATGAACTTCGTGTTGAGCCGGGCTTCGGGTTCGATGCCTGATTGTTTAACTGATGCCTGACAGCGAGGTCAGTTGTTGCTCTCAACTCCGTGTTGAGCGGGACTTCGTGTTCGATGCCTATTTTTTTAACAGATGCCTAACGATGAGGTCAAATATTCCTATGAACTTCATGTTGAGCCGTCCTTTGGGTTTGATGCCTGTTTGTTTAACAGATGCCTGATAGTGAGGTCAGATGTTCTTCTCAACTTCGGGTTGAGCCCCCCTTCAGGTTCGATGCTTGTTTATTTAACATATGCCTCACGACGAGGTCAAATGTTCCTCTCAACTCCGTGTTGAGGCGGCCTTCGGGTTCGATGCCTGTTTGTATAACAGATTCCAAACAGCGAGGTTAGAAGTTCTTTTCAACATTGGGTTAAGCCAGCCTTCGGGTTTGATTCCTGTTTGTTTAACTGATGCCTGACAATGACTTCAGATGTTCTTCTCAACTTCGGGTTGAGCCGACCATCAAATTAGATGCCTGTTTGTTTAACAAATGCCTGATAGCAAGGTCAGATGTTCTTCTCAACTTCAGGTTGAGCCGGCCTCCGGGTTCGATGCCTTTTTATTTAACAGATCCCTGACGGCGAGGTCATATGTACTTCCCAACTTCGTGTTCGAAGCCTATTTGTTTAAAAGATGCCTGACGGCGAGGTCAGATATTCCTATGAACTTCGTGTTGAGCCGGCCTTCGGTTCGATACCTGTTTTTTTAGCAGATGCCTGACAGCGAGGTCAGATGTTCTTCTCAACTTCGGGTTGAACCCCCTTCGGGTTCGATGCCTGTTTGTTTAACAAATTCCTGACGCCGAGGTCAAATGTTCCTCTGAACTTCGTGTTGAGCCGGCCTTCGGGTTCGATGCCTGTTTGTTTAATAGATTCCTGATGGCGAGGTCTAATGTTCTTATTAACTTCTGGTTGAGCCGCCCTTTAGGTTCGATGCTTGTTTGTTAAGTAGATGCCTCACGGCGAGTTCAAATGTTCCTCTCAACTTCATGTTGAGTCGGCCTTCGAGTTTGATGCCTGTTTGTTTAACAGATACCTGACGGCGAGGTAAGACGTTCTTCTCAACTTCATTTTGAGCCGGCCTTTGGGTTCGATGACTGTTTGTTTAACAGATACCTTACGGCGAGGTCAGATGTACTTCTCAACTTCGTGTTGAGCCGGCCTTCGGGTTATATGCCTGTTTGTTTAACATATGCCTGACGGCGAGGTCAGATGTACTTCTCTACTTCGTGTTGAGCCGGCCTTCGGGTTCGATGCCCGTTTGTTTAACGGATTCCTGACGGCGAGTTCAGATGTTCTTCTCAACATCTGGTTGAGCCGGCCTTCGGGTTTGATTCCTGATTGTTTAACTGATGCCTGACAAGGAGTTCAGATGTTCTTCTCAACTTCGGGTTGAGCCGGCCATCAAATTCGATGCCTGTTTGTTTAACAGATGCCTGATAGCGAGGTCAGATGTTCTTCTCAACTTCATATTGAGCCGGCCTCCGGGTTCGATGCATTTTTGTTTAACAGATCCCTGACGGCGAGGTCATATGTACTTCCCAACTTCGTGTTGAGCCGGCCTTCGGGTTCGATGCCTGTTTGTTTAACAGATGCCTGACGGCGAGGTCAGATGTTCTTCTCAACTTCGGGTTGAGTCGGCCGTCTGTCGCTACTGCGAAAATCGGCGCCGGCTTGACAGGAGAGTCGCCACCGTGCGTTATTTATCCCTCAGAGCGGGAAAGGAAACGCTCGAAGTAAACCTCGCAAAGACGGGAAAAGGTATGGTCATCGCAACCAAAACCTGGATTCGGGAGTCGGTTACGCAAGGGGAAGGTATTAGCACCCCTCACGTCCATCGTACTCGATGGGATCCACGCTTGGTGTTTATAGGTAAAAGGGTGTGTTATCTATCTACGCTAATGGCTGGTCTGAAAAGAAAAGAAAAGGACAGGACTCGACAGAACATACGGTGTTCTGGGCCTACGTATTCCCTCGTGCAATGGGAAAGTCAGAGTCAACGTAGTTCGACTTCCTACGTCTAAACGGGGGAAAGGTTGCTCGCCAGGACATCGCGTCCTGTGCCTACGTACTTCCACACAGTATGGAAGATCAGAGCAAACGTAGTTCGACTAACTACGGGTAAACAGGGGCTCTCACACAGCAGTGAGAAAACAAACTGGTCTCTAAGGCTCGGGAACCTACAAATACGATCTGGTCTCAAATGCGCTCGGGCAAGAGAAAGGGAAACAATTAGTCGTTAGCGGGAAAGTCTCGATCGCACAGCCGCGAGAAAACTAAAGGTTAGTTGTTAGTGTGCTCGCTAGGATATCGCATCCTATGCCTACATATCTTCGTCTGGTACGAAGAATCAGAGCAGCTGTAGTTCAGCTAACTACGGGTCAAGCTACTCAAAAGCTCCTACAGAAAGGAAAGGGAAACCCTAGAACTATAGCTGAGAAACAGGGGAATCTACCTACTGCTATCACACCTGGTTGACCATCCTAACGTCTATCATAACAACTCCGCAACGGAGAAGTCAGAGCTCCTAAGGGATCATGGCAACAGGACTAAACCACAAACAAGAAACTGCAAAGTAAGGAAATACTGAAAATATGCATGAATGCAACAACTAGACAAACAAGGCGCCAAGGCCGCAAACCACAGAGGCAAGGGAGCTCAGCTCTACCAAATACCAACAAGCAAAGCCACTCAATAACAAGCAAGCAGAAGGAGGACCACCTCAACTTCTCATGCACACAAAGTCTACTTCTAAGATGCACCTATTCAGAACCATCTAGATGAACTCCTAAGTCTAATGCAACATAACATCACACAAGTCAAACAACACAAAGAGACTAACCCTGAGCAGGGCCTCTAACAAACCTGAAACAAGCTCCTAATCTATCTCTCAAACAAAACTCTATACAGCACCCTAAGCAAAGATCTAAACAAAAATCTAATCAAAACCCTAAGCAAGAGGAATCAATCCCCAGTCTCCAAGCTTCAGAACAAGCTTACCAGAGAAAAGGGAGCTAAGCAGACAAGCTCATAGTGCCTTCCTCAGGAAAGTACCAGGAGGTTACTACTCAGGAGTCATATCCTATGCGGCTCGACAACTGTGATCAGTTTACATTCCTCCTCAGGAGAAACTAAACTCACATGAAGGCTCCGGCATCACGGGATACTTGAGAAACCTATATGCACTAGGGGAACTAAGTGAACAGACTCATAGGACCTTCCTCAGGAAAGTACTAGGAGGCTGACACTTAGGAATCGTATCCTACGTGGCTCAACAACTGTGATCAGTTCACATTCCTCCTCAGGAGAAATTAAACTCACAAGTTGGCTCCAACATCACTGGATACTTAAGAAATCCTAGATAAACTAATGGAACTAAGTGAATAGACCCATAGGACCTTCCTCAGGAAAGTACTAGGAGGCTTCCACTTAGGAATCGTATCCCATGTGGCTCAACAACATGTGATCAGTTTACATTCCTCCTCAGGAGAAATTAAACTCACAAGTCGGCTCCGACATCATTGGATACTTACGAAAGAGGTGAGAAGAAAGAATGAAAGTCATTCATAGTGCCTTCCTCAGGAAAGTACCATAAACTCCCTTCAAACTTCAGGATCTCGAACCTCACAAACAGATAACCAGCTCCTAGACTAAGCCTCAATCCACTGCAAATTTGCAAGCTCCAACAGGACTTCAATCAGCTCCTATCCTTAAGAAGAACCCACAGGCCAACAAACCACAAGAGACTATCTCTGAAGTTCAACCATAGTTGAACTTCAAAGTCAGAAGTCATCAAGACTTCCCCTATTTTCAGGCTCAGACAAATCATATCAGGACACCCTACAAAAATCTATCAAAAATCTAATGGGAGACCTACATGGCTCTAAGACAACATACTGAAAAATCAGAACAAAATTCAACACCAGATGAAAGAACCAAAATCAGCAACACAGACATATCCACAAACCAATTTAATCAACATCAATAACAATGAAAAAATGCCATTAAAATGAAAATGCATGATTAGGCTAATATTTCTGCACTATAAAATTCTACACTGAATTACGAGTCTACAGAAAAAAGAACGGAATTATTTGACTAAATCTACCATTTTTTATGAATTTTCTAATGATATGCATGCATTGAAAATATTAAAAACATCAATTAAAATGGAAAACACACAAAAAATAACAAACAAAAATAAAATGCCATTTTTATTTTCATTTAATTTTCTAGGAATTATGAGGTAATGGTAGAAAAAAGAATTATTAAAAAAACAATTATTTACATTTTTTTATGAATTATTTACAATCATGAAAATATAAAAGAAGAATAAAAGAAAATGAAATGGGGGGTTCAATCAGCAATGGTTTATGAGTTAATATGCTTTGGGCCCTAAAGGTGGGGGGTGTTAAAAGCAATAGGGCGCAGGGCCCAGACTTAATATCCAGAAAAAAAACAAAAAACCTGAACTGAGCGCAGGGGGGTGCAGCGCTAGCCATTTCTTCAGTTATTATCTACTATGGGCTTCAACGAGGGGGTGTTAACAGCAATTAGGGCCTAAAGCCCAAATCAAACACTCTGATCTCACACACGCCAGGGGGGGAAATTGAGTGAAACGGGGTGTAGTGTTCAGAAACACACTTGGGCTTAGCCCAATGTCCAAACCCTAATCCAATCACTCAGTTAGACAAAACTGACCACTCTCTCCAAACCCTAACACTGTTCACTCTTACCCTAGCCGCTTCGTCATCTTCCTCCTCTCCACCCTATCTCTTCTCTGCAACCTATCTGATCTCAATCAACCCAAACAAAACCCTAAACGAAATAATTCCTCACCTAAACACCTCAATCCCTCACAAGAATCCGCTACTCAAGATCTAGCTCAAACTACTCACTAACTGAGAATCCTAACAGGAACCTACATTCAACAATCAACAAAGATGAGTGGAAGAACGTCGTACCTGACTTGAAGAGTGAACGACGCCGTGAACTGTTGCTGTTCGTTGAAACAATCCTTGAAGACGCTCGGTTGAGATTCTTGCGTTGAGAGCTTGCTGGGGAGTTTCTGGAAACCTTGCTTGAAGATTGAACGCCATTGAAGTTTCTGGAAATATTGTTTGAAGATTGAATGTCTGAGGTTTCTGGAAATATTGTTTGAAGGATGAAGGTTTAGGGTGATTTCTGGGGATTTTGACGAGGAATGATGAAGATCTGGTGGCGGTGAGTGTTGATGATGTTCTGGAAAAGTATTGAGGTTTCCGGCGAAGATGATGAAGGTGGAAGGGAGGAGATCGGAGGAAGAAGATGAGTTTCTGGGGAAAAATGGTTGTTTGCAGATTCCGGTGAGTGAGACGGTGGTCGGAGTCCGTTAGCAGTGGTCGGAGGCCGTTGTCGCCGGTTTTGCATGCCCGGCGAGGAGTCTCCGGTGAGGAAGCGAGGCGAGGACAAGTGTCAAGCAAACTGGCAGAGAGAGGGAGTGTGGAGGACAGCTGGGGGACACGTGGGAGAGTTTGGGAGAGTTTGAGTGGTGGTGGCGCGCTTACTACGAAACGCGTGGGGCCTCTCTTTGGCAAACACGTGTCTGCCTGCTATTTAAATCACTGAAAATCGTTGGAAGCTTCCAGAAGCTTCTGGGAACAGCTGGACATTTTGGACGCTTTCTGGGCCTTTTTTCTGGACATGCTGAGTCATTTGAGAACTGGGCCTTAACAAAAAAGACACCTCTGGGCCCAATACGAAAAATGAATGAAAAACTGTAAAAAGAAAACTGAATTTTAATAAAAAAACAATTAATCCTAACTATCTCTAATTAATATCAATTAGCATCTAATTAACCAATGATTAATCCTAATAAAATCTAACAAATTCAATTAAATCCTAAACAAAAAGATTTAAATCCTAATTAATTCTATATCAACCTAATTAAATCTAAAAAAATCAATTAACCTAATTAAACTCTAAAAAGTCAATTAACCTAATTAAACTCTAAAAAGATCAATTAACCTAATTAAACTCTAAAAAGTCAATTAACCTAATTAAACTCTAAAAAGTCAATTAACCTAATTAAACTCTAAAAAGTCAATTAAAGTCTAATTAATTCTATATTTCTACTAATTCTATTAAACTTCTACCATTATTTAATACTAGTAAGTCTATTATTAATAAAAGAAAAACTATATTATTTTCTATATTATCTAAAAAACAATTAAACCTCTACTAATCCTAATTTATCATTCTATTTAATATGCTAAGAAAAATTCACCAATATTCTAAAAATGATAAAAGCTATTTAAATTCTATTAAAAATTCTACAAATGATTAAAATCTATTTAAAATATTCTATAAAATTCTAAAAAGAGAATTAAGCTATTAAAATATTCTATAAACCTATTTAAATTCCAGAAAAATCTATAAAGCCTGTTAAAAATTCGCAAAAGTCTATAAAAAATCCTAAAATGCAGATGAATGCAAATGACCGCCGTAAAAGAGCGCACGAGACCAGATCGAATCGAACAGAGATCCCCGGGCATCAGAATATCATCAAAATCACTGTGCAAGCTAAAAATCACCGAGGAGCGCACAATTTCCTGAAAATAAAACCCTGGTGATCTGGACTGGGTCTGCCATATCTGATAGACAAAAATCAAGCTGTAAACTCTGATATCCCCTGCTTGTGCACAAAAATCATACATCTGAGCTGTGAATATGAAATTAAACCACGAGTTCAGATAGGAGAATCGGTTGGTCAAATTTTAGGGTGCAACAGCTGCCCCTATTCAAGCGACTTGGACCTGAAGGGTTTGGAGAGCGCTCAGCCTTCAAACATTCAGAGGTACGAGACGGTTGAATACAAATAAAACCCGAAAATTTGCCAACCGCGAGCATATACTGTAAACTGCTTGGGGAATAAAGTCCAGAAAACTGAGTCCAGTCATTATTGCACCAAACTGATCAATCATCTGATAAAGAACTCCTGATTTGAATACCCGTTGCTTGTGATACCCCATATAACAAACCCTGAGGGCTACAACAACATACCTGATCCTTTCACGTTGCCTACTGATAGGCAGGAAGAGAAATATACTCACATCGCCCAAAGATGGACGGGAAGACACCCTGATTGAATACTCACCTCGTCTAAAGATAGACAGAAAGACAACATTAATCTCCCAATTCACATCATCTAAGGATAGACGGAAAGACACCATAATCTCCATATTCACATCGTCTAAGGGTAGACGGCATCATCCTGATCGAATCAATATTCACATCGTCTAAGGATAGACGGGATCATCCTGATCAAATCAATATTCACATCGTCTAAGAGTAGACGGGATCATCCTGATTGATGACAAATCAATTCTCATCGTCTAAGGGTAGACGGGATCGTCCTGATTAATGACAAATCAATTCACATCGTCTAAGGGTAGACGGGAAGAAATAATCTCCAAATTCACATCGTCTACAGATAGACGGAAAGAAATTCTTAATCTCCATACACACATCGCCTAAGGGTAGACGGGAAGAAATAATCTCCGAACTTGCATCGTCTAATGATAGACGGAAAGACACCATAATCTCCATACTCACATCGTCTAATGATAGACGGCATCATCCTGATCGATGAATCAATCAATATTCTCATCGTCTAAGAGTAGACGGGATCGTCCTGATTAATGACAAATCAGTTCTCATCGTCTAAGGGTAGACGGAATCATCCTGATTGATGAACAAATCAATATTCACATCGTCTAAGGGTAGACGGGAACAACATTAATCTCCGAATTCACATCGTCTAAGGATAGACGGCATCATCCTGATTGATATTCACATCGTCTATTGATAGACGGGAAGACATAATCTTTGTACTTGCATCGTCTAAGGGTAGACGGGATCATCCTGATTGATGAAACAACTTAATATTCTCATCGTCTAAGAGTAGACGGGATCATCCTGACTGATGAACAAATCGCTATTCACATCGTCTAAGGGTAGACGGCAAGCAATAATCTCCGAATTCACATCGTCTAAGGATAGACGGGATCAAATTCTTCGTACTCACATCGTCTAAGGATAGACGGAAAGACACCATAACGCAATTCAACACCATCCCTTGAATTTCAGAATCCTTCTGTCTACGGGAATTGA
Organism: Lathyrus sativus; assembly: GCA_963859935.3. NCBI lineage: Eukaryota > Viridiplantae > Streptophyta > Magnoliopsida > Fabales > Fabaceae > Lathyrus > Lathyrus sativus. Next base: position 435,732,723 of record OZ012735.1, read on the forward strand.
TGGAAAGATCAATATCTTTGAAGGGGCCACGTCGTCAGTATGGACTGACGGGAAGAAAACCACCTTTTAAAGAATCATGTCGTCAATAAGAATCAACGATCACGAAAACTGAACATTCTTCGAAGAGCCTCGACATCAATAAGGATTGACAGTCAGAAAAGTCCCTCTTGAAACACCATTATATCCAATAACTAGAAAGAGAACCGATATCCAAAATCATTTTGAAACCCCTCAACAACCAAGGATAGCCGGAGAAGACTCGCTGGGGAAACACCTCATCATATGTATGATCTGGCAATAAGAAACCCGCTGGACAGTAACCAAAACTTCACATCGTCTACTGATAGACGGAAAGAAAAGCCACTTGCCGGAGAAACCCTATTTTGAACCTTATTGAAAATCAACCAAAACTTCACCTCATCTACTGGTAGACGGGAAGGAAAGCATATCCTGGGGGAAACCCCTTCTTGAAACCTTACTGCGACCACTCGCAACTTCACATCGTCTATGGATAGACGGAAAGAAACCCACATTCGTACTCAAGACGTCTAATGCTAGACGGAGAAATCCACTTATTGGAGGAACACATCGTCAATATGAATTGACGGGAAGAAAAGTCTGTCGATATCAGATGACTGCTTGATCAAAGCACAACTATCGTTGCATGATCTGAGATACAAATAATCTGCCGAACTGTCTGAATACTGCTGCTGGATAAATGCCTCTGAACTGACCACAGAGTAATTCACGCGCCATATGAGGCTGATAGAAAATCTGACTTATGCTTCGTATGCATATGCAAATGCTTTAATCTTTCTACAGCGTAATGCTCCATTCTGGATAGAAATGCTACGCATTTTGACAATGATATGCAAGTATGATGCAAATATGATGATGCATGCAATATGCTAATGCAGGCTCGAGCTGTTGGAGAGATCTGGGTATAGAACCACTTCAGTAAAATAAATGCTGAAGGCGAGGCCTACTCTGCTAGGGATAAACCCGGATATCACTGAATCGTCCTAGCAAAATAAATGCTGGGAGAGTGAAATCAACCCTGCTGGGGATATTGAGGACTTAACCGGACACCTCGACGAAGTAATACCCTGCTGGGGAATGTAACTCCGCTGTGAAATAGCAGACGTGCTGAATATGATTAGACTCCTCTGGGGGATAGCTTATCCATACCAATGACAAATTGGTCTTTGCTGGAGAAAATGGAGGGAGTCCTCCTGCGCGCTGATGAAGCTCGGATCTGGAAATTGATGCGCCAACACAAATGGGTTTCACAGTAATCGCAAACATGGATTTGAGCTCTTAAGCTATCTTACTGGGTCAGGTACAACTGACGCTGGAAAATATTCTTCCTGGATACACGGCCTTTTGGTGAAGAGTCAAGGGATAGTGACACGACTTCCCGCATTCATCTCACTCTCGAAAATCGACTGCATCTGCTCGAATAACTCTGTATGGCCTTGCTGGTACGGAGAAGACCAATCCTTTCTCTTCTGATATGCCCCAGCCCACGGGACCTCTGCGGGGATAGTCCCTGGAAGGAAATCTGCAAATCTGTTCCTTGATGGTCTGATATAACATGCCTCAGTGTTCTGAACTTCTGAGAGATACTTCACCTTGAATGCTTCTCGAGTAACTTCTGCGCGCTTAAGATGGTCTGCCCCTGACTGCAATGACCTTGCCTCGATCATCTGATCCAGAGTAGTGCCCTTGGCTACGACGCATTCACCGAACCTCAACCTGATTGCCCCAGAATAACTGACTTCGAAAAGCTGACCTGACTGGGGATCACAATAATAGCTTGCCCCTGCTCTCGGCACATTCGGGCGATCTGCATTCTATCTTGACCATACTTTCCACTGTAGGAAGCTTTTCTGCTGTCAAGCGCTTACTCGCAAGTAAAACAAGTTGTTATGCATAAAAGATGTATTAATGCAACACATATGACAGCTTTGATATCCAATCTGTTCACTGGGAAAAGGAAAAACAGTTTATGGCATATAATGCACAAAACATTTATCAACAGTGGTATCAACATGGTAAGAGGAACCTTTTTAGGAGTCAGAATCGACGCGACCTTTACCGGAGTATGCTTTCGAAACAACCTGCTTCAATTAGGACTTTTGAAGGTTGTAACGTGGTTAGGTTCATGGTTTTGAAAGAAAGGGTAAAGGCTCAAAGTTTGCTTTAACCCACCCGTTCTCCTTGATGTTCTCCCATCCTACGTTCAGCTAATTTGACTTTAGCGCTCACCTCTCAGAGGTTGAAAGATAGGAGTGATAGCTCGAGAAACTTCCGGCTCTTGGAGTGACAGCCACTCACTTTTCATCTTTGACATTTGAGGTCACACGACTCGTATTTCATTTGAGGATTTTTCTTTTGATCCTTTTCATCTTTTCCTTTTCATATCCCTAACTTTTGCCTGGACTGACTCCTTTTGAGTTTCTTTTGATTTTGTTAAGTCCAGCGGGATGCCCTCATTTTTGCCTAAGTCAGTTGTTTTGAAGTTTTCTTGACTTAGCGGGCTTTTGATTTCCTTTTTTCGTTTTTCTTTCGAACAAGTCGTGTGACACCGGTTTTTTGACTCTTTGGGAGGTGATGTGGCTGTCCTACTCTTGATTGAACCACTGTGGTCTTTTAGGCACGACCTCTAGGGACGTGATTGATCCTCGAATGGACACTCCTTTTGCAATTTGGACGCTCGGTCAAATTAGCTAACACCTACCCTGCCCCAGGTTAAAGATCGAGGGTTTTTCATTCAGAAAGAAACTCCTACTACAAGGCTCAAAGGGGTTGACAAGGGATTATCTTCCTTATATCTCCGGTGTTTAGGGATTTGAAACAATGCCTGTACATCATCAACAGGTTTATTTCAAAAGCATACAATCGGAATTTGCATGTCGGTCATTTTCGTCATCCTCCCCAAATTCCTTCTTAACCAAGCAGTGGATATTTGCAAAACAGTTAGTGAACACGATTGGATTTAATCAAAACCATGCATATTTATTTCATTATCATCAATTGAAATGAAAACAACAAGTTTTACAAACAAGCTTACAAATTCAAACAGGAAAGCAACTACAAATGTAAAGAAATGACAAGCTAAAACAAAGAAAATATGCTAGCTTCTGAGAACCGGGCTTTCACATCTGCCCTGCTGCTGAACCAGCTATCTTTATTAGGGGCAATTCGATGCTGTCCTGATCTGCTTTCAACGACTCAACCAAATTATAGAGCCCTTCCTCCTTCATTCAGATGATTTGGGGACCTCTTGGCCCGAAGCTGATTGCTGCACTATCAAGCAGATCCTGCACTTTGTGCTTAAAAGCATGGCAACCTTCTATATCGTGACCCGGGGCTCCAGAATGAAACTCACAGTGCTTGCTTGCATCATAACCAAACGGGGGAGCTCCCGTTAATGGCGCCAGAGTTCTTTTCTCTACCAGATTCAATCCCAACAATGTCTGCAACAAATCAGCATAGGTTGAGGGAGGCTTCTCAAACACTCTTCTCGGTTTATTGCCCTGGAATCTTCGCTGAGTTTGCTGTGCCCCCTGCTGAGGCTGCTGCTGCTGGTATCGGGTTGACCCTTGAACACCCTTTGTATCAAATGCAACATTGGTTTCTGGACCTTCAATGTACTGATTAGCGCTCTCCTTATGCTTAACCATTTTCTTTCTCAGATCTGCCCCAGGAATAGGCAACAATTGTGGGCCTGGAGATTCTGACACCATGGAGTCCAGGATACGCTTTTGACCCACTGCAGCTTTAGAAACGTCTGTCATCTTAGCATCGATCGAGACAGGAGCAATGTGCACTGCTACGCCGCCCGGCGTGAATTCAATATCGTGCGAGTCAATCAGGTCTTGAACATTGTGCTTGAAAGCATGACAACCCTCGATGTCATGTCCGAATGCCCCGGAATGAAATTCACATTGCTTACTGGCATCGTACCCTTGAGGAAACGCTCTCGTTGGTGGTGTCAACGTTCTCTTCTCAACCAGATTAAACCTCAGTAAGGTCTGCAAGAGCTCAGCATAGGTCATAGGTGGTGCCTCAAATATTCTCCTTGGCTTCCCTTCCTGGATCCTCTGTTGAGCCGGATGTATCTTCTGTTGCTGCTGCTCAGGTTCCACATGCACGGGTGGCACGAGCTTCTTCATTGCGGCTTCAAATAGCTGATCGTCTTCTTTTCTAAGCACATTCTTGACTACCTCCATGATCAAACTCATTTGGGTCTTCAGCTGACTGTTCTCCTCTTTGAGAATCTTCTGCTCTGAACGCATCTCTTGCATGTCTCTCATCATCTGCCCCAGCTGGCTTCGGACTTCGATCAATTCAAACTGATTCTGTTCCATATCTCTGAAGGAATTCCTGCAACAAACTGACTTGAGGAAATAAGGCCCACGGTTCTGATATACCTGTTAAATGATAATGCAGCGCAGAAAGCAAACACATATTTACAACGAGATAAAGAGAAACTCAAGCTATAAGCACACAGACAAACATCTCCCACGCATGCACAACCAACAAAATCAGCAGGTAAGCACAAATGAGTATGAATATAACGACCCCAGCCAACAATCCTGGTGGTGGTCGACAAATACTGATGCACAAAAAGCTAAACGGGTTAAGCAGAGAAAACAGATGCGGCATCCGGCACGGAAACCTCTAGAAATTTCTCCCATATTCAACTGAACTCTCTGATTGACAATCTTCAGAGCACACACTTCCTGTGGAGTCTTCCATGACATTAACTGACGAACCCGCACAACTGGAGGATGGAAAATCATTAATCTGAACAAAACCCTGAGGAGTGATGCAAATACGGCTAGAGTCTAACAGATCCTGCATCTGACTTCTAAGCACCTTACAATCATTTGTTGAATGCCCCTGTGCCCCAACATGGTACTCACAGCGGGCGCTGGTATCAAAACCTGGAGGATACGGTGGAATCACCGGCTTGGTCTCTTTCGGCACTATCAATCCACTTCTGACCAGATCTGGCAACAACTGACTGTACGACACCGGTAGCTGAGTAAACTGCCTTTCAGGCTTCCTTGGTCTTCGTGGAGCATGCTGACGCGATCGGCGATAGGATGATCGTTGACTTGAAGTGTCTGAAAACTGATCTTGAGATGCTAGAGATTCTGAGGTGGCATCATCTCCTCCCCACTCTTCTTGAGAACTGACAACTGACTCAATCTTATTAACTGGGACGTAAGGAACACCTCGAAACTTTCCACTCCTGAGTCCTCGCTCAACAATCTCTCCCAGCCTCATCAGGCCCACAAAGTTGGTGCAACTGAACAATTTGTCAAAATAATGGCCTTTCAGGGTACCCAAGAAGATGTCAACCAGTTCTCTTTCCGGAAGCGGTGGTCGAACACTAGCAGCCAATTCTTTCCATCTTCGCAAATACGCTCTGAATGATTCATTCTTCGCCTGAGATAATTCTTGCAGATCTACGAGACTAGGAGTCAAATCCAGGTTGTAATCATACTGCTTCATGAAAGCTCTGGCTAAGTCCACCCATGATCGAATCTGATTACTCTCTAATTGCACATACCACCTTAACGATGCCCCAGTCAGGCTATACTGGAAGCAATGGATCATTAATTTGTCATTTCGCACAAACGAAGTCATCCTTCGACAGAACATCATCAAATGCAGCTTCGGACAGCTATCTCCCGTGTATTTTTCAAATTCCGGCACTTTGAACTTGTACGGAAACACGAGGTCAGGGACCAAGCACATGGCTACAGCATCCAGGTTAACGGCATCTTTCGCTTCCAAGGCTTTCATTTGCTCTTCCAACACTCGGACTCTTCTACCATCGTCAAGAGCTCTTGGATCTACTAACCCGGTCACTGGAATATCTCTCCGGTAATTCATCACAGGGAAAGCGACACTTTGATTGTTAACAGGAGGATAGCGTTCATTTCGGGCAAGAAACTGCTCATGCCGATCTCTGTTCTCAATAGCAGGCTGCACAACTTGGGCTGCAGTAAGATTGTTTGCTTGCGGGAAGCCTTCCATAGAATCATACTGATGGTTGGGCGCCGTGGCGAACCTTGCCAAAGTGTTAGGAGCCTGGAAATTGCCTTCAGACATAGCCACCAATTACCTGTAACCGACTATGCTGCTTGATTCTGCTCAAATCCGCTTCAGCCCCTTGGTCGTCTTCAACACTCTACTCTTGCCTCAAACAATTCCCCGAGAATCACTGTCTGGTGAACACAAAGGCTGGATCAGTGCTCTGACCTGCTAGAGAAATGCTATGCAGTATGATTTATGCAAACAGAAATACAAAAATGCTAACGTGCATGTGTGCATTGGAGATATTTTCCCTCCAATTCCAGTGTCAGTGGTAGCAAGACGAGATGAACCATAAAGACAATATTTGGAAAAACCCTCATATATTGATTAGAATAACAGTCTTGTCAAGAGGTTACATAACTATGCTCCATACAGCTGATATGACAAAGAGGATCCCAGCCAACATGCCTGGTGGTGATCTCAACATACAGAATACAAGAGAGAAATCAAATACGGGTACGGTTGCGGAAGTCCTCGACCATCTTCTTTGTCTCTGCATGATCTGGTTGATAAATCAAACCTTCTATCAGTCGATCCCTCTTCCTGACCGTCCCCTGGATGTCTCTGACAAAGTCTTCCCAAGCCTTATCGTTGGCACCATCCCCAGGTTTGGGTCTCTTGGCATCTGCTCTATGCTGGAAATCTTCCAAATTCTTCATGGCATCTGTCAGCTTGCGCTCGGCCTCGTATCGGCGACAGGCTTCTTCTTCAAGCTCCTCATTCTTCACTTTGACCTGTTCTTCTAACTGAGCAATCTGTGTCTTCAGCTCTTCTTCTCGCTCCTTGCGCTTGGTCATAGTGAGATCCCAGTGTTCTCTGAACTTGGCTAGCTTTGTGTAGGCCCTTTCCAGCTCTTGCTTCTTGGTGGCCAACACACTACTAACTGAGTCTACATCTAACTCTAAACGCTTCTTGGTTTCAGTCAATTCTAATAGCGTAGTCTTAAGATGTTTCAGAGTTTCAGCCTGTTGCTTGGAAATATATCCTGTTTCAATCTTTTCATGACGAAGCTGGGCATTCTCCTGCTCTAAAGCCTCTTTAGCCCTTGCTAGCTCTTCTTTCTCCGCCATCAGCTGCTTGTAAACCTGAATGTCCACAGTGGTAGGTTCCTCTACCGGATGAGGATGCAATGGCTGAACCGCTGGATACGGCATAAGGAATTTCACAGCTCGCTCACGAATCCATTCTTCATATGGGCTAGGACCTCGAGTATCCCCTCTGCTACCTGAAAGCTTCCCTTTCTTGTGCAAGTTCTTCCAGGCTTCCTCAAGTTTGGTCAGCATCTCTTTCCCTATTGCCCCGGTGAGATACAGAGATTCCTGTATCTCCTCGGGCTTTGGCGCTCCTTGAGGTATATACCCAAATTGTTTGATCAATAAGGAAGGGTTATAGTTGACACAACCTTTCCTTCCTATTAACGGAACATTCGGGAATCCTTCGCCTTTGAGTATGACTTCAGCTCCAAATACCTCTTTATTGGTCCATACCACGTTCTCAGCAGTCAATCCCATTAAGCGCTCGGGCCATCCTAAAGAATTAATAGAGGTGACAAAAGGACCTGACTTAGGCATATGACTGGTGAACCACCTGCATAGGAGAGGTACACAGCAAGACACATTCCTTCCTCGCCGCTTTTCATTCTGGTAGTGAGTTGAATGGTGGATATCTCCCAGCAAAGTAGGAACTGGGTTCTCCGCCGCCAAAATATAGAAGGCATCAGAATCAACAAAATCAGGAATGTTCGGGAACAACACGATGCCATACACACATACAGCAAGGATGACGTCAAAAACACCCCAGCTACCCTTCTGGGCATACTCTCGAGCCTTCTCCACTAAGACATCCAACGGGAATCCCCATACATCTCCTCTTCTGATCATCTTCCCAGACAGCTCAGACTCTTTCAAGCACAGGATGGCAGAAAGCTCAGCCAGCTTAGGCTCAGCGTCCGTACGATAAAAAGGCATCTGCTCACGGATCGGTATATCCAGAAGTGCAGAGTACTCCTCCAGGGTAGGAGCCAAAACGAAGTCGGGAAATACAAAACACCTGAGCTCCGCGTCGTAAAACTGTAACAGAGTATAGATACCGCTGGTCTCGTAGGCAGATGGCTGATAAACGTAGGTCAGAATCCTCCCATATCTCTTTCTGAAGTCACCCATTCCTCTCTTCTTAGCAATAGCAATCAACTCTAACAATAGACTGATATTCGGCGACGGAAACTTATAGGGCAATACTCTCTTCAGGTTTTCCATGTCTTGCTAGGAACAAGCACCAGAACTGGAAGGGAAAATATGTACCTGCAATACACACACGTTAGTTGAATGCAGATGGTGATGCAATGATGCAATATGATAAATAATGCAATCTGCGAACACAGGGGCTATGCGGTAGCCTGAAGAGGAATATCTCTGTGATCAAGAACAGAAAACCAACATGGTCATCAGAATCTCATGCCACTAGCTACCATCTGATACTCAAAATGCCAATCCCCGGGTAAGAAAACCATCTGAACCTCTGTATCTGACGAGAATACCATCTGATAATAGCCTCAACCTCAGATAAGAAATCCATCTGACCCAGACAACACACCTGGAGATGAATCAAGAACACCATCTGACAAAGGTACTGAATCATGGTTTCTGAAGGCCAGTTTTCCTGCAATAACCCAGTCCCTTTCACAGGTAGGATAGACCTAATCCACGGACAAAGGTACGGCATCCTATGCGGTCATCAGCGTCACAGACTTTCACGAGTGACGATACGATTCCCAGAAGGAGTGGCATCATCAAATCATGAAGAGGCCTCACTTAGCTGACTTCCAAATGATCGGTCCCCAGAGTCGACAATCCTCACGTCTGGACTCCCCTCAGATCCTCAGGACCGGAAAGGAGCACCTCTGCAAGAATCTCGTCTGAGCGCAGATTTTCGTAGGGAACTGTGCCTGCTCAGCAGACAGGTTCGTCTACTACTTCTCCGCAACTATATCTAGGTGTGTACTCAAGCCCAGGTCCGGCTTCTCACTCACAGTAATCTCCCTTTGCCCACAGCAATAATCATAATAATATAATGCTGGAAAATAAATGCGGAAAGGTAAAGGTACAGAAAAGTAAAGTGCAGAAAAGTAAAACACAATATGCACAACACCCAACAAATAAACACCCAAGCGCTAGGATTGACTCGCGTAGGGGATGGGAAACGGTCCCAGCATAAGGGATGGGAGAAGTCCCTAGATGCTATAGATCCCCAGCAGAGTCGCCAGCTGTCGCTACTGCGAAAATCGGCGCCGGCTTGACAGGAGAGTCGCCACCGTGCGTTATTTATCCCTCAGAGCGGGAAAGGAAACGCTCGAAGTAAACCTCGCAAAGACGGGAAAAGGTATGGTCATCGCAACCAAAACCTGGATTCGGGAGTCGGTTACGCAAGGGGAAGGTATTAGCACCCCTCACGTCCATCGTACTCGATGGGATCCACGCTTGGTGTTTATAGGTAAAAGGGTGTGTTATCTATCTACGCTAATGGCTGGTCTGAAAAGAAAAGAAAAGGACAGGACTCGACAGAACATACGGTGTTCTGGGCCTACGTATTCCCTCGTGCAATGGGAAAGTCAGAGTCAACGTAGTTCGACTTCCTACGTCTAAACGGGGGAAAGGTTGCTCGCCAGGACATCGCGTCCTGTGCCTACGTACTTCCACACAGTATGGAAGATCAGAGCAAACGTAGTTCGACTAACTACGGGTAAACAGGGGCTCTCACACAGCAGTGAGAAAACAAACTGGTCTCTAAGGCTCGGGAACCTACAAATACGATCTGGTCTCAAATGCGCTCGGGCAAGAGAAAGGGAAACAATTAGTCGTTAGCGGGAAAGTCTCGATCGCACAGCCGCGAGAGAACTAAAGGTTAGTTGTTAGTGTGCTCGCTAGGATATCGCATCCTATGCCTACATATCTTCGTCTGGTACGAAGAATCAGAGCAGCTGTAGTTCAGCTAACTACGGGTCAAGCTACTCAAAAGCTCCTACAGAAAGGAAAGGGAAACCCTAGAACTATAGCTGAGAAACAGGGGAATCTACCTACTGCTATCACACCTGGTTGACCATCCTAACGTCTATCATAACAACTCCGCAACGGAGAAGTCAGAGCTCCTAAGGGATCATGGCAACAGGACTAAACCACAAACAAGAAACTGCAAAGTAAGGAAATACTGAAAATATGCATGAATGCAACAACTAGACAAACAAGGCGCCAAGGCCGCAAACCACAGAGGCAAGGGAGCTCAGCTCTACCAAATACCAACAAGCAAAGCCACTCAATAACAAGCAAGCAGAAGGAGGACCACCTCAACTTCTCATGCACACAAAGTCTACTTCTAAGATGCACCTATTCAGAACCATCTAGATGAACTCCTAAGTCTAATGCAACATAACATCACACAAGTCAAACAACACAAAGAGACTAACCCTGAGCAGGGCCTCTAACAAACCTGAAACAAGCTCCTAATCTATCTCTCAAACAAAACTCTATACAGCACCCTAAGCAAAGATCTAAACAAAAATCTAATCAAAACCCTAAGCAAGAGGAATCAATCCCCAGTCTCCAAGCTTCAGAACAAGCTTACCATAGAAAAGGGAGCTAAGCAGACAAGCTCATAGTGCCTTCCTCAGGAAAGTACCAGGAGGTTACTACTCAGGAGTCATATCCTATGCGGCTCGACAACTGTGATCAGTTTACATTCCTCCTCAGGAGAAACTAAACTCACATGAAGGCTCCGGCATCACGGGATACTTGAGAAACCTATATGCACTAGGGGAACTAAGTGAACAGACTCATAGGACCTTCCTCAGGAAAGTACTAGGAGGCTGACACTTAGGAATCGTATCCTACGTGGCTCAACAACTGTGATCAGCTCACATTCCTCCTCAGGAGAAATTAAACTCACAAGTTGGCTCCAACATCACTGGATACTTAAGAAATCCTAGATAAACTAATGGAACTAAGTGAATAGACCCATAGGACCTTCCTCAGGAAAGTACTAGGAGGCTTCCACTTAGGAATCGTATCCCATGTGGCTCAACAACATGTGATCAGTTTACATTCCTCCTCAGGAGAAATTAAACTCACAAGTCGGCTCCGACATCATTGGATACTTACGAAAGAGGTGAGAAGAAAGAATGAAAGTCATTCATAGTGCCTTCCTCAGGAAAGTACCATAAACTCCCTTCAAACTTCAGGATCTCGAACCTCACAAACAGATAACCAGCTCCTAGACTAAGCCTCAATCCACTGCAACTTTGCAAGCTCCAACAGGACTTCAATCAGCTCCTATCCTTAAGAAGAACCCACAGGCCAACAAACCACAAGAGACTATCTCTGAAGTTCAACCATAGTTGAACTTCAAAGTCAGAAGTCATCAAGACTTCCCCTATTTTCAGGCTCAGACAAATCATATCAGGACACCCTACAAAAATCTATCAAAAATCTAATGGGAGACCTACATGGCTCTAAGACAACATACTGAAAAATCAGAACAAAATTCAACACCAGATGAAAGAACCAAAATCAGCAACACAGACATATCCACAAACCAATTTAATCAACATCAATAACAATGAAAAAATGCCATTAAAATGAAAATGCATGATTAGGCTAATATTTCTGCACTATAAAATTCTACACTGAATTACGAGTCTACAGAAAAAAGAACGGAATTATTTGACTAAATCTACCATTTTTTATGAATTTTCTAATGATATGCATGCATTGAAAATATTAAAAACATCAATTAAAATGGAAAACACACAAAAAATAACAAACAAAAATAAAATGCCATTTTTATTTTCATTTAATTTTCTAGGAATTATGAGGTAATGGTAGAAAAAAGAATTATTAAAAAAACAATTATTTACATTTTTTTATGAATTATTTACAATCATGAAAATATAAAAGAAGAATAAAAGAAAATGAAATGGGGGGTTCAATCAGCAATGGTTTATGAGTTAATATGCTTTGGGCCCTAAAGGTGGGGGTGTTAAAAGCAATAGGGCGCAGGGCCCAGACTTAATATCCAGAAAAAAAACAAAAAACCTGAACTGAGCGCAGGGGGGTGCAGCGCTAGCCATTTCTTCAGTTATTATCTACTATGGGCTTCAACGAGGGGGTGTTAACAGCAATTAGGGCCTAAAGCCCAAATCAAACACTCTGATCTCACACACGCCAGGGGGGGAAATTGAGTGAAACGGGGTGTAGTGTTCAGAAACACACTTGGGCTTAGCCCAATGTCCAAACCCTAATCCAATCACTCAGTTAGACAAAACTGACCACTCTCTCCAAACCCTAACACTGTTCACTCTTACCCTAGCCGCTTCGTCATCTTCCTCCTCTCCACCCTATCTCTTCTCTGCAACCTATCTGATCTCAATCAACCCAAACAAAACCCTAAACGAAACAATTCCTCACCTAAACACCTCAATCCCTCACAAGAATCCGCTACTCAAGATCTAGCTCAAACTACTCACTAACTGAGAATCCTAACAGGAACCTACATTCAACAATCAACAAAGATGAGTGGAAGAACGTCGTACCTGACTTGAAGAGTGAACGACGCCGTGAACTGTTGCTGTTCGTTGAAACAATCCTTGAAGACGCTCGGTTGAGATTCTTGCGTTGAGAGCTTGCTGGGGAGTTTCTGGAAACCTTGCTTGAAGATTGAACGCCATTGAAGTTTCTGGAAATATTGTTTGAAGATTGAATGTCTGAGGTTTCTGGAAATATTGTTTGAAGGATGAAGGTTTAGGGTGATTTCTGGGGATTTTGACGAGGAATGATGAAGATCTGGTGGCGGTGAGTGTTGATGATGTTCTGGAAAAGTATTGAGGTTTCCGGCGAAGATGATGAAGGTGGAAGGGAGGAGATCGGAGGAAGAAGATGAGTTTCTGGGGAAAAATGGTTGTTTGCAGATTCCGGTGAGTGAGACGGTGGTCGGAGTCCGTTAGCAGTGGTCGGAGGCCGTTGTCGCCGGTTTTGCATGCCCGGCGAGGAGTCTCCGGTGAGGAAGCGAGGCGAGGACAAGTGTCAAGCAAACTGGCAGAGAGAGGGAGTGTGGAGGACAGCTGGGGGACACGTGGGAGAGTCTGGGAGAGTTTGAGTGGTGGTGGCGCGCTTACTACGAAACGCGTGGGGCCTCTCTTTGGCAAACACGTGTCTGCCTGCTATTTAAATCACTGAAAATCGTTGGAAGCTTCCAGAAGCTTCTGGGAACAGCTGGACATTTTGGACGCTTTCTGGGCCTTTTTTCTGGACATGCTGAGTCATTTGAGAACTGGGCCTTAACAAAAAAGACACCTCTGGGCCCAATACGAAAAATGAATGAAAAACTGTAAAAAGAAAACTGAATTTTAATAAAAAAACAATTAATCCTAACTATCTCTAATTAATATCAATTAGCATCTAATTAACCAATGATTAATCCTAATAAAATCTAACAAATTCAATTAAATCCTAAACAAAAAGATTTAAATCCTAATTAATTCTATATCAACCTAATTAAATCTAAAAAAATCAATTAACCTAATTAAACTCTAAAAAGTCAATTAACCTAATTAAACTCTAAAAAGATCAATTAACCTAATTAAACTCTAAAAAGTCAATTAACCTAATTAAACTCTAAAAAGTCAATTAACCTAATTAAACTCTAAAAAGTCAATTAAAGTCTAATTAATTCTATATTTCTACTAATTCTATTAAACTTCTACCATTATTTAATACTAGTAAGTCTATTATTAATAAAAGAAAAACTATATTATTTTCTATATTATCTAAAAAACAATTAAACCTCTACTAATCCTAATTTATCATTCTATTTAATATGCTAAGAAAAATTCACCAATATTCTAAAAATGATAAAAGCTATTTAAATTCTATTAAAAATTCTACAAATGATTAAAATCTATTTAAAATATTCTATAAAATTCTAAAAAGAGAATTAAGCTATTAAAATATTCTATAAACCTATTTAAATTCCAGAAAAATCTATAAAGCCTGTTAAAAATTCGCAAAAGTCTATAAAAAATCCTAAAATGCAGATGAATGCAAATGACCGCCGTAAAAGAGCGCACGAGACCAGATCGAATCGAACAGAGATCCCCGGGCATCAGAATATCATCAAAATCACTGTGCAAGCTAAAAATCACCGAGGAGCGCACAATTTCCTGAAAATAAAACCCTGGTGATCTGGACTGGGTCTGCCATATCTGATAGACAAAAATCAAGCTGTAAACTCTGATATCCCCTGCTTGTGCACAAAAATCATACATCTGAGCTGTGAATATGAAATTAAACCACGAGTTCAGATAGGAGAATCGGTTGGTCAAATTTTAGGGTGCAACAGCTGCCCCTATTCAAGCGACTTGGACCTGAAGGGTTTGGAGAGCGCTCAGCCTTCAAACATTCAGAGGTACGAGACGGTTGAATACAAATAAAACCCGAAAATTTGCCAACCGCGAGCATATACTGTAAACTGCTTGGGGAATAAAGTCCAGAAAACCGAGTCCAGTCATTATGGCACCAAACTGATCAATCATCTGATAAAGAACTCCTGATTTGAATACCCGTTGCTTGTGATACCCCATATAACAAACCCTGAGGGCTACAACAACATACCTGATCCTTTCACGTTGCCTACTGATAGGCAGGAAGAGAAATATACTCACATCGCCCAAAGATGGACGGGAAGACACCCTGATTGAATACTCACCTCGTCTAAAGATAGACAGAAAGACAACATTAATCTCCCAATTCACATCGTCTAAGGATAGACGGAAAGACACCATAATCTCCATATTCACATCGTCTAAGGGTAGACGGCATCATCCTGATCGAATCAATATTCACATCGTCTAAGGATAGACGGGATCATCCTGATCAAATCAATATTCACATCGTCTAAGAGTAGACGGGATCATCCTGATTGATGACAAATCAATTCTCATCGTTGAGCCGACCATCAAATTCGATGCTTGTTTGTTTAATAGATGCCTAACAGCGAGGTCAGATATTCTTCTCAACTTCGGGTTGATCCGGCCTTCGTGTTCGATGCCTGTTTGCTTAACTGGTCCCTGACGGCGAGGTCAGATATTCCTATGAACTTCGTGTTGAGCCGGGCTTCGGGTTCGATGCCTGATTGTTTAACTGATGCCTGACAGCGAGGTCTGTAATTGCTCTCAACTCCGTGTTGAGCGGGACTTCGTGTTTGATGCCTATTTTTTTAACAGATGCCTAACAACGAGGTCAGACATTCCTATGAACTTCATGTTGAGCCGTCCTTTGGGTTCGATGCCTGTTTGTTTACCAGATGCCTGATAGTGAGGTCAGATGTTCTTCTCAACTTCGGGTTGAGCCCCCCTTCAGGTTCGATGCCTGTTTATTTAACATATGCCTCACGGAGAGGTCAAATGTTCCTTTCAACTCCGTGTTGAGCCGGCCTTCGGGTTCGATGCCTGTTTGTATAACAGATTCCAAACGGCGAGGTCAGATGTTCTTCTCAACATTGGGTTAAGCCAGCCTTCGGGTTTGATTCATGTTTGTTTAACTGATGCCTGACAATGACTTCAGATGTTCTTCTCAACTTCGGGTTGAGCCGACCATCAAATTAGATGCGTGTTTGTTTAACAGATGCTTGATAGCAAGGTCAGATGTTCTTCTCAACTTCACGTTGAGCCGGCCTCATGGTTCGATGCCTTTTTATTTACCAGATCCCTGAAGGCGAGGTCATATGTACTTCGCAACTTCGTGTTCGAAGCCTATTTGTTTAACAGATGCCTGACGGCGAGGTCAGATATTCCTATGAACTTCGTGTTGAGCCGGCCTTCGGTTCGATACCTGTTTTTTTAACAGATGCCTGACAGCGAGGTCAGTTGTTGCTCTCAACTCCGTGTTGAGCGGGACTTCGTGTTCGATGCCTATTTTTTTAACAGATGCCTAACGACGAGGTCAGATATTCCTATGAACTTCATGTTGAGCCGTCCTTTGCGTTTGATGCCTGTTTGTTTACCAGATGCCTGATAGTGAGGTCAGATGTTCTTCTCAACTTCGGGTTGAGCCCCCCTTCAAGTTCGATGCTTGTTTACTTAACATATGCCTCACGGCGAGGTCAAATGTTCCTCTCAACTCCGTGTTGAGCCGGCCTTCGGGTTCGATGCCTGTTTGTATAACAGATTCCAAACGGCGAGGTCAGATGTTCTTCTCAACATTGGGTTAAGCCAGCCTTCGGGTTTGATTCCTGTTTGTTTAACTGATGCCTGACAATGACTTTAGATGTTCTTCTCAACTTCGGGTTGAGCCGACCATCAAATTAGATGCCTGTTTGTTTAACAGATGCCTGATAGCAAGATCAGATGTTCTTCTCAACTTCAGGTTGAGCCGGCCTCCAGGTTCGATGCCTTTTTATTTAACAGATCCCTGACGGCGAGGTCATATGTACTTCCCAACTTCGTGTTTGAAGCCTATTTGTTTAACAGATGCCTGACGGCGAGGTCAGATATTCCTATGAACTTCGTGTTGAGCCGGCCTTCGGTTCGATACCTGTTTTTTTAACAGATGCCTGACAGCGAGGTCAGATGTTCTTCTCAACTTCGGGTTGAACCCCCCTTCGGGTTCGATGCCTGTTTGTTTAACAAATGCCTGACGCCGAGGTCAAATGTTCCTCTGAACTTCGTGTTGAGCCGGCCTTCGGGTTCGATGCCTGTTTGTTTAATAGATTCCTGACGGCGAGGTCTAATGTTCTTATTAACTTCTGGTTGTGCCGCCCTTCGGGTTCGATGCTTGTTTGTTACCTAAATGCCTCACGGCGAGTTCAAATGTTCCTCTCAACTTCATGTTGAGTCGGCCTTCGAGTTTGATGCCTGTTTGTTTAACAGATACCTGACGGCGAGGTCAGATGTTCTTCTCAACTTCATTTTGAGTCGGCCTTTGGATTCGATGACTGTTTGTTTAACAGATACCTTACGGCGAGGTCAGATGTACTTCTCAACTTCGTGTTGAGCCGGCCTTCGGGTTATATGCCTGTTTGTTTAACATATGCCTGACGGCGAGGTCAGATGTACTTCTCTACTTCGTGTTGAGCCGGCCTTCGGGTTCGATGCCTGTTTGTTTAACGGATTCCTGACGGCGAGTTTAGATGTTCTTCTCAACATCTGGTTGAGTCGGCCTTCGGGTTTGATTCCTGTTTGTTTAACTGATGCCTGACAAGGAGTTCAGATGTTCTTCTCAACTTCGGGTTGAGCCGGCCATCAAATTTGATGCCTGTTTGTTTAACAGATGCCTGATAGTAAGGTCAGATGTTCTTCTCAACTTCAGGTTGAGCCGGCCTCCGGGTTCGATGCATTTTTGTTTAACAGATCCCTGACGGCGAGGTCATATGTACTTCCCAACTTCGTGTTGAGCCGGCCTTCGGGTTCAATGCCTGTTTGTTTAACAGATGCCTGACGGCGAGGTCAGATGTTCTTCTCAACTTCGGGTTGAGCCGGCCGTCGGGTTAGATGCCTGTTTGTTCAATAGAAGCCTGACAGCGAGGTCGGAAGTTCTTCACAACTTCGGGTTGAGCCGACCATAAAATTCGCTGCTTGTTTGTTTAATAGATGCCTAACAGCAAGGTCAGATATTCTTCTCAACTTTGGGCTGAGCCGGCCTTCGTGTTCGATGCCTGTTTGCTTAACTGCTCCCTAACGACGAGGTCAGATATTCCTGTGAACTTCATGTTGAGTGGGACTTCGTGTTCGACGCCTATTTGTTTAATAGATGCCTGACGGCGAGGTCATATATTCCTTTGAACTTCGTGTTGAACCGGCCTTCGGGTTTGATGCCTGTTTGTTTAATAGATGACTGACAGCGAGGTCAGATGTTCTTCTCAACTTCGGGTTGAGCCCCCCTTCGGTTTCGATGCATATTTGTTTAACAGATGCCTGAAGGCGAGGTCATAAGTTCTTCACATCTTCGGGTTGAGCCGGCTTTCGAGTTCGATGCCTGTTTGATTAACGGATGCCTGAAGACGAGGTCAGATGTTTCTCTCAACTTCGTGTTAAGTAGGACTTTTTGTTCGATACCTATTTGTTTAACAGATGCCTAACGGCGAGGTCAGATATTCCAATAAACTTCGTGTTGAGTCGGCCTTCGGGTTCGATGCCTGTTTGTTTAACAGATGCCTGACAGCAAGGTCATATTTTCTTCTCAACTTCGGGTTGAGCCCCCGTTCGGGTTCGATGCCTGTTTGTTTAACAGATATTTGACGGAGAGGTGAAATGTACTTCTCAACTTCGTGTTGAGCCGGCCTTCGAGTTCGATGCCTGTTTGTTTAATAGATGCCAGACGGCGAGGTCAGATGTTCTTCTCAACTTCGGTTTGAGCCTGCCTTCGGGTTCGATGCCTGTTTATTTAATAGATGCCTGACAGCGAGGTTAGATGTTCTTCTCAACTTCGGGTTGAGCCGGCCATCAAATCTGATGCTTGTTTGTTTAACAGATGCATGATAGCGAGGTCAGACATTCTTCTCAACTTCAGGTTGAGCAGGCCTTCGGGTTCGATGCCTTTTTGTTTAACAGATCCCTGACGGCAAGGTCAGATGTACTTCTCAACTTCATGTTGTTCCGGACTTCGGGTTCGATGCCTGTTTGTTTAGCAGATGCCTGACGGCGAGGTCAGATGTTCTTCTCATCTTCGGGTTGAGTCGGCCATCGGGTTCGATGCCGGTTTGTTTAACAGATGCCTGACGGAGAGGTCATATGTTCTTCTCAACTTTCGGTTGAGCCGACCATTAAATTCGATGCCTGTTTATTTAATAGATGCCTGACAGCGAGGTCAGAATTTCTTCTCAACTTCGGGTTGAGCCGACCTTCGTGTTCGATGCCTGTTTGTTTAACAAATCTCTTACGGCAAGGTCAAATGTTGCTTTCAACTTTGTGTTGAGCGGGACTTCGTGTTCGATGCCTATTTGTTTAAAAGATGCCCGACGGCGAGGTCAGATATTCCTATGAACTTCGTGTTGAGCCGGCCTTCGGGTTTGATGCCTGTTTTTTTAAGAGATGCCTGACAGCAAAGTCAGATGTTCTTCTCAATTTCGGTTTGAGCCCCCCTTCGGGTTCGATGCCTGTTTGTTAAACAGATGCCTGACGGCGAGGTTAAATGTTCATCTCAACTTCGTGTTGAGCCGACCTTCGCGTTCGATGCCTGTTTGTTTAACAAATTCCTGACGACGAGGTCTAATGTTCTTATAAACTTCTAGTTGAACCGCCTTTCGGGTTCGATGCCTGTTTGTTTAGTAGATGCCTCACGGTGAGGTAAAATGTTCCTCTCAACTTCGTGTTGTGCCAGCCTTCGGGTTCGATGCTTGTTTGTTTAACAGATAACCGACGGCGAAGTCAGATGTTCTTCTCAAATTAATTTTAAGCCGGCCTTCGAGTTCGATGCCTGTTTGTTAAACAGATGCCTGACGGCGAAATCAGATGTTCTTCTCAACTTCGTGTTGAGCCGGCCTCCGGGTTCGATGCCTGTTTGTTTAACAGATGCCTGACGGCGAGGTCAGATGTACTTCTCAACTTCGTGTTGATCCGACCTTCGAGTTCGATGCCAGATTGTTTAACAGATTCCTAATGGCGAGGTCAGATGTTCTTCTCAACTTCGGTTTGAGCCGTCCTTCGGGTTCAATTCCTGTTTATTTAACTGATGCCTAACAATGAGTTCAGATGTTCTTCCCATCTTCGGGTTGAGCTTGCCATCAAATTCGATGCCTGTTTGTTTAACAGATGCCTGATAGCGAGGTCAGGTGTTCTTCTTAACTTCAGGTTGAACCGGCCTCCACGTTCAATGCCTTTTTATTTTTCAGATCCCTGACGGCAAGGTCATATGTGTTGCACCCCAAAATTTGCCCAACATTTCTTCACCTAGCTTGTGTTTCATTTCATTTACATTAGCATTATCATTTGCATTTCATTGACATGTGTGCAGGAGATCAAGAGGTATGATTACCAATTAACGGCTACACAAGACTATGAAGCTATCCTTGTCAGAGAAGTTAAAAGATCCTTAGAGAGAGTGATTGATGCCAAGAGGGTGTGTCTCCTAACTTGAGAGTTGTGGGAAGTCATCAGATGATTCTGAAGCCATAAAGTTGGACAGGAAGTCTTGAGAGAGCTCATGAGAAGTGTTGAAGATCACTTGGAAGCCTAGACAGGTCATTGTGCAAGAATAAGAAGCCTCAGCCATGATTGGTGCAACTAGGGTTTGACTGGGTCAACCCTAGGTCAACTGAGGATTTAAAGAATGTTGAGACCTAATTCAAGAGCCATGTGATCATGGATTGATGCATTAAGATGTTCTAAGGATGATTCCAAGGTTAACTCATCATGATTGAAGAGTATGAGAAGTTTCAGGCTAGGGTTGCTAAGACTTGACAGTGTAAAATCCCCTAGTCTGACCCCTGACTTCGAGACTATTTAACTCAAGATATGATATTCATCTCATCTTGACCCCAACATGATTGTTGTAGGGCATAATCTTAACTTTAATCTGAGTACTAGAAGTCCTTGATAGGGTTTATAGAACTCAAGTTATGAGCCAGACAAGTTACAAGTCATCTGAGGAATGTGAATTTGGAGCTTGAAAGTTACCCAACTTGCATGAAACTGTTTCCCTAGAAGGATGATTCCTATGAACTTTAGGTCAACATGAATGTTGTTCCTTATTCGTTTAGCTTTCTAGAGAGTACTAGAAGTCCTTGATAGGATTTGTAGAACTCATGTTATGGCTTTGACAAGTCAAGGGTATTTTGGGTATTTGGACATTACAGGTCATTTTGAATCATAAGTCAATTTCACCATCTTGCAAGCCTCAAATGGATTTTTGTTCAACATGAAAGTTGTTTAAAATGATGTTTCTAGCTTGTCTAAGTATCAAGAGTCCATTGATATGGATTATATCAAGCATTGGTGGAAGAAAGTTCATATAAAAGCCATTTTAATGAATTAAGATGAGAAAAATCAAAACAATTGAGAATAACATGTTTTCAAGTCAAATTTGTAGTAATTTTGAATGGAATTGATGTTCTAAAGAGATTGGTATTATTAAATTTTTGATTTGAAGTGCTTAACATGGCCATTTGGAAGGTTTCTTCACAAATAAGAAACACACCTCACACACTCCGTATGTTGAAATCAAAGGAAACAAACCACATCACTACATCCCACAAGGCTTAAGTGTATGGTTTGGAATGAAATTGGAGTGTGAGCAAGGCTTGGAGGTGGATATCAACTTTGGAAATTTGGAAGAAAGGTGAAAATCAAAAACTCATGAATGGGCCTGGTTTGGGCCTCTAATCCATTGAAACAGAATATAAAAAGGATTTAGAACAGAATTGGAAGGTTCTGGTGATCATTTTCGTGGAAGAGCCATTGGAGAGAAGTGAAGAACAAAGCTTGGAAGTGAAAATTCATTTTTGAGAATCAAGAGTTTTCAACCAGAACTGAGCATCAAGAAGCATCCACCATTGATCACTAAACGTTTCTGCAAGGTTTGGAAGAGAATTGAGGCTTGAATCCACTGCAATCCAAGCTCAAAGACAAGTTTTAAATTCTTGAAATCTCTCTCTGATTATGTGTTTTTAGTGAACTAGAAGCATGCGGTTAGGTTCTATTCATGATCTAGATGGATTTTGGATGGTTAATTGCAACTTTAGAGACAATTTAGGGTGGAATGCATTTTCGGTTGAGATGGTTATCTCAAGATTCTTGCTTTGTTAGAGTGAATAAGTGGGATGGTTGAGTTGCTGGTGAAATTCTGGTCAAGTTTCATGTAAAGATCGTGGCCAATGGATGTGTGTAGAGGAAGTTAGGGTTGTGCAGGGTGACCGGAGATGTCACCGACGGTGGTCGTGGGTTGCGTGCGAGTGTTGCAAGTTTGAATGAAGAAGACGAAGTATTGGCCGTCCGTTTATGTTAAATGCTTGACTCAGTCTATCCATCCTAGCGTTTATGTTGCGCCACGTATCCTCACATCCAAACGCAGTGTTTTACTTATCAGAATTGAAACTTTTGAAGCTTCGCTAGGTGAACCAAACACGCATGAGTTCGAGTCCTGGCGTGTGTGCTTTTTTTTTCACTTTGAGAATTGAAGAGAATACAAGTGAATTCAGAGCGTGTGGGCCTTGGCTTCAGTTGCTATCCTCATCCCCGTCTCCAGGCCCAACAAGGTTTTACAAGGCAATTGCTTGCTCAACACACCCCCTCCCCTGGTTATTTGTTTGAACTGAATTGATGTTTAGATGGGCCTCACGCCCAATTTCTACGTGCAACCCTATTGTGCTGGGCCCAAGCGAAACTAGTTGGAATGAGTTGCTGAATACACCCTCTGTTCATCTTTTCTTGTAATATTGTTTTATTATTTTTGTGCATCACTTGGTGATGATTTTTGGCTTGATTTTTTCTGTGTGATTAGCTTAGACATGTATGCTCCCATAGTATTTTTCTCACATTTTTGGGATGAAATTAGGTAGGGTTTTTAGGTTGAAACTTTAGGTGCTTTCTTTTTGGGTTTAGGTTTAATACCTTGTAGTGTAGAATTTATTTCTAGGTCTTATTTGAGGATTTGATCTCTGGGATTTAAAATGGTAGAGTCATGATTGACCTAGGTTTCCATAGTTATTTTTGTAGGATTTTACAATTGGTTTTAGTATTTTAGTTAGGATTAACTTTAATACTAGGTTTTAGGTGATCCTAACTTGCTAACCCAACTAGAATGACTTCTTAGTTCCCTTAGATTAGGCTGTTGCTTCTCTTGCTCGTGGATGATGACGAAGGCATGTGTGGGCTGCTGTGGAATGCATGGTGGAGCTTGGACTTGAAGTTTTCTCTTCCTTTGGTGTAGTTTGTTTAGGGTTAAGGATTAGGGTTTTAGGGAGATCTCGTAGAATAGATTTTCTTCCTTCATGAAACATGGAAGGTGTTGATCACTTCCATTCCTCCCTATGATGTAAGGTCCCATTGTGAAGACCCCATCCCTCGTTGGGTAGGATGAGTGGCTCCTCACAAATTGGTAGAACCTTTGAGGGTTCCTTTCCTTGATGGTGGAGTGCTTAGAGGTGACCTTTGGTCTTCACTTTGTTTCTCCCTATCCCCACCTTGCTCTTGTTAGATGAATCTTTCTCCCTTGCTAGAGGATGGAGTTCCTTGCTAGAAGATTGAAGATGCTAGAGGTTGCACTTCCCTGTGTTTGAAGACTGCCCTTGGAGCTGAAGCTTGAAGATCAAGAAGAACAAGTTGACACATGTGTGAAGCAGATCAAATTGAGAGCTGAAGCTTGAAGAAGATGGAGAACAAGTTGATACTTGTGTTTGATGCATTGAAAGCTTGAAGAAGCAAGTTGATACTTGCTATTGAAGATGAAAGCCTTGAAGAACAGTTACAGACTGAGGACTGAACTGCTGTCAGAGGATTGCTATGCTGTGAGGCTGTAGAAGCTGTTGATTTGCTTTCTTTCCTGTCTGTTTGCTTTCTGTGCAAATGTATTAATGTGACTTGTGTGATTTTCTTGATGCATTAGAATAATTTCATGTTTAGATTATGTTAAGTTAGGAGCATGATTGCATTAGAGGTTGAGTTTCTCCCTCTGCTTGTATTTTTACTGTATGGCTTTGCTTGCTGGTATTCGATAGAGCCCTGCTCCCTTGCCTATGTGGTTTAGGATTTGCTTGATGGAATTTTATTCTTCCTATATGATTGCAGTTATTCATATCTGGCTTGAGGTCGAGACAAGCTTGTGGAGGCTGATGCCCCACACACATTTCCTCCCTCACTTGCATTGCATGCATATTATAATCGTTTACTGTTTACTGTTTAAGCTGATGCTTTATCTGTTTCTGTTTATCATTGACATGATCCCCTAGGAATCTCACTTACTTTGATAAGGAAGTGATGATTAGAACTTTAGGTTGAAACCTATGCATGATAACTTCTAGGAGTTCCCTGTTTCAAACCTCAACCATAGGATGAATCCTTGGCATGACAACATTAGGACTTGATAGTCTCCCCTTAGATGAGCCTGTTCTCTCTTCTCATCTCAAACAATAGTAAAAAACGTAATAAAGGCAAGTTAGTACAAGCGCGTTACGAGCCTTAAGCTACTTGGGTAATGATAATTGAGCGGCCTCCTCTCAATCGTCTAGAATGTTTAGTATACGTCCTTTGGACGATATGCGACGCATTCGTTCCCAGGTCATAGTCTCTAGTGCTGTACAAACTACAGACAACTAAAAAACAGTTCTTCCGTAAAATACAGAAAACAAACTTCAAACCTTTTTGCCCCGTGGGCCCATAATTCAAAGTAAGCTTTTCTGAAGAAAAGAGTGTCGTTAACTCCCAGTTCTACCGCAAACGGTAACGCCTAAGTCCCCAAGGGTTGAGATGCGTACACCAAACTGCTGGAACTGTTTGTTAACCCGACTCGAAAAAACAGATGAATCTGAATTCCTGTAATCCGTATTATCCCGAACTACGTAAGCTCTGATCTCTCATACCTGTTTAGATTACGTAGGCACAATACTGATGTATTGGCGAGCCACCTTCCCCCATCACCCGTAGTTAGCCGAACTACGTTGAGTCTGATTTCTCATTCTCTGATGAGAATACGTAGGCATAAAGCGCGACGCTTTGCCGAGTCATTTTCTTTTCTTTTCAAACCAGCCTTGATAGGTAGATAGATAAAACCAACCCGTCAGATAAACACAACAAGCGTGGATCCCATCGAGTACGATGGACGTGAGGGGTGCTAATACCTTCCCCTTGCGTAACCGACTCCTGAACCCAGACAATGGTTGCGATGACCTTGTCTTATACCTTTTCGTCAGGTTTTTCCGATCGTTTCCTTTCCTGTTCTGAGGGATAAATAACGAAAGGTGGCGACTCTTCTGTTTTGCCGGCACCTTATTTTCGCGGAAGCGACAGCTGGCGACTCTGCTGGGGACTCTGGTTCTCTAAGCGAGTCTTATCTTGGATTCTCTTCCTAGTTGCCTGGGTCATCCCCAGCAGCTGGCGACTCTGCTGGGGACTTGATAGTTTCCTGGGATCCAACGTCCCTTATGCGAGTCAGTCTGGGGATCCAACGTCCCCTACGAGAGTCAATCCTAGCGCTTGTATGATTACTTGTTGGGTTGTGTTTATTTATCGCACTTTATTTCCCGCACTTTATTTTCAGTATGATATAATTATCTGCACTGTTGTGGGAGGGGAATTCTGATGAGTGGGAAGCCAGACCCAGGCTTGAGAGCTACATAGTATTAGAGTGGGTTAGTGGAGGACGTGCTTGCTTTGCTTGCAGCTGTTCCCACGTAATCCACACTCATACGAGGTTCTCTTTGATGGCTTTCTATCGGTCCTTTGGACTCGAGGGGTTGTTAGATCTGAGGATTGTAGACTCTGGGAACCGATCATTTGGAATTCAGCTAAGTGAGGCTGCTTCAAGAGATGATGATGCCACACCTTCTGGGTATCGTATCATCGTTTCTTGAAAGTCTGTGACGCTGATGACCGCATAGGATGCCAAACCTTTCCGTGATTAGGTCCATACCTGTGAGCAGGGTCGGGTTTGTTACAGGAAACCTTAACCTTCAAACTACCTGGTTTTCTTGACAGTGAATCAGTTTTGTTGGTATCAGGGGTTTCTTCTCATCAGACATATGGTTGTTCTTGACAGAGCAGATTTTATGGTTTGGTATCAGGGGTTTCTTCTCATCAGACATATGGTTGTTCTTGGCAGAGCAGATTTTTTTGTCTGGTATCAGGGGTTTCTTCTCCTCAGAGATATGGTTGTTCTTGACAGAGCAGTATTGTGGTTCTGTTGATACAGAACCTTCATCTCCTCAAAAGCACTATCGTCTTGATCTCCTGCTGCATGATTGCATTTTGCATTGTTTGCATCCTCATTTGCATGTCATTAAAGTGTGTCTATGTTGTAGGTGCATATTTCTCCCCTGGTTCTAGTGATCTTGATCCTCATGGCAGATATGGCATCTCTGAAGAAGACTGTAGCTTACAAGCTACCAACACCGGACATCCGAGAGTTACGGACTTTGATTTCTTCGGCTGATAAGACAGTGATGGAGAGTTTCAGAAAGAGTTATGGGAGACTTCTGAGTATTGTGTATAAGCTTCCTATGTACGAGTTGAATGGCCTATATGCCCTGCTACAGTTTTACGACCCACAGCTCAGATGCTTTGTGTTTCCAGACTATGTCCTAGCCCCGACCTTGGAAGAGTACTCTGACCTGTTGGGGGTGCCGTTGATGAATCAAATGCCTTACTACCGTGTTGAGGGTGAACCCAAATTGAGTAAGATGACTGACGCTCTGCATGTAGATGAGTCTGAATTGGAAGGGATGGTATCCAGAAAGATTGGAGTTCATGGTTTCCCTTTGTCTTTCCTGATGGAAAAAGCCCGAAAGTTTGCCGAGAAGGATCGCTGGGATGTGTTCAATGCCTTCTTAGCCCTCTGTATCTATGGGATCGTGTTATTCCTAAGTAACTCGGACTTCATAAGCATGGATGCTTGCCACATATTTGCCTCCGGGAATCCAGTGCCCACTCTCCTCGGAGACGTCTACCATTCAATTCACAGGAAGAACGAAAACAGAAAGGGGAAGAACATGGCATGTTGTGCTCCTTTACTGTATAAGTGGTTTGCTAGCCATCTTCCTAAGTCAGGGTCGTTCATTGATTCTGCTGAGTCTTCGCCTTGGTCTGCGCGTTTGATGGGTTTGACTGCTGACGATATCATCTGGTTTGATAGAGATCTGCTGGGAAAAGATATTGTGTATAGTTGTTGTGGCTTTCCGAACGTCCCCTTGGTTGGAAGGAATGGATGTATCAACTACAATCCCTCTCTGCTAGTACGACAATTTGGGTATGCACTACGAGGTCCTCCTGAAGAGGAAGAGATACAGGAATCTCTGTATCTCACAGGGTTGCTTGAAGGCGACACTTTGATCAAGGTACAGAATGCTTGGAGTAAAATTCACCGAAAGGGAAAGGTCCTGCTGGGAAAAAGCAACAACAAGGCCTTTGATCCGTACGTGACTTGGGTTCGAGAGAGAGCCGCCAAGTTTCTAATGTCGTTTCCTACTGTAGAACCATTGTGTACTCCCGTGTATAAAGAGCCTACCACAGTTGATATTTAGAAATTCAACCAGGTACTCCAAGAGAAGGAAGAGCTACGAAAGGTCAACGAAGAGTTGGAGAAAGAAATCACTCAACTTCGGAAAGAGAAAAGTGAAGCCGTTTATACCTGCAAGAAGCAGACTAAGATGATCAACCGTCTAGGCTCCAACCAGACCAAAGAAACTGATGCTAGGGAACGTCTGGGGTTGGATCTGAAGTTAGTACATGGCGTGTTGACAACCAAGAAACAGGATCTGGACAGAGTGTACCGGAATCTAACCCAATACGAGAGGGTCTGGAGCAGCACCATAGCCATGTACAAAGAGCGGGAAGAAAAGCTGAAGCAGCGAGTAGCCGAGCTAGAAGCTCAGATTATGGTGAAAGATAAGAGTATAGAGGCTGAAGCCTCCCTGCGACATGACGTCCAGTATAGATTGGCTGAGGCCGAGGAAAATTTGCAAGATTCTCAACTCCGAGTTGATGCTAAAAGGAGAAGAGTCGAGAACCATTCTGAAGAAGGTATTTCTAGGAGCGTTGTCGAGAACCTCCCAAAGTCCATCAGTCAGAGGGAGCTGCTGGCTCGGGGTTCGCTTGCTTAGTCAGATCATCCCGCTACAAAGAAGTTGATAGAAGATTTTCGTGCCCGTGGCCGCGCCTGATCTTTTGTATCTCTTTTTGTACATTTTATGCATTGATATGCTGATCACCACCAGGTCTGTTGGTTGGGGTCATGCCTTGTTGCTTCAAGTTGTATGTGATTACAGTTGTACGCTACCCGAGCGGGCTTTTCAGATGAATATATGAGGATTTCTTTTCCATGACTGGATCATAGACTTTATTTGATCGAAGACCGATCCACCGCTATCCGACCAGAACAAATCAAGCTAGAGCAATGGAACAAGTGAAGACTGACGTCCAGGAACTCCGAGAGAGGATGTACCGCTTCATGGAGCTCATGCAAGTGGTTGCCAACGGCCAAGACCAGCTCAGAACATTGGTCCAGCCTCTGATCTCAAGGGTTGACAGCAACGGTGTACTCCATGGTGGGAGTATTCCAACCCCTCCTCCTGTTGAAACTCCTCAGGGTGGCATCCCTATGACCGGGGGGAATGGCCGTGGTAACGGAAATGTGATCACTAACATCGGGCTCAATGGTAATACGACTGGAGTCGGTAACGGAAACTTCGAGGCTAATGACGTTGGATTGGGCAACGGCAACACAGGTGCTGGAAATCTGTATGGGCCTCAGCCATGGCTAGAAGATCGATAAGAAGATTTGTTCTCATAGAGGAGTGCTGAAGGAGAACTGACTGTTGAAGCACGTCTGAGGTGTAAGGCACTCGAGGACAAAATGAGGAATTTCGAGAACCTGGACACTATGGGTGTCGACATGACTAAATTGGGATTGATTTCTGATTTCAAGGTGCCTCCTAAATTCAAGGTACCTGACTTTGAGAAATACAAGGGCACCACTTGCCCTCGTGTCCACTTAAGGTCATACTACCGAAAGATGTCCGCTCACTCTGAAGACGAGAAGCTGCTGATGCACTTCTTTCAGGATAGCTTGTCCGGCCCATCCTTAGAATGGTACATGAGTTTGGGACCCACCAGCGTGCGCACGTGGAAGGAACTTGCTGAGGCCTTTGTACACCATTATCAGTATAACAGTGACTTAGCTCCGAACCGGGTTCAACTGCAGAACTTGTCGCAGAGGAACAACGAGGGGTTCAAAGAATACGCCCAACGATGGCATGAATTAGCAGCTAGAGTTCAACCGCCGATGGTTGAACGAGAGCTTGTCGAAATGTTTGTATCCACTCTCCCGGGGGTCTATTACGAGAAACTGGTCAGCGGTATGTCAGGGAGTTTCTCAGATCTCATCATTACTGGCGAGCACGTTGAAAATGGGATTAAGTTGGGGAAAATTCAAGGTGGTGATCTGTCCTCAACTGGAGGAGGAAAGAAACCGTACGGTAGCAAAAGGCGTGAAGAAGAGACGAGCGCCGTGTCTAACGCTCGAAGGAAAGGTAAGGGCCAGCGCCAGCAGGTGGCTAGCATAACCATCCCTGCTGTCCAACAACCCCAGCCACAGCAGCAGTCGCAGCAGCAGCAGCCAAATCAACAAGGATACAGAAAGTATCAGAACAGAGCACCTCTGTCAAGTCGTCACCTCGAGACGCCGCCCATGTCTTATGCTCAGCTATTACAAACTCTGCTTCAGTTACAGCTAGTCCAGAAGAGAACCCTGGCTCCCTTGACAGGGGCAGCTCCGCAGGGTTATGATGCGAATGCTACATGTGATTTTCAGTCAGGGGCACCCGGCCACACGATAGAAAACTGCAAATCCTTCAAGCACAAGGTGCAAGATATGGTGGATGCTAAGATCAATAATTTCTCAAATAATGTGTCGAATGTCACAAAGAACCCTATGCCGAATCATAGGGGAGGTGGGGTGAATGCCATTATTGAAGAAGAGAACTTAGATGTGTTGACTGATGTCAAGGATCTGAAGACACGGCTTAGCTTCGTTAAATCCAAGCTGATGAAGAGAGCCTTCTTTCCGGGCTGTGGAGAATTATGTATGGGTTGTGCGACTCGTCCTGATGGATGTGAACAGTTGATAGTGGGGATTCAGAGTCTGATGACCGAAGGAATCTTGCAGTTTAGCCGAAGGGCCGAATGTGGATCTGGAAAGGTAATGCTGAAGCAGGATGATGAGGTTGCCACCATCACTATCCCTCGCCAGACGATAACCATTTCTGCATCCAGACCGCCCACAATTACCATCACAAAGGCAGGGCCGATACCTTTTGAAAGCACCAATGTTGTCCCGTGGAATTATGGGGCAGACGTCTACTGTAACGGACAGAAGTTGGACCTAGAACCATCTGGGCAGTCTGTGGATAACCTAGTGGGAATTGGCGGAATCACGCGCAGCGGAAGAGTATTTGCTCCACCTGAGGGTGTGGCGGACAAAGCAGACAAAGCTGAGGAAACTGATAAGGGAAAGAGTAAAGTCATTGAGGAAACCCCTCGTGGGGTAGAGAAGGACTTACTTGTAAAGGATGCTGAAGAGTTCATGAGGTTGATCAAGAAGAGTGATTACAAGATCATTGACCATCTTCATCAAACACCCTCGAAAATTTCCATCCTGAATTTGTTGTTGTGTTCGGAGTCACATCGCAACACGCTGCTAAAGGTTTTGAATGCCACGTATGTACCGCAGGAAATCTCGGTCAACCATTTGGAAGTGGTAGTAGCCCACGTGAACGCTGGAAACGAGTTAGGGTTCACTGACCTAGAGCTGACGCCGAAGGGAAGAAACCACAACAGTGGCCTACACATCTCGATAGAGTGTAGGGGAACAGTTATGTCCCATGTGCTGGTGGACACTGGGTCATCGCTCAATGTTCTTCCGAAGAAAGCATTAATGAAGTTAGATACTCGCGGATTGATTTGCACACCTAGTTGTTGCACCCCAAAATTTGACCAACTTTTCTCTACCTAGCTTATGTTTCATTTCATTCACATTAACATTATCATTGCATTTCATAGACATGTGTGCAGGAGATCAAGAGGTATGACTACCCATCAAGAGCTATACAAGACTATGAAGCTAGCCAAGGAGGTTATTCAAGTGTTCAAGGATAGATATCTTTGTCAGAGAAGTCAGAAGATCCTCAGAGAGAGTGGTTGAAACCAAGGTTGTGTGCCTCCTAACTTGAGAGTTGTGGGAAGAGCTCAGATGATTCTGAAGCCATAAAGTTAGACTTGAGGCCTTGAGAGAGCTCATGAGTTGTCTTGAAAGCCATCATGAGGCCTAGACAGGTCATTGTGCAAGATTAAGAAGACCCAGCCATGAGTGGTGCAGTTAGGGTTTGACTGGGTCAACCCTAGGTCAACTGATGATTTGGAGAGGGTTGAGACCTAATTCAAGAGCCATGTGATCATGGATTGATACATTGAGATGTTATAAGGATGATTCCAAGGTCAAATCATCGTGATTGAAGAGTTTGAGAAGTTTCAAGCTAGAGTTTCTAAGGCTTGACAGTGTAAAATCCCCTAGTTTGACCCCTATCTTCAAGGCAGTTTAGCCCAAGATGTGATTGTCATCTCATCTTTCCCCGAACATGAATGTTGTAGAGCTTGATCTTATCTTTAATTTTAGTGCTAGAAGTCCTTGATAGGATTTATAGAACTCAAGTTATGACTTTGACAAGTTACAGGTCATCTGAGGCATGTGAATCTAGAGCTTGAAAGTTACCCAACTTGCATCAAACCTTTGCCCAAGAAGGATGATTCCAATGAACTTTTGGTAAACATGAATGTTGTTCCTCATCTTATTAGCTTTATAGAGAGTACTATAAGTCCTTGATAGGATTTGTAGAACTCAAGTTATGGCTTTGACAAGTCAAGGGCACTTTGGTCATTTGGAGATTATAGGTCATTTCAAGCATAAGGCCATAACTCCTATTTCCAAGCTCTAAATGGAAAAATGTTCAACATCAATCTTGTTCAAAATGATGTTTTAAGGCTAGTAAAGAGGTCATGAGATGTTGGAAGGGCTTGTATCTCAAAGTTGCAAAAATGACCTAAAATAAGGGTATAAGTTAAATGAATCAAAGTTGGAAATTGATATTTTCAACCTACACATCCAAACCATGGCATATAATATATCATTTTGTCTCTAGAAAACATTGTAAGAACATTGTTTTAGCCACATTTTTGAGTTGAGGCCTAATTTGTGGACTTGCTTTGGAAAGTACTTGCTTGCATATTAAGTAACATGTGCAAAACATAGAATCAAGGCATAACCAAGGGCCTTTGCAAGCTAAAATCTTTCAAAATGTCACTAGGGGAGAAATTGGAAGAGAATGGGATTGATTTCAAGCTGCAA
The DNA here is from genome assembly GCA_963859935.3 of Lathyrus sativus. Taxonomy (NCBI): domain Eukaryota; kingdom Viridiplantae; phylum Streptophyta; class Magnoliopsida; order Fabales; family Fabaceae; genus Lathyrus; species Lathyrus sativus. The sequence goes on from OZ012735.1 coordinate 435,764,924, forward strand.
ACAGAGCTATGTATATCATGATATATGATTGAAAATCTCATGACATGAGAAGTGGAAACTCTCATTAGAAGGATCTAGAGGGTTCTAGATCACTCATACATCATCTATATATTGAGTAGAGGTGATCCAATGCAAGGGTTGGTGATGATTGAAGGAGAGAGCATAGATTGAGATTTCTTAGCTTGCAATTGAATTCGGTTTCACAAAATTCTTCACTTTCCATCCATTTTCTTGATTGAAACTTCTTCCATGGATGCCAAGGAGTGATTCCAGATCATAATCCAAGAGAATTCGTGGCTGAATCGTGTAGGAGCAATTGAATTTTTCCACCTGCAACTCACCATCGGATTTCAAGATTCAGGAGTTTTCAACCGGTTCTTTTGCATACAGAAGCAAGGAAAAGGTTCAGTGATCGTTTTTGAAAGATTAGAGAGCTTGGTTTGAAGGTTTAGTGCATCTGTTCATCCAAGATTTTCAGGTTGGTAACTTTCTTCCTCTAGCATGAATTAGGTAGAATCAAGATGAATTAAGGTGTTAGATGCATTGTAGAACGGTGTGGGATGGATTTCAGACCATTAATTTGAGAATTAGTGACCAATCTAGGGTGTTACCATTTCGGTTGAGATTTGGATATGGTGAATCTTGAGGTTTCAGAAAGAAGTAATGGCATAGGAAGATTCCTTGTGAAATTTGGGACAAGTTTCATGTAGAGACCTCTTGGAATGGAGGCCTGTGGAGAGAGTTAGGGTTGAGGGAGATGACCGGAGCACCACCGGTGGTGGCCGGAGTTGGGCGCGAAGTTCAGGTATTCAAAAGGTTGAAGATGACTCTAGGGCCATTGGATGGGAGTTGGACTTTGACTGACTGAGTGATCGAACGACCACGTTTTGATTTCAAGTTGTGAAGGAATTTTGATTATGGAACGTTGCGTTTCATTTAATCAGTGGTTTTGGGCTTAGTGAGATACCTGATATCCACACCCCCCTGAAGGCCCAATCCATCATTTGAACTGTGTATCATTACTATTTGCACCGCGCGTGTGTTATTTTTGTTTGATTTTCATTATTTTTTCATTTTATTCATGGTTCTTGGAAAAATCATATAAAATTGAAAATTAATCCAATTAATCCCATTCTTTTTGAATTTTACTCATGATTGAGTCTAGTATTTTTTAGGTAAAAAATATTTTCATTTCATGCATTTTATGATTTTATGGGAATTTTATATTTTAATTGATATTAAAATGGTTATGTTTGGTACTTAATTTTGTGGAATTTTGTGTGATTATATTGTGATGATTTTGATCCTAATTTTTTGTGTGTGATTAGGTTAGACATGTATTCTCCCATAGTATTTTTCTCACATTTTTGTGATGAAAATAGGTGTGCTTTCTAGATTGATATTTAGGTGCCCCCTTTTTAGGGTTTTAGGTTGATACCTTTGGATTTAGGATTTAATTTTAGGGCTTAATAAATGATTTAGTCCCTGGTTTTTGTATGAGGCATTCTTAATTGAATTAGGATCCCTTAGGAATTTTTGTAGAAATTTATAGGATAGTTTCCTATTTTTGATGGATTTTAGTTTAGGTGCTAGTTTTAGATGATTCTAAGGCACTAACTCAACTAGACTAACTTCTTTAGTTCCCTTAGACTAGGGTTTTGCTTTGTTTGCCTTTGATTGAAGTTGAAGACAAGGTGAGGATGCTTGAAGTGGCTTGATGTTGCTTGGAGCTTTGGAATTGCTTGTGCCTGAAGGTGTCTGAGGAAGATTTAGAAAGTAGGAGACCTAGGGAGAGCCTTAGGATTAGAATGACTTCTTTCACAAACATGGAAAGCATCTTGTGCTTCCATCCCTCCCAATGACTAAAAGTCCTTCTAAGATATTCACATCCCTCCTTTGGAGGGATGAGTGGATTTATCTGGGAAGTAGAACTTTGAGGGAACCAGTCTCTCACAATGATGAACCCTTACAGGCTTCCTTTGGTTGTCAGTAAACTGTTTACCATTTCCACTCATTCTGTTAAATCAATTATCTTCTGGTTTGGGTATCTTGAAAGATGTTGGAATTGAGTTTGAAGATGAGAACTTCATTGAAGAGTGTGGAAGAGGATGATTCCTTGAGCATTGCCATTGCAGCAGAAGCTTGGAGAGCAAGAAGAACAAGTTGATACTTGAAGACCCAATGGGGATTGAATGAGGAGCTAAGGCTTAAAAGAATTGAAGGATGAAGTTGACACTTCCATGTGATTGAAAATTACCCTGAGAAGCTGAAGCTTAAAGATGAAGAGGAAGGTTAGTTGATACTGGTGAAGCAAAGAGAGCTGAAGCTGGAAGACTAAGTTGATACTTATGAAGAGGATTCAATTGAGATTGAGTGGAGAGCTGAGGTTTGAGGAATAAAGGAAGGTAACACTTGCATTGATGCTTGGAGAGCCTGAAGGAATCAAGTTGAGAATGAAGCCTGAAGGTAGAATTGACTGAAGAGCTGAGGCTTGAAGAAGAAAGTATAAGTTGATACTTATGTTGACACATTGAGAGCCTGAAGGAGAAGTAGACACCTGCAGTGATGCACTGAAAGCCTGAAGGAATCAAGTTGAGAGTGAAGCCTGAAGGTAGAATTGACTGAGGAGCTGAAGCTTGAAGAAAGAGAATAAGTTGATACTTATGTTTGATGGGTTGAAACCTGGAGAAACAAGTTGATACTTGGCATGAAGGGTGATTGAAGTCTGAAGACTGGGTTGCTGTTAGAAGAGTTGAGGCTTGAAAGGGAAAGAGGGGTTGATCTGCTTTCTTTCTTGTCTGTTTTCTTTGTTGTATTGATGTGACTTGTTTGACTTGCTTGATGCATTAGAATAAGTCCATATCTAGACTGATTTAAACTAGGAGCATGATTGCACTAGAGGTTGAGTTGCTCCCTCTGCTTGTATTGTTACTGTATGGCTTTGCTTGCGGGTATTCGGTAGAGCCCAACTCCCTTGCCCATGTGGTTTGTGTTTGCTTGATAGCATGCTATTTTTACTGTATGATTGCAGTTGTTATTCTATCTTGCTTGATAGCATTTTATTTTATTTCCTCAGTATGATTACAATTATTCATATCTGGCTTGAGGTTGAGATGAGCTTGTGGAGGCTGATGCCCCACACACATTTCCTTCCTCACTTGCATTGCATGTATTTTACAGTCGTATATCTGTTTGCTATTTAAGCTAATGCTTTATCTGTTTCTGTTTACCATTGACATGATCCCTTAGGACTCTCATCTCCTTTGATAAGGAAGTGATGATAGAACTTTAGGTTGAAACCTATGCATGATAACTTCTAGGAGTTCCCTGTTTCAAACTTCAACCATAGGATGAATCCTTGGCATGAAAACATTAGGACTTGATAGTCTCCTCTTAGTTGAACCTATTCGTTCTCTCTTCTCATCTCAAAACAGCTTAAGATACAGTAATCATGAATGATTTCTTTCGTACGTTACGAGCCTTAAGCTATCTGAGGAAGGATTGTTGGAGAGCTTCTTTTCAACAGTCTAGATGTTTAGTATGGCACCCTTTGGGTGACATGCGACGCATTCACTCTCAGGTCATAGTCTTTAGTGCGATTGAAATTGCAAACACAATAAAAAAAACAATTCTTTCGTAAAAGACAGAAAACAAACTTCAAACCTTTTTTCCGCGTGGGCCCGTAATTCAAAGAAAGCTTTTCTGAAGAAAAGAGTGTCGTTAAACTTCAGTCCTACCGCAAACAGGCCTTGTCCATAACTGCTGGAACTGCTGTTTAACCCTACTCGATAAAACAGATGAATCTGAACCCCCATAATCCGTATTATCCCGAACTACGTAAGCTCTGATCTCTCATGCCTGTTGAGAGTACGTAGGCACAATACTGACGTATTGGCGAGCCACCTTCCCCGTAACCCGTAGTTGGTCGAACTACGTTGACTCTGATTTCTCATTCTCTGATGAGAATACGTAGGCATAAAGCGCGACGCTTTGCCGAGTCATTTTCTTTTCTTTTTTAAGCCAGCCTTGATAGGTAGATAGATAAACCAACTCATCCAGTAAACTCAACAAGCGTGGATCCCGTCGATTACGACGGACGTGAGGGGTGCTAATACCTTCCCCTTGCGTAACCGACTCCCGAACCCAGACAATGGTTGCGATGACCTTGTCTTATACCTTTTTCGTCAGGTTTTTCCGATCGTTTCCTTTCCAGCTCTGAGGGATAAATAACGAAAGGTGGCGAATCTTCTGTTTTGCCGGCACCTTATTTTTGCGGTAGCGACACCAGTGATCTGGTTGTGAAGGCTTTCGATGGAACCAAGCGTCATGTCTTTGGAGAGGTAACGTTGTCAATCCAAGTCGGGTCGGAAACTTTTGACGCAGTCTTCTACATCATGGACATCATGCCAGCCTACAGCTGTCTCTTAGGCCGGCCATGGATCCATTCTGCTGGTGCCGTGACCTCCACGCTGCACCAAAAACTCAAGTATGCTGTAGGGGGCAGCATTGTAACTGTTTGTGGCGAGGAAGATATAATGGTGAGCCATTTGTCGTCCTTCAAATATGTTGAGATGGATGGGGAAATCTACGAAACCCTATGTCAGGCGTTCGAAGCTGTTAAAGTCAAGGACGTGGCTCCAGTAATGATTGAAAAACCAGAGATGACTCTCTCTTCCTTCAAGGAAGCCCGGGCCGTTGTTCAAGCCGGATCTACCCCAGTCTAGGGGTAAGTTCTAGAAATACCTAACAAACAAGACAAGTTTGGGTTAGGATACTCTCCTACGGCTGAAGCCTCCTCTTCTCATAGTGCGTCGCGAGGTAAAGGGCCGATCAAGTTTACCAGTGGCGGGGTGATATTTGAAAGTGTCAACGCAGTGTCTGAAGACGGCGAAGACAGCGAAGACAGCGATTGCGACTTAGATTCTTGGATCCAGCCAAGCAAACCAGGCCAGAGCCTCACCAACTGGTCCATCAGGGATACCATCCAAGTGACAGGCAAAGAGTAATGATTTACTTTCTCCAATTATTGTATAACCCTATGTCCTACCCGGGGCATAGTGGTTTTATTGTTAGGGCCTTGTTTGATTATATACATGTATTTTACCAATAAAACAAAAGGCGTTTTTCTTCGCATTCAAATGCTATGATCTCTGTTATTCCTGTTCTATAGTTGTTTTGAAAAACAATAAAATGGCAATAGGGTTTGTGCTAACCTGCATATCCTTGTCTTAAGCTTAACCATTGTTATTGCAGGATCCACATAGCAGATGACATCGACTCTGGACCTTCTATGACTCACTTCAACTTCGATTGCCCGATCTATCAAGCCGAAGAAGATATTGATGAAGACGAAGACCTTCCCAAAGAGTTGGCCTGCTTGTTGAAACAAGAAGAGAAAGTTATTCTGCCTCACGAGGAAGAGATTGAGATTGTGAATCTGGGTTCTGAAGAACTGGTCAGGAACGTCAGGATAGGGGCTTCATTGCAGAGTGATGTCAAGCAGAGATTGGTCGAGATGCTGTGAGAGTATAGTGACATCTTTTCTTGGTCATACGAAGATATGCCCGAACTTGATACTGACATTGTGGTCCATCACTTGCCGCTGCGAGAAGATTGTCCTCCCGTTAAGCAGAAGCTTAGGAGGACACGACCAGATATGGTCGTTAAGATCAAAGAAGAAGTGCAGAAGCAGCTTGATGTTGGCTTCTTAGCGGTCACTACTTACCCTCTGTGGGTCGCCAACATAGTGCCTGTACCGAAGAAGGACGGTAAGGTACGAATATGCGTCGATTATCGGGATTTGAATAGGGCGAGCCCTAAAGACGATTTCCTGCTCCCTCATATTGATGTGTTGGTCGACAATACAGCTTAGTTCTCCGTATTTCCATTCATGGACGGCTTCTCCGGCTACAATCAGATCAAGATGGCGCCGGAGGACATGGAGAAAACTACGTTTATTACACCTTGGGGAACGTTTTGCTACAAGGTAATGCCTTTCGGTCTGAAGAACGCAGGGGCCACTTACCAACGAGCAATGGTTACTTTGTTTCATGATATGATTCATCATGAGATTGAAGTCTATGTTGATGACATGATTGCGAAGTCCCAAACGGAGGAGGGACATCTGGTCAATTTGCTGAAGCTTTTTGAGAGGCTTAGGAAGTTCATGTTGAGGATGAATCCTAACAAGTGTACTTTCGGAGTACGGTCTGGAAAACTATTGGGGTTTATCGTGAGCGAAAGAGGCATTGAGGTTGATCTTGCGAAGATAAAAGCGATACAAGAAATGCCAGCGCCAAAAACCGAGAAAGAAGTCTGTGGTTTCCTGGGAAGAATAAACTACATTGCAAGGTTTATCTCTCAGCTCACGGCCACGTGTGAACCGATGTTCAAACTGCTAAAGAAAGATCAGGAGATTATCTGGAACGAGGATTGCCAGAAGGCATTTGATAAGATAAAACGGTATCTACAGGAACCTCCGATCTTGATACCCCTAGTGGCCGGAAGACCCTTAATCATGTACTTGACAGTTCTTGAGAATAGTATGGGGTGTGTTCTCGGTCAGCACGACGAGACGGGTAGAAAGGAGCATGCCATTTACTATTTGAGTAAAAAGTTCACAGATTGTGAATCTCGTTACTCGCCTGGGCTGCCAAACGTTTACGACAGTACATGCTCAATCACACAACCATGCTAATTTCGAAGATGGATCTGATCAAGTACGTCTTCGAGAAGCAAGCGCTTTCGGGCAGGATTTCCAGATGGCAAATGGTGTTGATGGAATATGACATTCAGTATGTTTCCCAGAAGGCCATCAAGGGAAGCGTATTGTCTGAATACCTTTCCGAACAACCGATCGAGGATTATCCGCCGATGAAATTTGAATTCCCTGATGAGGATATCATGTTTCTCAAGGTGAAAGATTGTGATGAACAGTTGCCCGACGAGGGGCCAGATAGGAAGTCCCAATGGAAATTGATATTTGACGGGGCGGTTAATTCTTACGAAAGTGGCATTGGGGCAATCATCACGACTCCCCATGGATCCCACATCCCGTTCACTGCTAGACTGACGTTTCCGGTCACCAATAATGAAGCGGAGTACTAAGCATGCATCATGGGTCTAGAGGAAGCAATTGATTTGAGAATCAAGAACCTAGATGTATATGGTGACTCGGCACTTGTGATCAACCAGATTAAAGGGGAGTGGGAGACTCATCAATCGAATTTGGTGCCGTACATGAATTATGCCAGAAGGCTGCTTCCGTTCTTTGATCGAGTGGAACTCCATCATGTGCCCAGAGCTGAAAATCAGATGGTTGATGCCCTAGCCACGTTGGCTTCGATGTATAAAGTCAATTTTTAGAATGAAGCTCCAAGGGTTATCCTTTCTCGTCTTGATAGACCTGCATTCGTCTTTGCGATCGAGGATGCCTCCGATGGCAAGCCATGGTTCCACGATATCCAGACTTTCCTTATGACTAAGGAATATCCTGCGGGAGCGTCAACCCAGGATAAGAAGACTCTGAGGAGGCTGTCTGGAAATTTTTATCTCAATCCTGATGGAGTTTTGTATAAAAGAAACCACGATCTCGTGCTACTCAGATGTGTAGATGAGAAAGAGGCGAGTATGCTCATGGAAGAAGTCCATGAAGGCACATTTGGTACGCACGCTGGCAGGCATGCTATGACAAGAAAGATCCTGAGAGCAGGATGTTACTGGCTGACGATGGAGTTGGATTGCTTTAAATTTACGAAGAGATGTCATAAATGCCAGATTTATGCTGATAAGATTCATGTGCCGCCGTGCCTGTTGAATGTCATGTCCTCCCCGTGGCCGTTCTCCATGTGGGGCATCGACATGATAGGCAAGATCGAGGCTACCGCTTCTAACGGTCATCACTTCATTCTAGTAGCCATCGACTACTTCACCAAATGGGTGGAGGCAGCCTCGTATGCTAACGTGACCAAGCAGGTGGTGGCTAAATTCATAGTGAGGGACATCATCTGTCGTTATAGAATTCCCGAGCGGATCATTACTGATAATGGTTCGAATCTGAATAACAAGATGATGAAGGAGCTATGCCTGAGTTTCAAGATTGAACACCGCAACTCATCTCCTTACCGGCCGAAGATGAATGGCGCCGTTGAAGCGGCCAATAAAAACATTAAGAAGATTGTACAGAAGATGGTTGTGACCTATAAGGATTGGCACGAGATGTTTCCATTTGCATTGCACGGTTATCGTACGACAATACGCACATCAACCGGGGCAACTCCTTTCTCACTGGTGTATGGTATGGAAGCTTTCCTACCGTTAGAAGTTGAGATCCCTTCTTTACGAATTTTGGTTGACGTGAAACTCGATGAGGCAGAATGGATTAAGAACCGACTAAACTAACTCAGCCTGATGGATGAGAAGAGGTTAGCATCGATTGCATATGGTCGTCTGCATCGAAGCCGAATGAAGAAAGCCTATGACAAGAAGGTGCGTCCTAGAAGCTTTCACACGGGTGATCTCGTCCTGAAGAAGATTCTTCCTCCACACTCCGATCACCGGGGCAAGTGGACTCCCAATTACGAAGGTTCGTACATCGTCAGCAAGGTCTTCTCGGGAGGAGCCTTGTTGTTATCCACGATGGATGGCGAAGACTTTGCATCCCCAGTGAACGTGGACGCAGTTAAAAAATACTTTGCTTAAAAAATGATCCGCTGGAAAGAAAAAGAATATCCAGGCAAAAATGGGGCATCCCGGCGAACCATAAAAAAGGAAAAGGGTTCGGGCAAAAATTAGGGATATAAATGGAAAAACGTACACCCGCAAAGTCGAAAACCTGGAAGGGCGACTTTGGCAAAAAAGGGTATCCCGGTGAATCGAAAACCCGGAAGGGCAATTCAGGCAAAAGTTAGGGATTTGAAAAAGCAAATGACTGCGTTCCGCATGTGGACTGTCTTTGTTTAGTGGTTTGGAAGACCTGAGGGCCGTTTATCTGAATCAATCTCTTCTGAGGCTAAAGCGTCGGAGAAGTATCGAAGTCGAGTGGGTCATAGAGGGATCAACTCATGGTGTTCGTCTACGCCGCATTGCCGACATTTGTGTATATACTGATGTATATTTATGTTTTTATATTTGTGAAATTTCCTCATTCCAGGAGCTTGCATCTGTTGTAAAACATTTTTGCCCATTCAGGGGTTCGTTGTCAATGAAATATATATTATTCAGCAATTCTGTTTGGTTGTTTAGCATCTATCTGTTTTCTTTGCGAAAAAGAACGCCGATGTTTTTGATAAAATGCACATACATAAACTTACTAGCCTAGGCCGCTGATTGTTGAAACAATGAATTACTTGAACATTGTCACAAGATGATAACCTTGATAGGTCCCTTTGAGAAGGGTATCTTGTCTGTTTGTTTGTGTTGTTGCAGGTATAACATATTCCAGGCCGTACGCCGTATGCGTCCCCAAGTAGGACGATTCCTTCTTCCCCAGCAAATGTAGCAGCCTCTCCCCACGGAGTCTGAACATGGGACCAAGAGCATTGATATGTCTTCCCAAGCAGAGAAGATTCTCCCTAATCAGATGTATCCTGAAGGATCATCATTTCCCCAGCTGAGTCATGCGCTGAAGCGTATATTCATTCCCTAGCACTGGGTCAAAGTGCAGTTTTCGTAGAAGACTACTCGCAAGTATGCAGCTTCCGGTAATCCAAACTGAGGTCTCCTGGAGAATTGAAATCCCCCATAGAGTTATACTCTCCCCTAGTAAGCAGGATGATTCCTTCTACCACAACCGAGTTGGCAAATCCCCAAGAGAGCCGAGTCCTTGGAAGCCGTTTGGGCCATGATTGGTTTTCCCCAGCAGCATGTTGATTAGCTGATGCTGTTTTCCCCCATCGGAGTCGTTATCTCCAGGAAAGTTTAGCCGCGAAGGCCGTGCAGTTTATTTCTACGATTGACATTGTTTTCCTCAGCAGTTGTGGTTCGTATACCTAGCTGAGCGAGTCCAAGTTCTCGGAGAGCTTTATTCCCCTGTAGCAGTCAACTGAAGATCATTTCCCCAGGCGGAGTCCAATTGAGATTGGTGTGACTTCTTCTCCTCGGCAGGATGAGTCCTTCCTCCACCAGCGTGGTTCTTTCTCCTTGATAGGAGGCTTTTCCCTTCAGCATTTATTTTGCTGATGGGGTCGTAGCATTTTGCATGATTGCATAGAATTTACCCTAAACGCGTAGCATTTCCACCGTGTGGAGCATTGTGCCATTGTCAAACATACGCATACGAAACATGAGCTAGGTCATTACCGTTCTTGTTTTGCAGGTGCTCCTCCGTAGAATGGTTTGCTCAAGATGATTCTTGAATTCCCCATCGAAGTTATTGCTTAAGATGATTCTTAAAATCCCTAGTGAAGTCGCCAGAGTTGGTTGCTCAAGTTGATACTTAGAGTTCCCGGCAGAGTGTTTGCTCAGGATGATTCCTGAAATCTCCAGCAGAGTTATTGGTTCAGGATGATTCTTGAAGTCCCCGGTGGAATTATTTGTCCAAGATGATTCTTGAAGTCCTCAGCAGAGTTGATTCACCCAGAATGATTTCTGGATCCCCGAAGCAGAGTTACTTGATAGTTCTCCAGAATCCCCAGTGGAGATGTGTCATCCCCAGCAGGTTTCTAAACAGCGAAGTTGAAACTTCCCTTGAAGACTTGATGATTGAAGTCTGGAAGCAGTGCCAAAACCCCTGACTTACTGATGAAGTCCAACTGCGATGTCGAAGCAGTTTACCTAGCTGACGCAGGGTGCCTGATGGTAAAAGAATGTATATCCTTATTGGTCCGTGAATGATTAAGGATTCCATTTGAAGACTTACTGACGAAGTCCAACTGCAATGTCGAAGCAGTTATCTCAGCTGACGCAGAGTGCCTGACGGCAAAAGATTGTATATCCTTAGTGGTTCCTGATTGATTAAGGATTCCATTTGATGACTTATTGACGAAGTCGAACTGTGATGTCAAAGCAGTTCTCTCAGCTGATGCGGAGTTCCTGATGGATGAAGTTTGGATATCCCTATTTGGTTCATGATTGACCGAGGATTCTATTCCCGACTTACAGACGAAGTCCGGCTGACACCCGAAAATTTCTTTGAATGCCCGACGGCATAATTAACTTGATTGCTAAAAAGTTCCTAATGACCTGATGAGTCCCGAGGAATTCTTCTGCTATGACGCAGGACGCCTGACGATATAATCAACCATTCATTACCAGTTATCGTGTAATCGGTGATCCCTTGATGACTTGAGGACGAAGATCTACGGCAAAATCAGATGATCATCCTGACGGAGATTTGAGATTAGACTTCACCAATTACCGTGTGACCAATTCCCCAGCAAGTTGTCGTGCAACTGTCATGCTCAGTTTCGAAGATGTTCCTACCAATCAAAGTATCGTTTACCTGTGCGGTTGGCAGATTGCCAGTTACCGTGTAACCGGTGACCCTTGATGATTTGAGGATGCAATGATATCAGATAAATCAGAGAATCATCCTGACGGAGGTTCGGATCAGTATTTCTCCAGCTAGTTGCCGTGCAACTATTATTTCAGTTTCCGAAGATTTGTCCCATCAGAGTTTCGTGTACTTGTGCAGTTGGCAAATTTCCGGGTTTATTGGTATTCAACCGTCTCGTACCTTGATTGTTTGAGAGATATTTGCTTCTCACCCATTCAGGTCCAAGCCGTTTGAATAGGGGCAGCTGTTGCACCCTAAAATTTGCCCAACATTTCTTCACCTAGCTTGTGTTTCATTTCATTCACATTAGCATTATCATTTGCATTTCATTGACATGTGTGCAGGAGATCAAGAGGTATGATTACCAATTAAGGGATAAAAAAGACTATGAATCTATCTAAGAAGGTTATTCAGATGTTCAAGGGTTGATATCCTTGTCAGAGAAGTTAAAAGATCCTCAGAGAGAGTGATTCAAGCCAAGTGTGTAGGTCTCCTAACTTGAGAATTGTGGGAAGTCATCAGATGATTCTGAAGCCATAGAGTTGGACTGGAGGTCTTGAGAGAGCTCATGAGAAGTGTTGAAGATCACTTGGAGGCCTAGAGAGGTCATTGTGCAAGAATAAGAAGCCTCAGCCATGATTGGTGCAGCTAGGGTTTGACTGGGTCAACCCTAGGTCAATTGAGGATTTGAAGAAGGTTGAGACCTAATTCAAGATCCATGTGATCATGGATTGATGCATTAAGATGTTCTAAGGATGATTCCAAGGTTAAATCATCATGATTGAAGAGTATGAGAAGTTTCAGGCTAGGGTTGCTAAGACTTGACAGTGTAAAATCCCCTAGTTTGACCCCTGACTTCAAGACTATTTAACTCAAGATATGATATTCATCTCATCTTGACCCCAACATGATTGTTGTAGGGCATAATCGTAGCTTTAATTTGAGTACTAGAAGTCCTTGATATGGTTTATAGAACTCAAGTTATGAGCCAGACAAGTTACAAGTCATCTGAGGAATGTGAATTTGGAGCTTGAAAGTTACCCAACTTGCGTGAAACGTTTGCCCTAGAAGGATGATTCCTATGAACTTTTGGTCAACATGAATGTTGTTCCTTATTCCCTTAGCTTTCTATAGAGTACTAGAAGTCCTTCATAGGATTTGTAGAACTCAAGTTATGGCTTTCACAAGTCAAGGGTATTTTGGTTATTTGGACATTACAGGTCATTTTGAATCATAAGTCAATTTCACCATCTTGCAGGCCTCAAATGGATTTTTGTTCAACATGAATGTTGTTCAAAATGATGTTTCTAGCTTGTCTAAGTATCAAGAGTCCATTGATATGGATTATATCAAGCATTGGTGTAAGAAAGTTCATATAAAAGCCATTTTAATGAATTAAGATGAGAAAATCAAAACAATTGAGAATAACATGTTTTCAAGTCAAATTTGTAGTCATTTTGAATGGAATTGATGTTCTAAAGAGATTGGCATTATTAAATTTTTTATTTGAAGTGCTTGACATGGCCATTTGGAAGGTTGCTTCACAAATAAGAAACACACCTCACACACTCCATATGTTGAAATCAAAGGAAACAAACCACATCACTACATCCCACAAGGCTTAAGTGTATGGTTTGGAATGAAATTGGAGTGTGAGCAAGGCTTGAAGGTGGATATCAACTTTGGAAAATTAGAAGAAAGGTGAAAATCAAAAACTCATGAATGGGCCTGGTTTGGGCTTCTAATCTATTGAAACAGAATATAAAAAGGATTTAGAACAGAATTGGAAGGATTTGGTGATCATTTTCGTTGAAGAGCCATTGGAGAGAAGTGAAGAACAAAGCTTGGAAGTGAAAATTCATTTTTGAGAATCAAGAGTTTTCAACCAGAACTGAGCATCAAGAAGCATCCACCATTGATCACTGAACGTTTCTGCAAGGTTTGGAAGAGAATTGAGGCTTGAATCCACTGCAATCCAAGCTCAAAGACAGGTTTTAAATTCTTGAAATCTCTCTCTGATTATGTGTATTTAGTGAACTAGAAGCATGCAGTTAGGTTCTATTCATGATCTAGATGGATTTTGGATGGTTAATTGCAACTTTAGAGACAATTTAGGGTGGATTTCATTTTCGGTTGAGATGGTTATCTCAAGATTCTTGCGTTGTTAGAGTGAATAAGTGGTATGGTTGAGTTGCTGGTGAAATTCTGGTCAAGTTTCATGTAAAGATCGTGGCCAGTGGATGTGTGTAGAGGAAGTTAGGGTTGTGCAGGGTGACCGGAGATGTCACCGGCGGCGGCCGTGGGTTGCGCGCGAGTGTTGCAGGTTTGAATGAAGAAGACGAAGTATTGGCTGTCCGTTTATGTTGAATGCTTGACTCAGTCTATCCATCCTAGCGTGTATGTTGCGCCACGTATCCTCACATCCAAACGCAGTGTTTTACTTATCAGAATTGAAACTTTTGAAGCTTCGCTGGGTGAACCAAACACGCATGAGTTCGAGTCCTGGCGTGTATGCTTTTTATTTTTCACTTTGAGAATTGAAGAGAATACAAGTGAATTCAGAGCGTGTGGGCCTTGGCTTCAGTTGCTATCCTCACCCCCGTCTCCAGGCCCAACAAGGTTTTACAAGGCAGTTGCTTGCTCAACACACCCCCTCCCCTGGTTATTTGTTTGAACTGAATTGATGTTCAGATGGGCCTCACGCCCAATTGCTATGTGCATCCCTATTGTGCTGGGCCCAAGCGAAACTAGTTGGAATGAGTTGCTGAATACACCCTCTGTTCATCTTTTCTTGTAATATTGTTTTATTATTTTTGTGCATTTCATGTTAGTTTGAAAACAATTCAGGAAAAATAGAAAAATAAGTCAATTAATTCCAGATTTTTTCCCCCTGATTCATGATTGAATCCAGAATTTTGTTGAATAAAAATATTGGGAAAATCATGCATTTTCAATTTTTGTGCATGTTTTACATTTTATTTGATAATAAAGTGGCCATGGTTGATACCTCTGTTTGATGATTTTAGTGTGATAACTTGGTGATGATTTTTGGCTTGATTTTTTGTGTGTGATTAGCTTAGATATGTATGCTCCCATAGTATTTTTCTCACATTTTTTTGATAAAATTAGGTAGGGTTTTTAGGTTGAAACTTTAGGTGCTTTCTTTTAGGGTTTAGGTTTAGTACCGTGTAGTGTAGAATTTATTTCTAGGTCTTATTTGAGGATTTGATCTCTGGAATTAACATGGTAGAGTCAAGATTGACCTAGGTTCCCATAGTTATTTTTGTAGGATTTTACAATTGGTTTTAGTATTTTAGTTAGGATTAACTTTAATACTAGGTTTTAGGTGATCCTAACTTGCTAACCCAACTAGAATGACTTCTTTAGTTCCCTTAGATTAGGGTGTTGCTTCTCTTGCTCTTGGATGATGATGAAGGCATGTGTGGGATGCTATGGAATGCATGGTGGAGCTTGGACTTGAAGTTTGCTCTTCCTTTGGTGTAGTTTGTTTAGGGTTAAGGATTAGGGTTTTAGGGAGATCTCTTAGAATAGATATTCTTCCTTCATGAAACATGGAAGGTGTTGATCACTTCCATTCCTCCCTATGATGTACGGTCCCATTGTGAAGACCCCATCCCTCCTTTGGTAGGATGAGTGGCTCCTCACAAATTGGTAGAACCTTTGAGGGTTCCTTTCCTTGATGGTGGATTGCTTAGAGGTGACCTTTGGTCTTCACTTTGTTTCTCCCTATCCCCACCTTGCTCTTGTTAGTTGAATCTTTCTCCCTTGCTAGAGGATGGAGTTCCTTGCTAGAAGATTGAAGATGCTAGAGGTTGCACTTCCCTGTGTTTGAAGACTTCCCTTGGAGCTGAAGCTTGAAGATCAAGAAGAACAAGTTGACACTTGTGTGAAGGAGATCAAATTGAGAGCTGAAGCTTGAAGAAGATGGAGAACAAGTTGATACTTGTGTTTGATGCATTGAAAGCTTAAAGAAGAAATTTTATACTTGCTATTGGAGATGAAAGCCTTGAAGAACAGTTACAGACTAAGGACTGAATTGCTGTCAGAGGATTGCTTTGCTATGAGGCTGTGGAAGCTGTTGATTTGCTTTCTTTCCTGTCTGTTTGCTTTCTGTGCAAATGTATTGATGTGACTTGTGTGATTTTCTTGATGCATTAGAATAAGTTCATGTTTAGATTGTGTTAATCTAGGAGCATGATTGCATTAGAGGTTGAGCTTCTCCCTCTGCTTGTATTTTTACTGTATGGCTTTGCTTGCTGGTATTCGGTAGAGCCCTGCTCCCTTGCCTATGTGGTTTAGGTTTTGCTTGATGGCATTTTATTCTTCCTGTATGATTGCAGTTATTCATATCTGGCTTGAGGTCGAGACGAGCTTGTGGAGGCTGATGCCCCACACACATTTCCTCCCTCACTTGCATTGCATGCATTTTATAATTGTTTATTGTTTACTGTTTAAGCTGATGCTTTATCTGTTTTTGTTTATCATTGACATGATCCCCTAGGAATCTCACTTCATTTGATAAGGAAGTGATGATTAGAACTTTAGGTTGAAACCTATGCATGATAACTTCTAGGAGTTCCCTATTTCAAACCTCAAACATAGGATGAATCCTTGGCATGACAACATTAGGACTTGATAGTCTCCCCTTAGATGAGCCTGTTCTCTCTTCTCATCTCAAACAACAGTAAAAAACGTAATAAAGGCAAGTTAGTACAAGCGCGTTACGAGCCTTAAGCTACTTGGGTAATGATAATTGAGTGGCCTCCTCTCAATCGTCTAGAATGTTTAGTATACGTCCTTTAGACGATATGCAACGCATTCGTTCCCAGGTCATAGTCTCTAGTGCTGTACAAACTACAGACAACTAAAAAACAGTTCTTCCGTAAAAGACAGAAAACAAACTTCAAACCTTTTTGCCCCGTGGGCCCATAATTCAAAGGAAGCTTTTCTGAAGAAAAGAGTGTCGTTAACTCCCAGTTCTACCGCAAACGGTAACGCCTAAGTCCCCAAGGGTCGAGCTGCGTACACCAAACTGCTGGAACTGTTTGTTAACACGACTCGAAAAAACAGATGAATCTGAATTCCCGTAATCCGTATTATCCCGAACTACGTAAGCTTTGATCTCTCATACCTGTTGAGAGTACGTAGGCACAATACTAACGTATTGGCGAGCCACCTTCCCCCATCACCCGTAGTTAGCCGAACTACGTTGACTCTGATTTCTCATTCTCTGATGAGAATACGTAGGCATAAAGCGCGACGCTTTGCCGAGTCATTTTCTTTTCTTTTCAAACCAGCCTTGATAGGTAGATAGATAAAACCAACCCGTCAGATAAACACAACAAGCATGGATCCCATCGAGTACGATGGACGTGACGGGTGCTAATACCTTCCCCTTGCGTAACCGACTCCCGAACCCAAGCAATGATTGCGATGACCTTGTCTTATACCTTTTCGTCAGGTTTTTCCAATCGTTTCATTTCCCGTTCTGAGGGATAAATAACGAAAGGTGGCAACTCTTCTGTTTTGCCGGCACTATATTTTCGCGGAAGCGACAGCTGACGACTCTGCTGGGGACTCTGGTTCTCTAAGCGAGTCTTATCTTGGATTCTCTTCCTAGTTGTCTGGGTCATCCCCAGCAGCTGGCGACTCTGTTGGGGACTTGATAGTTTCCTGGGATCCAACGTCCCTTATGTGAGTCAGTCTGGGGATCCAACGTCCCCTACGAGAGTCAATCATAGCGCTTGTATGATTACTTGTTGGGTTGTGTTTATTTATTGCACTTTATTTCCCGCACTTTATTTTCAGTATGATATGATTATCTGCACTATTGTGGGAGGGGGCATTTTGATGAGTGAGAAGTCAGACCCAGGCATCAGAGCTACATAATATTAGAGTGGGTTAGTGGAGGACGTGTTTGCTTTGCTTGCAGCTGGTGTTCGATGCTTGTCTACTTAACAGATTCCTGACGGCGAGGTCAGATATTCCTATGAACTTCGTGTTGAGCGAGACTTCGTGTTTGATGCCTATTTGTTTAACAGATGCCTGACGGCGAGGTCAGATATTCCTATGAACTTCGTGTTGAGTCGGCCTTCGGGTTCGATGCGTGTTTGTTTAACATATGCCTGACAACGAGGTCAGATGTTCTTCTCAACTTCGGGTTGAGCCGCCCTTCGAGTTTGATGCCTATTTGATTAACAGATGCCTGACGGCGAGGTCAGATATTGCTTTCAAGTTCGTGTTGAACGGGACTTCGTGTTCGATGACTATTTGTTTAACAGATGGCTGACAGTAAGGTCAGATATTCCTATACACTTCGTGTTGAGCCGGCCTACGGGTTCGATGCATGTTTGTTTAACAGATCCCTGATGGCGAGGTCAGATATTCCTATGAACTTCGTGTTGAGCCGGTCTTCGGGTTCGATGCCTGTTTGTTTAACAGATGCCTTC
This sequence comes from Lathyrus sativus, assembly GCA_963859935.3. NCBI lineage: Eukaryota > Viridiplantae > Streptophyta > Magnoliopsida > Fabales > Fabaceae > Lathyrus > Lathyrus sativus. The sequence goes on from OZ012735.1 coordinate 435,782,888, forward strand.
GGGCGAGGTCAGATGTTCTTCTACACTTCGGGTTGAGCCGACCGTCGGGTTCGATGCTTGTTTGTTTAAGAGATGCCTGATAGAGATGTTAGATGTTCTTCTCAACTTTGGGTTGAGCCAACCATCAAATTCGATGCATGTACGTTTACCAGATGCCTGACAGCGAGGTCAAATGTTCTTCTCAACATCGAGTTGAGCCGGCCTTCATGTTTGATGCCTGTTTGTTTAAGAGATCCCTGACGGTGAGGCCATATATTCCTATGACCTTCGTGTTTAGCCGGCCTTCGGGTTCAATGCCTGTTTGTTTAACAGATACCTGACGGCGAGGTCAGATGTTTTTCTCCACTACATTTTGATCCGGCCTTCGGGTTCGATGCCTGTTTGTTTAACAGATACCTGACGGCGAGGTCAGATGTACTTCTCAACTTCCTGTTGAGCCTGCCTTCGGGTTCGATGCCTGTTTATTTAATAGATACCTGACAGCGAGGTTAGATGTTCTTTTCAACTTCGAGGTGAACCGGCCATCAAATCTGATGCCTGTTTGTTTAACATATGCCTGATAGTAAGGTCAGATGTTCTTCTCAACTTCAGGTTGAGCAGGCCTCCAGGTTCGATGCCTTTTTGTTTAACAGATCCCTGACGACAAGGTCAGATGTACTTCTCAACTTAGGTTTGTGCCGGACTTCGGGTTCGATGTCTGTTTGTTTAGCAGATGCCTAACGGCGAGGTCATATGTTCTTCTCATCTTCGGGTTGACCGACCATCACTTTCGATGCCTGTTTGTTTAACAGATGCCTGACGGAGAGGTCATATGTTCTTCTCAACTTCAGGTTGAGCCGACCATCAAATTCCATATATGTTTGTTTAATAGATGCCTGACAGCAAGGTCAGATGTTCTTCTCAACTTCGGGTTGAGCCGGCCTTCGTGTTAGATGCCTCTTTGTTTAAAAAATCCCTTACGGCGAGGTCAGATGTTGCTCTCAACTTTGTCTTGAGTGGGACTTCGTGTTCGATGCCTTTTTGTTTAAAAGATACCAGACGGCGAGGTCAGATATTCCTATGAACTTCGTGTTGAGCCGGCCTTCGGGTTTGATGCCGGTTTGTTTAAGAGATGCCTGACAGCAAAGTCAGATGTTCTTCTAAACTTCGGTTTGAGCCCCCTTCGGGTTCGATGCTTGTTTGTTTAACAGATGCCTGAAGGCGAGGTCAAATGTTCCTCTCAACTTCGTGTTGAGCCGCCCTTCGGGTTCGATGCCTGTTTGTTTAGTAGATGCCTCACGGTGAGGTAAAATGTTCCTCTCAACTTCGTGTTGTGCCGGCCTTCGGGTTCGATGCTTGTTTGTTTAACAGATACCCGACGGCGAAGTCAGATGTTCTTCTCAAATTAATTTTGAGCCGGCCTTCGGGTTCAATGCATGTTTCTTAAACAGATGCCTGACGGCAAGGTCAAATTTCTTCTTAACTTTGTGTTGAGCGGGCCTCCGGGTTCGTTGCCTGTTTGTTTAACAAATGCCTGACGGCGAGGTCAAATGTACTTTTCAACTTCGTGATGAGCCGACCTTTGAGTTCGATGCCTGTTTGTTTATCAGATTCCTGACAGCGAGGTCAGATGTTCTTCTCAACTTCGGGTTGAGCCGGCCTTCGGGTTCGATTTCTGTTTGTTTAACTGATGTCTAACAATGAGTTCAGATCTTCTTCTCAACTTCGGGTTGAGCCTGCCATCAAATTCGATGCATGTTTGTTTAACTGATGCCTGATAGCAAGGTCAGATGTTTTTCTCAACTTCAGGTTGAGCCGGCCTACAGGTTCAATGCCTTTTTGTTTATCAGATACCTGACGGCGAGGTCATATGTACTTCCCAACTTCGTGTTGAGCCAGCCTTCGGGTTCGATGCCTGTTTGTTTAACAGATGCCTGACGGCGAGGTCAGATGTTCTTCTCAACTTCGGGTAGAGTCGGCCGTCGGTTTCGATGCCTGTTTGTTTAACAGATTCCTGACGGAGAGGTCATATGTTCTTCTCAACTTCGGGTTGAGCCAACCATTAAATTCGATGCCTATTTGTTTAACAGATGCCTGAGAGCGAGATTAGATGTTCTTCTCAACTTCGGCTTGTGTCGGCCTTCGTGTTCGATGCCTGTCTGTTTAACAGGTCCCTGACGGCAAGGTCAGATATTCCTATGAACTTCGTGTTGATCGAGACTTCGTGTTTGATGCCTATTTGTTTAACAGATGCCTGACGGCGAGGTCAGATATTCCCATGAACTTCGTGTTGAGCTAGCCTTCGGGTTCGATGCGTGTTTATTTAACATATGCCTGACAACGAGGTCAGATGTTCTTCTCAGCTTCGGGTTGAGCCGCCCTCCGGGTTCGATGCCTGTTTGTTTAAGAAATGCCTGACGGTGAGGTCAAATGTTCCTCTTAACTTCATGTTGAGCCGGCCTTCGGGTTCGATGCCTGTTTGTTTAACAGATACCTGACGATGAGGTCAAATGTTCTTCTCAACTTCAGGTTGAGCTGGCGTTCGGGTTCGATGCCTGTTTGTTTAACAGATGCCTGACGACGAGGTCAGTTGTTCTACTCAAATTTAGGTTGTGCCGGCCTTCGGGTTCGATGCCTGTTTGGTTAACATATGCTTGACGGCGAGGTCAGATGTTCCCCTCCACTTCGTGTTGAGCCGGCTTTCGGTTTCGATGCCTGTTTGTTTCACAGATGCGTGACGGCGAGGTCAGATGTTGCTCTCAAGTTCGTGTTGAGCGAGACTTTGTGTTCGATGACTATTTGTATAACAAATGGCTGACGACAAGGTCAGATATTCCTATACACTTCGTGACGAGCCGACCTATGTGTTCAATGCCTGTTTGTTTAACAGATCCCTGATGGCGAGGTCAGATATTCCTATGAACTTCGTGTTGAGCCGGCCTTCGGGTTCGATGCCTGTTTGTTTAACAGATGCTTGACAGCGAGGTCAGATGTTCTTCTACACTTCGGGTTGAGCCGGCCGTCGGGTTCGATGCCTGTTTGTTTAAGAGATGCCTTACAGAGAGGTTACATGTTCTTCTCAACTTCGGGTTGAGCCGACAATCAAATTCGATGCATGTTTGTTTACCAGATGCCTAACAGCAAGGTCAAATGTTCTTCTCAACATCGAGTTGAGCCGACCTTTGTGTTCGATGCTAGTTTGTTTAAGAGATCCCTGTCGGTGAGGCCAGATATTCCTATGAACTTCGTGTTGAGCCAGCCTTCAGGTTCGATGCTTGTTTGTTTAATAGATTTTTGACGGCGAGGTTAGATGTTCCTCTCAACTTCGTGTTGTACCGGCCTTTGGGTTCGATGCATGTTTGTTTAACAGATGCCTAACAGCGAGGACAAATGTTCTTCTCAACTTCGGGTTGTGCCGGCCTTCGGGTTCGATGCCTGTTTGTTTAACAGATGTCTGACAGCAAGGTCAAATGTTCCCCTCAACTTCGTGTTGAGCCGGCCTTCGGGTTCGATGCCTGTTTGTTTAACAGATTCCTGACGGAGAGGTCATATGTTCTTCTCAACTTCGGGTTGAGCCAGCCATTAAATTCGATTCCTATTTGTTTAACAAATGCCTGAGAGCGAGATTAGATGTTCTTCTCAACTTCGGCTTGTGTCGGCCTTCGTGTTCGATGCCTGTCTGTTTAACAGATCCCTGACGGCAAGGTCAGATATTCCTATGAACTTCGTGTTGATCGAGACTTCGTGTTTGATGCCTATTTGTTTAACAGATGCCTGACGGTGAGGTCAGATATTCCCATGAACTTCGTGTTGAGCTAGCCTTCGGGTTCGATGCGTGTTTATTTAACATATGCCTGACAACGAGGTCAGATGTTCTTCTCAGCTTCGGGTTGAGCCGCCCTCCGGGTTCGATGCCTGTTTGTTTAAGAAATGCCTGACGGCGAGGTCAAATGTTCCTCTCAACTTCATGTTGAGCCGGCCTTCGGGTTCGATGCCTGTTTGTTTAACAGATACCTGACGGTGAGGTCAAATGTTCTTCTCAACTTCAGGTTGAGTTGGCGTTCGGGTTCGATGCCTGTTTGTTTAACAGATGCTTGACAACGAGGTCAGTTGTTCTACTCAAATTTAGGTTGTGCCGGCCTTCGGGTTCGATGCCTGTTTGGTTAACATATGCTTGACGGCGAGGTCAGATGTTCCTCTCAACTTCGTGTTGAGCCGGATTTCGGTTTCGATGCCTGTTTGTTTCACAGATGCGTGATGGCGAGGTCAGATGTTGCTCTCAAGTTCGTGTTGAGCGAGACTTCGTGTTCGATGATTATTTGTATAACAGATGGCTGACGACAAGGTCAGATATTCCTATAAACTTCGTGACGAGCCGACCTATGTGTTCAATGCCTGTTTGTTTAACAGATCCCTGATGGCGAGGTCAGATATTCCTATGAACTTCGTGTTGAGCCGGCCTTCGGGTTCGATGATTGTTTGTTTAACAGATGCTTGACAGCGAGGTCAGATGTTCTTCTACACTTCGGGTTGAGCCGGCCGTCGGGTTTGATGCCTGTTTGTTTAAGAGATGCCTTACAGAGAGGTTAGATGTTCTTCTCAACTTCGGGTTGAGCCGACCATCAAATTCGATGCCTATTTGTTTACCAGATGCCTGACAGCAAGGTCAAATGTTCTTCTCAACATCGAGTTGAGCCGACCTTTGTGTTCGATGCTAGTTTGTTTAAGAGATCCCTGTCGGTGAGGCTAGATATTCCTATGAACTTCGTGTTGAGCCAGCCTTCAGGTTCGATGCTTGTTTGTTTAATAGATGTTTGACGGCGAGGTTAGATGTTCCTCTCAACTTCGTGTTGTACCGGCCTTTGGGTTCGATGCATGTTTGTTTAACAGATGCCTAACAGCGAGGACAAATGTTCTTCTCAACTTCGGGTTGTGCCGTCCTTCGGGTTTGATGCCTGTTTGTTTAACAGATGTCTGACAGCGAGGTCAAATGTTCCTCTCAACTTCGTGTTGAGCCGGCCTTCGGGTTCGATGCCTGTTTGTTTAACAAATTCCTGATGGCGAGGTTAGATGTTGCTCTCAACTTCGTGTTGAGTGGGACTTCGTGTTCGATGCTTATTTGTTTAATAGATGCCCGACGGCGACGTCAGATATTCCTATGAACATCGTGTTGAGCCGGCCTTCGGGTTCGATGCTTGTTTTTTTAATAGATGTCTGACGGCGATGTTAGATGTTCCTCTCAGCTTCGTGTTGTGCTGGTTTTCAGGTTCGATGCCTGTTTGTTTAACAGATGCCTAACAACGAGGACGTATGTTCTTTTCAACTTCGGGTTGAGCCGCCCTTCGGGTTCGATGGCTGTTTGTTTAACAGATGTCTGACGGTGAGGTCAAATGTTCCTCTCAACTTCGTGTTGATCCGGTCTTTGGGTTCGATGCCTGTTTGCTTAACAGATGCCTGACGGTGAGGTTAGATGTTGCTCTCAACTTTGTGTTGAGTGGGACTTCGTGTTCGATGCCTATTTGTTTAATAGATGCCTGACGGTGAGGTCAGATATTCCTATGAACTTCGTGTTGAGTCGGCCTTCGGGTTCGATGCCTATTTGTTTAATAGATGCCTGTAAGCGAGGTCAGATTTTCTTCTCAACTTCGGGTTAAGCCCCCCTTTGGGTTCGATGCCTGTTTGTTTAATAGATGCCTGACATCGAGGTCAAATGTTCCTCTCAACTTCGTGTTGAGCCGGCCTTCAGGTTCGATGCCTATTTGTTTAACAGATACTTGACGGCGAGATCAGATGTTCTTCTCAACTTCATTTTGAGCCGGCCTTCGGGTTCGATACCTGTTTGTTTAACAGGTACCTTACGGCGAGGTCAGATGTTCTTCTCAATTCGTGTTGAGGCGGCCTCCGGGTTCGATGCCTGTTTGTTTAACATATGCCTGACAGCGAGGTCAGATGTTCTTCTCAACTTCGGGTTGAGCCGCCCTTCGAGTTCGATGCCTGTTTGATTAACAGATGCCTGACGGCGAGGTCAGATGTTGCTCTGAAGTTCGTGTTGAACGGGACTTCGTCTTCGATGACTATTTGTTTAACAGATGGCTGACAGCAAGGTCAGATATTCCTATCAACTTCGTGTTGAGCCGGCCTATGGGTTCGATGCATGTTTGTTTAACAGATCCCTGATGGCGAGGTCAGATATTCCTATGAACTTCGTGTTGAGCCGGTCTTCGGGTTCGATGCCTGTTTGTTTAACAGATGCCTCACGGCGAGGTCAAAAGTTCTTCTCAACTTCGGGTTGAGCCAGCCTTCGGGTTCGATTCCTGTTTGTTTAACTGATGACTGACAATGAGTTCAGAAGTTCTTCTCAACTTCGGGATGAGCCGGCCATCAAATTCGATGCTTGTTTGTTTAACAGATCCCTGATAGCGAGGTCAGATGCTCTTCTCAACTTCAGGTTGATCCGGCCTCCGGGTTTGATGCCTTTTTGTTTAATAGATCCCTGACGGCGACGTCAGATGTACTTCTAAACTTCGTGTTGAGCCGGCATTCGGGTTTGATGCCTGTTTGTTTAACAGATGCCAGACGCCGAGGTCAGAGGTTCTTGACAACTTCGGGTTGAGCCGACCATCAAATTTGATGCCTGTTTGTTTAACAGGTGCCTAACAGCGAGGTAAGATGTTCTTCTCAACTTTGGATTGCGCCAGCCTTCGTGTTCGATGCCTGTTTGTTTAACAGATGCCTGACGGCGAGGTCAGATGTTGCTCTCAACTTCATGTTGAACGGGACTTCGTGTTCGATGCCTGTTTGTTTAACAGATGCCTTACAGCGAGGTCAGATATTCCTATGAACTTCGGGTTCGATGCCTGTTTGTTTAACAGATGCTTGACAGCGAGGTCAGATGTTCTTCTTAACTTCGGGTTGAGCCCCCATTCGGGTTCGATGCCTGTTTGTTTAACAGACTCCTGACGCCGAGGTCAAATGTTCCTCTCAACTTCGTGTTGAGCCGGCCTTCGGGTTTGATGCTTGTTTGTTTAACAGATTCCTGAAGGCGAGGTCTAATGTTTTTTATCAACTTCTGGTTGAGCCGCCCTTCGGGTTCGATGCCTGTTTGTTAAGTAGATGCCTCACAGAGAGGTCAAATTTTCCTTTCAACTTCGTGTTGAACCGGCCTTCGGGTTCGATGCCTGTTTGTTTAACAGATGCCTGACAGCGAGGTCAGATGTTTTTCTCAACTTTGGGTTTAGCAGGCCGTCGGGTTCGATTCCTGTTTGTTTAACAGAAGCCTGACGGAGAGGTTAGAAGTTCTTCATAACCTTGGGTTGAGCCGACCATCAAATTCGATGCCTGTTTGTTTAACAGATGCCTGACAGCAAGGTCAGATGTTCTTCTCAACTTCGGGTTGAGCCGACCTTCATGTTCGATGCCTGTTTTTTAACAGATCCCTGACGGCAAGTCAGATGTTCCTATGAACTTCATGTTGAGCGGGACTTCGTGTTCGATGCCTATTTGTTTAATAGATACCTGGCGGCGAGGTCAGATATTCCTATGAACTTCGTGTTGAGCCGGTGTTGTGGTGATAATCGTGATACCAAGCTATTGATTAACTTGAATCTTTAATTCTTAGATTACAACCGGACTTTAATTTATCTAAAGGAAAGGTCTAAAGAAAGAAAAACCCTTTTGTGTGATGTAACAACAATGCTAACAGATTCGGGGATCGGGGGTTGGTTATGCCTAGGGTAGGTATTTCACCTCGTAGACATTTGTAGTACTCTACAGGAACCTTTTGTTTGTTTGCATGCTAAGTTGGTAAATGTTTTCTAAGGATTGGGTAAAGGGTGTAGGTTAAAACCTAAAGATAGTTTCTAAGTTTGCTCGCAAAGACATCGCGTCCTCTGCCTACGTATCCTAACTAGGATAGAATCAGAGCAATCATAGTTCACCTCACTAGGGTTAAAGAACACTTGATTATGATCAAGGTTCAGAGGGGAACAAACATATCCATGCTTGCGTACAGTTTAAGACAACTCTCTAAATCTATGTTGAACTCTCAAGAAGGGGAAGTAAGTAATCATATCCATGATTCTTACATAGAGTTAACCAAACTCTATCCTAAAGTTCTACGTTGTAAGACCAAATGGTTCTATCCAGACCAAAAGGTAGGAGAAAGGGAAAGGTTGTTCGTCAAGATATCGCATCTTGTGCCTACGTATTCTCATTGTCCAATGAGAAATCAGAGCGGTCGTAGTTCGGGCACGAACTACAGAATAAGGATCTATTGGTTCTATCTAGACCAAAAGGAGGGGAAGGTTCTATCCAGACCTATGAGGGTATCCTATTGGTTCTATCCAGACCAAAAGGGGGAAGGTTCTATCCAGACCTATGATGTTTAAATCCTATTGGTTCTATCCAGACCAAAAGGGGGAGAAGGTTCTATCCAGACCTTTGTTAATGAGCTATCTATGACCCAAGGGTCAATAGAGAGACTTTCCTTTGGAAGGGAAAATATGAGGCAACTTGGATGAGAACTAAAGAGTTTCATCACTTTGGGGAAATAAACTTAACAAAGCATAATCATAAAGCAAGAGGAATAAGTTTACAATCAAGTAAGCATGCATATTACAATAAACAGATACTTCAAACACCAATGGTTACAACCGGTAATCAAATATATTAACAAAGATAGAAGCATAGTCTTAACAAAGATTGAAACATGATGAAGGTAACAACCATGTAAACATATCACAATTTGAAAGTAAACATGTTATAAATTTAAAGTATAACAAATTTAACAATAATATGTATTGATGATAATCAAACACAAGTAAATTAGTTTAACCTCATAATTTAGGAGGAATGCATCATAGGATTATGGTGATAACCAAAGGAGAGTAAACCCTAAAATGTTAACTGGCATGGGAAGCAAAGATCTCACAAGAAAATTCAAACATGATTAAAGGGAATTCAACAGTAGGTAAGATAACGATCTTAACAAATGAACACATTTCCACATAGCCAAAGGGCATCACAATTAATAACATGTAATATTCTTATATCATATGAAAATAGACTTTAAAACAAACATGTTGCAAAAAGAATGGACCAAAAAGGATGAAAAAAGAGGAAGATATGAATATTGGAAGTTTTATATACAAAACAATATTTAACAAGTAAAATCAAAATAAAAGTGCAAGGGGTGGGAGTTGAACCCACGCCCCTCAGCTTGCAGGCAAGCAAACTGGCCACTAGGGCACATACACGCAAGCTATCCTAGTAGAAAACATGGTGAAGCATGGAAAATATGAAAAAAAGAAGAAAAGCAAAAGGGTTGATCCTCCTCAAGGATCGAACCCAGGTCTGGCTAATGAAAGGTATGATATGCGCGCATGCTTCTACCACTGGGGTGGCTATACATCCGTTGATATAGCCACCCCCATAAACATATAAGACATGATTTTCATGATATTCTGGGCAAATTGGAAGAGGCAAGAACAAGTTAAGAACTGAAATGCAATTTGATTCATAACTTGATCAAAACTTTATGGTTTTTAACAAACTTTAGGTCTAAATCACATGAAATTGAATGAGGAATCCAATGGTAACTTCAGTTTTCTCCAAAAATGGGCACAAATTAAAATTCGAAAGTAAATGCATGTTATGTGTTTGAAATGCACTTTCAAAGCTACACCTCCAATCTCTCATGCTTAAAACATTTTGAAGGTCCTCACACACTCCAAATACAATATACGTGAGGTTCCAAAACAAACAAAACTTAAATTCAAACCTGAATACAAAGTGGCTGGTGGTTTTGAAATTGTGACATAAGTTGCAATAACAAGTTCAAAACAGTTTGAGTAGAAACAAAAGCAACAATCAAAATAGCTCAAACAAAAAACTGATAGATTCTTTGATCAATTCCAACAGACTGGTCTAGACAGCAATTAAACACACCAAAATCAAACCAAACTTGCCAATTGAGTTAAAGCTAACAAACCTACAACTGATCCTAAAAAGGCTATTGACATAAATGCAACCTAGCATGATAATGCCTATATCATTCATCAATCCAAATCATTCACAGATGCAAGTTTTACAACCTTAGGATAACAACCCTTATGCATAAATCTCAAGGACAGTTAACAAACAAGACTATTATATCCTTACAGTGGGCAGAATAATGCTTGCTCATCAAGATCTGCAGCAACAACCTCATGAGTCAACTTCAAATGCAATAGGCTAAAAGCCTCTCACACACAAATTTAGCAGCTTTTAAAATAACAGAAACTTGAAGGCAACATAGGTTATCAAACCTCAAAGCATCAATTGACAATAGATCCAATACCCCAACACGTTCACCAACAGTTTATCTTTAAGGGCAATGCAGAAATGAGACCAGCAGTTTTGCAAACTCAACTCATATGGATTCTAAATCTATTGAAGTTCTGATAAAAATGCAGGTTTGAAGATGCATTGGTGAATATGAATTGACCATGATCAACACAAGGTGATCAAAACAGTTTAATATCAAACAAGAGTTTATGCAAGTTGTAAAAGGCATTTCTAAATGATTAAAAATTGGATTGTTTGACAGTCACCACAACAGTTTAATTATTAGGAGTAAAAAACTAAGCTGAACAGACCCCCCCAACTCATGACAGCAGAATTGTCCCTCACCGCAACATAGACCACCTTCCTAGCATGAGGAGTTAGGCAGTTATGACAATTCAATAAAAAACTCAAGGCAACAGTTCTGTCACAATCCTATTTTAAATGCAAATCCAAGACACACTATCCTCAATCCAAAGGCATCATCATAACCAACTTGCACAGACCAAGAAATGTTTACCTCTCATCAAATCTGAGTAAAAAGATCCAAGCATGTATTATCCAAATTTTAGGACTAGATTGAACATGCTTAAACCTGACTCCAATCAACCAACTAGATCCTAGCAGTCACAACCTCAAGGATATCAAACTAGCCCTCATCAGAATCTAAAGTTACAACAGCATCATCATTAAATCAAGCATGTGTCAAAAACTGAAATTCAACACATCAAACTCAAGGCATACCTCTCATGACAGTCACAACTGTGGCAGATTTCAAGGTGGTTTGGTGGTATAACATGTGAAAACAGTTTTGGGAGAAGTTGCCAATGCAAACAGGTATATTTCAAGATGATGAGTTTCATGCCACATAATGATGCACACATATCATGAATATGATGACAGAGGGTTTTAAGCTCAAAAAGTAAACATATTCATTCAAGGCAAAAATTGGCATGTGGTGTTGGTGCAAAAAACTGTCTTGATGGTGCAACAGGTATAATCTCAAAAGATGTGGTTTTATGCCACACAAATGATGCACACATGTCATTTATATGATAACAAATGGTGTTATGCCTCAAAACTACACATTCTCTTTGATTCAAAATTTGGCCTGGTGATGGTAGTATTTTGAGAAATGGTAAGGAAAACTGTCAAAGACAAGTGCAGGCTGGTATGACCTATGTTACTACCACGCACAAACTTCAAATATGCTATCTAATGAAAATAGGCCCTAAAATCTGTCAAGGTAAAACTACACATTCTTACCATGACAATGATAAGCATCACAATCCACATGTTTTGAACATATGAGTTACAACTGTAATAAACAAACATCAATCAACTTTAACACATGAACAACATTAGTACATCATTTCACACATATTATACCTTAACAAAAGTAAGAAACAATGAAATGAATACAAGCTCTTGACAAAGAGTTGTTTTGGGACAGCATACACATAGTTTTCACAAAAACACCTCAAGAATGCAAAACATAACAATGTAAGGTAAAATGAGAGGTTTATGGATTACATACCTTTTGTGGACTATGTTGAGCAAGTTATAACACAAAGAAAACCATAGATCTAATTTTTGGCCCAAAATTGAAGTTTGCTTCCTCTTGAAGCAATATGTAAACCTTAGGACAACTTGAGAAATGAGCTTTACCACTGATCTTCAATGCCTTGGACAGTTGCAATATGACATATATGAGGTGTAAGGATGGTTAGAACATCAAGAATAGGTCTGGACAAGGATTTGGCAGATTTTGAGCATAGTGGTCAAACTTTCTTGGTGTGAAAGTTGACTTTTTGAAAAATGCTATTTTGAGTAGTTTGAAAGTATGAACACCTTCTACACAATATTTATGGGTTGTGCAGATGGTTTTTGGTGAGTTTGGATGTGTGGAAATGATTTTAGAAGGCACTTTGCTCCAAGGCAGATTTTAGTGTTTTTTAGGGAGCTTCCTTCACTTGTAAGCAAGAGCAAGATTGAATGAGAGCAAGTGGTTTTCTCTAGGTATGTAGAGTGCTCTGGTATAAACTCATGGAAGAGGCCTCTATTTATAGCCAAAACAAGAGTGAGGGAAGCTTTGGTCTTTTACCACTTTTAGAGGGATTTTCATGAGATTTTTCAAGTGAATCTTGCAAAATCTTCTCCTATCAGCTCCATAGTTCAAAGAGATCAGAAAACTCAAGTGGAGATGGACATGAAGTGATTGAGATGATCTATGAAGGTAGGGTGAGCCAGCTGCACAGTCTTGGCATGAAACGTTTCTCTCTCCTTCTTACACATTTGATTAAAATAATGCCAAGTTGCAACCTACCTCTCTCTCTCTCTCCAAACTTTACATTTTCTGCATTTCCTTTCCTCTACACATCTTAATATTGTATTGAATCATGATCCAAGGTCTGAGGAGATCTCAACTTGTGAAAAACTGATTTTTGGGAAGTGTTGGAGTGTGGTTTCAAATGTTGACAACCCTAACTTTCATAGTGCATAACTCCCTACTCACACATGCTATTGAGCAGTTCTACCACAATTCAGAAAGCCCTTAAATAGCTCTATAACTTTCATGTTTTGGTAATTTCCAAATTCTTGATAGAACTAGGTTGAAAAACCCCTCCAAGTTGCTGAAAAAACCACTTAAAAAGGCTAAATTACTTAGAATTTTTCTAAGTTATTTACCTTCCTAAAATGAGTCTTGTCATAACCCCTATTCTATGCATTTTTTGATCATGGACCAATTTGAGGCTTTTGTAGGATTTGCCAAGAGCTTTTCAATGAGCTTTGAACCACTTCATTTGGATGTGTGGTTGAGGAGTTATGGTCTTGCCCTTTTTGAAACCCTAATTCCCGATTTTTACAATTACTTCTTAACCCTTGATCCAATGGTCATGAAATTTTATGGGGAGGTGTAATATGATATAAGGAACATTTTTGATTCAGATCTTGAAGTCAAATTCCTTATTGTTGAAAAGTTGACTTTTCGGTCAACCGTTCGATCAATCGGTGCCTACCGAGTCGACTGTCGATGATCCAGACATCCTGAGGGCTTGAAACTCTTTGGATGGACTTTACTAATCCATAGGAACTTAATGGACCAAAATCCCACCATTGAAACACTCTTTAAACCAAAAGTCAAACTACAATTGACTTTTTCTCGTCGAAAACCCTAATCGGGTATCTTAAATTGCACTGTTCTCAATTCCCGGGTGACCACCTCAAATTGAATTCATACTTGATCCAATGTTGTATTCTTGATGTTGTGGAGACCTAGCTGAGGTTGAACCATTCCAATACATTGATTGATCAGACCACCGAAATCCCGATTTTGTCGGTACGGAACCCTAATTCATCTGCATCTTAACAAAGATAAACTTGAAATTGGTTAAGGTTAGTTAATCAAATAAATATAATCCTACAATGGAGATGAGGATCTAAGGGGTCAAAATTTGGGGTGCAACAGCCGGCCTTCGGGTTCGATCCTTGTTTGTTTAATAGATGTCTGACGGCGAGGTTAGATGTTCCTCTCAACTTCGTGTTGTGTCAGTCTTCGGGTTCGATGCCTCTTGGTTTAACAGATGCCTGACGACGAGGTCAGATGTTCTTCTCAACTTTGGGTTGAGCCGGCCGTCGGGTTCGATGCCTGTTTGTTTAACAGAAGCCTGACGGAGAGGTCAGAAGTTCTTCACAACTTCGGGTTGAGCCGGCCTTCGGGTTTGATGCCTGTTTGTTTAACAGATGTCTGACAGCGAGGTCAGATGTTCTTCTCAACTTCGGGTTGAGTCGGCCTTCATGTTCGGTGCCTGTTTGTTTAACAGATCCTTGACGGCGAGGTCAGATGTTCCTAAGAACTTCATGTTGAGCGGGACTTCGTGTTTGATGCCTATTTGTTTAACAGATGCCTGACGGCGAGGTCAGATGTTGCTCTCAACTTCGTGTTGAGCGGTGTCGCTACTGCGAAAATCGGCACCGGCTGAAAAGAAGAGTCGCCACCGTGCGTTATTTATCCCAACGGAGGGAAAGGAAACGCTCAAAGTAAACCTACCGCAAAGACGGGGAAAGGAATGGTCATCGCAACCAAATCCTGGATTCGGGAGTCAGTTACGCAAGGGGAAGGTATTAGCACCCCTCACGTCCGTCATACTCGACGGGATCCACGCTTGTTTTCGGGTATGGATTGTTATTCTATCTATTCTACAGGTTTGGGGTTAAAAGAAAATAAAATGACTCGGCAAAGTATCGCACTTTATGCCTACGTATTCCCGTCTGGAACGAGAAATCAGAGTCAACGTAGTTCGCCTACCTACAGGAAAGGAGGGGAAAGTTTCTCGCTAGGATATCGCATCCTATGCCTATGTACTTTCATACAGAATGAAAGATCAGAGCAAACGTAGTTCGGGCCACGCACGACACAAGTCTGTCTTGATTGTTTTTATCTCCTTCTGAAAAAGGGTTTTTCTGATTACTGGTCCAAGCGGACAAAAATGACGTTTTGATGAGTTCACATTCTTTTACGGAAGAAGTTTCTTTTATTGTGTTTGAAATCTTATTGTGTTTTTCTGTTTGTTTTGAGAAAGAAGAGACAGAACTCTAACCTACGGTTGCAAAGGGAATCAAACTAACCTAATGTTGTCATGCATGGGTTAGGACCTAATGTCTATCATGTTCCTCTCTTGCGCAGAGAGAAACAGAGATCCTAAGGGATAAACGGAGAAAGAAACAATAGCATATATACAATAAAGCAGTAAAATGCATGGATGCAACAATACAAGCGAGGCAAGGGAGTCCCACTCAACCTCGAACCTAAAAAACAATAGGCAAAAGTGAACAAAATTCACTTTCAACCTAACAGGTTAAACAGCAAACAATACAGTCAAGGAAAACCAATCAATACATTAAGAATCAAAAACAGCAAAAATAAACAGCAACAGCAGCCTTCATCAACATCTGTCTTCAAGTCATCTCCAAACAGCTACAAGCTTTAAGCAAGCCTCAGTCTTTATCTTCACAATCCTCAAGCAAGGTCTTTGTCATCAGTCTTCAGTCTGCAATGGCTTTTCTTCAAGTCTCAATCTCCAAGATGAATATCAGTCAACAAGATGGAATGAATGTTAAACAGTCAATTGCCTACCAAGGGTGGCTCATTAACTGTTAACATTATACAGACAATTTTCCCTCAAAAGTTCTATCTTTCAAATACATTCACTAATCCTTCCAAAGGAAGGAGGTGGATATTTAAAAGAGACTTTGAATCATAGAGAAAGAACGGAGGCAGACAAGACCTTCCATATTTATGAAGCAAGTTTTCTACTCTAGAGCTCTGCCTAGCTCCTAAACCCTATAGCCTTCAACAGCTGCTAGCAAGATGCTATCCTCATCAACTCTGGAAGTTGGTCTTCATTCTCTTTGATCTCCAATGGCCTTCTTCAGCACAGTCTTCAGCTCTCCCAATCCCCAAGCAAACCCAATACCCCACACAGACAAATGAAATAACCCTAGAGAGGGCACACCACATAGTCAAGCAAATGCATGCAATATACTGATAGTAATAGTAGAATAGGGGAAACCTAGTAATTTCTAAGGGATCTATTATCTACCCATAACCCCTATATTCCCATACCCCAAAGATTCAAACTACAACTCCTAAAAGAATTGATTCATCACACCTATGTTATCTCCTAAACCCTAGTTTTGATCACACTAATCACACCTAAACAAATCATCTAAAATTAATCCTAAAATCATGAATTAAATTTTATATACAAGCTAAAGTCCTAAACTAATCAACCTAAAAAGAATGGGTCAAAAATATTAAAGCATCTAACCAAACCAAAATCATCCATATCATGCATTAAACTAAACATTATTTATAACCTATTTAAAAGAAAAATATACCAAAAATACAAAAATAAAATGAAATGCTAATTTTTTTATATGATAATTTTCTTAACAAAAATATGAAAAGGATGCAAAAACAACCAATGAAAAATATGCAATTTTCAATTATTTATGATTTTTCAAAGAAATTAAAAAAATATGAAAGAAATTAATGTGGATTAATTGGGTCAGGGGGTGCAATGAGTATTTATTCTAGTTAAAATAATAGGATGGGCCCAGACTGGGGGGCGCGCCTAGCAATGCGCGTCTGGGCCCAATGATCATAAAACACAATCAAAAAAATAAAAAACCTGAAACGGTGCATATAGCAATAAAACTAGTTCATTCTCAATGGGCCTGGCAACGAGGGGGTGGGATTAGCAAGGGATTGTGAAGCCCAATCTGAGGGTGTAATGAAACGGTGCGTTTGGCACCCAGGGTTCCCTCCAAACTCCAGCTTTGAATCGTGGCCTTCAGATCAATTACTCAGTCAACCAAATTAGACTCCATCCAACGGTCTACATGCATCTTCTCCAAGTGCTAGGGTTTCAGCCATGGAAGCTCCATGCACGAGCTCATGAACCAGATCTTCAACTCATTCATACAACCTCGATTCCCCATGAAATCTCAATTTGTAAAGAGCAAAGTTGCTCTACTTCTTCCCCTCTACACAACCATAATAATATCT
This sequence comes from Lathyrus sativus, assembly GCA_963859935.3. NCBI lineage: Eukaryota > Viridiplantae > Streptophyta > Magnoliopsida > Fabales > Fabaceae > Lathyrus > Lathyrus sativus. The sequence goes on from OZ012735.1 coordinate 435,799,758, forward strand.
TCCTCTAAAACTCCATCAAAGTCCAAACCCGATAGGTAGAAAGCACTGATTTCACCAATTTACACTGATATCAAACTTGAGGATTCTTGTTAACTCTTACCCTAACATCATCTACGCGCCATGCTGATCAATTTAAGCTATATATCCAAGATTATAGTGCAATATTCTAGATGTTATAAACCCTAACAGATTTGGTGCACCATTGGTAACCTCCATGAAACCTTCTCAAACTTTGTGGAAATGATCCTCTAACCTAACCTAACAAATCTAACCTAAAGATTCTACATTATTCTAACTAAAACATGCCAATTCGATGAGATTACCAACCTGGTGTAAATGATGAAACAGGTGGGGAATTCTTCAGATCCAATGCTTGCAATGCTTGGGAATTGATCAGTGAACTTGATTCTGAGTTTTGTATGCAATGGATCTTGTTCAAACCTCTTGAATCTTGCAATCACCACCTTCTTGCACCTTGGATGATGAATATGGATAGCACGATTTCCCCCTTAATTCAAACAGATTTTGATGTGAATTTTGCTCCTTGAATGATCTAGATGAGGATAGGATCAAGAACTTTTGAAATTGGTGAAGATTTGATGAAGTTTGAGAAGGTTTTGCAAAATGGAAGAATGATGTATAACTATGTGTTTTGATCACAATGAGTCACCAACCATGGCATGAAGTTACTCAATCCAATATATAGCTGAGATTAGAAAGCCCTAGAACTTTGTAGAAACTTCCCATGCACACTTTCCTTGAATTTTGGATTATGTTACTTCATACATAAGTAACCAAGCATAACTTTCAAATCTTGAACCAAACTCAAAAATCCACTTTTGCCAATGTTCTTAAAACATTTTTTCCAATCAAAATGACCTATAATTTCACCCCATTTGGCCAAATTATGAAAAATCTCAATTTTAGGTCACTTTTTATTCATTAAATTCACCAATTTTGAAACCTTGAGCTATGAGCCTTTACAAACTTTCATGGTCACTTTTCTAGACTCAAAATGTCATTTGGAGCAAGTTTGATGTTGTGAAGTTTTTCATTTGAATCTTCCTTGTATGAGTTTTGGGCATAGGCTTGAAATGACCTGTAATTCTCAAATGACCAAAATACCCTTTGCTTGCCAAGACCATAAGTAGAGTTACACAAATCATATGAAGGCATACCATACCTTTCTAGAAAGCTAAGACAATTAGGAACAACTCTTATGTTGACCAGAAATTCATTTGAAATCTCCTTGAGAGGTAAAAGTTGCTTGGAAGACAAGTAACTTTCACAGACAAAATTTCAGATACCTCAGATGACCTGTAACTTGCAAGGACCATAACTTGAGTTCTGTAAATTTCCTTGATGTCTTCCACCACTCAAATTAAAGGTCTTGAGATCCTATACAAGTTTCATGTTGGCCAAGAATCCATTTGAAGCTTGAATTTTGACTTATCTTGCTTGGAAGTTTGACCTAAATTAGGGGATTTTACCCAGAAACCCTAATTTAGAAACTCCTCTTCTCCTTGATTTCTCTTGATTTCTTCCTAGCACAACACCACATCCTTCTCTTCATGTCAAATGATGAACCTCACATCTCTCCAATAGACCTTAATGCCTTTCAATCAATCAATTGACCTAGGGTTGACCCAGGGTTGACCCAGATGAAACCATAGTTGACTGTCTTCAACTGCAACTCTTGTGATCACATCAATGAATTGTCTCACTTGCAAAATGACTCTCTAAGTCCTCCATGATGTCTATATATCCTTCATGACCTCAATTCACAGCTCACAACTTCTTTGATGATCTTCAGATACCCTCACATAGGAGATAGATTCACTGCTTGATCCACTGACTTCTTAGACTTCAATTTCTTTCTGATGACTTGGGTATGCTTGAATTTGAATAATAACCTCTTGATAGGCTCATAGAGATGAGAATAGTACTTGGTCCCTTGTTGGATGACTTGCTATGCTATGCTATGCAGATGATTAGATTATGTACATGACTCAATATGCAAATGCTAATGTAATTGAAACATAAACCAAGTGAAATAGGTTAAGCCAATTTTAGGGTGCAACAGCTGCCCCTATTCAAGCGACTTGGACCCGATTGGGTGAAGAGCGAACGACCTTCAAACATTCGAGGTACGAGACGGTTGAATACTAAGAACCCGGAAATTTGCCAACCGCAGAAATAAACTGCACCACTGCTTAGGGAACGACATCCACCAACTGAGTCTGGTTGTTACGGCAACAAACTGATCCATTAGCGACCGTGCTGGGGATTATTTTCATCAGCCTGAAAAAGATTCTATCATCGCAGGGATAGAACTTTGTCCACGTTAGGACGCCTGTGTCATCAACACGAAGAAATCTCAACTAAACTTGTCCACGTTAGGACTCCACCTGCCGTCAACCCGGAAAAATCTCGGCGACTTCGCTAGAGATAACTCGTTTGCATTTCATCAGCCCGAGGGGATTCTATCAACATTGTCCACGTCAGGACTAACTTTTTCCACGTAAGGAATACATCTTTCCACGTTAGGAATAACCTGTCCACATTAGGACTAGACTGTCCACGTTAGGACTAAACTTCGTCTGGATCTGTCCACGTCAGGACTACACTTTCCACGTGAGGAATACATCTTTGTCCATGTAAGGAATCCATCTTTCCACGTAAGGAATCAATCTTTCCACGTAAGGAATCAATCTTTCCGCGTAAGGAATCAATCTTTCCACGCAAGGAAACCATCTTTCCACGTAAGGAAACCATCTCTTTCCACGTAAGGAAACCATCTTTCCACGTAAGGAAACCATCTTTCCACGTAAGGAAACCATCTTTCCACGTAAGGAATCAAACTTTCCACGTAAGGAAACCATCTTTCCACGTAAGGAAACCATCTCTCCACGTAAGGAAACCATCTTTCCACGTAAGGAAACCATCTTTCCACGTAAGGAATCAAACTTTCCACGTAAGGAATCAATCTTTCCACGTAAGGAAATCCATCTTTTTCCACGTAAGGAATAAACTTGTCCACGTCAGGACTCACGTTTCGTCTTGATTTGTCCACGTCAGGACTCACCTCTTGACTCGCTGAGGAAATAAAATTTTGTCCACGTCAGGACTCATGCATCTTCGACCTGCTGGGGAAATAAAACTTGTCCACGTCAGGACTCATGCTTCGCCAACATGAAGGAAGATAAATCTGTCCACGTCAGGACTTGCGTATCTTATCATCACGAAGAACTATAAACTTGTCCACGTCAGGATGCACATTTCACCATTACGAAGAAAGATATCTGCTGGGAATAAATGGTCCACGTCAGGACACCAACACGAAGAGTAACCAACTTTTTCCACGTCAGGACTTCACATTCAATCAATACGGAGAAACCGAATCTGTCCGCGTTAGGACTAGCACACCTCATATCAATCCGGAGAAATAAATCTGTCCATGTTAGGACACCCGCTTCTCTAGCACGAAGAAAATCTGTCAATAAAATTGTCCACGTCAGGACTCATTTCTCCATTGGTCCCGTCCCACAAACTTCTTAGCACTGACGTGACAGTGACTTCGAGGCGGACTCTACTGGGGATATTTGGAAACCAAACTACCGGACGCCTGTTCTGATAACCGGCGGCAGCCTCTGAAATTCTGATTCCTGAAACCCTTTGATGACAAATAACTCGGCTTGGGGACAAGGAGACCTTTTGTCTACTAACTCTGTGAGGAATAATGCCAAAGCTGACATTTTCGTTGAATGTCTCACGTCGAGATCTCGAATGTCTGGTAACTTATTTGAGCAAGAGCTCCTTCCACCTGCAAGAGAGCAATACTTGAAACAAACGGTTAGCCAACCTGGCTTATGTTTCAAAATGCATATGTCTGACACTGACGCAATACTCCACTCGACATGGAAATGCTACGCGTTTTTATTTTATGCCGATGCAAATGCAGACTCAAACTGCTGGGATACAGGAAACCGCTTCAGCAAAATAAATGCTGAAGACAATGCCGACTCCGCTGGGGGTAACCAGGTGTCACAGAATTATTCCAGCAAAATAAATGCTGGAAGAGTGAAGCCAACTTTGCTGAGGGATAATTGAATGCGCCAATCATGATTGCACTTCTGCTGGGGAGTGAACGGGTATCACACGGTATTCCGACAAAATAAGTGCCGGAACACACAACCAACTCTGCCGGGGAGAGTCTTAATCTTCGAGTTCCACTGGGAGGAAAGAGAACACTTGCTGAAAAGAGAACTCCGCTGGGGGACGAAACGATTCTCTTGGGGAAAATCAACTGACTCCGATGGAGGAGAATAACTGACCCTACTGGGAAGGGTAGACTGTCTGAGTACAGCTCACAAATTGGAAATGTTAATCTTCTGAGGCTAACCCACTCTACTTGAAATAAGGGAATCCTTATGGGGGACACCACACTGTCTGAATACAGCCTACAATCTTGGAATTGCCAAACTTTGCTGAGGATAAACGACTCTGTTGGAGAATGTCCTTTGGATAAGCTACGACTAGCTAGGGAATTCGATCATTCCTCAATAAGGAACATTGCTATCTTAGAATCGCGACCTGCGTGGGGATCAAGTCTTTTGTTACGAGCTTCTGATCCATACTGCAATCTTTTGATCGTCCTCTTCATACGGCTGCGAACCCTGCAACACCACAAACAAGACAAGGCAAGTCTACGCAACCAAATCTATTCAGGTTAGCGTTAGTGACATTATTTTCAATTAATTCAAAGTTTTAGCAATTATTGGCAAGGGCCAGTGACGTTATGTACTTGCTAGTTTCATTAAACCTAGGCGTTTATCATGCACAAAACAGTAAAGAACCAGCATCCAATACTGAATAACATATTTTATTGATTGGGCCCCTAAATGGGCGGAGTTTTGTACACGGGATGTAACTCCTGAAAAGAGGAAGCTACGCATAACAAATATACAAGTATGCACAAGAAGCATAAATATGATGACAAATCAAATTTGTACACATGTCGGCAACGGGATGCAGACGAACATCACGAACTGATCCTCCTATGACTCGCCCGACTCTAATGCTTTCCCGGTATCCATGCTTTCGAAGAGATTGTATCTGATAATCGACCCCTCAGGCATATTCTCCCGCACCAATTCTCACTGCAGTATCAAATTCGGACCGCAGCCACTTGCTTTTCAAATCCCTAACTTTTGCGTGAACCGCCCTTTACGGGTTTTCAGTTCACCGGGATACCCTTTTTTTCCGAAGCCGCCCAGTGTAGGTTTTCAACTTCGCGGGTGTACATTTTTTCAATTTTATCCCTAACTTTTGGCCGAACCTTTCATTCTGTTTTTGGTTCGCCAGGATGCCCCATTTTTGCCTGGACTCTCTTTTTTTTGTCCAGCGGGTCAATTTTAAGCAAAGTATTTTTTAACTGCGTCCGAATTCACAAGCGACGTAAAGTCTTCACCGTCCATGGTGGGCAACAATAAAGCTCCTCCTGAAAAGACTTTTCTGACAACATATGGCCCTTCGTAGTTGGGGGTCCACTTGCCCCTGTGATCTGCCTGTGGCGGGAGAATCCTCTTCAACACCAGGTCGCCCGTCTGAAAGCTCCGAGGATGTATCTTCTTATCATATGCTTTCTTCATTCGGCTCTGGTACAAACAACCCTATGCTAGAGAAGCTAGCCTCTTCTCATCCATTAGACTCAGTTGGTTCAACCTGTCTTTCACCCATTCTGCCTCATCCAGTTGGACGTCTCGTAATACTCTCAGAGAAGGAATCTCGACTTCCAATGGCAGCACAACTTCCATTCCGTATACCAGCGAGAACGGGGTTGCCCCGGTTGATGTGCGTACCGTCGTACGATAACCGTGCAAAGCGAAAGGTAGCATCTCGTGCTAGTCCTTATAGGTCACCACCATCTTCTGGACAATCTTCTTTATATTCTTATTGGCCGCTTCAACAACGCCATTCATTTTGGGTCGGTAAGGGGAGGAGTTGTGATGCTCGATCTTAAAATTCTGACAGAGCTCCTTCATCATTTTGTTATTCAGGTTTGAACCGTTGTCAGTGATTATCCGCTCGGGGATTCCATATCTGCAAATGATATCTCTCTTGATGAATCTGGCTACCACCTGTTTAGTTACATTTGCGTAAGACGCCGCTTCTACCCACTTGGTGAAATAATCGATTGCTACTAGAATGAACCGGTGTCCATTAGAAGTCGTCGGCTCGATCTTTCCAATCATATCGATTCCCCACATCGAGAATGGCCATGGCGATGACATCACATTCAGAGGACTCGGAGGCACATGGATCTTATCAGCATAGATTTGGCACTTGTGGCACTTCTTCGCAAACTTGAAACAATCAGTTTCCATAGTCAGCCAAAAATAACCTGCCCGCAGCAGCTTCCTTGTCATAGCATGCCCACCAGCATGCGTACCAAAGGTACCCTCATGTATTTCCTCCATGAGCAGCTTTGCCTCTTTTTCGTCTACACAACGTAGTAGCACGAAATCGTGATTTCTCCTGTATAAGACACCATCCGGATTCAAGTAGAAATTACCCGCCAATCTCCTGAGAGTTTTCTGATCTTGACTGGATGCCCCAGCCAGATACTCTTTATTCTTCAGGAAATTAAGGATATCAAAATACCATGGTTTATCGTCAGATGCTTCATCAATGGCAAATACGAAGGCAGGTCTTTCAAGTCGAGAGATAATAATTCTGGGAGCCTCGTTCCAGAAGTTGACTTTGTACATGGAAGACAAAGTGGCCAGGGCGTCAGCCATCTGATTTTCTGCTCGCGGTACATGATGCAATTCAACCTTGTCGAAGAAAGGCAACAATCTCCTTGCATAGTTCATGTAAGGTATCAAATTGGGCTGACGTGTCTCCCATTCTCCTTTTATTTGATTTATCACCAGAGCTGAGTCTCCGTATACGTCCAGGTTTTTGATTCGCAAATCAATGGCTTCTTCAAGCCCCATGATACAAGCTTCGTATTCGGCTTCATTATTGGTAACTGGAAAGGTCAATCGAGCAGTAAACGGGATGTGCGACCCGTGTGGAGTGGTGATGATTGCCCCTATTCCGCTACCGTAGGCATTTACAGCTCCGTCAAAGATCAACTTCCATTTGGAACCCAATTCTGATCCTTCGTCTGGCAACGACTCTTCGCAATCTTTCATCTTTAGGTACATGATATCCTCGTCAGGAAAATCAAACCTCATCGATTGGTAATCTTTAATAGGCTGCTCTGCCAAGTACTCAGACAGCACACTCCCCTTTATAGCCTTCTGCGAGACATACTGGATGTCGTATTCGGTCAAGACCATCTGCCAACGGGCAATTCTCCCTGACAATGCCTGCTTTTCGAATACATATTTGATAGGATCCATCTTCGAGATGAGCATGGTTGTATGATTTAGCATGTATTGCCTCAGACGTTTGGCGGCCCAGGCTAGCGCGCAACAAGTTTTTTCAAGCATCGAATACCGAGATTCACATTCGGTAAATTTCTTACTCAAGTAATAGATCGCATGCTCTTTTCTTCCTGTCTCGTCATGTTGACCGAGAACACAACCCATACTTCCCTCAAGAACTGTCAAATACATAATCAAGGGTCTCCCTGCCACTGGGGGTATCAAAATAGGAGGCTCCTGCAAATACTGCTTTATTTTATCGAACGCCTTTTGACAATTTTCGTTCCACGTTACCGCCTGATCTTTCTTCAACAGCTTGAATAACGGTTCACACGTAGCTGTTAGGTGAGATATAAACCGAGCGATGTAGTTCAACCTCCCTAAAAACCCGCGCACCTCTTTCTCTGTTCTTGGCGTCGGCATCTCTTGTATTGCTTTTATTTTTGCAGGATCAACCTCTATTCCTTTTTCGCTCACGATAAACCCCAGCAGTTTACCCGATCTCACCCCGAAGGTGCACTTGTTAGGGTTCAGTCTCAGCCTGAACTTCCTAAGCCTTTTGAATAACTTCAGCAGATTCACCAAATGCTCTTCCTCCGTCTGGGATTTGGCAATCATATCGTCGACATAAACTTCGATCTCCTTATGCATCATATCATGAAAAAGAGTCGTCATTGCACGCTGATACGTTGCCCCAGCATTCTTCAATCCGAAGGGCATCACTTTGTAGCAAAATGTTCCCCAAGGCGTTATGAAAGTAGTCTTCTCCATGTCCTCTGGCGCCATTTTAATCTGATTATAGCCCGAGAATCCATCCATGAAGGAGAATACGGAGTATTGAGCAGTGTTGTCAACTAGCACATCGATATGAGGAAGCGGAAAATCATCTTTTGGGCTCGCTTTATTTAAATCACGGTAATCTACGCACATTCTCACTTTACCGTCTTTCTTTGGCACTGGTACAATGTTAGCGACCCATGAGGGATATTTTGTCACAGCTAGGAAACCAGCATCCCACTGTTTTTGAACCTCCTCTTTGATTTTCACTGCCATATCGGGTCTAGTTCTGCGAAGCTTCTGCTTGACCGGCGGGCATTCTTCTTTCAACGGCAGACGGTGCACAACCATATCTGTATCAAGCCCAGGCATGTCTTCATACGACCAAGCGAACACATCACTATACTCTCTGAGCATTTCAACCAGTCTTCGCTTGACGTCGCTCTGCAGTGCGGCTCCTATACGGATGTTCTTTTCAACCCCTTCCGACCCCAGGTTAATAATTTCGATGACCTCTTCATGAGGCAGAATGACATGTTATTCTTGCTTCACCAACCAAGACAGTTCTTCAGGAACGTCACCATCTTCAACAATCTCTTCCTCGGCCTGAAATACCAGGTGCTCAAAGTCGGGACGAGTCATAGGCGGTTCAGTGATGTCATCTGAAAATATTATCCTGCAAAAGGAATGGTTAAATGCTTCAAAATGCGTATAAAGCGAATAACCACGTTGCCATTTTATTGTAAAACACAAAACAGGAAAAAACAGAGATCGCAATATTTGCACATGAAAAACGCCTTTTATTTAATGATTAACACGCAATGTTCATAACAACGCAACCCTAAGCAAAGCATGATGCCCCGGGCAAGACACCAGATTGTTCAACAATTAAAAAAACAAAGCATTACTGTTTAAGAGTCACAGGAACAATCTCCTGAATAGACCAGTTGCACAATCCTTGTCCTGGCACGCTCGGCTGAATCCAGGCGTCCATATCGCAATCGCTGTCTCCCTCGTCGGACTCCGAAGCAGCGTTGATGGTATCATGACATACTCCACTAGCAGTGATGGTTATTGGTCTTCTGAAACGGGGTGCCCCCACAACAGGTGTTGATGACGACGGTTGATACCCCAGCCCAAACCGGTCCATCTTTACGGGAATATCCAGCACTTTGCCCCAGCCCTTTGTTTCTCCTGTCTCTACTAGAGCTTGAGCTTCTTTATATGACGAGACGGCTATCTCCGACGCTTTACTCGGCCCGAGACCTTTGTCTTTGATGTGCAACCCTTCAAATGCCTGGCAGGGTGTTTCGTGAATCTCTCCGTCGACCTCCACATACTTAAATGACGACAGATGGCTGACCAGGATGTCTTCTTCCCCCACATACAGTGACCACGCTGTCCCCCACCATATATTTCAACTTTTGATGCAAGGTAGACGTGACTGCCCCAGCCCCATGGATCCAGGGTCGTCCGAGAAGGCAGCTGTATGCAGGCTGGATGTCCATGATATAAAATTCAGTCGCGAAAACCTTCGGCCCCACCTGTAGAGGTAATGCTATGGATCCAAAAACTGTTCTTCGCGTACCATCAAACGCTCTGACCACCAAGTCACTGGGCGTGCACAGAATTCCTCTGACATCTAGCTTCATCATCGCTTTCTTGGGCAGCACATTCAAAGACGATCCGGTATCGACCAGTACATGAGACATGACTGATCCTCTACACTCCACAGAGATGTGCAACGCCATATTATGCTCTCTCCCCTTCGGGGTCAAATCGAAGTCGGTAAAGCCCAAGCTATGGCCTGCATTCACATGTGCCAACACCCCCTCCAGCTGATTTACGGAAACATCTTGGGGTACAAAGGAAGAATCCAGGACTTTCAACAATGCATTTCTGTGAGCTTCAGAACACAATAGCAACGACAGTATAGATATCTTTGACGGTGTCTGTTGCAGATGCTCAACAATCTTATAATCACTTTTACGGATCAAGCGCATGAACTCTTCCACATCTTTCGATGCCGTTTCTTTTTCCTTCCCCTGCACTGGGACATTCTCAACCATCTTTCCTTTTCCCTTTGCCAGTCGCTCAACCTCTACCTCAGGCGATATGAAGATTCTCCCACTCCTTGTCATACCTCCTGTACCAACGACATTGTCTACAGTCTCTGCTGGCTACTCATTAACATCAATTTTTACTCCGTCACAATACACTTCCAACCCATAGGACCATGGGACTGCCTTAGTGCTCTCGTACGGGATTGGTCCGGCCTTAGTGATAGTGATCGGTGGTCGCTTGGCCGGTGCCGTTATGGTGATCGTTTTTCGAGGAATCGTCACAGTAGCCACATCACTTTGCTTGTCTGCCAACACCCCTGCAGGTTCTTCAATTGCTGCTCTGTCAAATTGCAATGTGCCGCCATCTATTAAAGCCTGAATACCTTTCTTTAAGTCATCACAACCCCCAGCTAGGGTCCAGCACTCTAAGCAGTACTCGTCACAACCTGGATAGACACCCCCTTGCAATAATCTGCTCTTTATCTCGCACAACGGTGTCTTTAAATCGTCGACATGCATAATCAAATTCAAACCCTCCTCGGTTAAAATGGCGTTTGCCCCATGGTTGGGCATGGGCTTCTGCACTATATTCGGACCCGTCGTTCCAAAATTGATAGCCTTACTATCCAATAGATCCTGCACAACATGCTTGAACGCATGGCAACCCTCTACATCGTGGCCCGGAGCCCCAGAGTGGAATTCACAGTGCCTGCTTGCATCGTAACCATACGGAGGAGTGCCTGTTATTGGCGCCAGAGTTCTCTTCTCTACCAGGTTCAGCCCTAGTAACGTCTGTAACAAATCTGCATACGTTGAAGGAGGCTTTTCAAACACCCTCCTTGGTTTACCCCCCTGGAATCTGCACTGGGCAGGTTGTGCCCCCTGTTGTGGCTGTTGTTGCTGTTGTTGTTGCTGAAATGGTTGTTGCTGAAATGGTTGTTGTTGAAATGGTTGTTGCTGAAACGGAATAGTAACGCTTGCCACCTGCTGCGGCTGATTGTACTGGTTTCGACCTCTTCCCCGGCCTCGGCCTCGGCCCCCAAACACTGCGCTTGCATCGCCCTGACGGCGCCCACCAAAAGCCTTTCTGTTACTGCCAGATGCAGTAGATTCCTCAGCTTGGAATCTTCCCTGTTTAATGTTACTTTCAATCTTTTCTCCCATCAGAATTAAGTCTGAGAAACTGCCCAAAGATGTGTGAAACAACTTGTCATAAAACATGCCGGTGAATGTTCCAATGAACATGTCATTCATTTCCTTGTCCTCTAGAGGGGGATGGACCCTAGCAGCCATGTCGCGCCATCTCTGCGCATACTCTTTGAAGCTCTCACCCTTCTTCTGGGACAACCCCTGCAGTTGGACCCGATTGGGTGCCAAGTCGCTGTTATACTTATAGTGAGCTACAAATGCTTCCGCCAGCTGCTTCCATGTCTTTATATGAGTTGGTTCCAATCCCATATACCACTCGAGGGAAGGACCAGACAAACTATCTTGAAAGAAATGCATTAGCATCCTCTCATCAGTTGAATACGCCGACATCCTTCTGTAATATGACCGCACGTGCACTTTTGGACAAGTGTCCCCCTTATATTTGTCAAATGTAGGAGCTTTGAATTTGATTGGCACCCTCAGGCCGGGCACCAGACCCATTGTTGACATATCTAGGCCGATAGCACTTTGATTTACGACCCCCCTCATCTGCTCTTCTAGCATTCTGATCCTCTGGGAGTCATCCATAGGCCCCTCGAAACCTCCACCGGAGAAAGCGTCCTCTTGCTGGACTTCTTGCCAATTACCATTCCCAGCTCCATACCCATCGTATCCGTTGTTACGGCCAGCTCTAATCTGATTCATCACCGGGCCTCGCCCCCTGTTACCGTACCCCAGAGCAACTCCAGCAGGTCCAAAAGTCATCAACCCAGCGCCGTTTCCATTTTCGAATCCACCGTAACCCTGATTAGTCATGCCATATTCGTCCTGCCCAAAGCCTTGAGCATTGAAACCATATTTCCCAGTATTATCGAATCTCTGGTCATTGAACCCGAATCCAGCATTACCGAAGCCATTGCCTCCCATATTATCAGCCATGTTGACATCTCCGAGCCCAACATTGTTAACGATAGTCTCGTTCCCAATTCCAACGTTACCGTTCCCAGCAGCAGTACCGTTGTTGACATTAACAGCAGGTATGTTGACTACAGGCGGAGCCACTGGTGTGGGAGTACCATCCCCATGAACAGTGTCAACTCGCACAGACTGATGATCCTCATTTCCATGTCCAGCATTTCTGACCAACACAGGCTGCACCAAAGCTTGCAAATTCTCCTGACCTTTTGCAATAGTCTCCATTGTCTGCATGAAGAGCGCCAGCTTCTCACGCATATCTTGCATCTCATTCTGCATTTGATCCATGATTCTTCGGCAGTTGGTGCGAGTGGAATATCGGTGCGGGCGCTGATCTTCAATCCTGAAAAGACCTGGTACAGCGCAAGAAATAAGATACCATCCAATAATCACCTGTAATGCAATATGAATATGAATGCAATGCAATGTGTGTCTGGGCATTAGGGAAGATCATTCCCCGATTCTAGTGCGAATGTGTCAGTACAGTGCCAGTGCTAGCAATACGGTGGTCGGAGCCGAATCATAGAAAGCCTCATATATTGCAGAGAAAACCATTAAGCCAAGAATATAATATCACAGAGTACAATAAGAAGGCATGACCTCAACCAACAATCCTGGTGATGGTCAGCACTATGCAAATAAAGCATCAATACATGAAATGGTCAAATACACTCATAAGCTTGATACTCTTCTAGTAACTTCTTGGTCTCTGGATGACTTGGTCGGGTAAGCAGACCCTCGACAAGCTGGTTTCTTCTCTTGAGAACACGTCGCACGTCACCAGCGGTTTCTTCCCATGCCCCTTCTCCGAAGCGATCCTCTAGCTTCCGCTTCTGAGACACAGCTTCGTTCCTGCCTTCGATGGCCTTGTTCAATGCATTCTGGAGACTATACCTGGTCATCACCTCTTCTTCATACTTCTTAATGCTAGCCTTCAACTGCTCTTCGAGGTCAGAAATTTGCTGCTTCAATTTGTCTTCCCTCTTTTTATTGTTGGTTAGTGTAGCATTCCATGTCTTGTTACAAGAAGAGATTTCCCGGTGGGCGGCGTCGAGGGCTTTCTTTTTGGACTCCAGCATGTCATGAGAGCTTCTGAACTCTTGACCCAGACGTTCGCGCTTCTTTTTCTCTTCAGTCAACTCAGCCCCTAGTCTGTTTACTAGTTCGATCTGCTGTTGGAAAGCATGCACAGCCTTGTTTTTCTCGCTACGCATCTGAGCTAGTTCTTTTTCTAATCCTTCATTGATCTTCATCAAAGCTTCTTTTTCTTTAACAACTTGCTCGTAGGCCTCCCTAGTAACAGTAGTTGGTTCTTCCATCGGAATATGAACAGGGACTGGTGCAGCTGGAAACGGCATCAGTAATTGTCTTGCTCTCTCTTGGATCCAAACTCTGTAGGGTGCATAAGCCTGACAATCATTCTTCCCCAACAGTGGCTTCCCTCTTCTATTAATACGCATCCATGCGTGCTGAAGCTTGGCGAGTAACTCTCCATTCAAATCATCGGTGAAGTACAGAGATTCCTGTACTTCTTCTTCCTTTGGTGGGTTCTTCAACGCGTATCCAAACTGGCGAACGAACAGAGAGGGGTTGTAATTGATACACCCTTTTCTTCCTATCAACGGAACATTAGGATACCCAGAACAACTGAAAATAAGCTCAGACCCCAACAAATCTCGGTCAAACCACTCAATGTCTTCAAAAGATAATTTCATCATGCGCTCTGGCCAGTTAGCTGAAGTTGCACTATCCACAAAAGGTCCCTTCAGGGGAACATGGCTCTTAAACAACATGTTCAACAGCGGCGCACAACAGTAAACAGTCTTCCCCCTTCTATTTTAATTTTTATAGTGCAATGAATGATAGAAGTCTCCGATCAAAGTAAGCACCGGGTTGCCAGCAGCAAACAGATGGAAAGCGTCCAAGTCCACAAAATTGGGTAAGTTGGGAAACAACACTATTCCGTAAATGCATAGAGCCAAGATAGCATTAAAAACTATCCAGCACCCGTTCTTGGCATACTCTTGAGCTTTGCCAACCAGAAAATCAAGGGAGAAACCTGGAACCCCAAGCCAAGAAGTCACTAATAGTTCAGCAGCGTTCATGTGAAAGGCCTTAGCTAAGTCCTCCAACTTGGGCTCAGCAACAGAGTGAATAAAGGGGACCTTGTTCTGTACTGGTAGCTCAGTAAACTCCACATACTCTTCAATGGTAGGCCCCAAAATAAAGTCAGCAAATGTGAAACATCTCAATGCTGGGTCGTAGAATTGCATCAAGGTGTACAGCCCATTCATCTCAACAGCAGTTGGCTTGCAGACTAATCTCAGCAATCTTCCATGACTCATCCTGAAACTTCTCCTAACCTCCTCATCAGCAAGGGACATTAGACCAAGTAAGGGGGTAATGTCAGGTGTAGGCAACTTGTACGCAACTGTCTTCCTCAAACCAGCCATGATCAATAAGCAGAAGTCCGGGCACTAGAACCAGGGAATATGCAAATGCACCTGCAGCACAGACACACGTTAATGGGATGCAATGATAATGGTTATGCAGACAATGCAATGCAAGTACATGCAACAGGGACCAAATGCCATAGCTGAGAAGCCTGAACCATATCAAAAAGTCTCAGATAGACTCTCCAGAATTCCTCAAACCCTGGTCTCAGATAGACCCAAAACAAAGCTCCAGCACTGGTCTCTGATAGACCCCACATCATAACTCTGACTGGTCTCTGACAGACCCCATATCATGACTCCCACTGGTCTCTAACAGACCTCACAACTGTCCATAAATACCCAGGATCTCAGATCAAGAAATAACCGGTATCTGAAAGTCTAGTTACCTGCATAACCCCAAACCCTCTCACAGGTAGGTGTCCTAGTAACTGACAAAGGTATGGCATCCTATGCGGTCTTCGGCGTCACAGACTTTCAGGGTTGATGATACGATTCCCAGAAGGAGTGGCATCATCAAATCCTGAAGAGGCCTCACTTAGCCAACTTCCAAATGATCGGTTCCCGGAGTCGACAATTCAGCTAACCAACAACCCCTTCGACCCAAAGGGTAGAAAAAGAAGTCAACCAGAAGAACCTCGTCCGAGTGTAGATTTCGTGAGACACTAATGCAAGCAAATCCGGCACGCGCCCACTACTTTCTACTCTAATTCTAGGTGCACTCAAGCCCAGGTCCGGCTTATCTCTCAATCATAGAACACCCGTCACACCCCAATACAACAATAATAATCAATAATATAATGCTGAAAATAAAGGACAGAAATATAAATCCATAAAAAATCCTCGACGGGAAAACAAGCGCTAGGATTGACTCTCTTAAGGGACGTTGGATCCCAAATGCATAAGGAACTATCGCAGTCCTTAGCAGCCAGGGGACGTTGGATCCCCAGTAGAGTCGCCAGCTGTCGCTACTGCGAAAATCGGCGCCGGCTGAACAGAAGAGTCGCCACCGTGCGTTATTTATCCCAACGGAGGGAAAGGAAACGCTCAGAGTAAACCTACTGCAAAGACGGGGAAAGGAATGGTCATCGCAACCAAATCCTGGATTCGGGAGTCGGTTACGCAAGGGGAAGGTATTAGCACCCCTCACGTCCGTCGTACTCGACGGGATCCACGCTTGTTTTCGGGTATGGATTGTTATTCTATCTATTCTACAGGTTTGGGGTTAAAAGAAAATAAAATGACTCGGCAAAGTATCGCACTTTATGCCTACGTATTCCCGTCTGGAACTAGAAATCAGAGTCAACGTAGTTCGCCTACCTACAGGAAAGGAGAGGAAGGTTGCTCGCTAGGATATCGCATCCTATGCCTACGTACTTTCATACAGCATGAAAGATCAGAGCAAACGTAGTTCGGGCCACGCACGACACAAGTCTGTCTTGATTGTTTTTATCTCCTTCTGAAAAAGGGTTTTTCTGATTACTGGTCCAAGCGGACAAAAATGACGTTTTGATGAGTTCACATTCTTTTACGGAAGAAGTGTCTTTTATTGTGTTTGAAATCTTATTGTGTTTTTCTGTTTGTTTTGAGAAAGAAGAGACAGAACTCTAACCTACGGTTGCAAAGGGAATCAAACTAACCTAATGTTGTCATGCATGGGTTAGGACCTAATGTCTATCATGTTCCTCTCTTGCGCAGAGAGAAACAGAGATCCTAAGGGATAAACGGAGAAAGAAACAATAGCATATATACAATAAAGCAGTAAAATGCATGGATGCAACAATACAAGCGAGGCAAGGGAGTCCCACTCAACCTCGAACCTAGAAAACAATAGGCAAAAGTGAACAAAATTCACTTTCAACCTAACAGGTTAAACAGCAAACAATACAGTCAAGGAAAACCAATCAATACATTAAGAATCAAAAACAGCAAAAATAAACAGCAACAGCAGCCTTCATCAACATCTGTCTTCAAGTCATCTCCAAACAGCTACAAGCTTTAAGCAAGCCTCAGTCTTTATCTTCACAATCCTCAAGCAAGGTCTTTGTCATCAGTCTTCAGTCTGCAATGGCTTTTCTTCAAGTCTCAATCTCCAAGATGAATATCAGTCAACAAGATGGAATGAATGTTAAACAGTCAATTGCCTACCAAGGGTGGCTCATTAACTGTTAACATTATACAGACAATTTTCCCTCAAAAGTTCTATCTTTCAAATACATTCACTAATCCTTCCAAAGGAAGGAGGTGGATATTTAAAAGAGACTTTGAATCATAGAGAAAGAACGGAGGCAGACAAGACCTTCCATATTTATGAAGCAAGTTTTCTACTCTAGAGCTCTGCCTAGCTCCTAAACCCTATAGCCTTCAACAGCTGCTAGCAAGATGCTATCCTCATCAACTATGGAAGTTGGTCTTCATTCTCTTTGATCTCCAATGGCCTTCTTCAGCACAGTCTTCAGCTCTCCCAATCCCCAAGCAAACCCAATACCCCACACAGACAAATGAAATAACCCTAGAGAGGGCACACCACATAGTCAAGCAAATGCAAGCAATATACTGATAGTAATAGTAGAATAGGGAAAACCTAGTAATTTCTAAGGGATCTATTATCTACCCATAACCCCTATATTCCCATACCCCAAAGATTCAAACTACAACTCCTAAAAGAATTGATTCATCACACCTATGTTATCTCCTAAACCCTAGTTTTGATCACACTAATCACACCTAAACAAATCATCTAAAATTAATCCTAAAATCATGAATTAAATTTTATATACAAGCTAAAGTCCTAAACTAATCAACCTAAAAAGAAAGGGTCAAAAATATTAAAGCATCTAACCAAACCAAAATCATCAATATCATGCATTAAACTAAACATTATTTATAACCTATTTAAAAGAAAAATATACCAAAAATACAAAAATAAAATGAAATGCTAATTTTTTTATATGATAATTTTCTTAACAAAAATATGAAAAGGATGCAAAAACAACCAATGAAAAATATGCAATTTTCAATTATTTATGATTTTTCAAAGAAATTAAAAAAATATGAAAGAAATTAATGTGGATTAATTGGGTCAGGGGGTGCAATGAGTATTTATTCTAGTTAAAATAATAGGATGGGCCCAGACTGGGGGGCGCGCCTAGCAATGCGCGTCTGGGCCCAATGATCAGAAAACACAATCAAAAAAATAAAAAACCTGAAACGGTGCATATAGCAATAAAACTAGTTCATTCTCAATGGGCCTGGCAACGAGGGGGTGGGATTAGCAAGGGATTGTGAAGCCCAATCTGAGGGTTTAATGAAACGGTGCGTTTGGCACCCAGGGTTCCCTCCAAACTCCACCTTTGAATCGTGGCCTTCAGATCAATTACTCAGTCAACCAAATTAGACTCCATCCAACGGTCTACATGCATCTTCTCCAAGTGCTAGGGTTTCAGCCATGGAAGCTCCATGCACGAGCTCATGAACCAGATCTTCAACTCATTCATACAACCTCGATTCCCCAAGAAATCCCAATCTGTAAAGAGCAAAGTTGCTCTACTTCTTCCCCTCTACACAACCATAATAATATCTTCCTCTAAAACTCCATCAAAGTCCAAACCCGATAGGTAGAAAGCACTGATTTCACCAATTTACACTGATATCAAACTTGAGGATTCTTGTTAACTCTTACCCTAACATCATCTACGCGCCATGCTAATCAATTTAAGCTATATATCCAAGATTATAGTGCAATATTCTAGATGTTATAAACCCTAACAGATTTGGTGCACCATTGGTAACCTCCATGAAACCTTCTCAAACTTTGTGGAAATGATCCTCTAACCTAACCTAACAAATCTAACCTAAAGATTCTACATTATTCTAAATAAAACATGCCAATTCGATGAGATTACCAACCTGGTGTAAATGATGAAACAGGTGGGGAATTCTTCAGATCCAATGCTTGCAATGCTTGGGAATTGATCAGTGAACTTGATTCTGAGTTCTGTATGCAATGGATCTTGTTCAAACCTCTTGAATCTTGCAATCACCACCTTCTTGCACCTTGGATGATGAAGATGGATAGCACGATTTCCCCCTTAATTCAAACAGATTTTGATGTGAATTTTGCTCCTTGAATGATCTAGATGAGGATAGGATCAAGAACTTTTGAAATTGGTGAAGATTTGATGAAGTTTGAGAAGGTTTTGCAAAATGGAAGAATGATGTATAGCTATGTGTTTTGATCACAATGAATCACCAACCATGGCATGAAGTTACTCAATCCAATATATAGCTGAGATTAGAAAGCCCTAGAACTTTGTAGAAACTTCCCATGCACACTTTCCTTGAATTTTGGATTATGTTACTTCATACATAAGTAACCAAGCATAACTTTCAAATCTTGAACCAAACTCAAAAATCCACTTTTTCCAATGTTCTTAAAACATTTTTTCCAATCAAAATGACCTATAATTTCACCCCATTTGGCCAAATTATTAAAAATCTCAATTTTAGGTCACTTTTTATTCATTAAATTCACCAATTTTGAAACCTTGAGCTATGAGCCTTTCCAAACTTTCATGGTCACTTTTCTAGACTCAAAATGTCATTTGGAGCAAGTTTGATGTTGTGAAGTTTTTCATTTGAAGCTTCCTTGTATGAGTTTTGGGCATAGGCTTGAAATGACCTGTAATTCTCAAATGACCAAAATACCCTTTGCTTGCCAAGACCATAAGTAGAGTTCCACAAATCATATGAAGGCATACCATACCTTTATAGAAAGCTAAGACAATGAGGAACAACTCTTATGTTTACCAGAAATTCATTTGAAATCTCCTTGAGAGGTAAAAGTTGCTTGGAAGACAAGTAACTTTCACAGACAAAATTTCAGATACCTCAGATGACCTGTAACTTGCAAGGACCATAACTTGAGTTCTATAAATCTACTTGATGTCTTCCACAACTCAAATTAAAGGTCTTGAGATCCTCTACAAGTTTCATGTTGGCCAAGAATCCATTTGAAGCTTGCATTTTGACTTATCTTGCTTGGAAGTTTGACCTAAATCAGGGGATTTTACCCAGAAACCCTAATTTAGAAACTCCTCTTCTCCTTGATTTCTCTTGATTTCTTCCTGGCACAACACCACATCCTTATCTTCATGTCAAATGATGAACCTCACATCTCTCCAATAGACCTTAATGCCTTTCAATCAATCAATTGATCTAGGGTTGACCCAGGGTTGACCCAGATGAAACCCTAGTTGACTGTCGTCAACTGCAACTCTTGTGATCACATCAATGACTTGTCTCACTTGAAAAATGACTCTCTAAGTCCTCCATGATGTCTATATATCCTTCATGACCTCAATTCACAGCTCACAACTTCTTTGATGATCTTCAGATACCCTCACATAGGAGATAGATTCACTACTTGATCCACTGACTTCTTAGACTTCAATTTCTTTCTGATGACTTGGGTATGCTTGAATTTGAATAATAACCTCTTGATAGGCTCATAGAGATGAGAATAGTACTTGGTCCCTTGTTGGATGACTTGATATGCTATGCTATGCAGATGATTAGATTATGTACATGACTCTATATGCAAATGCTAATGTAATTGAAACATAAACCAAGTGAAATAGGTTGAGAAAATTTTAGGGTGCAACAAGCGGGACTTCATGTTTGATGCCTATTTGTTTAACAGATGCCTGACAGCGAGGTCAGATATTCCTATGAACTTCGTGTTGAGCCGGCCTTCGGGTTCGATGCCTGTTTTCACGAAAACTTAATCCGTTTGCTTAATTCGGAATATAGGATTGTCAATCTAGTTTATATCTTTTGCGCTTGTTAATTGACATAGGAATCGAATAGAGATCGAAGTCGCTTAGGAAATTGGTAAGGTAGAAACCTGTGATAAGCCGGAACCGAAAACAGTAGATTAACTTATTTTGATACTCACTTATTTTAACCGCTTAATTGCATTCTCTTTATTTAATTGATCAGTAACCAACCCCCCCCCCCCATTTTGATTTCGGTAGATTAATCACATACAAGAATCCTTGAGACGATATCCGAGTTGAATTGTCGTTGTATTACGTTTTTATCAAAAACACTCGTTTTGATCCGCTCCCGACAGCGGATCAAATTGGCGCCGTTACCGGGGATTCTTGTCATTATTAATCAAATTTAGAGTCATAGGGTTTGTTTCCTCGAGTCTAGACCTTATTTTCCTCGCGGTTTCATCGAAGTCGCGTTTTAGAGTCCAAAACGTTAAAAAAATCGGTTTTTTGAAAATTGAGTCCGATTCAAAATCTGTTCTGAACACTTGAAGTGAAAAAATTCTAGAAACGTTTATCCCTTACTACAAAGTATTTATGGGTGGTGGGTTTTCGAATCGCCAAAAGACCATTTTTTCTATTTTTAATGATTTATTTACTGTTTTCATAGAGTCGGAAAAAATTGAAAAAATTCTCAAAATTCTATTTTTAAGTAATTAGATTAATTTCGGTGTCATTTTATTTTTCTGAAGTTTTTTTGATCAATTTCTTTCTTTGTGCTTGTTTTTGCATTTTAGGGACATTGTTGGCATTTTGAACATTGTTGCTGCATTGCTGTGCATTAGTCTTGACAACTAGGTCATCCTGTTCTGAACTTGTTGTGTTTGATCCTGAAGTAGAGAGAACTTTGCACACACGACGTAGAGCAGTCCAAGTTACCACTAGTTCACCACCATCACCCACCATTGATTTTGAAATGGCTGACAATAGAACTCTAAGGCAATTAGTCGCGCCTGATGTAAATTATAACGGTTTATGTATTGAGTATGTTGCTGATGCTGTTCCTTTTGAGTTAAAATCGGGTTTAATCCATTTGTTGCCGAAGTTTAGAGTTCTTGTAGGTGAAGATCCTCACAAACATCTGAAAGAATTTCAAGTGGTGTGTTCTACGCCATTGAAGCCTGAAGGGATCACTGAAGATCATATCAAACTTCGAGCTTTTCCTTTTTCATTGCAGGGTGTAGCAAAGGATTGGATATACTCCCTCGAGCCAAATTCAATTGCAAACTGGAATGCTCTGAAAAAATTGTTCCTTGAGAGATATTTTCCTGCATCGAGAGCTGCCTCGATAAGAAAGGAGATTTGTGGTATTAGACAGGGTAATGAGTCATTGACCGAGTATTGGGAGAGATTCAAGCATTTGGTATCCAGCTACTTATCGAACAACTACTCATCCAGTACTTTTACGAAGGTTTGTTACCGATGGATAGAAGCATTCTTGATGCTGCTAGCGGTGGAGCTCTTGTTGATAAGACTCCAGCTGCTGCCAAGGCTCTAATTGAGAACATGTCACTAAATTCCCAACAGTTCACAACAAGAAATAATTCTGTCCAGGTAAAGAGTGTGAACGAAATTCATGTTTCCTCTCATGTGTCTCACTCTAACAAAGCCTTCGAAAACAGAATGAATGAGCTGAAAGACTTAGTGCAACAGCTGATAGTCGTAGGTAAGACACAAGCAGCCCATCAAACCCAACCACTGAGGTTATGTGGTATTTGTACTTCTTCTGATCATCCTACTGATACATGTCCTATTTTGCAAGATGATATGCCTACTGAATTACCTCCGGCTTATGCTGCAGCCCTTTACAACCAAAGTAACAACCAAAACCGGTACAACATTCCCGACCTGTCCACTAATAAGTACCACCCGAATTGGAGGAACCATCCCAACCTCTGATATGGAAACCCACAAACCAGCCAACAACCTAACCCACCTCAAGCGGTTGTTGCCCCTGCACCTTTCGGACCTTCTTTAGAGGAACTTGTTAAACAAATGGCCGTCAACAACCTTCAGTTCCAACAACGAACCGATGCTAGCATCCAGAACTTGAATACACAGATGGGACAACTTGCTACACAAATTAATAACATGCAAGCCCAAGGGTCGAACCAACTTCCAGCCCAAACAATTGTCAACCCAAAGGGTCCTAATGCTAATGTGAGTGCCATCACTTTAAGATCCGGAAAAGTTATAAAACCAGCCCCTAAAAAAAATCATTGAGGTAACTTCTGAACTTCCTACTTCTGAACCGTCTGCTGAACCTCCTTCTCCTTCTGCTGTTGTGGTCGAAACTGAAAAAATTAAAGAAAAAGAGTATGTACCACCAGTCCCCTTCCCACATAGAGTTCTGAAAAATAAGAGAATTGAGGAGGGAGACAAAGAAAGAGAGATATTAGATGTTTTTCGAAAAGTTGTGGTAAACATTCTGTTACTTGATGTGATTAAGCAGGTTCCTAAGTATGCTAAATTTCTGAAGGATTTGTGCACCAACAAGAGGAGAATGAAGGGAAGTGAGAGAGTCAATTTAGGAAGAAATATTTCTTCCTTTATTCAACCCAAGCCTTCATCTGAAAAATTTACAGGCGAAGTTTCAGCCCTCCTCACTACTCCGGTCCTACCACAAAAGTGCAAAGACCCGGGAACTTTTGTTATTCCTTGTACCATCGGGAATAGTAAATTCGATGATTGCATGCTTGATTTAGGAGCAAGCATTAATGTTATGCCTATTTCTGTTTATAATAACCTTTGTCTTGGTCCTTTGTAGCCTATAGGTTTAATCATTCAGTTGGTGAACAGGAGCAACACTCGCCCTGCCGGCATAATCGAAGATGTCCTTGTTCAAGTTAACGATTTAATTTTTCCTGCAGATTTTTACATTCTTGACATGGAAGGAGAAACAAAGTCCAGCAAAGCTCCCATCATTTTAGGAAGACCGTTCATGAAAACGGCAAAAACGAAAATTGATGTTGATGATGGAAGCATGTCCATGGAGTTTGGTGACATTGTCGCAAAATTCAACATTTTTGATGCCATGAAACATCCATTAGAGTAGCATTCTGTTTTTCATATTGATTGATATCTGAGCTGGTTGAGGACACTTGTTCTGAATTATTTTCACTTGATTTTCCATCCCTCTCGGGTTTTGATGATGTTTATTCATGTTTTGATTGTACTGACACTAACCTTTGTGTTGTGTGCGCTGAGATTGTGCTGCCCTGCAGGCTGATATATTTCCTACAGGTGAAGTTGTAACCGACGAAGCTATTTTTACAGCTGATGCTCTTGACGTTCCTGCTGCCCCGACCATCCCATCTACCGAGCAGCCCCCGTCCTTAGAGCTAAAAGAGCTCCTTGAGAACCTGAAATATGCCTACTTAGAGAGTAACGAAAAACTCCCTGTTATTATTTCTTCTAACCTTGATTTCGATCAAGAAAATAAGCTTTTGCAGGTTTTGAAGAAGCACAAGAAGGCAATCGGATGGACATTAGCCGACCTTCCAGGAATTAGTCCTTTCATGTGTATGCACATAATTTTACTTGAGGATGGTGCGAAAACAGTAAGGCAGACCCAAAGGAGGCTTAATCCTTTGATTCTTGATGTCGTGAAGAAAGAGGTAACCAAACTCTTGCAAGCAGGTATCATTTATCCTATCTCTGACAGTAAGTGGGTAAGCCCAGTGCAGGTTGTACCTAAGAAATCTAGACTTACAGTTGTCAAAAATGAAAAGAATGAACTTGTTCCCACTAAAGTGCAGAATAGCTGGAGAGTTTGTATCGATTACAGGAGACTGAACCAGGCTACTAGAAAGGATCACTTTCCTTTACCGTTCATCGACCAAATGCTTGAACGGCTAGCTGGTAAATCACATTATTGTTTTCTTGATGGCTTTTCATGTTACTTTCAGATTCATATTGCACCTGAAGATCAAGAGAAGACCACTTTTACTTGTCCCTTCGGTACTTTTTCTTATAGGCGGATGCCTTTTGGTCTTTGCAATGCTCCTGGCACTTTCCAGTGTTGCATGCTTAGTATCTTTTCTGATTTTATTGAAACGTGCATGGAAGTCTTTATGGACGACTTCACTGTCTATGGTTCTTCCTTTAATGCATGCTTGAGCAGTTTAAGCTTGATTTTAGAAAGATGCATTGAAACCAACCTTGTTTTAAATTATGAAAAATGTCATTTTATGGTTGAGTAGGGAATTGTTCTTGGTCATATAATTTCTGAAAAAGGAATTTCTGTTGACCCTGCTAAGATTGATGTGATTTCTACACTACCTTACCCATCTTACATTCGCGAGATTCATTCTTTTCTTGGTCATGCAGGTTTTTACAGGCGTTTCATCAAGGATTTCAGCAAGATAGCTCTTCCGTTGTCAAACTTATTGAAGAATGACGTTACTTTCCACTTAGATGACAAATGCAAATAGGAGTTTGACTTCTTGAAGAAAGCATTGACCTCCGCTCCCATAATTCAGCCCCTTACTGGACCCTCCCTTTTGAGCTTATGTGTGACGCTTCGAATTATGCTGTTGGGGCTGTCCTTGCACAAAGAGTTGACAAGGCTGCCCATATTATTTACTATGCTTCTAGGACTTTAGATTCTGCACGGTCAAATTACACTACCACTGAAAAAGAACTTCTAGCTATTGTTTTTGCTCTTGATAAATTCAGATCTTATTTGCTAGGTACCAAGGTTGTTGTTTTTACTGACCATGCAGCTTTAAAGTACCAGTTGAAGAAGTCAGATGCAAAACCGAGATTGATTCGGTAGATGTTGTTGCTCCAAGAGTTTAATGTAGAGATTAAAGACAAAAGTGAAGCTGGGAACTTAGTGGCTGACCATTTGAGCTGGATAGAGAGACATGAAGATCCCTTCCCTATTCAGGATGACTTTCCTGATGAGCGGCTTTTAGTCTTGCATGGTATTTCAACTTGGTTTGCTGATATTGTTAATTATCTTGTTGCTGGTGTTTTTCCTACAGGTGCGTCTAGATCACAAATTCATAAACTAAAAAGTGATGCCAAATATGATGTTTTGGATGATTCATATCTTTGGAAGTTTGGTAGTGATCAGGTGATTAGAATATGTGTTCCCGACTATGAGATTGAATCCATTTTAAATTTCTCTCATGCGTCTCAAGTCGGAGGACATTTTGGCCCTCAAAGAACTGCAAGAAAAGTGCTTGACTCAGGTTTCTATTGGCCAACTATTTTTAAAGATGCTTATGAGACTTACCGCACTTGTAAAGAGTGCCAGATAGCAGGTAGAAATATCACTCGTAAGAGTGAAATGCCTCAGCAGCCTATGCTTTTCTGTGAGGTATTTGATGTATGGGGAATCGACTTCATGGGTCCCTTTCCTGTGTCGTTTGGCTTCCTTTATATTTTTCTTGCTATTGATTATGTTTCAAAGTGGGTAGAAGCTATCCCCACTCGGACTAATGATTCTAGAGTTGTTGCAGAATTTGTCAGGTCTAATATCTTTTGCAGGTTCGGAATACCGCGGGCTATCATCAGTGACCAAGGCACTCATTTCTTTAACCGCACCATGGAAGCTTTACTCCGGAAGTATGGAGTTATGCACAGAGTCTCTACTGCATATCACCCACAAACTAATGGGCAAGCTGAGATCTCAAACAGGGAGATCAAACAAGTTTTAGAGAAAATGGTGCAACTAAACAGGAAGGACTGGAGTTGTCGTCTAGAAGATGCACTTTGGGCTCAGAGAACAGCTTTCAAGACACCCATTGGGATGTCTCCTTATCGACTTGTTTTTGGTAAGGCATGCCATCTTCCTGTTGAGATAGAACACTGTGCCTATTGGGCGGTGAAAAGTTGTAATTTGGAGATGCAACAAGCAGATATTGAAAAAAAACTCCAATTACAACAGTTGGAAGAGCTTAGATTAGAGGCTTATGAAAGCTCTAGAATTTATAAAGAAAAAACTAAGCACTTCCATGATAAAATGATTTCTAGGAAAGAGTTTTCTGTGGGCCAACATGTTTTATTGTTTAATTCCCGCCTTAAGCTTATAGCTGGGAAACATCGATCCAAATGGATTGGCCCCTTCGTTGTTACTAATGTTTTCCCTCATGGTGCAGTAGAAATTAAAAGTGCAGGCACTGACAAAGTCTTCAAGGTTAACGGGCAGTGTCTGAAGTTATTCCATGAGAGTTCGGTGCCTGAAGATGTCAGCATAGAGGAGCTTTCTTTGAAAGCGCCCAACTACACTGCAACTTGACCAGGGAGCACCTTTTCCTTTCTCTCACTCTTACTTTATAATTGAGTCCTTTTCATTGAGGGCAATGTATGTCTTAAGTGTGTGGGAGGGAACCTTTTGCTTTTGTTTGTTTGTTTTCATTGAATAAAAAAAATAAAATGAAATTTCATATTTTCTTGTTGGTTATTCTGCTACATCTATGAATATTCTCTCTATCTTGGTCTAAAGACTTGTGGTATGATAAGATTTATTTTTTTTGTGTGCATTTTTAGTATATATGTCTGACTAAAATCTAAATTGTACATCATTAGTGAGAGATCAATAACCCTTGTGAGACTTTGAGCCTAATAATGGATAACACATAAAAATGCATCTTTTTCTTTCTTGTGTGATTTCACTCATGTTTGTTTGTCTCTAGAACTTGAATTGACTCTTGTTGAAGCTGTTTGTTTACTTGTGCACACTGACATGATAAAGGCAATTTTGTTTATTTTGTTTTTTTAACCAGATAGCCAAAAAGCCAACCTTAACAGTATTTTCCCTTTGTTTGTAAACCCCTTTGAGCCTATTATCCTTTTTTGTGTGTTTAAAACTCATTACAAGCCGAAAAGTGAAAAACAATATTATCACCCTATTCAAGGGGTTGGAAGAGTCTTGTGTGGAGTTGTTTGGGGTTGAACATTTTGTTTATATTGTTATTATGATGTTGGTAGAAAAGAAATATAGAAAAAGAAAAGAAAAAAAAAGAATGAAAAATGATAAAAATAGAGAAGGTTGTCAATATTAGTCCTTCTGAAATAAAAAAAGAAAATAAAAAGAGAATAAAAGGAAAAAGAGAAGAGAAATAAGTTGTGAGTTTGTTGTTCAATAGAATTTCCCTTTGAGATGTTTTGTAGTTCAACTCCTGCAATTCCTTCAATCCTCTTTTAACTCTTTGAATTTTAGCTTAGTACCCCTTAGGATATATCTCACCCTGACCTTGGCCAAATTACAACCATAATAAAAGTCCTTTTGATCTTTGTGTGCAATGTATTTCAATGGTGAATGTTAGAGTCTTTTCAAGCTTATGGTAGTACTACTTTCATGTTGTGCTTTGAGTGTAAACAATAACCTAAACACTTGAGAGTTGAGTGGAAACAGTTTATCTTGTGAGGGTCTTGATATTTTTGATGTACTTTTTGGTGATCTGTTTTTCATACTTACTTTGAATGTCACAGTTGAATTTATCACTAATGCAATGTCTTGAAACTTAGACTTAGAAGTGTGTTTGCATCTTGTATCCTGATAACTTTTGAGTTTGCATGCTTTGTTTCATTTTTGTTTTGAAGTTTCTTTGTTTTGATGTGTTTTATTTTAATTTTGCTCGGAGTGTAAAAGTTCAAGTCTGGGGGAAATTGATCAGTGCATATTTATGCACATTCTCCTATATTTTTTTCTTAGGCATTTCTTTACTTTATTTTGATTATTTTTATGTTTTATTTTGTTTTTATATTTTATTTTATTTTTGGCTTAATTTGATTTTTGCACTTTATTTTTCAGCTTTAGCAGTCTGCACGGAAACGATCATAACTGGAGTTCCGGAAATCCGTTTAAGGCGTTCTAAAAATCGCCGGAAAGCTAAGAGAGAGAGCTACAACTTTCATGTTAGAGCCGAAGTCAGAAGCGGAGCCCAAAATTCCATAATTTCGTCTGAAGTTACAGCATTAGAATTTTATTTTAGTTTTGGGTCATGTATTGGGCATGGGTTATGTTTTCGACCCAGTTGGGTTATGACCCGGATTTGTTTTCTTTTTAAGGGAAAAATACTCGTGTTATTGTTCACCTAGTTACTATTCACGAAAAAAATATTTGAAGCTTTGACAGAACCATGGCTAACAAATTCCTTAGAGTCATTCTGTTGTAATCGCGTTCCAACGCTTTGAGGTTTATACTTTATCAATTTAATTCGTTTCTCTGTCAACACTATTCTATGAATTGCTTTTGCTTAATCTGTTAGTTTATAGAATTGTTTTGATTAAATTTGTATGATTGCATCCTTAACTTTTATTCGCCGTTACGTCGCTTTGTCGTTAATTCGCGCTTATAATTCGTGTTTGCTTAATTCACGAAAACTTAATCCGTTTGCTTAATTCGGAATATAGGATTGTCAATCTAGTTTATGTCTTTTGCGCTTGTTAATTGACATAGGAATCGAATAGAGATCGAAGTCGCTTAGGAAATTGGTAAGGTAGAAACCCATGATAAGTCGGAACCGAAAACAGTAGATTGACTTATTTTGATAATCACTTACTTTAACCGCTTAATTGCATTCTCTTTATTTAATCGATAAGAAACCAAACCGCCCACCCCCATTTTGATTTCGGTAGATTAATCACATACAAGAATCCTTGAGACGATATCCGAGTTGAATTGTCGCTGTATTACGTTTTTATCAAAAACACTAGTTTTTATCTGCGCACAACGGCGAATCGAACGCGAAGGCCGGCTCAACACGAAGTTGAGAAGTACATCTGACCCTGCCGTCAGACATCTGTTAAACAAACAGGCATCAAACCCAGAGGCCGACTCAACAAGAAGTTGAGAAGAACATTTGACCTCACCATCAGGCATCTGTTAAACAGACAGGCATCAAACCCGACGGCCGTCTCAACCCTTAGTTGAGAAGAACATTTGACCTCGCCGTCAAGCATCTGCTAAACAAACAGCATCGAACCCGAAGGTCGGCTCAACACGAAGTTGAGAAGTACATCTGACCTCGCTGTTAGGCATCTGTTAAACAGGAATCAAAACCGGAGGCCGACTCAACACAAAGTTGAGAAGAACATCTGACAACGCCGTCAGGCATCTGTTAAACAAATAGACATCAAAACCAACGACCGTCTCAACCCTTAGTTGAGAAGAACATCTGACCTCGTCGTTAGGCATCTGTTAAACAAACAGGCATCGAACTTGAAGGCCGGATCAAAACAAAGTTGAGAAGTACATTTGACCTCGCCGTCAGGTATCTGTTAAACAAACAGGCATCAAACCCGGGGGCCGACTCAACACGAAGTTGAGAAGAACCTCTGCCCTCGCCGTCAGGCATCTGTTAAACAAACAGGTATCGAACCCGACGGCCGTCTCAACCCTTAGTTGAGAAGAACATCTGACCTTGCCGTGAAGCATCTGTTAAGCAAACAAGCATTAAACCCGAAGGTTGGATCAACACGAAGTTGAGAGGAACATCTGAGCTTGTTGTCAAGCATCTGTTAAACAAACAGGGATTGAATCTAAAGGCCGGCTCAACCCGAAGTTGAGAAGAACATCTGACCTCGTCGTCAGGCATTTGTTAAATAAACAGGAATCGAACCCGAAGGCCGGCTCAACTTGAACTTGGGAGGAACAGGTGACCTCGCCATCATATATTAGTTAAAGAAACAGGCATCGAACCCGAAGGTCGGCACAACACGAAGTCGAGAGGAACATCTGACCTTTTGTCAGGCATCTGTTAGACAAACAGGCATCGAATCCGAAGGCCAGCTCAACACGAAGTTAATAGGAATATCAGACCTCGCCATCAGGGATCTGTTAAACAAACAAGCATCGAACCCAATGGCCAGTTCAACCCAAAGTTGAGAAGAACATCTGACCTCGCCGTCAGGCATTTGTTAAACAAACAGGGGTGGAACCCGAAGGCCGACTCAATCCGAAGTTGAGAAGAATATCTGACATTCGCCGTTAGGAATCTGTTAAACAAACAGGCATCAAACCCGGAGGCCGATTCAACACGAAGTTGAGAAGAACATCTGACCTCACCGTCAGGCATCTGTTAAACAAACAGGCATCGAACTCGACGACCGTCTCTACCCTTAGTTGAGAAGAACATCAGACCTCGCCTTCAAGCATCTGTTAAATTACAAGCATCGAATCCGAAGGCCGGTACAACACGAAGTTGAGACGAACATATGATCTCGCCGTCAGGCATCTGTTACACAAATAGGCATCGAACCCGACGGCCGTCTCACCCCTTAGTTGAGAAGAACATCTGACCTCGTCGTCAAACATCTGTTAAACAAACAGGCATCGAACTAGAAGGTCGGTTTAACACGAAGTTGAGTGGAACATCTGACCTTGCTGTCAAACATCTGTTAAACAAACAGGCATTGAATCTGAAGGCCGGCTCAACCCGAAGTTGAGAAGAACATCTGACCTCGTTGTCTGGCATCTGTTAAATAAACTAGCATCGAACCCGAAGGCCGGCACAACACGAAGTTGAGAGGAACATATGACCTCGTTGTCAGGCATCTATTAAACAATCAGGCATCAAACCCGAAGACCGTCTCAACCCTTAGTTGAGAAGAACATCTGACCTCACTGTCAAGCATCTGTTAAACAAATAGGCATCGAACCCGAAGGTCGGCTCAACACGAAGTTGAGAGGAACATCTGACCTTGCAGTCAAGCATCTATTAAACAAACACGCATTAAATCTAAATGTCGGCTCAACCCAAATTTGAGAAGAACATCTGACCTCGCCGTCAGGCATCTGTTAAACAAACAGGCATCGAACCCGAACGCCGACTAAACACGAAGTTGAGAAGTACATCTGACCTTGCCTCAAGGCATCTGTTAAACAAACAGGCATCAATCCTGAAGGCCGCTCAACAAAAAGTTGAGAAGAACATCTAACCTCGCAGTCAGGCATCTGTTAAACAAACAGGCATCGAACCTGAAGGTCGGCTCAATACGAAGTTGAGAGGAACATATGACCTTGCTATCAAGCATCTGTTAAACAAACATGCATCGAATCTGAAGTTCGACTCAATCCGAAGTTGATAAGAAAAACTGACCTCGTCGTCAGGCATTTGTTAAACAAACAGGCATCAAACCCAAAAGTCGGCTCAACTTGAACTTGGGTAGAGAATATGACCTCGCCGTCAGGCATTAGTTAAACAAACAGGCATTGAACCCGAAGGCCGACACAACACGAAGTTGAGAGGAACATTTGACCTCGCCGTGAGGCATCCGTTTAACAAACAGGCATCGAACATGGAGGACGGCTCAACACGAAATTCATAGGAAAATCGGACCTCACCGTCAGGGATCGGTTAAACAAACAGGAATTGAACCCGAAGGCCGGCTCAACCCGAAGTTGAGAAGAACATATGACCTCGCTGTCAGGTATCTGTTAAACAAACAGGTGTGGAACCCGAAGGCCGGCTCAACCCGAAGTTAAGAAGAACATATAACCTCGCCGTCAAGCATCTGTTAAACAAACAAGCATCGAATCCGAAGGCCGACTCAACACGAAGTTGAGAAGTACATCTGACCTTGCCTTATGGCATCTGTTAAACAAACAGGCATCAAACCCGAAGGCCGACTCAACAAAAAGTTGAGAAGAATATCTAACCTCGCAGTCAGGCATCTGTTAAACAAACAGGCATCAAACCTGACAGCCATCTCAACCCTTAGTTGAGAAGAACATCTGACCTCGTTGTCAAGCATCTGTTAAACAAACAGGCATCGAACACGAAGGTCGGCTCAACACGAAGTTGAGAGGAACATCTGACCTTGTTGTCAAGCATTTGTTAAACAAACAGGCATTGAATCCAAAGGTCGGCTCAACCCGAAGTTGAGAAGAATATCTGACCTCGCCGTCAGGCATCTGTTAAACAAACAGGAATCGAACCCAAAGGCCAGCTTAACTTGAATTCTGGAGGAACATCTGACCTTGCCATCATACATGAGTTAAACAAACAGGCATCGAACCCGAAGGCCGGCACAACACGAAGTTGAGAGGAACATCTGACGTCGCCGTCAGGGATCTATTAAACAAGCAGGCATCAAACCCGAAGGCCGGCTCTACACGAAGTTCATAAGAATATCTGACCTCGCCGTTAGGGATATGTTAAACAAACAGGCATCGAACCCGAAGGCCGACTAAACCCGAAGTTGAGAAGAACATCTGACCTCGCTGTTTGGCATCTGTTAAACAAACAGGCGTCGAATTTGATCGTTGGCTCAACCCAAAGTTGAGAAGAACATCTGACCTATACTGTCAGGCATCAGTTAAACAAACAAGTATCTAACCTGAAGGCCGACTCCACCCAAAATTGAGAAGAACATCTAACCTCGCTGCCAGGCATCTGTTAAAAAAACAGGCATTGAACATGAAGGTGGCTCAACCTGAAGTTGAGAAGAACATCTAACCTCGCCATCATGCATCGGTTAAACAAAAAGGCATCGAACCAAAAGGCCGGCTCAACCCGAAGTTGGGAAGAACATCTGACCTCGCCGTCAAGCATCTGTTAAACAAACATGCATCGAATCCGAAGGCCAGCTCAACACGAAGTTGAGAAATACATCTGGCCTCGCCGTTAGGCATCTGCTAAAAAAACAGGCATCAAACCCGAAGGCCGACTCAACAAAAAGTTGAGAAGAATATCTGACCTCGCTGTCAGGCATCTGTTAAACAAACAGGCATCGAACCTGAAGGTCGGCTCAATACGAAGTTGAGAGGAACATATGACCTTGCTATCAAGCATCTGTTAAACAAACATGCATCGAATCTGAAGTTCGACTCAATCCGAAGTTGATAAGAAAAACTGACCTCGCCGTCAGGCATTTGTTAAACAAACAGGCATCAAACCCAAAAGCCGGCTCAACTTGAACTTGGGTAGAAAATATGACCTCGCCGTCAGGCATTAGTTAAACAAACAGGCATTGAACCCGAAGGCCGACACAACACGAAGTTGAGAGGAACATTTGACCTCGCCGTGAGGCATCCGTTTAACAAACAGGCATCGAACATGGAGGACGGCTCAACACGAAATTCATAGGAAAATCGGACCTCACCGTCAGGGATCGGTTAAACAAACAGGAATTGAACCCGAAGGCCGGCTCAACCCGAAGTTGAGAAGAACATATGACCTCGCTGTCAGGTATCTGTTAAACAAACAGGTGTGGAACCCGAAGGCCGGCTCAACCCGAAGTTAAGAAGAACATATAACCTCGCCGTCAAGCATCTGTTAAACAAACAAGCATCGAATCCGAAGGCCGACTCAACACGAAGTTGAGAAGTACATCTGACCTTGCCTTATGGCATCTGTTAAACAAACAGGCATCAAACCCGAAGGCCGACTCAACAAAAAGTTGAGAAGAATATCTAACCTCGCAGTCAGGCATCTGTTAAACAAACAGGCATCAAACCTGACAGCCATCTCAACCCTTAGTTGAGAAGAACATCTGACCTCGTTGTCAAGCATCTGTTAAACAAACAGGCATCGAACACGAAGGTCGGCTCAACACGAAGTTGAGAGGAACATCTGACCTTGTTGTCAAGCATTTGTTAAACAAACAGGCATTGAATCCAAAGGTCGGCTCAACCCGAAGTTGAGAAGAATATCTGACCTCGCCGTCAGGCATCTGTTAAACAAACAGGAATCGAACCCAAAGGCCAGCTTAACTTGAATTCTGGAGGAACATCTGACCTTGCCATCATACATGAGTTAAACAAACAGGCATCGAACCCGAAGGCCGGCACAACACGAAGTTGAGAGGAACATCTGACGTCGCCGTCAGGGATCTATTAAACAAACAGGCATCAAACCCGAAGGTCGGCTCTACACGAAGTTCATAAGAATATCTGACCTCGCCGTTAGGGATATGTTAAACAAACAGGCATCGAACCCGAAGGCCGACTAAACCCGAAGTTGAGAAGAACATCTGACCTCGCTGTTTGGCATCTGTTAAACAAACAGGCGTCGAATTTGATCGTTGGCTCAACCCAAAGTTGAGAAGAACATCTGACCTATACTGTCAGGCATCAGTTAAACAAACAAGTATCTAACCTGAAGGCCGACTCCACCCAAAATTGAGAAGAACATCTAACCTCGCTGCCAGGCATCTGTTAAAAAAACAGGCATTGAACATGAAGGTGGCTCAACCTGAAGTTGAGAAGAACATCTAACCTCGCCATCATGCATCGGTTAAACAAAAAGGCATCGAACCAAAAGGCCGGCTCAACCCGAAGTTGGGAAGAACATCTGACCTCGCCGTCAGGCATCTGTTAAACAAACATGCATCGAATCCGAAGGCCAGCTCAACACGAAGTTGAGAAATACATCTGGCCTCGCCGTTAGGCATCTGCTAAAAAAACAGGCATCAAACCCGAAGGCCGACTCAACAAAAAGTTGAGAAGAATATCTGACCTCGCTGTCAGGCATCTGTTAAACAATCAGGCATCGAACCCGACGGCTATCTCAACACTTAGTCGAAAGGAACATCTGACCTCGCCGTCAAGCCTATGTTAAACAAACAGGCATCGAACCCCAAGGTCGGCTTAATACGAAGTTGAAAGGAACATCTGACCTCGCTGTCAAGTATCTGTTAAACAAACAGGCATCAAATCTGAAGGCCGGCTCAACCCGAAGTTGAGACGAACATATGACCTCGCCGTCAGGCATCTGTTAAACAAACAAGCATCGAACCCGAAGGCCGACTCAACTTGAATTTGGGAGGAACATCTGACCTCGCCGCCATGCATTAGTTAAACAAACATGCATCGAACCCGAAGGCCGTCTCAACACGAAGTTCATAGGAATATATGACCTTTCCGTCAGGGATTTGTTAAACAAACAAGCATCGAACCTGAAGGCCGGCTCAACCCGATGTTGAAAAGAACATCTGACCTCGCCGTCAGACATTTCTTAAACAAACAGGCGTGGAACCCGAAGACCCACTCAACCCGAAGTTGAGAAGAAACCTGACCTCGCCGTCAGGCATCTGTTAAACAAATAAGTATCGAACCCGAAGGCCTGCTCAACACGAAGTTGAGAAGTACATCTGACCTCACTGTCAGGCATCTGTTAAATAAACAGGCATACAACCCGGAGGCCGACTCAACACAAAGTTGAGAAGAACGTCTGACCTCGCCGCCAAGCATCTGTTAAATAAACAGGCATCGAACCTGAAGGCCGGCACAACACGAAGTTGAGAGGAACATCTGACCTCGCCGTCAGGCATCTGTTAAACAAAAAGGCATTGATCCTGAAGGTCGGCTCTACACGAAGCTCATAAGAATATCTAACCTCGCTGTCAGGGATCTGTTAAACAAACAGGAATCGAACCCGAAGGCCGGCTCCACCCAAAGTTGAGAAGAACATCTGACCTCGCTGCCAGGAATCTTTTAAACAAACAGGCATCGAACCTGAAGGTGGCTCAACCCAAAGTTGAGAAGAGCATCTGACCTCGCCGTCATGCAACTGTTAAACAAA
This sequence comes from Lathyrus sativus, assembly GCA_963859935.3. Taxonomy (NCBI): domain Eukaryota; kingdom Viridiplantae; phylum Streptophyta; class Magnoliopsida; order Fabales; family Fabaceae; genus Lathyrus; species Lathyrus sativus. Next base: position 435,835,921 of record OZ012735.1, read on the forward strand.
CAGGCATCGAACTAGAAGGTCGGCTCAACCCGAAGTTGAGAAGAACATCTGACCTCGCCGTTAGGCATCTGTTAAACAAACAGGCATCGAATCCGAAGGCCGGCTCAACACGAAGTTGAGAAGTACATCTGACCTCGCCTTCAGGCATCTGTTAAACAAACAGGCATCGAACCCAAACGTCGGCACAACACGAGGTTGAGAGGAACATCTGACGTCGTCGTCAGGCATCTATTAAACAAACAGACATCAAACCCGAAGGCCGGATCAACACGAAGTTCATAGGAATATCTGACTTTGCCGTCAGGGATCTGTTAAACAAACAAGCATCGAACCCGAAGGCCGGCTCAACCCGAAGTTTAGAAGAACATCTGACCTCGCCGTCAGGAATCTATTAAACAAATAGGCATCGATCCCGAAGGTCGGCTCTTCACGAAGTTCATAAGAATATCTGACCTCGCTGTTAGCGATCTGTTAAACAAACAGGCATCGAACCCGAAGGCCGACTCAACCCGAAGTTGAGAAGAACATCTGACCTCGCTGTTTGGCATTGATCAGTGCATATTTATGCACATTCTGCTACATTTTTACTTAGGGATTTATTTATTTTATTTTGTTTATTATTATATTTTATTATGTTTTCTTATTTTATTTTATTTTTGGTTTAATTTAATTATCGCAACTATTTTTCAGCTTTAGCAGTCTGCACGGAAACGATCATAATTGGAGTTCCGGAAATCCGTTTGAGGCATTCTAAAAATGGCCGGAAAGCTAAGAGAGAAAGCTACGACTTTCGTTTTGGAATCGAAGTCAGATTTGGAGCTCAAAATTCCAGAATTTCGTTTCAAGTTACAGCATTAGAATTTTGTTTTAGTTTTGATCTTGTTTTGGGCCTGGGTTATGTTTTTGACCCAGTTGGGTTACGAACTGAATCCATTGTTTTATTTTGAGGGGAAACCTCGTTTACAGTATCCTATTCACTATTCACGAAAATATTTGTTGGAGCTTTGTATGAATTATGGAGAACTAATTCCTTCGGATTAATCTGCTATAATCGGTTCCCGCCAACACTTTGAGGTTCTTTTAATTTCACTACAAGAAATTTTTCATTTTGCGACACATAGATTGCGACCCTTGTGAAAAAACTGTCCTTATTTCATATTCGCGACACTTGCTACAACAGGTAATGCCAACCGTCTCAATTTTTTCTAAAGAATTAGAATCCAATTTAAAATAAGGCCCATTCGGTTTACAAAACAGTCCTAGCACAAAGCCTTCGACGGTGACACATTTTACAATCGTCGTCAATATAGTACCGCATATGTTTTTTCAAAAGTCCTTCACTTCTTTAGCTCATATATGCCTTAAAACTTCTATTTTGTTTCTTTGACTAGGGACGGTTAATTCAATCGCCTTAATATTTTCAATAAATCATTCTTCCATCTCCCAAATTTCATTCTTTTCTTCAAGTCTCAACAAAAAACCCTATCATGTTAAAATTATTTCCCGAAAAATAAGATGAAATTCTTTGAATCACAAAACCCTAACATGTGATTTCATTTTCTGTAAACTATTATTCTCTCAATATGCCACACTGATGCCAAATTCCTTAACAATTGTGTCTCCAATTACCACAGCTCACGAACATGGATGGTCAATACGGCTATGTCGATTGTTGACGGTTCCTTTCAACGAGTTACTAGTGACAGGGAGATTATTTCTTCTGCTTCTGAGAAATATTTTTCTATTGAACACGTATGGGATGACGAAGATACGAGGGATTTTTATGAATGTTTTATAGATCTCAGGTTTGTATTTCGAAGAAACCTCTTATTTATCAATTTGCTAATAAGCCATGGGTATATAAATCCATCTACTAGTCCTTAGTATCCAATGTGTTCTCACATGTTTAAAGTTTTAATGCAAGTGTTCATGGTTTAAAATGTTCTTTTGTTGGTTTACCCTGTTTTATTTTATATGGAACTTCATCCTTGTTGCTTTTCTCAAGAGTTGTTGTTCTTGTTGTGCTTTTGGGATAAACATAGCCAAAACTCAATGAACAATCATGAAGAGTACTGTAAGAAATTACATTGGAAATTTCTAAAAACCTATTTTAGGATTACTATGATAGTGGATTACTTTTTAGATGGAAAATACACCTAATTACATCACACCTACAAACTCTGAAAGTTATGCTTCCAAAGAGAACTAAAAGGTGGATCGATCACTGTCAAATATTTTGGATCAATGTACGGTGAGCTTTTTCCATCATACTCTTATAGACCTTTAAAATGGAAAGATTCTTGATTTTTGTGAAAAAAATTCCTTTTGATAATATTTTGCACTAATTTATGAATTTCATTTTCTATGAATTTTTTAGGATGGTTTACTATCAAATATTTTGGATAAGTACATGGTAAGCTTCTTCCATTATACGCCTAGAAATATTAAAAATGTAAATATTCATGATTGTGAAGAATTTCCTTCTCTCTTTTGGTAATATTTTACATTGTTTTTTGAATTTCGTTTTCCATGAATTGTTTAGGAGTTACACACATGGTCATTTGGCTTAGTTGATGTTTATCTTATGTGAGGAAATTTTTATTAAGAATATATTGTTGTTAGATGCAATAACAAGTTATATGAAGCTGAATCTTCATGTTACTTTAAATCCTGATGCATTAGATTTTGATGCGATGTTGCTATCAGAATCTGGGACTATTAGATTTTAATGTTGTGATACTTTTTAATTAAAAATTATTTTATTAAATTTTGTTTAATACTAATTCTTAGTCAAAGCCAAATTCAGGGACACTTTGTTTAATAATGTTGGAAGCAACTCCAAAATTGATGTTATCTTCATTATTAACTCTAGAATTAATATGGGTGTTTATTTATAGAGGAACTGGAGGCATTTGTAACATCTTATACTCTGTACAACAGATACGTGAGAAGGAAACTATATAATCTACCAAGGTCTTTTATTATTTAAGGAGAGACAAGGTTAGGTTTTACATCTTATGTTCAAATATGTAATGTAATCATGCTAATATACCTTGTATGGTTATTGTATTTAAACTTTCACCCTTGTTTAAAATAAATGATTGTGAATCTTATTCAAAAATGTCAATTAGGGTCTTTGTAATGTTGATTCAAAACTCAATATTGGTCATTATTGTTTGTATTTTAAGATGTATTCATTTGTTATCAATTGAAGATCGAAGATTTTCTCATGCATGTATAGAAAATGAATTAAGTTGAATAAAGAAAAGGTTTTGTGGCCATGAGTTTACTGTTTTATTGCTATATCATTGTGTTTTGCAGAGCTTTTCATGGTTCAATAATGTTTGTTTCATCTATTGAGTTTATGGGCAGTGGCAGTTAAATTTATCCAAAGTGTGGTTGATGGGTGGAGTATTTTTTTCTTTCTCTTCCCTCTATATTATGAAATATCTTTTGTCTGTCTCTTATTATGGCAATGAGGTATAGTCCTTAGAGTGTAAATAGTGGTTCATGATCCATCCATAGAAGTACCATGATTTATTAGTTTACTACACCAGAACATAACGGTTAGGATTGAGAGTAACTTAATTTGGCTTCATAATTTGCAGGGGCAAAAGGAATTATTTTGTACCTAATTTAATCACCGTTAGCAACTAATCTACACCTAATTTAACCTGATAGTCCCAGATTCATATTACTATTATTTATCTCTCAATCGAACTAAATTTAAATAGTAACATAATAGTTAGAAAGAGGAAATTAATCACTTTAAAATTAGGTGCAGAATCGTTGCAAGGCCAAAAGGAAAGTAAGAATTGTTATCAATATCTTTAAGTTATTCACTTCTAATTAATTAGGTGCAAAATGATTGCAGGGCCAAGATAAAATTTATTTGTCTAAAATGGCAGCGCAACCTTTGTAAAAACCCAAGGAAAAAAGGGAGACAGTGATCATCCTCACAATTTGACGAATCACCTGCCAATGGTGGATCATGATGCTCAGAACAAGGATGCAAGACAACTTTGAGTATTGCAGGAACTGTACATGATATGCTCTTGTGGATTGTGTCATAGCAATGATCATGCTCATATCTCACTTGTTTATAGAATTAATATATTTTCATCAATTAATTGTCTTAACCTTGTTTGTTTATGTGTATTTTTTCATCAATTAATTGTTTGAATCATCTATTGATCTTGATATTATGTTTTAGGCATATCAAATGATATATGGATTTTCCAAGTTATTGAAACTTCCATGAAGATAATGACATCTTTCCTTAGTGGAATGAGATGATATAAAGGCCTTACACCCTGTTTAGAGACACTTTAAGGTAAGTATTGGCTAGTGCTTAAAATTCAGCGTTAAAATCCTATTCATTTAACTAGGTCTCTAGATTCATTAGTATGACAACTAACATGCAACTTTTCCTCCACACAATAGGCGCCGGTGTAAGTTAGAAGGGGTTCTCCACTGAATAAACACAACCTCTTTCTAGCTTCTTCTCTTAGTTACTTTCCTTCTAAATTAAGTAATTTAAGATTTTTAAAACATGACCAAATTGTAATAAAGAGGTAGTGGAAAACCATATTTGTCTTCCATCTAGCATTAATTATCTTCTAGTGTTTGATTGGATATTTATAAGAGGATTATTAGATAGTACATGTGTCTATGGAACCATTTTTTTCTTTCATCTAGCACTAATTATCTTCAAGTCAATATCGACTAAACCAATGATCAATTTTCTACTGCATATGTCAGAAGGACTAAAACTAGAAATTGTATGGTCACTTCACGAGTCCAAGGATGACTTAATTCAACTTCAATCCCGTGTCAAGAGTTTCTATTTTTCCAAGTTCGACTCAATTCAAAGCAATTAGGTATGAATCTCTAGAAGGCAACTTAAGGTTCACAATTTTATTTTTGCATGTATTACTACTTTACAGAAACAATAGTTTGCGGGAGCTAATGCGTAATATATCACCATAATTTGTATCACGTATATAAGCAAGTGACTTTGGAACGTTACTTTTGGCTCTTTGCAATTTCACAAGTATTTTTTAATGTGATATTCAATGATTTTTTATGCTTTAGTGGAGATACGTTCTTCTTTGGGAAAACCTGTTTCTGACCCTGAATAATTTGTTGATTATTTTCCCAATGATGAGTAGATGTTGGTAGAATATTTTGCATATCCATTTCATACAATTGGTGAACCTTCATATGCTTACCCTGCTGTAGAGCCCTAAATGTTGGTAGAATATTTTGCATATCCATTTCATACAATTGATTATAGGTTTTATTCTAGGTTCGCCTCCATCTTTCTTTATGTATGATTAAATATACATCTCTTACTATGTAATCTAACTTTCTTTGAGATAAAATTAGAGGATGAAAGTACTTGGTTTATCTAACTATCTATCTCAATATTTTGAAGGTAATGATTATTGAAAGTGAAGCGAATCTATTACATGAATAAAGTTGATCGATTATTACCCGTGTCTCATTCTGTATATTACAAATTTTCACTATATGAATCTTAATTTGATATCTAATATTATAATTTGTATGAATAGTTACACTATACTTGTCTCTATTTAAGGATGCCAATGGGAACATTTTGAACTTGGGTGGCTTTTACTTGCTTATTTGGTATTGTGCAGTTTGGGACAACTGCAGTATTTATTGAGAAGGATCTCAAAGATTGGCAGCTCAATTTTATTGACGAGGCTTATAGTACTTTGTACCTGGTTTGTAAGTTGAATTTGATTGCTCAATTTTCATATTTCATTACTACGGGGTCATTTCAAGTTTCCATCTTCGTAGATAATTTAGCAATTTTTCTTTTAGGCTAGTGATGGAAATTAAAATTTCAAATATATTGCATCATCATATAATAGAATATGAATTTTGTCATGAATTAGTTAACTTGTTACAGTTAGTTATCATACTAGAGTTTGTGTATAAGTTTTGTTTATAATTGAAGAGAAAATAAGGGCAAACTTTACATAACCGTAAACCAGTTTATAGATGTATCATAAGATAATTCCATATCCTTTTCCAAACACTTACGAATGTACTGACATAAGAGTTTAAATAAGCTCTTCCAAGTGCTGTTACTAGGTGATTATGGAGATGAACATAGGCTTGTTGGTTTCTCAGCAACTTTGTAAGCAATCATTTCCTTCGTTGAGAATGGGTATTATAGCCTGATAGATTTTAATTACAAAAATATTCTTCAATGTATTTGATTCCTTATTTGAATGTAATTTGAGAAGGATTGTTCAAATATTTATTTCTATTTTCTCAGGGATGACCGTATTAAATTGGTGAGTGCCGAAAAGCATCAGGTCTGGTCAGACATTTTTCTCTCATAAAAGATTTTGTTCATAAATATATAGTTTCATATTAGTGATCTTGTTTCTTTACTCTCTTTTCAGATCCTAATTTGTTGATAATATTTTATTATCAATCTGTTATGTGCTAGAGGGATATAGAAGAGCCTGATGTCCTCGTCATATATATTTAGTTTAATATATATCATGTTTCTCACTAATGAATGACAAACATACGAGATGTTAGTGTTTTAGTTAAATTTTCCATAATTTATGTTCACTGAGAGGTCTTTTTGCCTTTTCACCCGTTAGTTGTATCTAGACATACTTTATAGAAGGATTTTTCAGCTTATCAAGTACATTATAAGCTTCTAACATATAAAGTGACATGGTGCTTATATAAATGTAATATCATATATGCTTAGTTGAATGAAGAATATATGTGATTTCCTTCTCCCTTTCTGTTCATATTTCTACTAACAATTTTTTTTTAATTTTAAAAATAAATTACCTGCGGATTTACCTACAAATCTACCTGTGGAACAGAAACTTGTGGCGGTTGGAACCGATGTAATCAACAATTAAAAAAAAAATCAAATGGAAAGTTACGACGGTTGATAACCGTCGCAATATGAAAATTACGTCAGTTCCCTCCCTATCGTGAGAGATAACGACGGTCGGTGTGACAGTTTTGAAAACCGACGCAATACCGCCCCGCGACACATATTTCAACAACATTTTTGTAACCGTCGTGACTTGCAAATTGCGGCGGTTGAAACTGTCGTAACCTACCAAGAAGAACCGTCGTAATTTGCCAATTTTCTTATGGTGTTTCCAATAAAATCTATTTTCTTTCAATTCTTCTCTATGATATTTTGTTTGCTTAATTCGATTTATCTTAGGGATGATTGATATATTTCGATATTGATTGCATGTTCTTATACTTTAATCGCGGTTGCTTAATCCGCATATGTTTCTCGTGTTTGCTTAACTCACGGTTACTATTTTATCTGTTTGCTTAATTCCGAAATTAGAAACGTGTATCGTATAATATCAATTACGCTTGTTGATTATTATTATAATCGGAAAGGGGATAGAATCCGCTTAGGAATTGGGAATTATTAGGATCGATGATAAGTTGGGAAACGAAAACAGTAGATTAGCCGTTTCAACTCATTACTACAATCACTTTTTCTAATCACTTATTTTTCGTTTATTTTATCTTAATCAAAACCCCCCATATTTCATTACTGTATTTGATTATTCCTGCAAGAATCCTTATGAGACGATATTCCGAGTCACTGTCGCTGTACTGCATTTTCCTAAAATTACTCGTTCTTGATCCGCGAGCGACCGCGGATCAAATTGGCGCCGTTGCCGGGGATTCTTGTCGTTATTAATCAATTTTAGAGTCATAGAGTTAGTTAGTATCCTCGAGTCTAGACCTTAGTTTCCTCGCGGTTTCGTCCAATTCGCGTTGTACAGTCCAAATCGTAAAAAATCTTTTTTTGGAAAAATTGTGTCTGATCGTAAAATTGTTTTACCTAAGAGAAGCAGAAAAATTGTCCGGTAATTCATTTTTTCTATTTTTAATGAATTTTTTACTGTTTTCATAGAGTTGAAAAAAATCGAAAAAATTCTCATAATTGTTATTTTGCTTAATTAGTTTAATTCTGGTATTATTTTATTTTTTTGAAATTTAATTAATTGTTTTCCATCATTGTGTTTGAGTCTGAGTCTGAGTCTGACTATCTGCATAACTTGTTTGCTTCGGATACTGAACTTGATTTTGAAATGACTGATAATATAACCTTAAGACAATTAGTTGCCCCTGATGTAAATTATAATAGCTTGTGTATTGAATATGATGATGTTGCTATTCCTTTCGAATCGGAATCTGGTTTAATACACTTGTTGTCAAGGTTTAATGGACTTGCAGGTGAGGATCCGAATAAGCATATGAATGAATTCCAAATTATGTGCTCTACACCTTCTGAACCTTCACTAGAGGACCTTGTCAAGCAAATGGCTATAAATGATCTTCAGTTTCAGCAACAAACAGATTCAAGTCTTCAAGCTTTGCAGACACAGATTGAACAGCTTGCCACTATAGTGAATGCCATGCAGCAAGCTCAAGATTCAAACCAACCATCTGCCCAAACAGTAGTGAATCCAAAAGAGTTTCGTTCTAATTTAGTTGGTGATACTTATTCTGAATTGTATTTTGATTTTCCATCATTAGCAGATTTTGATGATACTTACTCTTGTGATTCATGTACCGACACTAACATTTGCTCTATTTGTGCTGAGATTAATGCTGCCCTACAGGGTGATGTTTTTCATGCAGATGAAGTTGTTTATGAAGCTAAAACTCTTAACATCACGGCTGCCCCAACCTCACCATCCATTGAACAACCTCCCCCCTTGGAGCTTAAACCAATTCATACCAATCTGAATTATGCTTATTCAGATATGGATAAAAAGCTTTCAGTTATAATTTCTTCTAACCTTGATTTTGATGAAGATAATAAACCTTTACAGGTTTTGAAGAAACATAAGAAGGGAATTGGATCGACCTCGATGGAAGTGGGAAGAAAAGCAGTGAAGCAACCCCTTAACCCATTAATCTCTGATGTTGTGGAAAAGGATATCAAATTCACGTGCCCATTCGACACTTTTATTTATCGAAGATTCTTATTTGATCCTGGAATAAAAGGTGAAGGCACTAATACAAATTTCAAGGGCGATGGATGCTATCCAAAGTTACTCCCCACTTTGGAAGAGGAGACTGCAGAAAATCTCTCTTTGGGAAAGGATGCATATGTGATCACTTATCCACCTTGACTCGTCAGGTGTGTTCTTTCCTTTCCCTCACTCTTATTTTATATTTATGTCCTTTCATTGAGGACAATGCTTGTTTTAAGTCCGGGGGAGGGAAACCTTTGCTTTATATTTTGTTCTGTTTTGTTTTCAGTTATAATAATAAAAATATAAAAACTTTTTGCATCTTTTTGAAAGTTCTGGGCTATAATCTAATTTGGGATTAGTTTGCAGAGACTTGGGAACAACTCATAAGATCGATATCGTTTTAACACCTTGAGTCTCCCAAATATGGAAGTCGAGTTAGATACTTGTTATGGCATAGTCTTGAGTTCTCGTCCTCTAATAGCTTTTAAGTAGTTTATCTATCACTCAGTACCATCTAGAAATCACATGCTAAGTAGTTGAGCTGATGCAAATAAGTGAATGATCATATGCTTAATAAGAAGAAGAAAAAAAGAAGAAAAAGAGAAAGACAAAAAGTGAAAAAGAAAAAAAGAAAAGACAAAAAAATGTTTAATTCCAAATTGTTGAGAAAAAAAAAAGGATCATAGTCACTAACAAGCTCAGTTACCATGTGTGTGAATAGATAAAGGGCTTAATGTGATTGCACTAGAATGAAAGAGAGCAAAAAAAAAGAGGATGAGTAAGTTATACTTAGGCATAACGACATGATTTGGATTGGTTTGTATAGGAGGGAGCCTTATGAACGCACAATTGTAGATTAGTGTTCCTACGATATCCTTAGTGTGTAAGATTAGTACCTATCGATGCAAACTTAAGCGATGAAGACTTGTAGCCTGGAATGAGTAACTATTGATGTGTGTGTGCTTCCCTTGTTTTGTTTTAATTTTGCTCGGAGTGTAAAAGTTCAAGTTCGGGGGAATTTGATCAGTGCATATTTATGCACATTCTCCTACATTTTTACTTAGGCATTTCTTTATTTTATTTTGTTTATTATTATATTTTATTATGTTTTCTTATTTTATTTTATTTTTGGTTTAATTTAATTATCGCAACTATTTTTCAGCTTTAGCAGTCTGCACGGAAACGATCATAACTGGAGTTCCGGGAATCCGTTTGAGGCGTTCTAAAAATCGCCGGAAAGCTAAGAGAGAGAGCTACGACTTTCATGTTGGAGCCGAAGTCAGATTCGGAGCTCAAAATTCCAGAATTTCGTTTCAAGTTACAGCATTAGAATTTTGTTTTAGTTTTGATCTTGTTTTGGGCTTGGGTTATGTTTTTGACCCAGTTGGGTTATGAACTGAATCCATTGTTTTATTTTGAGGGGAAACCTCGTTTACAGTATCCTATTCACTATTCACGAAAATATTTGTTGGAGCTTTGTATGAATTATGGAGAACTAATTCCTTCGGATTAATCTGCTGTAATCGATTCCCGCCAACACTTTGAGGTTCTTTTAATTTCCAATAAAATCTATTTCCTTTCAATTCTTCTATATGATATTTTGTTTGCTTAATTCGATTTATCTTAGGGATGATTGATTTATTTCGATGATTGCATGTTCTTATACTTTAATCGCGGTTACTTAATCCGCATATGTTTCTCGTGTTTGCTTAATTCACGGTTACTATTTTATCTATTTACTTAATTCAGAAATTAGAAACGTGTATCGTATAATATCAATTACGCTTGTTGATTCTTATTATAATCGGAAAGGGGATAGAATCCGCTTAGGAATTGGGAATTATTAGGATCGATGATAAGTTGGGAAACGAAAACAGTAGATTAGCCGTTTCAACTTATTACTACAATCACTTTTTCTAATCACTTATTTTTCTTTTATTTTATCTTAATCAAAACCCCCCATATTTTATTACTGTATTTGATTATTCCTGCAAGAATCCTTGTGAGACGATATTCCAAGTCACTGTTGTTGTACTGCATTTTCCGAAAATTTCTCGTTATTGATCCGCGAGCGACCGCGAATTAGGCATCTGTTACACAAACAGGCGTCGAATTTGATCGCTGGCTCAACCCAAAGTTGAGAAGAACATATGACCTATACTGTCAGGCATCAGTTAAACAAACAAGTATCTAACCTGAAGGCCGGCTCCACCCAAAATTGAGAAGAACATCTAACCTCGCTGCCAGGCATCTGTTAAACAAACAGGCATCGAACCTGAAGGTGGCTCAACCTGAAGTTGAGAAGAACATCTGACCTCGCCATCATGCATCTGTTAAACAAAAAGGCATTGAACCAGAAGGCCGGCTCAACCCGAACTTGAGAAGAACATCTGACCTCGCCGTCAGGCATCTGTTAAACAAACATGCATCGAATCCGAAGGCCGGCTCAACACGAAGTTGAGAAATACATCTGACCTCGCCGTCAGGCATCTGACAAACAAACAGACATCAAACCCGAAGGCCGACTCAACACAAAGTTGAGAAGAACATCTGACCTCGCTGTCAGGCATCTGTTAAACAAACAGGCATCGAACCCGACGACTATCTCAACCCTTAGTTGAAAAGAACATCTGACCTCTCCGTCAAGCATATGTTAAACAAACAGGCATCGAACCCCAAGGTCGGCTTAATACGAAGTTGAAAGGAACATCTGACCTCGCTGTCAAGCATCTATTAAACAAACAGGCATCAAATCTGAAGGTCGGCTCAACCCAAAGTTGAGACGAACATCTGACCTCGCCGTCAGGCATCTGTTAAACAAACAGGCATCGAACCTGAAGGTGGCTCAACCTGAAGTTGAGAAGAACATCTGACCTCGCCATCATGCATCTGTTAAACAAAAAGGCATTGAACCAGAAGGCCGGCTCAACCCGAACTTGAGAAGAACATCTGAGCTCGCCGTCAGGCATCTGTTAAACAAACATGCATCGAATCCGAAGGCCGGCTCAACACGAAGTTGAGAAATACATCTGACCTCGCCGTCAGGCATCTGTCAAACAAACAGGCATCAAACCCGAAGGCCGACTCAACACAAAGTTGAGAAGAACATCTGACCTCGCTGTCAGGCATCTGTTAAACAAACAGGCATCGAACCCGACGACTATCTCAACCCTTAGTTGAAAAGAACATCTGACCTCTCCGTCAAGCATATGTTAAACAAACAGGCATCGAACCCCAAGGTCGGCTTAATACGAAGTTGAAAGGAACATCTGACCTCGCTGTCAAGCATCTATTAAACAAACAGGCATCAAATCTGAAGGTCGGCTCAACCCAAAGTTGAGACGAACATCTGACCTCGCCGTCAGGCATCTGTTAAACAAACAGGCATCGAACCCAAAGACCGACTCAACTTGAATTTGGGAGGAACATCTGACCTCGCCGTCATGCATTAGTTAAACAAAGAGGTATCGAACCCGAAGGCCGTCTCAACACGAAGTTCATAGGAATATCTGACCTTGCTGTCAGGGATCTGAAAAACAAACAGGCATCGAACCCGAAGGCCTGCTCAACCCGATGTTGAGAAGAACATCTGACCTCGCCATCAGATATTTGTTAAAAAAACAGGCATGGAACCCGAAGACCGGCTCAACTCGAAGTTGAGAAGAACATCTGACCTCGCCGTCAGGCATCTGTTAAACAAACAGGTATCGAACCCGAAGGCCTGCTCAACACAAAGTTGAAAAGTACATTTGACCTCACCGTCAGGCATCTATTATATAAACAGGCATACAACCCGGAGGCCGACTCAACACAAAGTTGAGAAGAACATCTGACCTCGCCGCAAGGCATCTGTTAAACAAACAGGCATCGAACCTGAAGGGCGGCACAACACGAAGTTGAGAGGAACATCTTACCTCGTCGTCAGGCATCTGTTAAACAAAAAGGCATTGATCCCGAAGGTCGGCTCTACACGAAGTTCATAAGAATATCTGACCTTGCCGTCAGGGATCTGTTAAACAAACAGGCATTGAACCCGAAGGCCGGCTCAACCGGAAGTTGAGAAGAACATCTGACCTTGCTGTTTGGCATCTGTTAAACAAACAGGCATCGAATTTGATCGTTGGCTCAACCCAAAGTTGAGAAGAACATCTGACCTATACTGTCAGGAATCAGTTAAACAAACAGGAATCGAACCAAAAGGCCGACTCCACCCAAAGTTGAGAAGAACATATAACCTCACTGCCAAGCATCTTTTAAACAAACAGGCATTGAACCTGAAGGTGGCTCAACCCGAAGTTGAGATTAACATCTGACCTTGCCGTCATGCATCTGGTAAACAAACAGGCATCGAACTAGAAGGTCGGATCAACCCGAAGTTGAGAAGAACATCTGACCTCGCCGTCAGGCATCTATTAAACAAACAGGCAGCGAATTCGAAGGCCGGCTCAACACGAAGTTGAGAAGTACATCTGACCTCGCCTTCAGGCATCTGTTAAACTAACAGGCATCGAACCCGGAGGCCGGCTCAGCACGAAGTTGAGAAGAACATCTGACCATGCTGTAAGGTATCTGTTAAACAAACATGCATCGATCCTGAAGGCCGGCTCAACACGAAGTTGAGAGGAACATCTGACCTCGCTGTCAGGCATCTGTTAAGCAAACAAGCATCGAACCCGAAGGCCAGCTCAACACAACGTTGAGAGGAACATCTGACCTCGATGTCAAGCATTTGTTATGAAAACAGGCATCGAAACCGAAGGCCGGCTCAACACGAAGTTGAGAGAAATATTTGACCTTGTTGTCAGGCATCTGTCAAATAAACAGGTTTCGAACGCGAAGGGCGGCTCAACCCGAAGATGAGAAGAACATATGACCTTGCTGTCAGGCATCTGTTAAACAAACAGGCATCGAACCCGAAGGCCGGCTAAACCCGAAGTTGAGAAGAACATCTTTCCTCGCCTTTAGGCATCTGTTAAACAAACAGGCATCGAACCGAAGGCCGTCTTAAACCTTAGTTGAGAAGAACATCTGACCTCGCCGTCAAGCATCTCTTAAACAAACAGGAAGCGAACCCGAATGTCGGCTCAACTTGAAGTTGAGAGGAACGTCTGACCTCGCCATCACGCGTCTGTTAAATAATCAGACTTCGAACCCGAAGGCCGACACAACACGAAGTGGAGAGGAACATTTGACCTCGCCGTCACGCATTTGTTAAACAAACAAGCATCTAACCTGAAGGCCGGCTACACACGATGTACATAGGAATATCTGACCTTGCCGTCAGGGATCTGTTAAACAAACAGGCATCGAACCCGAACGCCGGCTCAACCCGAAGTTGAGAAGAACATCTGACCTTGCCGTCAGGCATCTGTTAAACAAACACTCATCGAATTTGAAGGCCGGATCAACTCAAAGATGAGAAGGACATCTGACCTCGCTATCAGGCATCAGTTAAACAAACAGGCATCAATCATGAAGGCCGGCTCAACACGAAGTTGTGAGGAACAACTGACCTCGCTGTCAGGCATCTGTTAAACAAACAGGCATCGAACCCGAAGGCCGGCTCAACACGAATTTGAGAGGAACATTTGACCTTCCCGCCAGGCATCTGTTAAACAAACAGGCATCGAATCCGAAGGCTGACTCAACCACAAGTTGAGAAGAACATATGACCTCGCTGTCAGGCATCTGTTAAACAAACAGGCATCGAACCTGAAGGCTGTCTCAACCCTTAGTTGAGAAAAACATCTGACCTCGCCGTCAAGTATCTGTTAAACCAAAAGGAATTGAAACCGAAGGCCGGCTCAACTTGAAGTTGAGAGGAACATCTGACTTCCCCTTCAGGCATCTGTTAAATAAACTGGCATCCAACCCAAAGGCCGACACAACCCGAAGTTGAGGGGAACATCTCGCCTCGCTGTCAGGCATCTGTTAAACAAACAGGCATCGAACCCGAAGGCCGGCTAAACCCGAAGTTGAGAAGAACTTCTGTCCTCGCCTTTAGGCATCTGTTAAACAAACAGGCATCGAACCCGAAGTCCGTCTTAAACCTTAGTTGAGAAGAACATCTGACCTCGCCGTCA
The DNA here is from genome assembly GCA_963859935.3 of Lathyrus sativus. Taxonomy (NCBI): domain Eukaryota; kingdom Viridiplantae; phylum Streptophyta; class Magnoliopsida; order Fabales; family Fabaceae; genus Lathyrus; species Lathyrus sativus. The sequence goes on from OZ012735.1 coordinate 435,851,027, forward strand.
AGCATCTCTTAAACAAACAGGAAGCGAACCCGAATGTCGGCTCAACTTGAAATTGAGAGGAACGTCTGACCTAGCCATCACGCGTCTGTTAAACAATCAGGCTTCGAACCCGAAGGCCACCACAATACGAAGTGGAGAGGAACATTTGACCTCGCCGTCACGCATCTGTTAAACAAACAAGCATCTAACCTGAAGGCCGACTACACACGATGTTCATAGGAATATCTGACTATGCCGTCAGGGATTTGTTAAACAAACAGGCATCGAACCCGAACGCCGGCTCAACCCGAAGTTGAGAAGAACATCTGACCTTGCCGTCAGGCATCTGTTAAACAAACATTCATCGAATTGGAAGGCCGGATCAACTCAAAGATGAGAAGGACATCTGACCTCACTGTCAGGCATCAGTTAAACAAACAGGCATCAATCATGAAGGCCGGCTCAACACGAAGATGTGAGGAACAACTGACCTCGCTGTCAGGCATCTGTTAAACAAACAGGCATCGAACCCGAAGGCCGGCTCAACACGAAGTTGAGAGGAACATTTGACCTTCCCGCCAGGCATCTGTTAAACAAACAGTCATCGAATCCGAAGGCTGACTCAACCCAAAGTTGAGAAGAACATATGACCTCGCTGTCAGGCATCTGTTAAACAAACAGGCATCGAACCTGAAGGCTGCCTCAACCCTTAGTTTAGAAAAACATCTGACCTCGCCGTCAAGCATCTGTTAAACAAAAAGGAATTGAAACCGAAGGCCGGCTCAACTTGAAGTTGAGAGGAACATCTGACTTCTCCTTCAGGCATCTGTTAAATAAATTGGCATCCAACCCAATGGCCGACAGAAGCCGAAGTTGAGGGGAACATATGGCCTCGCTGTCAGGCTTCTGTTAAATAAACAGGCATCGAACCCAAAGGCCGGCTCAACACGAAGTTCATAGGAATATATGACCTCGCCGTTAATGATCTTTTAAACAAATAGACATCAAACCCGAATTTCGGCTTAAGACAAAGTTGAGAGTAACATCTGACCTTGCCGTCATGCATCAGTTAAACAAAGAGGCATCGAACCCGAAGGCTGGCTCAGCCCAAAGTTAAGAAAAACATCTGACCTCGCCGTCATGCATTAGTTAAACAAACATGGATCGAACCCGAAGTTGAGAAGAACATCTGACCTTGCCGTCAGGCATCTGTTAAACAAACAGGCATCGAACCCGAAGGCCAACTCAACACGAAGTTGAGAAGTTCATTTGACCTCGCTGTTAGGAATCTGTTAAACAAACAGGCATCGAACCCGGATGCTAGCTCAACACGAAGTTGTGAGGCATCTCTTAAACAAACAGGGATCAATCTCAAAAGCCAGCTCATCACGAAGTTGTGAGGAACACTGGCCTCGCCGTCAGGCATCTGTTAAACAAACAGGCATCGAACCCGAAGGTCGGCACAAGACGAAGTTAAGAGGAACATCTGACGTCCTCGTCAGACATCTGTTAAACAAACACGCATCAAACCCGAGGTCAGCTAAACCCGAAGTTGAGAAGAACATCTGACCTCGCTCTCAAGCATTTGTTAAACAAACAGGCATCGAATCCGAAGGCCGCCTCAACACGAAGTTGAGAAGTACATCTGACCTCGGCGTCAGGTATCTGTTAAACAAACAGGCATCAAACCTGGAGGCCTGCTCAACTCAAAGTTGAGAAGAACATCAGACCTTGCTGTCAGGCATCTGTTAAACAAACAGGCATCGATCCCGAAGACTGACTCAACACGAAGTTGAGAAGAACATCTGACCTCGCCGCCAGGCATCTGTTAAACAATCAGACATCGAACCCGAAGGCCGGCTCAACACGAAGTTGAGAGGAACATCTGATCTCACCGTCAGGTATCTGTTAAACAAATAGGCATCGAACTCGAAGGCCGGCTCAAAACGAAGTTGAGAGGAACATTTGACCTCGCCATGAGGCATCTGTTAACCAAACAGGCATTGAACCTGATGGGCGGCTCAACCGGAAGTTGAGAAGAACATCTGACCTCGCTGTCAGGTATCTATTAAACAAACAGGCATCGAACCTGCAGGCTGGCTCAACACGAAATTGAGAGGAACATCTGACCTCGCCGTGAGTCATCTCTTAAACAAACACGCATCGAATTTGAAGGCCGGCTCAACTTAAAGTTGAGAAGGACATCTGACCTCGCCATTAGGCATATGTTAAACAAACAGGCATCGAACCTGAAGGTCGGCTCAACACGAAGTTGTGAGGAACAACTGACCTCGCCGTCAGGCATCTGTTAAACAAATAGACATCGACCCCAAAGGGCGGCTCAACCCGACGTTGAGAAGAACATCTGACCGTGCTGTCAGGCATCTGTTAAACAAACAGGCATCGAACCCAAAGACCAGCTCAACATGAAGTTCATAAGTTCATCTGACCTTGCCGTCAGGCATCTGTTAAATAAACAGGCATCGAACCCGGAGGCCGGCTCAACACGAAGTTGAGAAGAACATTTAACCTCGCTGTCAGGCATCTGTTCAACAATTAGGCATCGAACCCGAATGTCGGCTCAACACGAAGTTGAGAGGAACATCTGACCTTACCGTCATGTTAGACTATGGTACGGATCTAGAAGGGGGGTTGAATAGATCCCCAATTAAAATTTGAAAAATTGTTTTAAGTGCGGAAGTGGCCGAGGAAAATATAGTCTAAAACGAACGGTTATTGGAAAACCAGATATGCGTAAGCCTTTTGATTAATGACAATATGGAAAATAGAATCACAATACTAATCACACTTATCAATGATCTACTTCAGTTGTTAGGATTCCTAGTTCCAATGATTCAAAGAGCAAACCAAAACTAGATGCACAAGTAAGATAATTTTGGTTCAAGCAATTTGTCAAACACTTGGTGTGCAAAACACTCCAAGTGATATTTATGTTGAGTAAGTGATTCCAACTAGCCTAGTACAATGTCTTATTGTACTTTGGAGTCAAAAACAGAGTTTTAACCTCTTACTCAATTGATATCACAATTTGACAATAGTGCTTATACAAAAATCACTTATTTTGAGCTATAACGTAAATGCTGAAAAATAGAGAAGACAAGTATTTGGTGAGGCAGTTCCCCCGTCGTCCTCGCTTCGGGGTACGTCTGCCCTCAATTCTAAAACTAGAATTAAGATAGATTTTATAGATATCACCTGTTGAATGTAATAGTTTATACAAGGATTGAGCAGCAAATATACAACAGAAATCTCAATGTGTTGAAAGTTGCTTTCACTCCTTGCCCCTTGATTCAAGATGAATCAAGTCCTCCGATTGTTGTTGATGGACCTCCGATTCCAGCCACCTTATTGAATAACACGTTGTTGTTCAAACCTTCGGCTCCGACTGATCTCAACAGCAACAAATCGAACCCGAGATCTTCCCTTCAATATCACTGAATCCGCTACTAGACTTGTGAAGAACATCTCTTCATAATCACCTTCGCTCAATTAACCCTTGATGAAGAATCTCGTCCAGAAACCCCCAAAATTCAAACCAATCTTGGAGGGTAAAACCCCAACGGTTTTATTCAAGAAAGAACCTGTCACGAGTTTCAACCCGAACTTGATTCACCAATCTAAGCTTCGAACCTTATCACCTTGAATCACTCACAATGTACTTCAAAAATGGTTTTGTGTAATTGAAATGTTGTGAGATGTTGAAGATGAAGATGATGAATCTTGGACACCTATTTCACTCTTTCTTGTTTTTGAACACATGAATCAAATATTATCAAATGTTAATATAACACAAGTGGTTAAACGAGTATATATAGTACCAACCCAATTATAGACATAACAGTATTTCAAATATAAGAGGGAATCATTTAAAAACAGGATTTCCGCGCGAACGGTCGACCGCAGCAGGTTTGTGCATCGACGCATGGCCTGTGTTTGTGGAAATCTGGAAAATACGTCAGTATGCGTCGACCATACAGTCGGCGTACGCTGACACATTGAAAACAATTTCCTACATGCGCCGACCCTATGGTTGACTCATGCCTTTATGCGCTGACCCGTAGGAAAATTTTTCCTTCATGCGCCGACCTTATGGTCGACTCATTGCCTTTGTGCGCTGACCAGTGGAAAAGTGCTCTGATGCATGCGTCGACCCTATGGTCGACTCATGCCTTGCAAACCGGCAAAAATTCATCAGTTTGTGGTCTTTCATGCCTCTGGTCATGATTGTATTTTATCTACACATAGTATATTTATTACAACAATTTTAAGAAAAGTATAAAAGGATATGGTAGGTGATACGTTGCATCTGTTTAGTAGATCTGGAGTTTATAATTTCCAATCTATCCAAGGCTGTAATTTGTCATCATCGAAACCTGTATTGACCAATGTCTTGCTGACATGTGTAATGTGTGGCGATTTGCCTCCACAATCTCCCCCTTTTTGATGATGACAACCTGTATACAACCAAAACAACCAATATGCAATGTATACACCAGCTCCCCCTTTCTTTTGTAATATAAGGCTGCAGAACAAACAACCATCAACTGTTGTTAATATCCTGACTTGGCTTTGGTGCTGGCTTGCTACATGTTCTTCTCCCCCTTTGACAACATCAAAAAGTGAAGGAGAACGCATCAATTAACAGAAAACATACAATAGGTGATAGTTAATTACCAAACTTCACACATAAGAATGATAATGAACAAAAGTAACTTGAATTAATAGATAATTAAGAGAACATGCAAATAGGTGAATATTCAGGCAAACATAACGCGGAAAAATGGAAAGTACATAGAAGAAACAAATATGCAACTATGAAACTAATATCCCCGACCCCGACCTCGGCCCCTCCCCCGGTATGTAGTATCGGGATTGCGGTAAGGATCCGACAAGTCCAGAAATGCTTCTACGGACATGTTGAGGTGATGAAGAGAATCAGTGATTTCCAGGTCTTGCCTTTCATGTGATTCAACAAGAGCTTCAAGACGGGTGTCCATCCGAGTCGAAAATGAATTTAACCTTTCATTTTGTGTATGAAGCTCAACTCTAATCTGCTCCATTTGCGTATCTTGACTCCTCATGAAGGTTTGTTGATCTAACTGCATGGACTGCAGCATATTAATTACTTCGGAGTTGTCTGATGGTGGAGGAGGTGATGAGTGCTGGGAAGGTTAATAGTCTTGAGGGTAGCCGTGATATGGGTCGTAGAATCTACCCAGGGTAGTCTAGCCTGTGTATTGCCATTCACCCCATCCCTGATTTGTATAACCTTCTTCTTGTTCTTCAGATGGAGCTGAATGCTGGAGTCAATCGGTATTTGGAGACACATGTTGAACTGGCGATTGATGATAGTCTTGCGTCTCACATACAGGTTCTTGTACCTCTGAAGCTGTATTTTCTTCATCATCGTCCTGTTCACCTTGTTCTTCACTTTCCTCTTCAGAGCTGTCATCGGAACTGTCACAAGTCACCCGAGGAATATTGGCTCGACGGACAAATCTGTATGATTGTCGTTCATCACACCAAAAATACCCCATCATGGCAAGGGTTTTGGTGCTAAATTCTTTGTCAGAGGGGACTGAAACACAAGGAAATGTTGGGTATACAACATTTGTTGCGACAAGAATTTCCGAAATAAATGACCCATAGGCTAGAGCAGTGCCTCTACTTGATTCTCTCGGAGCAAAAATACTGCTTGCAATATAGTATGACCAGTTTATTTTGATCATATGTTTCAATATATAGATGAGATGTACCTCAGCTTGTTCGACACAGGACAATCCACCTTTTTTCGGTCGTAGGATGCAAGCGACAATCCGCTGAAGGATGCACTCCCCTGTTTGGAGTTTCCCGGCTGTGACCGTTCTAGGAAAGGCATCACTGTTGACAATGGCATCTGGATAGGTTCTTTTGAGCATGTCATTCAGAGCGCTCTTAAACTCATACCCTGGCACCGTACGAGTGTCCGTTACCTCATGAAGAGGTGGTGCATCAGCATCGACAGTCAAATCAAAATACTTGTTCCAGACTTCAGAATTTATGTTTACCAGTTTATTGCCGACAGAAGTGTGGAAATATTGACCTTGAAAGTTACCACGCATATTTGTGTAGAACACCCGGACCAAATCTTCACTATACTTTGTGTTGCACTCCAGAAAATTGAAGAACCCCTGAACATCCAACAGAGACAGAATTTGGGTGAGATACAAGCGCTCCGCCGTTGCCTGGTAGAAGGCATGTTGTGGAACGATTGCTCTTTTGCTGAGACTCTTGTTGAAGTTTTCAACAGCAGGTGGATGAACTAGTGAGACAGCGGTAATGGGGACTGAAGCAAATGATGATGAGGCCCTTGATCTCTTACCTGTATTTTTGCAAAAAAGAGAAGCCATTGATGATGATTTTTGGAGATTTTGTAGAGATGAACTTTGAAGAGAGTAGTTGAGGATGATTTTGGAGAGGATGAAGACTATTCCCTTTAATAGAGAGAGGTTTTAGGGTTTTGGTAAGAGGGAGAAGACAAAAGGACACAATAGATGCCTAGATGCAATTTACAAGACAAATGCAATATCAAATCATAAAAAAGCTGACAGTACATTAAATGGAGAGGAAGAGAAACTGGAACGGTTTTAAAAAAAAATTCTGGGTTTTTGCGCGAGCCGTCGACCATAGCCCCTGCATGCGTCGATGCATACTGTATGTTTTTTGATAATTTTGAAAGTCTACAGCATGCGTCGACTGTTGTCCTGTTTAGGTCGACTCATAACCTTCAAAAACCCAATTTTTCAGTTTCATATAATGCAGAATGCCACACTTTCCTATTTATCATGCCTATTCACCCTTTCACAATATAATTTGCATTCAACACACATAGTATTAGCAGCAAAAGTCATAGACATATATAAGTACCATGATTGTCAAACGATATACTTAGTTTCAAGTCATGAATGTTTAGAGAGAGAGAGATATAAAGAGAGAGAAAGGAGCAATATCACCTCTATATCGACCACACTTGTTAACCACATATTTGTACTTGCAACAAACGCTAAACTTGTTAGTAGTACAAAAGCATAGTTGTAAATAGATTAATTATGAACGTAGTAATTGTTAAACCCGATCAGAAATGTCGAGAATACCAAGTTCTCGAAGGATATGAAAGAAGGGCTCAGTGGCTAGCGGCTTTGTGAAAATGTCCGCTAGTTGGTTTTTGGTATCAACGTGTTCAAAGACAACGTCACCCTTCTCTACATGGCCCCTTAGAAAATGGTGTCGAATTTCTATGTGTTTAGAACGCGAATGTAACACCGGATTTTTAGTAAGATTTATAGCACTGGTGTTGTCACAAAATATTGGAACACGTTCTAGCTTCAAATTGAAGTCCAATAGTTGTTGTTTAAGCCATAGGACTTGCGCACAACAACTATTGGCGGCTACGTATTCCGCTTCGGTGGTTGACAGAGCAACAGACACTTGTTTCTTGCTGTGCCAACTGACCAAGGAATTTGAAAATAAGTGACACGTACCACTGGTGCTTTTCCTATCCGATTTGCAACCGGCAAAATTGGAATCGGAGAAGCCTACCAATGAACAATCATTACCTTTGGAATACCACAGTCCATATTTCGGAGTACCAGATAGATATCGAAGTATGCGTTTGACAGATTTTAGGTGGGATTCCTTAGGACATGATTGGTATCTGGCGCACATACACACGCTAAACATAATGTCGGGACGAGAAGCAGTAAGATAGAGAAGCGAGCCAATCATACCTCTGTACCTTTTTACCTCAACATTCTTACCACTTTCATCTTTACTCATATTTACACATGTTGGCATAGGAGTGTCTATGGCTTTTGAATTTGCCATGTCAAATCTCTTGAGAAGCTCCAAATAATATTTTGTTTGGCTCACGAATGTTCCTTCCTTCAGTTGCTTGATTTGCAAACCGAGAAAGTATGTGAGTTCACCCATCATACTCATCTCGAATTCACCCTGTATAAGCTCAGCAAACTCTCTTACGAGATTCATGTTAGTGGATCCAAATATGATATCGTCAACATAAATTTGTACAAGAATTAAGTGCTTTCCTTGATGTTTAATGAAGAGAGTAGTATTAACCTTTCCTCTTGAGTAGCCTTGATCAAGTAAGAATTTGCTTAGTCTCTCATACCAAGCTCTAGGAGCTTGTTTGAGACCGTGCAAAGCTCTTTTCAGTTTGTAGACATGATCAGGATACTCATGAGACTCAAAACCAGGTGGTTGAGCAACATAGACTTCTTCATTTATGAACCCGTTAAGGAACGCACTTTTGACGTCCATTTGAAATAATTTAAAATCCTTCGCACAAGCGAAAGTAAGTAAAAGGCGTATAGCCTCGAGTCGGGCAATCGGCGCATAAGTTTCCTCATAGTCGATGCCTTCCTCTTGGTTATACCCTTGCGCGAATAACCGCGCCTTGTTGCGAGTTATTACTCTGTTCTCGTCCAGTTTATTTCTAAACACCCATCGGGTGCCGATTACTCGATGACCTCACGGAGGAGGGACAAGGTCCCAAACCTCATTTCTACTGAACTGATTCAGTTCCTCCTGCATTGACAAAAACCAGTGTTCATCGAGTAGGGCTTCCTTAGGGTTTTTAGGTTCCATCTGTGAAATGAATGCGAAGTGATAACATAAATTACTTAGCTTCGATCGAGTTGTTACACCCTTTGTGATGTCTCCGAGAATGTTTTCAATTGGATGGTCTTTAGATGACTTCCAAGCTTGAGGGAGATCATCGTTTGACGGCGGATGAACTTCCTCTGTTACATCATGGTGTACATCCTTATCCTCCTCAACTTTGACTTTGTCAGGTTGATCAATCCCCGTCTCGCCACTTTTGAGTATGTCTTCTGTGGATGTACTTGCACCATGAACAACACTATCCTTTCCGACATTTCTCGGATAGGACTCATCAAAAGTAACATGCACAGACTCTTCTACAGCAAGTAATCGTTTATTATATATTCTATATGCTTTACTCGATTGAGAGTATCCGAGGAAGATACCTTCATCGGCTTTGGAATCAAATTTTCCCAAGTTTTCCTTTCCATTGTCTAATACAAAACATTTGCATCCAAACACATGCAAGTGAGAAACATTTGGCTTTCGCCCTTTTAAAGTTCATACGGTGTTTTATTTAGAATGGGGCGAATAAGCACCCTATTCAAAACATAACACGTCGTATTAATGCCGTCGGCCCAAAAATATTTTGGTAAACCACTTTCGTTAATCATTGTTTTTCCTAGTTCTTCTAAAATACGGTTTTTACGCTCCACAACCCCGTTTTGTTGAGGGGTGCATGGAGCGGAGAAGTTATGATCTATACCATGGTTACCACAATATTCTTCAAATAAGTGATTTTCAAACTCACCTCCATGGTCGCTTCTAATTGACACTATGTTTGTATTTACCTTATTTTGGGAAAGCTTAGCAAACTTTTCAAAAGCGGCAAATGTATCACTTTTACTTACTAAAAAGATGGTCCAACAAAACCTAGAAAAGTCGTCCACTATTACGAACCCGTAATAGTTTCCTCCTAGACTTTTGATCCTAGACGGCCCAAACAAGTCCATATGAAGAAGTTCAAGAGGTCTCGTTGTTGAAATTATCTTTTTGGATTTAAATGAGATCCTCGTTTGCTTCCTTTTTTGACAAGCATCACAAAGGTGATCCTTGGTGAACTTTATTTTGGGAAGTCCTAAAACTAGGTCTTTTGAGACTACCTTATTGAGTAAGTCAAAGTTAACATGCGCTAAACGCCTATGTCATAGCCATGAGTCTTCACTCATAGTTATGAGGCATTTGTCGCTTGTTAATGATACTTCATTTAAGTCAAGCATATATATGTTGTTTACTCTAAAACCATTAAACATATTCTTCTTATCATTTTCATGCACAATTTTGCAACAATCTTTTGAAAAAGATACATTGTATCCTTTGTCACATAATTGGCTAATGCTAAGCAGATTATGTTTAAGGTTTTCGACAAGCAACACGTCGGAAATCATAAAAGAGGCGGGATTACCTACACTACCTTTACCTAGTATTGCTCCGCGGTTGTTATCACCATAAGTTACATACCCTTTCTTGTTAGCCACAATGTCTATGAATAAGGATATGTCTCCAGACATGTGTCTTGAGCACCCACTGTCGAGAACCCATCTTCTCTCGGTGGTCTCGACACATTTCACCTATCAAAACATAATTAGCACAAGGAGGTACCCAATGGCATATTGGGTCCTAATAGGTTAGCGAAAAAATGGTTGCGTTTGGGCAACCATTGGTAGATGCCTTTAGGAACAAGAAATCTCCTAAATCGCCATTTACCAATGGAGTGGCCTTTCTTGCAACAATATAAGCATGCAAAATCGACTTTAGAATCACTTTTACTTGCTTGATCCCTAATTACATATGCATATTTTTGGTATGGGTTAATCATACTTTTTCTAAAACCCTTTTTATCAATAGCAAATGTAATTTTAGGCTCAAGTGCCTTGTTTAATTTCTCCTTGAGGTTTCTAACCTCACCTTGCCAAATATGACAAGTATCACACCCAAAGTCGAAAGGATTTCTATTGTCCTTACAATCCGATTCATTGCCTTTCACAATAGAAGCCTTAAGGTCCTCTAATTTCTTTTCGGACTCTTTAACTTTGTGCTCTAAATACGTAAAAATTCTTTTATTAGAGGAAAGTTTCTTGAAGGCTTCAATTGCTTCATTGTGTAAAGCATTAAATGCGGTTTGTAATTCTGAATGCCACATATTTGAAGACTTATCATTTTTAGAGTGACGTGCCTGTTTTTTCTTACTTTTCTGATGAGCGGAGAGGCATAGATTCAAGGACTCTTCTTCATCACTAGAGCTTTCATCAGAGGAGGACGAGTCGCTGTCGCTTTCCTAAGCTATGTACGCTCTCCTAGGCTTTGATGATTTCTTGTGTGACTTTGACGATTCCTTTTCCTTTCCCTTTTTGTTCATCGGACAGTCCGATTTGTAGTGACCGGGCTTTACACACTTGTAGCACGCCCCTCTAGTCTTTTTACCTTTTGAGTCATCATCCTTGGAGTACCTCGATTGTTTTAGGAAGTTTACCAAGTTCTTCTCGGAATGTTGGATGTCGTTCTTTCTCACGTAACGGTTATATCGTTTGACAAACAACCCCATATATTCGCTCTTGTCCTCTTCTTCTTCGTCGCTTGAGGAATAATCACTTTGCTCTTTTACTTGAAACTTCGAGGAGGAAGTCTTGAGAGCTATCGATTTCTTTTCACTCACCTTCGTTTTGTCTTTCTTTTCCATCTTTTCGCGTTGGTCTAGGCTCAAGAGTACCTGTTCATGCTCTTGTAGTTTGCCAAACAATGTTGTCAAGTCTAATAAGGTAAGATCATGTGCTTCTTTGATGGCGGTCACTTTTGGCTGTCATTCCCTGTGAAGACATTTTAAGATCTTATTAGTAGCAACATCATTGGAAATAGGCCTACCTAATGAATGTAAACGATTGATGAGATGAGTAAATCTCTTTTGCATGTCAGTAATGGTTTCCCCTTGCTCCATGAAAAAGATATAGAACTCTTGTGTTAATGTGTTGATTCTAGCCAATTTAACATCGTTTGTCCCCTCATGGGCTAGTTGTAGTGAATCCCACATGGCCTTAGCAGTAGGACAATGGGATACACGATAGTATTCATCTACACCTAATGAGGAGATTAAGATATTTTTGGCTTTCCAATCATAGTTGTATTTTTTCTCATCGTCATCGGTCCATTGTGCTTCGGGCTTAGGCACAACTACGTTATCCGCATTGGTCATAATAATTTCTATTGGACCATTGAGGATAACGTTTCATATTTTTCTGTCTATGGAGTTTATATGCACCCGCATACACTCTTTCCAATAACTATAATTTTCACCGTTAAAAACGGGAGCTATATTGTACGCCCCTTTTGGTTCGTTAGCCATTTTCTATCTACGTTGTATTTGAAGCACCGAATAACTGGAGCTCTAGATACCACTTGTTAGACTATGGTACGAATCTAGAAGGGGGGTTGAATAGATCCCCAATTAAAATTTGAGTTCGCGCTACCAATTAAAAATTGGTTTTGAAAAATTTTTTTAAGTGCGGAAGCGGCCGAGGAAAATATAGTCTAAAACGAACGGTTATTGGAAAACCGGATATGCGTAAGCCTTTGGATTAATGACAATATGGAAAATAGAATCACAACACTAATCACACTTATCAATAATCTACTTCAGTTGTTAGGATTCCTAGTTCCAATGATTCAAAGAGCAAACCAAAACTAGATGCATAAGTAAGATAATTTTGGTTCAAGCAATTTGTCAAAAACTTGGTGTGAAAAACACTCCAAGTGATATTTATGTTGAGTAAGTGATTCCAACTAGCCTAGTACAATGTCTTATTGTACTTTGGAGTCAAAAACAGAGTTTTAACCTCTTACTCAATTGATATCACAATTTGACAATAGTGCTTATACAAAAATCACTTATTTTGAGCTATAACGTAAATGCTGAAAAATAGAGAAGACAAGTATTTGGTGAGGCAGTTCCCCCGTCGTCCTCGCTTCGGGGTACGTCTGCCCTCAATTCTAAAACTAGAATTAAGATAGATTTTATAGATATCACCTTTTGAATGTAACAGTTTATTCAAGGATTGAGCAGCAAATATACAACAGAAATCTCAATGTGTTGAAAGTTGCTTTCACTCCTTGCCCCTTGATTCAAGATGAATCAAGTCCTCCGATTGTTGTTGATGGACCTCCAATTCCAGCTACCTTATTGAATAACACGTTGTTGTTCAAACCTTCGGCTCCGGCTGATCTCAACAGCAACAAATCGAACCCTAGATCTTCCCTTCAATATCACTGAATCCGCTACTAGACTTGTGAAGAACACCTCTTCACAATCACCTTCGCTCAATTGACCCTTGATGAATAATCTCGTCCAAAAACCCCCAAAATTCAAACCAATCTTGGAGGGTAAAACCCCAACGGTTTTATTCAAGAAAGAACCTGTCACGAGCTTCAACCCGAACTTGATTCACCAATCTAAGCTTCAAACCTTATCACCTTGAATCACTCACAATGCACTTCAAAAATGGTTGTGTGTAATTGAAATGTTGTGAGATGAAGATGATGAATCTTGGACACCTATTTCACTCTTTCTTGTTTTTGAACACATGAATCAAATATTATCAAATGTTAATATGACACAAGTGGTTAAACAAGTATATATCGTACCAACCCAATTATAGACATAACAGTATTTCAAATATAAGAGGGAATCATTTAAAAACAGGATTTCCGCGCGAACGGTCGACCGCAACAGGTCTGTGCATCGACGCATGGCCTGTGTTTGTGGAAATCTGGAAAATACGTCAGTATGCGTCGACCATACAGTCGGCATGCACTGACCCGTTGAAAACTATTTCCTTCATGCACCAACCCTATGGTCGACTCATTGCCATTGTGCCCTGACCAGTGGAAAAGTGCTCTGATGCATGCGCCAACCCAATGGTCGACTCATGCCCTGCAAACCTGCAAAAATTCATCAGCTTGTGGTCTTTCATGCCTCTGGTCATGATTTCATTTTATCTACACATAGTATATTTATTACAACAGTTTTAAGATAAGTATAAAAAGATATGGTAGGTGATACGTTGCATCTGTTTAGTAGATCTGGAGTTTATAATTTCCAATCTATCCAAGGCTGTAATTTGTCATCATCCAAACCTGTATTGACCAATGTCTTGCAGACTTGTGTGATGTGTGGCGATTTACCTCCACACGTCAGGCATCTGTTAAACAAACAGGCATCGAACCCGAAGGTCGGCTCAACACGAAGTTGGGAGGAACATATGACCTCGCTGTCAAGCATCTGTTAAACAAACATGCATCGCATTCGAAGGCCACCTCAACACGAAGTTGAGAAGTACATCTGACCTTGATGTCAGACATCTGTTACTCAAACAGGCATCTAACCCAGAGGCCGACTCAACACAAAGTTGAGAAGAAGAACTGACCTCGCTGTCAGGCATCTGTTAAACAAGTAGGCATCAATCCCAAAGGCTGGGTCAACACGAAGTTGAGAAGCACATCTGACCTCGCTGTCAGGCATCTGTTAAAAAAACAGGCATCGAACCCGAAGGCCGGCTCAACACGAAGTTGAGAGGAACATATGACCTCGCCGTCAGGTATCTATTAAACAAACAGGCATCGAACCCGATGTCCGGCTCAAAATGAAGTTGAGAGGAACATCTGACCTCGCTGTGAGTCATCTGTTAAACAAACACGCATCGAACCTGAAGGGCATCTCAACCCGAAGTTGAGATGAACATTTGACCTCGTCGTCAGGCAACTGTTAAACAAACAGGCATCGAACCCGAAGGCCGGCTCAACCGGAAGTTGAGAAGAACATATGACCTCACCGTCAGGTATCTGTTAAACAAACAGGCATCGAACCCGAAGGCCGGCTCAACACGAAATTGAGAGGAAAATCTGACCTCGCCGTAAGGCATCTGTTAAACAGACAGGCATCGAACTTGAAGGGCGGCTAGACCTGAAGTTGATAGGAACATTAGACATTGCCATTAGGCATGTGTTAAACAAACAGGCATTGAACCCAAAGGCCGGTTCAACACGAAGATGACAGGAACATTTGACCTCGTCGTCTGGCATCTGTTAAACAAATAGACATCCACCCCGAAGGGCGGCTCAACCCGAAGTTGAGAAGAACATCTGATCGTGCTGTCAGGCATCTGTTAAACAAACAGGCATCGAACCCGAAGGCTGGCTCAACCCGAAGTTGACAAGAACATCTGACCTCGCCGTCAAGCATCTGTTAAACAAACAAGCATTGAACCTTATGGTCGGCTTAACACGAAGTTCATAAGAATATCTGACCTTGCCGTCAGGTATCTGTTAAACAAATAGGCATCGAACCAAAAGGCTGGTTCAAACCGAAGTTGAGAAGAACGTCTGACCTCGTTGTCATGCATCTTTTAAACAAACAGGCATCAGACCAGAAGGCCGGCTCAACCCAAAGTTGAGAAGAACATCTGACCTCGCCGTCAGGCATCTGTTAAATAAACGGGCATCGATCCCGAAGGCTGGCTCAACACGAAGTTGAGAAGAACATCTGACCTCGCGCCAGGCATCTGTTAAACAAACAACAATTGAACCCGAAGGCCAGCTCAACACGAAGTTGAGAGGGACATCTGACCTCGCCGTCAGGTATCGGTTAAACAAACAGGCATCGAACCCGAATACCGGCTCAAAACAAAGTTGAGAGGAACATCTGACCTCGCCGTCAGGCATCTATTAAATAAACACGCATCGAACCCGAAGGGCAGCTCAACCCGAAGTTGAGATGAACATTTGACCTCGTCGTCAGGCATCTGTTAAACAAACAGGCATCGAAACCGTAGGCCGGCTCAACCGGAAGTTGAGAAGAACATCTGACCCCGCCGTCAGGTATCTGTTAAACAAACAGGCATCGAACCCGAAGCCCGACTCAACACGAAATTGAGAAGTACATCTTACCTCGCCATTAGACATCTGTTAAACTAACAGGCATCGAACCCGGTGCACGACTCAACACAAAGTTGAGAAGAACATCTAACCTCGCTGTCAGGTATCTGTTAAACAAACAGGCATCGATCCTTAAGACCGACTCAACACGAAGTTGAGAGGAACAACTGACCTCGCTGTCAGGCATCTGTTAAACAAACAGGCACCGAACCCGAAGGACGGCTCAACACGAAGTTGAGATGAACATGTGACCTCATTGTCCGGAATTTGTTAAACAAACAGGCATCGATCCTGAAGGTCGGCTCAACAAGAAGTTGAGAGGAAGATCTGACCTCGATGTCAAGCATCTATTAAGAAAACAGGCATCGAAACCGATGGCCGGATCAACACGAAGTTGAGAGGAATATTTGATCTTGTTGTCAGGCATCTGTTCAATAAACAGGCATCAAACGCGAAGGGCGGGTCAACCTGAAGTTGAGAAGAACATATGCCCTTGATGTCAGGAATCTGTTAAACAAATAGGCATCGAACCCGAAGGCCGGCTAAACCCGAAGTTGAGAAGAATATCTGACCTCGCCTTTAGGCATCTGTTAAACAAACAGGCATCGAACCCAAAGGATGTCTCAACCCTTAGTTGAGAAGAACATCTGACCTCGCTGTCAAGCATCTCTTAAACAAACAGGAAGCGAACCCGAAGGCCGGCTCAACTTGAAGTTGAGAGGATCGTCTGACCTTGCCATCACACATTTGTTAAACAGACATGGATCGAACCTGAAGGCCGAGATAACACAAAATGGAGAGGAACATTTGACCTTGCCGTCACGCATCTGTTAAACAAACAAGTATCGAACCTGATGGCAGGATACACATGATGTTCATAAGAATATCGGACCTTGCCGTCAGGGATTTGTTAAATAAACAGGCGTCGAACCCAAAGGCCGGCATAAACCGAAGTTGAGAAGAACATCTGACCTCACCGTCAGGCATCTGTTAAACAAACACACATCAAATTTGAAGGTCGGCTCGACTCAAAGTTGAGAAGTACATCTGACCTCGCTGTCAGGCATCAATTAAACAAACAGACATCAATCATGAAGGTCGGCTTAACACGAAGTTGTGAGGAACAACTGACCTCGCCGTCAGGCATCTGTTAAACAAACAGGCATTGAACCCGAAGGCCGACTCAACACGAAGTTGTGAGGAACATCTGACCTCCCCGTCAGGCATCTGTTAAACAAACAGGCATCGAACTCGAAGGTCGGCTCAACACGAAGTTGAGAGGAACATCTGAACTCGCTGTCAGGCATCTGTTAAACAAACAGGCATCGAACCCGATGGCCGGCTAACCGGAAGTTGAGAAGAACATCTGACCTCGCCGTCAGACATCTGTTAAACAAACAGGCATCGAACCCGAAGGTCGACTCAACTCGAAGTTGAGAGGAACATCTGACCTTGATGTCCGGCATCTTCTAAACAAACAGGCATCGAACCCGAAGGCCGGCTCAACCCAAAGTTGAGAAGAACATCTGACATCGTGTTTAGGCATCTGTTAAACAAACAGGCATCGAACCCGAAGGCTGTCTCAACCCTTAGTTGAGAAAAACATCTGACCTCGCCGTCAAGCATCTGTGAAAAAAATAGGAATCGAACCCGAAGGCCGGCTCAACTTGAAGTTGAGAGGAACATCTGACTTCTCCTTCAGGCATCTGTTAAATAAACTGGCATCCAACCCAAAGGCTGACACAACCCAAAGTTGAGGGGAACATCTGGCCTCGCCGTCAGGCATCTGTTAAACAAACAGGCATCGAACCCAAAGGCCGGTTGAACACAAAGTTCATAGGAATATCTGACCTGGCCGTTAATGATCAATTAAACAAACTGGCATCAAACCCGAATGCCGGCTTAACACAAAGTTTAGAGGAACATCTGACCTCACTGTCAGGCATTTGTTAAACAAACAGGCATCGAACCCGAAGGCCGACTCAACCAGAAGTTGAGAAGAACATCTGACCTCGCAGTCAGGCAACTGTTAAAGAAACAGGAATCGAACCCGAAGGCCAGCTCAACCTGAAGTTGAAAAGAACATTTGACCTTTCCGTCAGGAATCTATTAAACAAACAGGCATCGAACCCGAAGGCCGGCTCAACACAATGTTGATAAGAACATTAGACCTCGACGTTAGGGATATGTTAAACAAATAGGCATTAAATATGAAGTCCCGCTCAACACGAAGTTGAGAGTAACATCTGACCTTGCCGTCATGCATCAGTTAAACAAAGAGGCATCGAACCCGAAGGCTGGCTCAACCCAAAGTTAAGAAGAACATCTGACCTTGCCGTCATGCATCAGTTAAACAAACAAGCATCGAACCCGAAGGTCGTCTCAACCCGAAGTTGAGAAAAACATTTGACCTCGCCGTCAGGCATCTGTTAAACAAACAGGCATCGAACCCGAAGGCCGGCTCAACACGAAGTTGAGAAGTTCATCTGACCTCGCCTTAAGGCATCTGTTAAACAAACAGGCATCGAACTCGGAGGCCATCTCAACACAAAGTTGAGAAGAACATATGACCTCGCTGTTAGGCATCTGTTAAACAAACAGGGATCAATCTCAAAGGCCAGCTGATCACGAAGTTGTAAGGAACATCTGGCCTCGCCGTCAGGCATCTGTTAAACAAAGAGGCATCGAACCCGAAGGTAGGCTCAAGACGAAGTTGAGAGGAACATCTGACCTCACCGTCAGGCATCTGTTAAACAAACAGGCATCAAACCCGAAGGTCGGATGAACCCGAAGTTGAGAGGAACATATGACCTTGCTGTCAAGCATCTGTTAAACAAACAGGCATCGAATCCGAAGGCCGCCTCAACACGAAGTTGAGAAGTACATCTGATGTCGGCGTCAGGCATCTGTTAAACAAACAGGCATCGAACCCGGATGCCGGCTCAACACAAAGTTGAGAAGAACATCAGACATTACTATCAAGCATCTATTAAACAAATAGGCATCGATCCCGAAGGCCGACTCAACACGAAATTGAGAAGAACATCTAACCTCTCCGCACAACATCTGTTAAACAAACAGGCATCGAACCCGAAGGCTGGCTCAACACGAAGTTGAGAAGAACATCTGATCTCGCCGTCAGGTATCTGTTAAACAAACAGGCATCGAACCCGAAGGCCGGCTCAAAACGAAGTTGAGAGGAACATCTGACCTCGCCGTGAGGCATCTGTTAAACAAATAGGCATCGAACCTGAAGGGCGGCTCAACCCGAAGTTGAGAAGAACATTTGACCTCGTCGTCAGGCATCTGTTAAACAAACAGGTATTGAATCTGAAGGCCAGCTCAACCGGAAGTTGAGAAGAACAACTGACCTCGCCGTCAGGTATTTGTTAAACAAACAGGCATCGAACCCGAAGGCCGGCTTAACACGAAATTGGGAGGAACATCTAACCTCGCCGTGGGGCATCTGTTAAACAAACAGGCATCGAACCCGAAGGGCGGTTCAACCCGAAGTTGATAGGAACATTAGACCTTGCCATTAGGCATATGTTAAACCAACAGGCATCGAACCCAAAGGCCGGTTCAACAGGAAGATGAGAGGAACATTTGAACTCGCCGTCTGACATCTGTTAAACAAACAGACATCGACCCCAAAGGGCGGCTCAACACGAAGTTGAGAAGAACATCTGACCTCGCTGTCAGGCATCTGTTAAACAAACAGGCATCAAACTCGAAGGCCGGCTCAACACGAAGTTGAGAGGAACATATGACCTCACCGTCAGACATCTGTTAAACAAATAGGCATCTAAACCGAAGGTCGACTCAACACGAAGTTGAGAGGAACATATGACCTTGCTGTTAAGCATCTGTTAAACAAACAGGCATCGAATTCGAAGGCAGTCTCAACACGAAGTTGAGAAGTACATCTGACCTTGTCGTCAGGCATCTGTTAAACAAACAGGCATCGAACCCGAAGGCCGGCTCAACACGAAGTTGAGAGGAACATCTGACCTCGCTGTTAAGCATCTATTAAACAAACAGGCATCGAACGCGAAGGGCGGCTCAACCTGAAGTTGAGAAGAACATATGCCCTTGCTGTCAGGCATCTGTTAAACAAATAGGCATCGAACCCGAAGGCCGGCTAAACCTGAAGTTTAGAAGAATATCTGACCTCGCCTTTAGGCATCTGTTAAACAAACAGGCATCAAACCCGAAGGTCATCTTATCCCTTAGTTTAGAAGAACATCTGACCTGGCTGTCAAGCATCTCTTAAACAAACAGGAAGCGAACCCGAAGGCCGGCTCAACTTGAAGTTGAGAGGAACGTCTGACCTTGCCATCACGCATTTGTTAAACAAACATGCATCGAACCCGAAGGCCGACACAACACGAAGTGGAGAGGAACATTTGACCTCGCCGTCACGCATCTGTTAAACAAACAGGCATCGAACCTGATGGCCGGTTACACACAATGTTCATAGGAATATCTGACTTTGCCGTCATGGATTTGTTAAACAAACAGGCGTCAAACCCGAAGGCCGGATCAAACCGAAGTTGAGAAGAACATCTGACCTCGCCGTCAAGCATCTGTTAAACAAACACGCATCGAATTTGAAGGCCGGCTCAACTCAAAGTTCAGAAGGACATCTGACCTTGCTGTCAGACATCAGTTAAACAAACAGCCATCAATCATGAGGCCGGCTCAACACGAAGTTGTGAGGAACAACTGACTACGCCGTTAGGCATCTGTTAAACAAACAGGCATTGAACCCGAAGGCCGGCTCAACACGAAGTTGTGAGGAACATCTGACCTCCCCGTCAGGCATCTGTTAAACAAACAGGCATCGAACTCGAAGGTCGGCTCAACACGAAGTTGAGAGGAACATTTGACCTTGCTTTCAAGCATATGTTAAACAAACAGGAATCTAATCCGAAGGCCGGCTCAACCCAAAGTTGAGAAGAACATCTGACCTCACTTTCAAGCATCTGTTAAACAAACAGGCATCGAACCGGAAGGTCGACTCAACTCGAAGTTGAGAGGAACATCTGACCTTGCTGTCAGGCATCTCTTAAACAAACAGGCATCGAACCCGAAGGTCGGCTCAACCCGAAGTTGAGAAGAACATCTGACATTGTCTTTAGGAATCTGTTAAAGAAACAGGCATCGAACCCGAAGGCTGTCTCAACCCTTAGTTGAGAAAAACATCTGACCTCGCCGTCAAGCATCTGTTAAAAAAATAGGAATTGAACCCGAAGGCCGGCACAACTTGAAGTTGAGAGGAACATCTGACTTCTCCTTCAGGCATCTGTTAAATAAACTAGCATCCAACCTAAAGGCCGACACAACCCGAAGTTGAGAGGAACATCTGGCCTCGCCGTCAAGCATCTGTTAAACAAACAGGCATCGAACCCAAAGGCCGGTTGAACACGAAGTTCATAGGAATATCTGACCTCGCCGTTAATGATCAATTAAACAAACAGGCATCAAACCCGAATGCCGGCTTAACACAAAGTTTAGAGGAACATCTGACCTCACCGTCAGGCATCTGTTAAACAAACAGGCATCGAACCCGAAGGCCAGCTCAACCCGAATTTGAGAAGAACATCTGACCTCGCAGTCAGGCATCTGTTAAAGAAACAGGAATCGAACCCGAAGGCCAGCTCAACCTGAAGTTGAAAAGAACATCTGACCTTTCCGTCAGGAATCTATTAAACGAACAGGCATCGAACCCGAAGGCCGGCTCAACACAATGTTGATAAGAACATTAGACCTCGACATCAGACATCTTTTAAACAAATAGGCATCAAACATGAAGTCCTGCTCAACACGAAGTTGAGAGTAACATCTGACCTTGCCGTCATGCATCAGTTAAACACAGAGGCATCGAACCCGAAGGCTGGCTCAACCCAAAGTTAAGAAGAACATCTGACCTCGCCGTCATGCATCAGTTAAACAAACAGGCATCGAACCCGAAGGTCGTCTCAACCCGAAGTTGACAAGAACATCTGACCTCGCTGTCAGGCATCTGTTAAACAAACAAGGATCAATCTCAAAGGCCAGCTGATCACAAAGTTGTAAGGAACAATTGGCCTCGCTGTTAGGCATCTGTTAAACAAACAGGCATCGAACCCGAAGGCAGGCTCAAGACGAAGTTGAGAGAACAATCTGACCTCACCGTCAGGCATCTGTTAAACAAACAGGCATCAAACCCGAAGGTCGGCTGAACCCGAAGTTGGGAGGAACATATGACCTTGCTGTCAAGCATCTGTTAAACAAACAGGCATCGAACCCGAAGGCTGGCTCAACACGAAGTTGAGAGGAACATCTGATCTCGCCGTCAGGTATCTGTTAAACAAACAGGCATCGAACCCGAAGGCCGACTCAAAACGAAGTTGAGAGGAACATCTGACCTTGCCTTGAGGCATCTGTTAAACAAACAGGCATCGAACCTGAAGGGCGGCTCAACCCGAAGTTTAGAAGAACATTTGACCTCGTCGTCAAGCATCTGTTAAACAAATAGGTATCGAATCTGAAGGCCAGCTCAACCGGAAGTTGAGAAGAACATCTGACCTCGCCGTCAGGTATCTGTTAAACAAACAGGCATCGAACCCGAAGGCCGGCTTAACACGAAATTGGGAGGAACATCTGACCTCGCCGTGAGGCATCTGTTAAACAAACAGGCATCGAACCCGAAGTGCGGCTCAACCCGAAGTTGATAGGAACATTAGACCTCGCCATTAGGCATATGTTAAACCAACAGGCATTGAACCCGAAGGCCGGTTCAACAGGAAGATGGGAGGAACATTTGAACTCGCCGTCTGACATCTGTTAAACAAACAGACATCGACCCCGAAGGGCGGCTCAACACGAAGTTGAGAAGAACATCTGACCTCGCTGTCAGGCATCTGTTAAACAAACAGGCATCAAACTCGAAGGCCGGTTCAACACGAAGTTGAGAGGAACATATGACCTCACCGTCAGACATCTGTTAAATAAATAGGCATCTAAACCGAAGGTCGGCTCAACATGAAGTTGAGAGGAACATATGACCTTGTTGTCAAGCATCTGTTAAACAAACAGGCATCGAATTCGAAGGCAGTCTCAACACGAAGTTGAGAAGTACATCTGACCTCGACGTCAGGCATCTGTTAAACAAACAGGCATCGAACCCAGAGGCCGGCTCATAACAAAGTTGAGAAGAACATCTGACCTTGCTGTCAGGCATCTGTTAAACAAGCAGGCATCGATCCCGAAGGCCGGGCTCAAAACAAAGTTGAGATGAACATTTGACCTCGCCGTGAGGCATCTGTTAAACAAAAAGGCATTGAACCCGAAGGGCGGCTCAACCCGAAGTTGAGAAAAACATTTGACCTCGCCGTCAGACATCTGTTAAACAAACAGGTATCGAACCCGAAGGACGGCTCAACACGAAGTTGAGAGGAACATCTGACCTCGCCGTTAAGCATCTATTAAACAAACAGGCATCGAACGCGAAGGGCGGCTCAACCCGAAGTTGATAGGAACATTAGACCTCACCATTAGGCATATGTTAAACAAACAGGCATCGAACCCGGAGGGCGGCTCAACCCAAAGTTAATAGGAACATTAGACCTCGCCATTAGGAATATGTTAAACAAATAGGCATCGGACCCGAAGGCCGGTTCAACACGAAGATGAGAGGAACATCTGACCTTGCTGTCAGGCATCTGTTAAACAAACAGGCATCGAACCCGAAGGCCGGCTCAACACGAAGTTGAGAGGAACATCTGACCTCGCCGTTAAGCATCTATTAAACAAACAGGCATCGAACGCGAAGGGCGGCTCAACCCGAAGTTGATAGGAACATTAGACCTCGCCATAAGGCATATGTTAAACAAACAGGCATCGAAACCGAAGGGCGGCTCAACCCGAAGTTGATAGGAACATTAGACCTCGCCATTAGGAATATGTTAAAGAAACAGGCATCGAACCCGAAGCCCGGTTCAACACGAAGATGAGAGGAACATTTGACCTCGCCGTCTGGCATCTGTCAAACAAACAGACATCGACTCTGAAGGGCGATTGAACCCGACGTTGAGAAAAACATCGGACCGTGCTGTCAGACATCTGTTAAATAAACAGGCATCGAACCAGAAGGCCGGCCCAACAAGAAGTTCAGAAGTTCATCTGACCTTGCCGTCAGGCATCTGTTAAATAAACAGGCATCGAACCCGGAGGCCGGCTCAACACAAAGTTGAGAAGAACATAAGACCTTACTATCAGACATCTGTTAAACTAACAGGCATCGAACCCGGAGCAAGGCTCTACACGAAGTTGAGAAGAACATCTGACCTCGCTATCAGGTATCTGTTAAACATACAGGCATCGATCCTGAAGGCCGGCTCAACACGAAGTTGAGAGGAACAACTGACCTCGCCGTCAGGCATCTGTTAAACAAACATGCCCCAAACCCGAAGGCCGGCTCAACACGAAGTTGAGAGGAACATGTGACCTCATTGTCCGGAATTTGTTAAACAAACAGGCATCGATCCCGAAGGTCGGCTTAACACGAAGTTGAGAGGAAGATCTGACCTCGATGTCAAGCATCTATTAAGAAAACAGGGATCGAAACCGACGGCCGGCGCAACACGAAGTATAGAGGAATATTTTACCTTGTTGTCAGGCATCTGTTAAATAAACAGGCATCAAACACGAAGGGCGGCTCAACCTGAAGTTGAGAAGAACATATGCCCTTGCTGTCAGGCATCTGTTAAACAAATAGGAATCGAACCCGAAGGCCGGCTAAACCTGAAGTTTAGAAGAATATCTGACCTCGCCTTTAGGCATCTGTTAAACAAACAGGCATCAAACTCGAAGGTCGTCTCAACCCTTAGTTTAGAAGAACATCTGACCTTGCTGTCAAGCATCTCTTAAAAAAACAGGAAGCGAACCCGAAGGCCGGCTCAACTTGAAGTTGAGAGGAACGTCTGACCTTGCCATCACGCATTTGTTAAACAAACATGCATCGAACCCGAAGGCCGACACAACACGAAGTGGAGAGGAACATTTGACCTCGCCGTCACGCATCTGTTAAACAAACAGGCATCGAACCTGATGGCCGGTTACACACAATGTTCATAGGAATTTCTGACTTTTCCGTCATGGATTTGTTAAACAAACAGGCGTCAAACCCGAAGGCCGGATCAAACCGAAGTTGAGAAGAACATCTGACCTCGCCGTCAAGCATCTGTTAAACAAACACGCATCGAATTTGAAGGCCGGCTCAACTCAAAGTTGAGAAGGACATCTGACCTTGCTGTCAGACATCAGTTAAACAAACAGCCATCAATCATGAGGCCGGCTCAACACGAAGTTGTGAGGAACAACTGACTACGCCGTTAGGCATCTGTTAAACAAACAGGCATTGAACCCGAAGGCCGGCTCAACACGAAGTTGTGAGGAACATCTGACCTCCCCGTCAGGCATCTGTTAAACAAACAGGCATCGAACTCGAAGGTCGGCTCAACACGAAGTTGAGAGGAACATTTGACCTTGCTTTCAAGCATCTGTTAAACAAACAGGAATCTAATCCGAAGGCCGGCTCAACCCAAAGTTGAGAAGAACATCTGACCTCACTGTCAGGCATCTGTTAAACAAACAGGCATCGAACCGGAAGGTCGACTCAACTCGAAGTTGAGAGGAACATCTGACCTTGCTGTCAGGCATCTCTTAAACAAACAGGCATCGAACCCGAAGGTCGGCTCAACCCGAAGTTGAGAAGAACATCTGACATTGTCTTTAGGAATCTGTTAAAGAAACAGGCATCGAACCCGAAGGCTGTCTCAACCCTTAGTTGAGAAAAACATCTGACCTCGCCGTCAAGCATCTGTTAAAAAAATAGGAATTGAACCCGAAGGCCGGCACAACTTGAAGTTGAGAGGAACATCTGACTTCTCCTTCAGGCATCTGTTAAATAAACTAGCATCCAACCTAAAGGCCGACACAACCCGAAGTTGAGGGGAACATCTGGCCTCGCCGTCAAGCATCTGTTAAACAAACAGGCATCGAACCCAAAGGCCGGTTGAACACGAAGTTCATAGGAATATCTGACCTCGCCGTTAATGATCAATTAAACAAACAGGCATCAAACCCGAATGCCGGCTTAACACAAAGTTTAGAGGAACATCTGACCTCACCGTCAGGCATCTGTTAAACAAACAGGCATCGAACCCGAAGGCCAGCTCAACCCGAATTTGAGAAGAACATCTGACCTCGCAGTCAGGCATCTGTTAAAGAAACAGGAATCGAACCCGAAGGCCAGCTCAACCTGAAGTTGAAAAGAACATCTGACCTTTCCGTCAGGAATCTATTAAACGAACAGGCATCGAACCCGAAGGCCGGCTCAACACAATGTTGATAAGAACATTAGACCTCGACATCAGACATCTTTTAAACAAATAGGCATCAAACATGAAGTCCTGCTCAACACGAAGTTGAGAGTAACATCTGACCTTGCCGTCATGCATCAGTTAACCACAGAGGCATCGAACCCGAAGGCTGGCTCAACCCAAAGTTAAGAAGAACATCTGACCTCGCCGTCATGCATCAGTTAAACAAACAGGCATCGAACCCGAAGGTCGTCTCAACCCGAAGTTGACAAGAACATCTGACCTCGCTGTCAGGCATCTGTTAAACAAACAAGGATCAATCTCAAAGGCCAGCTGATCACAAAGTTGTGAGTAATTGGCCTCGCTGTTAGGCATCTGTTAAACAAACAGGCATCGAACCCGAAGGCAGGCTCAAGACGAAGTTGAGAGAACAATCTGACCTCACCGTCAGGCATCTGTTAAACAAACAGGCATCAAACCCGAAGGTCGGCTGAACCCGAAGTTGGGAGGAACATATGACCTTGCTGTCAAGCATCTGTTAAACAAACAGGCATCGAACCCGAAGGCTGGCTCAACACGAAGTTGAGAGGAACATCTGATCTCGCCGTCAGGTATCTGTTAAATAAACAGGCATCGAACCCGAAGGCCGGCTCAAAACGAAGTTGAGAGGAACATCTGACCTTGCCTTGAGGCATCTGTTAAACAAACAGGCATCGAACCTGAAGGGCGGCTCAACCCGAAGTTTAGAAGAACATTTGACCTCGTCGTCAAGCATCTGTTAAACAAATAGGTATCGAATCTGAAGGCCAGCTCAACCGGAAGTTGAGAAGAACATCTGACCTCGCCGTCAGGTATCTGTTAAACAAACAGGCATCGAACCCGAAGGTCGGCTTAACACGAAATTGGGAGGAACATCTGACCTCGCCGTGAGGCATCTGTTAAACAAACAGGCATCGATCCCGAAGTGCGGCTCAACCCGAAGTTGATAGGAACATTAGACCTCGCCATTAGGCATATGTTAAACCAACAGGCATTGAACCCGAAGGCCGGTTCAACAGGAAGATGGGAGGAACATTTGAACTCGCCGTCTGACATCTGTTAAACAAACAGACATCGACCCCGAAGGGCGGCTCAACACGAAGTTGAGAAGAACATCTGACCTCGCTGTCAGGCATCTGTTAAAAAAACAGGCATCAAACTCGAAGGCCGGTTCAACACGAAGTTGAGAGGAACATATGACCTCACCGTCAGACATCTGTTAAATAAATAGGCATCTAAACCGAAGGTCGGCTCAACATGAAGTTGAGAGGAACATATGACCTTGTTGTCAAGCATCTGTTAAACAAACAGGCATCGAATTCGAAGGCAGTCTCAACACGAAGTTGAGAAGTACATCTGACCTCGACGTCAGGCATCTGTTAAACAAACAGGCATCGAACCCAGAGGCCGGCTCATAACAAAGTTGAGAAGAACATCTGACCTTGCTGTCAGGCATCTGTTAAACAAGCAGGCATCGATCCCGAAGGCCGGGCTCAAAACAAAGTTGAGATGAACATTTGACCTCGCCGTGAGGCATCTGTTAAACAAAAAGGCATTGAACCCGAAGGGCGGCTCAACCCGAAGTTGAGAAAAACATTTGACCTCGCCGTCAGACATCTGTTAAACAAACAGGTATCGAACCCGAAGGACGGCTCAACACGAAGTTGAGAGGAACATCTGACCTCGCCGTTAAGCATCTATTAAACAAACAGGCATCGAACGCGAAGGGCGGCTCAACCCGAAGTTGATAGGAACATTAGACCTCACCATTAGGCATATGTTAAACAAACAGGCATCGAACCCGGAGGGCGGCTCAACCCAAAGTTAATAGGAACATTAGACCTCGCCATTAGGAATATGTTAAACAAACAGGCATCGAACCCGAAGGCCGGTTCAACACGAAGATGAGAGGAACATCTGACCTTGCTGTCAGGCATCTGTTAAACAAACAGGCATCGAACCCGAAGGCCGGCTCAACACGAAGTTGAGAGGAACATCTGACCTCGCCGTTAAGCATCTATTAAACAAACAGGCATCGAACGCGAAGGGCGGCTCAACCCGAAGTTGATAGGAACATTAGACCTCGCCATAAGGCATATGTTAAACAAACAGGCATCGAAACCGAAGGGCGGCTCAACCCGAAGTTGATAGGAACATTAGACCTCGCCATTAGGAATATGTTAAAGAAACAGGCATCGAACCCGAAGCCCGGTTCAACACGAAGATGAGAGGAACATTTGACCTCGCCGTCTGGCATCTGTCAAACAAACAGACATCGACTCTGAAGGGCGATTGAACCCGACGTTGAGAAAAACATCGGACCGTGCTGTCAGACATCTGTTAAATAAACAGGCATCGAACCAGAAGGCCGGCCCAACAAGAAGTTCAGAAGTTCATCTGACCTTGCCGTCAGGCATCTGTTAAATAAACAGGCATCGAACCCGGAGGCCGGCTCAACACAAAGTTGAGAAGAACATAAGACCTTACTATCAGACATCTGTTAAACTAACAGGCATCGAACCCGGAGCAAGGCTCTACACGAAGTTGAGAAGAACATCTGACCTCGCTATCAGGTATCTGTTAAACATACAGGCATCGATCCTGAAGGCCGGCTCAACACGAAGTTGAGAGGAACAACTGACCTCGCCGTCAGGCATCTGTTAAACAAACATGCCCCAAACCCGAAGGCCGGCTCAACACGAAGTTGAGAGGAACATGTGACCTCATTGTCCGGAATTTGTTAAACAAACAGGCATCGATCCCGAAGGTCGGCTTAACACGAAGTTGAGAGGAAGATCTGACCTCGATGTCAAGCATCTATTAAGAAAACAGGGATCGAAACCGACGGCCGGCGCAACACGAAGTGTAGAGGAATATTTTACCTTGTTGTCAGGCATCTGTTAAATAAACAGGCATCAAACACGAAGGGCGGCTCAACCTGATGTTGAGAAGAACATATGCCCTTGCTGTCAGGCATCTGTTAAACAAATAGGAATCGAACCCGAAGGCCGGATAAACCTGAAGTTTAGAAGAATATCTGACCTCGCCTTTAGGCATCTGTTAAACAAACAGGCATCAAACTCGAAGGTCGTCTCAACCCTTAGTTTAGAAGAACATCTGACCTTGCTGTCAAGCATCTCTTAAAAAAACAGGAAGCGAACCCGAAGGCCGGCTCAACTTGAAGTTGAGAGGAACGTCTGACCTTGCCATCACGCATTTGTTAAACAAACATGCATCGAACCCGAAGGCCGACACAACACGAAGTGGAGAGGAACATTTGACCTCGCCGTCACGCATCTGTTAAACAAACAGGCATCGAACCTGATGGCCGGCTACACACGATGTTCATAGGAATTTCTGACCTTGCCTTCATGGATTTGTTAAACAAACAGGCGTGGAACCCGAAGGCCGGATCAAACTGAAGTTGAAAAGAACATCTGACCTCGCTGTCAAGCATCTGTTAAACAAACACGCATCGAATTTGAAGGCCGACTCAACTCAAAGTTGAGAAGGACATCTGACCTTGCTGTCAATCATGAAGGCCGGCTCAACACGAAGTTGTGAGGAACAACTGACCTCGCCGTTAGGCATCTGTTAAACAAACAGGCATTGAATCCGAAGGCCGGCTCAACACGAAGTTGTGAGGAACATCTGACCTCCCCGTCAGGCATCTGTTAAACAAACAGGCATCGAACTCGAAGGTCGGCTCAACATGAAGTTGAGAGGAACATTTGACCTTGCTTTCAAGCATCTGTTAAACAAACAGGAATCGACTCCGAAGGCCGGCTCAACCCAAAGTTGAGAAGAACATCTGACCTCGCTGTCAGGCATCTGTTAAACAAACATGCATCGAACCCGATGGCCGGCTCAACCGGAATTTGAGAAGAACATCTGACCTCGCCGTCAGGCATCTGTTAAACAAACAGGCATCAGACCGGAAGGTCGACTCAACTCGAAGTTGAGAGGAACATCTGACCTTGCTGTCAGGCATCTGTTAAACAAATAGGCATCGAACCCGAAGGCCGGCTCAACCCGAAGTTGAGAAGAACATCTGACCTCGCAGTCAGGCATCTGTTAAAGAAACAGGAATCGAACCCGAAGGCCAGCTCAACCTGAAGTTGAAAAGAACATCTGACCTTTCCTTCAGGAATCTATTAAACGAACAGGCATCGAACCCGAAGGTCGGCTCAACACAATGTTGATAAGAACATTAGACCTTGACGTCAGGCATCTGTTAAACAAATAGGCATCAACCATGAAGTCCCACTCAACACGATGTTGAGAGTAACATCTGACTTTGCCGTCATGCATCAGTTAAACAAAGAGGCATCGAACCCGAAGGCTGGCTCAACCCAAAGTTAAGAAGAACATCTGACCTCTCCGTCAGGCATCTGTTAAACAAACAGGCATGGAACTCGAAGGCCGGCTCAACACGAATTTTAGAAGTTCATCTGACCTCGCCTTAAGGCATCTGTTAAACAAACAGGCATCGAACTCGGAGGCTAGCTCAACACAAAGTTGAGAAGAACATCTGACCTCGCTGTCAGGCATCTGTTAAACAAACAGGGATCAATCTCAAAGGCTAGCTGATCACGAAGTTGTAAGTTACAACTGTCCTCGCCGTCAGGCATCTGTTAAACAAACAGGCATCGAACCCGAATGCAGGCTCAAGACGAAGTTGAGAGGAACATCTGACCTCACCGTCAGGCATCTGTTAAAAAACAGGCATCAAACCTGAAGGTCGGATGAACCCGAAGTTGGGAGGAACATATGACCTTGCTGTCAAGCATCTATTAAACAAACAGGCATCGAATTCGAAAGCCGCCTCAACACAAAGTTGAGAAGTACATCTGACCTCGGCGTCAGGCATCTGTTAAACAAACAGGCATCGAACCCGGATGCCGGCTCAACACAAAGTTGAGAAGAACATCATACCTTACTATCAGGCATCTATTAAACAAACAGGCATCGATCCGGAAGACCGGCTCAACACGAAGTTGAGAAGAACATCTAACCTCGCCGCCAAGCATCTGTTAAACAAACAAGCATCGAACCTGAAGGCTGGCTCAACACGAAGTTGAGACGAACATCTGATCTCGCCGCCAGGTATCTGATAAACAATCAGGCATCGAACCTGAAGGCCGGCTCAAAACGAATTTGAGAGGAACATCTGACCTCGCCGTGAGGCATCTGTTAAACAAACAGGCATCAAACCTGAAGGGAGGCTCAATCCGAAGTTGAGAAGAACATTTGACCTCGTCGTCAGGCCTCTGTTAAACAAACAGGTATCGAATCTGAAGGCCAGCTCAACCGGAAGTTGAGAAGAACATCTGACCTCGTCGTCAGGTATCTGTTAAACAAATAGACATCGAACCCGAAGCCTGGATCAACACAAAATTGGGAGGAACATCTGACCTCGCCGTGAGGCATCTGTTAAACAAACATGCATCGAACTCGAAGGGCGGCTCAACCCGAAGTTGATAGGAACATTAGACCTCGCCATTAGGCATATGTTAAACCAACAGGCATCGAACCCGAAGGTAGGTTCAACACGAAGATGAGAGGAACATTTGACCTCGCCGTCTGACATTTGTTAAACAAACAGACATCGACCCCGAAGGGCGGCTCAACCCGATGTTGAGAAGAACATCTGACCGCGCTGTCAGGCATCTATTAAACAAACAGGCATAGAACTCGAAGGCCGGCTCAACACAAAGTTGAGAAGTTCATCTGACCTTGCCGTCAGGCATCTGTTAATTAAATAGGCATCGAACCCGGAGGCCGGCTCAACACGAAGTTGAGAAGAACATCTGACCTCGCTGTCAGGCATCTGTTAAACAAACAGGCATCGAACCCGAAGGCCGGCTCAACACGAAGTTGAGAGGAACATCTGACCTCACCATCAGACATCTATTAAACAAATAGGCATCTAACCCGAAGGTCGTCTCAACACGAAATTGAGAGGAACATATGACCTTGCTGTCAAGTATCTGTTAAACAAACACGCATCGAATTCGAATGCAGTCTCAACACAAAGTTGAGAAGTACATCTGACCTCGACGTCAGGCATCTGCTACACAAACAGGCATCGAACCCGGAGGCCAGCTCAACACAAAGTTGAGAAGAACATCTGACCTCGCTGTCAGGCATCTGTTAAACAAGCAGGCATCGATCCCGAAGGCCGGCTCAAAACTAAGTTGAAAGGAACATCTGACCTCGCCGTGAGGCATCTGTTAAACAAACAGGCATCGAAGCTGAAGGTCGGATCAACACGAATTTTAGAGGAACATCTAACCTTGCTGTCAGGCATCTGTTAAACAAACAGGCATCGAACTCGAAGGTTGGCTCAACACGAAGTTGAGAGGAACATCTGACCTCGCCGTTAAGCATCTATTAAACTAACAGGCATCAAACGCGAATGGCGGCTCAACCCGAAGTTGATAGGATCATTAGACCTCGCCATTAGGCATATGTTAAACAAACAGGTATCGAACCCGAAGGGCGGCTCAACCCGAAGTTGATAGGAACATTAGACCTCGCCATTAGGAATATGTTAAACAAACAGGCATCGAACCCGAAGGCCGGTTCAACACGAAGATGAGAGGAACATTTGACCTCGCCATATGGCATCTGTTAAACAAACAAACATCGACTCTGAAGGGTGGCTGGACCCGAAGTTGAGAAGAACATCTGACCTTGCTGCCAGGCATCTGTTAAACAAACAGGCATCGAACCCGAAGGCCGGCTCAACACGTAGTTGAGAGGAACATCTGATCTCGCCGTCAGGTATCTGTTAAACAAACAGGCATCAAACCCGAAGGCCGGCTCAATAAGTAGTTGAGAGGAACATCTGACCTCGTTGTGAGGCATCTATTAAAAAAACAGGCATCGAACCTGAAGGGCTGCTCAACCCGAAGTTGAGAAGAACATTTGACCTCGTCGTCAAGCATGTGTTAATCAAACAGGAATCGAGAGTGAAGGCCGGATCAACCGGAAGTTGAGAAGAACATATGACCTCTCCGTCAGGTATCTGTTAAACAAAAAGGCATCGAACCCGAAGGCGGCTCAACACGAAATTGGGAGGAACATCTGACCTCGCCGTGAGGAATCTGTTAAACAAACAGCCATCGAACCCGAAGGGCGGCTCCACCCGAAGTTGATAGGAACATTAGACCTCGCCATTAGGCATACGTTAAACCAACAGGCATCAAAACCGAAGGCCGGTTCAACACGAAGATGAGAGGAACATTTGACCTCGTCGTCTGGCATCTGTTAAACAAACAGACATCGACCCCGAAGGGCGGCTCAACCCGACGTTGAGAATAACATCTTACCGCGCTGTCAGGCATCTGTTAAATAAATAGGCATCGAACCCGGAGGCCGGATCAACACGAAGTTGAGAAGAACATCTGACGTCGCTGTCACGCATCTGTTAAACAAACAGGCATCGAACCTGAAGGCCCGTTCAACACGAAGTTGAGAGGAACATCTGACCTCGATGTCAGGCATCTATTAAACAAACAGGCATCGAATACGAAGGCCGCCTCAATACAAAGTTGAGAAGTACATCTGACCTCGACGTCAGACATCTATTAAACAAACCGACATCGAACCCGGAGGCCGGCTCAACACGAAGTTAAGAAGAACATCTGACCTCGCTGTCAGGCATCTGTTAAACAAACAGGCATCGATCTCGAAGGCCAGCTCATCACGAAGTTCTGAGGAACAACTGGCTTCGTCGTCAGGCATCTGTTAAACAAAGAGGCATCGAACCCGAAGGCCGGCTCAACCGGAAGTTGAAAAAAATAATTGACCTCGTCGTCAGGTATCTGTTAAACAAATATGCATCTAACCCGAAGGCCGTTTCAACATGAAATTGAGAGGAATATCTGACCTCGCCGTAAGGAATCTGTTAAACAGACAAGCATCGAACCCGAAGGGCGGCTCAACCCGAAGTTGATAGGAACATTAGACCTTGCCATTAGGCATGTGTTAAGCAAACAGGCATTGAACCCAAAGGCCGGTTCAACACGAAGATGAGAGGAACATTTGACCTTGTCGTCTTGCATCTGTTAAACAAATAGACATCGACTTTGAAGGGCGGCTCAACCCGAAGTTGAGAAGAACATCTAACCACGCTGTCCGGCATATGTTAAACAAACAGGCATCGAACCCGAAGGCTGGCTCAACCCAAAGATGACAAGAACATCTGACCTCGCTGTCAGGCATCTGTTAAACAAACAGGCATTGAACCGATGGTCGTCTCAACCCTTAGTTAAGAAGAACATCTGACCTCACCGTCAAGCATCTGTAATACAAACAGGCATCGAACTCGAAGGCCGGCACAACACGAAGTTGAGAGGAACATCT
This sequence comes from Lathyrus sativus, assembly GCA_963859935.3. Classification (NCBI taxonomy): domain Eukaryota; kingdom Viridiplantae; phylum Streptophyta; class Magnoliopsida; order Fabales; family Fabaceae; genus Lathyrus; species Lathyrus sativus. The sequence continues at coordinate 435,885,385 of OZ012735.1, forward strand.
GACCTCGCCGTCAAGCATCTGCTAAACAAACAGGCATCGAACCCGAAGGCCGGCTCAACACGATGTTCATAAGAATATCTGACCTCGCCTTCAGGCATCTGTTAAACAAACAGGCATCGAACCAGAAGGCTGCCTCAAACCAAAGTTGAGAAGAACATCTGACCTCGTCGTCATGCATCTGTTAAACAAACAGGCATCGAACTAGAAGGTCGGCTCAACCCGAAGTTGAGAAGAACATCTGACCTCGCCGTAAGGCATCTGTTAAACAAGCAGGCTTCGATCCCGAAGGCCGGCTCAACACGAAGTTGAGAAGAACATCTGACCTCGCCGCCAGGCATCTATTAAACAAACAGGCATCGAACCTGAAGGCCGGCTTAACACGAATTTGAGAAGAACATCTGACCTCGCAGTCAGGCATTTGTTAAACAAGCAGGCATCGAACCCGAAGACCGGTTCAACACGAAGTTGAGAAGTACATCTGACCTCGCCGTCTTGCACCTGTTAAGCAAACAGGGATCGAACCAGAAAGCCAGCTCAACCCGAAGTTGAAAAGAACATCTGACCATGCTGTTAGGCATCTGTTAAACAAACAGAAATTGATCCCAAAGGCCGGCTCAACACGAAGTTGAGAAGAACAATTGACCTCGCCGTGAGGCATCTATTAAACAAACAGGCATCGAACCCTAAGGGCGGCTTAACCCGAAGTTGAGAAGAACATTTGAACTCGCCGTCAGGCATCTGTTAAACAAACAGGTATCGAACCCGAAGGCCGGCTCAACACAAAGTTGAGAGGAACATCTGACCTTGCTGTCATGCATCTGTTAAACAAACAGGCATCGAACCTGAAGTCCGGCTCAACACTAAGTTGAGAGAAACATCTGACCTCGCCGTTAAGCATCTGTTAAACGAACAGGCATCGAACGCAAAGGGCAGCTCAACCCGAAGTTGATAGGAACATTAAGCATCGCCATTAGGCATATGTTAAACAAACAGGCGTCGAACGCGAAGGGCAGCTCAACCCGAAGTTAATAGGCACATTAGACCTCGCCATTAGGAATATGTTGAACAAACAGGCATCGAACCCGAAGGCCGGTTCAACACGAAGATGAGAGGAATATTTGACCTCGTCGTCTGGCATCTGTTAAACCAACAAGAATCGAACCCGAAGGGCGGCTCAACCCGAAGTTGACAAGAACATCTGACCTCGCTGTCAAGCATCTGTTAAACAAACAGGCATCGAACCCGAAGGCTGTCTCAACCCTTAGTTAAGAAGAATATTGACTTTGCTGTCAAGCATCTGTTAAACAAACAGGCATCGAACCTAAAGGTCGGCTCAACACGAAGTTGAGAAGAACATCTGACCTCGCTTTTTGGCATCTATTAAACAAATAGGCATTGAATTCACCCCAAAGTTGAGAAGAACATCTGACCTATGCTGTCAGGCATCAGTTAAACAAACAGCAATCGAACCCGAAGGCCGGTCAACCCGAAGTTGAGAAGCACATCTGACCTCGCCGCCAGACATCTGTTAAACAAACAGGCATCAAACCCGAAGGCTGGCTGAACCGGAAGTTGAGAAAAACATCTGACCTCGCTGTCAGGTATCTTTTAAACAAACAGGCATCGAACCCGGAGGCCGGCTCAAAACGAAGTATAGAGGAACATCTGACCTTGCCGTGAGGCATCTATTAAACAAACAGGCATCGAACCCGAAGGGTGGCTCAACCCGAAGTTGCGAAGAACATTTGACCTCGTCAGGCATCTGTTAAACAAACAGGCATCGAACCCGAAGGCCGACTCAACCGGAAGTTAAGAAGAACATCTGACCTCGCCGTGAGGCATCTGTTATCCAAACAGCCATCGAACCCAAAGGGCGGCTCAACCCAAAGTTGATAGGAACATTAGACCTCGCCATTAGGCATATGTTAAAAAAACAGGCATCGAACCCGAAGGGCGGTGTTGCACCCAAAATTTTGACCCCTTAGATTCTCATTATCATTTTAGGAGCATACTCATGAATTATCTAACCTTAACCCATTGCAAGTTTGTCTTTGTCAAGTTACAGATGAATCAGGGTTTTGTGCAGTCAAATCGAAGCTTCAGGGTTTGTGATCAATCAAAGTTTGAATCTAATTCAATCATGAAACAAGATCAAGGGTATCATATGATGTTAATTGAGAATCCAATTTGAGGTTGTTACCCCAGAATCAAGAACAGTGTATTTCAGGGCACCCGATTAGGGTTTTTGACTAGTAAAAGTCAAATGTAGTTTGACTTTGATGTTGGAAGGTGTTTTAATGGTGGGATTATGATCCATGAAGTTCATATAGCTTAATTAAGTTCAGTCAAGAATTTTCAAAGTCTCATGAGGTCCAGAGTGTCAACAGACGACTCGGTAGTCACCGATCGATCGTACGGTTGACCTAAAAGTCAACTCTTCAAATTTAAGGAATTGGACTTCAATGTGTGAATAAAAAATGTTCCTTATATCATATTGCACTTGCCTATCAATTTTCATGACCATTGGATCAAGGATGAAGGAGTAATCAAAAAATCGGGAAATTAGGGTTTTGAAAGGGGCTAAACCATAACTCCTTAACCACACATCCAAATGAAGTGGTTCAAAGCTCATTTGAAAGCTCTTGACAAATCCTACAGAAGTCCCTAAGCGGTTCATGATCAGAAAATGCATAGATTTGGAGTTATGATCAAATTCATTTTAAGAAGGGAAAAAGACTTCGAGAAATTTCACTTTTAAGTTCATTTTTTTAGCAACTTTGAGAGACTTTTTGGCCAAGTTACTTTGGGAAATTGAAACTCATGAAAAAATGAATATTTTAGGTCTATTTGAGTGCTTTCTAAAGAGTACTGGAACATCTCAAAAGGATTTGTGAGCTGAAAGTTATGGTTATGGCAAGTTGGTGGTTTCATATTTGAAGTCTCACATTGACAAGTTTCAAAAATCCATTATTTCATCAATCTGACCAATCTCAGCTTGTGAATCAAGTTTTATCTAGTATGTAGAGATTTTGTAGCTTGGAAATACAATGAAAATGTAGAGGAAATGGAATTAGCCAAGTTTGCAAGTGGGCTTGCAAGTGGCTTTACAACTTGCACTTAAAGTAAAAATGACAAGCATGAGGTGGAAAGACAAATATGAACCAGCCATCAACCTATGCATTCTAGCCTACACTTAGCCACTTCAAACTCATCATGAAGTTTGACTTTGGAGCTTACCTATCAGCCAAGGAAACCTCTTTGTGGAGGTTTGATTAAAAAGGTAAATCTTTCCTTCATATGAAGGAAATCTCCAAATCTGCCCCCTCCATTCATTTGCCTATAAATAGAGGCCTTCACCACTTCATTTACAACACAATATCCACTCTAAAAAACCAGAGAAAGCTCAAGCATTCGCTCTTGCACACTTTGCTTCAAAATCACAAAACCACATTTTCACCAAAAACCACCAAAATTTGTTTTGGTACAATTTCTGCCAAAATCATTTCTCTGCACTAAAACTCCCCAACAATCATCCAAACAATCTCTAAATATGATATAGAAGGTGTCTAAGACCTTAGACCACTCAAAAACCTCACCATTCAAAAAGTCAACTTCCATACCAAGTTACTTTGACCAAAAGCCACAAAATCAATCAAAACTTGTTCTAAGCATTTGCTTGATGTTATAATCACTCAAACACCTCACATATATCATTTCTCAATTTTCCAAAGCATTGAGGATCATTGGTGGAGTTTATTTCTCCAACAGTCTTGAAGTTTGCTTTCTTGCTTCACAAAGAAGAAATCTCCCAAAGCTAGGTGCATTTGAAGTTCCTCTGGGTTTCTTGGTATTTTAATATGCTCAACACAGTCTACTAGAGGTATGTAGACATTCCATTCTTTCTTTGCACCATAATTTCATGATTTGGCATTCTGAGTTCATTGTGTGGAAAATGTGTCATGTGTATGTTTTGTGTCAAAACTTGTCATGGTTGGAAAATATCTGCTTATTGAGTTTGATCATCTTTAAAAACATGATTATGTTGTGTATGTACGTTTAGTTTGAGCTGTTTTCATTTGGTGTGTATGTTTATTCTTAGAATGCCACATTTTTGCATTTTATTGCCATAGACATATCAGTTCTGATTTCAGGCCAGGGAGTGGTTAAACTTGTGTCCAAAATTATTCATTGTTGCATTTGTGATATGTGTGGATGAACTACATAATTTGTTCTTACCTGTTTTGGCATTTTCACCTTAAGAATGCATTTTTAAGACAATATATCATGAGACATATCAAAAAGTGTCTTGTTCACATTCTAGTTATTTCTTGTGCATAGAAAGTTTTGTTAACTATATGTAACTGGTGTGTATGATCCATTTGGTTTGTATGTGACTAGAATCTGATTTAAAAGTTTTCATGCATGCACAAAAGCACCATATCACAGCTGGTATGCCATTTTTTCTAACAGCTTGTTTTGAACTCTTCTTTTTCTTGATCTTCATCTAATAACATATATGCAATGTGTGTATGTAAGCCAATTGACCTGATTTTATTTTGAACATGAAATGAATATCTTTGTGCATCATACTTGTCAAATTTTCAACTTGAAAGCTATTTTCTATCACAGACCACTTGGAACAATCTTTGGTGCCTAAACTCATTCAGTAGCATATATGTAACTTGTATGCATGATTCATTTGATTGGTATGTTCTTAGAACTTGAATTTCATATCATCATGCATCACCTTCATGTCATTTGCAACTTGAAATATCATTTTTTCATGACAGTCTTCTTTTGACTGCAAAATGTGTTTGAAACCACTCAATACCATGTGTATGAAATGTGTATATGTTTGAATTGATTTAAAAATGTTTGGAACAAAATTTGAACATGCTCATGCATTTCACAAGCACAAGCCTACACTTGAAGCACCATTTTTCACACCAGTATATTTTGAGCCATTTTCTATGCATGAACTCAGTTGACAATATATATGTGAACTGTATGAGTGTTTGGTTTGATCAATTTGTGCCCGAAACTTGAATTGCACATCTTCATGCACTTCACTTCACAAATCTTGCACTTGGATCACTACATTTCACACCAGTCAGAATTGAACCTCATCTTGTGCTCTAATTCACCCAATAACATGTACTTAATGTGTGTCTATGATTAGCTTGTTCAAAATGTGCACAAAATTGACTTACACTTCAGCCTGCACCATGATACACCCTATTCATGACAGACTTGCATTTCACATAAGCTTTTCTCATTACAGCATGATTTGAATCCTATCTCTTGCATGAATTCATCCATTGTCATTATTGTGGTGTGTGTGCATAAGTACTTTGGTTTAAAACTGATTGAATTAGGAGTTACATTTCAAAATGCACATCAAACTTTCAAAAAGCAAGTACTATCGGGTTTTGAGTTAGGGGAGTAATTTCAAAAAACCAATGCCATCATCTTATTCCTCATGAAATTCTAGTCAGTTTACACCTAAATTTTGTGAAAAAACATTGAGAAATGAGGAAGTTACACTTGAAAATGCAAATCATGGTTTTGGTTTTGTTTTATGCCCAGCCTTGTTTTAAAACATCCCATATATATTTATGGGGTGGCTTTCATCAACGGATGTATAGCCACCCTAGTGGTAATTACCTTGTCACCTGCGCGCCTTGTACCTTGCATACCTGGGTTCGACCCCTGAGGAGGGCAACCCTTTTACCAATTTTTTGTTATTTTTCATCCCAATTTCAAAAATTCATATCTCTCTCAATTTTAATCATTTTTCACCCATTCTTTTTGCATTTTTTTCATCTTGATGTCTAATTTCATGCCATATTTTGTATTTTCATGTTTGCCTAATTTTTCATGCCTTTTGACTATGTGCAAGTTAGGTACATTTTATGATCGTTTTCGTGTCTGCAGATGAATTTTCTTTTGATATGCTTGTGATTGTTTGTGATACTTGATTTCATTCATATCCTTAAATGTTCGTTAACATGATAGGATTTTATCTTTGGGTGTTACCATGTTTATCTTTGCTTCTCTGTTGAACTTAATTGGCTCAATCTGTCGTCACAGTTCCTGTTTGTTAATCTGCTTTGATTGGCATCAATGCATCTTTATTTTTATCTTTTAAACATGTTTATTCAATGGTTGTCACCATGCTTTTATCTTCATCATATTGTTACTTTGCTTAATGTTTTCTTTCCCCAAGTGATGAGGTTTGTCAGCTTTCATCCCATTTGCCTCCCCTCTCTCTCTCCAAAGGAAAAGATCTTTCCAATAACCCTTATGTTATGGATAACTCATTCACCTTTCTCTTGACTTTGTTAAGTCACTTTAACCTTAGTTTAGAAGCCATTAGACTTTGCTTTAAGTCTAAAAGACCCACCTGTACTAGGAGTGTTCTTCAACTAGAACCCTAGGATAGAGTTTGTCAACTATATGTAAGAACCATCGTCATGATTTCTTACATCCCCTTTTGAGTGTTACAATTTAGATTAGGGAGCTTTTTCAAACTCCACACAAACATTGTCATGTTTGTTCCCCCTTGAACCTTGATCCTAATCAAGTGTTCTTCTTCCCTTGTGAGGTGAACTACGATTGCTCTGATTCTATCCTAGTTAGGATACTTAGGAAGAAGATGCGATGTCTTTGCGACCAAACTTAGAAAACCATCTAGGTCTTTACCTATCCCTTATCCTAATCCCAGTCCATAACATACATTCACAAACTTAGCAAACAATCAAACAAAAGGTTCCTGTAGAGTACTACAAATGCTTAGGGTGCTAACACCTTCCTTAGGTATAACCAACCCCAGATCCCCGAATCTCTTAAGCGTTGTCGTTACATCGCGAAAAAGGTTTTTCTTTCTTTAGACCTTTCCTTTGGATAAAATAAAGTTCGGTTGTAAAAGAATTAAGATTCAAGTTAATTTAATAGCTTGATATCCAATATTCACCGCAACAGGCGGCTCAACCCAAAGTTGATAGGAACATTAGACCTCGCCATTAGGCATATGTTAAACAAACAGGCATCGAACCCGAAGGCCGATTAAACACGATGATGAGAGGAACATTTGACCTCACTGTCTGGCATCTGTTAAACAAACAGACATTGAACCCGAAAGGCGGCTTAACCCGAGGTTGAGAAGAACATCTGACCTCGCTTTTTAGCATCTGTTAAATAAACAGGCATCGAATTTTATCGTCGGCTCAACCCGAAGTTGAGAAAAACATCTGACCTACGCTGTCAGGCATCAGTTAAACAAACAGGAATCGAAACCGAAGGCCGGCTCAATCCGAAGTTGAGAAGAACATCTGACCTTGCCGCCAGCCATCTGTTAAACAAACAGGTATCGAACCCGAAGGATGGCTCAACCGGAAGTTGAGAAGAACATCTGACCTCGCCGTCAGGTATCTGTTAAACAAACAGGCATCGAAAACGAAGGCCGGATCAAAAAGAAGTTGAGAGGAACATCTGACCTCGCCGTGAGGCATCTGTTAAACAAACAGGCATCGAACCCGAAGGGTGGCTCAACCCGAAGTTAAGAAGAACATTTGACCTCGCCGTCAGGCATCTGTTAAAAAAACAGGCAACGAACCTGAAGGCCGGCTTAATCGGAAGTTGAGAAGAACATATGACCTCGCCGTCAGGCATCTGTTAAACAAACAGGCATCAAACCCGAAGGCTGGCTCAACACGAAATTGAGAGGAACATCTGACCTCACCGTCAGGCATTTGTTAAACAAATAGGCATCAAACCCGATGCTCGGCTCAAAACGAAGTTGAGGGGAACATCTGAACTCGCCATGAGGCATCTGTTAAACAAACAGGCATCGAACCTGAAGGGCGGCTCAACCCGAAGTTGAGAAGAACATTTGACCTTGCCGTCAGGCAACTATTAAACAAGCAGGCATCGAACCCGAAGGCCGGCTCAACCGGAAGTTGAGAAGAACATCTGACCTCGCCGTCAGGCATCTGTTAAACAAATAGGCATCGAAACCCAATGGGCAGCTCAACCCGAAGTTGATAGGAACGTTAGACCTTACCATTAGGCATATGTTAAACAAACAGGCATCGAACCCGAAGGGCGGCTCAACCCGAAGTTGATAGGAACATTAGTCCTCGCCATTAGGCATATGTTAAATAAACAGGCATCGAACCCGAAGGCTGGTTCAACACGAAGATGAGAGGAACATTTGACCTCGCGGTCTGGCATCTGTTAAACAAACAGACATCGAACCCGAAGTTGAGAAGAACATCTGACCGCGCTGTCAGGCATCTGTTAAACAAACAAGCATCGAACCCGAAGGCCGGCTCAACCCGAAGTTGATAAGACCATCTGACCTCGCCGTCAGGCATCTGTTAAACAAACAGGCCTCGAACCCGAAGGCCGTCTCAACCATTAGTTAAGAAGAACATCTGACCTCACCGTCAAGCATCTGTTAAAGAAACACGCATCGAACCCAAAGGCTGGCTCAACCCTAAGTTGAGAAGAACATGTGTCGTCGCTTTTTTGCATCTCTTAAAAAAACAGGAAAAGAATTTTATCGCCGGCTCAACCCGAAATTGAGAAGAACATTTGACCCATACTGTCAGGCATGAGTTAAACAAACAGGAATCGAACCCGAAGGCCGACTAAACCCGAAGTTGAGAAGAACATCTGACCTCTCCACCAGGCATCGGACCTGAAGGCTGGCTGAAGTCGAAGTTGAGAAGAACATTTGACCTCGCCGTCATGCATCTGTTAAACAACAGGCATCGAACCAGAAGGCTAGCTCAACCCGAAGTTGAGAAGAACATCTAACCTCGCCGTCAGGAATCTGTTAAACGAATAGGCATCAAACCTGAAAGCCGGTTCAACACGAAGTTGAGAAGTAAATCTAACCTCGCCATCAGGCATCTGTTAAACAAACAGGCATCAAACCCGAAGGCCAGCTCAACACGAAGTTGAGAAGAACATCTGACCTCGCCGTCAGGCATGTGTTAAACAGACAGGCATCGAACCCGAAGGGCGGCTTAACCCGAAGTTGAGAAGAACATTTGACCTCGCCTTCAGGCATATATTAAACAAACAGGCATCGAACACGAAGGCCGTCTCAACCCGAAGTTGACAAGAACAACTGACCTCGCCGTCAGGCATCTCTTAAACAAACAGACATTGAACCCGAAGGCCATCTCAACCCTTAGTTAAGAAGAACATCTGTCCTCGCCGTCAAGCATTTATTAAACAAACAGGCATCGAACCCGAACTCCTGCTCAACCCGAAGTTGAGAAGAACATTTGACCTTGCTTTTTGGCATCTGTTAAACAAACAGGCATCGAACCAGAAGGCCGGCTCAACGAGAAGTTGAGAAGAACGTATGCCCTCGCTGCCAGGCATCTGTTAAACAAACAGGCATCGAACCCGAAGGCCGGCTTAATACGAAGTTGAGAAAAACATCTGACCTCGCTGTTCTGCATGTGTTAAACAAACAGGCATCAAACCAGAAGGCCGACTCAACCCGAAATTGAGAAGAACATCTAACCTCGCCGTCAGGCATCTGTTAAGCGAACAGGCATCGAACCCGAAGACCGGCTCAATACGATGTTGAGAAGTACATCTTACATCACCATCAGGCATCTGTTAAACAAACAGGCATCGAACTCGGAGGGCGGCTCAACACGAAGTTGAGAAGAACATCTGACCTTGCTGTCAGGCATATGTTAAACAAGCAGGCATCGTACCCGATGGCCGGTTAAACCCGAAGTTGATAAGAATATTAGACCTCTCCTTCAGGCATCTATTAAACAAACAGGCATCGAATCCGAAGGCCAGCTCAATACGAAGTTGAGGGGAACATTTGACCTTGCCGTCATGCATCTGTTAACCAGACAGGCATTGAACCCGAAGGGCGGCTCAACCCGTAATTGAGAAGAACATCTGACCTCGGTGTCAGGCATATGTTAAACAAACGGGCATCGAACCCGAAGGCCGGTTCAACCCGAAGTTGAGAAGAACATCTGGCCTCGCCGTCAAGAATCTATTAAACAAACAGGCATCGAACCCGAATTCTGTCTCAACCATTAGTTGATAAGACATATGACCTTGCCGTCAAGCATTTGTTAAACAAACAGGCATCAAACCCATAGGCCGGCTCAAATTAAAGTGTAGAGGAACATCTGACCTCGCCATCAGGCATCTGTTAAACAAACAGGCATCAAACCCGAAGGCCGGCTCAACACGAAGTTGAGAGGAACATCTGACCTCGCCGTCAAGCATTTGTTAAACAAACAGGCATCGAACCCGAAGGGCGGCTCAACCCGAAGTTGAGAAGAACATCTGACCCCGCCGTCAAGCATCTATTAAACAAATAATAATCGAAGGTCTGCCCAAAGTTGAGAAGAACATTTGACAGTGTTGTCAGGCATCAGTTAAACAGACAGGCATCGAACCCGAAGGATGGCTCAATACGAAGTTGAGAGGAACATCTGACTGCGCTGTTAAGCAACTGTTAAAAAAACAAGCATAGAATTTGAAGGTCTGCTCAACCTAAAGTTGAGAAGAATGTCTGACCCCGCTGTCAAGCATTTGTTAAACAAGTTGGCATCGAACCCGAAGGCCGGCTCAACCCGAAGTTGACAAGAACATCTGACCTCGCCGTCAGGCATCTGTTAAACAAACAGGCATCGAACCTGAAGGCCGTCTCAACCCTTATTTAAGAAGAACATCTGACCTCGTCGTCAAGAATCTGTTAAACAAACAGGCATCGAACCTGAAGGCTGGCTCAACCCGAAGTTGAGAAGAACATCTGACCTTGCTTTTTGGCATCTGTTAAACAAACAGGAATCGAATTTTATCGTTGGCTCAACCCGAAGTTGAGGAGAACATCTGACCTATGCTGTCAGGCATCAGTTAAACAAACAGGAATCGAACCCGAAGGTCGGCTCAACCCTAAATTGAGAAGTACATCTGACCCGCCGCCAGGCATCTGTTAAACAAACAGGCATCGAACCCGAAGGCTAGCTCAAACAGAAGTTGAGAAGAACATCTGACCTCGCTGTCAGGTATCTGGTAAACAAACAGGCATCGAACCCGAAGGCCGACTCAAAAAGAAGTTGAGAGGAACATCTGACCTCGCTGTGAGGCATCTGTTAAACAGACAGGCATCGAACCCGAAGGGGGGCTTAACCCGAAGTTGAGAAGAACATTTGACCTCGCCGTCAGGCATCTGTAAAACAAACAGGCATCGAACACGAAGGCCGGCTCAACCCAAAGTTGACAAGAACAACTGACCTCGCCGTCAGGCATCTGTTAAATAAACAGGCATTGAACCCGAAGGCCATCTCAACAACCCTTAGTTAAGAAGAACATCTGACCTCGCCGTCAAGCATTTATTAAACAAACAAGCATCGAACCCGAACTCTGGCTCAACCCGAAGTTGAGAAGAACATTTGACCTTGCTTTTTGGTATCTGTTAAACAAACAGGCATCGAACCCGAAGGCCGGCTCAACGCGAAGTTGAGAAGAACATCTGACCTCGCCACCAGGCATCTGTTAAACAAACAGGAATCGAACCCAAAGGCCAGATTAATACGAAGTTGAGAAAAACATCTGACCTCGCTGTCATGCATGTGTTAAACAAACAGGCATCAAACCAGAAGGCCGACTCAACCCGAAATTGAGAAGAATGTCTAACCTCACCGTCAGGCATCTGTTAAACGAACAGGCATCGAACCCGAAGACCGGCTAAATATGATGTTGAGAAGTACATCTTACATCACCATCAGGCATCTGTTAAACAAACAGGCATCGAACTCGGAGGTCGGCTCAACACGAAGTTGAGAAGAACATCTGACCTTGCTGTCAGGCATATGTTAAACAAGTAGGCATCGAACCCGAAGGCCGGGTAAACCCGAAGTTGATAAGAACATTAGACCTCTCCTTCAGCCATCTCTTAAACAAACAGGCATCGAACCCGAAGGCCAGCTAAATACGAAGTTGAGGGGAACATTTGACCTTACCGTCATGCATCTGTTAACCAGACAGACATTGAACCCGAAGGGCGGCTCAACCCGTAATTTAGAAGAACATCTGACCTCGGTGTCAGGCATATGTTAAACAAACAGGCATCGAACCCGAAGGCCGGCTCAACCCGAAGTTGAGAAGAACATCTGACCTCGCCGTCAAGAATCTATTAAACAAACAGGCATCGAACCCGAATTCCGTCTCAACCATTAGTTGATAAGAACATATGACCTTGCCGTCAAGCATCTGTTAAACAAACAGGCATCGAACCCATAGGCCGGCTCAACTTGAAGTTGAGAAGAACATCTGACCTCGCCATCAGGCATCTGTTAAACAAACAGGCATCAAACCCGAAGGCCGGCTTAACACGAAGTTGAGAGGAACATCTGACCCCGCCGTCAAGAATTTGATAAACAAACAGGCATCGAACCCGAAGGGCGGCTCAACCCGAAGTTGAGAAGAACATCTGACCCCGCCGTCAAGCATCTATTAAACAAATACGAATCGAATTTGAAGGCTGGCTCAACTCGAAGTTGAGAAGAACATCTGGCAGTTCTATCAGGCATCAGTTAAACAAACAGGCATCGAACCCGAAGGACGGCTCAATACGAAGTTGAGAGGAACATCTGACCTCGCTGTTAAGCATCTGTTAAAAAAACAAGCATAGAATTTGAAGGTCAGCTCAACCTGAAGTTGAGAAGAACGTCTGACCTCGCTGTCAGGCATCTGTTAAACAAGTAGGCATCGAACCCGATGGCCGGCTCAACCGGAAGTTGAGAAGAACATCTGACCTCGCTGTCACGTATTTGTTAAACAAACAGGCATCAAACCCGAAGACCGGCTCAACACGAAGATGAGAAGAACATCTGACCTCACCGTAAGGCATCTATTAAACAAACAGGCATCGAACCCGAAGGGCGGCTAAACCCGAATTTGATAAGAACATTAGACCTTGCCGTCAGGCATCTGTTAAATAAACAGGCATCGAACCCGAAGGCCGGCTCAACACGAAGTTGAGAGGAACATTGGACCTTGCCGTCATGCATCTGTTAAACAGACAGGCATCGAATCCGAAGGGAGGCTCGACCAATAGTTGAGAAGAACATCTGACCTCGGTGTCAAGCATATGTTAAACAAACAGGCATCGAACCCGAAGGCTGGCTCAACCCGAAGTTGAGAAGAACATCTGACCTCGCTGTCAGGCATCTGTTAAACAAATAGGCATCGAACCCGATGTCCATCTCAACCTTTAGTTTACAAGAACATCTAACCTTTCCGTCAAGCATCTGTTAAACAAACAGGTATCGAACCCAAAGGCCGGCTCAACACGAAGTTGAGACGAACATATGACCTTACCATCAAGCATTTGTTAAACAAACAGGCATCGAACCCGAAGGGCGGATCATCCGGAAGTTAAGAAGAACATCTGACCTCGCCGTCAAGCATCTATTAAAGAAAACCGAATCGAACTTGAAGGCAGGCTAAACCCGAAGTTGAGAAGAACATCTGACCTTGCTGTCAAGCATCTGTTAAAAAAACAGGCATAGAATCTGAAGGTTGGCTCAACCTGAAGTTGAGAAGAACGTCTGACCTCGCCGTCAAGCATCTGTTAAATAATTAGGCATCGAACCCGAAGGCCGGTACAACACGAAGTTGAGAGGAACATCTGACCTCTCCGTCAGGCATCTGTTAAAAAACAGGCATCGAACCTAAATGCCGGCTCAACACGAAATTGAGTGGAACATATGACTTTGATGTCAAGCATCTGTTAAATAAACAGGCATCGAATCTGAAGGTCGGCTCAACCCGAAGTTGAGAAGAACATCTGACCTCGTCGTCAGGCATCTGTGAAACATACAGGCATCGAACCCGAAGGCCGGCTCACCCGGAAGATGAGAAGAACATCTGACCTCGCCGTCAGGTATCTATTAAACAAATAGGCATCGAACTCGAAGGTCGGATCAACACGAAGTTGAGAGGAACATCTGACCTCGCTGTCAGGCATCTGTTAAAAAAACAGTCATCAAACCGGAATGCCAGCTCAACACAAAGTTGACAAGAACCTCTGACCTCGCCGTGAGGCATTTGTTAAACAAACAGGCATCGAACCCAAAGGGAGGCTAAACCTGAAGTTGATAAGAACATTAGACCTCACCGTCAAGCATTTGTTAAAAAAACAAGCATCGAACCCGAAGGCCGGCTCAACACGAAGTTGAGAGGAACATTTGACCTAGCCGTCATGCATCTGTTAAAAAGACAGGCATTGAACCCGAAGGGCGGCTCAACCCGTAGTTGAGAAGAACATATGACCTCGGTGTCAGGCATCGAACCCGAAGGCCGTCTCAACCCTTTGTTGACAAGAACATCTGACGTTGCCGCCAAGCATCTGTTAAACAAATAGGCATCGAACCCAAAGACCGGCTCAACTTGAAGTTAAGAGGAACATCTGACCTCGCCATCAGGAATCTGTTAAACAAACAGGCATCAAACCTGAAGGCCGGCTCAACACGAAGTTGAGAGGAACATCTGACCTCGCCTTCAAGCATATTTTAAACAAACAGGCGTCAACCCGAAGGCCAACTCATTACGAAGTTGATAATAACATTAGACCTCACTGTCAGGCATCTGTTAAACAAATAGGCATCGAACACAAAGTCCCGCTCAACACGAAGTTGAGAGAAACATCTGACCTTGCTGTCAGGCATCTGCTAAACAAACAGGCATCAAAACCGAAGGCCGGCTCAACCAAAAGTTGAGAAGAACATCTGACCTCGCTGTCAGGCATCTGTTAAACCAACAGGCATCGAACGCGAAGGGTAGCTCAACCCGAAGTTGAGAAGAACATCTGACCTCGCCGTCAGGAATCTGTTAAACAAACATGCATCAAACCCGAAGGCTGGCTCAACCCGAAGTTGAGAAGAACATATAACCTTGTTGTGAGGCATCTGTTAAACAAACGTGCATCGAACCCGAAGCTGTCTCAACCCGTAGTTGAGAAAAACATATGACCTCGCTGTCAGGCATCTGTTAAACAAACACGCATCGAACCCGAAGGCCGGCTCAACCAGAAGTTGAGAAGAACATTTGACCTCGCTGTCAGGCATCAATTAAACAAATAGGCATCGAATTTGAAGACCGGCTCAACCCACAGTTGAGAGCAACATCTGACCTTGCTGTCATGCATCAGTTAAACAAACAGGCATCGAACCCGAGGGTCGGCTCAACACGAAGTTGAGATGAACATTTGACCTCGCCGCCAGGCATCTGTTAAACAAACACGCATCGAGCCCGAAGGGCGGCTCAAACCGAAGTTTAGAAGACCATCTGACCTCGCCGTCAGGCATCTGTTAAACAAACAAGCATCGAACCCGAAGGCCGGCTCAACACGAAGTTGAGAGGAACATCTGACCTCACCATCAAGCACCTGTTAAACAAACAGGCATCGAACCCGAAGGCTGGCTTAACACGAAGTTGAGAAGAACATCTGACCTCGCCGTCAAGCATATGTTTAACAAACAGGCATCGAACCTGAATGCCGATTCAACCAAAAGTTGAGAAGCACATCTGACCTCGCCGTCAAGCATATGTTAAACAAGCAGGCGTCAACCCTAAGGGAGGCTAAAATCGAAGTTCAGAAGACCATCTGACCTCGTCGTCATGCATTTGTTAAACAAACAGGCATCGAACCCGAATGCCGGCTCAAACCGAAGTTGAGAAGAACATCTGACCTCGCTGTCAGGCATCTGTTAAATAAACAGGCATCGAACTCGAAGGCCGGCTAAACCAAAAGTTGAGAAGAACATCTGACCTCGCCGTCAAGCCTCTGTTAAACCAACAGGCATCGAACGCGAAGGGCGGCTCAACCCGAAGTTGAGAAGAACATCTGACCTCGCCGTCAGGAATCTGTTAAACAAACGTGCATAAAACCCGAAGGCTGGCTCAACCCGAAGTTGAGAAGAACATATAACCTTGTCGTGAGGCATCTGTTAAACAAACAAGCATCGAACCCGAAGGATGTCTCAACCCGTAGTTGAGAAAAACATCTGACCTCGCTGTCAGGCATCTGTTAAACAAACATGCATATGACCCGAAGGCCGGCTCAACCCGATGTTGAGAAGAACATTTGACTTGGCTGTCAGGCATCAATTAAACAAACAGGCATCGAACCCGAAGGCTGGCTCAACATGAAGTTGAGAGCAACATCTGAACTCGCCGCCAGGCATATGTTAAACAAACACACATCGAATTTGAAGACCGGCTTAAGCTGCAGTTGAAAACAACATCTGACCTCACTGTCAGGCATCAGTTAAACAAACAGGCATCGAACCCGAGGGCCGGCTCAACACGAAGTTGAGAGGAACATCTGACCTCGCCACCAGGCATCTGTTAAACAAACACACATCAAACCCGAAGGGCGGCTCAAACCGAAGTTAAGAAGACCATTTGACCTCGTTGTTAGGCATCTGTTAAACAAACAGGCATCGAACCCGAAGGCCCCCTCAACCCAAAGTTGAGAGGAACATCTGACCTCACCGTCAAGCATCTGTTAAACAAACAGGCATCGAACCCGAAGGCCGGCTCAACACCGAAGTTGAGAAGAACATCTGACCTCGCCGTCAAGCATATGTTTAACAAACAGGCATAGAACCTGAATGCCGATTCAACCAAAAGTTGAAAAGAACATCTGACCTCGCCGCCAGGCATCTGTTAAACAAACACGCATCGAACCCAAAGGGCGGCTCAAACCGAAGTTGAGAAGAACATATGACCTCGCTGTCACGCATCTGTTAAACAAACAGGCGTCAACCCGAAGGCTGACTCAACACGAAGTTGATAAGAACATTAGACCTCGCCGTCAGGCATCTGTTAAACAAACAGACATCAAACCCAACGGGCGACTCAAACCGAAGTTGAGAAGAACATCTGACCTCGTCGTCAGGCATCTGTTAAATAAACAGGCATCGAACCTGAAGGTCGGCTCAACACGAAGTTGAGAAGAACATCTGACCTCGTCGTGAGGTGGATTTCCAGCCATTTGAACAGTTACAGGTGTTGTCTCTCTCTCTTCGGAATCGCTCTGCACAGATATAATTTCCTCTCTTTCTTCTGAATACGTTGATCATGCCATTTCTTTGCTTGATCTTTGTAAATTTTTGCATTCTCATATGCCAGGTTCCTGATTTCCTCTAGCTCATGGAGTTGGAGGGTTCTAGACTCTCCTGCTCTGGTAAGGTCTAGGTTAAGGACTTTTTATGCCCACAATGCCTTGTGTTCTAACTCTAGAGGCAGATGGCAAGCTTTACCATAGACCAGTTGGTAAGGGGACATGCCAATGGGTGTTTTGTATGCAGTGCGATACGCCCAGAGAGCGTCGTCCAGCTTTACTGCCCAGTCCTTACGGGATGCACGCACTGTTTTCTCTAATATCTGTTTGAGTTGTTGATTTGACACCTCGGCTTGCCCGTTGGTTTGAGGATGGTACGGAGTAGATATTTTGTGATTCACATTATACTTAAGGAGTAACTTTTCCATGAGATGATTTAGGAAGTGGTTCCTTCATCACTTATAAGGGCCCTTGGTACTCCAAACCGCAAAAATATGTTCTCCTTCAGAAACATGACCACTAATTTAGCATCATTTGTTGGTAGTACCACTGCTTCTACCCATTTCGAAACATAGTCAACTGCTACCAGTATATAGTGTTTTCCAAATGAAGGTGGGAATGGTCCCATAAAGTCAATCCACCAAACATCAAACAACTCTACTTCTAACATTGAATTCTGCGGCATCTGGTTTCTTTTCGAGATATTTCTAATCTGTTGA
Organism: Lathyrus sativus; assembly: GCA_963859935.3. Classification (NCBI taxonomy): domain Eukaryota; kingdom Viridiplantae; phylum Streptophyta; class Magnoliopsida; order Fabales; family Fabaceae; genus Lathyrus; species Lathyrus sativus. Next base: position 435,903,229 of record OZ012735.1, read on the forward strand.
CATCTGTCGCATTCCTTAACTACGTTCTGGGCATCCTTGAACAAAGACGGCCAATACAACCCCGATTGGAGGACTTTGGCTGCGGTGCGGTCATCAGTGAGTGTGAATGGGAACATAACTAATCTCTTGGCCTCTTCGGAATGTCCTTCTATCTTCAGCGAGGTGGTGGTCTTAAGGAATCTCTGAAGATGTTTATTTGCATCTTCGTTGATTCTTCCGGCGAACGGCTTGCTCTCCAACTGACGGATGGTGGAAGGGTGTAGCTGAAAATGCGCAACATTCACCGGTTGATTCACAATGGTCATCCGGTTTGGTTGAGCATTGGCCCCTCCATAGTCTCCTAGCAGTCTTTTAGGCTGAGGTGGATTTCCAGCCATTTGAACAGTTTCAAGTGTTGTCTCTCTCTCTTCGGAGTCGCTCTGCACAGATATAATTTCCTCTATTTCTTCCAGTCTTTTAACTTTAGCTATTCTCCGTCTTTCGTGTAATGCTTTTTCTGGTTCTGTATCAAAAGAATATTTAGCTGAGGCCTGACCTCGCATACACAATTAGACAAGCGTTATATAATACAAGCGGATAAAAGTTATGCAGTAAATAATAAAATTTTAGTCACAGAGCAACAAAATTTCTTTTGGATTCTAAAAACAATGTTAATTTGGCAGTCCCCGGCAACGGCCCCAAAAACTTGATCGGGAAAATAGCAAGTGTACTATTTTTACCAATTGTAGTAATAAGGGAAAAGTCTCAACTATCGATCTCGAGGACTGCGTAGTAATTAACAGAATTTTTAGGATTCAAAGGAACAAAAGGTCTAGTGGTTTGTTTGGTAGCAGAGTAATATAACAAGTAAATTAAGACTTATAAATCAATTTAAGAACAGTGTTAGGGGAGTGGAGACGATGCGAGTAAAGACCATGTATGATTATTCTGCTATAATAGTTATTAACCTTAATTCATCAGTTGGCCAATTTAGTTTTCTTAATTCCTTAATGAAAACCCTTTGATGAGTTTCCTGTACACTAATTCCTCAGTGTCCATGAAAAACATCAAGCAATAGTTCCGACCATAAAATACGTGATACTGGATATCCTCATTCCTAAGCAATATCGACCGTGATACTATTTTGCAAAAGTGTTAGGTTGACTTTCCAGATTAAAACCTAAGCATTATTCGAATTCTACTTTCCAATATGAATACGCGTTAAGATTAATGCAAAATAAAATATATAAGGTGAATAACATAGTTCTAATAGAATAATCAAATAAAAGTCATTACATCGCAACTTAGGACCACCCTCTAACAACTTGGGGTTTAGCTGCTCATGTTCTTTGTAAACATAAAAGCAATTAGAAATGAAAAGGAGAAGATCATTACAATGCGAGTTGAAATCCTTGGATCATCAATTGCTTCCCCTTTTGATCGATCCTTTGTTTTTCAGTCGAACTCTCCTCTCAGTTGTCAATCCTAATCTCTGTTCAAAAGTGTCTCTTACTTTCTAAAAAGTGACTCTTATATCTAAATTCAAATTACATCGCGAAATGTCTCAAATGCCCTTCGAAATAGGTCTGACAGCAAAAATTCAGAAAATATAAAAATTTCACTCTCAGTGGCCCTGACACGGGCCGTATTGTGCAACACGGGTGGCCGTGTCAGGCTGCTGACTTCTTTAGGGCGTGCTTCATCTCCAAGGGCTGCAACACGGGTCGTGTTGCATGACACGGGAACCCGTGTTGTACGTCTGAGTCTCCTTTTCTTCTGCTTTGGTCTACCCCTGTCTGCCAACCGTGTCCTCCATGACACGGGTCGTGTTGTGTAACACAGGTACCCGTGTTGTAGCTCTGACTTTCCTTTTCCGACTTTTCTTTGCCTCCGAAAGCATTGCGACTGTCGTGCTATCCATTCCTACCAAAAACACCTAAAAGAAACCGAATCAAACGCACCAGCGGCAAAAGTAATATAAACTTAAAAATAAGACTTGAAGACACACAACTACGAGTAATTCAGATAATAACAACTAAAGCTTCGAAAATAGATAAAAACATTGTGAAATTAACAACAAATAGCGTTTGAAAACACAAGTGAAATCCACCGATCAAACTCCCCCGAACTTGAACTTTTGCTTGTCCTCAAGCAAAAAGCTCGCCAAACCGACTTAATATCTTTTTCATAACGGAACGTCCATAGAATTGTGAGTTACGGTGATGATACTCATACTTGAACTTCTCATTCCAAGTCCCCTAGGATTAATCTCGGCTTTTCCCTCAAAACAGGTAACATGCAAACACTAGACTGCGGTAAACCACAGACCTCAGTCTCCCTATGGGTAACCTCTCCGACTATGCTTTGTACTTAAGTCTTCTTTTTCGATTTTCCTCCCTTTCATTCGGACAATCACTATACGGCTTTTATGATTTTCCTCGTGTGCACAAGATTTATCAATGACATTTTTCTTTTTCTGGCACTGTTATTCTTTTTGAATGGTTTTTAGGTTCGACCGCCGTTGGGCTGAATAACCGGGTGAGGGTTACCCAACTTAGAAGGATTAGTCGCCTAATTGCCCCTTTTTGTTTGTTTGTTTTTTTTCCTGTGCCTTAGCTCAATACTTTTCATTACCCTTGCACACACGATTCTTTTTGATGAAACCTGATTGTCAAAATAAACTACTCAGGGGTACTTCTCAGATCAAAGCACTATGGTACAAATCTACACGTCGAACTCGTTCCTATTCCGGAAACCCAGGGTGTTTGCCTTTTACCTATCTCTCAAGATTGTTCTGATTTCATCCTCACAGTTCTTTTCTGAGTATTCTATATACTTTCTCATCACCTCACTCAACATCTTCACTAAACAGTTCCCCAACCAACAATGTTATTAATTTTATTAGCTCAATGTCAGGGGGGTTTTCCTGTGGACTTGCTATCATGTTCTCAAACTAACACTGGAAATTAAATAACCAAATAACTAAAACAGAATTGAAAACACACAAATAACATAAACAAATAACATAAAAACATAAATAAAATACCCTCACACTAGAATTCAACAGTGTCCTCACTGTTGGAACACTAGTAGCAGAGGACTCACAAAGTTCATGGTTGCGGAGGTTGGTCGCGCAGCATCATCTGCCGCATCCATTCGTGCATCTCACCGATCAACCTGCCTTGTCGGATTTGTTCGTTCCCTTGTCTTGTCTGCTCCTCGCCTTGCCTCGTCTGCTTACTTCGGAGATGACACATCTCATTCTCCATCTAATCCCATTCTTTTTTAGATAAGCTCCAAGAGCCTGAGCCGGATTCCTGATGGGGTGAGACTCGAGTAGGCAGTATAGGCGCTTCTTCTACCTGATCTCCTTCATCCTCAAAGAATTCTGTACCTGTACCATCATAAAATTGGTCTTCTTCATCCTGCATTGTGCTCTCATATAGCCAGTTATTCACATTTTGAATACTAATAAAGTCAGGGGCAGGTAAAGCAAGGAGATGACTTTTTCGGCTTACCAAGGAGTAGTAATTATCAAAGACTCGAATCATACCTTGGGCAGTCAGTGTGGCAAGATCTATTTTTGTCTTACCTGCAACAGTGGGTTCCTCTCTCAAGAGAGCACCGTGGACAAAGTGGTTTGGGATTTGAGTAATCATACCGCCTACACTTATTTCGCCGGAAGGTGCATTCGCAACCCTCTTCAGGTGATCAGCTGCAAAGGCAGCTACATTAATGAGTTCTTGATTTGCCATGCCATACATGAAGTACAACTCCCTCTGAGTCGCCACTCCTGTGCTGTCACCCCTGCCGAACAGTGTATATGCCAATCCCTTGAAACATGGGTTATGGATACACGAGGCTTTTGCCGCCTTCGCGACATAATCAGTTCTGCCTGTAATAGCCTTCCAGAAGTCCCCTGCACTAAAATTTCCCGGAGGGGCTCCGGGTCCAAAATTGGGGAGCTTCAGAATATCTCCCAATTCGGCTATGGTCAGTATCAAATAACCTAAACCTCAGTGTACCATAATATTCCTCCTCCACACCTGTCCACCTGTGCTTCAACTGAAATTCTAAAGTACTCAAGAATTCAACAGTTACACGCTCATAAGACGGCGCTTCCAATTGCATAAATTCTAGCATACCCAGAGTGTGAAACATCCTATGGACTTCTACTCTCAGCCCTAGATTATCAAGCGTAGTGTTACAGATATACCTTGTAGGAGCGAGCTTACGCTTGATGATGTTAGAGTACTTCTTCTGATGATCCGGGTCTTCAAAGAGTATGCCGTGAGGATTCGCCATACGATGTGCTCTCTTTCTGGGGCGCGAAGTTTCCGCCACTGCTTTTCCTGTGTCTCGACGAGGAGGCATTCTTAAACCTGCAAAACACAAACAACACAGATGGTTCGAAAAATTTCGAAATCGCTGTTAGTGAAAAACGCGACCGTAGAAATAAGCACAATGATGAGTAGAACGTTTTTTGTGAAGGACGAAAGTGTTTCCGATGAGCGGGTGTGGTAGATAATGAAGCTTTTGTGGAGAGAAGGTTATGGAGGTTAAGGTATTTGTGAGGGAGAAGAAGGAGGAAGATGAAAAAATGATATGAAATGTATGGTTGCTAATGATAAGTGGGGGTTAAAGTGGTGGGCCCCACGGGGTAAAAATTTAAAAACCAGAGCGTGCCTTGCAACACGGGCCGTGTTGTACAACACGGGCCGTGTTGCACAACACGGGCACCCGTGTTGCTCCACTAACTCCACATTTTTCCCAAGTTTTTCATCCTGATATGCTAGGCCTGACACGGCCCGTGTTGTGTAACACGGCCACCCGTGTCAGGGTGCTGTTTTTCAACTTTTTCCTCTCCTCTGGTCTCCGACATTCTTCTTTCACCGATGAACTGCGCGTTAATCAAAACCTGTTAAAACAAAAACAAAATGAAAGCGTGAATGTAAAATACGTGGGTTGCCTCCCACGAAGCGCTTCGTTTTACGTCGCCTGGCTCGACGGTCCGTCATCGTATCATGTGAGATGAACGACATCGTTTCGATCTTTCTGCTGTCCCTCGTAGTAAGGTTTCAGACGCTGACCATTTACTTTAAAAATGTCTCCATTTGCTGGATTTTTCAGCTCGATTGCTTCGTGCGGAAACGCCTTATGTACTACAAATGGTCCCGACCATTTTGATTTAAGCTTTCTCGGAAAGAGTTTCAGTCGGGAGTTGTACAACAATACTAATTGTCCTTCCCGAAATTCTTTCTTCTGAATACGTCGATCATGCCATTTCTTTGCTTGATCTTTGTAAATTTTTGCATTCTCATATGCCCGGTTCTTGAATTCCTCTAGCTCATGGAGTTGGAGGGGTCTAGACTCTCCTGCTCTGGTGAGGTCTAGGTTAAGGACTTTTGATGCCTATAATGCCTTGTGTTCTAACTCTAGAGGCAGATGACAAGCTTTACCATAGACCAGTTGGTAAGGGGATATACCAATGGGTGTTTTGTATGCAGTGCGATACGCCCAGAGAGCGTCGTCCAGCTTTACTGCCCAGTCCTTACGGGATTCACGCACTGTTTTCTCTAATATCTGTTTGAGTTGTCGATTTGACACCTCGGCTTGCCCGTTGGTTTGAGGATGGTACGGAGTAGATATTTTGTGCTTCACATTATACTTAAGGAGTAACTTTTCCATGAGATGATTTAGGAAGTGAGTTCCTTCATCACTTATAAGGGCCCTTGGTACTCCAAACCGCGAAAATATGTTCTCCTTCAGAAACCTGACCACTACTTTAGCATCATTTGTTGGTAGTGCCACTGCTTCTACCCATTTCGAAACATAGTCAACTGCTACCAGTATATAGTGTTTTCCAAATGAAGGTGGGAATGGTCCCATAAAGTCAATCCCCCAAGCATCAAACAACTCTACTTCTAACATGGAATTCTGCGGCATCTGGTTTCTTTTCGAGATATTTCCAGTCCGTTGACATCTGTCGCATTCCTTAACTACGTTCTGGGCATCCTTGAACAAAGACGGCCAATACAACCCCAATTGGAGGACTTTGGCTGCGGTGCGGTCGCCACTGAAATGCCCTCCATAATCTGAATTATGACATGCTTCGAGCACCTTCCTTTGCTCGTTTTCCGGAACGCATCGTCTGATCAGTCCATCCACCCCTTTCTTGTAAAGAAACGGGTCATCCCATAAGTAGAACCTGCAGTCATGAATAAACTTTTTTCGTTTGTTAGAATCAAAATCGTCGGGTATGAGACCCCCGACTAAATAGTTGGCGTAATCCGCAAACCAAGGAACACCATGAATAACTAGGATGTGCTCATTAGCAAACTCATCCTTTATCGGACGCTTTTCCTCGTTTTCTTCAATCGATGATATTCGCGAGAGGTGATCAGCTACAGTATTTTCACATCCTCTCTTATCCCGAATCTCCACATCGAATTCTTGGAGAAGAAGGATCCATCTCAGCAGCCTGGGCTACGACTCCTGTTTAGCAAAAAGATATTTTAACGCAGCATGATCAGTATAAACAATCACTTTAGAACCCAACAGATATTGCCTAAATTTGTCAAAGGCATACACCACCGCTAGCAACTCCTTCTCGGTAGTTACGTAATTCATCTGTGTCGGGTTCAAAACGTGACTCGCATAGTAAATAACATGCAAAAGCTTCTCTTTCCGCTGCCCTAATACAGCCCCTACTGCGATGTCACTGGCGTCACACATGATCTCAAACGGCAGCGACCAATCTGGGGCTATCACAATTGGTGCTGACACTAACTTATTTTTCAGGTTTTCGAATGCGTCAGCACATTCCTTATTGAACACAAACGTCGTGTCTTTGACTAACAAGGACGTCAACGGTTTAGCTATCTTGGAGAAGTCTCTTATGAACCTGCGGTAGAACCCTGCGTGACCCAAGAAGCTTCGGATACCTTTCTCGTTCACGGGTGGTGGTAACTTGGATATTACTTCCACTTTTCCGTGATCGACTTCGATCCCTTTGTGTGAGATTTTGTGACCAAGGACAATGCCCTCTATTACCATGAAATGACATTTTTCCCAATTTAGGATCAAGTTACTTTCCTGACATCTCTGCAAAACAAGTGACAGGTTAGTTAAACAATTATCAAATGATGACCCAAAAATCGAAAAATCATCCATGAAGACTTCCATATGTTTCTCAAGCATATCCGCAAAAATAGAAGTCATGCATCTTTGAAATGTGGTTGGGGCATTACATAACCCGAATGGCATCCTCCTATAAGCAAAAATTCCGTACGGGCATGTGAAAGTTGTCTTCTCTTGATCCTCTGGCGCAACCGCGATTTGGTTGTATCCGGAGTATCCATCTAGAAAGAAATAGTAATCGTGACCAGCCAATCTTTCTAGCATCTGATCAATAAAGGGCAACGGAAAGTGATATTTTCTGATGGCTAAATTAAGTCTCCTATAATCAATACATACCCTCTAACCAGTGACTGTACGCGTAGGAATCAACTCATTCTTGTCATTAGTCACCACAGTTGTACCTCCTTTCTTGGGCACCACGTGAACAGGGCTCACCCATGAGTTGTCCAATATAGGATAGATAAGTCCCGCATCCAATAATTTCACCACTTCCTTTCTTACGACTTCCTTCATAACGGGGTTCAGTCTTCTTTGGGGCTGCACAACCGGTTTGTGGTCCTTCTCCATAAGGATTTTGTGCATGCAAACTGTAGGACTTATACCCTTTAGGTCTTCGATTTTCCAACCAATAGCACTCTTAAATTTTTTAAGAACCCCAATCAGTTGTTTCTCCTGGACACTTTTCAAACTAGAGCTGATAATGGCGAGACACTTTTCCTCGGTGTCTAGAAAAACATATTTGAGATTTTCCGGCAGTTGTTTCAATTCCGAACCTTTAGGCTTTTCGTCATTACCTTACAGCGCTATAGGTTGCCGTAAGTCCTCCCATCGGTGTGGTCGTGATCCCCTTTAGAATGGTCGAGTTTCCAACATTTCAACTACCTCCCTGTCATTCTCATCCACTTCTTTATCTTCCTTAAAGATTGACATGCTTAACACTCTTTCCAGGGGCAGTTGGGTCACACTCTCCAAATGTTCACTCTCTACGACTTGTTCTAGCACTTGTATGTTGCTACTGGTGCCACGATCCTGTTTATGCTTCATGGTGTTGCTAACATCAATTTTTAACTCCTCGTCATATACCTTCAAGGTCAGGGTGCCGCCTTCCATATCTATCATTACTCTCCCGGTTTCCAAGAATGGCCGACCTAAAATTAACGGCATTTCTTCATCTTCCGGCATCTCTAGGATCACAAAATCAACCGGAAACACAAATTTATCTACCTTAACTAGAACATCTTGAACCACTCCATACGGCCGCTTAACTGAATGATCAGCAAACTGGAGAGTATCCGAGTGTCTTGAACCGCACCGATATCCAACTTTTTGCAGATGGACAAGGGCATGAGGCTAATACTTGCTCCCAAATCAATTAAAGCTCTGTTGAATGACCTATCGCCAATAGTGCATGGAATAGTTACAGCTCCACTGTCTTTCTTCTTGACCGGAATCTTCAGACCCTGCAAAATAGCACTACAAGTTTCTGTTAGAATAACAGGTTCGGACTCACTAGTCCGCTTCTTGGCAATGATGTCCTTCATGAATTTTGCATAGGTGGGCATTTGTTCTAGTGCCTCCAACAACGGAATGTTCAGCTCCAACATTTTAAACAGCTCCAGGAACTTCTCGAAATTCTTCTCTTGCTGTCCTTTCTTTTTATTTCTCGAGGGGTATGGCAGCTTGATCACCGGTTTCGGTTCTACCACTTTCTCTTTAGTTACCGGTACCGGTGTCACCACTTCTTCCTCGACTATTTCATTTTCTTTAATTTCCAGCTCAACTTCAATCATCTGATCATTTAGTTTCGTTTCCTCTTCTTCTACTTCCTTGGATTTTCCACTTCTTGTTACTACCGCCTTAATTTGGTGGTGATCCTTCGGATTTGGTACTGTGGCACTTGGAAGTGTACCCGACGCTTGTGAACTCGCTAGCTGTTGAGCAATTTGACTCATTTGTACTTAAAGATTCTTTATGGATGCTCCAGCAATCCTGAAGTTACTCCTTGTCTCTTCTTGAAATTGAGAACTTTGGGCGGCCATTTTCTCAATGGCTACTTCCCAATCAGCTTTTCGATGCGCTTGTTGTTGATATTGAGGTTGGTATGGTGACTGCTGGTACTGCTGTTGCTGAGGTTGATACGGTTGTTGGCCTTGAATAGGTTTTTGTACATTTCCTTATTGATCTTTCCATGAAAAGTTTGGGTGATTTTTCCAACCAGGATTATATGTGTTGGCGTAGGGATTGTTCTGCCTCAACATATTAATCTGTTCCACTTGCTCTTGAGTTGCTACACAATGCATTGTAAAGTGTGGTCCACCGCATATTTCACAAGGTGCTGCTTGAACTGGCTCAACCTGTGCCACTACCTGAGTTTCAACATTCATTTTCTTCAACCTTCTTTCTACCTCAGCGGTGATCTGATCCTACATTTTAACAACCTGGTCTGCCAGCTTCAGATCAATCTTACCTTCCGGTTGGTTAACCGTGCGATCATACAACTCAAGGTGCTCGTTAGCGGCAATTGCTTCTATGATCCTTTTGATACCTGTGGCCGTTGAGAAGTTGGTTGAGCCACCGGCAGCAGTATCTATGAGCTGTTTCGTTTTGAGTCGTAATCCATTCACAAAGTTTTGCATCTGCTCAGTGGCGTCCATGTTATGAGTAGGACATGCTGTAAGACACCTCTTAAACCGCTTATATGCATCCCCTAAAGATTCTCCTTCTTTTTGCTTGAAGTTGACAATGTCATATCTTTTTCGGATGAACACTGAGGCAGGGAAATACTCATTCAGGAACGCAATTTCCATCTCTTGCCACGTTGTGATACTCCCAGCGAGAAGCGAGTAAAACCATTCTTCTGCATCATCAGTGAGTGTGAACGGGAACATAACTAATCTCTTGGCCTCTTCGGAATGTCCTTCTATCTTCAGCGAGGTGGTGGTCGTAAGGAATCTCTGAAGATGTTTATTTGCATCTTCGTTGATTCTTCCGGCGAACGGCTTGCTCTCCAACTGACGGATGGTGGAAGGGTGTAGCTGAAAATGCGCAACATTCACCGGTTGATTCACAATGGTCATCCGGTTTGGTTGAGCATTGGCCCCTCCATAGTCTCCTAGCAGTCTTTCAGGCTGAGGTGGATTTCCAGCCATTTGAACAGTTTCAGGTGTTGTCTCTCTCTCTCTCTCTCTCTCTCTCTCTCTTCGGAGTCGCTCTGCACAGATATAATTTCCTCTATTTCTTCCAGTCTTTTAACTTTAGCTATTCTCCGTCTTTCGTGTAATGCTCGTTCTGGTTCTGTATCAAAAGAATATTTAGCTGAGGCCTGACCTCGCATACACAATTAGACAAGCGTTAGATAATACAAGCGGATAAAAGTTATGCAGTAAATAATAAAATTTTAGTCGCAGAGCAACAAAATTTCTTTTGGATTCTAAAAACAATGTTAATTTGGCAGTCCCCGGCAACGGCGCCAAAAACTTGATCGGGAACATAACAAGTGTACTATTTTTACCAATTGTAGTAATAAGGGAAAAGTCCCAAGTATCGATCTCGAGGACTGCGTAGTATTTAACGGGATTTTTAGGATTCAAAGGAACAAAAGGTCTAGTGGTTTGTTTGGTAGCAGAGTAATATAACAAGTAAATTAAGACTTATAAATCAATTTAAGAACAGTGTTAGGGGAGTGGAGACGATGCGAGTAAAGACCATGTATGATTATTCTGCTATAATAGTTATTAACCTTAATTCATCAGTTGGCCAATTTAGTTTTCTTAATTCCTTAATGAAAACCCTTTGATGAGTTTCCTGTACACTAATTCCTCAGTGTCCATGAAAAACATCAAGCAATAGTTCCGACCATAAAATGCGTGATACGGGATATCCTCATTCCTAAGCAATATCGACCGTGATACTATTTTGCAAAAGTGTTAGGTTGACTTTCCAGATTAAAACCTAAGCATTATTCGAATTCTATTTTCCAATATGAATACGCGTTAAGATTAATGCAAAATAAAATATATAAGGTGAATAACATAGTTCTAATAGAATAATCAAATAAAAGTCATTACATCGCAACTTAGGACCACAATTGCTTCCGCTTTTGATCGATCCTTTGTTTTCCAGCCGAACTCTCCTCTCAGTTGTCAATCCTAATCTCTGTTCAAAAGTGTCTCTTACTTTCTAAAAAGTGACTCTTATATCTAAATTCAAATTACATCGCGAAATGTCTCAAATGCCCTTTGAAATAGGTCAGACAGCAAAAATTCAGAAAATATAAAAAATTCACTCTCAGTGGCCCTGACATGGGCCGTGTTGTGCAACACGGGTGGCCGTGTCAGGCTGCTGACTTCTTCAGGGCGTGCTTCATCTTCAAGGGCTGCAACACGGGCCGTGTTGCATGACACGGGCACCTGTGTTGTACGTCTGAGTCTCCTTTTCTTCTGCTTTGGTCTACCCGTGTCTGCCAACCGTGTCCTCCATGACACGGGCCGTGTTGTGCAACACGGGTACCCGTGTTGTAGCTCTGACTTCCCTTTTCCGACTTTTCTTTGCCTCCGAAAGCGGTGCGGCTGTCGTGCTATCCATTCCTGCCAAAAACACCTAAAAGAAACCGAATCAAACGCACCAGCGGCAAAAGTAATATAAACTTAAAAATAAGACTTGAAGACACACAACTACGAGTAATTTAGATAATAACAACTAAAGCTTCGAAAACAGATAAAAACATTGTGAAATTAACAACAAATAGCGTTTGAAAACACAAGTGAAATCCACCGATCAAACTCCCCCGAACTTGAACTTTTGCTTGTCCTCAAGCAAAAAGCTCGCCAAACCGACTTAATATCTTTTTCATAACGGAACGTCCATAGAATTGTGAGTTACGGTGATGATACTCATACTTGAACTTCTCATTCCAAGTCCCCTAGGATTAATCTCGGCTTTTCCCTCAAAACAGGTAACATGCAAACACTAGACTGCGGTAAACCACAGACCTCAGTCTCCCTATGGGTAACCTCTCCGACTATGCTTTGTACTTAAGTCTTCTTTTTCGATTTTCCTCCCTTTCATTCGGACAATCACTATACGGCTTTTATGATTTTCCTCGTGTGCACAAGATTTATCAATGACATTTTTCTTTTTCTGGAACTGTTATTCTTTTTGAATGGCTTTCAGGTTCGACCGCCATTGGGTTGAATAACCGGGTGAGGGTTACCCAACTTAGAAGGATTAGTCGCCTAATTGCCCCTTTTTGTTTGTTTGTTTTTTTTTCCTGTGCCTTAGCTCAATACTTTTCATTACCCTTGCACACACGATTCTTTTTTATGAAACCTGATTGTCAAAATAAACTACTCAGGGGTACTTCTCAGATCAAAGCACTATGGTACAAATCTACACGTCGAACTCGTTCCTATTCGGGAAACCCAGGGTGTTTGCCTTTTACCTATCTCTCAAGATTGTTCCGATTTCATCCTCACAGTTCTTTTCTGAGTATTCTATATACTTTCTCATCACCTCACTCAACATCTTCACTAAATAGTTCCCCAACCAACAATGTTATTAATTTTATTAGCTCAATGTCAGGGGGGTTTTCCTGTGGACTTGCTATCATGTTCTCAAACTAACACTGGAAATTAAATAACCAAATAACTAAAACAGAATTGAAAACACACAAATAACATAAACAAATAACATAAAAACATAAATAAAATACCCCCACACTAGAATTCAACAGTGTCCTCACTGTTGGAACACTAGTAGCAGAGGACTCACAGAGTTCATGGTTGCGGAGGTTGGTCGCGCAGCATCATCTGCCGCATCCATTCGTGCATCTCACCGATCAACCTGCCTTGTCGGATTTGTTCGTTCCCTTGTCTTGTCTGCTCCTCGCCTTGCCTCGTCTACTCACTTCGGAGATGACACATCTCATTCTCCATCTAATCCCATTCTTTTTTAGATAAGCTCCAAGAGCCTGAGCCGGATTCCTGATGGGGTGAGACTCGAGTAGGCAGTATAGGCGCTTCTTCTACCTGATCTCCTTCATCCTCAAAGAATTTTGTACTTGTACCATCATAAAATTGGTCTTCTTCATCCTGCATTGTGCTCTCATATAGCCAGTTATTCACATTTTGAATACTAATAAAGTCAGGGGCAGGTAAAGCAAGGAGATGACTGTTTCGGCTTACCAAGGAGTAGTAATTATCAAAGACTCAAATCATACCTTGGGCAGTCAGTGTGGCAAGATCTATTTTTGTCTTACCTGCAACAGTGGGTTCCTCTCTCAAGAGAGCACCGTGGCCAAAGTGATTTGCGATTTGAGTAATCATACCGCCTACACTTATTTCGCCGAAAGGTGCATTCGCAACCCTCTTCAGGTGATCAGCTGCAAAGGCAGCTACATTAATGAGTTCTTGATTTGCCATGCCATACATGAAGTACAACTCCCTCTAAGTCGCCACTCCTGTGCTGTCACCCCTGCGTAGTAATTAACGGGATTTTTAAGATTCAAAGGAACAAAAGGTCTAGTGGTTTGTTTGGTAGCAGAGTAATATAACAAGTAAATTAAGACTTATAAATCAATTTTAGAACAATGTTAGGGGAGTGGAGACGATGCGAGTAAAGACCATGTATGATTATTCTGCTATAATAGTTATTAACCTTAATTCATCAGTTGGCCAATTTAGTTTTCTTAATTCCTTAATGAAAACCCTTTGACGAGTTTCCTGTACACTAATTCCTCAGTGTCCATGAAAAACATCAAGCAATAGTTCCGACCATAAAATACGTGATACGGGATATCCTCATTCCTAAGCAATATCGACCGTGGTACTATTTTGCAAAAGTGTTAGGTTGACTTTCCAGATTAAAACCTAAGCATAATTCGAATTCTACTTTCCAATATGAATACGCGTTAAGATTAATGCAAAATAAAATATATAACGTGAATAACATAGTTCTAATAGAATAATCAAATAAAAGTCATTGCATCGCAACTTAGGACCACCCCCTAACAACTTGGGGTTTAGCTGCTCATGTTCTTTGTAAACATAAAAGCAATTAGAAATGAAAAGGAGAAGATCATTACAATGCGAGTTGAAATCCTTGGATCATCAATTGCTTCCGCTTTTGATCGATCCTTTGTTTTCCAGCCGAACTCTCCTCTCAGTTGTCAATCCTAATCTCTATTCAAAAGTGTCTCTTACTTTCTAAAAAGTGACTCTTATATCTAAATTCAAATTACATCGCGCAATGTCTCAAATGCCCTTCGAAATAGGTCTGACAGCAAAAATTCAGAAAATATAAAAAATTCACTCTCAGTGGCCCTGACATGGGCCGTGTTGTGCAACACGGGTGGCCGTGTCAGGCTGCTGACTTCTTCAGGGCGTGCTTCATCTCCAAGGGCTGCAACACGGGCCGTGTTGCATGACACGGGCACCCGTGTTGTACGTCTGAGTCTCCTTTTCTTCTGCTTTGGTCTACCCGTGTCTGCCAACCGTGTCCTCCATGACACGGGCCGTGTTGTGCAACACGGGTACCCGTGTTGTAGCTCTGACTTCCCTTTTCCGACTTTTCTTTGCCTCCGAAAGCGGTGCGGCTGTCGTGCTATCCATTCCTGCCAAAAACACCTAAAAGAAACCGAATCAAACGCACCAGCGACAAAAGTAATATAAACTTAAAAATAAGACTTGAAGACACATAACTACGAGTAATTCAGATAATAACAACTAAAGCTTCGAAAACAGATAAAAACATTGCGATATTAGAAACAAATAGCGTTTGAAAACACAAGTGAAATCCACCGATCACCGGCTCAAACCAAAGTTGAGAAGAACATCTGACCTCGCCGCCAGGCATCTGTTATACAAACACGTATTGAACCCAAAGGTCGGCTCAACCCGAAGTTGAGAAGAACATCTGACCTCGCCGTCAAGACCCTGTTAAATAAACAGGCGTCGAACCTGAAGGCCGACTCAACACGAAGTTGATAAAAACATTAGACCTTACCGTCAAGCATCTGTTAAACAAATAGGCATCGAACATGAAGTCCCGCTCAACACGAAGTTGACCGCAACATCTGACCTCGCCGTCAGACATCTGTTGAACAAACAGGCATCGAACACGAAGGCCGGCTCAACCAAAATTTGAGAAGAACATCTGACCTCACTGTCAGGCATCTGTTAAACCAACAGGCATCGAACCCGAAGGGCGGTTCAACCCGAAGTTGAGAAGAAAATTTGACCTCGCCATCAGGAATCTGTTAAACAAACATGCATCAAACCCGAAGGATGGCTCAACCCGAAGTTGATATGAACATATAACCTTGTCGTGAGGCATCTGTTAAACAAACACATATCGAACCCGAAGGCCGGCTCAACCCGAAGTTGAGAAGAACATCTGACCTCGTTGTCAGGCATTAGTTAAACAAACAGGCATCGAACCCGAAGGCCGGCTCAACGTGGAGTTGAGTGCAACAACTGACCTCGCCGCCAGGCATCTGTTAAACAAACACGCATCGAGCCTGAAGGGCGGCTCAAACCGAAGTTAAGAAGACCATTTGACCTCGCTGTCAGTCATCTATTAAACAAATAGGCATCGAACCCGAAGGCTGGCTCATCCCGAAGTTGAGAGGAACATCTGTCCTCGCCGTCAAGCATCTGTTAAACAAACAGGCATCGAACCCGAAGGCCGGCTCGACACGAAGTTGAGAGGAACATATGACCTCGCCGTCAAGCATATGTTAAACAAACAGGCATCGAACTCAAATGTCGATTCAACCAAAAGTTTAGAAGAACATCTGACATCGCCATCAGGCATATGTTAAAAAAACAGGCATCGAACCCGAATGCCGGCTTAACCCAAAGTTGAGAAGAACATCTGACCTCGCCGTCAAGACCCTGTTAAATAAACAGGCGTCGAACCTGAAGGCCGACTCAACACGAAGTTGATAAAAACATTAGACCTTGCCGTCAAGCATCTGTTAAACAAATAGGCATCAAACATGAAGTCCCGCTCAACACGAAGTTGACCGCAACATCTGACCTCGCCGTCAGACATCTGTTGAACCCACAGGCATCGAACACGAAGGTCGGCTCAACCAAAATTTGAGAAGAACATCTGACCTCGCTGTCAGGCATCTGTTAAACCAACAGGCATCGAACCCGAAGGGCGGCTAAACCCGAAGTTGAGAAGAAAATCTGACCTCGCCATCAGGAATCTGTTAAACAAACATGCATCAAACCCGAAGGATGGCTCAACCCGTAGTTGAGAAAAACATCTGACCTCGCATTTAGGCATCTGTTAAACAAACACATATAGAACCCGAAGGACGGCTCAACCCGAAGTTGAGAAGAACATCTGACCTCGTTGTCAGGCATTAGTTAAACAAACAGGCATCGAACCCGAAGGCCGGCTCAACATGAAGTTGAGTGCAACAACTGACCTCGCCGCCAGGCATCTGTTAAACAAACACGCATCGAGCCTGAAGGGCGGCTCAAACCGAAGTTAAGAAGACCATTTGACCTCGCTGTCAGTCATCTATTAAACAAATAGGCATCGAACCCGAAGGCTGGCTCATCCCGAAGTTGAGAGGAACATCTGTCCTCGCCGTCAAGCATCTGTTAAACAAACAGGCATCGAACCCGAAGGCCGGCTCGACACGAAGTTGAGAGGAACATATGACCTCGCCGTCAAGCATATGTTAAACAAACAGGCATCGAACTCAAATGTCGATTCAACCAAAAGTTTAGAAGAACATCTGACATCGCCATCAGGCATATGTTAAAAAAACAGGCATCGAACCCGAATGCCGGCTCAACCCAAAGTTGAGAAGAACATCTGACCTCGCCGTCAAGACCCTGTTAAATAAACAGGCGTCGAACCTGAAGGCCGACTCAACACGAAGTTCATAAAAACATTAGACCTTGCTGTCAAGCATCTGTTAAACAAATAGGCATCAAACATGAAGTCCCGCTCAACACGAAGT
This sequence comes from Lathyrus sativus, assembly GCA_963859935.3. NCBI lineage: Eukaryota > Viridiplantae > Streptophyta > Magnoliopsida > Fabales > Fabaceae > Lathyrus > Lathyrus sativus. The sequence continues at coordinate 435,920,327 of OZ012735.1, forward strand.
TGACCGCAACATCTGACCTCGCCGTCAGACATCTGTTGAACCCACAGGCATCGAACACGAAGGTCGGCTCAACCAAAATTTGAGAAGAACATCTGACCTCGCTGTCAGGCATCTGTTAAACCAACAGGCATCAAACCCGAAGGGCGGCTCAACCCGAAGTTGAGAAGAAAATCTGACCTCGCCATCAGGAATCTGTTAAACAAACATGCATCAAACCCGAAGGATGGCTCAACCCGTAGTTGAGAAAAACATCTGACCTCGCATTTAGGCATCTATTAAACAAACACATATAGAACCCGAAGGACGGCTCAACCCGAAGTTGAGAAGAACATCTGACCTCGTTGTCAGGCATTAGTTAAACAAACAGGCATCGAACCCGAAGGCCGACTCAACATGAAGTTGAGTGCAACAACTGACCTCGCCGCCAGGCATCTGTTAAACAAACACGCCTCGAGCCTGAAGGGCGGCTCAAACCGAAGTTAAGAAGACCATTTGACCTCGCTGTCAGTCATCTATTAAATAAATAGGCATCGAACCCGAAGGCTGGCTCATCCCGAAGTTGAGAGGAACATCTGACCTCGCCGTCAAGCATCTGTTAAACAAACAGGCATCGAACCCGAAGGCCGGCTCGACACGAAGTTGAGAGGAACATATGACCTCGCCGTCAAGCATATGTTAAACAAACAGGCATCGAACTCAAATGTCGATTCAACCAAAAGTTTAGAAGAACATCTGACATCGCCATCCGGCATATGTTAAAAAAACAAGCATCGAACCCGAATGCCGGCTCAACCCAAAGTTGAGAAAAACATCTGACCTCGCCATCAGGCATTTGTTAAACAAACAGGCATCGAACCCGAAGGCCGGCTCAACCCAAAGTTGAGAAGAACATCTGACCTCGCCGCCAGGCATCTGTTAAACAAACACGCATCAAACCTAAAGGGAGGCTCAAACCGAAGTTGAGAAGAACATCTTACCTCGCCGTCACGCATCTGTTAAACAAACAGGCGTCAACCCGAAGGCCGACTCAACACGAAGTTGCTTAGAACATTAGACCTCGCCGTTAGGCATCTATTAAACAAACACACATCGAACCCAACGGGCGGCTCAAATCGAAGTTGAGAAGAACATCTGACCTCGTCGTCAGGCATCTGTTGAACAAACAGGCATCAAACACGAAGGCCGGCTCAACCAAAATTTTAGAAGAACATCTGACCTCGCCGTCAGGCATCTGTTAAACCAACAGACATCGAACCCAAAGGGCGGCTCAACCCGAAGTTGAGAAGAAAATCTGACCTCGCCGTCAGGAATCTCTTAAACAAACATGCGTCAAACCCGATGGCTGGCTCAACCCGAAGTTGAGAAGAACATATAACCTTGTCGTGAGGCATCTGTTAAACAAACAGGCATCAAACCCGAAGGTTTTTTCAACACGTAGTTGAGAAAAACATCTGACCTCGCATTTAGGCATCTGTTAAACAAACACACATCGAACCCGTAGGCCGGCTCAACTCAAAGTTGAGAAGAACATCTGACCTTGCTGCCAGGCATTAGTTAAACAAACAGGCATCGAACCTGAAGGCCGGCTCAACTTGAAGTTGAGTGCAACGTCTGACCTCGCCGCCAGGCATCTGTTAAACAAACACGCATCGAGCCCGAAGGGCGGCTTAAACCGAAGTTAAGAAGACCATCTGACCTCACCGTCAGGAATCTGCTAAACAAACATGCATCAAACCCGAAGGATGGCTCAACCCGAAGTTGAGAAGAACCTATAACCTTGTCGTGAGGCATCTGTTAAACAAACAGGCATCGAACCCAAAGGTTGTCTCAACACGTAGTTGAGAAAAACATCTGACCTCGCATTTAGGCATCTGTTAAACAAACATATATCGAACCCGAAGGCCGGCTCAACCCGAAGTTGAGAAGAACATCTGACCTCGTTGTCAGGCATTAGTTAAACAAACAGGCATCGAACCCGAAGGCCGGCTCAACATGAAGTTGATTGCAACAACTGACCTTGCCGCCAGGCATCTGTTAAACAAACACGCATCGAGCCTGAAGGGCGGCTCAAACCGAAGTTAAGAAGACCATTTGACCTCGCTGTCAGTCATCTATTAAACAAATAGGCAACAAACCCGAAGGCTGGCTCATCCCGAAGTTGAGAGGAACATCTGACCTCGCCGTCAAGCATCTGTTAAACAAACAGGCATCGAACCCGAAGGCTGTCTCAACCCGTAGTTGAGAAAAACATCTGACCTCACTGTCAGGCATCTGTTAAACAAACACGCATATAACCCGAAGGCCGGCTCAACCCGATGTTGAGAAGAACATCTGACATCACCGTCAGGCATATGTTAAACAAACAGGCATCGAACCTGAATGTCGGCTAAACCCAAAGTTGAGAAGAACATCTGACCTCGCCGTCAGGCATTTGTTAAACAAACTGGCATCGAACCCGAAGGCCGGCTCAACCCAAAGTTGAGAAGAACATCTGACCTCGCCTCCAGGCATCTGTTAAACAAACACGCATCGAACCCAAAAGGAGGCTCAAACCGAAGTTGAGAAGAATATCTGACCTCGCCGTCACGCATCTGTTAAACAAACAGGCGTCAACCCGAAGGTCGACTCAACACGAAGTTGATAAGAACATTAGACCTCGCCGTCAGGCATCTGTTAAACAAACACACATCGAACCCAACGGGCGGCTCAAACCGAAATTGAGAAGAACATCTGACCTCGTCGTCAAACATCTGTTAAACAAACAGGCATCGAACATGAAGGCCGTTTCAACACGAAGTTGAGAAGAACATCTGACCTCGCCGTCAGGCATCTGTTAAACAAATAGACATCGAATTTGAAGGCCGGCTAAACCCGAAGTTAATAAGACCATATGACCTCGCTGTTAGGCATCTGTTAAGAAAACAAGCATCGAACACGAAGGCCGGCTCAACCCAAAGTTGAGAGGAACATCAGACCTTGCCGTCAAGCATCTAGTAAACAAACAGGCATCGAACCCGAAGGCCGGCTCAACCCGAAGACGAGAAGAACATCTAACTTCATAGTCAGGCATCTGTTAAACAACAGGCATCGAACCCGAATGTCGATTCAACCAAAAGTTTAGAAGAACATCTGACCTCGCTATCAGGCATCTGTTAATCAAACAGGCATCGAACCCGAAGGCCGACTCAACCCAAAGTTGAGAAGAACATCTGACCTCGCCGCCAGGCATCTGTTAAACAAACACGCATCGAACCCAAAGGTCGGCTCAACCCGAAGTTGAGAAGAACATCTGACCTCTCCGTCAAGACTCTGTTAAACAAACAGGCGTCAACCCGAAGGCCGACTCAACACGAAGTTGATAAAAACATTAGACATCGTCGTCAGTTATCTGTTAAACAATTAGGCATCAAACACGTAGTCCTGCTCAACATGAAGTTGACCGCAACATCTGACCTCGCCGTCAGGCATCTGTTAAACAAACAGGCATCGAACCCGAAGGCCGGCTCAAAAAAAATTTGAGAAGAACATCTGACCTCGCCGTCAGGCATCTGTTAAACCAACAGGCATCGAACCCGAAGGGCGACTCAACCCGAAGTTGAGAAGAAAATCTGACCTCGCCGTCAGGAATCTGTTAAACAAACATGCATCAAACCCGAATGTTGGCTCAACCCGAAGTTGAGAAGAACATATAACCTTGTCGTGAGGCAACTGTTAAACAAACAGGCATCGAACCCGAAGGTTGTCTCAACCCGTAGTTGAGAAAAACATTTGACCTCGCATTTAGGCATCTATTAAACAAACACACATCGAACCCGAAGGCCGGCTCAACCCGAAGTTCAGAAGAACATCTGATCTTGCTGTCAGGCATTAGTTAAACAATCAGACATCGAACTTGAAGGCCGGCTCAACATGAAGTTGAGTGCAACATCTGACCTCGCCGCCAGGCATCTGTTAGACAAACACGCATCGAACCCAAGGGGAGGCTCAAACCGAAGTTGAGAAGAACATCTGACCTCGCCGTCACGCATCTTTTAAACAAACAGGCGTCAACCCGAAGGCCGACTCAACACGAAGTTGCTAAGAGCATTAGACCTCGCCGTCAGGCATCTATTAAACAAACACACATCGAACCCAACGGGCGGCTCAAACCGAAGTTGAGAAGAACATCTGACCTCGTCGTCAGGCGTCTGTTAAACAAACAGGCATCGAACATGAAGGCTGTTTCAACACGAAGTTGAGAAGAACATCTGACCTCGCCGTCAGACATCTGTTAAACAAACAGACATCGAATTTGAGGGCCGGCTTAACCCGAAGTTAAGAAGACCATCTGACCTCGTTGTCAGGCCTCTGTTAAACAAACAGGCATCGAACCCAAAGGTCGGCTCAACCCAAAGTTGAGAGGAACATCTGACCTCGCTGTCAAGCATCTGTTAAACAAACAGGCATCGAACCCGAAGGCCGGCACAACACGAAGTTGAGAGGAACATCTGACCTCGCTGTCAAGCATATGTTAAACAACAGGCATCGAACCCAAATGTCGATTCAACTAAAAGTTTAGAAGAACATCTGACCTTGCTGTCAGGCATCTGTTAAACAAACAGGCATCAAACCCGAAGGCCGGCTCAACCCAAAGTTGAGAAGAACATCTGACCTCGCCGCCAGGCATGTGTTAAACAAACACGTATCGAACCCAAAGGTCAGCTCAACCCGAAGTTGAGAAGAACATCTGACCTTGCTGTCAAGACTCTGTTAAACAAACAGGCGTCAACGCGAAGGCCAACTCAACACGAAGTTGATAAGAACATTAGACCTCGCCGTCAGGCATCTGTTAAACAAATAGGCATCGAACAAGTAGTCCCGCTCAACATGAAGTTGACCGCAACATCTGACCTCGCCGTCAGGCATCTGTTAAACAAATAGGCATCGAACCCGAAGGCCGACTCAACCAAAAGTTGAGAAGAACATCTGACCTCGCCGTCAGGCATCTGTTAAACCAACAGGCATCGAACCGGAAGGGCGGCTCAACCCGAAGTTGAGAAGAACATCTGACTTCGCTGTTATGATTCTGTTAAACAAACTTGCATCAAACCCGAAGGCTGGCTCAACCCGAAGTTGAGAAGAATATATAACCTTGTCATGAGGCATCTGTTAAACAAACAGGCATCGAACCTGAAGGTTGTCTCAACCCGTAGTTGAGAAAAACATCTAACCTCGATGTCAGGCATCTGTTAAAACAACACGCATCGAACCCGAAGGCCGGCTCAACCCGAAGTTGAGAAGAACATCTGACCTTGCTGTCAGGCATCAATTAAATAAACAGGCATCTTACCCGAAGGCCGGCTCAACATGAAGTTGACAGCAACATCTTACCTCGCCGCCAGGCATCTGTTAAACAAACACGCATCGAATTTGAAGACTGGCTCAACCTGCAGTTGAGAACAACATCTGACCTCGCTGTCAGGCATCAGTTTAAAAAAGGCATCGAACCCGAGCCCGACTCAACACGAAGTTAAGAGGAACATCTGACCTCGCTGCCAGGCTTCTGTTAAACAAACACGCATTCAGCCCGAAGGGCGGCTCAAACCGAAGTTAAGAAGACAATCTGACCTCGCTCTCAGGCATCTGTTAAACAAACAGGCATCGAACCCGAAGGTCGGCTCAACCCAAAGTTAAGAGGAACATATCACTTCACCGTCAAGCATCTGGTAAACAAACAGACATCGAACCCGAAGGCTGGCTCAACACGAAGTTGAGAGGAACATCTGACCTCGTCGTCAAGCATATGCTAAACAACAGGCATCGAACCCGAATGCTGATTCAACCAAAAGTTGAGAAGAACATCTGACCTCGCTGTCAGGCATCTGTTAAACAAACAGGCATCAAACTCGAAGGCCGACTCAACCCAAAGTTGAGAAGAACATCTGACCTCGCCGCTAGGCATCTGTTAAACAAACACCCATTGAACCCGAAGTCTAGAAGACCATCTGACCTCATTGTCGGGCATCTGTTAAACAAACAGGCATCGAACCTGAAGGCCGGCTCAACACGAAGTTGAGAAGAACATCTGACCTGGCCGTCAGGCATCTATTAAACAAACAGACTTCGAATTTGAAGGCTAGCTTAACCCGAAGTTGTGAAGAACATCTGACCTTGCAGTCAGGCATCTGTTAAACAAACAGGCATCAAACCCGAAGGTCGGCTCAACTCGAATTTGAGAAGAACATCTGACCTTGCTGCCAAGACTTTGTTAAACAAATAGGCGTCAACCTGAAGGCCGACTCAACATGAAGTTGATAAGAACATTAGACCTCGTCGTCAGGCATCTGTTAAACAAATAGGCATCGAACACGATGTCCCGCTCAACACGAAGTTGACCGCAACATCTGACCGCACCGTCAGGCATCGAACCCGAAGGCCGGCTCAACCAAAATTTAAGAAGAACATCTGACCTCGCCGTCAGGCATCTGTTAAACAAACAGGCATCGAACCTGAAGGGCGGCTCAACCCGAAGTTGAGAAGAAAATCTGACCTCGCCGTCAGGAATCTCTTAAACAAACATGCATCAAACCGGAAGGCTGGCTAAACCCGAAGTTGAGAAGAACATATAACTTTGTCGTGAGGCATCTATTAAACAAACAGGCATCGAACCCGAAGGTTGTCTCAACCCGTAGTTGAGAAAAATATCTAACCTCGCATTTAGGCATCTGTTAAACAAACACACATCGAACCCGAAGGCCGGCTCAACCCGAAGTTGAGAAGAACATCTGACCTTGCCGCCAGGCATCTGTTAAACAAACACGCATCGAGCCCGAGTGGCGGCTCAAACCGAAGTTAAGAAGACCATCTGACCTCGCTGTCAGGCATATGTTTAACAAACAGGCATTGAACCCGAAGGCCGGCTTAACCCGATGTTGAGAGGAACATCTGACCTCGCCGTCAAGCATCTGTTAAACAAACAGGCATTGAACCCGAAGGCCGGCTTAACCCGAAGTTGAGAAGAACATTTGACCTTGTTGTCAGGCATCAGTTAAACAAACAAGCATCAATCCCGAATGTCGGCTCGACATGAAGTTAAGAGCAACATCTGACCTCGCCGCCAGGTATCTGTTAAACAAACACGCATCGAATTTGAAGGCTGGCTCAACCCGCAGTTGGGAGCAACATCTGACCTTGCTGTTAGGCATCAGTTAGACAAATAGGGATCAAACCTGAGGGTCGGCTCAACACGAAGTTGAGAGGAACATCTGACCTCGCCGCCAGGTATCTATTAAACAAACCCGCATCGAGCCCGAAAGGCGGCTCAAACCGAAGTTAAGAAGACCATCAAACCTCGCTGTCAGGCATCTGTTAAACAAACAGGCATCGAACCCAAAGGCTGGCTCAACCCGAAGTTGAGAGGAACATCTGACCTCGCCGTCAAGCATCTGTTAAACAAACAGGCATCGAACCCGAAGGCCGATTCAACACGAAGTTGATAGGAACATCTGACCTCGCCGTCAAGCATATGTTAAACAAACAGGCATCGAACCCGGATGCAGATTCAACTAAAAGTTGAGAAGAACATCTGACATCGCCGTCAGGCATCTGTTAAACAAACAGACATCGAACCCGAAGGCCGGCTCAACCCAAAGTTGAGAAGAACATCTGACCTCGCCGCCAGGCATCTGTTAAACAAACATGCATCGAACCCAACCGGCGGCTCAAACCGAAGTTGAGAAGACCATCTGACCTCGTCATCAGGCATTTGTTAAACAAACAGGCATCGAACCTGAAGGCCGACTCAACACGAAGTCTAGAAGAACAACTGACCTCACCGTCAGGCATCTGTTAAACTAACAGGCATCGAATTTGGAGGCCGGCTCAATCCAAAGTTGAGAAGATCATCTGACCTCGCAGTCAGGCATCTGTTAAACAAACAGGAATCGAACCCGAAAGTTGGCCTAACCCGAAGTTGAGAAGAACATCTGACCTCGCGGTCAGGCATCTGCTAAACAAACAGGCGTCAACCCGAAGGCCGACTCAACACGAAGTTGATAAGAACATTTGACCTGGCCGTCAGGCATCTGTTAAACAAATTGGAATCGAACACGAAGTCCCGCTCAACACAAAGTTGAGAACAACATCTGACCTCGCCGTCAGGCATCTGTTAAACGAATAGGCATCGAACACGAAGGCCGGCTCAACCAATAGTTAAGAAGAACATCTGACCTCGCCGTCAGGTATCTGTTAAACCAACAGGCATCGAACCCGAAGGCCGGCTTAACCCGAAGTTGAGAAGAACATTTGACCTCGCCGTTAGGTATCTGTTAAACAAACACTCATCGAACGCGATGGCCGGCTCAACATAAAGTTGAGAGGAACATTTCACCTCGCCGTCAAGCATCTGTTAAACAAACAGGCAGCGAACACGAAGGGCGGCTCAAGCCGAAGTTGAGAAGAACATCTGACCTCACCGTCAGGCATCTGTTAAACAAACCTGCATCAAACCCAAAGGTTAGCTTAAACCGAAGTTGAGAAGAACATCTAACCTCGTCGTGAGGCATCTGTTAAAAAAAAGCACCTAACCCGAAGGCCATCTCAACCCGTAGTTGAGAAAAACATCTGACCTCGCCGTCAGGTATCTGTTTAACAAACAGGCATTGAACCCGAAGGCCGGTGTAGCACCCCAAAATTTGCCTTTTCGTTTTGGCGGTAACTGGCTTTTGTTTTCTTGCATTTTGCATTTTGCATATCATAGCATTTGTTCTCGAGGCATGAGATTAAGGTATTCCTGTGGCTCGAGTTCATTTCGGTGCAAAGATTGAACAACGAACAGCGAGCATCAAAGGCTCGGGAATTTATTTTGCCCAGCGGTCAGGCAACCGATTTTATTTTATTTTTATAGGAGAACAACAGTTCAGAAAGTAGCACTCTGGCTCATGTCAAGCATTTTCATAGTGATAACGTTCAAAAATGAGGTTCAGAAGCTAAACAGAGCTCAAAACGACAATAAACGGGCAAATGGACAGGTTTTCCCTCCAAAAGGCGCCAAATTCAAATTTTTGAAGGTGTTAATCGGTTAACACATATGGTTAACCGATTAACCATTGGAGAATCAACCCAGATTTGAAATTTTAACAGTGTTAACCGGTTAACGCATATGGTTAACCAGTTAACCAAAGCAGATTTTGCCTTGCACGAGAGATTTCAAGCAATTTTCATTTGGGGTTCATTTTTGGCCTTTGGAAATTCAAAGTTTGCATGTGGGAAGGATTTAGAACCTCTTTAAAATTCAGATTTCCCTTCAAATTCCCATGCCACTTTCCAAGGCAAGTTTTCCAATCCAATTTCCAAACCTTGCTTTGGATCCAAACCTAAGTCATACTTAAGTGATTTACTCCAAACCAAACCATCCAATCTCTCATAATTCAATTCATTTTTTAGAATTCACTCTTGAGCTCTCAAATTTCTCCATTCCCAAAACCTCACTCAAAGCTCTTCATCTTTTGGATTCATTGATTTTTCATTGAAATAAATGGATCAATTTTCATAATCAATTTTCGTGCAAATTGAGATCTGATTTTGGAGCTTGAGTTGGAAGTGCTTATTTGGAGTAATTTGGCTTTAAAGTGTTAGATCTTCATTCCTCTTGCAAGAATTATTGTGGATCTTGAAGTTTTCCGGATAATCTTGCTTGGATCTGCACAAATTCAGTTGATCAACATTTACCGAAGCAAATCTCCGCTTTGAAGGTTGGAATTCTCGATCCGATTTAATTTTTTAGCTTATCATGTTATTCTTCATATTCGATTGAATTTTCGTTGATTTCGATCCGTTCAAATTGTGATATTGTTGTGTAATTGTGTATCCTTACTGTTGGATCTCTATGTTCTGTTGTTAATTTCGTGCTTAATTGATAAGTTGATCTGTTGGAACCTTGGATAAGCTGTTTTGGTGCTAAAAGTGATTTGTTGCTGCTGTTTTTGGCTTCTGGTACAATGTTAATCGGTTAACCATTTCAAACTTTCAAATTTTTTTTCAAACGTTAACAGTGTTAATCGGTTAATGCATATGGTTAACCAATTAACCTGTTCAAAATTCTAGATTTTCCAAACTTTTTAAGGTGTTAATCGATTAACACTGTGCCAAAATGTCATATTTGCTATTTTGCTTGCTTGTTCACATACCGTTTCGATTCGAATCATCATAGTTAAGTGTGATGCATTAGGATCGAAATGTTGTGGGTATTTGTCATTGTTTGTGGTTGGTTAATCATGATTTTGTTGACATGGGTGTTCATTTTCCACTTGGTTGCATGCTTGTGTATGTGGTTCGAAGTGAGCATTGGTTTTCATGTTTATTTGCATCATTTTGCATCATTGTTGAGGTCAAGACGCGCTTGTGGCGGTTGCTTCCCCACACATTTTTTCCTCCCTCCCACCATTCTAAATGTGCATTTTCATGTTTGCATTTTCTACTTGTGATTGATCCTTCCTTTGTTCTTCTTGTGCTTTTTGCCATGATCCCCATAGGATTCCTAGTCCCTTCATTTAGGATGGGAGTAGGAGAGACATTAGTTGTTCAATCCAGGCATGCTAACATTAGGGTAGACGTTCCCCCTTTAATCCAAACTTTAGGACCGCTTTGCATGACAACGTTAGGGTCGAGTTTTCCTTAGACCTTCCGTGCGTCTCTCTTCTCATCTCAAAATAATTCTAACTCATCTAATAAAGGCGATAAACGTTGCGCACTCCGAGCCTTGAGCTACAAGGGGAATGATGAGTGAGGGGTCTCCTCTCGCTTGTCTAGAGTGTTTAGTCGTCCCGTTTGGGGGCGATACGCAACGCATTCGCTCATATGTCATAAGTCTTTAGTGCAACATGAATCACAAACCGAATTAATTCACTTCACTAAAGAACACAAACAAAATTCAAACCTTTTTCCTTCGGGATTAATCAAAAAACCTTTTTCAGAAAAAAAGTGTTGTTAAGCTTTGGTTCTACCGCAAACAGGCTTTGTCCCTAACTGCTAGAACTATGGTTTAACCCTACTCGGTTAAAACACTTAATCAACATGTGGTTTCGTGTTAGCCCGAACTACGTTTGCTCTGATTTCTCATACCAGATGAGGATACGTAGGCACAAGACAACAATGTCTTGGCGAGCAACCTTTCCCCACCATCGCCCGTAGTTAGCCGAACTACGTTGACTTTGACTTTTCAATTGCAAGAGGGAATACGTAGGGACAGAGTGGCGATGCTCTGCCGAGTCACTTTTCCTTTTTCTTTTTATCCTGTGAGCCTGTAGCGTCGATAGTTAAATACACCCTTAGATAGACAACAAGCATGGATCCCGTCGAGTACGACGGACGTGAGGGGTGCTAATACCTTCCCCTTGCATAACCGACTCCCAAATCCAGGACTTGGTTGCGATGACCTCGTCTTTTCCTTTTTCTCGTCAGGTTTTTCCTATCGTTTCCTTTCCCTCTCTTCGGGATAAATAATGAAAGGTGGCGACTCTTCTGTTTTCCGCCGGGTGTTTTTCGCAGTTGTGACAGCTGGCGACTCTGCTGGGGAAACAACGATGGTTCCCTATGCGAGTCACTCCTAGCGCTTTTCTGTTGCGTCTTTGGGTGTTTGCTTTTGTGCAGTTTTTGCTTTATGTACATTATCTGTTGTATATTATTGCATTTGTATTTTATTATCATATTATGTTGCTGCTGTGTTGTGGGTTAGGTTGTTCTATTGAGAGATAAGTCAGACCAGGGCTTGAGTATACACATAGGATTAGAGTGGAGATTAGAGGGAGTTTGTGTGGCGTTTGGCTGTGCAATATCTCACATGAAATTCACATTTAGACGAGGTTTTTCTTTGGAAATATTCTATCATGCGCGTCTGGTGCAGTTGGGGGAATATTGACTTAGAGAAACTGTCGACTCTGGAGACCGTTCATTTGGGAAGTCAGCTAAGTGAGGCCGCTTCGTTAGACTATGATGCCAAACCAAAAATAGTGAACATATCATCATTTCTCGAAAGTCCGTGACGCTGACAGCCCGCATAGGATGCCGTGCCTTTCAAGACTATAACCCACATGTGAGAGGAATGGGTTTTTGCAGGAAACTTGGCCTTCAACCAACCCTGGTTTTCTTGTTAATGCAGAATTTTGATCCTGAGTGTTCTATCCAGTGTGTTATCTCAGTGTCTTGATTAGGGCGGAGCTCTAGTTGAATTCAGTCAACGGCACAACAGCAAATTTGAGCATTGGATACCTTGATCCCATGTGTGCATTTGCATAAGCATTCTTCATTTAACATTACATGTTTATGTGTGTTACAGGTTCTCGTCTTTCCCTTGATTCTGATACTAGTCTTCTTTAGAGATGGAAGTTCGCAGAAAGAGGATTGTGGTGTATAAGTTTTCGGCACCTGGGTTGGGACCTTTATTTGGTCTGATTTCCCTGGCGGATCCTGGTTTTCTTGCAGCTTTTAGAGAACAGTATGGTGGAATTCTGAAGTTTGTCCGTAAGCTCACGACTTATGAGCATGGAGCTATTCATACCTTGTTGCAGTTTTATGATCCTCCGCTGAGATGCTTCACGTTTCCGAACTATGTGTTAGTTTTGACTTTGGAAGAATTTGCTTACATCTTAGGTGTTTTGATTCTGAACAAAATGCCTTTCTTCAGCTCCGAGGAAGAACCTAATCTTGAGAAGTTGTCCGCCGTTCTTTATTTGAGAGCCTCTGACTTGGTAGGTCATGTTATTAGCAGAAACGGAGTCTCTGGATTTACTTTACCCTTCCTGGTCGAAAAAGCTCGAGAGTATGCTGAAAAGGGTTGTTGGGTGGTTTTCAGTGCTATCTTGGCTCTATGTGTTTATGGTGTTGTATTGTTTCCCAATGTACCAGACTTTGTTGATTTTGATGCTTTTCATATCTTCGCTTCCAAGAACCCCGTACCTACTCTTCCAGCAGACTTGTATCATTTAGTGCATTACAAGAACGCGAAAAGAAGAGGAAAGATGGTTTCTTGTTGCGCACCGTTGTTGCATAAGTGGTTTGTTGATCACCTTCCTCGCTCTGGAGCTTTTGTCGATTCCGAGAACTCATATGAATGGTCGAAGAGGCTTATGGGTTTAACGGAGAAGAATATTGTCTGGTTCAACCGAGACTTGTTGGGTCGTGAGCTTGTCTTTAGTTGTGGTAGCTTTCCTAATGTGCCCTTGATGGGGAGGAAAGGCGGTATCAATTATAATCCTTCTCTTGCTGTGAGACAATTCGGTTATGCTTTGAAAGGACCTCCGAAAGAAGAGGAAGTGCAGGAATCTCTGTACTTCACAGGTGTAGCAGATCCTTGTATCTCGGCCAGATTCGTGGATGCTTGGGGTAAGATTCACATGAAGGGAAAGCTTTCTTTGGGCAAAGGAGATTGTAGAGCCTACGATCCGTACTTGGATTGGATTCAGAAGAGGGTTGAAGATGTATTGTTGTCGTTTCCTGTTGAAGCACTATTATATCCCTTAGTCATTGAGCCGCCGACAACTGTCGATATCCTGAGATATACCAAGCTTTGGGTAGAGAAGGAAGAGTTGCGCAAAGAGAATGAAGAGTTGAAGCAGGAAATCAGTCAGCTGAAGCTAGATAAGGGTGAAGCTGTATATTTGGCCAAGACAAATGCAGAACTGTTGACTAAGTTGAAGGAAGAACTTTCTGATCAGGTACAAGCACGAAAGCAAGTCGGTCTTAATCTGAAAAGCACTGGTGATGTTCTGAAGATAAAGGAGGATTTAGACAGAGCTTATCTGAGGATATCCAAATTCAATGAGAAGTGGAATGCTACTGTGACAGCCACAAGAATAGGGAGGACCGGATTCGTGTTCAAGTTGATAAGCTGAAGGCGCAATTCAAGGCTAAGGAGAGGGGGTATTGCTAGAAACGTTCCACAGAAGTACGATCGAGCAGAAATACCAAGAGACTTTGTCAACACTTGAAGAGTTCAAGATTCGGGCAGAGATGAAGAAACCCGGGCTTGAGGATGCCTTCGGCGAAGATGCTTGGGAGGACAATTGTCATTATCTCTGGGATGTGATACGCAAGAGGGATGTCCTCATCCGAGAGTTGATGGAGAGGCCAGACCATCCCGACACGAAGGAGATGCTTGAGGAGTCTCAAGAGTGGCGTAGAGATCATGGCTACTAGGAGTGTTATCTTTTGTAGTTTCATTTGCTTTTGTATCTTGATCATCACCAAGGATGTTGGATGAGATCAATACCTCTTTTTATGTGGATATTTCTCATTTGGTTGTATTGTTTCAGCTTTACTTGATATATGAGAAGATTTATTGTGGTATTCTTATCCATCTCTGTTGTTTGCATTTTGCATCTTGCATTCTCATTTGCATCGCAGGTTGCTCTTGATGGCCTTCTGTTCTTATCTCTACTTGGTTTTCTTCAGTTCAGGATTGAGGAGTTCAGTTTCCACAGGTATTCTACTCGAGGGAATCAGCAGAAGGTGATGGATCAGGTTCAGGCAGAATTGCAGGAAGTCAGGGCGCGCATGGCCCAATTCATGGAGTTGATGCAGACTGTTGCTAGTAGACAGGAACAGTTGAGAACTCTAGTCCAGCCGTTGATAGCACGGGTTGATGAAGACGGTGTTTTTCATGGAGGAGCTGGTGTTGTTCATCCTCCGATTGGTGGGTCTATTCCTCAGGGCATTCCTACTGTTGTTGTACCTCCGGGCGGAGGAGCTGCTGGTGAGAACGGTAATATTGCTGGTAATGGCAGTTTGTACGCTGTGCACGGGGTTGCTGGGCCTCATTGAGAGGATAATCAGGATGATATATTTTCTGTGAAAGATCTGGAGGGTGGTTTGCCGACTGAAGCTGACCGAAGGTTCAAACTGATTAAGGAGAAGATGAAATCGTTTGAGAATCAGAACTCTTTGGGCCTGAATATGTATGATCTTGGTTTGGTTCCTGGGGTTAGGATTCCCCCCAAATTCAAGGTGCTCGATTTTGATAAGTACAAAGGGAAGACTTGTCCCAGAGTACACATTCGGGCATACTTCAGGAAAATGTCAGCTTATTCCAGTGATGAAAAGCCGCTGATGCATTTCTTCTAGGATAGTCTGGCAGGGGCTTCTTTGGAATGGTATATGGGGCTTGAGAGAACCCATATCTATAGTTGGAAAGAATTGGATGAGGCTTTTGTGCGTCACTATCAATATAATAGTGATCTGGCACCAAATCAGGTACAAATGCAGAGTTTGTCGCAGAAAAATTCTAAGAGTTTCAAGGAATACGCCCAAAGGTGGCGGGATCTGGCTGCAAGAGTGCAACCTCCTTTGGTTGAAAGGGAGTTGATCGACTTGTTCATGGCTTCATTACCTGGTGTGTATTTTGAGAACTTGATAGGCTGCATGTCTGCAGAGTTTTCTAATCTGGTAATTGCTGGCGAGAGGTTGGAGAGTGGAATCAAGTCTGGTAAGATTCCAGGTGGGTCCTTATTGGGAGGAACGAAGAACCCATATTCTGCAAACTCTAAGAGAAGGGAGGGGGATGCAAGTGCTGTCTCGCACAAGGGTAAGGGTAGAGCTCAGTCCCGTTATCCTCAACAAGTTGCTATAGTAGATATCCCGGCTGCAGCTCATCAGCAAGGCAATGTTCAACGACCTTATGCTTCTAGACAAAGAACGGCTAATAGACAGTTTACGAATCCTCCTATACCGTATTCTCAGTTTTTACAACGGTTGTTGGAGTTACAATTGGTTCAGAAGAGGACCTTGGCTCCTCTCACTGGTCCGCCACCTGCTGGGTACGATGCAAACCCTCATTGTGATTTTAACTCGGGTGCTCCAGGGCACGATATTGAACATTGCAAAGCTTTCAAGCATAAAGTACATGACTTGCTTGATTCCAAAGCTATCAATTTCATCAATGAGGGGCCTAATGTGACTCAGAACCCAATGTCGAATCATGGTGTGGCCGGAGCCAATGCCATTATTGAGGGTGAGAAGTTGAATCTGATAACTGAGGTTGAGGATTTGAAGACTCCACTTGAATTTGTGAAGGGTTGTCTGTTGAAGAAGGGGGTGTTTCCTGGTTGTTCTCCTGACTACTCAGAATGTGAAGCGCAACCCGAGGGTTATGATCTTTTGAAGAGGGGTATTCAGAGAATGATTAATGAAGGTTGTTTGCAGTTTGATAAATTCGTGAAAGAAGATGTCGTGAAAGAAGTGAGTGATGACGGAAACGAAGTAACTACGATTTCCATTCCATACCGGACTATCAATATTTCAGCGCCTGCTAGGCTAGCTCCGGTGACCATTACTGTACCTGGACCCATGCCGTACGAGAGCACTAGAGCTATCCCATGGAATTATGGGGGAGAGGTGTTCTGTAACGGGCAGAAGCAAAAATGGACAGAATCGGCAAGCGGAAGTTCGTCGGTTGAGAATATAGTGGGGGTCGGAGGTATCACCATAAGTGGTAGGGTCTTTTCTCCACCGGAGGTTAATACTGATAAGAATGATAAAGGTAAGCGTAAAGTTGTGATTGAAGAGAATTCCCAACCCCAGGTTGTTACCGATGATCTATCAAACGACGCAGAGGAATTTATGAGGTTAATTCGGAAGAGTGACTAAAAAATTGTGGATCACTTGAATCAAACTCGTTCGAAGATTTCTATCTTGTCATTGTTGATGAGTTCGGAGGCGCATCACAATGCTCTACTGAAAGTTTTGAATGCAGCGTACGTACCCCAGGAGATTTCTGTTAATCAGTTGGAAAGGGTAGTCGCTCATGTAAATGCCGGTAATGGTCTCGGCTTTACTGATTTGGATCTGACTCCTGCTCGGAGGAACCATAACCGTGCTTTGCACATATCTTTGGAGTGTAGAGGATATCTGATGTCACATGTCTTGGTGGATACAGGATCATCCCTTAATATGCTTCCGAAGAAGGCATTGATGAAGTTGGACATTCATGATTTATTGTGCATGCCAAGTGATCTGGTCGTGAGGGCTTTTGAAGGATCTAAGAGATCAGTGTTTGGAGAGATCACGCTGCCTATTCAAATAGGGCCATAGATCTTTGATGCAACTTTCTATATTATGGATATCTGTTGCACCCCAAAATTTGCCCAACCTTCTCTTAACTTGGCTTATGTTTCATTGCATTGTTCTAGCATTTGCGTTGCATAGCATTGTTCATTTAACAGGGGATCCAGAATTTGTGCACCTCAAGAGGAGTCTACTCTGAGGGTTGAGCCTAAGCAAGGGGTTTTACTTAAGTTTGGATGGTAATCAAGTCATCAGGAAGTGGACAATGGTCTGGTGAGAGAAAGGATGGATGTATGTGGGTCAACTCCTAACTTGGAAGCCAGTTCAAGATCACCAGGGGATTGTGGTTCATGGTTATGGATGAAGTGTTGAGAGAGCTCATTTAGTGCCTTGAGGGTCATTGTGGAGCTCATCCAAGTGTTTGTGCCTAGTGTGAAAGGTTACAGTTGAAGGTGTTGCACCTAGGGGGTCCATCTGGCTAATCCTCAGTCAATTATGGAATTGAAGGAGATTAAAACTCAATTCAAAGTCTCTATGGTCATGGGATGTTGTGTTAAGATATATGAGATGTAATTTCAAGTTCCATTCATCAAAGGTTAAGTGTGTGAGAAGTTACTAAATTAGGGTTCTCAGGGTAAAATTCCCTATTTAGTGCTTGACTTCAAGACCATCTATCTCAAGATACAAGTTTCATCTTGTCGCTTCCGCGAAAATAAGGTGCCGGCAAAACAGAAGAGTCACCACCTTTCGTTATTTATCCCTCAGAGCAGGAAAGGGAACGATCGGAAAAACCTGACGAAAAGGTATAAGACAAGGTCATCGCAACCATTGTCTGGGTTCGGGAGTCAGTTACGCAAGGGGAAGGTATTAGCACCCCTCACGTCCATCGTACTCGATGGGATCCATGCTTGTTGTGCTTATCTGACGGGTTGGTTTTATCTATCTACCTATCAAGGCTGGTCTGAAAACAAAAGAAAATGACACGGCAAAGCGTCGCACTTTATGCCTACGTATTCTCATCAGAGAATGAGAAATCAGAGTCAACGTAGTTCGTCTAACTACGTGTGATGGGGGAAGGTGGCTCGCCAATACGTCAGTATTATGCCTACGTACTCTCAACAGATATGAGAGATCAGAGCTTACGTAGTTCGGGATAATACGGCTTACGGGGATTCAGATTCATCTGTTTTATCGAGTAGGGTTAACAAACTGTTCCAGCAGTTTGGTGTACGCAGCTCGACCCTTGGAGACATAGGCGTTACCGTTTGCGGTAGAACTGGGAGTTAACGACACTCTTTTATTCATAAAATCCTCCTTTGAATTATGGGCCCACGGGGCAAAAAAGGTTTGAAGTTTGTTTTCTGTCTTTTACGGAAGAACTGTTTTTTAGTTGTCTGTAGTTTGTACAGCACTAGAGACTATGACCTGGGAACGAATGCGTTGCATATCGTCCAAGGGACGTATACTAAACATTCTAGATGATTGAGAGGAGGCCGCTCAATTATCATTACCCAAGTAGCTTAAGGCTCGTAATGCGCTTATACTAACTTGCCTTTATTACGTTTTTTACTGTTGTTTGAGATGGGAAGAGAGAGGGACAACTACGGGGAGACTATCAAGTCCTAATGTTGTCATGCCAAGGATTCATCCTATAGTTGAGGTTTGAAACAGGGATCTCTTAGATGTTATCATGTATAGGTTTCAACCTAAAGTTCTAATCATCACTTCCTTATCAAAGGAAGTGAGATTCCTAGGGGATCATGTCAATGATAAACAGAAACAGATAAAGCATCATCTTAAATGGTAAACAGATAAACAACTGTAAAATGCATGCAATGCAAGTGAGGGAGGAAATGTGTGTGGGGTATCAGCCTCCACAAGCTCATCTCAACCTCAAGCCAGATATGAATAACTGCAATCATACAGAAAAAATAAAATGCCATCAAGCAAATCACAAACCACATAGGAAAGGGAGCAGAGCTCTACCGAATACCCGCAACCAAAGCCATACGGTAAAAATACAAGCAGAGGGAGCAACTCAAACTCTAGTGCAATCATGCTCCTAGCCTAACACAATCTAAACATGAACTTATTCTAATGCATCAAGCAAACCACACAAGTCACATCAATACAGTTGCACAGAAAGAAGACAGACAAGAAAGAAAGTAGATTAACAGCTTCCATAACTTCATAGCAAAGCAATCCTCTGACAGCAGTTCATTCCTCAGTCTGTAACTGTTCTTCAAGGCTTTCATCTTCAATAGCAAGTATCAACTTGCTTCTTCAAGCTTTCAGGGCATCAAACACAAGTATCAACTTGTTCTTCTCCTTCAAGCTTCAGCTCCAGTGGCAATCTTCAAACAAAGGGAAGTGAGACCTCTAGCATCTTCATTATTCTAGCAAGGAACTTCATCCTCTAGCAAGGGAGAAAGATTCATCTAACAAGAGTAAGGTGGGGATAGGGAGAAGCAAAGTGAAGACCAAAGGTCACCTCTAAGCACTCCACCATCAAAGAAAGGAACCCTCAAAGGTTCTACAAACTTGTGAGGAGCCACACATCCTACCAAAGGAGGGATGGGGCCTTCACAATGGGACCTTACATCATATGGAGGAATGGAAGTGATCAACACCTTCCATGTTTCATGAAGGAAGAAAGTCTATTCTAAAGGATCTCCCTAAAAACCCTAATCCTTAACCCTAAACAAACTACACCAAAAGGAGAGAAATCTTCAAGTCAAAGCTCCACCATGCATTCCACAGCAGCCCACACAAGTCTTCATCATCATCCAAGAGCAAGAGAAGCAACACCCTATTCTAAGGGAACCAATGAAATCATTCTAGTTGAATTAACAAGTTAGGATCACCTAAAACCTAGTATTTAAGTTAATTCTAACTGAAATACTAAAATCAATTATGAAATCCTACAAAAATAACTATGGGAACCTATGTCAATCATGACTCTACCATGTTAATTTCAGAGATCAAATCCTCAAATAAGACCTAGAAATAAATTCTACACTATAAGGTATTAAGCTTAAACCCTAAAAGGGAGCACCTAAAGTTTCAACCTAAAAACAACACCTAATTTCATCACAAAAATGTGAGAAAAATACTATGGGAGCATACATGTCTAAGCTAATCACACACAAAAAATCAAGCCAAAACTCATCACCAAGTGATCACACTAAAATCATCAAACAGAGGTGTCAACCATGGCAATTTTATTATCAAATAAAATGTAAAAAATGCACAAAACTTGAAAATGCATGATTTTCCTAATATTTTTATTCAATAAAATTCTAGATCCAATCATGAATCAGAGGGAAAAATATGAAATTAATTGACCTATTTTTCTATTTTTTATGAATTATTGTCAAACTAGCATGAAATGATGAAATGAAAAGAAAAACAAAAGAATTAATAAAAGTTTCGTAGCAAATAGCAATTCAAGTCAGTTCAAATCATGGGTTGGGCAAGATGGGGGGTGTGGATATCAATCCAAGCGCTAGGCCCATTTGCTTCAGTTAAGTGAAACGGTGCGTATTGGCTTCAGTCAATAGTCAGCCCTTTCAAACTCAATCGTGGTCGTCTGCTTGGTTTACTTGGTCAAGTCTTCATGATGATCCAACGCTCACAGCTCATCATCTTCATTCAAATGTTCAGATGGAGGGAGTTTACAGACGGTGGCCTGAGCAGTGGCGCCACCGTCTTCTCCAGTGAGGTCCAATATACAGATCATCAAAAATTACAAAATGATACATCATCTCACTCCATTTTTCATGCTGATCATGAATCCAACCTTAGAATCATCTAAATCTCCATGGATTTTCAAACCCGATAGCTATTCCAAAACTTGTCAAAATCTTGAATCTCCTCAGAACTTCAATTAAATGCACAGAAATGATCCTCATCTCATGGTGATCAATTTCCCCTATCTAATCTTGATTATCAATCCATGAATTGCAAGAATTCAGCTTCAACAGAAAATGATCTGCATCCTAACTTGTCTCTAATTCCCAAATTGATCAGCTCAAATCCATCTATAAATCATCCAGATCCTAACAACCTATAGATTTCTATCTATCTCCTCCTAGATTATGCACAAAAACGAAATGTACCAACCTGTGTTCAGAGGTGTAACAGAAGGGGTTCTTGATCACTTCAGCCTCCAAGATGATGCAGATACACTCCAAAACTCCTTCCAAAGCTAATGCAATCTTCAATTTCCCTTGATTTGGCCTGAAACTCAGAATTCGATTTCAACTTGCAGCTCTGAATTTTCAATGGCTCTCTCTGCTACCAGCTTCAAATCCTTCCAAAAAAATGGCTGAATACACTTACCAACTTATATAGAACTCATTAGAATCATCTAGAACTTTCTCAAAGCTTCCGAATGAGAAATTGGATTTTCAAATTCTCTCCAAAATCTCACTTACACTAGTCACGATTCCCACTCTATTTTGGCCTTAGCAAGCTTGCATTCAACTTCTCATGAGATATTGAACATGAATGGTGATGTTTCCCTCCTTGTTTTCATCCAATGGCTTGTGTATGCTATGTTACTTCATCATGAAGAAACAAAGAAAAAGGGCATGATATTGGACTCAAATCAAAATTCTAATATTGCCAAAGTTTCTAAAATGATTTTTCAATTCAAAAAATGATATTACTTTGCTCCATTTTCACACAAAATGATTTATTTGAATTTTTGGTCATTTAATCCATTTTAATCCTTCCTTTTTCACAACCTCTTGAACCAAGTCTCTCCTTGAGCCATTTTAGTGTCTCCTTGATACATGGTCAAGGTTAAAACCCCCTTTTGAGCAACTTTCAAGTTGAACAAAATTTCATTTGAGGTGTCTAAGTTGGTGAAAATGACCTATAACCAAAAATGACCCATAATCACAACTTCCCAAAATATCCTTGACTTGTCAAAGCCATAACTTGAGTTCTACAAATCCTATCAAGGACTTATAGTACTTTCTAGAAACCTAAGAGAATAAGGAACAACATTCATGTTGACCAACAGTTCAAAGAAATCATCCTTCTAGGGGAAAAGTTTCATGCAAGTTGGGTAACTTTCAAGCTCCAAATTCACATACCTCAGATGACTTGTAACTTGTCTGGCTCATAACTTGAGTTCTATAAACCCTATCAAGGACTTCTAGTACTCAAATTAAAGCTAAGCTCATGCTCTACAACAATCATGTTGGGGTCAAGATGAGATGACAATCATATCTTGAGCTAAATTGCCTTGAAGATAGGGGTCAAACTAGGGGATTTTACACTGTCAAGTCTTAGAAACCCTAGCTTGAAATTTCTCAAACTCTTCAATCATGATTGTTGCACCCCAAAATTTGATCAACCGGTTCCCATATCTGGTTTATGTTTCGACGCATTTTGCATTCGCATTCGCATACTGCATGCATTGCAATTTTCTCAGTCAGATTGATTTTATCGGGATTGCAGCCCCTGGCGTTTCAGGCAGTTCAGGCCGGTTTGAATAAGTGTATTTTGAGAATTGGTGCTCGTTCCCTGTGTTTTTAGGCCATCTTGGTGCCCGGGTTTCGCTATGGTTGCGCAATTGTTCTCTAATCGATTTAATCGGCTTCCTGGCATTTTTAGGATTTTCTCTTTTATTTTTTAAATTTTTAATAGATTTACTTGATTTTTAGATATTAAATAGGTTAATTTTTTAGTAGAATTTAATAGATATTTTCTTTAATAGAAGTAAATAGATTTTTTTAGATTTTTAAATAGATATTCCTTTTTTTTTAATAGTTTTAATGGTTTTTTAGCTTATTAGATATTAGTTTTTTTGTCATTAAATAGAATAGTTTAATATAGATTTTAAATAATCCTTTTAGATTTTTTTAATAGTTTTTGATATAGTTTTAAAAGAGGGGAGGGTATAATAATGTGAGATTTAGTTTTAAATAAATAGTGATAATAGATTTAATATAGAATTTAATAGGTTTATTATTTTCTACATTTTAATAGATTTTTTTTAATTGATTTTATAGATTTAATATAGGATTTTGATAGTTTTTTTTAGATATTAAATAATCTTTTTTCTGTTTTTTAATAGGTTAATTAGAGTTATTTTTATTTTTAATTAGGATTAATTAGAGGTTTTGATTAGGGTTTTTTAATTAATTTCATTTAGTTTTAATTAGGGTTTCAATTAGCATTTAATTAGGTCTTAATTAGATTCAGAGTCATTAATGGTGGGCCATTATCCAGTCAGGGCCTAGTCAATGAAGTCCAAAATTTTGCCACATGTCATATAAAGAGAGATTCCACACGTTCGTCTCTCTCTTCAGCCACCTCATCACTCACAGCTCTCTGCCACCTATCTCCCTCTCTCCTCACACGTGTCCCTTCCTCTCTCTCCCTCAGTGCCACTTGTCTCTCTCTCTGCACCCACCACCGCCACCCCACCTTGCATGATCGCCACGCGTATCCCACTAGCAACCCCTCGCCAGCGCACATGCAACCGCCACCGGACCACCGCACCGCCGCCGTAACCTCTCGCCGGAACTTCTAACCGTCGCCGGAAACGTTGAACTCACCGGAAAATTCATCTGAATCTGCATTTTTCCCAGAAACATCAAGAATCTCATCAATCTGCCAGCGATTCGCAAGAACATTCATCTGACTCATCAACTCGTTCAATTTTTTTCAAGAAATCTTCAAACGAGCTCAAGAACATTCATCATCTTCATCTCCAGATTTCCAGATTTCAACACTCCAAGAATCTTCAACGAACAACCTTCAACCAACTCGCCAGATTTCGTCCGATTTGCAACAGTTTTGTCACGTTCTTGAGCTTCGCCAGCTTCTTCGTAGCGTTTTCGTCAGCAAATCTCCGATTCTTCAGATCTTCAAGATCCTCCTCCAGTTGTCTCCAGTTTGTTATGTTTTCGTCCGTTCACCACAAGAACTCCATCGCCGCCGTGGATCTTCAAGCACCAACCAAAATTCGCCAGAAGATAATCCGTTGAATCCTTCGTAAGTGTCGCCATCTTTATCAGCAGCGCCCAGAAACCAACCTCGTCTTCATCACGTATCCAGGTTCTTACTTTGAACTTGTTGCACTTCATAGTTGTTTTGGTAGCTGAGCACTAGGTTAGTTTGGTAGATTTTGAAGCGAAATGAGGTTTGAGAGAATGAGTTTACGCCGCTTGTGTTTAGGTGAGGGAGGTAAACAAAGATAGGATCAAGATTTGGTTTGTGGTTTGCGTTTGAGAGAATCAGAGAGACAACTCTGGGAGAATGAGAGCGCCGTTAGGGTTTGGGGGGATAGTGAACAGTGAAAGAGGGAATGATAGCATTAGGGTTTTGTTGTGCTGATAGAGTTGAGACTGGACTCGGGCTTAGGCCCATTGTGGTCGTCTGCTGAACGTCTCCCCCGTTTACCCATTGACACCCCTTCTCATTGTGAGTTTTTGTTTTGGGCCTAGGTAGAATGGCTAACCGCACCCCCAGTCTGGGGCCCAATTTTAAGAAGGCGAAACTCTTGATATTCGCCCCCCCGTTTTGTCATCTTTCTTTGTTTTATTTTATTCTGTTTTCTGTTTGGTATGGGCCTAGCGCATTGTGATACCTGCACCCCCCTCCTGAGCCCAATTCCCTTTTGAACTATATAAAACTGCTATTTACCACGCCTGTTTTTCTTTTTAATTGATTTTCATTTTATTTTATGTTTTCTTATAGGTTAGAAAATAATTAACAATAAATTGAAAAATGGTCATTTTAGGATGGGATTTTTTTCCCTAGTTTCCTTAGGACCTCTAGAAAATTGTGAAATAATAAAAATATTAATTTCATGCATTTTATATTTTTGGCATATTTTACAATATTATTGCTTTTATTTTGCATTTGTTTAGTACTTGATTTTTCTGAATTTAGTATGAGAGTTTGGTGCATGATTTTTGATTGATTCTTATGAGGTTGATTAGATTAGGGAAGCATGTACCCTTAGGAATTTTGTCATATTTTTGTGACTGAAATTTAGATTAATTTGAGAGGTAGATAGGGGAGGTATCAGAATTAGGGTTTTACAACAATTAGGTGCAGTTTAGGGCATAGTTTTGGGGTTTTAAAATTGATTTAGGTCTTGGGGTTCATATGGGGTATAGGATATATAGTTAAGCTCCCTTAGAAATTTAATTAGGATTTTATAGTGAGTTTTACTATTTTTACTTGATTTTTGCAATTTGATTGATATTGGTGTGTTTCCCACATGGGATGTTGCTTTCTTTGTTGGGTTTTGGGCCTTTCAATTGGGCTTGGGGCTTGAGTTTTGCTTGTTGAGGCTTAGGAAGACCTTGAGTGATGATTGAAGACAAGGGATAGAGCTTGATGCATGAAGATTCCTTTCCTGGCATATGGTTTTTTGAAGACTTAGGAGATAGGAGAAATAGGGAGAGCCTTAGATTAGAATGATTTCTTCTTACAAACATAGAAAGCATCTTGTGCTTCTATTCCTCCCTATGACATAAAGTCCTTCTAAGATATTCACATCCCTCCTTTGGAGGGATAAGTGGCTTATTCTGGAAGTAGAACTTTGAGGGAACCTTTCTCTTATAATGTTAAACACTTATAGGCTTCCTTTGGTTGTCAATAAGTTGTTTAGCATTTCAACTTAATCTGTTAAGTGATTCTCTCCTGTGAGTGCTTGCCTTGAAGATGAGAAGTTTATTGAAGATCGGTGAAGATAGAGCCTGCACTTGTCAAAGCTGGATATCTGCTGAGATTAGGGTTCTGCTGCTGTTTGAAGCTGTCAACTGTTTGGGGTGCATTGCTTGATAGAGCTTGGTGTTTCTTGAAGATGGAGCTTATCTAAAGCTTGGAGGCTATTGAAGTTTGATTTTGGGGTTTCACTTGAAGATGTTACTGTTTTGATGTTAATCAACTGTCAGAGTTTGTTATTTTTCAGAGCTATTGCTGTAGAAGCTGGTGTGTTGTCAGAGCTGGTTTTGGGGTTTTATTTTTCTTTTACTGTATTGATTGTTGGCTTGTCCAGCTTGCCCCTTAGGTTTGAAGTGAAGCCGTTTCACTTTGCCTATTGTTTTCTCAGGTTCGAGGTTGAGTGGGACTCCCTTGCCTCGCTTGTATTGCTGCATTCATGCATTTTACTGCTTTACTGTATATATGCTGTTTCTTTTCCGTTTATCCCCTAGGATCTCTGTTTTTCTCTGTGCAAGAGAGAAATATGACAGACATTAGGTGTTAATCCATGCATGACAACATTAGAGTAGTTTTGATTCCCATTTTTCAACCCTAGGATTTTAGAGCGTCGTTCTCTTCTCATCTTGAAATGATCAAAGATACAATAAGAGGTCAAACATCAATAAAAGACAGTTCTTGCATAAAAGACTGGAAACCAATCAAAACGTCATTTTTGTCCGCTTGGACGGTTAATCAGGAGAAAACCTTTTTCAGAAGGATAAAAGATAAACAGACAAATCTGTGTCTTATGTGGCCCGAACTACGTTTGCTCTGATCTTTCATGCTGTATGGAAGTACGTAGGCATAGGATGCCGTATCCTAGCGAGCAACCTTCCCCTCCTTTCTAGTAGGTAGGCGAACTACGTTGACTCTGATTTCTCGTTCCAGACAGAATACGTAGGCATCAAGTGCGATACTTTGCCGAGTTATTTTCTTTTCTTTTAACCCTTGACCTGTAGTGTAGATAGAATAACAATCCGTACCAGAAAACAAGTGTGGATCCCGTCGAGCACGACGGACGTGAGGGGTGCTAATACCTTCCCCTTGCGTAACCGACTCCCGAATCCAGGATTTGGTTGCGATGACCATTCCTTTCCCGTCTTTGCGTTAGGTTTACTTCGAGCGTTTCCTTTCCCTCCGTTGGGATAAATAACACACGGTGGCGACTCTTCTGTTTAGCCGGCGCCGATTTTCGCAGTAGCGACAACTGGCGACTCTGCTGGAGACTCCAACGGTTCCCTACGCGAGTCAATCCTAGCGCTTGTTTTCCCGTCGTGGGTTTTGTATGGATTTACGTTTCTGTATTTACTTTCAGCATTATATTATTATGATTATTGTTGTTGTGGGTATGAGGGGGTTCTATGATTGAGAGATAAGCCGGACCTGGGCTTGAGTGCACCTAGAATTAGAGCGGAAATTAGTGGGCGCGTGCTTGCTTTGCAGGCACTAGTGTCTCATGAAATCCACGCTCAGACGAGGTTCTTCTAGTTGGCTTCTTTTTCAACCCTTTGGGTTGAGGGGATTGCTGGTTAGTTGGATTGTCGACTCTGGGGACCGATCAATTGGAAGTTGGCTAAGTGAGGCCTCTTCAGGACTTGATGATGCCACACCTTCTGGGTATCGTATCATCAATCTTGAAAGTCTGTGACGCCGACGACCGCATAGGATGCCATACCTTGTGTCAGTTATTAGGGCACCTACCTGTGAGAGGGGTTGGGACATGCAGGTAACTTGACTTCCAGATTACCGGTTTTCTTGATTGAGATTCAGTGGTGTTGATATTTGAGGATAGTGTTGTTGGGTCTGTCAGAGACCAGGTTGGAGCATTGTGGATGGTCTTTAGCAGTTTGTAGGTCTATTTGAGGCCAATATTGTGGATTGGGCTTCTCCGCCAGGGGCACTTGGTCCCTTGTTGCATTGTTTGCATATTGCATTGTTTGCATCATCATGTACATATCATTAACGTGTGTCTGTGCTGCAAGTGCATTTTCATACTTCCCGATTCTAGTGCTCCGGACTTCTATCTGTTATTATGAGTACTTTGAGGAGGACTGTTGCGTATAAGTTGCCTACCCCTGATGTGACTTCTCTGTTGGGTCTGATTTCCCTAGCTGACGATGATGTGAAGAAAAGTTTTAGAAAGAGTTATGGGAAGCTACTGAAATTGGTTTGCAGACTGACTACATACGAGCTGAATGGGTTATACACATTGATGTAGTTATATGATCCCTCCTTGAGGTGTTTTATGTTCCAGGACTTCATTTTGGCTCCGACCATGGAGGAGTACGCTGAGTTTCTAGAGTTTCCAGTTCAGAACAGAGTGCCCTTCATTCACTTTGAAGCTAAGCCTAAGATGGAGGACTTAGCTGTTCCCTTGCATATGGATCCTGCAGAGTTGTTGTTGACCTCCTGGCATGGAGTTTCTGGGTTTTCTCTCAAATTCTTGGTTGGCAAAGCCCAAGAATACGCTAAGAGTGGCTGTTGGATTATGTTTAACGCTGTTCTTGCTTTGTGCATCTATGGGATTATACTGTTCCCAAATCTGCCTGAATTCATTGATTTGGATGCATTCCACTTGTTTGCTGCAGGCAACCCGGTGCCTACCTTGATTGGATATTTCTATCATTCCTTGCATTATAAGAATGAAAACAGAAGGGGGAAGAATGTCCATTGTTGTGTACCATTGCTGAATATGTGGTTTGAGAGCCTTCTGCCCAAGAAGGGTCCTTTTGTTGAATCTGCAGATACAGGTGAATGGTCCGAGCGTCTAATGGGACTTTCTTCAGAAGACATTGTCTGGTTCGATAGAGATTTATTGGGTCAGAGATTATCTTCAGTTGCGTCGGGTTTCCCAACGTTCCTCTAATTGGAAGGGAAGGGTGTATTAACTACAACCCATCTTTGTTGGTTCGACAGTTTGGGTATGCTTTGAAGAGTTCGCTGAAGGAAGAAGAAGTACAGGAATCTCTGTATTTCACTGGTGACCTGAGTGGGGAATTATTGGCCAAGCTTCAGCACGCTTGGAATCATATCTGCAGAAGAGGGAAACCATTGTTAGGCAAGAATGATTGTCAAGCCTATATGCCTTACAAGGTGTGGATTCAAGAGAGGGTAAGACAGGTGCAGATGCCTTTTCCAGCAGTATCACGTCCTGTTCCCATTCCAGTTGAGGAGCCCACTTCTGTGGCTATTGAGGCATATGAGCAGGTCGTGAAAGAAAAAGAAGACCTGATAAAGATCAATGAAGAGTTAGAGAAGAAATTGGCTCAAATCCGGAGTGAGAAAAACGAAGCTGTGTATTCCTTCCAACAACAGACTGAGTTGGTAAACAGGTTAGGTGCTGAACTGGCAGAAGAGAAAAAGAAGCGTGAACGCCTGGGAAAAGACTTCAAAAGCTCTCATGACATGTTAGAGTCCAAGAAGAAGTCACTCAATATCGCCTACCGGGAGATCTTTGCGTTCAACAAAACATGGAACGCCACGCTGACCGGCAATACAGAAAGAGAAGACAAACTGAAGTTGCGGATCTCTGAGCTGGAAGGTCAGTTGAAAGCTAGCCAGAAGAGGTTACGCGGAGGTATGATGTCCATGTTTCCTTGAACAGAGTAATCAAGCGCAAGAAGGAGTCTGCATCTCAGAAATGAAAGCTAGAGGATTGCTTTGGGGAAGGTGTTTGGGAGGAATCCATCGATGATCTCCAGCGTGTTGTCAGGCAAAGAGTCTCGCTCGTCGAAGGGTTGCTTACTCAGCCAAATCATCCCAAGACTAAGAGATTATTAGAGGAGTACCAGGCATATGGGCGCACTTGACTATCTCATGTATTGATGTGTATGCTTTATTTGCACTGTGCTGGCCATCACCAGGATTGTTGGTTGAGGTCATGCCTTCCTATTGTACGCTCAGTAATATTGTATTTCTGACTTGATGGGCTTTTCTGCAATGTATGAGATGTTTTTCTATGATTGGGTTTCGAGCTTCTTATTGCTATCACTGTCACTGCACTAGCACATTGGCACTAGAATTGGGGAGTGATATTCCCTAATGCACAGACACATGTTGCATTTGCATACACATTCATATTGCATTTACTAGGTAATTATTGAACTGTATCTCATTTCCGGCATCTCGACAGGTTTTTCCAAGATTAAAAGTCAACGTCCTCACCGATACTCTACTCGTACCAACTGCAAAAGAGTTATGGACCAGATGCAAAACGAGATGCAGGAGATGCGTGAAAAGCTGGCGCTGTTCATGCAGACGATGAAGACAGTTGTGAAGGGGCAGGAAAGCCTGCAGACTTTGGTGCAGCCATTGCTGGCGAAGAGTACTGGGAATGGAAACGAAGACCACAATTCTATACGTGTTGAAACCATTCATGGGGATGGTACTCCTACGCCTGTAGCTCCACCTGTGGTGAATATACCTGTTGTGAATGTGAATAATGGCGCTGGCGCCGGGAATGGTAATATAAGAATTGGTAATGAGACTGTCATTAACAATGTTGGATTTGGAGACGCCAATCTGGGTGGTGGTAACAATGGAGGTAATGGCTTTGGCAACAACGGGTTCGGCTATAACGACCAGGGGTTTGATTATGTCAATCAGGATGGGAAGTTCGGCTTCAACGCCCAGGGTTTCGGATATGATGGTTTTGGTAATTCTAATCAGGGATATGGTGGATTCGGTAACGGAAATGGTGCTGGAATGATGCCTATCAATAATGGGTTTGGACCTGCCGGGGTCACTCAAGGGTATGGTAACAGAGGACGGGGTCCTATGATGAATCATACTGGATTTGGTCGTAACAATGGGTATGACGGGTACGGAAATGAGAATGTTAATTGGGTTGAAGACCAACAGGAAGATGCCTTTTCTGGTAGAGGTATTGAAGGACTTGTGGATCCTGTGTAGAGGATCAGAATGCTTGAGCAACAAATGAAGGGTGTAGTGAGTCAGAATACTACTGGCTTAGATATGACTACAATGGGATTGGTGCCTGGCCTGAGGGTACCGCTAAAGTTTAAAGCTCCCACGTTTGATAAGTATAAGGGAGACACTTGCCCAAAGGTGCATGTTCGCTCTTACTACAGACGGATGTCCGCTTACTCGAATGATGAAAGAATGCTGATGCATTTCTTTCAAGATAGCCTGTCCGGACCGTTACTGGAGTGGTATATGGGGCTGGAGCCCACTCAAATCAAAACATGGAGGCAACTAGCTGAGGCAATTGTGACACATTACAAATATAACAGTGACCTGGCACCAAACAGGGTCCAGCTGCAAGGCTTGTCACAGAAAACTGGGGAGAGTTTCAAAGAATATGCACAAAGGTGGCGCGACATGGCGGCAAGAGCGCATCCTCCTCTAGTGGAGAAGGAGATGAATGATATGTTCATTAGAACATTCACGGGGATATTCTATGAGAAGTTGTTTCCTGTTGCGTTGGGCAGTTTCTCTGATCTGATCTTGATGGGTGAAATGATTGAGAATAGTATTAAGGTGGGAAGGTTCCAACCTGGGGAGTCCACTTCGTCAGGAGGTAATAGAAAAGCATTTGGGGGTCGATGTCAGGGTGATTCCAGTGCAGTGTTTGGTGGCAGGGGCAGGGGCAGAGGAAGACATCAGTATGTTCAGCCGCAGTAGATAGCTAGTGTCACTATCCCGATTCCTCAACAGAGACAGCCACAACAACAACAACCACAGCAACAGCAAGGACATAATCCTGGCCAGAGAAGGGTACAGAACGCAAGACCGAAAAGAGTGTTTGACGCACCTCCTTCCACATACGCAGAACTCTTCCAGACTCAGCTAGGTTTGAACTTGGTTGAAAAGGGGACTTTGGCACCGCCTACTGGGGCAGTACTTCCTTACGGATATGATGCCAACAAGCATTGCGAGTTTCATTCCAGGGAACCCGGGCATGATATAGAAGCTTGTCAGGCATTTAAACATAAGGTTCAGGATTTATTGGATAGCAAAGCTATTAACTTTGGACAGGCAGGTCCAAATATAGTACAGCAGCCTATGCCCAATCATGGGGCAAACGCCATCCTGACTGAGGAGAATCTGAATCTAGTGACGGATGTCAAGGAGCTGAAGACACCGTTGGGTGAGATTAAGAGTAGGTTGCTAAAGGGGGGTGTATTCCCGGGGTGTGATGAATTTTGCTCGAATTGTTGGATACATCCCGAGGGTTGTAGTGAGCTGAGGCAAGGCATTCAGGTTATGATGGATGAAGGTACATTGCAGTTTGATAGAACTGCGACTGAAGAGCCTGTAGAGGCATTGTGCGATGAGCAGAACGATGTTGCTACGATGACGATTCCAAGGAAAACAATAACGATCACGGCGCCCGACAGGCGGCCGACGATCACAATTACCAAAGCAGGACCAGTTCCTTTTGAAAGTACCAAAGTAGTGTCGTGGACTTACGGGTTGGAGGTATATTGCGACGGTAAGAAAATCGAAGTCAATGGACAACCAGCTGGGGTTGTAGATAATGTTGTCGGAACCGGGGGTATGACCAGAAGTGGGAGAATCTTCACGTTACCCGAGGTAGAGGCGGAAAGATTAGCCAAGGGTAAAGCCAAGGCAACTGAGAGTGGTCCTTCTCAGTCGAATGAAAAGGAAACGTCACTGAAGGATGTGGAAGAGTTTATGGGGCTCATTCGTAAAAGTGATTACAAAATCGTTGAGCACCTCCAGCAAACGCCGTCAAAAATTTCCATCCTATCATTGTTATTATGTTCCGAGGCCCATCGGAACGCTTTGCTAAAGATTCTAGACTCATCATTCGTTCCTCAAGACGTTTCGGTTAACCAATTAGAAGGGGTGATGGTGCATGTTAAGGCAGGGCACAGTTTGGGCTTTACAGATTTTGATTTGACTCCCAGAGGGCGAGAGCACAATATGGCATTGCATGTGTCAATTGAATGCAGGGGCACGGTCATGTCCCATGTGTTGGTGGATACAGGGTCTTCCTTGAATGTGCTTCCGATGAAAGCAATGATGAAATTGGATATCAGGGGGATCATTTGTACGCCTAGTGACTTGGTGGTCAGGGCATTTGATGGTACACGGAGGTCAGTTTTCGGATCAATAACATTGTCGTTGCAGGTGGGGCCTGAAATATTTGAAACTGATTTCTGTATAATGGACATCCAGCCAGCGTATAGTTGTCTTCTTGGGCGCCCATGGATCCATGCTGCCGGGGCAGTCACATCCATGTTACACCAGAAACTGAAGTATATGGTAGGGGACAGTGTCGTCACAGTTTGTGGAGAGGATGATATACTGGTCAGCCATTTGTCGTCGTTCAAGTATGTGGAGGTCGACGGCGAAATCCATGAAACACCCTGTCAAGCCTTTGAGGGGTTGCACATTAAGGACAAAGCTCCAGGGCCAAGCAAAGCATCAGTGGTGGCAGTGTCGTCATACAAAGAGGCTCAAGCTCTAGTTAAGACAGGCGAGACCAAGGGTTGGGGTCAAGTGTTGGAGATTCCCGTGAAGAACGACAGGTTCGGGCTTGGATATCATCATTCATCATCAACGCCTACCGCAGGGGCACCCCGTTACAAAGGACCAATAACAATTACGGCTAGTGGGGTATGTTACGAGACCATCAATGCTGTTTCAGATTCCGAGGAAAGGGACAGCGATTGCGACATGGACGCCTGGATTCAGCCGAGCGTGCCAGGACAAGGCCTTTGCAATTGGTCTATTCAGGAGACTGTTCCTGTGACAACTAAACAATAATGATTTGTTTTCTTAATTGTTGAATAATCTGGTGTCCTACCCGGGGCATCGTGATTTTGCTTAGGGCCATTCTGTTATGTACATTGCACTGTTTAATCATTAAATAAAAGGCGTTTTTCATGTACAAATATTGTGATCTCTGTTTTTCCTGTTTTTATCTTTTACAATAAAATGGCAACGTGGTTATTCGCTTTATACGCGTTTTGAAGCATTTAACCATTTCCTTTGCAGGATTACTATTTCAGATGACATCTATGAACCGCCTATGACTCACTTCGACTTCGAGCACCCGGTATTTCAGGATGAGGAAGAGATTGTTGAAGATGGCGACGTACCAGAAGAGCTGACCTGGTTATTGAAACAAGAAGAAAGAATCATTCTGCCTCATGAAGAGGTCATCGAGATTATCAATTTGGGGTCGAAAGGGGTTGAGAAAAATATCCGCATAGGGGCTGCGCTGCAGAGCGACATCAAGCAAAGGTTGGTTGAGATGCTCAAAGAGTATAGTGATATTTTTGTTTGGTCGTACGAGGATATGCCTGGGTTGGATACGGATATGGTTGTTCACTGTCTGCCACTGCGAGAGGAATGCCCGCCTATTAAGCAGAAACTCCGAAGAACTAGACCGGATATGGCTGTGAAGATCAAGGAGGAAGTTCAAAAACAATGGGATGCTGGTTTCCTAGCTGTTACAAAATATCCCTCATGGGTCGCTAATATTGTGCCAGTGCCAAAGAAAGACGGTAAAGTGCGAATGTGCGTAGACTACCGTGATTTGAATAGGGCGAGCCCGAAAGATGATTTTCCACTTCCTCACATCGATGTGCTGGTCAATAAAACTACTCAATTCTCTGTATTCTCCTTCATGGATGGCTTCTCGGGCTATAATCAGATCAAAATGGCGCCAGAAGACATGGAGAAGACTACCTTCATTACTCCCTAGGGAACATTTTGTTACAAAGTGATGCCCTTCGGACTGAAGAACGCTGGGGCAACATATCAACGTGCTATGACGACTCTCTTTCATGACATGATGCATAAAGAGATCGAGGTTTATGTTGATGATATGATTGCAAAATCCCAGACGGAGGAGGAGCATTTGGTTAATCTGCTGAAACTGTTCAAGAGGCTTAGGAAGTTCAGGCTGAGACTGAACCCTAACAAGTGCACCTTCGGGGTGAGATCTGGTAAACTACTGGGGTTTATCGTGAGCGAAAAAGGAATAGAGGTTGATCCTGCGAAAATAAAAGCAATACAAGAAATGCCGACGCCTAAAACAGAAAAAGAAGTGTGTGGGTTTTTAGGGAGGTTGAACT
Organism: Lathyrus sativus; assembly: GCA_963859935.3. NCBI lineage: Eukaryota > Viridiplantae > Streptophyta > Magnoliopsida > Fabales > Fabaceae > Lathyrus > Lathyrus sativus. The sequence goes on from OZ012735.1 coordinate 435,955,165, forward strand.
ACATCGCTCGGTTCATATCTCACTTAACTGCGACGTGTGAGCCGTTATTCAAGTTGTTGAAAAAAGACCAGGTTGTGACCTGGAATGAAAATTGTCAAAAGGCGTTCGACAAGATAAAAGAATACTTGCAGGAACCTCCTGTTTTGCTACCCCCAGTGGCCGGGAGACCATTGATTATGTATTTTACAGTTCTTGAGGAAAGTATGGGTTGTGTTCTCGGTCAACACGACGAGACAGGACGTAAAGAGCATGCGATCTACTATTTGAGTAAGAAGTTTACTGACTGTGAGTCCCGTTACTCAATGCTCGAAAAAACGTGTTACGCGCTAGCCTGGGCTGCCAAACGTTTGAGGCAGTACATGCTAAATCATACAACCCTGCTCATTTCAAAGATGGATCCAATCAAATACGTGTTTGAGAAGCAAGCACTCTCCGGAAGAATTGCCCGATGGCAGATGGTGTTAACTGAATATGATATTCAGTATGTCTCGCAAAAGGCTATTAAAGGTAGCGTCTTGTCAGAGTACCTTGCGGAGCAGCCTGTGGAGGACTACCAATCGATGAGGTTTGATTTTCCTGACGAGGATATCATGTACCTAAAGATGAAAGATTGTGAAGAACCGTTGTCGGACGAAGAACCAGAGTTGGATTCCAAGTGGCAGTTGATATTTGACGGAGCTGTAAATTCCTATGGTAGCGGAATAGGTGCAATTATTACTACTCCTCAGGGGTCGCACATCCCCTTTACGGCTCGATTGACTTTTCCCGTTACCAATAATGAGGCTGAATACGAGGCTTGCATCATGGGTCTTGAAGAAGCTATTGATTTGCGAATCAAACATCTGGATGTATACGGTGACTCGGCTCTGGTGGTGAATTAGATAAAAGGAGAATGATAGACACGTCAGCCCAATTTGATATCGTATATGAATTATGCAAGGAGATTGTTACCTTTCTTCGATAAGGTGGAATTGCATCATGTGCCGCGTGCAAAATATCAAATGGCTGACGCCCTGGCAACGTTGTCTTCAATGTATAAAGTTAACTTCTGGAACGAGGCTCCCCGGATTGTTATCTCTCGGCTTGATAGGCCTGCCTTCATATTTGCCATTGACGAGGCTCCCGATGGTAAACCCTGGTACTTTGACATCCAGAATTTCCTGAAGAACAAGGAGTATCCGGCTGGGGCATCCAGTCGCGATCAGAAGACTCTCAGGAGATTAGCTGGCAATTTCTATTTGAATCCTGACGGTGTCCTATACAAAAGAAACCACGACTTGGTGTTACTACGCTGGGTAGATGAGAAAGAGGCGAAGTTACTCATGGAAGAGATCCATGAGGGTACATTTGGCACACATGCTAGTGGGCATGCTATGACCAGAAAGCTGCTACGGGCAGGTTATTGCTGGCTGACTATGGAAACTGATTGTTTCATGTTTGCAAAGAGGTGTCATAAATGCTAGATTTATGCGGATAAGATCCATGTGCCTCCGAGTCCTCTGAATGTGATGTCATCGCCATGGCCATTCTCGATGTGGGGAATTGATATGATTGGAAAGATTGAGCCTACGGTATCTAACGGGCACCAGTTCATTTTGGTAGCCATTGATTATTTTACCAAATGGGTGGAAGCGGCATCGTATGCCAATGTCACCAAGCAAGTGGTCGCCAGATTTATCAAACGAGATATTATCTGCAGATATGGGATCCCTGAGCGGATTATCACCGACAACGGTTCGAATTTAAACAACAAGATGATGAAAGAGCTGTGCCTGAATTTTAAGATTGAACATCACAACTCTTCTCCTTACCGACCCAAGATGAATGGCGCTGTCGAAGCGGCCAATAAGAACATAAAGAAGATTGTTCAGAAGATGGTTGTAACGTATAAGGACTGGCACGAGATGCTACCTTTCGCTTTGCACGGTTATCGTACGACGGTACGCACATCAACCGAGGCAACCCCTTTTTCATTGGTATACGGAATGGAGGCAGTGTTACGTTGGAGGTTGAGATTCCTTCCTTGAGGGTTTTACGAGATGTCCAACTTGACGAGGCAGAATGGGTTAAAGATAGACTGAATCAGCTCAGCTTAATGGATGAGAAGAGGCTAGCGTCTCTCGCATACGGTCGGTTGTACCAGAGCCGGATGAAGAAAACGTACGAGAAGAAGATACATCCTCGAAGCTTTCAGACGGGCGACCTTGTGCTGAAGAGGATTCTCCCACCACAAACAGATCACAGGGGCAAATGGACCTCTAATTACGAAGGGCCATACGTTGTCAGAAAAGTCTTCTCTGGAGGAGCCTTGCTACTATCTACCATGGATGGTGAAGACTTTACGTCGCCTGTGAATTCGGAAGCAGTTAAAAAATACTTTGCTTAAAATTGACCCACTGGACAGAAAAAAGAGAGTCCAGGCAAAAATGGGGCATCCTGGCGAACCAAAAATAGAATAAAAGGTTCGGGCAAAAGTTAGGGATAAAATTGAAAAGATGTACACCCGCGAAGTCGAAAACCTACACTGGGCGACTTCGGCAAAAAAGGGTATCCCGGTGAATTGAAAACCCGCAAAGGGAAGTTCACGCAAAAGTTAGGGATTTAAATAGCAAATGACTGCGGTCCAAATTTGAGACTACATTGCTTAGTGGTTTGGGAGCACCTGAAGGTTCGTTTATCCAACACCATCTCTTCCGAAAGTCAAATACCGGGAAAGCGCCAGAGTCAGGCGAGTCATAGGAGGGTCAGCTCACGATGTTTGTCTGCACCACGTCGCCGACATGTGTACAAATTCATTTTGTATTTTGTATTTTTATGCTTTCTGTGCATATATGTATGTGTGTGTGCGTAACTTCCTCTTTTCAGGAGTTGCATCCGATGTACAAAACTTTGCCTATTCAGAGGCCTATTATTAATAAAACATGTTATTCAACATTTGATTTTTGTGCTTTACTGTTTTGTATGTGGAGAACGCCAATGTTCCGATGAACTTGCATGTGCATAACTTTGCTGGCCCTTGCCAATAATTGCTAAAACTTTGAATTGACTGAAGTAATGCCACGGACACTAACCCGAATAGATTGGGTTGTATAGATTTATCTTGTTTCGTTTGTGTTTTGCAGGGTTCTCACCTTTGAAGCAAACGATCAGAAAATTGTGGCCCCCAGCCGGAGGCTCGTGGTGAAAGACTTGATTTGGTGTGACGCTAATCCCCATGCAGGTTGCGCCTCACCCTGGGAGTTGAAATGTTGTTATCTCTTACCGAAGAGGGATCACCCTCCCCAGCTAGTCGTAGCTTACCCCCACAGGGCATCCCCAGCAAGACAAAACCAGTGTCTCATGCAGAGTTTATACTCCCTAGAAAGTTGAAGATGTGCGCATTCAATCCCCAGCTAGGAGGATTTCCACGGCGTATACCCAGGATAGTAAGTTCAGAAAGGAGTATCCCCACTGAGGATGGTTTTCTTTCTCCCCGCAGGTCGTCATGCCTTCGTCAGGATGATTATCTCTAGCGGAGTGGTAGTTTCGAGTTCGTAAACTGTACCCAGATAGTTGTCTCCCAGATGCGTCTCTTCTTCCCCAGTTGGGTTAGTCTTCCCAGCAGGTGTTATTCTTTCCTCCCAGTGGAAATCGATGTGTAATCTCTCCCCGGCAGAGTTGGTTGTATTTCTGGCATTTATTTTGCCAGAATACTTTGCGATACCCATTCATCCCCAACAGGGTGGTAGTTGTCCTCAACAGCCGTGTTGAAGCAAGCTTGTCAGAGCTTCCCCCAGCAGCCTGAACCTGCATTTGCATTTGCATACATTATCATGTTTGCATCTACCCAAAACGCGTAGCATTTCCATGCTGTATGGAGCATTACGCCATTGCCAAACATACGCATTTTGAAACATAAATCAGGTTGGTTAACCTTTTGGTTTTTCAGGCGTGTTTCTCAGCAGGAGTACGGGGTTCTATCTCAGATCTATTACCAGATGATCGGGTCTCACCATGAGGCATGTGATGATGCAGGTCTTGTTATCATTCCCCACAGAGTTACGGGTTGAAGTTTCTCTTATCCGACCAGCGGAGTGTTTTCTTCAGGTTTGCTGTTGCGGCAGCATTTCAGGGTTTCATAAATCAAAATTCAGAAGTGGTCACTTGTTGTCGAAACGGGTGTCGGACAGTTATTTTCAGAATATCCCTAGTGGAGTAAGCTACTACCGCGAACAGGTTAGGAAGCAATATCCAATGTTATCTTTTCCCGTATGAAGCAGGCGGAAGAACTTCCTTGTGAGTATCAGGCAGATGTGTTACGATTTTCCCGTATGAATCAGGCGGATGAACTTTCCTGTAGGTATCAGGCAGATGATTTGTCTTTTCCCGTAAGTATCAGGCGGAAGAACTTTCCTGTATGTATCAGGCAGATGTGTTATGATTTTCCCGTAAGAATCAGGCGGATGAACTTTCCTGTAAGTATCAGGCAGATGAGTTATGATTTTCCCGTATGAAGCAGGCGGAAGAACTTTCCTGTATGTATCAGGCAGATGTTTTACGATTTTCCCGTATGAAGCATGCGGAAGAACTTTCCTGTATGTATCCGGCAGATGTGTTGCATTTTCCCGTATGAAGCAGGCGGATGGACTTTCCTGTAAGTATTAGGCAGATGTGTTACGATTTTCCCGTAAGAATCAGACGGAAGAACTTTCCTGTAAGTATCAGGCAGATGTGTTACGATTTTCCCGTAAGAATCAGGTGGAAGAACTTTCCTGTATGAATCAGGCAGATGTGTTTTCCGGTATGAGTCTGAAAAATGGAGTTTCCCGTATGAAGCAGGCGGACGAACTTTCCGATATCCAGACAGATAATTCTCCCAGGGTAGCCAGAGTATGTGAGTTGTGTTCCGGTATTTGACAAAAGTATTTTCCCCAAGGAAGTCGTCGGGATTTCCTCGTGATACTATCCCCAGTAGAGTCCTCCTCAAAGCCGTTTGTGGGCTGGACCAACGAAGGTACCTACTGCAGAGGTAGGCAGAGAAACGGTATTCAGATAATTTTCCCGTATGAAGCAGGCGAACGGATTTTCCTGTAATCAGGCAGACGACTTTTCCCGTACGAAGCAGGCGGATGGAGTTTCCTGTAATCAGGAAGATGACTTTTCTCGTATGGAGCAGGCGGATGAATCTCTCGTATTCAGGCAGATGGTTTTCCCATGATAGACAGAGTAGGTGTCTCGGGACAAGACAGAATGTGTTCAGATATTTGACAGAACTGTTTCCCTAGCGAGGTCGTCAGGATTTCTTTGTGTTGACAGAATGGGGACAAAGTTCGATCCCCGCAATGATAAAATCTTTTTCAGGCTGATGAAAATAATCCCCAGCACGGTCGCTAATTGATCAGTTTGTTGCCGTAACAACCAGATCCAGTCAGCGGATGGTGTTGCCCAAGCAGTTGGTGCAGTTTATTTCTGCGGTTGGCAAATTTCCGGGTTCTTAGTATTCAACCGTCTCGTACCTCGATTGTTTGAAGGTCGTTCGCTCTTCACCCAGTCGGGTCCAAGCCGCTTGAATAGGGGCAGCTGTTGCACCCCAAAATTTGACCAACCGGTTCCCATATCTGGTTTATGTTTCGACGCATTTTGCATTCGCATTCGCATACTGCATGCATTGCAATTTTCTCAGTCAGATTGATTTTATCGGGATTGCAGCCCCTGGCGTTTCAGGCAGTTCAGGCCGCTTTGAATAAGTGTATTTTGAGAATTGGTGCTCGTTCCCTGTGTTTTTAGGCCATCTTGGTGCCCGGGTTTCGCTATGGTTGCGCAATTGTTCTCTAATCGATTTAATCGGCTTCCTGGCATTTTTAGGATTTTCTCTTTTATTTTTTAGATTTTTAATGCAATTAAATAGATTTTTAATAGATTTACTTGATTTTTAGATATTAAATAGGTTAATTTTTTTTAGTAGAATTTAATAGATATTTTCTTTAATAGAAGTAAATAGATTTTTTTTAGATTTTTAAATAGATATTCCCTTTTTTTTAATAGTTTTAATGGTTTTTTAGCCTATTAGATATTAGTTTTTTTGTCATTAAATAGAATAGTTTAATATAGATTTTAAATAATCCTTTTAGATTTTTTTAATAGTTTTTGATATAGTTTTAAAAGAGGGGAGGGTATAATAATGTGAGATTTAGTTTTAAATAAATAGTGATAATAGATTTAATATAGAATTTAATAGGTTTATTATTTTCTAGATTTTAATAGATATTTTTTAATTGATTTTATAGATTTAATATAGGATTTAGATAGTTATTTTTTTTTAGATATTAAATAATCTTTTTTTTGTTTTTTAATAGGTTAATTAGAGTTAATTTTGCTTTTAATTAGGATTAATTAGAGGTTTTGATTAGGGTTTTTTAATTAATTTCGTTTAGTTTTAATTAGGGTTTCAATTAGCATTTAATTAGGTCTTAATTAGAATCAGAGTCATTAATGGTGGGCCATTATCCAGTCAGGGCCCAGTCAGAGAAGTCCAAAATTTTGCCACATGTCATATAAAGAGAGATGCCACACGTTCGTCTCTCTCTTCAGCCACCTCATCACTCACACCACTCACAGCTCTCTGCCACCTATCTCCCTCTCTCCTCACACGTGTCCCTTCCTCTCTCTCCCTCAGTGCCACTTGTCTCTCTCTGCACCCACCACCGCCACCCCACCTTGCATGATCGCCACGCGTATCCCACTAGCAACCCCTCGCCGACGCACATGCAACCGCCACTGGACCACCGCACCGCCGCCGTAACCTCTCGCCGGAACTTCTAACCGTCGCCGGAAACGTTGAACTCACCAGAAAATTCATCTGAATCTGCATTTTTCCCAGAAACATCAAGAATCTCATCAATCTGCCAGCGATTCGCAAGAACATTCATCTGACTCATCAACTCGTTCAAGTTTTTTCCAGAAATCTTCAAACGAGCTCGAGAACATTCATCATCTTCATCTCTAGATTTTCAGATTTCAACACTCCTAGAATCTTCAACGAACAACCTTCAACCAACTCGTTAGATTTCGTCCGATTTGTAACAGTTTTGTCACGTTCTTGAGCTTCGCCAGCTTCTTCGTAGCGTTTTCGTCAGCAAATCTCTGATTCTTCAGATCTTCAAGATCCTCCTCCAGTTGTCTCCAGTTCGTTATGTTTTCGTCCGTTCACCACAAGAACTCCATCGCCGCCGTGGATCTTCAAGCACCAACCAAAATTCGCTAGAAGATAATCCGTTGAATCCTTCGTAAGTGTCGCCATCTTTATCAGCAGCGCCCAGAAACCAACCTCGTCTTCATCACGTATCCAAGTTCTTGCTTTGAACTTGTTGCACTTCATAGTTGTTTTGGTAGCTAAGCACTAGGTTAGTTTGGTAGATTTTGAAGCGAAATGAGGTTTGAGAGAATGAGTTTACGCCGTTTGTGTTTAGGTGAGGGAGGTGAACGAAGATAGGATCAAGAGTTGGTTTGTGGTTTGCGTTTGAGAGAATCAGAGAGACAGCTCTGGGAGAATGAGAGCGCCGTTAGGGTTTGGGGGGATAGTGAATAGTGAAAGAGGGAATGATAGCATTAGGGTTTTGTTGTGCTGATAGAGTTGAGACTGGACTCGGGCTTAGGCCCATTGTGGTCGTCTGCTGAACGTCTCCCCCGTTTCCCCATTGACACCCCTTCTCATTGTGAGTTTTTTTTTTGGGCCTAGGTAGAATGGCTAACCGCACCCCCAGTCTGGGGCCCAATCTTAAGAAGACGAAACTCTTGTTGTTCGCCCCCCCCCCCCCCCCCCGTTTTGTCATCTTTCTTTGTTTTTTTTATTCTGTTTTCTGTTTGGTATGGGCCTAGCGCATTGTGATACCTGCACCCCCTTCCTGAGCCCAACTCCCTTTTGAACTATATAAAACTGCTATTTACCACGCCTGTTTTTCTTTTTAATTGATTTTCATTTTATTTTATGTTTGCATATAGGTTAGCAAATAATTCACAATAAATTGAAAAATGGTAATTTTAGGATGGGATTTTTTTCCCTAGTTTCCTTAGGACCTCTAGAAAATTTTGAAATAATAAAAATATTAATTTCATGCATTTTATATTTTTGGCATATTTTACAATATTATTGCTTTTATTTTGCATTTGTTTGGTACTTGATTTTTCTGAATTTAGCATGAGAGTTTGGTGCATGATTTTTGATTGATTCTTGTGTGGATGATTAGATTAGGGATGCATGTACCCTTAGGAATTTTTGCATATTTTTGTGACTGAAATTTAATTTAATTTGAGAGGTAGATAGGAGAGGTATCAGAATTAGGGTTTTACAACAATTAGGTGCAGTTTAGGGCATAGTTTTGGGGTTTTAAAATTGATTTAGGTCTTGGGGTTCATATGGGGTATAGGGTATATAGTTAAGCTACCTTAGAAATTTAATTAGGAATTTATAGTGAGTTTTACTATTTTTACTTGATTTTTGCAATTTGGTTGATATTGGTGTGTTTCCCACTTGGGATGTTGCTTTCTTTGTTGGGTTTTGGGCCTTTCAATTGGGCTTGGGGCTTGAGTTTTGCTTGTTGAGGCTTAGGAAGACCTTGAGTGATGATTTAAGACAAGGGATAGAGCTTGATGCATGAAGATTCCTTTCCTGGCAGATGGTTTTTTGAAGACTTAGGAGATAGGAGAAATAGGGAGAGCCTTAGAATGATTTCTTCTTACAAACATAGAAAGCATCTTGTGCTTCTATTCCTCCCTATGACATAAAGTCCTTCTAAGATATTCACATCCCTCCAAGGAGAGATAAGTGGCTTATTCTGGAAGTAGAACTTTGAGGGAACCTTTCTCTTATAATGTTAAACACTTATAGGCTTCCTTTGGTTGTCAATAAGCTGTTTAGCATTTCAACTTAATCTGTTAAGTGATTCTCTCCTGTGAGTGCTTGCCTTGAAGATGAGAAGTTTATTGAAGATTGGTGAAGATAGAGCCTGCACTTGTCAAAGCTGGATATCTGCTGAGATTAGGGTTCTGCTGCTGTTTGAAGCTGTCGACTGTTTGGGGTGCATTACTTGCTAGAGCTTGGTGTTTGTTGAAGATGGAGCTTATCTAAAGCTTGAAGGTTATTGAAGTTTGATTTTGGGGGTTCACTTGAAGATGTTACTGTTTTGCGTTAATCAACTGTCAGAGTTTGTTGTTTTTCAGAGTTATTGCTGTAGAAGCTGGTGTGCTGTCAGAGCTGGTTTTGGGGTTTTATTTTTCTTTTACTGTATTGATTGTTGGCTTGTTCAGCTTGCCCCTTAGGTTTGAAGTGAAGCCGTTTCACTTTGCCTATTGTTTTCTCAGGTTCGAGGTTGAGTGGGACTCCCTTGCCTCGCTTGTATTGCTGCATTCATGCATTTTATTGCTTTACTGTATATATGCTGTTTCTTTTCCGTTTATCCCCTAGGATCTCTGTTTTTCTCTGTGCAAGAGAGAAATATGACAGACATTAGGTGTTAATCCATGCATGACAACATTAGAGTAGTTTTGATTCCCATTTTTCAACCCTAGGATTTTAGAGCGTCGTTCTCTTCTCATCTTGAAATGATCAAAGATACAGTAAGAGGTCAAACATCAATAAAAGACAGTTCTTGCGTAAAAGACTGGAAACCAATCAAAACGTCATTTTGTCCGCTTGGACGGTTAATCAGGAGAAAACCTTTTTCAGAAGGATAAATGATAAACAGACAAATATGTGTCTTATGTGGCCCGAACTACGTTTGCTCTGATCTTTCATGTTGTATGGAAGTACGTAGGCATAGGATGCCGTATCCTAGCGAGCAACCTTCCCCTCCTTTCCAGTAGGTAGGCGAACTACGTTGACTCTGAGTTCTCGTTCCAGACGGGAATACGTAGGCATAAAGTGCGATACTTTGCCGAGTCATTTTCTTTTCTTTTAACCCTTGACATGTAGTGTAGATAGAATAGCAATCCGTACCAGAAAACAAGCGTGGATCCCGTCGAGTACGACGGACGTGAGGGGTGCTAATACCTTCCCCTTGCGTAACCGACTCCCGAATCCAGGATTTGGTTGCGATGACCATTCCTTTCCCGTCTTTGCGTTAGGTTTACTTCGAGCGTTTCCTTTCCCTCCGTTGGGATAAATAACGCACGGTGGCGACTCTTCTGTTTAGCCGGCGCCGATTTTCGCAGTAGCGACAACTGGCGCCTCTGTTGGGGACTCCAACGGTTCCCTACGCGAGTCAATCCTAGCGCTTGTTTTCCCGTCGTGGGTTTTGTATGGATTTACGTTTCTGTATTTACTTTCAGCATTATATTATTGTGATTATTGCTGCTGTGGGTATGAGGGGGTTCTATGATTGAGAGATAAGCCAGACCTGGGCTTGAGTGCACCTAGAATTAGAGTGGAAATTAGTGGGTGCGTGCTTGCTTTGCAGGCACTAGTGTCTCATGAAATCCACGCTCAGACGAGGTTCTTCTGGTTGGCTTCTTTTTCAACCCTTTGGGTTGAGGGGATTGCTGGTTAGTTGGATTGTCGACTCTGGGGACCGATCAATTGGAAGTTGGCTAAGTGAGGCCTCTTCAGGACTTGATGATGCCACACCTTAATCTTGCACAATGACCTGTCTAGGCCTCAAAGTGATCTTCAACACTTCTCATGAGCTCTCTCAAGACCTCAAGTCTAACTTCATGGCTTCAGAATCATCTGATGACTTCCCACAATTCTCAAGTTAGGAGACCTACACACTTGGCTTGAATCACTCTCTCTGAGGATCTTTTAACTTCTCTTACATGGATATCAACCCTTGAACATCTGAATAAGCTTCTTAGCTAGCCTCACAGTCTTGTGTAGCCCTTGACTGGTGATCATACCTCTTGATCTCTTGCATACATGTTAATGAAATGCAAATGGTAATGCTAATGTGAATGAAATGAAACACAAGATAGGTAAAGAAAAGTTGGGCAATTTTGGGGGTGCAACAGCTGCCCCTATTCAAACGGCTTGGACCTGACTGGGTGAGAAGCGAACGTCTCTCAAACAATCAAGGTAAAAGACGGTTGAATACCAACAAACCCGGAAATTTGCCAACTACAAAAGTACACGGTACTCTGATGGGGACAAATATTCGGAAACTGAAATAATAGCTGCACGGCAACTAGCTGGAGAAATACTGATCTGAATCTCCATCAGGATGATTCTCTGATTCATCTGATATCATTGCATCCTCAAATCATCAAGGGATCACTGGTTACGCAGTAATTGGCGATCTTCCAACCGCACAGGTAAACGATACTCTGGTTGGTAGGAACATCTTCAAAACTGAACATGATAGTTGCGCGGCAACTCTGCTGGGGGAATTGGTCACACGGGAATTGGTGAAGGGTCTAATCTCAAATCTCCGTCAGGATGATCATCTAATTTTGCCGTAGATCTTCGTCCTCAAGTCATCAAGGGATCGCTGGTTACACCGTACCTGGCAATGGATGGTTGATCATGCTGTCAGGCATCCTGCGTCATAGCAGAAGAATTCCTTATCGTCACCTATGGACTCATCGTGTCGCTAGGAACGTCGACAACATCTTCGTCGGACTTTATCAGTAAGTCAATAAGGGATCACCGGTTACTCGGTAACTGGTGAAAGTCTACTCTCAAATCTCCGTCGGGATGATTATCAGATTTCGCTGCAGCTTCTTCCTCAAGTCATTAAGGGATCACGGGTCATTCGGTAACCGGCGAAGCATAGCTGATATTGTCGTCAGGTATTCTGCAACACTGCGGCAGAAGGATTCCTCGGGACTCATCAGGTCATTAGGAATTTTTTAACAATCAAGTTAATCATGCCATCGGGCATTCAAAGAAATTTTCGGGCGTCAGCCAGACTTCGTCAGTAAGTCAGGAATAGAATCCTCGGTCACTCATGAACCAAATAGGGATATCCAAACTTCCTCCATCAGGCAATCTGCATTAGCTGAGAGAGCTGCGTCGACATCACAGTTGGACTTCGTCAGTAAGTCTTCAAAGGGAATCCTTAATTAATCAGGAACCACTAAGGATACGCAATCTTTTGCCGTCAGGCACTCTGCATCAGCTAGGAAAACTGCTTCGACATTGCAGCTGGACTTCATCAGTAAGTCTTCAAATGGAATCCTTAGTCAATCAAGGACCACTAAGGATATACATTCTTTTGCCGTCAGGCACTCCGCGTCAGCTAGGAGAACTGCTTCGACATTTAGACTTTATCAGTAAGTCAGGGGTTTTGGCACCGCTGCCGGACTTCAATCATCAAGTCTTCAAGGAAATTTCAACTTCGCCATTCAGAAATCTGCTGGGGATGACACATCTCCGCTGGGGGATTCTGGAGAACTATCAAGTCACTCTGCTTCGGGGATCCAGAAATCATTCTGGGTGAATCATCTTTGCTGAGGAATTCAAGAATCATCTTGGACAAATAACTCCGTCGGGGACTTCAAGAATCATCCTGAACCAATAACTCTGTTGGAGATTTCAGGAATCATCCTGAGCAAACACTCTGCCGGGGATTCTAAGCATCGTCTTGAGCAACCAACTCTGGCGACTTCACCAGGGATTTTAAGAATCATCTTAAGCAAACAACTTCGCTGGGGAATTCAAGAATCATCTTGAGCAAATCATTTTGCGGAGGAACATCTGCAAAACAAGAATGGTAACAACCTAGCTCATGTTTCATATGCATATGTTTGACAATGGCACAATGCTCCACACGGTGGAAATGCTACGTGTCTTTAGGGTAAATGCTATGCAATCATGCAAAATGCTACGACCCCATCAGCAAAATAAATGCTGAAGGGAGAATCCCCCTGTCAAGAAGAAAGAACCACTCTGGTGGGGGAAGGAATCATCTTGCCAAGGAGAAGAAGTCACGCCAATCTCAATTGGATTCCGCCTGGGGAAACGAACTTTAGACGACTGCTGCAGGGAACAAATTTCTTCAAGAACTTGAACCCGCTCAACCAGGTATTCAAACCACAACTGCTGAGGAAAACGATGTCAATCGCAGAAATAAACTGCAAGGCCTTCGCGGCAAAACTTCCCTGGAGATAACGACTCCGATGGGGAAATACAGCATCAGCTGTTCAACATTCTACTGGGGAAAACCAATCATGGCCCGCACGGCTTCCAAGGACTCGGCTCTCTTGGGGATTTGCAAGCTTGCTGGGGAGAATACAACTCTGTGGGGAATCTCAATTCCGCTAGAGACTTCAGTCTTGAACTATCGAGTGCTGCATACTTGCGGATAGTTTTCTATGAGAATCTGCACTTTGCCTCGGTGCTGGGGTAGAACATATGCCTTAACGCATGGCTCAGCTGGGGAAATGATGATCCTTCAAGATACCTCTGATTGGGGAGAATCTTCTCTGCTTGGGGAGACATATCAATGCTTATAATCTCATGTTCAAACTCCGTGGGGAGATGCTGCTACACTCGCTGGGGTAGAAGGAATCATCCTGCTTGGGAACCATACGGCGTACTGTCTTGGAATATGTTGTACCTACAACAACACAAACAAACAGACGAGATACCCTTCTCAAAGGGACCTATCAAAGTTATCATCTTGTGACAATGTTCAAGTAATTCATTGTTTCAACAATTGGTGGCCTAGACCAGTAAGTTTATGTATGTGCATTTTATCAAAAACATCGGTGTTCTTTTTCACAAACAAAACAGATAGATGCTAAACAAAAAAAAATTGCTGAATAGTATATATTTTATTGATGACGAACCCCTGAATGGGTAAAAGTGTTTTACAACAGATGCAAGCTCCTCGAATGAGGAAGCTGCGCAAATATAAAAACATAAATATACATCAGTATATACACAAATGTCGCCAATGCAACGTAGACGAACACCATGAGTTGATCCCTCTATGACTCACTCGACTTCGATACTTCTCCGACGCTTCAGCTTCAGAAGAGATTGATTCAGATAAACGGCCCTCAGGTCTTCCAAACCACTAAACAATGAAAGTCCACACGCGGAACACAGTCATTTGCTTTTTCAAATCCCTAACTTTTGCCTGAATTGCCCTTTCGGGTTTTCGATTCACCGGGATACCCTTTTTTGCCAAAGTCGCCCTTTCGGGTTTTCGACTTTGCGGGTGTACATTTTTCCATTTATACCCCTAATTTTTGCCCGAACTTTTTTCCCTTTTTTATGGTTCGCCGGGATGCCCCATTTTTGCCTGGATATTCTTTTTCTTTCCAGCGGGTCATTTTTTAAGCAAAGTATTTTTTAACTGCGTCCGCGTTCATTGGGGATGCAAAATCTTCGCCATCCATCGTGGATAACAATAAGGCTCCTCCCGAGAATACCTTGCTGACGATGTACGGACCTTCGTAATTCGGAGTCCACTTGCCCCGGTGATCGGAGTGTGGAGGAAGAATCTTCTTCAGGACGAGATCACCCGTCTGAAAGCTTCTAGGACGCACCTTCTTGTCATAGACTTTCTTCATTCGGCTTTGGTACAGACGACCATATGCAATCGATGCTAACCTCTTCTCGTCCATCAGGCTGAGTTGGTTTAGTCGGTTCTTAATCCATTCTGCCTCATCGAGTTTCACATCAACCAAAACTCGTAAAGAAGGGATCTCAACTTCTAACGGTAGGTCAACTTCCATACCGTACACCAGTGAGAAAGGAGTTGCCCCGGTTGATGTACATACCGTTGTACGATAACCGTGCAGTGCAAATGGCAACATCTCGTGCCAATCCTTATAGGTCACAACCATCTTCTGCACAATCTTCTTGATGTTCTTATTGGTCGCTTCAACGGCGCCATTCATCTTCGACCGGTAAGGAGATGAGTTGTGGTGTTCAATCTTGAAACTCTGGCACAGCTCCTTCATCATCTTGTTATTCAAATTCGAACCATTATCAATAATGACCCGCTCGGGAATTCCGTATCGACAGATGATGTACCTCTTTATGAATTTAGCCACCACCTGCTTGGTCACGTTAGCATACGAGGCTGCCTCCATCCACTTGGTGAAGTATTCGATGGCTACTAGAATGAAGCGATGACCGTTAGATGCAGTGGGCTAGATCTTGCCTATCATGTCGATGCCCCACATGGAGAACGGCCACGGGAGGACATGACATTTAATGGGCACGGCAGCACATGAATCTTATCAGCATAAATCTGGCATTTATGACATCTCTTTGCGAATTTAAAGCAATCTGATTCCATCGTCAGCCAGTAATATCCCGCCCTTAGGATCTTTCTTGTCATAGCATGCCCGCCGGCGTGCGTACCAAATGTGCCTTCATGGACTTCTTCCATGAGCATACTCGCTTCTTTCTCATCTACACATTTGAGTAGCACTAGATCGTGGTTTCTTTTATACAAAACTCCATCAGGATTAAGATAGAAATTTCCAGACAGCCTCCTCAGAGTCTTCTTATCCTGGGTTGACGCTCCTGCGGGATACTCCTTAGTCATAAGGAAAGTCTGGATATCATGGAACCATGGCTTGCCATCGGAGGCTTCCTCGATCGCAAAGATGAATGTAGGTATATCAAGACGAGAAATAACAATTCTTGGAGCTTCATTCCAAAAATTGACTTTATACATTGAAGCCAACATGGCTAAGGCATCAGCCATCTGATTTTCGGCCCTGGGCACATGATGGAGTTCCACTCGATCAAAGATCGGAAGCAGCCTTCTGGCATAGTTCATGTACGGCACCAAATTCGATTGACGAGTCTCCCACTCCCCTTTAATCTGGTTAATCACGAGTGTCGAGTCACCATATACATCTAGGTTCTTGATTCTCAAATCAATTGCTTCTTCTAGACCCATGATGCATGCTTCGTACTCTGCTTCGTTATTGGTGACCATAAATGTCAGTCTAGCGGTGAACGGGATGTGGGATCCATGGGGAGTCGTGATGATTGCCTTAATGCCACTTCCGTAAGAATTAACCGCCCCGTCAAATATCAATTTACATTGGGATTTCCTATTTGGACCCTCGTCAGGCAACGGTTCATCGCAATCTTCCACCTTGAGAAACATGATATCCTCATCAGGGAATTCAAATTTCATCGGCTGATAATCTTCGATCGGCTGTTCGGCGAGGTATTCAGACAATACACTTCCCTTGATGGCCTTCTGGGCAACGTACTGAATGTCATATTCCGTCAACACCATTTGCCATCTGGCAATCCTGCCCGAAAGCGCTTGCTTCTTGAAGACGTACTTGATCGGATCCATCTTCGAAATTAGCATGGTTGTGTGGTTGAGCATGTACTGTCGTAAACGTTTGGCAGCCCAGGCGAGTGCACAACACGTCTTCTCAAGCATCGAGTAATGAGATTCACAATCTATGAACTTTTTACTCAAATAATAAATGGCATGCTCTTTTCTGCCCGTCTCGTCGTGCTGACCGAGAACACACCCCATACTATTCTCAAGAACTGTCAAGTACATGATTAAGGGTCTTCCGGCCACTGGGGGTATCAAGATCGGAGGTTCCTGTAGATACTGTTTTATCTTATCAAATGCCTTCTGGCAATCCTCGTTCTAAATAATCGCCTGATCTTTCTTTAGCAGTTTGAACATCGGTTCAGACGTGGCCGTGAGCTGAGAGATAAACCTTGCGATGTAGTTTATTCTTCCCAAGAAACCACGAACTTCTTTTTCGGTTTTTGGCACGGGCATTTCTTGTATCGCTTTTATCTTCGCAGGATCGACCTCAATGCCTCTTTCTCTCACGATAAACCCCAGTAGTTTTCCAGACCGTACTCCGAAAGTACACTTGTTAGGATTCAGCCTCAACCTGAACTTCCTAAGCCTCTCAAAAAGCTTCAGCAAATTGACCAGATGTCCCTCCTCCATTTGGGACTTCGCAATCATGTCATCAACATAGACTTCAATCTCATGGTGAATTATGTCATGAAACAAAGTAACCATTGCTCGTTGTTAAGTGGCCCCTTCGTTCTTCAGACCGAAAGGCATTACCTTGTAGCAAAATGTTCCCCAAGATGTAATAAACGTAGTTTTCTCCAAGTCCTCCGGCGCCATCTTGATCTGATTGTAGCCGGAGAAGCCATCGATAAACGAAAATACGGAGAACTGAGTTGTATTGTCGACCAACACATCAATATGAGGGAGCGGGAAATCATCTTTAGGGCTCGCCCTATTCAAATCCCGATAATCGACGCACATTCGTACCTTACCGTCCTTCTTCGGTACAGGCACTATGTTGGCGACCCACGGAGGGTAAGTAGTGACCGCTAAGAAGCCAGCATCAAGCTGCTTCTGCACTTCTTCTTTGATCTTAACGGCCATATCTGGTCGTGTCCTCCTAAGCTTCTGCTTAACAGGAGGACAATCTTCTCGTAGCGGCAAGTGATGGACCACAATGTCAGTGTCAAGTCCGGGCATATCTTCGTATGACCAAGAGAAGATGTCACTATACTTTCTCAGCATCTCGACCAATCTCTGCTTGACATCACTCTGCAATGCAGCTCCTATCCTGACGTTCCTGACCAGTTCTTTAGAACCCAAATTCACAATCTCAATCTCTTCCTCGTGAGGTAGAATAACTTTCTCTTCTTGTTTCAACAAGCGGGCCAACTCTTCGGGCAGGTCTTCGTCTTCATCAATCTCTTCTTCGGCTTGATAGATCGGGAAATCGAAGTCGAAGTGAGTCGTAGAAGGTCCAGAGTCGATGTCATCTGTTTTGTGGATCCTGCAAAATCAAGGGTTAAGCTTAAAACAAGGATATGCAGGTTAGCAGAAACCCTATTTCCATTTTATTGTTTTTCAAAGCAAATATAAAACAGGAATAACAGAGATCACAACATTAGAATGCAAAGCAAAACGCCTTTTGATTTATTGGTAAAATGCATGTACATAATCAAACAAGGCCCTGACAATAAAACCACTAGCCCCCAGGTAGGACATAGGGTTGTACAACAATTGGAGAAAGTAAATCATTACTCTTTGCCTGTCACTTGGATGGTATCCCTGATGGACCAGTTGTTGAGGCTCTGGCCTGGTTTGCTTGGCTGGATCCAAGAGTCTAGGTCACAATCGCTGTCTTCGCCGTCTTTAGACACTGCGTTGACACTTTCAAATATCACCCCGCCACTAGTAAACTGGATCGGCCCTTTACCTCGCGACGCACTGTGAGAAGAGGAGGCTTCAGCCGTAGGAGAGTATCCTAACCCAAACTTGTCCTGTTTGTTAGGTATTTCTAGAACTTGCCCCCAGCCTGGGATAGATCCGGCTTGAACAACGGCCCGGGCTTCCTTGAAGGAAGAGAGAGTCATCTCTGGTTTCTCAATCATTACAGGAGTCACGTCCTTAACCTTAACAGCTTCGAACGCCTGACATAGAGTTTCGTGGATTTCCCCATCCATCTCAACATATTTGAAGGACGACAAATGGTTCACCATTATGTCTTCCTCGCCACATACAGTTACAATGCTGCCCCCTACAGCATACTTGAGTTTTTGGTGCAACGTGGAGGTCACGGCACCAGCAGAATGGATCCATGGCCGGCCTAAGAGACAACTGTAGGCTGGCATGATGTCCATGATGTAGAAGACTGCGTCGAAAGTTTCCGGCCCAACTTGGATTGGCATAGTTACCTCTCCAAAGACATGACGCTTGGTTCCATCGAACGCCTTCATAACCAGATCACTGGGTATGCAGATCAATCCTCGAGTATCTATCTTCATCAATGCCTTCTTCAGAAGAACATTAAGCGATGACCCAGTGTCCACCAACACATGAGCCATAACTGTTCCCCTACACTCTATCGAGATGTGCAGGGCGCTATTGTGGTTTCTTCCCTTCGGCGTCAGCTCCAGCTCAGTGAACCCTAACCCATTTCCAGCACTTACGTGGGCTACTACCCCTTCCAACTGGTTGACCGAGATTTCCTGTGGTACATACGTGGCATTCAAAACCTTTAACAGCGCGTTGCGATGTGACTCCGAACACAGCAACAAATTCAAGATTGAAATTTTCGAGGGTGTTTGATGGAGATGGTCAACGATCTTGTAATCACTCTTCTTGATCAACCTCATGAACTCTTCAGTGTCCTTTACAAGTAAGTCCTTCTCTGCCCCACGAGGGGTTTCCTCAATGACTTTACTCTTTCCCTTATCAGTTTCCTCAGCTTTGTCTGCTTTGTCCACCACAATCTCAGGTGGAGCAAATACTCTTCCGCCGCGCGTGATTCCGCCAATTCCCACTAGGTTATCCACAGACTGCCCAGATGGTTCTAGTTCTAATTTCTATCTGTTATAGTAGACGTCTTCCCCATAATGCCATGGGACAGCATTGGTGCTTTCAAAAGGTATCGACTCAGCTTTGGTGATGGTAATTGTGGGCGGCCTGAGTGCAGAAATGGTTATCGTCTGGCGAGGGATGGTGATGGTGGCAACCTCATCATCTTGCTTCAACATTAACTCTCCAGATCCACATTCGGCCCTTCGGTTAAATTGCAAGATTCCTTTGGTCATCAGACTCTGAATCCCTATTGTCAATTGTTCGCATCCATCAGGACGAGTCGCACAGCCCATACACAATTCTCCACAGCCTAGAAAGAAGCCTCTCTTCATCAGCTTGGCTTTAACGAAGCTAAGCGGTGTCTTCAGATCCTTGACATCAGTCAATAAATCTAAGTTCTCCTCTTCAATAATGGCATTCACCCCACCTCCCCTATGGTTTGGCATAGGATTCTTTGTGACATTCGGCACATTATCTGAGAAATTGATGATTTTAGCATCCACCATATCTTGCACCTTGTGCTTGAAGGCTTTGCAGTTTTCTATCGTGTGGCCGGGTGCCCCTGAGTGAAAATCACATGTTGTGTTCGCATCATAACCCTGCGGAGGTGCCCCTGTCAAGGGAGCCAGGGTTCTTTTTTGGACTAGCTGTAACTGAAGCAGAGTTTGTAATAGCTGAGCATAAGACATGGGCGGTGTCTCAAGGTGACGACTTGACAAAGGTGCCCTGTTCTGATACCTTCTGTATCCTTGTTGATTTGGTTGCTGCTGCTGTGGCTAGGGTTGTTGGAGAGCAGGGATGGTTATGCTAGCCACCTGTTGGCGCTGGCCCTTACCTTTCCTTCGAGCGTAAGACACGGCGCTCGTCTCTCCTTCACGCCTTTTGTTACCATATGGTTTCATTCCTCCTCCAGCTGAGGATAGATCACCACCTTGAATTTTCCCCAATTTGATCCCATTTTCAACGTGCTCGCCAGTAATGATGAGATCTGAGAAACTCCCTGACATACCGCTGACCAATTTCTCATAATAGACCCCCGGGAGAGTGGCTACAAACATTTCAACAAGCTCTCGTTCAACCATCGGCGGATGAACTCTAGCTGCTAATTCACGCCATCGCTGGGCGTATTCTTTGAATCCCTCGTTGTTCCTCTGTGACAAGTTCTACAGTTGAACCCGGTTCGGAGCCAAGTCACTGTTATACTGATAATGGTGTACAAAGGCCTCAACCAATTCCTTCCAAGTGCGCACACTGGTGGGTTCCAAACCCATGTACCACTCTAGGGATGGCCCAGACAAGCTATCCTGAAAGAAGTGCATCAGCAGCTTCTCGTCTTCAGAGTGAGCAGACATCTTTCGGTAGTATGACCTTAAGTGGACACGAGGCAAGTGGTGCCCTTGTATTTCTCAAAGTCGGGTACCTTGAATTTAGGAGGCACCTTGAAATCAGAAATCAATCCCAATTTAGTCATGTCAACCCCCATAGTTTTCAGGTTCTCGAAATTCCTCATTTTGTCCTCGAGTGCCTTAAACCTCAGACGTGCTTCAGCAGGCAGTTCTCCTTCAGCACTCCTCTATGAGAACAAATCTTCTTGACGATCTTCTAGCCATGGCTGAGGCCCATACAGATTTCCAGCGCCTGTGTTGCCATTGCCCAGTCCAGCGTTGCCATTAGCCTCGAAGTTTCCATTACCGATGCCAGTCGTATTACCATTGAGCCCGATGTTAGTGACCACATTGCCGTTACCACTGCCATTCCCCCCGGTCACGGGGATGCCACCCTGAAGAGTTTCAACAGGAGGAGGGGTTGGAACACTCCCACCGTGGAGTACCCCGTTGCTGTCAACCCTTGAGATCAGAGGTTGGACCAATGTTTTGAGCTGGTCTTGGCCGTTGACAACCACTTGCATGAGCTCCATGAAGCGGTCCATCCTCTCTCGGAGTTCCTGAACGTCAGTTTGCACTTGTTCCATTGCTCTAGGTTGATTCGCTCTGGTCGGATAGCGGTGGATCGGTCTTCGATCAATCCTGGAACAACCTGCATACACAAAGGGTTAGAAAAAAATGACAAGGTGCTCGTCATGCAAATGCTTCATGCAAATGCAAACGTGTGTCTGTGCCTTGGGGAGATCCCCCCCCCCCCCCCCCCCCCCGATCCTAGTTTCCGAGACAAATAAAGTCTATGATCCAATCATGGAAAAGAAATCCTCATGTATTCATCTGAAAAGCCCGCTCGGGTAGCGTACAACTGTAATCACATACAACTGAAGCAATAAGGCATGACCCCAAACAACAGACCTGATGGTGATCAGCATATCAGTGCATAAAATGTACAAAGAAAATACAAAAAGATCATAGGCGGCCACGGGCAGATCATAGGCGGCCACGGGCACGAAGATCTTCTAACAACTTTTTTGTAGCGGGATGATCTGACTGAGTAAGCAAACCATGGGCTAGCAGGTCCCTCTGCCTGATGGACTCGGGGAGGTTATCGGCAACGCTCCTAGAAACACCTTCTTCAGAATGGTTCTCGACTCTTCTCCTTTTAGCATCAGCTCGGAGTTGAGAATCTTGCAAATTTGCCTCGGCCTCAGCCAATATATACTGGACATCTCGTTGCAGCGAGGCTTCAGCCTCTGTCTTCTCGTCTTTCACCATAATCTGGGCTTCTAGCTCGGCTACTCGCTGCTTCAGTTTTTCTTCCTGCTCTTTGTACTTGGCTATGGTGCTGCTCCAGACCCTTTCGTATTGGGTTAGCTTCCGGTACACTCTGTCCAGATCCTGTTTCTTGGTTGTCAACACGCAATGCACTGACTTCAGATCTAACCCCAGACGTTCCCTAGCATTAGTTTCTTTGGTCAGGTTGGAGCCTAGACGATTGATCATCTCAGTCTGCTTCTTGCAGGTATAAACGACTTCACTTTTCTCTTTCCGAAGTTGAGCGATCTCTTTCTCCAACTCTTCGTTGGCCTTTCGTAGCTCTTCCTTCTCTTGGAGTACCTAGTTGAATTTCTGAATATCAAGTGTAGTAGGATCTTTGTACACGAGATCACATAATGGTTCTATAGCAGGAAACGACATTAGAAACTTGGCGGCTCTCTCTCGAACCCAAGTCACGTACGGATCAAAGGCCTTGTTGTTGCTTTTTCCTAGCAAGACTTTCCCCTTTCGGTGAATTTTGCTCGAAGCATTCTGTACCTTGATCAAAGTTTCCCCTTCAAGCAACCCTGTGAAATACAGAGATTCTCGTATCTCTTCCTCTTCAGGAGGACCTCGTAGTGCATACCCAAATTATTGTACCAGCAGAGATGGATTGTAGTTGATACATTCATTCCTTCCGACCAGGGGGATGTTCGGAAAGCCACAACAGCTATACACAATATCTTTGCCCAGCAGATCTCTATCAAACCAGATAATATTGTCAGCAGTCAAACCCATCAAACGCGCGAACCAAGGGGAAGACTCAGCAGAATCAATGAACGACCCCGACTTAGGAAGATGGCTAGCAAACCACTTATATAGTAAAGGAGCACAACATGCCACGTTCTTCCCCTTTCTGTTTTCATTCTTGCTGTGAACTGAATGGTAGACGTCTCCGAGGAGAGTGGGCACTGGATTCCCGGAGGCAAATATATGGCAAGCATCCATGCTTATGAAGTCCGGATGATTCGGGAATAGCATGATCCCACAGATACAAAGGGGTAAGAAGGCATTGAACACATCCCAGCGACCCTTCTCGGCAAACTTTCGGGCTTTTTCCATCAGGAAATGCAAAAGGAAACCATGAACTCCGATCTTTCTAGATACCATCCCTCCCAATTCAGACTCATCTACATGAAGAGCGTCAGTCAGCTTACTCAGTTTGGGTTCACTCTCAACATGATAATAAGGCATTTGATTCATCAAAGGCACCCCCAACAGGTCAAAGTACTCCTCTAAGGTCGGGGCTAGGAGATAGTCTGGAAACACAAAGCATCTGAGCTGGGGGTCGTAAAACTGCAGAAGAGCATAGATGCCATTCAACTCGTACATAGGAAGCTTATACACAATACCCAGAAGTCTCCCATAACTCTTTCTGAAACTCTCCATCACTGTCTTGTCAGCCAGAGAAATCAAAGCTCGCAACTCTCGGATGTCAGGTGTTGGTAGCTTGTAAGCCACAGTCTTCTTCAGAGATGCCATATCTACCATAAGGATCAAGATCACTAGAACCAGGGGAGAAATATGCACCTGCAACACAGACACACATTAATGACATGCAAATGAGGATGCAAGTAATGTAAAATGCAATCATGTAGCAGGAGATCAAGATGACTGTGTTGTTGAGGAGATGAAGGATCTGTATCAACAAAACCACAATACTGCTCTGTCAAGAACAACCATATCTCTGATGAGAAGAAACTTCTGATACCAGACCATAAATCTGCTATGTCAAGAACACCCACATATATGATGATGGGAACCTCTGATACCAACAAAACTGATTCACTATCAAGAAAACTAGGTAATCTGAAGGTTAAGGTTTCCTGCAACAAACCCGACCCTGCTCACAGGTATGAACCTAATCACGGAAAAGGTTCGGCATCCTATGCGGTCATCAGCGTCACAGACTTTCAAGAAACGATGATACGATACCCAGAAGGTGTGGCATCATCATCTCTTGAAGCGGCCTCACTTAGCTGAATTCCAAAAGATCGGTTCCTAGAGTCGACAATCCTCAGATCGGACAACCCCTCGAGTCCAAAGGACCAATAGGAAGCCATCAAAGAGAACCTCGTCTGAGTGTGGATTACATGGGAAGAGATGCAAGCAAAGCAAGCACGTCCTCCACTAACCCACTCTAATAATATGTAGCTCTCAAGCCTGGGTCTGGCTTCTCACTCATCAGAATGCCCCTCCCACAATAATGTAGATAATCATATCATACTGAAAATAAAGTGCGGGAAATAAAATGCGATAAATAAACACAACCCAACAAGTAATCATACAAGCGCTAGGATTGACTTTCGCAGGGGACGTTGGATCCCCAAATTGACTCGCATAAGGGACGTTTGATCCCAGGAAACTGTAAAGTCCCCAGCAGAGTCGCCAGCTGTCGCTTCCGCGAAAATAAGGTGCCGGCAAAACAGAAGAGTCGCCACCTTTCATTATTTATCCCTCAGAGCGGGAAAGGGAACGATCGGAAAAACCTGACGAAAAGGTATAAGACAAGGTCATCGCAACCATTGTCTGGGTTCGGGAGTCGGTTATGCAAGGGGAAGGTATTAGCACCCCTCACGTCCATCGTACTCGATGGGATCCATGCTTGTTGTGCTTATCTGACGGGTTGGTTTTATCTATCTACCTATCAAGGCTGGTCTGAAAACAAAAGAAAATGACTCGGCAAAGCGTCGCACTTTATGCCTAAGTATTCTCATCAGAGAATGAGAAATCAGAGTCAACGTAGTTCGTCTAACTACGGGTGATGGGGGAAGGTGGCTTGCCAATACATCAGTATTGTGCCTACGTACTCTCAACAGATATGAGAGATCAGAGCTTACGTAGTTCGGGATAATACGGCTTACAGGGATTCAGATTCATCTGTTTTATCGAGTAGGGTTAACAAACAGTTCCAGCAGTTTGGTGTATGCAGCTCGACCCTTGGAGACTTAGGCGTTACCGTTTGCGGTAGAACTGGGAGTTAACGATAATGTTTTCTTCAGAAAAGCTTCCTTTGAATTATGGGCCCACGAGGCAAAAAAGGTTTGAAGTTGGTTTTCTGTCTTTTACGGAAGAACTGTTTTTTAGTTGTCTGTAGTTTGTACAGCACTAGAGACTATGACCTGGGAACGAATGCGTCGCATATCGTCCAAGGGACTTATACTAAACATTCTAGACGATTGAGAGGAGGCCGCTCAATTATCATTACCCAAGTAGCTTAAGGCTCGTAACGCGCTTATACTAACTTGCCTTTATTACGTTTTTTACGGGGAGACTATCAAGTCCTAATGTTGTCATGCCAAGGATTCATCCTATAGTTGAGGTTTGAAACAGGGATCTCCTAGATGTTATCATGCATATATTTCAACCTAAAGTTCTAATCATCACTTCCTTATCAAAGGAAGTGAGATTCCTAGGGGATCATGTCAATGATAAACAGAAACAGATAAAGCATCATCTTAAACGGTAAACAGATAAACAGCTGTAAATTGCATGCAATGCAAGTGAGGGAGGAAATGTGTGTAGGGCATCAGCCTCCACAAGCTCATCTCAACCTCAAGCCAGATATGAATAACTGCAATCATACAGAAAAAATAAAATGCCATCAAGCAAATCACAAACCACATAGGCAAGGGAGCAGAGCTCTACCGAATACCCGCAAGCAAAGCCATACAGTAAAAATACAAGCAGAGGGAGCAACTCAACCTCTAGTGCAATCATGCTCCTAGCCTAACACAATCTAAACATGAACTTATTCTAATGCATCAAGCAAATCACACAAGTCACATCAATACAGTTGCACAGAAAGAAGACAGACAGGAAAGAAAGCAGATTAACAGCTTCCACAACTTCACAGCAAAGCAATCCTCTGACAGCAGTTCAGTCCTCAGTCTGTAACTGTTCTTCAAGGCTTTCATCTTCAATAGCAAGTATCAACTTGCTTCTTCAAGCTTTCAGGGCATCAAACACAAGTATCAACTTGTTCTTCTCCTTCAAGCTTCAGCTCCAGTGGCAGTCTTCAAACAAAGGGAAGTGAGACCTCTAGCATCTTCAATCTTCTAGCAAGGAACTCCATCCTCTAGCAAGGTAGAAAGATTCATCTAACAAGAGTAAGGTGGGGATAGGGAGAAGCAAAGTGAAGATCAAAGGTCACCTCTAAGCACTCCACCATCAAAGAAAGGAACCCTCAAAGGTTCTACCAACTTGAGAGAAGCCATACATCCTACCAAAGGAGGGATGGGGCCTTCACAATGGGACCTTACATCATAGGGAGGAATGGAAGTGATCAACACCTTCCATGTTTCATGAAGGAAGAAAGTCTATTCTAAAGGATCTCCCTAAAAACCTTAATCCTTAACCCTAAACAAACTACACCAAAAGGAGAGAAATCTTTAAGTCCAAGCTCCACCATGCATTCCACAGCAGCCCACATAAGTCTTCATCATCATCCAAGAGCAAGAGAAGCAACACCCTATTCTAAGGGAACCAATGAAATCATTCTAGTTGAATTAACAAGTTAGGATCACCTAAAACCTAGTATTAAAGTTAATTCTAACTAAAATACTAAAATCAACTATGAAATCCTACAAAAATAACTATGGGAACCTATGTCAATCATGAATCTACCATGTTAATTTTAGAGATCAAATCCTCAAATAAGACCTAGAAATAAATTCTACACTATAAGGTATTAAGCTTAAACCCTAAAAGGGAGCACCTAAAGTTTCAACCTAAAAACAACACCTAATTTCATCAAAAAAATGTGAGAAAAATACTATGGGAGCATACATGTCTAAGCTAATCACACACAAAAAATCAAGCCAAAACTCATCACCAAGTGATCACACTAAAATCATCAAACAGAGGTGTCAACCATGGCAATTTTATTATCAAATAAAATGTAAAAAATGCACAAAAGTTGAAAATGCATGATTTTCCTAATATTTTTATTCAATAGAATTCTAGATCCAATCATGAATCAGAGGGAAAAATCTGAAATTAATTGACCTATTTTTCTATTTTTTAGGAATTATTGTCAAACTAGCATGAAATGATGAAATTAAAAGAAAAACAAAAGAATTAATAAAAGTTTCGTAGCAAATAGAAATTCAAGTCAGTTCAAATCCTGGGTTGGGCAAGATGGGGGGTGTGGATATCAATCCAAGCGCTAGGCCCATTTGCTTCAGTTAAGTGAAACGGTGCGTATTGGCTTTAGTCAATAGTCAGCACTTCCAAACTCAATCGTGGCCGTCTGCTTGGTTTACTTGGTCAAGTCTTCATGATGATCCAACGCTCACAGCTCATCTTCTTCATTCAAATGTTCAGATGGAGGGAATTTACAGACGGTGGCCTGAGCAGTGGCGCCACCTTCTTCTCCGGTGAGGTCCAATATACAGATCATAAAAAATTACAAAATGATACATCATCTCACTCCATTTTTCATGCTGATCATGAATCCAACCTTAGAATCATCTAAATCTCCATGGATTTTCAAACCCGATAGCTATTCCAAAACTTGTCAAAATCTTGAATCTCCTCAGAACTTCAATTAAATGCACAGAAATGATCCTCATCTCATGGTGATCAATTTCCCCTATCTAATCTTGATTATCAATCCAAGAATTGCAAGAATTCACCTTCAACAGAAAATGATCTGCATCCTAACTTGTCTCTAATTCCCAAATTGATCAACTCAAATCCATCTATACATCATCCAGATCCTAACCACCTATATATTTCTATCTATCTCCTCCTAGATTATGCACAAAAACGAAATGTACCAACCTGTGTTCAAAGGTGTAACAGAAGGGGTTCTTGATCACTTCAGCCTCCAAGATGATGCAGATACACTCCAAAACTCCTTCCAAAGCTAATGCAATCTTCAATTTCCCTTGATTTGGCCTGAAACTCAGAATTCGATTTCAACTTGCAGCTCTAAATTTTCAATGGCTCTCTCTGCTACCAGCTTCAAATCCTTCCAAAAAAATGGCTGAACACACTTACCAACTTATATAGAACTCATTAGAATCATCTAGAACTTTCTCAAAGCTTCAGAATGAGAAATTGGATTTTCAAATTCTCTCCAAAATCTCACTTACACCAGTCACGATTCCCACTTTGTTTTGGCCTTAGCAAGCTTGCATTCAACTTCTCATGAGATATTGAACATGAATGGTGATGTTTCCCTCCTTGTTTTCATCCAATGGCTTGTGTATGCTATGTTACTTCATCATGAAGAAACAAAGAAAAAGGGCATGATATTGGACTCAAATCAAAATTCTAATATTTCCAAAGTTTCTAAAATGCTTTTTCCATTCAAAAAATGATATTACTTTGCTCCATTTGCACACAAAATGATTTATTTGAATTTTTGGTCATTTAATCCATTTTAATCCTTCCTTTTTCACAACTTCTTGAACCAAGTCACTCCTTGAGCCATTTAAATGTCTCCTTGATACATGGTCAAGGTTAAAACCCCCTTTTGAGCAACTTTCAAGTTGAACAAAATTTCATTTGAGGTGTCTAAGTTGGTTAAAATGACCTATAACCAAAAATGACCCATAATCACAACTTCCCAAAATACCCTTGACTTGTCAAAGCCATAACTTGAGTTCTACAAATCCTATCAAGGACTTCTAGTACTTTAAGCTAAGAGAATAAGGAACAACGTTCATGTTGACCAAAAGTTCATAGGAATCATCCTTCTTGGGAAAATGTTTCATGCAAGTTGGGTAACTTTCAAGCTCCAAATTCACATACCTCAGATGACTTGTAACTTGTCTGGCTCATAACTTGAGTTCTATAAACCCTATCAAGGACTTCTAGTACTAAAATTAAAGATAATCTCATGCTCTACAACAATCATGTTGGGGTCAAGATGAGATGACAATCATATCTTGAGCTAAATTGCCTTGAAGATAGGGGTCAAACTAGGGGATTTTACACTGTCAAGTCTTAGAAACCCTAGCTTGAAATTTCTCAAACTCTTCAATCATGATGAGTTAACCTTGAAATAATTATTAGAACATCTCAATGTATCAATCCATGATCACATGGATCTTTGATTAGGTCTCAACCTTCCTTCAAATCCTCAGTTGATTTAGGGTTGACCCAGTCAAACCCTAGCTGCACCACTCATGGCTGAGGCTTCTTAATCTTGCACAATGACCTGTGTAGGCCTCAAAGTGATATTCAACACTTCTCATGAGCTCTCTTAAGACCTCAAGTCTGACTTCATGGCTTCAGAATCATTTGATGACTTCCCACAATTCTCAAGTTAGGAGACCTACACACTTGGCTTCAATCACTCTCTCTAAGGATCTTTTAACTTCTCTGACAAGGATATCAACCCTTGAACATCTGAATAACCTTCTTAGTTAGCCTCACATTCTTGTGTAGCCCTTGACTGGTGAACATACCTCTTGATCTCTTGCATACATGTTAATGAAATGCAAATGATAATGCTAATGTGAATGAAATGAAACACAAGCTAGAGTAAAGAAAAGTTGGGCAATTTTTGGGGTGTAACACATCTCACCTTTTGACCAACATGGAACTTGTAGAGCATGTTCTTAGCTTTAATTTGAGTACTAGAAGTCCTTGATTGGATTTATAGAACTCAAGTTATGGTCCAGACAAGTTACAGGTCATCAGAGGGATGTGATTTTGGTCAACAAAAGTAAACCAACTTCCAAGCCCTTTTTGACCTAAAAGGATATTTCTCCTTAACTTTTTGCCAACATGAAAGTTGTAGGTCTTGGTCTTAGCTTTCCAAATTGTACTAGAAGTCTTTCATATGATTTTTAGAACTCAAGTTATGAGGTTTACAAGTTAGGGGTATTTTGGGAAAGATTATAGGTCATAAAATTATAGGTCCATTTCACCAACTTGCACACTTCAAATGAATATTTTTCCAACATCAAACTTGTTCCATATGGTGTTATTTGCTTAGTCAAGCATTGATAAGTTAAGGAGTTGGTTTGGTTTGAGGTTTTGATATTTGAATTTTCATGGAAAAAGGTTAAAAAGATGAAAATGTGAATTAATTCATTTTTAATCATTTTGGTACAAATGGATGCATTTTTTTTGAGTGCAAACAATATTCTAAACACTTTAGCAATTTTACATTTTTGGTTTGAGGTGTTTAAGTGAGCCATTTGCAAGCTTCCTTCATGTTGAAGCAACACTTTCAATTCCAACCATTGAGATGGAAACAAGGACCAAATCTCAGCCATTCACACTCCAAACACTCCCAGCAGTTGAAACGAAGTAATTTGAAGCCAATTTCATGCCAAATTTGTGTACCTTCATGAGAGAAAAGTGAGGAAAATGTGAAAATTCTTTTGGACTTTATGGACTGAGATTGGGCCTCATTTTGATCAAGTTCCATCATATATAACATTTCCAACCTTCACAAAGCTTAAGAATTGGTTTTGGTCAAGAATTGGAGCAAGAACAAAGTGGAAAAAGTGAGCAAAATTAAATTTTCGAATTCTCAGATTTACTCAATTTCAAGGCAAATTGAAGGTTGCAAAAGCTTTATTGAGGATCACTGAACGTGTTTGGATCATTTTCTGCAAGCTTAAGCTCCATTTGAAGGCTCAGTGGAAGTTCTCCACTAGGTAACTTGAATTCAACCTTACACTCTCAATATGCCATGAGTCTCTGCCATTTTTGTTGCATTGTGATCCATGAACCTTGTAGATCATTTCTGGATGTTAATCGTCGATGTTCACGACGTTTAAAAAATGGAGCTCTAAACTTTGTTGATTTTGTATGAACTGCTTTTGCGCGTTTTTGCTTCAATGTTGCTTGATCTATAACCTCCATGACATAAGGATGATTTTAGAATTAAATTGGAGAAGTTTTGGTGAACTTTTGTTTTTGTGCATCAACCTAGTTGTTTGCGTTTTTCTTTAATGGTACAAGATAAATGGAAATTAATGGAAGATTTGAGATCCTCGTTTCGTGTAGATGAATTTCGATATAAAGAACGTAAAAAACGGTTGAAAATTGAGAGAGTTGTGTTGTTGTTGGTGATCCGCGGTGGCCAGAATTTTGGAGAGGGTGACCAAAGCATTTTCTGGCCGGTGAGAGGGTGAGAGGTTGAAGACGCGTGAGGAGCGTCCGATCGGTTGATTTCTCACGCGGACGGCCGTGATTATTTCCCACCATTTTTGTTTTTGCTCATGTGCATGGAATTATTTCTCAAATTCCTTAATTGACATGTCATGTTTCTAGCCACTTGATCAAAATACCAAACCATCATGTGCTCTTGCTTACTTGTCCATGGTGCACCTTAGTTGACTAATTGCATTTAATTTCCAGAATTTATTTTATTTGTTTTTTCTTGCTGGGCTTATGACCAACGCGCTACTTGCACCCCCAGGGAGGCCCAGTCCACCATTTGCACTCAATTTGTTTGCTATTTGTCACATATGTTTGTTATTTAATTAGCATTTTCATTTTAAAATTCTGCTTTATCTGTTTCATTTTAATTCAAATAAAATAGTTCCAATATCCTAAAAATTCTCCAAAAATATTTTTTGTGAACCTTGAGATGTCTAGTATTTTCTGGATATTTTTATTTTATTTTTTGATTTTATTTTCTATTTTAAAATGAATTAAATATTGGGAATGTTTTAGTTTAGTTAAATTGCAATATTGTTTGTTCTTTAATTTGTTTCTCTCATTTCTTTTTGGTTCAATGATTAAAAATCATTCCTCATGTTCACCATGAGTTGAGAGATTTTTGAGGACCATTTTGCCCCTGGATAGTTGACTTTTGGATTGACTTTTGTGGCTTTTCTTTTTGCTCTTGTTTCTCCCATTTCAAAGTGGTACCTCCTAATGATTTTTTCTTTTGAGGGTGCTTTGAGGGGATATTTTGCTTGTGCTTGTGGTCTCTATTTGCCAACATGTTTAGCTTGTTTGTGCATTTTATTTGGTAATATTTGAGTTGTTTTCCTATATTTGAGATACCTTACAAGTTAGGTCATCCCATATGGAAGCTCACACAAGTACATGACCTAGTTTGGATTGGAAATGACCTTTGTGGATCCAATAAGCTCTCAACTATTCTTGTTTTACATTCTAGATATGTTGAGCTTGTTGTAGGTTCATTTTTAGGTCAAAATTATGTTCATTGCTTTTTAGTTTGTGTGTTTATTTTCATGCTTTTCAATGTTGTTTGTTCGCCTTCTTTGGTGCATTAGTGTGGTTTGGTCTTGTTGCATTTCTTCTCCTCTTCTCTTGCATTTATTCATAATATGGCTTGAGGTTGAGATGAGCTTGTGGAGGCTCCCGCCCCACACATATTTCCTCCCTCACTTGCATTGCATCCTTGTCTTCCATGTTTGCATTTCATGTTTGCATTCTTATGCATGTTTCTTCCTTCTTCCTTTGTCTTCCTTCCCTTAGGATTTCTAACCTCTCTTTTTCAAGAGAGGTTATGATAGACATTAGGGTTCTAACCATGCATGATAACATTAGGTAAAGATTTCCCTTTTGTAATCCCAACTTTAGGTGCACCTTGCATGACAACTTTTAGGGTTTGGACTAGTCCCCCTTAGTTTGTCCCCTTTCTCTTCTCATCTTCAAACAACTTCAATTCACTTAATAAATATAATGAATGTTGTGCCATGAGCCTTGTACTTGGGAAATGGTGATTGAGTGGTTACCTCTCAATTGCCTAGAGTGTTTAGTATACGTCCTTGGGACGATATGCAATGCATTCGATCCTAGGTTTTAGACTTTGTTACAACATACATTATGAACACTCTAATTCAAAACACTTCTTCTTAAAAAAACACAAAAACACTTCAAACCTTTTTATCCTTCGGGATCTTAATCAGGAAAACCTTTTCACAAGCAAGAGTGTTGTTAACTTTCAGTCCTATTGCAAACGGTAACGCCTAAGCCTCCAATGGTCGAGCTGCATACACCAACTGCTAGAACTACCTATTAACCCTACTCGGGTAAAACTTTTGAACAGCCTGTGTTCTTGTAAGCCCGAACTATGTTTGCTCTGATCTTTCATACCAGATGAAAGTACGTAGGTACAAGACGCGATGTCTTGGCGAGCAACCTTTCCCCCTTCTGTAGCCGTAGTTAGGCGAACTACGTTGACTCTGACTTTCCTATTGCACGAGGGAGTACGTAGGCACAGAGCAGCGATGCTCTGCCGAGTCAGTTCTGTTTTCTTTTTCTTTTGTCCATAAGCCTTTAGTGTAGATAGTTTACACACCCTTTTAGCTAGACAAGACATGTGTGGATCCCGTCGAGTACGACGGACGTGAGGGGTGCTAATACCTTCCCCTTGCGTAACCGACTCCCGAACCCAGGCATGGTTGCCATGACCTTATCTTTCCTTTTTCTTTAGGTTTTTGCGATCGTTTCCTTTCCCTCTCTTTGAGATAAATAACAAAAGTGGCGACTCTTCTGTTTTTTCCGCCGGTTGTTTTTCGCAGTAGCGACAATATCCATCCAACATACAGATGTTTGCTTGGCCGACCATGGATACATGCTGCTGGGACAGTTACCTAAACATTGCATCAAAAGCTGAAATACATGGTGGAAGGGAAGAAAGCCGCCGTGTGCGGTGAAGAGGACATTATGGTTAGCCATCTGTCATCCTTCAAGTACGTAGAAGTGGATGGTGACATCCACGAAAAACTCTGCCAGGTATTTGAAGTAGTTCAGATTCAGGGGAATTCTCCTGTAGAAGCCAAGGGCCCAGAGGTTTCGATGTCATCACTTAAGGAAGCCCGTGCAATCGTAGAATCCGGCTCGTCTCAGAAGTGGGGCCAAGTTCTGGATGTTCCTGTCAAGCAGGACAAGTTCGGCCTGGGATACAAACCCTCCAGTTCTTCTCAGATTCCGAGATACAGGGGACCTATTCAGTTCACTAGCAGTGGTGTGATATTTGACAGGATTAATACCGTTGAAGACGATGAAGGTGACAGTGACTACGACATGGATGCCTGGATCCGTCCATGTACTCCCGGCTAGAAACTGTGCAGCTGGACTACCGAAGAAGTCATTCATGTTACTATTGCAGAGTAATGTTCATTGTTTTGATTATGTTCAGTTCTGCGTTCTGCCCAAGACGTAGTGACACATTTGTGGGGCCTTCTTGTTATTTGCAATTTATAATTAAATAAAAGACGTTTCGCATTCAAATATTGTGATCCCTGTTTTTCTTGTTTTTGTTTTGCATTTATACTTAACAGAAAAATGGCAATGTGGATTATTTGTTGCATCGCATAATAAACATAACATCCTCATGCAGGTCTTTTCTATCAGATGCCATCGATTCAGGTTCAGCTATGACTTCGTATGACTTTGATAATCCCATTTATCAAGCTGAAGTAGAGACTAACAAAGACTGTGAACTACCCGAAGAGTTAGCCAAACTTCCCAAGTAGGAGGAAAGGGTTATTGTGCCTCATTAGGAGGATATTAAGGTTATCAATCTGGGTACCGAGGATGACAAGAAAGAGGTCAAAGTGGGGGCTGCATTGGAAGACAGTGTCAAGAGAAGATTGGTTGAAATGCTCAGTGAGTATAGGGATATCTTCGCTTGGTCTTACCAAGACATGCCTGGGCTGGATACAGATATTGTGGTACACCGGTTACGTCTTAGAGAAGAATGCTCGCCAGTCAAGCAAAAGTTGAGACGGACAAGGCCTGACATGGCATTCAAGATCAAAGAAGAAGTTCATAAGCAGCTGAATGCTGGGTTTCTTGTTGTCACGAATTACCCTCCGTGGGTCGCTAATATTGTTCATGTGCCTAAGAAGGATGGAAAGGTCAGGATGTGCGTTGATTATCGAGATCTGAATAAAGTGAGCCCGAAAGACGATTTCCTGCTCCCCCATATTGATGTGTTGGTTGATAACCTCGCTCACTATTATGTGTTTTCATTCATGGATGGCTCCTCTGGGTATAACCAAATCAAGATGGCCCTAGAGAACATGGAGAAAACTACTTTCATCACACCATGGGGGACTTTTTGCTATAAGGTGATGCCCTTTGGATTGAAAAATGCAGGGGCAACTTATCAGCGGGCGATGGTCACTTTGTTTCATGACATGATTCATCATGAGGTGGAAGTCTATGTTGATGACATGATTGCAAAGTCACAGACGGAGGAGGGACATCTAGTCAATTTTCTGAAATTGTTTGAAAGGCTGAGGAAGTTCAAGCTGAGGCTGAAACCTAACAAGTGCACCTTCGGGGTGAGATTTGGAAAGTTATTGGGTTTCATTGTCAGTGAAAGGGGTATTGAGGTAGATTCTACCAAAATAAAAGCTATACAAGAAATGCTTGAGCCGAAAAGGGAAAAAGAGGTCCGTGGTTTCCTGGGGAGATTAAACTACATTGCAAGGTTTATATCTCAACTTACAGCCACTTGTGAACCAATATTCAAATTGCTGAGAAAAGATCAAACGAACAGGTGGAATGAAAATTTTCAGAAAGCATTCGAAAGAATAAAAGAATATCTGCAGGAACCTCCAATACTCATGCCTCCAGTTGCAGGGAGACCACTGATCATGTATCTCACGATTCTTGAGAACTCAATGGGATGTGTGCTCAGTCAACAGGATGAATCAGGTAGAAAAGAGCATGCCATCTACTACCTGAGTAAGAAATTCACCGATTGTGAGTCGAGGTACTCGATGCTGGAAAAAACATGTTGTGCACTCGCTTGGGCTGCTAAGCGTTTGAGACAGTACATGTTAAACCACACAACCCTATTGATTTCAAAGATGGACACGATCAAATATGTCTTTGAAAAACAAGCACTCTCCGGAAGGATTGCCTGATGGCAAATGGTATTAACAAAGTATGATATTCAGTACGTTTCCCAAAAAGCCATTAAAGGAAGCGTTCTGTCGGAATATCTAGCGGAACAACCGATTAAGGATTATCAGCCGATGAAGTTTGACTTCCCAGATGAAGACGTCATGTTTTTAAGGATGTAAGACTGTGATGAGCCTTTACCTGACGAGGGTCCTGAGAGGGGATCTCAATGGAAATTGGTTTTCGAGGGAGCGGTTAATTTGTATGGTAATGGGATTGGCGCGATCATTACTACTCCTCATGGTTCTCATATACCGTTCATCGCCCGATTGACATTCGCCTGCACCAATAATGAAGCCAAGTATGAAGCTTGCATTATGGGTTTAGAAGAGGCCGTTAATATGAGGATTAAGAATCTGGATGTATACAGTGACTTTGCGTTAGTCGTTAACCAAATCAAAGGAGAGTGGGAAACTCATCAGGCCAACCCGGTGCCTTATAGAGATTATGCAAGGAGACTGCTGCCTTTCTTTGATAGAGTTGATTTCCATCATATGCCGAGGGCTAAGAATCAGATGGCAGATACCTTGGCCACGCTATCTTCGATGTACAAAGTGAATTTCTGGAATGAAACTCCTGCTATCACTATCATGTGTCTTGATAGACCTGCTTTTGTGTTTGCCGTTGAGAAAGCATCCGATGGAAAGCCTTGATATTTTGATATTAAGCATTTTCTCAAGACTAAGGAGTACCCATCTGGAGAATCCAGTAAAGATAAGAAGACTCTGAGGAGGTTAGTTGGAAATTTTTATATGAACAAGGACGACATGCTCTACAGGAGAAATTTTGACATGGTCTTGCTGCATTGTGTTGATGAACTTGAAGCAAACATGTTGATGGAGGAAGTCCATGAGGGTTCTTTCAGTTCTCATGCTAATGGACATGCAATGGCTAGAAAATTGTTGAGAGCTGGGTGTTGCACCCCAAAATTTGCCCAACCTTTCTTTACCTAGCTTGTGTTTAATTTCTTTCATATTAGCATTATCATTTGCATTGCATTGACATGTATGCAGGAGATCAAGAGGTATGACTACCAATCACGGGTTACACAAGGCTATGAAGCTAGTTAAGAGGGTTATTCAAGTGTTCAAGGGTTGATACCCTTATCAGAGAAGTTAAAAGATCCTCAGAGAGAGGGTTGAAGCCAAGTGTGCATTTCTCCTAACTTGAGAGTTATGGGAAGTCATCTGATGATGTTGAAGCCATGAGGTTAGACCTAGAGCATTGAGAGAGCTCTTGAGAAGTGTTGAAGTTCATTTTGAAGCCTAGATAGGTCATTGTACAAAGGATATGAGGAACTACCCAAGATTGGTACAACTAGGGTTTCATCTTGTCAACCCTAGGATAACTGATGATTTGAGGAAGGTTGAGACCTAATTCAAGAGCCATGTGATCATGGATTGATGTGTTGAGATTTTCTAGGGATGATTCCAAGGTCAACTCATTAGGGATCAAGAGTGTGAGAAGTTGCTAAGCTAGGGTTGCTATGCTTGACAATGTAAAATCCCCTAGTTTAATGCCTAACTTCAAGACCACTTAACTCAAGATGTGATTTTCATCTCACCTTGACCCTAACATGATTGTTTTAGAGCATGATCCTAACTTTAATTTGAGTACTAGAAGTCCTTGATAGGGTTTATAGAACTCAAATTATGAGGCAGACAAGTTACAGGTCATCTAAGGCATGTGAATTTGGAGCTTGAAAGTTACCCAACTTGCATGACACGTTTTCCCTAGAAGGATAATTCCTATGAACTTTTGGTCAACATGAATGTTGTTCCTTATCTTCTTAGCTTTCTAGATAGTACTAGAAGTCCATGATTGGATTTATAGAACTCTAGTTATGAGCTTTACAAGGTAAGGGTATTTTGGGTATTTGGAATTACAGGTCATATTTGGTTATGGGTCCATTTCACTATCTTAGGTACCTCAAATGAACGTTTGTTCAACTTGAAAGTTGTTCAAAATGGTGTTTTTAGTCCAACCATGATCCAAGCATCCATTGATATGGATTGAATAAGGAAGAGTGTGAAGAAATTTTGATAAAAGATCATTAAAAGGCATTAATGAAGGAAAAATTCAAAATAAATCACAATTGTGCCAAACTTCACAAGTTTGTGCATTTTCTGATTGAAAATGATGTTTTAAAGAGATTGGCAATTTTACATTTTTGATTTGAGTCACATTTCATGGAAATTGAGTGGATTACTTCATGATGAGGAAACATAATCAATCTTGACCATAGGATCAAACCAAGCTTGCAATCGAAGACATTCATCTTCACCAAGGGTTGTGCAAGCTGTTGAAGCAAAGAGTGAGCCAAAACAGAGCCAGTACATGCATATTCCATTGTTGAACTTTGGAAGAAAATGAAATTTTGGATTCTTCAATTTGGGCCATGATTGGGTCATGTTAAGATCCAAACAACTTCTATTTAAGTTCACAATGGTATTCAGATCATTTTTTGGAGATCATTTGGAGAAGAAACCATTATTGCAGTTAGAGCTTTGAAGCTTTCGAGCAAGAAGTGAATTTGGAGTTTGGGGAAGATTTAAGCATTTTGTCGCTACCGCGAAAATAAGGTGCCGAAAAAACAGAAGAGTTGCCACCTTTCGTTATTTATCCCACAGAAAGGGAAAGGAAACAATCAGAAAAACCTGACGAAAAGGTATAAGACAAGGTCATCGCAACCATTGTCTGGATACAGGAGTCGGTTACGCAAGAGGAAGGTATTAGCACCCCTCACGTCCATCGTACTCGATGGGATCCATGCTTGTTGTGTTTATCTGACGAGTTAATTAATCTATCTACGCTAAAGGTCTGGTCTGAAAAGAAAAGAAAATGACTCGGCAAAACGTCGCGCTCTATGCCTACGTATTCCCGTCTGGAACAAGAAATCAGAGTCAACGTAGTTCGCCTAACTACGGGTTACGGGATAAAGGTTGCTCGCCGAGATATCGCATCTCGTTCCCACGTACTTTCACACAGCGCAAAAGATCAGAGCAAACGTAGTTCGGGAAACGACAGAACACACGTTTGTTCAACTGTTTTTTATCCGAGTAGGGTTAACAGACGGTTCCAGCAGTTGATGTATGCAGCTCGACCATTGGAGACTTAGGCGTTACCGTTTGCGGTAAAACCGAGAGTTAACAAAACTCTCCTTCCGAAAAGGGTTCCTTTGAATTAAAGGTCCAAGAGGACAAAAAGATGTTTGATCTTTGTTTTCTGTTTTTTTACGGGAGAAGTGTTTTTTAGTGGTCTGTAGTTTGTACAACACTAGAGACTATGACTAAGGAGCGAATGCGTCACATATCGACAAAAGGACATATGCTAAACACTCTAGATGATTGAGAAGAGACCTCTCAATCATCACTTCCCAAGTAGCTTAAGGCTCGTAACGCGCTTTGTACTAACTTGCCTTTATTATGTTTTTTACTGTTGTTTGAGATAAGAAGAGAACGAACTCTATGGGGAACTGTATAGTCCTAATGTTGTCATGCAAAAATAATCCTATGGCTGAGGTTAGGAGGGAGCTACCTAATGTTATCATGCATGGTTAGAACCTTAATGTCTGTCATAACATCTCTTGAACAAGAGAAGTCAGAGTTCCTAAGGGAACATGGCAATGGCATACAGAAACAGACAAAGCAAATACTGTAAAGAAATAACTGTAAGTAAAATGCGTGCAATGCAACAATACAAGCAGAAGGAGACAAGCTCAACTTCTTGACAATCAAGCAAAACGAAAACAGACAAAACAGACATGCAGAGGGAGACAGACTCAACCTCTATATGCAAATACGTCAATTAGAAAAAGAAAAACAACATATAAGCAAGGGGAGAACCACCTCAACCCTTAAGGCAAACAAGCAGAGGGAGACCCACTCAACCTCTTAATGCATTCATGCTTATATAATTATGCTATACTAAACATGAATTATCCTAATGCAACACGCCACTCAAAAATGAATGAGGACAAGGATTTATGACAGATAATAGATTCAATCCACAAGTAGTCAGACAAGGCTTCTATCCTACGGAAATAAATTAGGGTGTTGGGAGGCAAAGGTAAGGTCCACAGGAACTTATCCCAGGCACTCAACCAACTAAAAGATATTTCGGGGAATCCTAAAGGTTTGGCTCCTTCAAGAGATGTGCAACATTCCCTCCATTGGAGGGACTGTGCTACCTCAAGAAGGTTCCTAAAAAGGATTGAATGAGAGAATGTTAGGAGAATGGAGCTGAGAAGCAAGGTAAGTTCCACAGGAACTTGCCACAGACACTCAACCAACTCCATTTCCTCAGAGAGAGCTTTCATAGACTCAACCCCTTTATGATATTGCAATGAATTCCTCCATAGGAGGAATCATGCTCACAAGGAGGATCCCAATCAAGCAAGGAAAATTGAAATGGAAACTAACCCTAGGGAAAGATCATCCACCTACTTGAATCTCTAAAGAACCTCAAATGCTACCTTCTAATGATCATCTATGCTAAGGGTTCAAGGGATCTACAAGAGGTATCTACATTAAAGATCATCCAATGGTCATTTGCAAAACTAATCTATGCACTTAACTAGTTAGGATCACCTAAATTAAGGCCAATTTGTAAAATAGGGAACTAAGGGAAAATCATTCCTAAAAATTCTAAGGAAAATACTACATCATCCCATATGTGTCAACATTCTATGGTGAAAAAATCAGGGGCTACACCTAAACCAAAAGGCTCAAATTAAATCCAAAACCTCAAGGGTACACTAAAGGGATCCAACAAAGGACACTCCTAAACAACTAACCTAAAATACTATTTAGAATGATCTAAAAAAATCTCAACAAAAATCACATAACATCATTAACATGTCTACAACCAACACACAAAATTTCAATGCCAAAATAAAAAGCATGAATGAGAAATAAAATCAACAAACTTAGCTTACAATTACCCCATTATTAAAACACACTAAAAATAGAAAATATGAAATTATTTGCAAAAGAAATGGAAAATTAAAATAAAAACATGATAAAATTCTAAACATGTCAAAGTGTTCACATGATTTATTTCAGGATTTTATAAAGGGATTTATTATTTTTATTGAATTAAAATGAAACAGCATTAAAACAGAAAATTAAAGAAAAAAAAGTAATTAAAAGTAAAAAAAAAGCAGGAGGAGGTGCAGATAGTACAAAGTTCACGTGTTATTTGATTAATGGGCTTCGCGTGGGGGTGCGAACAGTGTTGTGCATGCTGGCCCAGTTGAGTTTACAACTCAGCATTTAGTTTGTTAAGTGAAATAGGTCTGGGGGTGTTGAAGTAAACGTTTTAACGTGTATTTCATGTTGGGCCTGCACGTGAGGGGTGGCGTTAGCGCATTGGAATTAGGCCCAGTAGAACTAATTAAAAAAACTCAGCACTTCACATTTAAAACAAAGGCCATACGTGGGATCGAACCCAGGCCGCTAGATGTGATGAAAAGGTCAGCAATCCTACGCGATCGGACGGCCACGCGTTGTCTTCCCCACTTCATCTAAAAATTTGAGATAATTTTTTGCTACGAGTAGGCTTTAGAAATTAAATATTTGAATATTTGTTGGTGAGAACTCTTATTTATAGAAATAGGAAAGTAATAACTTTCATTTTAGTAACTGGTCATGCTCGTGATAGTTATTTTGCTAATTTATTCTTTAGTTGACTATTGTTAAATGTAATTCATTGTTTTGATTTGATTTGATATGATTAGATTTGATTTGAATATTTTGGGCTTTTGGTAACCCAAACCATAAATAGGGTGCCTACCGCCGCCGTCTCCCTACCGCCGGCGGCCGCGCGGATACCCCAACAACATGGACC
The DNA here is from genome assembly GCA_963859935.3 of Lathyrus sativus. Taxonomy (NCBI): domain Eukaryota; kingdom Viridiplantae; phylum Streptophyta; class Magnoliopsida; order Fabales; family Fabaceae; genus Lathyrus; species Lathyrus sativus. Next base: position 435,996,848 of record OZ012735.1, read on the forward strand.
TCTCATTTTTTCACCGTTTCTTACGTTTCTTTAACCGATTTCATGGGATTTTTCGCAAGGAATCCAAATCTAGCACTTATTTTAACTTTCTTCCATTAAAACTCAAGAAGCCATGGACATCAAGAATCACGAAGAAATTTCAACTCTCACGAAAACTTAAAACGAAACCACTAACCTCTTCCTCTCACTTCCTACATCAATAATATCATGTTCTTTCGCATTCTTAACCACTATCTAGAGAGATAAGCAAACAACAAGCAATGGCGCCATGTCAAAAATTGTCGTAAAACTTCACCAAATCCATTCTAAATCCATCTAAGGTCCAATATTAACTTAACCACATGCTCAAACTAACTTAATTATGCTTAAACTAAGAGGAAATTTGAGAAACAAGAACCTGATCGAAAGCTTCGAATTTGATGTTCTTGAGGGCGAATTCTTCCTCCAAAAGGTGCAGATTTCTTCAATGGATGATGCTTGATCAATCTCAATACTCAATTGCTCCTGAAATCACTCCAAATCCCAAATTCGAATTTCACTCCTTCAAGCTCTTTCTCAAATGACTCTAACTGTTTCTCTATAGAAAATGGCACTAGAAGCTTCTGAAAATGATCAACAATCAATTTATATTCTGTTTGAAACCCTTGTACGCCCAATCAAAGCCCAATTTGTGATTTCCAAGTTTCAATTTTTTCTCAAAAATCCACTCATGGTATGTGTCGCTTCCGCGAAAATAAGGTGCCGGCAAAACAGAAGAGTCGCCACCTTTCGTTATTTATCCCTCGGAACGGGAAAGGAAACGATCGGAAAAACCTGACGGATAGGGTATAAGACAAGGCCATCGCAACCGTTGTCTGGGTTCGGGAGTCGGTTACGCAAGAGGAAGGTATTAGCACCCCTCACGTCCGTCGTACTCGACGGGATCCACGCTTGTTGGTTTGTCTACGGGTGAAAAACAATCTATCCACGACTGCTAAATCTAAACGGAAAGAAATTGACTCGATAGAGCGTCGCACTCTATGCCTACGTATTCTCATCAGAGAAAGTCAGAGTCAACGTAGTTCGGGAAACTACGGGGGAAGTTGCTCGGCAAGACGTCGCGTCTTGGGCCTACGTATTCTCGTCAGAGAAATTAGAGCGTGACGTAGTTCAGGCTAACTACGGCTAGACAAGGGTGTTCTCGGTCACACGGGGGTGAGAGATTAAGTTGACGATACTAGCGTACGCATTTTAGCAGTTAGGTGGACGTTGCTCGACCATTGGAGACTTGGGCATACCTGTTTGCGGTAGAATGGACGTAGTATGTTCGGTTTAAAGGTATGGGAACCTACGGGAACTAGAACTACGGTCTGGTCTCAAATGCGCTCGGGCAAGAGAAAAGGATAACATCAGTCGTCAGCGGGAAAGTCTCGATCGCACGGCAGCGAGAGAACAAAAAGGTTAGTTGTTAGTGTGCTCACTAGGATATTGCATCCTATGCCTACATATTCTCATCAGAGAAAATCAGAGCAGCTGTAGTTCAACCTACTACAGTTAAACGGGGAAAAGGGAGAAGGGAGGTAGCTCGCTAGGATGTCGCATCTTATGCCTACGTACTCTCGTATGGTACGACAGATCAGAGCAAACGTAGTTCGACTACGGGAAAGGTGGAAGGTGGCTCGCCAATACATCAGTATTGTGCCTACGTATTCTCGTCAGAGAAATCAGAGCACGACGTAGTTCGGGAAACTACAGGAAAGGTGGAAAGGTGGCTCGCCAAAACATCAGTATTGTGCCTACGTATTCTCATCAGAGAAATCAGAGCTAACGTAGTTCGGGAAACTACAGGGAAAGGTGGAATGTGGCTCGCCAATACGTCAGTATTGTGCCTACGTATTCTCGTCAGAGAAATCAGAGCTAACGTAGTTCGGGAAACTACATGGAAGCTTGCTCGCCAAGACATCGCGTCTTGTGCCTACGTATTCTCGTCAGAGAAATCAGAGCATGATGTAGTTCAGGCAACGGGAAAGGGGAAAGGTGGCTCGCCAATACGTCAGTATTGTGCCTACGTATTCTCATTTGAGAAATCAGAGCTAACGTAGTTTGGGAAACTACGGGGAAGCTTGTTCGCCAAGACGTCGCGTCTTGTGCCTACGTATTCTCGTCAGAGAAATCAGAGCATGACGTAGTTCAGGCTACGGGTCTCGATTGCACGGGGGCAAGAGAAAGGGTCTCAATCGCATGAATGCGAGAGAAAAAGGGTTTCGATCGCACGGGGCGAGAACAAAGAGGAAGCAGGCCTACGCCTAAACGGGAAGGAACTCGGGACGCACACGCAAGAACCTAAGACGTAGGAGTGAATGCGTCGCATGTCACCCAAAGGGTACCATACTAGACATCCTAGACGATTGAGAAGAAACTCCTCAACTGTCATTTCCTACACATCTAACGATCTCACAACACTCGACGGTTTCTTGAAGACTTGAAGAAGATGATGATGATGATGTTGAACGAAGCAGCTCCTGGGCTCCTGACGTGCGCGCAAGCTCCATTCCAATCTTCTTCTCTCTGGATCTTTGATGATGACCCTCGAATCAAGAACAATGTAACGCTTAGACCGTCATGGTTCGACTTACCCGAGAAATCGAACTCTAAGAGGTAGCGTATTGATATCCGTGTCAAAGACAAGATGGAGAAATGATATCGAAAATCATTCTCCAATTGAATCGTGTCACACGGCCAGCCAACAATAAAATCAGATGAGAAACGAAAAATAGGAGAGAAAATAGGAGACAAATCCACTAACAAATGGAAATACAAGTCTACTCCTAAAAATTAGCAATTAAATTGTACTAAAAAATATTCTAAAGAAATATAAAAGGGAAATGCGTATAGAAAATATAATAAAAACAATTCTATCTAAAATATTCTATAAAGAAAATAGAAAAACTATATTAAATCTATAATACCCTATAATATGCTAAAAAAAATAATAGAATATAAATTCTATAAAACTATATAAAACTATGCATTAATGTCCTAGGAAAATAAAACTATAATCCTAAAAAAAATAGAACTATATCTATTACACTCATTCATCCAATACAAGGGAGAAATTAAAATAAAAGGGGAGGGGGTACAAACTGCAGACTGGGTGTGAATGCAGCAAAAACAGCCTATGGGCCCAGCCCACCATACAAAGAAATTCAGAAGAGAAATAAAAACAGGGGGGGTTTATTGGTGAAAACGGAGGTGCATGATATGGTAAAGGTAATGGGCCAAGCCCAACTACACAAACGGAGGTGTGCTGCCAAAAAAAAACCAATGGGCCTATGAGCCCAGTTCCCTTGACAGCCACGTGACCCATGATTCAGCAAACCCTAATCCTAACCTCTCAAACTCCAAACACTGTTCATCTTTTCCACCGCCGTTTCCTTCTCTTCTTAGACTCTCTCTCGTTTCCTCTTATCTCTCACAAACTTTCTGAGATCAATCTCCCTCTAAAACCTGTACAAGCAAACCCTAACGAAATCTTCTACCTCACTACTAAACAAGATGAGGATCTTCGACGAAGGTCCTTGAAGATCCTGATGTTTCTGGACAAAGGTGACGAACTCCGATCGGGCGTTCTTGAAAGAGTTCTTGAAGGTTCTGGCGAAGAATCTCCGATGAGCATCTTTGAAGATTCTTGATGAAGCTTGATGTTGGACCGAGCGGTGATTGAAGATTTCTGGAGAAATGCTACGAGCCATGATCGCGTGCAGAGATCTAGGATCAAAATCTTGAGCGAGTCCTAGAAACTGATGGAGGATCGATTCCCAGATGGATGAAGTTGCCTGCTCTTGATGATGTTTGAAGATTTCTGGAGGATCTTCATGAACGTGATGAAGATCACCGAACATGATGGATATCTACGAAGAAATTTTGGAAACTCTGATGAAGAACTGATGACGATTCTTGCTATCGTTATCGATGGATCTTGGAGAAAGAAATCTGAAAAACAATGTGAAGAAGATGAAGGACGAGGATGAGTCTCATGACGAACGAAGATCTATGGACCTGGACAAGTTCGCTGACGAATTGGTAACGATTGATGAACGGTGACGAAGATCTATGAAGATCTTTGAGTGTTTCTGGTATTTCTGAACACGCGCGAACATCAGATCGATGAAGGTTCTTGGATCATTTTCTGGGAAAAAGATGAATACGCATGAATTTTCCGGCGAAGTTGAGTTTTCCGGTGAAGGTTGGATGAACATGACGGATGAAGAAGATGAACCTTCATCAGTGAATTTCAGATTTCCGGCGAAAAACGGCTTCCGGTGATGGTTAGGGTGGGACTCCGGCGACCGTTGTGGCGGTCCCTACGGCGGCTGCATGGCCGGAGGCGAGGGAGAGAGGGTGAAGGAGGACGAGACACGTGGGTGACTGCATGGAGGGGGAAGAGGAAGTGAGGCCACGTGTGGGATTTGGGAGTCTGAGGGAGTGCCAAGTGTGGGCGAGGTGGTGTGAGGAGGGGATGAAACGAGGAAGTGAAGTGGAAGTTTCTGAGATGAAAATGTGGCGGTGAAGAATGAAGTGGTAGTCTGAGAAAAGCACACGTGGGATCACTTATATATCGCCACCTGGCGCGGACTGGACCTGGGCCCCTGAAAATGGACATCTGGCCCACTACAACTCAGACTTGATTAACCACTAATTAATACATGATTAAGCCTAATTAAACTCAATTAATACTAACGAAAATTAAAAACTGCCATTAAAGGCTAAATTGAAAATTAAGACTATTCTAAACCTAATTAAAATGAATTAAGACCCTAATTAACATCTAAAAAGGTGATTAAGATCTAATTAATCTCTATTAATTTCTAAATCTAAATTAAATCTAAAAAAGAAGAATTAACTATTAAACTTCTATTGATTTCTAAACAAATAAAAATAGGAAAAACTCTATTAATCCTATTTAAAAAAATACCTAGTAAAGGAATTATCCCATTAAAAATCATTTTAAAAAACTGCTTAGTATCTAAAAAAAAAGACTTATTCTAAAAGGGAAAATTGATATTAAAACTAAAAACTATTTAAAAAAACATTTAATATCTATTAAAGCTATTAAAAAATCTATCTAATATCTAGAAAAATCAATTAAATCCATTAAAAAATTCTAGAAAATAAGGGGAAAAATCTAAAAATACCGTACAGCCAATTAAATCGATTGGGAAAAAGACGCGCGAATACAGCGAAATAAATGGTAACAACCAGGCACCGAGATGTCCTCAAAAACAACAGCGAGAGCTGAAAACACAGGGAACGAGCACCGATTCTCAGAATACGTCCTCGTATTGGCCTGAAATGCCTGAAGCGCGATCAGAGGGCTGTAATCCCGATAAAGTCAATCTGACTGGAAAAAAATGCAATGTACGTGGTATGCAAATGCAAAATGAAATGAGTCGAAACATGAGCCAAATTACGATAAGTAGTTGGTCAAATTTTGGGGTGCAACAGCTTCCCCTATTCAAACGGCTTGGACCTGAAGGGTTGAGAAGCGAACGACTTTCAATCATTCAAAGGTAGAAGACGGTTGAATACCAAAGAACCCATAAATTTGCCAACTACACAAGTACACGGTACTCTGATGGGAACAAATCTTCGGAAGCTGAAATCAGTAGCTACACGACAACTACCTGGAGAATTAGTCTGAACCTCCGTCAGGATGATTCTCTGATTTATCTGATATCATTGCGTCCTCAAATCATCGAGGGATCACTGGTTGCACGGTAACAGGCGATCTGACACCGCACAGGTAAACGATACTCTGATCGGTAGGAACATCTTCAAAACTGAGCATGGCAGTTGCACGGCAACTCTACTGGGGAATTGGTCACACGGTAACCGGGGAAAAGTCTGATTTTAGGTCTCCGTCAGGATGATCATCTGATTTTGCTGTAGATATTCGTCCTCAATTCATCAAAGGGTCACTGGTCACTCGGTAACCGGCAATGCATGGTTGATTATACCGTCAGGCGTTCTATGTCATTGCATCATACTTCCTCGGGACTCATCAAGTCATTAGGAACTTTTAACAATCAAGCTATTCATGCCATCGGGCATTCAAAGGAATTTTCGGGCGGCAGCCGGACTTCGTCAGTAAGTCGAGAACAGAATTCTGGGTCAATCGTGAACCAAATAAGGATATCCAAATTTTTACCGTCAGGCACTCCGCATCAGCTGAGAGAACTACTTCGTCAATACAGTTGGACTCCATCAGCAAGTCTGGGGTTTCGGCACCGCTGCCAGACTTCAATCATCAAGTCTTCCAAGGAAAGTTCAACTTCTATGTTTAAAACCTGCTGGGGATGACACATCTCCACTGGGGATTCTGGATAGCTATCAAGTAACTGCGTTTCGGGGATCCAGAAATCATTCTGGGTGAATCAACTCTGTTAAGGAAATCAAGAATCATCTTGGACAAATAACTCCGTCGGGATCTTCAAGAATCATCCTGAATCAATAACTATGCTGGAGATTTTAGGAATCCTCCTGAGCAAACACTCTACTGGAGACTCTAAGCATCATCTTCAGCAACCTTGTGGCGATTTCACTGGGGATTTTAAGAATCATCTTGGGCAAACGACTTTGCTGGGGAGAATTCAAGAATGATCTTGATCAAACCATTCTGCGGAGGAACACCTGCGAAACGAGAATGGTAACGCCCTAGCTCATGTTTCGTATGCATATGCTTTGACAATGGCGCAATGCTCCACACGGTTGAAATGCTACACGTTTAGGGTAAATGCTATGCAATCATGCAAAATGCTATGGCCCCGTCAGCAAAATAAATGCTGAAGGGAAAAGCCTCCTGTCAAGGAAAAGGAACCACTCTGGTGGAGGAAGGAATCATCCTGCCAAGGAGAAGAAGTCACACCAATCTCAATTAGACTCCGCCTGGGGAAACAAACTTCAGTTGACTGCTGCAGGGGAACGAAGCTCTACGAGAACCTGGACCTGCTCATCTAGGTATACAAACCACAATTGCTGAGGACACGATATCATTCGCAGAAATAAACGGTGTGGCCTTCGCGACTACTTTTCAGGAGATAATGACTCCGATGGGGAAAAACAGCGTCAGCTACTCAACTCTCTACTGGGGGAAAACCAATCATGGCCCAAACGCTTTCCCAGGACTCGACTCTCTTGGGGAACTGCAAACTCGGCTGGGGAAGAAGGAATCATCCTGCTTATTGGGGAGAGTACGACTCTGTGGGGAATCTCAATTCCGCTGGAGACTTCAGTCTGGCACTATCAATTGCTGCACACTTCAATGAATAGTCTCCTACGAGACTTGCACTTGTGACCCAGTGTTGGGGGAAGAACACACGCTTCGGCGCCTGACTCAGCTGGGGAGATGGTGATCCTTCAAGATACCTCTGGTTGGGGGAGAGAATCTTCTCTGCTTGGGGATACATATCAATGCTCCTGGTCCCGCATTCAGACTCTTCAGGGAGATGCTGCTACACTCTATCGGGGATATCAATCCTGATCTGCTGAGGATAATCTTGCATACGCCTTACGGAGACTGACCCTTCTGGGTAACCTGTTGGACTATCAAGTCTGATGAGGAATACCTGTGTATCAACACTGCTAGGGATATCAATCTTTAGCTACTCATTGTACTACTCTGTTGGAGATGTACAGATCCTATCAAGGAAACACTTCTGGCGACTGCGGAAGATAACAATCGATCACTGAAATTGAATCCCACTTCACTGAGGAAAACAACCCTGAACGGTCTTTTTTGAACACCGTAAGTCCTTGTAGGATATGCAACAATCTGCTGAGAAATAACTCTTCTCGGTCTGACATCAAAATCTACTCGTCTGGAGATTACTCAGTGAGGGAATCAACGTTGACCTCTGCTGGAGGAATGATTCAATGACCTGGACTCGGAGGGGAAAGGAGTCAAACTTAGACTTTGGGGGGATACACATTGCATCAGTCCCACTGCTGGGGAAATAAACCCAAATCTGCCGGTAAGGGAAAGCTTCGGTCTCAACCCACTTGGGAAAATAGCACATCATGCTAATCAACGTTCGACGCTTGGGATGGCCATACTCTGCCGGGAATATCAATCAAACCTGCCGAGGATAATCTTGATCCTACTCTGATAGGGGATAAATGCCATCTCAACTTGCTGCAATCTCAAACTGCGCAGGGGAAACAATCTCAAACTGTACATCTCTGCTGAGAAAATATCCTGATTCAACAACATCAACACAGGGAATACAGACTACCAATCATGGAGCTGGGATCACTCGAGCCTTGTGTCGGGGAATGTGACAACATACGAGTCACTAGGAATCATCGTGTCGAATACACTTAGGCTTTTTCTGGTTTAGGGATGGGTTTATGGTGATAGGGATTTATTTCTGGTCACCAACAAAATGGATTTAAAAGGGAAATACTAGACGAGAACTAGCATTCAAGGGGAGACTACCAGACGAGAACTGATAGCAACATATGTTAGGTTGTCAGACGAGAACTGACTTACAGTTTGCCAGGTGAGAACTGGACTTTAAAACTGTGTTAGCCAGACGGGAACTGGTTGAACAATAGGTTAAAGAAAAAGGTGACCAGACAGGGCTGGTTTCTGGTTTGGATTTCAGACGAGAACTGATCTCCGGTTTGCCAGACGAGAACTGGACTTTAAAACGATTTGGTTACAAGGTTCTGCCAAGTAACAGGTTAGGCTGTAGGATAACAATCCAATGGCAGCAAGGCTTCTTCAGAAGGTTTAGGTTTTTGGTAGGGTAATGACACGATTCCCCGACACTAAACTCTTGCTAGGGTGAACAAACTCATTTGAACAACTTGCCCCAGTGCAATTCAACTTGCCCCAATCCGACTCTTGGGAAAATTCACTCTGAACAGAAAACAGCTGGCAACGAGACAATCCTCAGATGGCTTACCCCAACATCTGTACAACGGAAGGATTCATCCTCAATTAACCCACTCTCAGCATGGTTGGTTTCAATATACTTCTGAAGTAGCTTGCCCCTGAACGAGCGTTGAGCGACTCAACCTGCCCTGATTGAACACTGGAGGGATCTACCCTCAAATCACAAGAGTTCTGGATGATTGCCCCTGAATGGGTCTCGAGAAGATCCACTTCTGATCAACTGCTTCTCAAACAAACTATCCCATAATCAACCGATGCTTCGGGACTTGTCCTCAGACTAACTGATTCCAAAATCACTAGAAGTCGATGCCCCAGATTCACAGGGCTTCACAGTATACAGTTCTGATCCAGACTGCTGACGATTCAGTCCTGATTGATTATTCCCTGTTGGAATTCCTTCATATCAACTACTGACCTGCAATTAAAATTGTCTATTCACGAATGGTAATTTTAATGCAGTGTTCATGCCGATTTTGAAAAAATGTACTGTCACTCATTTACGTGTCATGATAGTGAGTGACGAATGAACCGAAGAGTTCAAACGTAGTGATAATTCGATCAGTGAAAAACACAACAAGGATATGATTAGCAAATCATGTAGGAGTCAGGTTACTCAACCTTATCGTAATGCGCTTTCAGAATAAACCCTGCCTCAATTAGGTCTTTTAAGGGTTGTATCGTGGTCGGGTTCACGGTTCGTGAAACAAAGGAGATTAGGCTCAAATTATGATTTGTACCCACCCCTTCTACATGATGATCTCCGATCCTAAAGTTCAGTTAACTTGGCTCGAGCGCTCGCCTCTTCGAGAGGTATGTTGAATATTGGGAACAACTGGTTAAAGAATTCACAAGGTGCTTCGGAGTGACAGTTACTCCTTTTTCGTTTCGGTGTCTGTATCTACACGACTTTGTCCTTGTTCGAGGATTTTTCTTTTTATATCCTTTCTTTTTCATTCTTTTGATTCCCTAATTTTTGCCTGGACTGACTCCTCAGAGTTCTTTTCGATTTTTCTTTGGAAGTCTAGCGGGATGCCCTGGTTTTTGCCTAAGTATTCGCTTTCCAGCTTTTCTTTTCTTTTTACTTAGCGGGCTTTCTTTTTTTTCTCTTATTTTTTCGAAACAAGTCGTGCGACACTGGCTGTTTGGATTCATCCGAGAGGTTTATAACTGTCTCACTCCTGATTGGTGAGGTTTAACCATTGTGGTTGACGAGGTACGACCTCTGGGGAGGAATACGATGTGATTGGTCTTCGAAAGACAACACTCCTCTATAAGACTTGAACGCTCGGTCAAGCTAACTGACGACTACCCTTCCCCAGGTTAAGATGTGAGGGTTTAAAAGTCCGAAACAAACTCCTACTTCTCGGCTCGAAGTGGTTAACAAGGGACTAACTCCTTATATCTCCGGTGTTTAGGGGATTTGAAACAATGCCTGTACATCATAGGCAAGGTTTTATCCGAAAGCATACGATCATCGGTTATGAGTATTCAGTTTCATCATCCTCCCTCCAATCTTTGCTAATCATAGTGACAAAGTGGAGTAAATAAAGTGCAAGTGTCAGTGCAATGCGGTAAATGAGTGACAGCGACATGATTAATTCAGAAAATTGCATGGTCACTTTATCAATATTACCATTCGAAACAAACAATGTTTAACAGCAAGTAGTAACTAACAGAAATGAAACTACAAATGCAAATGATAAAAAGTCTGAGGACTGCCAATGCTGAGGACGTCTGCCTGTCTGGACCACTGGCCTCTGGAAATAACCCTCTGAATCTGCAAGCTCAGACAGCTGAGAGGTTGTCATGCACAACCAAAACTCCTTCTGGAAAGGAAATGCACCCTTTGTCGATCAACTGTTGCACTTTCGCCTGAAAAGCTTTGTAATCTTCAGTTGAATGCCCTGGAGATCCACCATGGTAACCACACTGAGCATGGGGATTGTACCCAAGAGGATAAGGATCTGGCACGGGCTTAAGAGCTTTGGGTTCCACCAAAGAATTCTGAATCAACTGTGGCAGAATCTGGCTATACGGCACATGCACTGGGTGAGAAGAAGCGTTCCTTCGTTCCAGGTTGTTACGGGGTCGGTTCTGATTCTGACGCTGATTCTGATAACCTCGGCCACGGGCTCATGGATTTGAAAGAGGAGCGACATAAGGTTCCCGATGTGGTGCCTTAGGCACAATTGTCTGTCCAGAATAACCAGACACAGAAGATACTGACCGCTGAGGAGACGAAGAACCAACAGATCTCACTGATTCATCTTGAGAATACCCAACATCGGTCAGGATTGCATTGATCACAACTCCTTCTTCAGTTTGATAGCTATAGAGAGATTTAGTTTCACTAGCCTGACCGCACGAAACATTCTGGATTCTTCCAGTCTTTACACCATACTCGATGCGCTCTCCTGCCCTTACCAATTCAGAGAAATTTGGTGCAACTCCAAGCATTCTTTCAAAGTACGGGCTCTGCAAGGAGTTTACGAACATGCCTTTTAACTCTCGGTCTAGCAGCGGTGGTTGCACTCTAGCAGCAAATTCTCTCCATCTCTGAACATACTTCCTGAAAGGTTCATTGTTCCCTTGAGACAATTCTTGCAGCTGCATGCGACTAGGAGCTACGTCAAGATTGTAGTCGTACTGCTTCAGAAAAGCATTGGCTAAATCCACCCATGATCGGATCTGATCACTCTCTAACTGCATATACCAACTCAGAGGTGCCCCAGTCAGACTATCTTGAAAGCAGTGAATCATCAACTTGTCGTTATGCACAAACGAAGTCATTCTTCGGCAGAACATCACCAAATGTTGCTTCGGGCAACTATTTCCTTTGTACTTTTCAAACCTCGGCGTTCTGAACTTCGGAGGTAATACTAGGCCAGAAACCAGACACATGTCTGCAGCATTGGGGTTAACAGCGTCTTTACCTTTCAAGGCTTTGAATCTTTCATCCAACGCACGAAACCTTTTAGCATACACAAGAGCTAATGGGTCTTCAGTCTTGGTTATCGGGACCTCTCTTCGGGAAGTTGGCACAGGGAAAACAACACCCTGATAGTCTGAGGTATCAACAGAAGGAGAATGTTCACCTCGGACAACAAACTGCTCATGTAGACCTCGGTCTTCAACAGAAGGTTGTACAAGCTGAGCTGCAGTAAGGTTGTTCACTTGCGGGAAATCTTCGTCACGCATAGAACCATACAGAGGATTGGACATCACAGTGAAACCTGACAAGGTATCAAAAAACTGGAAGCTGCTCTCTGACATAGCTACCAACAACTTTCAACTGACTTCACTGCTCAAATCTGCTTCAACCCCTTGGTCGTCTTCAACACTCACCTTCAGAATCAAAACAACGGCTGGATAAGAGCTCTGACTAGCTGGAGCATGATATGCAATATGTTGCAGGAATGATCATGCAAATGTAATGCAAGATGCAACAAACACGGGATCACAGCCCCCACAAAGCTCTGATTACTACTGCGCTGCTGACGGAACAAGTCTGCTCTGACGAGAGAAAACCAAAATACCGGGTAGGCTAGAAGTCAAGTTTCTTGCAAAAACCCTCCCACTCACGGGTATGGACCTAAACTGGCACAAGTTCGGCATCCTATGCGGTCGTCGGTGTCACAGTCTTTCAAGACTGATGATACGATACCCAGAAGGTGTGGCATCATCATGTGTCCTGAAGAGGCCTCACTTAGCCAACTTCCAAATGATCGGTCCCCAGAGTCGACAATCCTCCAAACCAACAACCCCCTCAACCCAAAGGGTTGAAAAAGAAGTCAACCGGGAGAACCTCGTCTGAGCGTGGATTTCATGAGACACTAGCGCCTGCCAAGCAAGTGCGCGCCCACTAATTTCCACAACTAATTCTAAGGTGCACTCAAGCCTGGGTCTGGCTTCTCACTCATCAGAGCTCCCATCCCACAACAGCACAATAGCAACAGATAATAATATAGCGCGGGAAATGTAAATACATCAGTAATATACAACACAAAAGTAAACACCCACAGACACACAAACAAGCTCTAGGATTGACTTTCTCTGGGGACGTCGGATCCCCAGATTGACTCGCATATGGGACGTTGGATCCCTAGGAAACTATCGAATTCCCCAGTAGATTCGCCAGCTGTTGGGGATTGCCCAGGCAGCTAGGAAGAGAATCCAAGACAAGACTCGCTTAGAGAACATCAGTCCCCAGCAGAGTCGCCAACTGTCGCTTCCGCGAAAATAAGGTGCCGGCAAAACAGAAGAGTCGCCACCTTTCGTTATTTATCCCTTGGAACGGGAAAGGAAACGATCGGAAAAACCTGACGGATAGGGTATAAGACAAGGCCATCGCAACCGTTGTCTAGGTTCGGGAGTCGGTTACGCAAGGGGAAGGTATTAGCATACCTCACGTCCGTCGTACTCGACGGGATCCACACTTGTTGGTTTGTCTACGGGTGAAAAACAATCTATCTACGGCTTCTAAATCTAAACGGAAAGAAATTGACTCGATAGAGCGTCGCACTCTATGCCTACGTATTCTCATCAGAGAAAGTCAGAGTCAACGTAGTTCGGGAAACTACGGGGGAAGTTGCTCGGCAAGACGTCGCGTCTTGGGCCTACGTATTCTCGCCAGAGAAATCAGAGCGTGACGTAGTTCAGGCTAACTACGGCTAGACAAGGGTGTTCTCGGTCACACGGGGTGAGAGATTAAGTTGACAATACTAGCGTACGCATTCTAGCAGTTAGGTGGACGCTGCTCGACCATTGGAGACTTGGGCGTACCTGTTTGCGGTAGAACAGACGTAGTATGTCGGGTTTAAAGGTATGGGAACCTACGGGAACTAGAACTACGGTCTGGTCTCAAATGCGCTCGGGCAAGAGAAAATGATAACATCAGTCGTCAGCGGGAAAGTCTCGATCGCACGGCAGCGAGAGAACAAAAAGGTTAGTTGTTAGTGTGCTCGCTAGGATATCGCATCCTATGCCTACATATTCTCATAAGAGAAAATCAGAGCAGCTGTAGTTCGACCTACTACAGCTAAACGGGGAAAAGGGAGAAGGGAGGTAGCTCGCTAGGATGCGCATCTTATGCCTACGTACTCTCGTCTGGTACGAGAGATCAGAGCAAACGTAGTTCGACTACGGGAAAGGTGGAAGGTGGCTCGCCAATACATCAGTATTGTGCCTACGTATTCTCGTCAGAGAAATCAGAGCATGACGTAGTTCGGGAAACTACGGGGAAGGGGAAAGGTGGCTCGCCAATACATCAGTATTGTGCCTACGTATTCTCGTCAGAGAAATCAGAGCATGGCGTAGTTTGGGAAACTACAGGAAAGGTGGAAAGGTGGCTCGCTAATACGTCAGTATTGTTCCTACGTATTCTCGTCAGAGAAATCAGAGCTAACGTAGTTCGGGAAACTACAGGGAAAGGTGGAAGGTGGCTCGCCAATACGTCAGTATTGTGCCTACGTATTCTCGTCAGAGAAATCAGAGCTAACGTAGTTCGGGAAACTATAGGGAAGCTTGCTCGCCAAGACGTCGCGTCTTGTGCCTACGTATTCTCATCAGAGAAATCAGAGCATGACGTAGTTCAGGCAACGAGAAAGGGGAAAGGTGGCTCGCCAATACGTCAGTATTGTGCCTACGTATTCTCGTCAGAGAAATCAGAGCTAAGGTAGTTCGGGAAACAACGGGGAAGCTTGCTCGCCAAGATGCCGCGTCTTGTGCCTACGTATTCTCGTTAGAGAAATCAGAGCATGACGTAGTTCAGGCTACGGGTCTCGATTGCACAAGGGCAAGAGAAAGGGTCTCAATCACCTGAACGCGAGAGAAAAAGGGTTTCGATCGCACGGGGCGAGAACAAAGAGGAAGCAGGCCTACGCCTAAACGGGAAGGAACTCGGGACGCACACGCAAGAACCTAAGACGTAGGAGTGAATGCGTCGCATGTCACCCAAAGGGTACCATACTAGACATCCTAGATGATTGAGAAGAAACTCCTCAACTGTCATTTCCTACACATCTAACGATCTCACAACACTCGACGGTTGCTTGAAGACTTGAAGAAGATGATGATGATGATGTTGAACGAAGCGGCTCCTGGGCTCCTGACGTGCGCAAGCTCCATTCCAATCTTCTCCTCTCTGGATCTTTGATGATGACGCTCGAATCAAGAACAATGTAACGCTTAGACCGTCATGGTTCGACTTACCTGAGAAATCGAACTCTAAGAGGTAGCGTATTGATATCTGTGTCAAAGACAAGATGGAGAAATGATATCGAAAATCATTCTCCAATTGAATCGTGTCACACGGCCAGCCAACAATAAAATCAGATGAGAAACGAAAAATAGGAGAGAAAATAGGAGACAAATCCACTAACAAATGGAAATACAAGTCTACTCCTAAAAATTAGCAATTAAATTGTACTAGAAAATATTCTAAAGAAATATAAAAGGGAAATGCGTATAGAAAATATAATGAAAACAATTCTATCTAAAATATTCTATAAAGAAAATAGAAAAACTATATTAAATCTGTAATACCCTATAATATGCTAAAAAAAATAATAGAATATAAATTCTATAAAACTATATAAAACTATGCATTAATGTCCTAGGAAAATAAAACTATAATCCTAAAAAAAATAGAATTATATCTATTACACTCATTCATCCAATAGAAGGGAGAAATTAAAATAAAAGGGGAGGGGGTACAAACTGCAGACTGGGTGTGAATGCAGCAAAAACAGCCTATGGGCCCAGCCCACCATACAAAGAAATTCAGAAAAGAAATAAAAACAGGGGGGGGGGGGTTTATTGGTGAAAACGGAGGTGCATGATATGGTAAAGGTAATGGGCCCAGCCCAACTACACACACGAACGAGGGGGGGGGGGGGGGGGGAAGGAAAAACGGAGGTGTGCTGCCCAAAAAAACCAATGGGCCTATGAGCCCAGTTCCCTTGACAGCCACGTGACCCATGATTTAACAAACCCTAATCCTAACCTCTCAAACTCCAAACACTGTTCATCTTTTCCACCGTCGTTTCCTTCTCTTCTCAGCCTCCCTCTCGTTTCCTCTTCTCTCTCATAAACTTTCTGAGATCAATCTCCCTCCAAAACCTGTACAAGCAAACCCTAACGAAATCTTCTACCTCACTACTAAGCAAGATGAAGAAGATGAGGATCTTCGACGAAGGTCCTTGAAGATCCTGAGTGTTTCTGGACGAAGGTGACGAACTCCGATCGGGCGTTCTTGAAAGAGTTCTTGAAGGTTCTGGCGAAGAATCTCCGACGAGCATCTTTGAAGATTCTTTATGAAGCTTGATGTTGGACCGAGCGGTGATTGAAGATTTCTGGAGAAATGCTACAAGCCATGATCGCGTGCAGAGATCTAGGATCAAAATCTTGAGCGAGTCTTAGAAACTGATGGAGGATCGATTCCCAGATGGATGAAGTTGCCTGCTCTTGATGATGTTTGAAGATTTCTGGAGGATCTTCATGAACGTGATGAAGATCACCGAACAAGATGGATATCTACGAAGAAATTCTGGAAACTCTGATGAAGAACTGATGACGATTCTTGCTATCGTTATCGATGGATCTTGGAGAAAGAAATCTGGAAAACAATGTGAAGAAGATGAAGGACGAGGATGAGTCTCATGACGAACGAAGATCTATGGACCTAGACAAGTTCGCTGATGAACTGGTAACGATTGATGAACGGTGACGAAGATCTATGAAGATCTTTGAGTGTTTCTGGTATTTCTGAACACGCGCGAACATCAGATCGATGAAGGTTCTTGGATCGTTTTCTGGGAAAAAGATGAATACGCATGAATTTTCCAGCGAAGTTGAGTTTTCCGGTGAAGGTTGGATGAACATGACGGATGAAGAAGATGAACCTTCATCAGTGAATTTCAGATTTCCGGAGAAAAACGGCTTCTGGTGATGGTTAGGGTGGGACTCCGGCGACTGTTGTGGCGGTCCCTGCGGCGGCTGCATGGCCGGCTGCGAGGGAGAGAGGGTGAAGGAGGACGAGACACGTGGGTGACTGCATAGAGGGGGAAGAGGAAGTGAGGCCACGTGTGGGATTGGGGAGTCTGAGGGAGTGCCAAGTATGGTCGAGGTGGCGTGAGGAGTGGATGAAACGTGGAAGTGAAATGGAAGTTTCTGAGATGAAAACGTGGCAGTGAAGAATGAAGTGGTAGTCTGAGAAAAGCACACGTGGGATCGCTTATATATCGCCACCTGGCGCGGACTGGACCTGGGCCCCAGAAAATGGACATCTGGCCCACTACAACTCAGACTTGATTAACCACTAATTAATACATGATTAAGCCTAATTAAACTCAATTAATACTAACGAAAATTAAAAACTGTCATTAAAGCCTAAATTGAAAATTAAGACTATTCTAAACCTAATTAAAATGAATTAAGACCCTAATTAACATCTAAAAAGGTGATTAAGATCTAATTAATCTCTGTTAATTTCTAAATCTAAATTAAATCTAAAAAAGAAGAATTAACTATTAAACTTCTATTGATTTCTAAACAAATAAAAATAGGAAAAACTCTATTAATCCTATTTAAAAAAATACCTAGTAAAAGAATTATCCCATTAAAAATCATTTTAAAAAACTACTTAGTATCTAAAAAAAAGACTTATTCTAAAAGGGAAAATTGATATTAAAGCTAAAAACTATTTAAAAAAACATTTAATATCTATTAAAGCTATTAAAAAATCTATCTAATATCTAGAAAAATCAATTAAATCCATTAAAAAATTCTAGAAAATAAGGGGAAAAATCTAAAAATATCGTACAGCCAATTAAATCGATTGGAAAAAAGATGCGCGAATACAGCGAAATAAACGGTAACAACCGGGCACCGAGATGTCCTCAAAAACGACAGCGAGAGCTGAAAACACAGGGAACGAGCACCGATTCTCAGAATACGTCCTCATATTGGCCTGAAATGCCTGAAGCGCGATCAGAGGGCTGTAATCCCGATAAAGTCAATCTGACTGGAAAAAATGCAATGTACGTGGTATGCAAATGCAAAATGAAATGAATCGAAACATGAGCCAAATTACGATAAGTAGTTGGTCAAATTTTGGGGTGCAACAGTATGCACGAATTGGCTCTGCTCTTGCTCTCAATTCACCTCAGTTCACTTACTTGAGAGTCATGGAGTGTAAATGAATTGGTTTGCAGCCTTAATTTTAATCTAAGGTGTGTGTTTGAATTGTACCTTCATCATGAAGTAATCCACCAAATGACCATGTTATAAACCTCAATTTAAAAATATAATGATGCCAATGTGTTTATAACTTATTTTCCAATCAAAATGAGTACTAATTTGGCTTGAAAACATTCAAATACCAATTGTTTTGAATTTTTCCTTTTTAATTCATTAAAATGGCCTTTTTGAGAAATTTCTTCAACCAATGCTTTCTCAAATCCAAATCAATGCCTCATGGATACAGGGTTGAACTAAAAACATCATTTTTAGCAACTTTTGTGTTGAACAAAACTCCATTTGAAGCTTGTAATATAGTGAAATGGACTTATGTTTCAAAATGACCTGTAATTCCAAATACCCAAAATACCCCTGACTTGTAAACCTCATAACTTGAGTTCTACAAATCAGATGGAAGACTTATAGTACAATTTGGAAATCTAAGATCAAGACCTACAACTTTCATGTTGGCCAAAAGTTAAGGAGAAATATAATTCTAGGTCAAAAGTGTCCTGGAAGTTGGTTGACTTTTGCAGACAAATTTCACATTCATCTGAC
This sequence comes from Lathyrus sativus, assembly GCA_963859935.3. Taxonomy (NCBI): domain Eukaryota; kingdom Viridiplantae; phylum Streptophyta; class Magnoliopsida; order Fabales; family Fabaceae; genus Lathyrus; species Lathyrus sativus. The sequence continues at coordinate 436,015,578 of OZ012735.1, forward strand.
GACCTGTAACTTGTCTGGACCATAACTTGAGTTCTATAAATCCAATGGAGGACTTCTAGTACTAAAATTAAAGCTAAGAGCATGCTCTACAAGTTTTATGTTGGCCAAAAGTGGATATGAAACTTGTATCTTGAGATAAGCGGTCTTGAAGTCAGGCACTAAATAGGGGATTTTACCCTGAGAACCCTAGTTTAGCAACTCCTCACACTTTGAACTCTTCCTTAATTAATCTTGGAATATCACTTCAATTATCTCAACACAACTTTCCATGATCACAAAAAACCCTAACTGCAACACCTTCAACTGTGGCTCTTCACACTTAGCACAATGGTTTGACTGAGCTCCACCATGACTCACAAGGCACTCCATGAGCTCTATCCACCCACTTTATCCATGATCAAGGCCTCACAACCCACTGATGATCTTCAATTGGTCCTCAAGTTAGGAGATTAACCTCATACAAACAACTGAACCTCTCAAGAACCCAACCCCCTCCATGATGACTTGGGTGACCTCTCAAGCTTAAATAAGACCTCTAGATAGGCTCCTCTTGATATAAATCACACTTGATCCCCTGCACAAATGAAAAATGCTATGTTATATAAATGCTAGGACCATGCAATGCTAATGCAAAGAAACATAAGCCAAGTAAGAAAAGGTTAGGCAAATTTTGGGGTGCAACAGCTGCCCCTATTCAAGCGGCTTGGACCTGACTGGATGACAAGCAAACGACTCTCAACCAATCGAGGTAGAAGGCGGTTAAATACCATAGAACCCGAAAATTTGCTAACCGAAGAAATAACTGCACAAACTGCTTGAGGAAAAAGATCCAGAAAATTGAAACTGGTTGTTACGGCAACAACTGATCAATCATCCGATAAAGAAACTGATTTCAACATCAACCACCGGTGAGACGCCACAGGTGTCGAATCCACAATTAATCTTCAAACATGCGCTACAATAAGCAGGCATTACGTCAAGTGCGTCATCCACATACTATCCTGGATCTTCCATAAAACGTGGAACTGTCAATGTACTAACTTTGACCTTCCATTTCTGGGCAGACGCTACGTGAAGCAAGGTATCCCTCCGAAGACTTAAACAAGCAACTCTGCGGGGAAAATATGGCAACAACTCCAAAGTCTAATTATGAAGCCATTCGATGCTGACGACAACTCCAAGGTCTAATTATGAAGCCGTTCAATGTTGACGAACTCCAAAGTCTAATTACGAAGTCGTTTAATGTTGATAACAACTTCAAAGTATAATTATGAAGCTATTGTAATGCTGACGTAACAGCTACTCGAAGAAAATTCTGCAGAACTTCAAAGTTAAATTATGAAGTCTGCAATGCTGACGTAACAGCTACTCGAGGAAAATTCTGCTGAACTTCAAAGTCAAATTATGAAGTCTGCTAGAACTTTTCCGGGTAATTTCTGACAACAACTTCAAAGTATAATCATGAAGCCTTGACAACAAGTAATGACTTCAACCGTCTAATCGCTGAAATCTTTCTTTTAAAATACTGACAACAACTTCAAAGTTTAATCATGAAGCCGTTGAATGCTGAAAACAACTTCAAAGTCTAATTATGAAGCCGTGGAATGCTGATGACAACTCCAAAGTCTAATTATGAAGCCATAACAGCCATTCGAGGAGAATTCTGTCGAACTTCAAAGTCAAATTATGAAATTGTTTAGAACTGCTGGTAACAACTTCAAAGTTTAATTATGAAGCCATTTCAACCATTCGAGGAAACTCTGTCGTGGAAATTCTGATGTCAACTGCCATACATTAACCTTGACGACGAGTACTGAATTCAACCTTCTAATCCCTGAAGTCTTTCTCTTTTGAAATGCTGACATGACAGCAACTCGAGGAAAACTCCACTGGGGAATTTTGACAACAACTCCAAAGTCTAATTATGAAGCCATTTAAACCATTCGAGGAAACTCTGCCGGGGAAATTCTGACGTCAACTGCCATACATTAACCTTGACGACGAGTAATGACTTCAGATGTCTAATCTATGAAATCTTTCTCTTTGGAAATGCTGACGTGACAGCAACTCGAGGAAAACTCCACTGGGGAATTTTGACAACAACTCCAAAGTCTAATTATGAAGCAGTGTAAAGAAAACTCCGTCGGGGAAGAAGAGAAACTTAACCAAGCAACTCTGATGAGGGGACACATGATAGGACGAACGTTATCATCACACATCTCATGCCAAAAATTTTGAATATCCGAAAACCATCCTGAACAAGAATTCCAATTACCTGCAGGGAAGAACGCCTGAAAACACAGAGGTAACCACCCTGGCTTATGTTTTAAAATGCATATGTTTGAAAATGGCATAATGCTCCATATAAGATGGAATGCTACGCATTTGGGTAGATGCAAATATGATGCAGATATGATGAAAATGCGGGCTCGGCCCACCGGAGAAAAGCTGGATACAGAACCGCTCCATCAAAATAAATGCTGAAGACAAAGCCAACTCCGCTGGGGATAATCGGGTATTACAGAATTATCCCAGCAAAATAAATGCTGGAAAGGTAAACTAACTCCGCTGGGGAGCAATAATCCTGCTGAGGAATAGCTTAACAAATCCGTAGCTATGAACTCTGCAAAGGATGATCAACCTATTGGAGGAAAGATAACCTGCTGGAGAACAGAAAGATCCATCCTGTGCAGAGATGAACTTTTCAAGCCACTGACAACTTGGTTGCACCCTGTGAGGATCTCACTAGGGAATACATGTGCACATGACCACCTACTAGGGATACACATTACTGCCTGATCGCTTGCTAGCTCACATCCAACCCTTCTGGGGATAAAAGATACGCCTCCCATCTGCTGGTGAGTAATAAGATCACCTAGAGCCTGCTCGTATGTTAAAGGACTCTGGCTGGGGAAACACGACCCCGTAGCTGTTTGCTGCGAAGGTAACGACCCTGCAAAATATGAACGAAACAAGACAATTCTACACAAAGGAACTATCTCGGTCAGTATCTGTGACAATTGTTCAGTTAATTCAAAGTTTTAACAATTATTGGTCGGGGCCTGCAAATCTATGCACGTGCAAGTTTATCAAAAACATCGGCGTTTTCCACAAACAAAACAGTAAAAGTTAAAACACGAAACAAACATCAAGTACTGAATAGTATGCGTTTTATTGATAACGGGCCTGTAAATAGGCGAAGTTTTTTTTTACAATGAATTCAACTCCTAAAAAGAGGAAGTTACAAGAATAAATAGAAATATGTACAGAGGTACAAATAAATTTGTATATATGTCGGCAACGTGGTACAGACGAACACCATGAGCTGATCCTCCTATGACTCGCCTGACTCCGACGCTTTCCCGATACTCCGTCCTCGGAAGAGATTGACTTGGATAATCGACCCTCAGGTTCTCCCAAACCACTAAGCAATGCAGTATCAAACTCGGACCGCAGTGATTTTCTTTTTCAATCCCTAATTTTTTCCTGAATCGCCCTTTGCGGGTTTTCGATTCACCAGGATACCCTTTTTTTCTGAAGTCGCCTTTTCAGGTTTTCGACTTCGCGGGTGTACATCTTTTCAATTTTATCCCTAACTTTTTCCCGAACCTTTTCTTTTTCTTTTTGGTTCGCCGGAATGCCCCATTTTTGCCTGGACTCTCTTTTTTCTGTCCAGCGGGTCTCTTTAAGCAAAGTATTTTTTAACTGCGTCCGAGTTCACAGGGGATGTAAAATCTTCGCCATCCATGGTGGACAACAGTAAGGCTCCTCCAGAGAAGACCTTTCAAACGATATATGGACCTTCATAGTTGGGAGTCCATTTGCCCATGTGATCTGATTGTGGTGGGAGAATCTTCTTCAGCACAAGATCGCACATCTGAAAACTTCGAGGGCGCACCATCTTATCGTAAGCCTTCTTCATCCGGATCTGGTATAACCGACCATATGCGATAGATGCAAGTCTCTTCTCATCCATCAAACTGAGTTGATTCAGCCTATTCCTTATCCATTCTGCCTCATCGAGTTGGACATCGAGCAATACTCTCAAGGAAGGGATCTCAACTTCTAATGGTAGGACAACCTCCATACCATACACCAGTGAGAAAGGTGTTGCACCGGTTGATGTGTGTACCGTCGTACGATAACTGTGCAAAGCGAAGGGAAACATCTCGTGCCAGTCTTTGTATGTTACAACCATCTTCTGAACTATCTTCTTGATGTTCTTATTGGCCGCTTCAACAGTGCCATTCATCTTGGGCCGATAGGGAGATGAATTGTGATGCTCAATCTTGAAATTCTGGCACAATTCCTTCATCATCTTGTTATTCAGGTTCAAACCATTGTCAGTAATGATTCTTTCGGGGATGCCGTACCGAAAGATGATATCCTTTTTCATAAACCGGGCTACCACTTGCTTGGTGACATTGGCGTAAGATGCTGCTTCAACCCATTTGGTGAAGTAATCAATAGCTACCAGGATGAACCGGTGTCCATTAGATGCGGTGGGCTCAATTTTCCCAATCATATATATGCCCCACATGGAGAAAGGCCACGAGGACGCCATAATGTTTAAAGGGCTCGGCGACACCTGAATCTTGTCTGCATAAATCTTCCATTTATGGCATTTCTTTGCAAACTTAAAACAGTCTCTTTCCATTGTCATCCAATAATACCCTGCTCACAATAACTTTCGGGACATAGCTTGTCCGCCGGCTTGCGTGCCAAAGGTACCCTCGTGGACTTCCTCCATGAACAGATTAGCTTCTTTCTCATCAACACATTGCAAAAGCACCAAATTATGGTTTCTCCGATACAGAACACCATCTGGATTCAAGTAGAAGTTGCTAGCCAATCTCCTAAGAGTCTTCTTATCACGGTCGGACGCCCTAGTCGGATACTCTTGGTTCTTTAGGAAATTCTGGATATCAAAATACCACAGCTTGCCATCAGAAGCTTCCTCAATGGCGAATATGAAGGCGGGCCTATCAAGGCGAGAGATAACGATTCTGGGAGCATCATTCCAGAAGTTAACTTTGTACATCGAAGACAATGTCGCAAGAGCATCAGCCATCTGATTTTCTACCCGCGGCACATGGTGAAATTCGACTCTGTCAAAGAAGGGAAGCAACCTCATTGCATAATTAATATACGGTATCAGATTAGGCTAACGAGTCTCCCATTCTCCCTTGATCTGGTTCACGACTAGCGCGGAGTCTCCGTATACATCAAAATTTTTAATCCTCAAATTAATAGCCTCCTCGAGACCCATGATACACTCCTCATATTCAGCCTCATTATTGGTAATTGGAAATATCAATCTAGAAGTGAACGGGATGTGCGTCCCATGGGGAGTCGTGATGATTGCCCCAATTCCATTTCCATATGAATTTACAGCACCGTCAAAAATCAATTGCCATTGGGAACCCGACTCAGGACCTTCACCATGCAACGACTCCTCGCAGTCTTTCATCTTTAAGTACATGATATCCTCGTCAGGAAAATCAAACTTCATTGGCTGGTAATCATTGATTGGCTGCTCGGCCATGTACTCTGATAGTACGCTACCTTTGATAGCCTTTTGCGAGACATATTGTATATCATACTCTGTCAGTACCATCTGCCATCGGGCAATCCTTACTGAAAGTGCCTGTTTCTCAAAGACATATTTGATCGGATCCATCTTTGATATCAGCATGGTTGTATGATTCAGCATGTATTGTCTCAGACGTTTGGCAGCCCAAGCAAATGCACAACACGTCTTTTGAGCATAGAGTAACGGGACTCACAGTCTGTGAACTTTTTACTCAAGTAATAGATCGCATGCTCTTTTCTTCCAGTCTCGTCTTGTTGACCAAGAACACAACCCATACTGTTCTCAAGAACCGTCAAGTACATGATCAGTGGTCTTCCGGCTACTGGTGGCATCAATACTGGAGGTTCCTGCAAGTATTCTTTTATTCTTTCAAACGCCTTTTGACAATCTTCGTTCCAGACAATCGCCTGATCTTTTTTCAACAGTTTAAACATTGGCTCACACGTGGCAGTGTAGTTCAACCTCCCCAAAAAACCACGAACCTCTTTCTCTGTTTTTGGCACTGGCATTTCTTATATCGCTTTTATTTTAGCAAGATCAACCTCAATTCCTTTTTCGCTAACAATGAGCCCCAGCAGCTTACCAGATCTCACCCTGAAGGTGCACTTATTAGGATTCAGCCTCAGCCTGAATTTCCTAAGCCTCTCAAACAATTTCAGAAGATTCACCAGATGCTCTTCCTCCGTCTGGGATTTGGCAATCATATCGTCAACATAGACTTCAATCTCTTTATGCATCATGTCATGAAAGAGTGTCGTCATAGCACGCTGATATGTTGCCCCAGCGTTCTTCAAACCAAAGGGCATCACATTGTAGAAGAATGTTCCCCACGGGGTAATAAAAGTTGTTTTCTCTATGTCCTCCGGCGCCATTTTAATCTGATTGTAGCCCGAAAAGTCGTCCATGACGGAAAACACGGAGAATTGAGCAGTGTTGTCGACCAACACGTCAATATGAGGAAGCGGGAAGTCATCCTTAGGGCTCGCCTTGTTCAGATCCCGATAGTCAACGCACATGCGCACCTTACCATCTTTCTTTGGTACAAGTACTATATTGGTGACCCAAGGAGGGTAAGTTGTAACAGCTAGGAAACCAGCGTCCCACTGTTTCTGTACTTCCTCTTTAATCTTTACGGCCATATCTGGTTTCGTTCTTCTGAGTTTATGCTTGACTGGAGGACAGTCTTCGCGCAATGGCAAGCGGTGGACCATAATATTAGTGTCTAGCCCAGGCATATCTTTATAAGACCAAGCAAAGATGTCACTATACTCTCGAAGCATCTCGACAAGTCTCCGCTTGATATCGTTTTGCAGCGCAGCCCCTATCCGGACATTCCTGACAACTTCTTCCGAACCTAAATTAACGACCTCGATATCCTCCTGAAGAGGTATACTGATTATCTCTTCTTGTTTCAAAAGACGAGTCAGCTCTTCTAGTAAGTCGTCGTCCTCAACAATCTCTTCTTCAGCTTGAAATATCGGGTGCTCAATGTCGAAGTGAGTCATAAGTAGTTCATGATCGGTGTCATCTGAAATATGGATCATCCTGCAAGAGAAAGGGTTAAATGCTTCAAATGATATGCAAACGAAGCATACAACCACATTGCCATTTTATTGTAAAATAAACAACAGAAAGCAGAAAAACATGGATCAAAAAATTTGCATGAGAAAAACGCATTTATTTGATGATTAAAACAAAGCATACACATAAACAAGTAGGCCCTAAAATAAAATCACTATGCCCCGGGTAGGACATAGGATTGTACAATAATCGAAAAACAAGGCATTACTGTTTCGGCGTCACTTGGATAAAGTCCTGGATAGACCAGTTGCATAAACTTTGTCCTGGCTCGCTGGGCTTGATCCATGAATCCATGTCACAGTCACTATCTCCATCTTCACTGTCAGATACAACATTGATCTGTTCAAAACTAACTCCTCCCGGAGTAAACCCAATCGGCCCTTTGAACTTTGGCGCGCTCTGTGAAGAAGATGACGACGACGGGTGATACCCTAAGTCGAACTTGTCCTGCTTAACAGGAATCTCCAGAACTTGACCCCAACCTTTGGTCTCCCTGGCTTGAACTACCGCTTGGGCTTCTATGTACGACGACATAGCCACCTCTGGCCGACTGCTTATGACAGGAGACTTGTCTCTGATCTGCACCCCTTCAAATGCTAGGCACAATGTCTCATGGATCTCTCCATCCACTTCAACATATTTGAACGACGACAGGTGACTAACCAGGATGTCTTCCTCTCCACACACGGTGACAATGCTACCACCGACCATATACTTAAGCTTTTGGTGCAACGTAGACGTTACAGCCCCTGCAGAGTGAATCCAAGGTCGTCCAAGCAAACAGCTATAAGCTGGCTGTATATCCATGATGTAAAATACGGTGTCAAACACCTCTGGACCAACCTAGATTGGCAAAGTCAGTTCTCCGAATACAGACCTGCTCGTCCCGTCAAATGCTTTCACTACCAAGTCACTTGGCGTGCAGATTACACCTCGGGTATCCAACTTCAACAGCGCCTTCTTGGGTAAAATGTTCGGGATGAACCAGTGTCAACAAGGACATGAGATATAACATTCACGTGCGCTGGGTGTCAAATCAAAATCAGTAAAGCCAAGGCCATGCCCAGCATTCACGTGCGCAATCACTCCTTCGAGCTGATTAACGAATATCTCCTGGGGTACATATGCAGCGTCAAGAGCCTTCAACAAAGCGTTCCGATGAGCCTCGAAACAAAGTAACATTGACAAAATCAAGATTTTGGAAGGCGTCTGCTGCAGATGGTCGACAATCTTATAATCTCTCTTCCGAATTAATCTCATGAACTCTTCTACATCTTTGGTCAAAGCCTCTTTTTCCTTCTCTTGAGAAAGTCCTTCTTCATTAACTTTACCTTTCCCCTTGGCAATTCTCTCAGCTTCTACTTCTAGTGACACAAAGATTCTGCCACTGCAGGTTATGCCCCCTGCCCCCACAAGGTTATCAACTGACCCTACCGGCGGGCTCGCCAGGTTAATCTTCTCCCCATTGTAGTAAACTTCTGCCCCCATAATTCCAAGGGATGGCTTTAGTGCTTTCATACAGAATGGGTCCAGCTTTGGTAATTGTGATAGTCGGCCTCTTGGGAGGCGCCGATATCATGACAGTTTTAAACAGGATCGTAATCGTTGCAACTTCACCCTGCTTTTCAGCTATTGCCTCAACAGGCTTCTCTTCAGTAGCACGACCAAATTGCAATGTTCCTTCGTCAATCAACCCCTGAATACCTCTTCTTAAGTTATCACAACCCTCAGGCCAGGCCAAACAATCAACACAATCAGCATCACAACCGGGGAACACTCCCCCTCTCAGCAATCTACTCTTGACACAACTCAAAGGCGTCTTCAATTCATCCACATCCATAACCAGATTCAGACTAGCATCTTCCAAAATCGCACCCACCTGTGCAGACCCGTGAGCTGACATCAGATTCTTCTCAATATTAGGTGCCTCATTACCGAAGTTTATAGCCTTGCTATCTAACAAATCTTGCACCTTGTGCTTGAAAGCGTGACAATTCTCGATGCTATGACCGGGAGCCCCGAAATAGAATTCGCAATATGCATTAGCGTCATACCCGAAAGGAGGCGTGCCCTTTAACGGAGCCAATGTCCTTTTCTCAACCAGCTGCAGCTGTAACAAAGTTGGAAGAAGCTGAACATACGGCAATGGAGGCGCCTCAAATACCCTCTTCACAGCCCTGTCCCGACCTTGATATCTCTGTGGAGCAGCATTCTGTCGTCCCTGTTGCTATTGTGGCTGTTGTTGTTGCTGTTGAGGCACAAGAATTGTCACACTAGCAATCTGCTGCTGACGGTATTGGTTTCGACCTCTACCTCTTCCACGGGAGCTGTATACTGAATTAGTATCCCCCTGTCTCTTATTCCCAAAAGCCTTTTTACCACCTCCAGCCGAGGTTGACTCTCCCGCTTGAATCTTACCAATCTTAACACCATTCTCTATGCGTTCCCCCAAGAGTATCAACTCAGAAAATTTACTCGTCGTACACTTGAAAAGCCGGTCATAGTACAACCTAGAGAAAGTGCCCACAAACATATCCACCAACTCATGCTCTACCATGGGTGGGTGCACCCTGGCTGCAAGCTCACGCCACCTCTGGGCGTATTCTTTGAAACTCTCGCCATTCTTCTGAGAGAGATTTTGGAGTTGGACCCTGTTTGGTGCAAGGTCGGTGTTGTATTGGTAATGCTTGACAAAAGCTTCTGCTAACTCCTTCGAGCTACCAATCTGAGTAGGCTCTAACCCCATATACCATTCCAATGACGGTCCCGATAAGCTGTCCTGGAAAAAATGCATCAGCATCTTCTCGTCATCAGAGTAGGAGGACATTCTCCGATAGTAAGATCGCAGGTTAACTCTCGGGCAAGTATCCCCCTTATACTTGTCAAAGGTGGGTGCTTTGAACTTAAGTGGCAACCTCAAACCAGGAACCAATCCCATGTTGGCCACATCCAACATCGTGGAGTTCTGATTAGCAAGATTCCTCATCTGTTCTTCCAACAACCTGAACCTTCTATCACTGTCAGTGGGCATCTCAATATCTCTGCCTGGCGAAGGGAAAGCATCTTCCTGACGATCTTCACCCCAGTGAGAATCCCCGTTGTCGTACCCAGCATAAGCAGTATTGGGACCAAAACCAGCCTGATTGATCCAGGGACCATACCCCATATTACCAAAACCTGATTTCCAGCACCTGGCCCAAAACCAGTGTTGTGAGCACCCATTCCAACACCATTGTTGCTTGCATTGCCAAAACTTGCGTTACCGAAGCCCTGATTTCCGTAACCATGATTTTCGTAACCCTGATTGCCATAGCCTTGATTTCCGCCAAAACCAGCGTTGCCAATACCAATACCCATACCAGTATTCCCAGCACCAAGACCAGCGTTCCCAGTGCCGACATTGAACCCAGCATTCCCAACACCAATATTGAAACCAACAATTCTGGCACAATGTTTCCATTGGTTTCCACATGCCCATTAACGTTACCAGTCATATTCCCATTTCCAGCCCCATTGTCGTTCTCAGTAGTATTGAGGACAACCACCGGTACAGTGTCATCTGCTCGAGGAGTCCCGACTTGAGAAGGATTATTAGAAACTCTACCATGTAGCACACCCTGACTGTCAACACTAGCAATCAGAGGCTACACCAGAGTCTGCAGCTGCTCCTGGCCCTTGGCCACAGTTTCCATCACCTGCATGAACTGCACCATCCTATCGCGCATCTATTGCATCTCAGTTTGCATATGATCCATGGCTTTCTTGCAGTTACTTCTCGTAGAGTAGCGGTGAATTCGCTAATCGACAATCCTGGAACCTGCATCAACAGAGGGTTAGGAAACAGTTCAAGGTCCCTGTCATGCAAATGATTTATGCAAATGCAAACACGTATCCATGCATTAGGAGGGAGTCCCCCTCGATTCTAGCTCTAAGACAAATAAAGTCCACCGTCCAATCACGGAAAGAAACCCTCATATATATACGAAAAGCCCGCATGGGTAGCGTACAATAAAAGCAGGATACAACTGAAGCAACAAGTATGACCCCAACCAACAAGCCTGGTGGTGATCAGCGCATTAATGCATAAAAGGTACAATGAAATACAAAGGAATCAGGTGTGGCCACGGGCACAGAAGTCCTCTAGTAACTTCTTCGTGTCAAGATGGTCAGGCAGAGTGAGCAGGCTCTGGATCAACAAATCCCTTTGCCTGATGGCATCTGGGAGGTTCTCAGAAATGCTCCCACACACACCTTTTTCAGAACGGTTCTCCACCCTACTACTCTTAGCGTCAACCCAAAGTTGATAATCCAGTAAGTTAGCTTTGGTTTGAACCAACTTAAACTGGACGTCTCGTCGAAGGGAAACCTCAGCCTCTATCTTCTTATCTTTGGCCTCCATATGAGCTTTCAACTGGGCTATCTGTTGCTTCAACTTTTCTTCCTTCTCTTTGTGGCTAGTCAAAGTATTATTCCACAACTTCTCATACTGGGTCAGCTTCCGATATACCTTATCTAGATCCTGCTTCTTGGTGGTCAACACCCCGTGCACTGCCTTTAGGTCCAACCCAATACGCTCTCTAGAATTGGTCTCTTTGGTTAAATTAGCGCCTAGGTGGTTGATCAGCTCTGTCTGCTGCTTGCAGGTGTGTACGACTTCGTTCTTTTCTCTTCGGAGTTGAGCGATCTCATTTTCCAATTCTTCGTTGGCTTTGACTAGATCTTCGTTCTTAGCTTGAAGCTGCTCATACTTCTGGATTTCGATCATGGTAGGCTCTGGAGGGTAATCCTGCTTGACAGGAGGAAAAGGCATCAACACTTTCTCTGCTCTGTTTCGAATCCAATCCACATAAGGAGGATAAGCCTGATTATTGCTTCTCCCCAATGAGGTCTTTCCCTTTCTGTGAACGTTGTTCCAGGCATGTTCAAATCTAATCAGATCATCCCCTTCTAATGCACCAGTGAGGTACATAGATTCCTATACCTCTTCGTCCTTAGAAGGGCCCCTCAAAGCATACCCGAACCGTCTGATAGCAACAGATGGATTGTAGTTGATACAACCCTTCCTACCCACAAGAGGGACATTAGGAAAGGTCCCACAGCTGTAAATAATTTCACTCCTCAGACGATCTCTATCAAACCAATCAATGTCTTTGACAGACAAGCTCATCAGTCGCTCAGACCATTCCTTCATCTCTGCCGTCTTTATAAAAGGACCATCCTTCGGTAGATGAGTGACAAACTATCTGTAGAACAATGAAGCACAATAGGACACACCCTTGCCTCTTCTATTTTCGTTCTTGTAATGCACTGAATGATACACGTCTCCGAGCAAGGTGGGGATTAGATTCCTTGAGACGAAGATACGAAGAGCATCCATATCCATAAAATCCGGAATATTGGGGAATAGCATGATACCATATATGCACAGGGCCAAAATAGCTTTGAACGCCACCCAGCATTCCTTCTTGGCGAAGTTTCGGGCTTTCTCAGATAGAAAAGGTAATGGGAATCCCCAGGCTCCATTTCTCTTGACAGTCTTTCCTTTCAATTCAAAAACCTCAATATGCAGAGCTGTAGCAATCTTAGCCAGATCTGGCTCCTGATCAATAGGCCAAAAGGGTACCTGGGCAAGAATGGGTATCTCCAATATGACAGAAAACTCTTCCAAAGTGGGGTCCATCACATAGCTTGGAAATGTGAAACAACGCAACATGGGATCATAAAACTGAAGTAGAGTCTGGAGTCCGTTCAATTCATACACAGATGGCTTGCACACAACGCTGAGCAGCTTCCCATATGTTCCTCTGAAATATCTCATCACTTCTTTACCAGGCAAGGAAATCAAACCCCTTAGATTAGTGATATCTGGAGTAGGAAATTTGTAGGCCAGAGTTCTTCTCACACTGGGCTCCATGATGGACACAGAAAGGACAAGATTGCTAGAATCGAGAGGGAACTACACACCTGCAACACAGATATGTGTTAGATGCAATGCAATATGAAAATGTAAATGCAAATGCGAAATGCAGCAGGGGATCAAGAGTGTTGTGGTGTGTCGTGCTGTGCTGTGAAGTGGCAGGTCATAATTTAGCTTCAGCAAGAAAATACCACACTTTGATAATAAAGGCCTACTGAAACCCACAATATTGATTCACTGTTAAGAAAACCAGGTTGTCTGAAGGTTACGGTTTCCTGCAATAACCCGACCCCGCTCACTGGTATGGACCTAATCATTGACAAAGGTACGGCATCCTATGCGTTCATCAGCGTCACAGACTTTCAAGAAATGATGATGCGATACCCAGAAGGTGTGGCATCATCATCTCTTGAAGTAGCCTCACTCAGCTGAATCACAAATGATCGGTCCCCAGAGTCGACAATCCCAAGATCTGAAATCCTTTCAACGACCCACTGGGCTGGAAATGGAAATCATCTAAAAGAACCTCGTCTGAGTGCAGATTTCGTGGGAACTAGTGTGTGCCTAACATACAGGCTCACCACAAATCTGCTTCTAAAGCTATGTACATACTCAAGTTTGGGTCCGGCTTATCACTCATCCGAGCCCCCTCCCACAACAGCACAACACTAATAATATCATACTGAAAATAAAATGCGGAAGGTAAAAATGCGATAAATAAACAAACCCAACAGGTAAACACACAAGCGCTAGGATTGACTCGCACAGGGAACCGTTGGAGTCCCCAGCAGAGTCGCCAACTGTCGCTACCGCAAAAATAAGGTGTCGGCAAAATAGAAGAGTCGCCACCTTTCGTTATTTATCCCACAGAGAGGGAAAGGAAACGATCGGAAAAACCTGACGAAAAGGTATAAGACAAGGTCATCGCAACCATTGTCTGGATTCCGGAGTCGGTTACGCAAGGGGAAGGTATTAGCACCCCTCACGTCCATCGTACTTGATGGGATCCACGCTTGTTGTGTTTATCTGACGAGTTGATTAATCTATCTACGCTAAAGGTCTGGTCTGAAAAGAAAAGAAAATGACTCGGCAAAGCGTCGCGCTCTATGCCTACGTATTCCCGTCTGGAACGAGAAATCATAGTCAACGTAGTTCGCCTAATTACGGGTTACGGGAGAAAGGTTACTCACCGAGATATCGCATCTCGTGCCCACATACTTTCACACAGCGTGAAAGATCAGAGCAAACATAGTTTGGGAAACGACGAAACACAGGTTTGTTCAACTGTTTTTTATCCAAGTAGGGTTAACAGACAGTTCCAGCAGTTGGTGTATGCAGCTCGACCATTGGAGACTTAGGCGTTACCGTTTGCGGTAGAACCGAGAGTTAACAAAACTCTCCTTCTGAAAAGGGTTCCTTTGAATTAAAGGTCCAAGAGGACAAAAAGATGTTTGATCTTTGTTTTCTGGTTTTCTATGGGAGAAGTGTTTTTTAGTGGTCTGTAGTTTGTACAACACTAGAGACTATGACTTAGGAGCGTATGCGTCGCATATCGACCAAAGGACATATGCTAAACACTCTAGATGATTGAGAGGAGACCGCTCAATCATCACTTCCCAAGTAGCTTAAGGCTCGTAACGCGCTTTGTACTAACTTGCCTTTATTATGTTTTTTACTGTTGTTTGAGACAAGAAGAGAACGAACTCTATGGGGAACTGTACAATCCTAATGTTGTCATGCAAAAATAATCCTATGGTTGAGGTTAGGAGGGAGCTACCTAATGTTATCATGCATGGTTAGAACCCTAATGTCTGTCATAACTTCTCTTGAACAAGAGAAGTCAGAGTTCCTAAGGGAACATGGCAATGGCATACAGAAACAGACAAAGCAAATACTGTAAAGAAAAAACTGTAAGTAAAATGCGTGCAATGCAACAATACAAGCAGAAGGAGATAAGCTCAACTTCTTGACAATCAAGCAAAAAGAAAACAGACAAAACAGACAAGCAGAGGGAGACAAACTCAACCTCTATATGCAAATACGTCAATTAGAAAAAGAAAAACAACATACAAGCAAGGGGAGAACCACCTCAACCCTTAAGGCAAACAAGAAGAGGGAGACCCACTCAACCTCTGAATGCATTCATGCTTCTATACTTAAGCTATACTAAACATGAACTATCCTAATGCAACACACCAATCAAAAATGAATGAGGACAAGGATTTATGACAGATAATAGATTCAATCCACTAGTAGTCAGACAAGGCTTCTATCCTACGGAAAGAAATTGGGGTGTTGGGAGGCAAAGGTAAGGTCCACAGGAACTTATCCCAGGCACTCAACCAACTAAAAGAGATTTGGGGGAAATCGAAAGGTTTGGCTCTTTCAAGAGATGTGCAAGATTCCCCCCACAGGAGGGACTGTGCTACCTCAAGAAGGTTCCTAAAAAGGATTGAATGAGAGAATGTTAGGAGAATGGAGCTGAGAAGCAAGGTAGGTTCCACAGGAACTTGCCACAGACACTCAACCAACTCTATTTCCTCAGAGAGAGCTTTCATAGACTCAACCCCTTTATGATATTGCAATGAATTCCTCCACAGGAGGAATCATGCTCACAAGGAGGATCCCAATCAAGCAAGGAAAATTGAAATGGAAACTAACCCTAGGGAAAGATCATCCACCTACTTGAATCTCTAAAGAACCTCAAATGCTACCTTCTAATGATCATCTATGCTAAGGGTTTAAGGGATCTACAAGAGGTATATACACTAAAGATCATCCAATGGTCATTTGCAAAACTAATCTATGCACTTAACTAGTTAGGATCACCTAAATTAAGGCCAATTTGTAAAATAGGGAACTAAGGGAAAATCATTCCTAAAAATTCCAAGGAAAATACTACATCATCCCATATGTGTCAACATTCTATGGTGAAAAAATCAGGGGCTACACCTAAACCAAAAGGCTCAAATTAAATCCAAAACCTCAAGGGTACACAAAAGGGATCCAACAAAGGACACTCCTAAACAACTAACCTAAAATACTATTTAGAATGATCTAAAAAAATCTCAACAAAAATCACATAACATCATTAACATGTCTACAACCAACACACAAAATTTCAATGCCAAAATAAAAAGCATGAATGAGAAATAAAATCAACAAACTCAGCATACAATTACCCCATTATTAAAACACACTAAAAATAGAAAATATGAAATTAATTGCAAAAGAAATGGAAAATTAAAATAAAACCATGATAAAATTCTAAACATGTCAAAGTGTTCACATGATTTATTTCAGGATTTTATGAAGGGATTTACTATTTTTATTGAATTAAAATGAAACAGCATTAAAACAGAAAATTAAAGAAAAAAAAGAAATCAAAAGCAAAAAAAAGCAGGAGGAGGTGCAGATAGTACAGAGTTCACGTGTTATTTGGTTAATGGGCTTCGCGTGGGGGTGCGAACAGCGCTGTGCACGCTGGCCCAGCTGAGTTTACAACTCAGCATTTAGTTTGTTAAGTGAAACAGGCCTGGGGGTGTTGAAGTAAATGTTTTAAAGTGTATTTCATGTTGGGCCTGCACGTGAGGGGTGCCGTTAGCGCATTGGAATTAGGCCCAGCAGAACTAATTAAAAAAACTCAGCACTTCACATTTAAAACAAAGGCCACACGCGAGATCGACCCCAGGACGCTAGATGTGATGAAAAGGTCAGCAATCCTACGCGATCGGACGACCACGCGTTGTCTTCCCCACTTCATCTTCTCCAGCTCGCCAGTGAACTCCGGCAACCGTCCCCCTACCACCGGCGGCCGCACGGATACCCCAACAACATGGACCTCTCATTTTTTCACTGTTTCTTACGTTTCTTTAAGCGATTTCATGGGATTTTTCGCAAGGAATCCGAATCTACCATTATTTTTACTTTCTTCCATTAAAATTCAAGAAGCCATGGACATCAAGAATCACCAAGAAATTTCAACTCTCACGAAAACTTAAAACGAAACCACTAACCTCTTCCTCTCACTTCCTACATAAATAATATCATGTTCTTTCGCATTCTTAACCACTATCTAGAGAGATAAGCGAACAACAAGCAATGGTGCCATGTCGAAAATTGTCGTAAAACTTCACCAAATCCATTCTAAATCCATCTAAGGACCAATACTAACTTAACCGCATGCTCAAACTAACTTAATTATGCTTAAACTAAGAGGAAATTTGAGAAACAAGAAACTGATCGGAAGCTTCGAATTTGATGTTCTTGAGGGCGAATTCTTCCTCCAAAAGGTGCAGATTTCTTCAAAGAATGATGCTTGATCAATCTCAATACTCAATTGCTCCTGAAATCACTCCAAATCCCAAATTCGAATTTCACTCCTTCAAGCTCTTTCTCAAATGACTCTAACTGATTCTCCACAGAAAATGACACTAGAAGCTTCTGAAAATTATCCACAATCAATTTATATTCTGTTTGAAACCCTTGGAGGCCCAATCAAAGCCCAATTTGTGATTTCCAAGTTTCATTTTTTCTCAAAAATCCACTCATGGTATGCACGAATTGGCTCTGCTCATGCTCTTAATTCACCTCAGTTCACTTTCTTGAGAGTCATGGAGTGTAAATGAATTGGTTTGCAGCCTTAATTTTAATCTAAGGTGTGTGTTTGAATTGTACCTTCATCATGAAGTAATCCACCAAATGACCATGTTATAAACCTCAATACAAAAATTAATGATGCCAAAGTGTTTATAACTTATTTTCCAATCATAATGAGTACTAATTTGGCTTGAAAACATTCAATTACCAATTGTTTTGAATTTTTCCTTTTTAATTCATTAAAATGGCCTTTTTGAGAAATTTCTTCAACCAATGCTTTCTCAAATCCAAATCAATGCCTCATGGATACAGGGTTGAACTAAAAACATCATTTTGAGCAACTTTGGTATTGAATAAAACTCCATTTGAAGCTTGTAAGATAGTGAAATGGACTTATGTTTAAAAATGACCTGTAATTCCAAATACCCAAAATACCCCTGACTTGTTAACATCATAACTTGAGTTCTACAAATCAGATGGAAGACTTCTAGTACAATTTGGAAAGCTAAGATCAAGACCTACAACTTTCATTTGGCCAAAAGATGAGGAGAAAAACCCTTCTAGGTCAAAAGTGTCCTGGAAGTTGGTTGACTTTTGCAGACAAATTTCACATTCATCTGACGACCTGTAACTTGTCTGGACCATAACTTGTGTTCTATAAATCCAATGGAGGACTTCTAGTACTAAAATTAAAGCTAAGAGCATGCTCTACAAGTTTCATGTTGGCCAAAAGTGGAGATGAAACTTGTATCTTGAGATAAGCGGTCTTGAAGTCAGGCACTAAATAGGGGATTTTACCCTGAGAACCCTAGTTTAGCAACTCCTCACACTTTGAACTCTTCTTAAATTAATCTTGGAATATCACTTCATGTATCCCAACACAAATTTCCATGAGCACAAATACTTAGAAATAGGTTTTGATCCTCTTCAATTGCACAGTGGACTCAAGTTTGACCAGGCAAAAAACCCTAACTGCAACACCTTCAACTGTGACTCTTCACACTTAGCATAATGGTTTGACTGAGCTCCACCATGACTCACAAGGAACTCCATGAGCTCTATCCACCCACTCTATCCATGATCAAGGCCTCACAACCCACTAATGATCTTCAATTGGTCCTCAAGTTAGGAGATTAACCACATACAAACAACTAAACCTCTCAAGAACCCAACCCCCTCCCTGATGACTTGGGTGACCTATCAAGTTTAAATAAGACCTCTAGATAGGCTCCTCTTAATATAAACCATACTTGATCCCCTGCACAAATGAACAATGCTATGCTATGCAAATGCTAGGACCATGTAATGCTAATGCAAAGAAACATAAGCCAAGTAAGAAAAGGTTAGGAAAATTTTGGGGTGCAACACATTTCTGAGCATCAAGAATCATCCAAGAGCATTCAGTGAAACAATCTGCAGCATTTAAGGCTTGGATTCGCACATGAGAACCACCAATTTCAAGCTTCAGTTCAGGTTGGTAAAATTCAAAATTGCTCTATTTCTAGGCATGTTTAGACTGAAATTGGCATGTGGTTAGGTTTTAGATACAACATAAATCATTTTAGGATCATAATGGTGAAGTTTCATGATGATTCATGGTGAGGCAAAAATTCTGTTTGGACTTATATCTAGATGATTCTTGAGAATTAGCATGAATGGATTAGTAATTCTTGATCTCTGAAGAGTGAGGAGAATTTCTGTGTAACCAATTTTGATTTTGATGATGATTATGGAATTGAGTAGTTTTCTGTTCATCTTCGTGTTTGGAGATTCTTGAGGAATTAATGGAAATGGAATGGATATTAGTGATCCTGGTGAGGAGACGAGAAGAATCATATAATTTTCTTTGAGTTTCGTGAGATTTGGTTGCAGAGCTTGATGGCTCTCGACAGAGAAGACGGTGGCGCCCTTCTCCGGCCACCGTGGCTGAGTTCCCTCTTTGTTTCAGTTTAAATTGTGGACGATGAACAGGGAGAGTTGGATTTGATTGAATTGGTTGACTGAGTCTTTGCATCTGAGGGTTGAGGCTTGGTCTAATTAGGGTTTAGTGACTTGGAGTGATCTGGAACATAAGATGAGCATACTTTTATGTTGGATGGATAGGATTAGGCTGCACCATAGGGATTAGTCAACTGAAGCACACTTTGCCACACACCAATACGCACCATTTCATTTAATATTTTCTGATTTCTTTTAATTCTTTAATTGATTTTTCTATTTTCTTTAATTGGTTTTTCTTGTTTAATTCATTTTAAATAGTTTTAATAATCAGAAAAATATGAGAAAAATATGTGGTTGATCCTGGTTAAATTCCTGATTTTTCCATGCCTTTGGATTTTATTTTGATGCCAATTTCAATTTAATGTCCATTTTTCTATGTTTGATAAATGTTTAAAAATGCATAATATGACTATCTTGATTGATGATTTTATTGCTAGCTCATGATTTAGAATTTGAAGTTGAAACTTTGCATGCTTGTTATAGACTCCTTGATAGGTTGTTGTGATTTTTGTTGTTATTTTTAGATGACTCTAAATAGGAGTTTGCGATAGTTCTTTAGGAGCCTTTTTTGATGGATCCCCTTTATTACACTCTTTGGATTTAGATTTTATTTGAACCTTTAGGATTAGGTTTGGCCCCTGGTTTTTGTACCATAGATATTTAACTCATGTAGGATAATGTAGGATTTTCCTTGAGATTTGTAGGATTGATTTTCTATTAGTTCCCCATTTTACAAATTGCTTATAGGTTAGGTGACCCTAACTTAGATAACTTCATAGATTAACCTTGTAAATGACCATTAGATGAATCTAAGTAGCATATCCTTTTTTGATAGAATAGTGATTAGGTAGACACCTCATTAGAACCTTGTTGAAGCCTTGATAGAGCTTTTGATTCCCCTAGCTTAGGTGATCCTAGTGGCTAGTCTGTAGGGTTCCTTAGAAGTTGATGTGTTGCCTTCTTTCCCCTATGTGTTTTCTTCCTTGGGCTTTGCCCCACCCTCTTTATCCAAGTCTTGAGGAGGATCCCTCCTGGGAGAGCCTAATCCTTCCTTTGGTTGGATTATGTGCATTCCTCAGGAGGTTGAGCCTTGAATTAACATTCCCCAGTATAGTACATTCCTTTGGTTTGTACTATCTTTCTCTTTCAAGTCTTGAAGAGGATCCCTCCTAGGAGAGCCTAATCCTTCCTTTGGTTGGATTCTGTGCATTCCTCAGGAGGTTGAGCCTTGGATTGACATTATTGGCATGGTATATTCCCTTGGTTTATATACTGTCATCCATCTCAAAGTCCTTTTCTTAGGATCCCTCTTGGGAGAGCCTAATCCTTCCCTTGGTTGGATTCTGTGCATTCCTCAAAAGGTTGAGCATGAGATGGACACTATGTGTTGACACACTATAATCAACTACCCTTAGATTGATATCTATGACCAATACCCAGTTTTCTGTCCTATTGACATAGGATCCCTCTTGGGAGAGCCTAATCCTTCCTTTGGTTGGATTCTGTGCATTCCTCAAGAGGTTGAGCCCATGATGGACTCTGGTGTTGATACACCTCCAACCTAATGTAGCCTGGGATGACTTCCCTGTTGCTCATTGTGGTTTCTCTCCCTTGTTTGAATTTCTTGATGCATTAGAATAGGATCATGTTTAGATTATTTTAAGCTAGGAGCATGACTGCTTAGAGGTTGAGTGAGTCTCCTTCTGCTTGTTTGCATTAAGGGTTGAGGTGATCTTCCCCTTGCTTGTGTGTTGTTTTTCTTTTTATTTGTGTGTGCATTAGAGGTTTAGCCTGTCTCCCTCTGCTTGTCTGTTTTGATTGTTTTCTTTTTGCTTGATTGCCTAGAGGTAGAGTGAGTCTCCCTCTGCTTGTATTGCTTCATTGCATGTGCATCTTTGTCGTTTTCTTCTGTTTATCTGTTTAGCTGATGCTTTTGTCTGTTTTCTATTTCCCATTGACATGATCCCCTAGGAGTCTCACTTCCTTTGATAAGGAAGTGATGATTAGAACTTTAGGTTGAAACCCAGGCATGATAACATATAGGAGTTCCCTGTTTCAAACCTCAACCATAGGATGAATCCTTGGCATGACAACATTCGGGCTTGACAGTTTCCCCGTAGAGTTCGTTTTCTTCTCTCTCTAAAACAATAGTAAAAAAACGTAATAAAGGCAAGTTAGTACAAACGCGTTACGAGCCTTAAGCTACTTGGGTAATGATAATTGAGCGGCCTCCTCTCAATCGTCTAGAGTTTTTAGTATACGTCCTTTGGACGGTATGCGACGCATTCGTTCCTAGGTCATAGTCTCTAGAGCTGTACGGACTACAGACAACCATAAAAAGCACTTCTTCCACAAAATACAGAAAACAAACTCCAAACCTTCTTTGCCCCGTGGGCCCATAATTCAAAGGAAAGCTTTTCTGAAGAAAAGAGTGTCGTTAACTTTCAGTTCTACCGTAAACGGTAACGCACGAGTCTTTGACGAGCAAGCTGCATACACCAAACTGCTGGAACTGTTTGTTAACCCTACTCGAAAAACAGATGAATCTGAATCCTCGTAATCCGTATTATCCCGAACTACATAAGCTCTAATCTCTCATATCTGTCGAGAGTACGTAGGCACAATACTGACGTATTGGCGAGCCACATTCCTCCCCTGTAACCCGTAGTTAGTCGAAGTACGTTGACTCTGATTTCTCATTCTCTGATGAGAATACCTAGGCATAAAGTACGACGCTTTGCCGAGTCATTTTCTTTTCTTTTCAAACCAGCCTTGATAGGTAGATAGTAAAACCAACCCGTCAGAAAAACACAACAAGCGTGGATCCCATTGAGTAACATGGACATGAGGGGTGCTAATACCTTCCCCTTGCGTAACCGACTCCTGAATCCAAACATTGGTTGCGATGACCTTGTCTTATACCTTTTCGTCAGGTTTTTCCGATCGTTTCCTTTCCTGTTCCGAGGGATAAATAACGAAAGGTGGCGACTCTTCTTTTTTGCTGGCACCTTATTTTCGTGGTAGCGATAGCTGGCGACTCTGCTGGGGAGGACTCTGATTCCCTATGCGAGTCAATCTTAGCGCTTGCGTGTTTACTTGTTGGGTTTGTGTTTATTTATCGCATTTTACCTTCTGCATTTTATTTTCAGTATGATATGATTATCTGTGTTGTTGTGGGAGGGGCATTCTGATGAGTGAGAAGCCAGACCCAGGTTTGAGAGCATATACATATCATTAGAGTGGATTAGTGGTGGACGTGCTTGCTTTGCTTGCATCAGTTCCCATATAATCCACACTCAGACGAGGTTCTCTTTGATGAATTCCCATCGGTCCTTTAGACTCGAGGGGCTGTCGAATCTGAGGATTGTCGACTCTGGGGACCGATCATTTAGGATTCAGCTAAGTGAGGCCACTTCAAGGGATGATGATGCCACACCTTCCTGGGTATTGTATCATCGTTTCTTGAAAGTCTGGGACGCTGATGAACGCATAGGATGCCAAACCTTTTCCGTGATTAGGTCCATACATGTGAGCAGGGTCGGGTTATTGCAGGAAACCTTAACCTCCAGACATCCTGGTTTTCTTGACAGTGAATCAGTATTGTGGGTATCAGAGGGTTCTTATCATCAAAGATATGTTTGTTCTTGACAGAGAAGAGTTGTGGTCCTTCTCGTCAACAGCACAGTCACCTTAATCTCCTGCTGCATGATTGCATTTTGCATTGTTTGCATCCTCATTTGCATATCATTAACGTGTGTCTGTGTTGTAGGTGCATATTTCTCCCCTGGTTCTAGTGATCTTGATCCTCATGGCTGATATGGCATCTCTGAAGAAGATTGTGGCTTACAAGCTACCAATGCCTGACATCCGAGAGTTACGGGCTTTGATTTCTTTGGCTGATAAGACAGTGATGGAGAATTTCAGAAAGAGTTATGGAAGACTTCTGGGTATTGTGTGTAAGGTTTCTACGTATGAGTTGAATGGCCTCTACGCTCTTCTGCAGTTTTACGACCCGCAACTCAGATGCTTTGTTTTTCTAGACTATGTCCTAGCTCCGACCTTAGAGGAGTATTCTGACTTGTTGGGGGTACCTTTGTTGAATCAGATGCCTTATTACCTTATTGATGGTGAACCTGACTTGGGTAAGTTGACCACCGCTTTTCATGTAGATGATTCGGAGTTGAAGGGGATGGTGTTCAGAAAGATTGGAGTTTATGGTTTCTCTTTGCCTTTCCTGATGGAAAAGGCCCGAAAGTTTGCCAAGAAGGGTCGCTGGGATGTATTTAATGCCTTCTTAGCCCTTTGCACTTATGGGATCGTGCTATTCCCAAGTCATCCAGACTTCATAGGTATGGATGCCTGCCACATATTTGCTTCCGGGAATCCAGTGCCCACTCTCCTCGGAGACGTCCTCCATTCAGTTCAAAGCAAGAATGAAAACAAAAAGGGGAAGAATGTAGCATGTTGTGCTCCTTTACTGTATAAGTGGTTTGCTAGCCATCTTCCAAAGACGGGTTCGTTCATTGATTCTGCTGAGTCTTCACCCTGGTCTGCATGTTTGATGGGTTTGTCTGCTAATAATATCATCTGGTTTGATAGAGATCTACTGGGCAAAGATATTGTGTATAGTTGCGGTGGCTTTCCCAACGTCCCCCTGGTCGGAAGGAATGGATGTATCAATTACAATCCCTCTCTGCTGGTACGGAAATTTGGGTATACACTACGAGGACCTCCTGAAGAGGAAGAGATACAGGAATCTCTGTATCTCACAAGGTTGCTTGAAGGTGACACTTTGGTTAAGGTACATAATGCTTGGAGCAAAATTCACCGAAAGGGGGAAGTCTTGCTAGGAAAAAGCAACAACAAGGCCTTTGATCCATATGTGGCCTGGGTCCAAGAAAGAGCCTCCAAGTTTCTAATGCCATTTCCTACAGTGGAACCATTGTATCCTCCTATGTACAAAGAGCCTACCACAGTTGATATTCAGAAGTTCAACCAGGTAGTCCGAGAGAAAGAAGAGCTACGAAAAGCCAACGAAGAGTTGGAGAAAGAAATGGCTCAACTTCGGAGAGAAAAGAACGAAGTCATGCACACCTGCAAGAAGCAGACAGAGATGATCAACCACTTGGGTGCTAATTTGACCAAGGAAACTGATTCTAGAGAACGTCTTGGGTTAGACCTGAAGGCAGTGCATGGCGTGTTGACCACCAAAAAGCAGGAGCTGGAAAGTAGCCGAGCTAGAAGTCCAGATTGAAATCAAGGACAAGAAAATAGAGGCTGAAGCCTCACTTCGACGAGATGTCCAGTATAGATTGGTTGAGACCAAGGCAAATTTACAGGATTGCCAACTCTGAGCTGATGCTAAGAGGAGTAGAGTGGAAAACCGTTCTGAAGAAGGTGTTTATGGGGGCGTTGCCGAGAATCTCCGAGATATCATCAGGCAAAGGGATTTGCTGATCCAGAGTTTGCTTACTCAGCCTGACCATCCCGCTACAAAGAAGTTGTTAGAAGATTTTCGTGCCCGTGGCCGCACTTGATCTCTTTGTATTTTCTTTGTACCTTTTATGCATTGATATGATGATCACCACCAGGCCTGTTGGTTGGGGTCATGCCTTGTTGCTTCAGTTGTATGTGATTATAGTTGTACGCTGCCCGCGCAGGTTTTTTTCAGATAAATATATGAGGATTTCTTTCCATGATTGGATGTTAGACTTTATTTGTCTCGGAAACTAGGATCGGGGGGGGGGGGGGGGGGGATCTTCCCAAGGCACAAACACACGTTTGCATTTGCATGAATCATTTGCATAACAAGTACCTTGAGCCGTTTTTCTAACCCATTGTCTTGCAGGTTATTTCAGGATTGACCGAAGACAGATCCATCGATACTCTACCCGAGCGAATCAAGCTAGAGCAATGGAACAAGTTCAGACCGACATCAAAGAACTCAGAGAGAGGATGGACTGCTTCATGGAGCTCATGCAAGTGGTTGCTAACGGCCAAGACCAGCTCAGAACTCTGCTGCAACCACTGATCTCAAGGGTTGACAACAATGGTGTGCTTCATGGTGGGAATACTCCCAACCCTCCACTTGTTGAGACCCCTCAGGGTAGCATCCCTGTGACTGGAGGGAATGAAAGTGGTAACGACAATGTTGTCACTAACATCGGGCCTAATGAGAATACGACTGGCATCGGTAACGGTAACTTTGAAGCCAATGGCAATGCTGGTATAGGCCATGGCAACACTGGAGGAACTGGTAATGTGGGGAACGCTGGGGCCGATAATCTGTATTGTATTGATGCTGCTGGGTTTGCTCAGGGTAACCAACCGTGGCAAGAGGATCTCCAAAAGGATTTGTTCTCGCAGAAGGGAGATGAGGGGGAATTGAATTCTGAAGCCCGTTTAAGGTTCAAAGCCCTCGAGGATAAAATGAAGAGTTTTGAGAACTTGAATACTATGGGTGTTGACATGACCAAACTGGAACTGATCTCCGAATTTAAGGTGCCTCCCAAGTTTAAGGTACCCGACTTTGAGAAGTACAAGGGTACCACCTGCCCCCCGTGTTCATCTAAGGTCGTACTACTGAAAGATGTCCGCTCTTTCTGAAGATGAGAAGTTACTGATGCACTTCTTCCAAGACAGCCTGTCCGGCCCATCCTTGGAGTGGTATATAGGTTTGGAACCCACCATTGTACGTACATGGAAAGACCTTGCTGAAGCGTTTGTACGCCATTATCAGTATAACAACGATATGGCGCCCAACCGGGTTCAAATGCAGAACTTATCTCAGAAGAACAACGAGGGATTTAAAGAGTACGCCCAGAGATGGCGTGAACTGGCAGCTAGAGTTCAACCGCCGACGGTTGAACGAGAACTTGTTGAGATGTTCGTAGCTACTCTTCCAGGGGTTTATTATGAGAAACTGGTCAGTGGTATGTCGGGAAGCTTCTCCGATCTCATCATCACTGGAGAGCATGTAGAAAATGGCATCAAACTCGGGAAGATCCAGGGTGTAGATGTATCCTCAGCTGGAGGAGGAAAGAAGCCTTACAGTGGTAAGATACGTGAAGGTGAGATGAGCTACGTGTCCAATGCTCGGGGAAAAGGTAAAGGCAAGCGTCAGCAGGTCGCTAGCATTACTATTCCTGTTGTGCAGCAACCTCAGCAGCAGCAAAACCAGCAAGGGTACCGCAGGTATCAGAACAAAGCACTGTTATCAAGTCGTCATCTTGAGACCCCGCCTATGTTGTATGCTCAGCTTTTTCAGACTTCGCTTCAGCTTTAGCTAGTTCAGAAGAGAACCTTAGCTCCCTTGATAGGGACACCTCCACCGGGCTACGATGCGAATGCAAGATGTGAGTTTAATTCGGGGGCACCTGGCCACTCGATTGATAACTGTAAGGCATTCAAGCACACAGTGCAAGATATGGTTGACGCCAGAATAATCAACTTTTCTGATAATGTTCTGAATGTTACGAAGAACCCTATGCCTAACCATGGGGGAGATGGGGTTAATTCCATCCTCGAAAAGGAAGAGTCGGACTTATTGATTGATGTCAAGGACCTGATAACACCACTTGGTTTCGTTAAAGCCAAGCTGATGAAGAAAGGTATTTTTTCGGGTTGTGGAAAGTTGTGTATGGATTGTGCAAATCACTCAGACGGATGTGATCAGTTGATAGCAGGGATTCAGAGTCTGATGACCGACGGAATTCTGCAGTTTAGTCGGAGGGTTGAGAGTAGATCGGGAGAAGTAATGCTGAAGCAGAATGATGAGATTGCCACCATCACCATCCCTCGAAAAACAATAACCATTGCTGCATCCAGGCCACCTACGATCACCATCACGAAGGCTGGGCCTATACCATTCGAGAGCACTAATGTTGTTCCATGGCACTATGGGGCAGATGTCTATTTCAATGGACAAAAATTAGAATTGGAGCCATCTGGGCAATCTGTTGACAACCTAGTTGGAACTGGCGGGATAACACGCAGCGGATGAGTGTTCGCTCCACCAGAGATTGTGGTTGACAAGACTGACAAGGCTGAGAAGGCTTATAGAGGAAAGGGTAAGGTCATTGAGGAAACCTCCCGTGGGGTAGAGAAAGACCTGCTAGTGAAAGACGCCGAAGAGTTTATGAGATTGATCAAGAAAAGTGATTATAAGATCGTTGATCATCTTCATCAGACGCCGTCTAAGATCTCCATTCTGAATTTGTTGCCGTGTTCTGAGGCACACCGCAACGCTCTGCTGAAGGTTCTGCATGCAGCGTATGTACCGCAGGAGATCTCCGTCAACCAGCTGGAGGGAGTGGTTGCTCACGTGAATGTTGTGAACGGATTAGGGTTTACCGACCTAGAGCTGACACCGAAGGGAAGGAACCACAATAATGCTTTGCATATCTCGATAGAGTGCTGAGGAACGGTTATGTCCCATGTGTTGGTGGACACGGGATCATCTCTAAATGTTCTCCTAAAGAACACCCTGATGAGATTCGATACAAGAGGGCTAATTTGTACACCCAGTGATCTAGTTGTAAAAGCTTTCGATGGAACTAAGCGGCATGTCTTTGGAGAGGTCACTCTACCCATTCAAATTGGGCCAGAAACCTTTGACACGGTCTTTTACATCATGGATATCATGCCTGCGTACAACTGTCTATTGGGTCGGCCATGGATTCATTCTGCGGGTGCCGTGACCTCCATATTTCACCAGAAGCTGAAGTATGTTGTGGGGGGCAGTATCGTGACTGTCTGTGGTGAAGAGGACATAATGGTGAGCTATTTGTCATCTTTCAAATATGTTGAGGTGGATGGCGAGATCCACGAAACGTTGTGCCAGGCGTTTGAAGCTGTTAAAGTCAAGGATGTGACTCCAGTGATGATTGAGAAGCCTGAGATGACTCTTTCTTCCTTCAAGGAAGCTCAAGTTGTTGTTCAAGCTGGCTCTGCCCCAGGCTGGGGGCAAGTTCTGGAAATCCCTAACAAACAGGATAAGTTTGGGTTAAGGTATTCTCCTTCTGCTGATGCTTCCTCCTCTCGCAGTGCGCCGTGCGTCAAAGGGCCGATTCAGCTCACAAGAGGTGGGGTGATATTTGAGAATGTCAACACCGTGTCTGAAGACGACGAAGATAGTGATTGCGACCTGGACTCCTGGATTCAGCCGAGCAAGCCAGGCCATAGCCTCAACAACTGGTCCGTCCAGGATGTCCTCCAAGTGACGCACAAAGAGTAATGTTTTGTCTTTTCCAATTATTTTACAACCTTATGCTTTACCCGGGGCATAACGGTTTTATTGTCAGGGCCTTGATAGCTTATGCATGTATATATTATTAATAAATCAAAGGGCGTTTTTCTTTGCATTCAAATTTTGTGATCTCTGTTATTCTTGTTTTTTCTTTTGTTTTAAAAAAACAATAAAATGGCAATACGGTTTGTGCTAACCTGCATGTCCTTGTTTTAAGCTTAACCCTTGTTATTGCAGGATTCACATCGTAGATGACATCGACTCTGAACCTTCTACAACTCACTTCGACTTTGATTGCGCAATATATTAAGCTGAAGAAGAGATTGATGAAGATGAAGACCTTCCTGAAGAGTTAGCCCGTTTGTTGAAACAAGAAGAAAAGGTCATTCTGCCTCACGAGTAAGAGATTGAGATTGTGAATCTGGGTTCTGAGGAACTTGTCATGAATGTCAGGATAGGGGCTGCGCTACAGAGCGATGTCTGTTGCACCCCAAATTTTGACCCCTTAGATCCTCATCATCATTGTAGGATCATATTTACTTGATTAACTAACCTTAACCCATTTTCAAGTTTATCTTTGTTAAGATGCAGATGAATTAGGATTCCGTACCGTCAAAATCGGGATTTCGCTGGTCTGATCAATCAATGTGTTGGATTGATTCAACTTCAAATAAGTCTCCACATCATCAAGAATACAACATTGGATCAAGTATGGATTCAATTTGAGGTGGTCACCCGGGAATTGAGAACAGTGCAATTTAAGGTACCCGATTAGGGTTTTCGACGAGAAAAAGTCAACTGTAGTTTGACTTTTGGTTTAAAGAATGCTTCAATGGTGGGATCTTGGTCCATTAAGTTCCTATGGCTTAGTAAAGTCCATCCAAAGAGTTTCAAGTCCTCAGGATGTCCAGATCATCAACGGTCGACTCGGTAGTCACCGATTGATCGAACGGTTGACCGAAAAGTCAACTCTTCAACAATAAGGAATTTGACTTCAAGATGTGAATCAAAAATGTTCCTTATGTCATATTACACCTCCCCATAAAATTTCATGACCATTGGATTAAGGGTTAAGAAGTAATTGCAAAAATCGGGAATTAGGGTTACGAAAGGGGCAAGACCATAACTCCTCAACCACACATCCAAATGAAGTGGTTCAAAGCTCATTGGAATGCTCTTGAAAAAACCTACAAAGGCCTCAAAGTGGTCCATGATCAAAAAATGCATAGAATTGGAGTTATGGCAAAATTCATTTTTTAGGGAGAAATAACTTAGAAAAATTCTAAGTTATTTAGCACTTTTAAGTGGTTTTTTCAGCAACTTTGAAGGGTTTTTCAACCTAGTTCCATCTAGAATTTGGAAATTCCCAAAACATGAAAGTTATATAGCTACTTAAGGGCTTTCCAAATTATGGTAGAACTCCTCAATAGCATGTTTGAGCAGGAAGTTATACACCATAGAAGTTGGGCCTGTCACACTTCAAATCACTTTGTCAAGAATTCTCAAATTTGGATTTTCACAACTTGAGCCACTCTCAGCCCTTGGATCTTGATTCAAACTGATAATGTGAGGCATAGATAGAGAGAAAACCAGAAAAAAGGATGGTTTTGGTGAACATAGCAAGTGGTTGTAACTTGGCATTATAATATTCAAATGTAAGAAGGAGAGAAAAACTTTTCATGCTAGGACTGTTGCAGCTTAATCACTCTACCTTCACAGATCATCTCCGTCACTTCATGTCCATCTCCACTTGAGTTTTCTGATCTCCTTTGAACTATGGAGCTGATAGGAGAAGATCTTGCAAGATTCACTTGAAAAATCTCATGAAAACTCCCTCCAAAAGTGGTAAAAGACCAAGGCTTCCCTCACTCTTGTTTGGCTATAAATAGAGACCTCTTCTATGAGTTTAAGTACACCATAGCAATCTTAAGAAACCAGAGAAACCATAGCTCTCATTCTCCTCTCATTCCTTAAGAATCTTAAAAATCTCAAAATCCCCATTTTCACCAAAAAGTTGTCTTGAGCAAAACTCTGCTCAAGACCAGTTCTATCATTTCCAAGCCTCTCAAAATCATCCACACAATCCCTAAATATAGTGTAGAAGGTGTCCATACCCTCAAACCTCTCAAAAATACCATTTTTCAAAAAGTCAACTTTCACACCAAGAAAGTTTGACCACTATACTCAAAACTTGCCAAATCCTTGTCTAGGCTTGTTCTTGCTGTTTTAATCACCATACACCTCACATATGTCATATTACAACTATCCAAAGCATTGAAAATCAACTGGGAATCACAGAACTACAACTGTCTTGAAGTTTGGTCTTGTTGCTTCAAGAGGAAGCAAGCTTCATCTCTTTGTAAAGGAAGGAGTATCTCTGGGTTTCTAAGCTTTTAGCATGCTCAAGGCTTGTCTACAAGAGGTATGTGACATTCCAACTCTCTATTTATCATACATTGTCATGTATTGTCATTTTGTGTTGATTTTTGTGAAATATGCCATGGCTTCCCTATTGTGGTTCTTTGTCAAGAACTCTAGTTTTCATAGTAATGATACTTACTTTCATTAATATATTGACATTTGCAAATGATATGTGGTTATTATGTTGCAAGTTCATGCTTAGATACTATTGCTTAACTTGTTTGTAAGGGTTTTGGCCATGTGGTAGATTTAGGATCTAACTTTGAAAGGTTGATGGACTAACCCTAGAACTGTCAAACCTAGCTCATTAGTGAGATATGTGGATAACTTGTAAGTTGCTCATAGATCCTCCCCTTGCCTTTGATCATGTGTGAGTCAATGTGGACCTTGTTTTCATTATGTTATTTTCATGTCTTTCTTGCCTATCATTGCTATGAAGTGGTTTTTGAGTGGTTATACTTGCTATTTCTTATGCCTCAAGTCTTGGTTTAATGTTTGATCTTGATTCATGATGTATGTCTTGGTAGAGATGTGAAAGATATGAACTTTGCTATTTGGCCTGTCTTGAAGTCTTGTTTTCGTTGCTGTCCAATTGGAGTCAACATGACATTTTTGGTTTGGTGTATTTTTTGCTTAACTTGAAGTGGTGGACTCACTTATTTGCTTATTTTAAGAATGTGTATGGTGTTTTTGTGCTCAAAATTTGCCAAAGTGTTCAAATTGCCTTATCATGCCTCAACTGTTGCTTTCTTCAAAACATCATGAGATCAACATATCACATTCTGTTTCAATCATTTTCTACATGATTTGTGTGCATTTTATCATTGTCCTATCCATTTGCAACTTGTGTATGATCCCAAATTCTCCAACTGTCATGGTTATGGCTTGCTGCATATTTAAGTTATTGTTCTTGTATGACATGAGCTTCAAAATGCTAATTTCTATTTTGGTAAGGATTTCATCCATTTTTCTGAGTTGTACCTCATCTGTTAGCATCATCATGATATGTGTATAACATCTATTTCATTAAAGAAATTATTGCTTTAAAAATGCCCTGTTGTGGTGAATGTATGCCAAGGCAGATTTTTTCAATTTTTACCAAAATGCACCAATTTTCATTCTACTTGATATATGCCATATGTTGAAGTCAAAACACCATTGATATTTATGATGTGTGCACATTGGTTATTTCTGCTGTCCTGTTTTGTTTTCACAATTCACCTTCCAATTGCACTTATCCACTAAATCTGCCACAACATACCCAAAATTGTATTTTTGTTTGTATATGCATGATCTTAGAGTTGTAACTCACCCATATGTTTGATTCTAATGTGTGTAGATGTTTGGTTTGGTCTAGAATTACCTACATTTGCATTTCACTACCTAATTGCAATTTTGTGCCAAAATGCCATGACCACATACCAAAACCTTGTCTGCTTGCAATATGTTTAATCTCATAGTGGTAACTCATTCCCCTCTATATTTGTGGTGTGTGTATGTATTTTTTGTTAATGTGAGGTCTTTTTTTTTTGCATTTGAACCATGTTTGTATCCCATAGCTGTCAAACTATTTTGGAAAAAAATAATTGCCCTCTCTTATGTTGCCTACTGCCCTAGGTTTGTAAACCTGCATTGGAGTTGATGTTTAAATTGAATATAGGCATTTTTATGCTAGGTTTCATATTTGTGTCAAGAGCATATTTGTTGTTACATTTTGCTGTCATGGATTTTGCTACATTGTCTGCCAACCTTGTTCATAATTAAGCATATCAATTGTTATAGCTTTGCTGTCATGGATCTTGTTTGCAAATTGGCACCATTTCAAAGATATTTTTCTTGTGTTTCAAGCAAAAACCTCCTGTGGACTTCTCTTTTGATGTGCATCATGACTGCTTCATTTTTCCTTCAACATCATTCACTGTTTTTCAAATTTGGTATTATGCTTTGGATTTTGGTTGTGGCTTAGCAATACATCACTGTTATTTTTTTAGGATGACAGTTAGTTTTTTGGTTTTGTTAGGATCTGGTTGTAACCCCTAGCATGTTTAAACATTGGTTTGGCTTGGTATCCTATATCTGCAAGACATAGCAACTCATGTGCCATTTTTTGAATCAGGGCTGTATTGAAATATTTTCTTGCTAGAACACTCTCAATATCATGTTTATGGTTTGCTCATGCTGTTCGATCCTCCTGTCCACCACTGATTCCGTATGTGTTTTTCAAATCCATGTTGTTTGTGAACAAATTTAAGGTTTAGACACACCCTATGTGATGTTTTGAGGATGTATGTGTGATTCATTTACTTCAATTTGGCCTGTTTCGTAATTTCCCTATCATACTTGCAAGTGTCTTGATTTTTTCTCTCATTTCCATATGACATTTGAAGTTTTGACTCATGAGTGGTTTGTTTGAATGTATGAACTTGATGTACATGATATTTGAGTTGTGTTTGAGCTCTTTTCCTGATCATAGCATGACTGGTTTGATCATTGGCTTTGTAAATGCATTTTCATCCAATATAGCAACTGCCATCATGTTTCTTTTTCAAAGCCTATTTTCAAAATTCCATCTGGACCATCTTGTTCCTTGTTTGAAAACACCCAAGATTGATCTAAGGTTTGCTAAATTTGGCTAAGAATTGAACAAGTTTGACATCAAAACGTATTTTGAAAAATGCCTTGTTTTTGCTTCATATTTGCCCAGAAATTCACAAAGTCACGCCTTATATGTTTATGGGGGTGGCTATATCAACGAATGTATAGCCAACCCAGTGGTAAGCAACTTACTCATAATCATGCCTTGCAAAGCCTAGACCTGGGTTCGATCCTTGAGGAGGATCAATCCTTTTGCTTCTTTTTCTTTTTTTTCTTGCGCGCGCGTGTTGGTCTGTGGGGCGTGGGTTCAACTCCCACCCCCTGCATTTTCTTTTTATTTTTACTTGTGAAATGTGTTTTGTACCTTTAATTCCTCCAATTTTCAAAGATTCATAACTCTCTCATTTTTCATCCTTTTTGGTCCTTTTTTTTGCAATATATTTGTTATAATGTCTATTTTCATATGATATATGAATATTACATGTTGTTATTAACTGTGATGCCCTTTGGCTATTGGAAATGTGTTCATTTACTAAGATCGTTATCTTACTTGTAGATGATTTCCTTTTAAATGCTTGTTCTTCTTGTGAGATCTCTTGCATCCCATGTTAGTTAACATGCTAGGGTACTCTCCTTTGGTTGTCACCATAATCCTATATTGTTTCCTCCTAAATTATGAGGTTAAACTGATTTACCTGTGTTTGATTATCATCTATGCATATTGTTGTTACATTTGTTATGCTTTGAACTTATGACATGCTTACTTTCAATTTGTGATTTGTTTATGTGGTTGTTACCTTCACCATGTTTTCAATCTTTGTTAAGATATGTCATCAATCTTTCTTAAGATATGCTCCAATCTTTGTTAAGATATTTGATTATCGGTTGTAACCATTGGTATTATTTGAAGTATCTGCTTATTGTAATATGCATGCTCACTTGTCTTAATCTTATTTCATCTTACTCAATTATTCATTTGCTTTGTTAAGTACTTCTTCCCCAAGTGATGGAACTTTTTAGTTCTCATCCAAGTTGTCTCTCTCTCCTCCCAAAGGAAAAGTCTCTCCATTGACCCTTGTGTCATGGATAGCTCATTTACCCTCCCCTTGACTTTGTGAAGTCATCTCCTACCTTAGCTTAGTTTAGTTAGAACATTTAAACCATTAGACTTTGCTTTAAGTATAGAAAACCCACCTACACTAGGAGTGTTTTTTCAACTAGAACCCTAGGATAGAGTTTGTAAACTCTATGTAAGGATCATGGTAATGATTACTTACTCCCCTCTTGAGTATTATAACATAGATTTAGAGAGTTTTGTTAAAATCTATACAAGCATTGTAATGTTTGTTCCCCTGTGAACCTTGATCATAATCAAGTGTTCTTCATCCCTAGTGAGGTGAACTATGATTGCTCTGATTCTATCCTAGTAAGGATACGTAGGCAGAGGACGCGATGTCTTTGCGAGCAAACATAGAAACTATCTTTATGTCTTAACCTACACCCTTACCCAATTCCAATACTTAGTAAACATTTACCAACTTAGCATGCAAACAAACAAAAGGTTCCTGTAGGGTACTACAAATGTTTAGGATGTGAAATACCTACCCTAGGCATAACCAACCCCCGATCCGCGAATCTCTTAGCGTTGTTGTTACATCGGGAAAAGGGTTTTTCTTTCTTTAGACCTTTCCTTTGGATAAATTAAAGTCCAGTTGTGAATTTAAGAATTAAGATTCAAGTTAGTCAATAGCTTGGTATCATGATTCTCACCGCAACAGAAATGGCGACTTCACTGGGGACGGAAGCCTTACTTAACTTGAGGGTTTAGCCTATTTTGTTTAATTGCATGCTATATTTGTAAATATTTTCTTAACATGTATATTTGTCAATATATTTGTTTAATTGTTGGATGTTGGGTGACTTGAATGGTGAGACGGTCCTATACCTGGACTTGAGTGTAATTATGATAAGATGGTGGTATATTCAAGAAGGCTTATAGGGAGTTGATTCCCGACCAAGCTAACTTGAGAAACCACCGCTCAGTGTAGGCCCTCTTGAAAGTTTTAGTATTGTTGATCGAGTATTCGTGAAAACAATGCTACTTTCAACGAAGGAGCCCATGACACTGTGGACTTTTAGAATACATTTTACCCCACTTTGGCCTTATTAGGACGTAGTGCAATGACTATAAGGAAGTATTTCCGAAATAGTTGATACGCGATACTACACTCAGACGAGATTCTCTTGAGAATATTATCGATTACCAAGTAATTTAGGAAATTGATAATATCTGAAAGATGGGTTAATGACTCTGGGAACTTTGTAGAACCCGTTCGGTAGGTACAATCAATCCATAGTACAATCTTTGGGGATGGGTAGACCCTTGAACTCACGCTTATTCTTAAACCTAAGTTTGTGTTGTGTGCATATGCATTTGCTTGTGTTTGTGCATCTTGCATTCATGATCATCATATCATCATATCATCATATGGTTTCATGGAACTCAGACTTTGTTGTTTGTAAACATCAGAAGTCGTCATGAACAGTGAAAGGATGAAAACTTTAAAGTACACTTACAAGGGTTTTAACCTAGATGACTTGAAAAGGTTGAGCACCTTAGTAACAGATCCAGAGGGATTTCAAAGCCGGTATGGGAAGCTGTTGCTACTCTTGAAGATAAAGATGGATAGTGGACTCCTTTCTACTCTTCTCCAGTTTTATGATCCGCTCTACCACTGTTTCACATTCCCTGATTATCAGCTAGTGCCCACACTAGAAGAATATTCTCAGTTGGTTGGATTGCCCATTCTTTAAGATTCTCCTTTTCCAATTGTGGAGAAGGACCCTAAAGAACAAGATATTGCCAAGGCTACAAGTTTGGGAGTGGTTGACATTAGAAAGAATATAATTTCAAAAGGAGGAGTTTTTGGTTTAAAAGCAGAGTTCTTGGTCGAGAAAACTTAGTATTATGCGGATCATTTAAGCATGGATGCATTCGAGGCTATCCTTGCCTTACTCATCTATGGCATCTTCTTATTCCCTAGCTTTCAGAATTTTGTGGATCTCAATGCTATTAAAATTTTCTTGAAGAAGAATCCTGTGCCTACCTTGTTAGCAGACACATACCATTCTGTTCATCTGAGGAACTTTCATAATGGAGGAACGATCACTTGTTGCGCTCCTTTGTTATACAAATGGTTCACTTCACACTTGCCTAAAGCCAACGCTTTTTGGGATCCAAAGAAAGGATGGTGGTCGCAAAAGATCATGGCTCTTACCCACTTCGATATTGATTGGTATAGTTGTGACTATGAAGGGACAATGATTATTGACAATTGTGGGGATTTTGGCAATGTACCTCTTCTCAGTGCTAATGGAGGAATCAGTTATAATCCAGTACTCGCCCGCCGACAATTGGGATACCCTCTAAAGGACAAACCTAACGGTGTTCAAGTGGAAAACATTTTCTTCAAAGAAGAGGAAGATAGTCAAGGACTAAAAGGGAAGATTATAGACGCTTGGAAGCATCTACACAAGAAAGGGAAAAAGGATCTTGGAAGACTCAATTGTGTCTCTTTAGAACCTTACCTTTAATGGGTTCGAAAGAGAGCCATCACACTAAGGATGCCTTATTCTAAGCAAGAGCCTATGGCTTTGAAGGAAGAACACCCTTTAGTCTTCATGTCTGAAGAGGAAAAGTTGAAGATTGCTTTGGTCAAAGCACAACAAACTGAAGAAGCTTGGAAGCACAAGTATCAAATAGTCGTCGAAGAAAATGCGGAGCTCCAGAAAAAACTCTAGTTGAAAGACGAAGAAATCCTCTCTTGTAAGAAGAGGAAGGCACTAGAAGAACCTTATGAGCCTCAGTCTAATCCGTGGAAGATAATTCTGGACATACTCAACTTTGAGAAGACTCAGATGGAAAGAAAGATTGAGAAGCTCAACTTAAGGCTGCTAGGGGAACCTTGATAGGATTCATTTAGCTGTTATTTAAAACTCTTGTAAGGGGAAACAATATTTTGTAATCCATTTTGTTAATCAATGAAATGGCGACTGCTGATGTTCGTAAATGTCTGAGTTCTATGACACCATTTGCATTTGCATTTGCACTTCTTCTAACCATTCAAGGAAATTCAATTTTTTCTTTTTGCAGACAACAACATGGTAAGAAGAGACATGCTTCCGTTTCCGGATCTGAGATTGGGCCGTCTAAGGATATTAACTAGACTTGTCTGAAATCCCACTGCTTTCATAGTCAAATATGGAGACCTATTACCGCTGATAAGTGCTCCGGTCAACGAGCCCATGCTGCAAGCCTTGGTTGAGTTTTACTATACAACCTACCACTGCTTCGTATTTCCAGACTTTCAGCTACTGCCAACCATCGAGGAGTATACTGATTATTTGAAGATTCCATGGACTTTCACGCTTCCTTATGGAAAACCAAAGAAAAGGGACTTGGCCAAAGCCCTACATATCAAGCTGGAGGATTTACCACCGATGAGAGCGAAAGGAGGATGGTATGGAATGGATGCAAGTCCCCTAATGGAGATGGCCGAATATCATTATGAAAGCAGTAACTTGGGCATCTTTGAAGCGATTCTAGCACTTCTGATATATGGGTTGTATCTCTTCCCAAGCAGTTACGACTTCATCAGTGAAGAGGAGATCCGCCTTTTCATCATCAAAAATCCGGTCAACGCGATACTAGCTGATACTTATGTAGTCATCCACCGCTTCATCTTGTATGATCCCGGGCAATTCTCATGCTGCCTTGCACTACTTGACCGATGGTTTACTTCTCATCTACCAAGGACTCATATCCTTTGGAGGCTTCCTACCAAAAGCGCATGGGTTTCTAAACTCGTCACCCTCAGGCACCATGACATCACATGGTATGACACCAGCCTCGGTGACCAAGTCATGATTCCTAGTTACGGAGATTTCCCCAATGTGCCTCTCATTGGGACAGAAGGTGTTATCACCTATAATCCTGTCCTTGCCCGGCGTCAATATGGGTATCCTACCGGACCAGAACCCGAACCAGAACTGTTGAGACCTTGCTTCTGCGAAACTGGTCGCAACCGAGAACTAGAAGCTAATGCTCAATACGCTCAAAGAGATCCACACCACTTGGGCCTCACTCCAATGGAGAATGCAAGTTGTTTAACTACCAGAGGGTACCTGCTATGGTCAAAAGAAATTGCCTTGACCATGTTCAATACTCATGATTATGAGATAACCATGGAGCCTGAGGTCCCCACGACTAGGGAAGAGCTAAAATACGCTTTGATCAAAGCGCAAAGAGAGAACGAAGACCTGTGGGAAATTATCCGCCAGGACCAAGTTCATGTTAGAGTCAAAGAAGGAGAAGGATCATCTTGTTAGATTGATCTTTGTTTCACCATTTCCCTGCTTTCCCTAAAAGGATTGAAATCCTAATGTTGAATTTGCTTTCATTTCTTGTAAGAAAGGTCTTGCTTTTTAGCAAGGGCCCCCAATTGTAATAGATTTCCAGCTATCAAATGAAAAACGCTTTTTAAGCATGTCGTTACATGTTCTTCTAACTTTTTTGTTTTTTTTGTTTGTAAACAAAAATTTGTTTTTCCTTGAATGGTTTGTGCATTCGCATTTGCATTTACATTCACATTTCATCCCGCATCGGTCTTGCATCTGGGTTCCGCAGCTCATCCTTTGTTCTTGTTCAGAGAAAAGAGAGAAGGAGTCACGCTGAATACTCACGGATACAACACACGATCCCGAGCTCAAAAGAAGATGGCAGATAATGACCAGAGGTTCGATCAAATGGATAACGGCATTGAAGGAATCAAAACTGACATCAGCCAGATTATGGAAGTTCTCAACACAATCAAGGCAAGGATGGACACACAACCTACAGTAATCTCTGAAGTTGCCACAACAGCGGCCAATGTCACAGTAGCTCTTGTTACTTCAGCAGAACTTCCCTGTGGCATGTTCCGGGATTTTGTGCCACCATTCAACAATATGAAGTCTTCGAGCCTCAATCCCCTGTTCGACTCAACAATCAGAAATCCTATTTTCACTCAGGCGGGTGGACCTACCACAGTGCGACCTGTTTTCGCCAATCAACAGCCAATCTTTGATATACCCGACGGTTCTGAAGCCGAAGACGAAAAACACGAAAAATTAAGGGTAGAAATGGACATCATGGCCAAGAGGATGAGGGCCATCAAAGGAAGCGATGTCTTTGGATCTGATGCCAAGGACCTATGTCTGGTGTCTGGATTGGTATTTCCTCAGAAATTTAAAATGCCGGTATTCGACAAATATGAGGGGACCACTTGTCCTAAAGTGCACTTAATCATGTACTGTATGCGGATGGCTCCGCATATTGAAAATGACAAGCTGTTAGTACACTGTTTCCAAGATAGTCTTAAAGGAGCTTCGGCTAAGTGGTATCTCAGTTTAGATCAAGCAAAGATCCACAGTTTCCAAGACCTTTCAGATGCTTTTATTCAACAGTACAAGTACAACATGGACTTAGCTCCCGACCGTCGTCAGCTTCTCAGCATGACGCAGAAGAATACTGAAACCTTTAAGGAGTATGTGCAAAGATGGCGCGGAACTGCAGCACAAGTAGAGCCTCCCCTTACTGAAAAGGAGTTGGCAGACTGGTTTGTGGATACAGTTCGGCCAGAATTCTATGAACGATTGATCAGCAGTGTCACAACAAATTTCTCTGATATTGTGGCAGTAGGGGTCAAAGTGGAAGCAGGTTTAAAGAGTGGAAAAGTGACCACTCCAAATATTACCTCCAGCGCCAGCACAACAAAGAAACCAATCAGCAATTTTCACAAAAAGAAAGAGGTAGGGGTAAGTGCGATCACGTATGGGAAGAAAGCACAAAACTCCAGAAGCCATCGCCAACAGTACCATCCGTCATATGTAGCAGCGGTGACTCCGGTTTTTCAACCTTCATCACAGCATGGTCCCCAGCCTGGGGCATCCAGTAATCAACACCAGTATTAGTCTGGCAACCAACAACAATACCACTCCAATAATCAACAACAATACCAGCAGCCGCAAGGTCAACAGCCGCATAACAGGGCTCCGAGGGTGAATTATCAAGCAAATAGGCCAAAAATATAGCCTATTCAGATGAGCTACACCGATCTGTTTCCCATGTTAATAGAAAGAGAGCTGGTCAAAACAAGAAAATTAGGTGCTCCACCTAATCCACTCCCGTTCTATTACAATGCAAATGCTCGCCGCCTATTTTATGAGAATGCTCCAGGCCACGATCTCGAAGGCTGCTTCGCCCTTCAACATCTAGTTCGTGAATTAATTGAAAAAAGAATTATGTCCTTCGAAGATAACCATCCCAACATAAAGAGCAACCCTATTCCAAATCATGATGGAGTCAATGCCATTACTGAAGAAGGTGAGGGGTCAGAAGATAAGAAAGTTACCACTGTTGGTGAGATCAAAGTGCCATTGGAAGACCTACAGAAACGCCTTGCACAGGCATGGTCGCTTAAAACATTTCACGAAGACTGCAAAGAATGTATGCTGAATCCTGAGGGTTGTGACGCTGTGAAAAAAGACATTCAGGTAATGATTGAGCAGGGGATGATAGAAATCGCTCACCGGAAAAAGGGGGAAGATGTGGCAGTCATCGAACCTGTGTTTAATATGCCAGAAAAGCCCCTCAAGAGAGTTGTATTCAGGAATGATAACAACAATAATAACTACAAGAATGTTCGGCTGGTATTCCGTGACGATGCACCCCCAAAATTCGGGAAGGGAAAGACCAGGTTTGAACAGAGGGGAGGATCCAAACCTTAACCAAGAGTTGTGACACCAAAGCAAGACTATTTATGGTGCGATGGGATCTTCAAAGAAAAGAAACTAGCAAATGTGGCTAACATTTCCGGTGGAAGCAAAATGACCCGGAGTCGTCGCATCTACCAACCTCAGACATATAATGTGGCTCCTCCACCAGCAATTTCTGTTCAAAAAGCTCCTGTTCCTCAGAAGCCTATTCCAGAGGCAGTCGCCACTAAAGAACCTTTAGTTAAAGGAAAAGAAAGCGCCAAAAATGATGAAGAAGAATTTCTGAGAATCATTAGACGAAGTGATTATAGGGTGATGGACCAACTAAATCAAACACCATCTAAGATCTCGGTTATGGCTTTACGTCTAAGCTCTCCGGCACACCGCCAGGCTTTGCTCAAAATCCTGACACAAGCCCATGTTACCAGAGATATCACAGTTGGGCAGTTTGACTCCATTGTAGCAAATATCACTGCCTGCAACACATTGAGCTTTGACGACAATGATCTGACAGCTGAGAAGCGTAAGCACAATCGTGCTCTACATGTGTCGGTCAAATGTGAAGAGGATACAATGTCCTGAGTTCTTGTTGACACAGGATCAACGCTCAACGTAATGCCTAAAAGGACATTGGCCAAGCTGGCGTATCAAGGTGCTACCATGAGACCAACGTCTCTCATAGTTAAGGCATTTGATGGATCCAGGAGAGCCGTGATAGGAGAAGTTGACCTTCCTATCCTGATTGGACCATAAATCTTCGAAGTCACCTTTCAGGTGATGGACATTAATCTGGTCTACAGTTGTTTACTGGGAAGACCATGGATTCACGCAGCTGGCGCTGTTACTTCTACTCTCCACCAAAAAATGAAGTTTGTTGTGGATGACCAGTTGGTCATTGTTCATGGAGAAGAAGACTTAATGGTGAGCAACTTGTCATCATTCCGGTATATTGAGGCTGATGAAGATTCCCTCGAGACGGCCTTCTAAGCACTAGAAATAGCCCATGCTGTTCTAGTTGATGAATCGGACATAACCCGTGGGCCATCATTTACCTCTGTTCAAAGTATTAAGGCGGCACTGAAAGCTAGAGTCCCATTGGGATTGGGAGAGGTCATCGAAGTCAACGCTCGAGCCAAAAATGATCGACAAGGGTTGGGTTACAAACCAACTCTAGAAGGCGAGCCAGAAGAAAGCACCATGAAGAAGAAGTCTTTGAATAAGATATTCACCAGTGGCGGCATGCAAGTCAACGCCATTATTGCTGAAGATGAAGATGGTAATCTGGATCATCTAATAACTAGGGGAGGAGCAGCTTTGCGCAACTGGGAGGCTGTGGAAGTTCCCATCTTTTTACCTTTAGAGTAATTCACTCTGCTTGTTAGCTTTGTGTTTTTCTTTAAAATTCCTGGTCTTGCCGAAGGCCTGTGAATTATTTTGTATTGGGCCACTTTGCGAATTTGAAAATCATTAATGAAAAAGTGTTTTTGTTAAAACTCTTGCTTATTGTTTTGCGCATCATTTTCACTCTTTTGTTAAAAGAAAAAATGGCAATCTTTTTGAAAAATAAAAACAACCCTTCATCTGCATGTCTGTGTGTGTGTGTCTAATTGTTCCAAAA
The DNA here is from genome assembly GCA_963859935.3 of Lathyrus sativus. Taxonomy (NCBI): domain Eukaryota; kingdom Viridiplantae; phylum Streptophyta; class Magnoliopsida; order Fabales; family Fabaceae; genus Lathyrus; species Lathyrus sativus. Next base: position 436,058,965 of record OZ012735.1, read on the forward strand.
TAAAACATGCAGAATACCTCCATCCACCACAGAATCCTATGATCCTTCGACTTCTTCTACTAGTGGTTCATCTTTCTTTCAAGGTGAAGAAGAGAATGAGGAAGAGTTAGAAGTCCCAGAAGAGTTGAAGAGAATGGCTAAGTACGAAGATGTTTATCTCCAGCCCCACAAAGAGCAGACTGAAGTCATCAACTTGGGGTCAGAAGAAGAAAAAAGAGAAGTCAAGATTGGGGCATCATTGAGGCCAGAGATCAAAGACAAGCTGATAGCGATCCTCAGAGATTATGTTGACATATTTGCTTGGTCTTACCAAGACATGCCAGGGTTGGATACTGACATTGTTATGCACAAGCTCTCCCTGAAGCCAGAGTGTCCTCCGATCAAACAAAAGCTTCGCAGGTCAAGACCAGACATGACTCGTAAAATCCGAGACGAAGTCAAAAAGAAAATTTACGCTAGCTTTTTAGCAGTATCCAAATATCCAGAATGGGTGGCAAACATTGTACTAGTCCCGAAGAAGGATGGCAAGGTCAGAATGTGCGTCGATTACAGGGATTTAAACAAAGCAAGTCCGAAGGACGACTTCCCTCTACCACACATTGACACTTTGGTAGATAATACAGCAAGCTTCGTAGTATTCTCATTCATGGACGGATTTTTTGGTTATAATCAGATAAAAGTGGATCCAGATGACATGGAGAAAACAACCTTCATCACACCCTGGGGCACCTATTGTTATAAGGTCATGCCTTTTGGTTTGAAGAACGCAGGGGCAACGTATCAGAGGGCCATGGTCACACTCTTTCATGATATGATGCACAAAGAAATCGAAGTGTACGTGGATGATATGATCGCAAAATTCCAAAGTGAAGAAGTCCACTTGGATCATCTGTTGAAGCTATTCGAGACACTCCGAAAGTATCAACTGAGGTTAAATCCAGCAAAATGCACCTTCAGAGTTTGCTCAGGCAAGTTACTTGGTTTCATCGTTAGTCAACGAGGAATCGAAGTAGACCCCGACAAAGTTAAGGCAATTCAGGAGATGCCTGCTCCTAAAACAAAGAAACAAGTCAGAGGCTTCCTCGGACGTCTGAATTACATTTCCAGACTCATCTCCAATCTGACTCCTACTTGCAAGCCGATCTTCAAGTTGTTACGAAAAGATCAGACAGTAGTATGGAATGAAAACTGTCAAGCCGCATTTGAGAAGATCAAGCAGTACTTACAAGAACCCCCGGTGATGATTCCTCCTGTACCCGGAAGACCTTTGTTCATGTATATGACAGTACTAGAAGATTCAATGGGTTGTGCCTTAGCCCAGACTAATGAGTCAACAAAGAAAGAACACGCAATCTACTATCTGAGCATGAAGTTCATTGATTGCGAGAGTTGTTACTCTCCCCTGGAAAAAGCCTGTTGTGCCTTAGCATGGGCCGCCAAACGTCTGAGATAGTACATGATTCATCACACTGCGATGCTGATTTCTAAGATGGACCCCATCAAGTACATCTTTGAAAAGCCAGCTCAAACAGGAAGATTAGCCCAATGGCATATGCTCTTATCAGAGTAGGATATTAAATATGTTTCTCAGAAATCTATCAAAGGAAGTGTCTTGTCAGAACACCTCGCAGAGCATCCCATGGAGGATTATCAACCACTCAAATTTGATTTTCCTGATGAAGATGTGATGTATATTCAGCGCACAAAACCAAAGCCTGGTCCGGAAGAAGGTCCCGAGCCTGGATCCCGCTGGGAAATGATGTTCGATGGAGAGTCAAACAAGAACGGACATGGTGTCGGAGCTGTTCTGAAAAATCCAACTGGAGGGTACACTGCCGTCACAGCCCGACTTTGTTTCTTGTGTACGAACAACATAGCCGAGTATGAAGCCTGCATCTTAGGGTTGGAAGCTGCTATTGATCTTCGCATCAAAATATTGGAAGTGATCGGCGATTCTGCTTTAGTGATCTACCAGCTCAAAGGAGAATGGGAAACCAGGGATGAAAAGTTGATCCCTTACAAGACTCATATCTTGGAGATGGTTGAATATTTTGATGAAATTACCTTCAAACATGTACCGAGAGCAGAAAATCACATTGCCGATGCACTAGCCATGATGGCATCAATGTGGAAGGTCCAGTTTGTTAACGAGGCACCTCTGATCCGCATCAAAAGAAGGACAGTACCCGCATACGTCATGACAATAGATGAAGAATCTGATGAGAAGCTGTGGTTTCACGATATCAAGAATTTTCTTCAAAATCAAGAGTATCCCGCTGACGCGTCCATAATTGATAAAAGAGCAATACGAAGATTGTCATCTAAATTCTTCATCAGCAATGGTACCTTGTACAAAAGAAATCATGACATGGTTTTACTCCGATGTGTCGACGAAAACGAGGCGAATCTCATAATGACTGAAGTACACGAAGGAACCTTCGACACCCATGCCAACGGCCACGCCATGGCTAAGAAAATCTTAAGAGCAGGCTACTTCTTGTTAACTTTGGAGACGAACTGCAAACTCTTCGCTCGGAAGTGTCATAAATGTCAAGTCTATGCTGATAAAGTGCATGTCCCTCCACATCTTCTCAATGTGATGACATCACCATGGCCTTTTGCAATGTGGGGCATAGATATGATTGGGGCAATAGAGCCAAAAGCTTCCAATGGCCATCGTTTCATCCTGGTTGCGATTGATTACTTCACTAAGTGGGTGGAAGCAACGTCGTATGCGAACGTGACAAAGCAAGTGGTTGCTCGCTTCATCAAAGAGGATATCATTTGTCAATACGGTATCCCTAACCAGATCATCACTGACAATGGGTCAAATCTAAACAACAAAACAATGAAGGAACTTTGTGACGATTTCAAGATCAAACATCACAATTCGTCTCCTTCCAGACCTAAGATGAATAGTGCAGTTGAAGCTGCAAACTAAAACATCAAAAAGATAGTACATAAGATGGTCGTAACTTACAAGGATTGGCACGAGATGTTACCATTTGCTTTGCACGGATACCGAACATCAGTGCGCACTTCGACAGGGGCAACTCCCTTTTCCTTAGTGTATGGGATGGACGCTGTTCTACCCATTGAAGTCAAAATTCATTCTTTAAAGATCTTGACGGAAGCAAAGCTTGATGAAGACGAATGGATAAAAGAAAGATTCGACTCATTGAACCTCATTGATGAGAAAGGAATAATGGCCATGTGCCAAAGTCAAATCTATCAACAAAGGATGATCAGAGCGTTCAACAAAAAGGATATACGCGGCAAGTGGATGCCCAACTACGACGGCCCTTTCATTGTAAAAACTGTCTTCTCCGGAGGATCTCTAATTCTCGAGACCATGGATGGCGAACAACTCAAGTATCCCATCAACTCAGACGCAGTGAGAAAATACTACGCCTGAAGCAGAAGACCTAGAAAGGAGAGTCCAGTGCTTCAACAAGATGAAAGCCCAATGTTTAAAAGCTAGCGGACACCGGGGCAGAGTCTTGTGCAAGATACCAGAAGAAAGATCAACGCTTGTCATTCTCGTCAGAAGCAGCGAAGCAAGTGAACTGACAGTTAAAAGGACCGGATTGTTATGGGATTCTGTAACCTTTTCTGTTTGCCATTTTTCAAATTTATAAAGTTCCCAAGGCTTTGCCTTTTGTAAAGTTCTTACCTATCAATAAAATCAGATTTTGGCCAAATCATTGTTATGATCCTCTGTATTTGTTATGCAATTTCACTTATTCGTTAATAAGAATTTTCATGAAAGCAAAGTGTTTTGAAAATTTTAAATTTTTGTTTTAAAGAAGGGGAAACACGATTTGAAAAAATGATTGAAAAGTTCTAGAGGTAATCTGATAACATTACACAGTTCTCAAAGTTATGGAAGTTTGTTGTTACCTTTGACCAAGCTAGATTCGTCTGACAGCAATTCCGACTCTTAAGCCAAGACTTCTTCTCTGCAGAATTACGAGGATATTATTGGGAAAGATCGTTATCTACGCTGAAGAAGAAAATGTCGCCTGACTTGAAGCATTTTGAAACTCAGTGTGACGAGTTCTCTCTTTGTTTTCTTTGTTTTGCTTTCCTTTGTTCCTGCGGGTCGGTCTGCATTTTACATACAGCATCATGCCAGCATACGCATTTGTTTGCATTTTGCTTTTGGTTTTGTTTGTTTGGCTATTGCCTTTGAGATCCTTCGGTTGTTACCATTATCCTTGATCTGTTGTAACAAGTTTCGTTTCAAAGTTGACATCCCGGGGTTTCCTTATCTTCTCTGGGAAGCTAGTGGTGACTAGCAATATCCAATTTACACAAATGGGGGGTTGCTACCAATATTCATCTTTGATTTTGTCGTCACCAATAATCTTTGAAAGACTAGTAGTCACTAGCACGTGTTCAGGACTAATTGTGTTCGGTACCTTGATGTGGTCCTCACGTACCATTTTCCAAACTCAGTCGTCACTGATTCTGTTATAAAGCAGACCAATTGTTATTGGAGTCCTTTTGATTCGGTTTCACCAATCTGTGCTAAAAAATCTAGTGGTTACTAGTATTGCCTTCTAAGAACCAATGGTCATTGGTATTGGAGTCGGTCGTCACCAAAATTCCCTAAAAGTCCAATAATTATTGGCATCGCCTTCAAATCCAATTGTTATTGGTACCCCTTGATTCGGTTATTACCAATCTCTATAAGTCTAGTGGTCACTAGCCTCGTTTGGAAAATCTAGTGTTTACTAGGAATATCCCGAACCAATCGTTATTGGTATACCTGAGTTGGTCATCACCAATCGGTTTAAGTCCAATGATTATTGGCATCGCTTAAAGCAGATTGTTATCACCATATTGGTCTGGTTGTTACCAAACTCCTTAAAAATCCAATGGTCATTGGTCTCCCTAGACTCGGTCGTTACCAAATTCTCCAGTTAAGTCTAGTGGTTACTAGCATCATCCGGAACCAATTGTTATTGGTATATCCCGATTTAGTTATCACCAGTCTCTTCTAAGTCTAGTGATTACTGGCATTGCTTGAAAGCTAATCGTTATTTGTGCCGAAAGTTGATTGTTACCAACTTCCTCAACCAGAGTCCTGTTGTTTTAACAACATTGTTTGGAATTCCCAATTGTAATTGGAGCTTCGATTTGGTTGTTACCATATCCTCAAGAAGTCTAGCAATATTTAGCACTTCTTGGAAACCGTTATTGATTTGGTCGTCACCATATCCCCAATAAGTCTAGTGGAAACTAGCACTGTTTGAAGTTATTCGTGGTTCTGGTCGTCACCAGTCTCCCCAATTGAAGCTTTTGCTTTTCCAATCGAGTCTCGGAGAACTAGTGGATACTAGCTTCCCCGGCGCGTCTAGCCTTGTTTCTAACCTTTTCCTGAAGATACCGTTTGAACTCTTCGTTATAGGAAATTTTCTCATCTGGTTATCCCCAGTGAGATTCGTTTCTCCTTTCCCCAATGAAGATGTGTCTTCCCTGGTGGAATTTGTGTCCCCTGTGTGAAAGATTTCCTTGATAAGCATCTTTAGTCATGTATGAACTATCTTGCTTACTTGGTCTTGAATCTTTCCCCAGTGCGTTGGGTCCCCGTGAGTGGTTACTCGTTGTATTGTCGTTCTTTTATATTTGCTCGTGTGTTTGCATCTGTCGTGCATTCAAGCATCATATAACATCATTTAGATTCATGGAATATTTTCATTCGTCCTTTTGCATACCATTGGATCTAAGGGACAAAATTTTTGGTTTGCTATATTTAAATACCTTTCACTACGATTTTATGAGGATTGTCATCTCTCATTACCATCTAGTGAAGATATTTAAATAGGGACATCTGTTACACCCCAAATTTTGACCCCTTAGATCCTCATCATCATTGTAGGATCATATTAACTTGATTAACTAACCTTAACCCATTTTCAAGTTTATCTTTGTTAAGATGCAGATGAATTAGGGTTCCGTACCGTCAAAATCGAGATTTCGCAAGTCTGATGAATCAATGTGTTGGATTGATTCAACTTCAAATAAGTTTCCACATCATCAATAATACAACATTGGATCAAGTATGGATTCAATTTAGGTGGTCACCCGGGGATTGAGAACAGTGCAATTTAAGGTACCCGATTAGGGTTTTCGACGAGAAAAAGTCAACTATAGTTTGACTTTTGGTTTAAAGAATGCTTCAATGGTGGGATCTTGGTCCATTAAGTTCCTATAGATTAGTAAAGTCTATCCAAAGAGTTTCAAGTCCTCAGGATGTCCGGATCATCAACGGTCGACTCGGTAGTCACCGATTGATCGAACGGTTGACTGAAAAGTCAACTCTTCAAAAATAAGGAATTTGACTTCAAGATGTGAATAAAAAATGTTCCTTATGTCATATTACACCACCTCATAAAATTTCATGACCATTGGATCAAGGGTTAAGAAGTAATTGCAAAAATCGGGAATTAGGGTTTTGAAAGGGGCAAGACCATAACTCCTCAACCACACATCCAAATGAAGTGGTTCAAAGCTCATTTTAAAACTCTTGACAAATCCTACAAAAGTCTCAAAGTGGTCCATGATCAAAAAATGCATACAATTGGAGTTATGGCAAAATTCATTTTTTTAGGGAGAAATAACTTAGAAAAATTCTAAGTTATTTAGCACTTTTAAGTGGTTTTTTCAGCAACTTTGAAGGGTTTTTCAACCTAGTTCCATCTAGAATTTGAAAATTCCCAAAACATGAAAGTTATAGATCTACTTAAGGGCTTTCCAAATTGTGGTAGAACTTCTCAATAGAATGTTTGAGCAGGAAGTTATACACCATAGAAGTTGGGCCTGTCACACTTGAAATCACTTTGTCAAGAATTCTCAAATTTGGATTTTCACAACTTGAGCCACTCTCAGCCCTTGGATCTTGATTCAAACTGATAATGTGAGGCATAGATAGAGAGAAAACCAGAAAAAAAGATGGTTTTGGTGAACATATCAAGTGGTTGCAACTTGGCATTATAATATTTAAATGTAAGAAGGAGAGCGAAACTTTTCATGCTAGGACTGTTGCAGCTGGCTCACTCTACCTTCACAGATCATCTCAGTCACTTCATGTCCGTCTCCACTTGAGTTTTCTGATCTCCTTTGAACTATGGAGCTGATAGGAGAAGATCTTGCAAGATTCACTTGAAAAATCTCATGAAAACTCCCTCCAAAATTGGTAAAAGACCAAGGTTGCCCTCACTCTTGTTTGGCTATAAATAAAGGCCTCTTCTATGAGTTTAAGTACACCAGAGAAATCTCAAGAAACCAGAGAAACCATAGCTCTCATTCTCCTCTCATTCCTTAAGAAACTCAAAAATCTCAAAATCCCCATTTTCACCAAAAAGCTGTCTTGAGCAAAAGTCTGCTCAAGACCAATTCTATAATTTCTATGCCTCTCAAAATCATCTACACAATCCTTAAATATAGTGTAGAAGGTGTCCATACCCTCAAACCTCTCAAAAATACCATTTTTCAAAAAGTCAACTTTCACACCAAGAAAGTTTGACCACTATACTCAAAACTTGCCAAATCCTTGTCTAGGCTTGTTCTTGCTGTTTTAATCATCCATACAGCTCACATATGTCATATTACAACTATCCAAAGCATTAAAAATCAACTGGGAATCACATAACTACAACTGTCTTGAAGTTTGGTCTTTTTGCTTCAAGAGGAAGTAAACTTCATCTCTTTGTAAAGGAAGGAGTATCTCTGGGTTTCTAAGCTTTTAGCTTGCTCAAGGCTTGTCTACAAGAGGTATGTGACATTCCAACTCTCTATTTATCATACATTGTCATGTATTGTCATTTTGTGTTGATTTTTGTGAAATATGCCATGGCTGCCCTATTGTGGTTCTTTGTCAAGAACTCTAGTTTTCATAGTAATGATACTTGCTTTGATTAATATATTGACATTTGCAAATGATATGTGGTTATTGTTGCACCCCAAAATTTGCCCAACTCTTCTTTACCTAGCTTATGTTTCATTTCATTCACATTAGCATTATCATTTGCATTTCATTGACATGTATGCAGGACATCATGAGGTATGATTACCAATCAAGATCTAGGCAAGAGTTTGAAGCAAGCTAAGAAGTTTATTCAAGTGTTCAAGGGTTGATATCTTTGTCAGAAAAGTTAGAAAATCCTCAGAGAGAGTGGTTGAGACCAAGAGTGTGTGCCTCCTAACTTAAGAGTTGTGGAAGCTCCTCAGATGATTCTGAAGCCAGGAATGTAGACTTGAAGCCTTGAGAGAGCTCATGAGATGTCTTGAAAGTCATCATCAGGCCTAGATAGGTCATTGTTCAAGATTAAGAAGACCCAGCCATGAGTGGTGCAGTTAGGGTTTGACTGAGTCAACCCTAAGTCAACTGATGATTTGGAGAGGGTTGAGACCTAATTCAAGAGCCATGTGATCATGGATTGATGCATTGAGATGCTATGAGGATGATTCCAAGGTTAACTCATCATGGTTGAAGGGTTTGAGAAGTTTCAAGCTAGGGTTTCTAAGGCTTGACAGTGTAAAATCCCCTAGTGTGACCCCTATCTTCAAGGCAGTTTAGCTCAAGATGTGATTGTCATCTCATCTTTCCCCCAACATGAATGTTGTAGAGCTTGCTCCTAGATTTAATTTGAGTACTAGAAGTCCTTGATGGTATTTTTAGAACTCAAGTTATGACTTTGACAAGTTACAGGTCATCTGAGGTCTGTGGATTTGGGAGCTTGAAAGTTACCCAACTTGCATCAAACTTTTGCCCAAGAAGGATGATTCCTATGAACTTTTGGTCAACATGAATGTTGTTCCTTATTCTCTTATCTTTCTAGATAGTACTATAAGTCCTTGATAGGATTTGTAGAACTCAAGTTATGTCTTTGACAAGTCAAGGGCATTTTGGTAATTTGGAGATTACAGGTCATTTCAAGCATAAGGCCATAACTCCTATTTCCAAGCTTCAAATGGAAAAATGTTCAACATCACCCTTGTTTAAAATGATGTTTTAAGGCTATTAAGGAGGTAATGAGATGTTGGAAATGCTTGTAGCTCAAAGTTGCAAAAATGACCTAAAATAAGGGTATAAGTTAAATGAATCAAAGTTGGAAATTGATATTTTCAATCTACACATCCAAACCATGGCATGTAATATATCATTTTGACTCTAAAAAACATTTTAAGAACATTGGTTTAGCCACAATTTTGATTTGAGGTCTAATTTGTGGACTTGCCTTGAAAGGTAGTTGCTTGCATATTAAGTAACATTTGCAAAACATATGAGAGATCAATACACAAGTTGCCAAGGCCTTGTAACACCTCTAATATCTCACTTGGGGAGATTTTAGGATCATAACAAGCTGCTGCAACAAGGGAAACAGAATTGGGGTGAGTATGGCATGAGATGAGATTTTGGATGATATGAGAAGTTCAACATCTCCTTGGATGAATCCAGAAGGTTCTAGAGAGGTCCAAGATGTCCTATATATTGATTAGAGGGGGTTCAAGTGAAAGGTTGGTGAGAATTGATTGAGAGGAGAGAGTTTGCAACTTCACTTTGTTCATTGCAAATTGAAATCGAATTATGCATTCCACACCATCTTCTTCCTTTCTTTTGATTTCAACAACTTCTATGGAGGATACTGAATGATTCCAGATCAATTCCATAGCCAAAGCTTTGAAGGATCGTGTTCTTGCAATTGATTTTCAGCACCTGCAAGTCATCATCGAATTTGGAGTTCCAGGCGTTTTCCATCAATTCTCTTGCATACAAAAGCAAGAACTTGATACATTGAACGATTTTGGAGCAGTAGAAGGGTTGAAGTGAAGGTTTGCTACATCTGTTACTCAAGAATTCACAGGTTTGAAACTTTCATCCCTCACCTTAATTTAAGAAGAATTAGGTTAATTTGTTAGGTTAGATTGATAGTATGTGGTTAGGAGATCGTTTCTGGAAACTTAGAGAAGATTTCATGATGATCAATGAGGTGACACAATTTTTGTTTGGATCAAGAACATGCTGGATATTGAGAGATAATATGAGTATTATAGCAAGAATCGATCAGTGTAACATGGTGAACATTTTAGACCAAACAATTTGAAGAATGGTGACAATTGAGGTCTGAGCATAATTTTGATTCTTGATCGTGTTTTAGGTTAGAGGTTGATTCAATGAATTCTGAGGCTAGGGTTAGACTCAGGGAGAGATTTAGAGTGAGTTAGGGCTTTAGATCATGGATTTTGATGGAGATTTGAGGGAGCCCGAGTGAGGAGGAGGTTGATGTTTGAGCTCTGTTTCAATGGCGTTCTCCCCCCATTTTTGGTTCAAACGAAGAAGATGATGTTAGCACCATTGGATCAGCATGAAGACTTTGACTAGAGGAGTCATCCAACGACCACGTTTTAATTTCAGTTTGTGAAGGATCTGAAGAAATGAAACGCGGCGTTTCATTTAATTAGTGTTCTGGGCTTAATGAAATAACCACTATCCACACCCCCCTGATGGCCCAGTTTGTAGTTTGAACTGATTTTTGTTTCTATTTGCACCGTGCATTTGTCTATTTTATTTGATTTTCATTATTTTTTCACTTTATCCATGGTTCTTGAAAAAATCATATAAAATTGAAAAATGATCCAATCAATTCCATTCTTTTTGCATTATACTCATGATTGAGTCTAGTATATTTTAGAGAAAAAATATTTTCATTTCATGCATTTTCTGATTTTATGGGAATTTTACATTTTAATTGATATTAAAATGGTTAAGTTTGATGCTTAATTTTGATGAATTTTGTGTGATCATGTGGTGATGACTTTGATCCTAATTTTTTGTGTGTGATTAGGTTAGACATGTATGCTCCCATAGCATTTTTCTCACATTTTTGTGATGAAAATAGGTGTGCTTTCTAGATTGATATTTAGATGCTTCCTTTTAGGGTTTAGGTTTAGTACCTCATAATGTAAAATTTATTTCTAGGTCTTATTTGATGATTGGATCTCTGAAATTAATATGGTAGAGTCATGATTGACCTAGGTTACCTTAGGAATTTTTGTAGAAATTAATAAGATAGTTTTCTATTTTTGTTTGGTTTTAGTTTAGGTGCTAGTTTTAGATGATTCTAAGGCACTAACTCAACTAGACTAACTCATTTAGTCCCCTTAGATTAGGGTTTTTGTGTTGTTTGCCTTTGGTTGAGATTGAAGACAAGTTGAAGACAAGGTGAGGATGCTTGAAGTTGCTTGAAGTTGCTTGGAGATAGGAGTTGCTTGTGCCTGAAGGTGTCTGATGGAGATTTAGAAGGTAGGAGACCTAGAGAGAGCCTTAGAACTAGAATGATTTCTTTCACAAATATGAAAAGCATCTTGTGCTTCCATTCCTACCAATGACTAAAAGTCCTTCTCAGATATTCACATCCCTCCTTTGGAGGGATGAGTGGCTTTATCTGGGAAATAGAACTTTGAGGGAACCAGTCTCTCATAATGATGAACCCTTACAGGCTTCCTTTGGTTGTCAGTAAGCTGTTTATCATTTCCCCTCATTCTGTTAAATCAATGGTCTTCTGGTTTGAGTATCTTGAAAGATGTTGGACTTGAGTTTGAAGATGAGTACTTCATTGAATAGTGTGGAAGGGGATGATTCCTTGAGCATTGCCATTGTAGCTGAAGTTTGAAGAGCAAGAGGAGCAAGTTGATACTTGAAGACCCCATGGAGATTGAGTGAAGAGCTGAGGCTTAAAGGATTGAAGGATGAAGTTGACACTTCCATGTGATTGAAGACTACTCTGAGAAGCTGAAGCTTGTAGGAGAAGAAGACCAAGTTGATACTGATAGAGCAAAGAGAGCTGAAGCTTAAAGACTAAGTTGACACTTATGAAGAGGATCCAACTGAGATTGAGTATAGAGCTGAGGCTTGAGGAATAAAGGATAAGTTGATACTTGTACATTGATGCTTGGAGAGCCTGAAGGAATCAAGTTGGTACTGGTAGTTAAGAATGAAGCCTGAAGGTGAAATTGACAGAGGAGTTGACCTGCTTTCTTGTCTGTTTTCTTTTCTGTATTGATGTGGCTTGTTTGATTTTCTTGATGCATTATATTAAGTTCATATCTAGACTGACTTCAATCTAGGAGCATGATTGCACTAGAGGTTGAGTTGCTCCCTCTTCTTGTATTGTTACTGTATGGCTTTGCTTGCGGGTACTCGGTGGAGCCCAGCTCCCTTGCCTATGTGGTTTGTTTTGCTTGATAGCATTTCATTTCTTCTGTATGATTGTAGTTACTTATATTTTGCTTGATGGCATATTTTATTTCTCCTGTATGATTGCAGTTATTCATATCTGGCTTGAGGTTGAGATGAGCTTGTGGAGGCTGACACCCCACACACATTTCCTCCCTCACTTGCATTACATGCATTTTACAGTCGTTTACTGTATTACTGTTTACTGGTTAAGCTGATGCTTTATCTGTTTCTGTTTACCATTAACATGATCCCTTAGGACTCTCATTTCCTTTGATAAGGAAGTGATGATAGAACTGTAGGTTGAAACCTATGCATGATAACTTCTAGGAGTTCCCTGTTTCAAACCTCAACCATAGGATGAATCCTTGGCATGACAACAGTAGGACTTGATGGTCTCCCCGTAGTTGAGCCTTCTCTTCTCATCTCAAAACAGCTTAAGATACAGTAATCATGAATGATTTCTTTCGTACGTTACGATCCTTAAGCTATCTGAGAAAGGATTGTTGAAGAGCTTCTTTTCAACAGTCTGGATGTTTAGTATGGCACCCTTTGGGTGACATGCGACGCATTCACTCTCAGGTCATAGTCTCTAGTGTGATTGAAATTGCAAACAACAGTAAAAAACACTTCTTTCGTAAAAGACAGAAAACAAACTTCAAACCTTTTTGCCCCGTGGGCCCATAATTCAAAGGAAGCTTTTCTGAAGAAAAGAGTGTCGTTAAAGTTCAGCGCCACCGCAAACAGGCTTTGTCTCTAACTGCTAGAACTGCTGTTTAACCCTACTCGATAAAACAGATGAATCTGAATTCCCGTAATCCGTATTATCCTGAACTATGTAAGCTCTGATCTCTCAAGCCTGTTGAGAGTACGTAGGCACAATACTGACGTATTGGCGAGCCACCTTCCCCGTAACCAGTCGGAGGTCGAACTACGTTGACTCTGATTTCTCATTCTCTGATGAGAATACGTAGGCATAAAGCGTGACGCTTTGCCGAGTCATTTTTCTTTTCTTGTTAAGCCAGCCTTGATAGGTAGATAGATAAACCAACTCGTCCAGTAAACACAACAAGCGTGGATCCCGTCGAGTACGACGGACGTGAGGGGTGCTAATACCTTCCCCTTGCGTAACCGACTCCCGAACCCAGACAATGGTTGTGATGACCTTGTCTTATACCTTTTTCGTTAGGTTTTTCCGATCGTTTCCTTTCCCGTTCCGAGGGATAAATAATGAGAGGTGGCGAATCTTCTATTTTGCCTCCACCTTATTTTCGCGGAAGCGACAGCTGGCGACTCTGCTGGGGATCGAACCCAGAATCTCTGGTTCTCCGGTTCCCTATGCGAGTCAATTCTAGCGCTTGTATGATTACTTGTTGGGTTGTGTTTATTTGTCGCATTTTATTTCCCGCACTTTATTTTCAGTATGATATGATTATCTGTGCTGTTGTGGGAGGGGCATTCTGATGAGTGAGAAGTCAGACCCAGGCTTGAGCGAACATAGCATTAGTTGTGGAAATTAGTGGGCGCGTGCTTGCTTGGCAGGCACTAGTGTCTCATGAAATCCACGCTCAGACAAGGTTCTCCCGGTTGACTTCTTTTTCAACCCTTTGGGTTGAGGGGGTTGTTGGTTTGGAGGATTGTCGACTCTGGGGACCGATCATTTGGGATTCACCCGAGTGAGGCCGCTTCATGAGCTGGTGATGCCACACCTTCTGGGTATCGTATCACCCCTCTTGAATGTCTGTGACGCTGATGATCGCATAGGATGCCGAACTTGAGTCAGTTTAGGTCCATACCTGTGAGCAGGGTTGGGTTTATTACAGGAAACCTTGACGTTCAGACTACCTGGTTTTCTTGACAGCGAATCAGTTTTGATTGGGATCTGAGGATCTCATTATCAGATGTATTTGTTCTTGACAGAGAAGGTTTATGATGGGGATCAGAGGATCTCATTGTCAGATGTATGTTTGTTCTTGATAGAGCAGAGTTTTGGTCCTGTATCAGAGGTCCTTATTATCAGATGTTTGTTCTTGATAGAGCAGAGTTTTGGTCTTGTATCAGAGGTCCTTATTATCAGATGTTTGTTCTTGACAAAGCAGAGTTTTGGTCCTGTATCAGAGGTCCTGTATCAGATGTTTGTTCTTGACAGAGCAGATTTATGGTCCCATGTGTGTGTGTTCTTGACAGAGCAGATTTGTGGTCCGATACCAGAGATTTCTTATTATCAGAGATAGTGGTTGTTCTTGATAGAGCAGGATTATGGTTTTGTTGATACAGAATCTCCACAGCACAGTTGCCTTGATCTCCTGCTGCATGATTGCATTTTACATTGTTTTGCATACTCATTTGCATTTCATTAACGTGTGTCTGTGTTGCAGGTACCATTTCCCCCGATTCAGGATTTCTGGCCTTCTACTATATTGTTATGGGTTCTTTGAGGAAGACCGTGGCTTATAGGCTCCCTGCCCCTGATGTGGTTCAGATGACTGGTTTGATTGCTTTAGCAGATGATTCTATGATGATGAGTTCAGAAAATCTTACGGCAAATTGCTCAGTTTGGTTCGTAAAGCTTCTGTGTTCGAGTTGAATGGGTTGCACGCTCTGCTGCAGTTCTACGATCCTCCGTTTAGATGCTTTACTTTCCAGGATTTTGTTCTCGCACCCATGCTAGAGGAATACGCTGATTTTTTAGGTGTGCCTATCAAGAGGCAGATGCCTTTTGTTCATATGGATGCTGAGCCTAATCTGGCTAGCCTAGCTCCTTCACTTCATCTGGATGCCTCCGAGTTGGTATTGTCTAGTTGGAACAAGGTTCCCGGTTTCTCCTTGCAGTTCTTAGTGGGAAAGGCTCAGCAGTGCGCCAAAGACGGATTTTGGGTCGTGTTCAACGCCATTCTCGCTCTGTGCATATATGGCATCATTCTGTTCCCCAATATGCCCGACTTTGTGGACTTCGACGCTTTTCGCATCTTTGCTTCAGGGAATCCAGTCCCTACCTTGATAGGAGATGTCTACCATTCCGTCCACTACAAAAACGAGAACAGAAGGGGTAAGAATGCCTCGTTCTGTGTGCCCCTACTCTATAAATGGCTTGATAGTCATCTGCCCAAGAGGGGTCCCTTTGTTCGTCTGCAGCCACAGCTGAGTGGTCAGAGCGTTTGATGAGTCTATCAGCGGAGGATATTGACTGGTTTGACAGAGATAGGTTGGGTACCGAGATTATCTTCAGCTGCAGCGGGTTTCCGAACGTGCCTTTGATAGGCAGGAAGGGCTGTATAAACTATAATCCGTCTTTGCTGGTCCGACAATTTGCTTATGCTTTGAGAGCTTCGCCGAAGGATGAAGAGGTGTAGGAATCTCTGTACCTCACTAGTCTTCTAGAAGGGGATATGTTATCTAAGCTTCAGCGCGCTTGGAATGGCATCAGTAAGAGGGGAAAACCATTGCTGGGGAGAAGCAATAGCCAAGCCTACCCTCCGTATGTGACTTGGATCAGAGCCAGAGCAGATGCTATAGGGATGTCGTTTCTTCCTGCCGAGCCAGAAAGCCCTCCAGTGATTGAAGAGCCTACTACCGTGCCCATTCAGCAACATAATCAGGTGTTAGCTGAGAGAGATGAATTGAAAAGGGCAAATGAAGAATTGGAGAAAGAATTGGCTCAGCTCAGGAGCGAGAGAACTGAAGCCGTTCATTCCTTCAAGAGGAAGACAAAGCTAGTGAACTAGCTAGGTACAGGTTTGACTAAGCAGATAGCTGAGCGTGAGCGCATGGGTCGAGACTTCAAGGCTGTCAACGATGTACTGGCCACGAAGAAGCAGCACTTGGACGAAGCGTATCGGAGGATATCCAAGTTTAACCAGCACTAGAAGGCCTCCCTAGCCAACCGGAAAGAGCGGGAGGATAAGATGATGCAACAGATCTCCAAGCTGAAGGCCCAGGTGAAGGCTAGTGAGAAGAGGTTTGATGAAGAAACCGCTCGCAGATATGCCGCCGAAGGCCAGCTCAACAGGGCTCTCGCTAACCTGAAGGAGCGCAAACTGACGTTTGAATTCAAGAAGCAGAAGCTAGAAGATTGTTTCGGCGAAGGAGCATGGGAAGATTCGGTCGAAGGTCTTCAATACACCATTATGCAGAGGGAGCTACTCGTCGAAGGGTTACTCACTCGGCCTGATCATCCAGAAACGAGGAATTTGTTAGAAGAGTTTCGCGCCCATGGCCGTGCTTGACTATTTGTATTCCTTTTGTTTGATCATTGTTGTATGCTGACCATCACCAGGCTTGTTGGCTGAGGTCATGCTATTGATTCATCTTGTACTCACTGACGTTGTGTAATGCCTTGATGGGCTTTCTTCATATATATGAGATGTTATTTCCATGACTGGACTCAGACTTCTTATTATCAGCACTGGCACTCAGGCACTAGGATCGGGGGAAATCTCCCTAACGCACAGACATACGTTTGCATTTGCATGAAGCATTTTCATAACAAGCACTTTGTCGTTTTTTTCCTAACCCTTTTGTGTTTTCAGGTTGTTTCAGGTTGTTCCAGGATTGATCAGAGACCTATCCACCGCTATCCGACCAGAGCAAATCAAACCAGAATCATGGAGCAAGTGCAAACTGATGTTCAGGAACTCCTCGAAAGAATGGATCGCTTCATGCAGCTCATGCAAGGGGTAGCCAATGGCCAGGATCAACTCAGAACCTTGGTTCAGCCTCTGATTTCAAGGGTGTATAGCAATGGCGTACTCCATGGTGGGACCGTGCCTACCCCTCCACCAGTTGAAACTCCTCAGAATGGCATCCCTGCGACCGGGGGAAATGGCAGTGCCAACGGCAATGTGATAGCTAACACGGGACTCAATGGTAATACGACGGGCGTCGGTAATGGAAATTTTGAAGCTAACGTCAATGTTGGGCTGGGCAACGACAATGCAGGCGTTGGGAATCTGTTCGGGCCTCAGCCATGGTTAGAAGACCGTCAAGATGATGTGTTCTCTCAGAGAGGTGCTGAAGGGGAGCTGACTGCTGAAGCACGGCTTAGGTTTAAGGCACTCGAGGACAAGATGAGAAATATCGAGAACCAGAACACCCTGGGTGTTGATATGTCCAAGTTGGGACTGATTGCTGATTTCAAGGTGCCTCCCAAGTTCAAGGTACCTGACTTTGAAAAGTACAAGGGCACCACTTGCCCTCGCGTCCATCTAAGATCATATTACAGAAAAATGTCCGCTCATTCGGAGGACGAGAAGTTGCTGATGCACTTCTTTCAGGACAGTCTGTCCGGACCTTCCCTCGAATGGTACATGAGTCTGGAACCAACTAGTGTGCGCACGTGGAAAGACCTTGCTAAAGCATTCGTGCACCACTACCAATACAATAGTGACTTGGCGCCGAACCGATTCCAACTGCAGAATCTGTCGCAAAGGAACAACGAAGGGTTTAAGGAATACGCCCAGCGATGGCGTGAATTGGCAGTCAGGGTTCAGCCGCCGATGGTTGAATGTGAGCTTGTGCAGATGTTCATAGCTACCCTCCCAGGGGTTTACTATGAGAAATTGGTCAGCGGTATGTCTGGAACCTTCTCAGATCTCATTATCACGGGTGATCACATCGAAAATGGGGTCAAACTGGGGAAAATTCAAGGTGATTCGTCCTCAGCTGGAGGAGGCAAGAAGCCTTATGGTGGCAAGAGACGAGAAGGAGAAACGAGCGCCGTCGAAGGAAGGGTAAAGGCCCTCACCAGCAGGTGGCCAGCATAACTATCCCGGTAGTTCAACAGCCACAGCAGCAGCCGCAGCAGCAGCCGAATCAACAAGGGTACAGGAAGTATCAGAATCGGGCACCTCTGTCGAGTCGTCACCTCGAGACACCGCCCATGTCGTATGCTCAACTATTGCAGACTTTGCTTCAGCTACAGTTGATCCAGAAGAGAACCTTGGCTCCCTTGACAGGGGCATCTCCGCCAGGTTATGACGCGAATGCCACTTGTGAGTTTCACTCAGGGGCACCAGGCCACACAGTAGAGAACTGCAAAGCCTTCAAGCATAAGGTACAGGACATGGTGGACGCTATGATCATCAACTTCTCAGATAATGTGCCAAACGTCACGAAGAATCCTATGCCGAATCATAGGGGAGGTGGAGTAAACGCCATTATTGAAGACGAGAGCTTAGATTTGTTGACTGACGTCAGAGATCTGAAGACACCGCTTAGCTTCGTTAAGGCTAAGCTGATGAAAAGAGGTTTCTTTCCAGGTTGCGGAGAGCTGTGTATGGGCTGCGCGACTAGTCCTGATGGATGTGAACAGTTGATAGAGGGAATTCAAAGTCTGATGACTGAAGGGATTTTACAGTTTAGCCGGAGGGCCGAATGTGGATCGGGAGAGGTAATGCTGAAGTAAGATGATGAGGTTGCCACCATCACCATCCCTCGCCAAACGATAACTATTTATGCACCCAGACCGCCCACGATTACTATCACCAAAGCTGGGCCAATACCGTTCGAAAGCACTAACGTTGTCCCATAGCATTATGGGGCTGAGGTCTACTGCAACGGACAGAGGTTGGAACTAGAACAGTTTGGGTCATCTGTGGAGAACCTAGCGGGCGTTAGAGAAATTACTCGTAGCGGGAGAGTGTTTGCACCACCTGAGGTCGTGGCGGACAAAGCGGACAGAGCTGATGCAACTGATAAAGGTAAAAGTAAAGTCGTTGAAGAGATCCCGCGTGGGGCAGGAAAAGACTTACTCGTTAAAGATGCCGAGGAATTTATGAGGTTGATTAAAAAGAGTGACTACAAAATCGTGGATCATCTCCATCAAACACCCTCGAAGATTTCCATCCTGAATCTATTGCTGTGTTCTGAGGCACACCGCAACGCACTGCTGAAGGTGTTGAACGCTGCATATGTATCGTAGGAAATATCGGTAAACCAGCTAGAAGAGGTCGTAGCCCACGTAAATGCTGGAAATGGGTTAGGGTTCACTGACCTAGAGCTGACGCCGAAGGGGAGGAACCACAATAGCGCTCTGCACATCTCGATAGAGTGTAGGGGAACGATTATGTCTCACGTGTTGGTCGACACAGGGTCATCGCTCAATGTTCTTCCGAAGAAGGCATTGATGAAGTTGGATACTCGCGGAGTGATTTGCACACCCAGTGATCTGGTTGTGAAGGCGTTCGATGGAACCAAATGCCATGTTTTCGGGAAGGTGACGTTGCCGATCCAAGTTGGGCCGGAAACATTCGACACGGTCTTTTATATTATGGATATCATGCCTGCCTACAACTGTCTCTTGGGCCGGCCATGGATCCATTCGGCGGGTGCCGTGACCTCCACGTTGCACCAGAAGCTCAAGTACACCGTCGGGGGTAGCATCGTGACCGTATGTGGCGAGGAAGACATAATGGTGAGCCATTTGTCGTCCTTCAAGTATGTTGAGATGGATGGGGAAATCCTCGAAACCTTATGCCAAGCGTTCGAAGCTGTTAAAGTCAAGGACGTAGCACCTGTAGTCACTGAAAAGCCAGAGATGACTCTCTCTTCCTTCAAGGAAGCCTGGGCCGTTGTCCAAGCCAGATCTACCCCAGGCTGGGGACGAATTTTGGAGATACCTAACAAGCAAGACAAGTTTGGGTTGGGATATTCTCCTACGGCTGAAGCCTCCTCTTCTAGCAGTGCGTCGCGAGGTAAAGGGCCGATCCAGTTTAACAGTGGCGGGGTGATATTTGAAAGCGTCAACGCAGTGTCTGACGACAGCGGAGATAGCGACTGTGACCTAGACTCTTGGATCCAGCCAAGCAAGCCAGGCGAGAGCCTCAACAACTGGTCCGTCAAGGATATCATCCAGATGACAAGCCAAGAGTAATGATTTACTTTTTCTAATCATTGTACAACCCTATGTCCTACCCGGGGCATAGTGGTTTTATTGTCAGGGTCTTGTTTGATTATGTACATGCATTTTATCAATAAATCAAAAGGCGTTTTTCTTCGTATTCAAATATCGTGATCTTTGTTATTCATGTTTTATATTTGTTTTGAAAAACAATAAAATGGCAATGGGGTTTGTGCTAACCTGCATATCCTTGTTTTAAGCTTAACCCTTGTTATTGCAGGATCCACATAGCAGATGACATCGACTCTGGACCTTCTACGACTCACTTCGACTTTGATTGCCCGATCTATCAAGCTGAAGAAGAGATTAACGAAGACGAAGAACTTCCCGAAGAGTTGGCCCGCTTGTTGAAACAAGAAGAGAAAGTTATTCTGCCTCATGAGGAGGAGATCGAGATTGTGAATCTGGGTTCTGAAGAACTTGTCAGGAACGTCAGGATAGGGGCCGCGTTGCAGAGTGATGTCAAGCAGAGATTGGTCGAGATGCTAAGAGAGTATAGTGACGTCTTTGCTTGGTCATACGAAGATATGCCCGAACTTGATACCGACATCGTGGTCCACCACTTGCCGCTGCGAGAAGATTGTTCTCCCGTTAAGCAGAAGCTTAGGAGGACGCGACCAGATATGGCCGTTAAGATCAAAGAAGAAGTGCAGAAGCAGCTTGATGCTGGCTTCTTAGCGGTCACTACTTACTCTCTGTGGGTCGCCAACATAGTGCCTGTACCAAAGAAGGACGGTAAGGTACGAATGTGCGTCGATTATCGGGATTTGAATAGGGCGAGCCCTAAAGATGATTTCCCGCTGCCTCATATTGATGTGTTGGTCGAAAATACAGCTCAGTTCTCCGTGTTTTCATTCATGGATGGCTTCTCCGGTTACAACCAAATCAAGATAGCGCCGGAGGACATGGAGAAAAATATGTTTATCACTCCCTGGGGAACATTTTGCTATAAGGTAATGCCTTTCGGTCTGAAGAACGCAGGGGCCACTTACCAACGAGCAATGGTTACTTTGTTTCATGATATGATTCATCATGAGATTGAAGTCTATGTTGATGACATGATTGCGAAGTCCCAAACGGAGGAGGGACATCTGGTCAATTTGCTGAAGCTTTTTGAGAGGCTTAGGAAGTTCAGGTTGAGGCTGAATCCTAACAAGTGTACTTTCGGAGTACGGTCCGGAAAACTACTGGGGTTTACCATGAGTGAAAGAGGCATCGAGGTTGATCCTGCGAAGATAAAAGCAATACAAGAGATGCTAGTGCCAAAAACAGTAAAAGAAGTTCGTGGTTTCCTGGGCCGAATAAACTACATTGCAAGGTTTATTTCTCAGCTCATGGCCACGTGTGAGCCGATGTTCAAACAGCTAAAGAAAGATCAGGCAATTATCTGGAATGAGGATTGCCAGAAGGCATTTGATAAGATAAAGCAGTATCTGCAGGAACCTCCAATCTTGATACCCCCATTGGCCGGACGACCCTTAATCATGTACTTGACAGTTCTTGAGAATAGTATGGGGTGTGTTCTTGGTCAGCACGACGAGACGGGCAAAAAGGAGCATGCCATTTACTACTTGAGTAAAAAGTTCACAGACTGTGAATCTCGTTACTCGATGCTGGAGAAGACGTGTTGTGCACTAGCCTGGGCTGCCAAACGTTTACGACAGTACATGCTCAACCACACAACCATGCTAATTTCGAAGATGGATCCGATCAAGTACTTCTTCGAGAAGCAAGCGCTTTCAGGCAGGATTTCCAGATGGAAAATGGTGTTGACGGAATATGACATTCAATACGTTTCCCAGAAGGCCATTAAGGGAAGCGTATTGTCTGAATACCTGGCCGAACAGCCGATCGAAGATTTTCAGCCGATGAAATTTGAATTCCCTGATGAGGATATCATGTTTCTCAAAGCGAAAGATTGCGATGAACCGTTGCCCGACGAGGGGCTAGATAGGAAATCCCAGTGGAAATTGATATTTGACGGGGCGGTTAATTCTTATGGAAGTGGCGTTGGGGCGATCATCATGACTCCCCACGGGTCCTACATCCCGTTCACTGCGAGACTGATGTTTCCGGTCACCAATAACGAAGCGGAGTACGAAGCATGCATCATGGGTCTAGAAGAGGCAATTGATTTGAGAATCAAGAACCTAGACGTATATGGTGACTCGGCGCTTGTGATTAACCAGATTAAAGGGGAGTGGGAGACTCGTCAATCGAATTTGGTGCCGTACATGAATTATGTCAGAAGGCTACTCCCGTTCTTTGATCGAGTAGAACTCCATCATGTGCCCAGGGCTGAAAATCAGATGGCTGATGCCTTAGCCACATTGGCTTCGATGTATAAAGTCAATTTTTGGAATGACGCTCCAAGAATTGTCCTTTCTCGTCTTGATAGACCTGCATTCGTCTTTGCGATCGAGGAAACCTCCGATGGCAGGCCATGGGTCCACGATATCCAGACCTTCCTTATGACTAAGGAGTATCCTGCGGGAGCGTCGACCCAGGATAAGAAGACTCTGAGGAGGCTGTCTGGAAATTTTTATCTCAATCCTAATGGAGTTTTGTATAAAAGAAACCACGATTTCGTGCTACTCAGATGTGTAGATGAGAAAGAGGCGAGTATGCTCATGGAAGAATTCCATGAAGGCACATTTGGTACGCACGCCGGTGGGCATGCTATGATGAGAAAGATCCTGAGAGCAGGATACTACTGGCTGACGGTGGAGTCGGATTGCTTTAAATTCCCGAAGAGATGTCATAAATGGCAGATTTATGCTGATAAGGTTCATGTGCCGCCGTGCCCGTTGAATGTCATGTCCTCCCCGTGGCCGTTCTCCATGTGGGGCATCGACATGATAGGCAAGATCGAGCCCACTTCATCTAATGGTCATCGCTTCATTCTAGTAGCTATCGACTACTTCACCAAGTGGGTGGAGGCAGCCTCATATGCTAATGTAACCAAGCAGGTGGTGGCTAAATTCATAAAGAGGGATATCATCTGTCGTTATGGAGTTCCCGAGCGGATCATTACTGATAATGGTTCAAATCTGAATAACAAGATGATGAAGGAGTTGTGCCAGAGTTTCAAGATTGAACACCACAACTCATCTCCTTACCGGCCGAAGATGAATGGCGCCGTTGAAGCGGCCAATAAGAACATCAAGAAGATTGTACAGAAGATGGTTGTGACCAATAAGGATTGGCACGTGATGTTTCCATTTGCACTGCACGGTTATCGTACGACGGTACGTACATCAACCGGGGAAACTCCTTTCTCCTTAGTGTACGGTATGGAAGTTGTCCTACCGTTAGAAGTGGAGATCCCTTCTTTGCGAGTTTTGGTTGACGTGAAACTCGACGAGGCAGAATGGATTAAGAACCGACTAAACCAACTCAACCTGATGGACGAGAAGAGGTTAGCATCGATTGCGCATGGTCGTTTATACCAAAGCCGAATGAAGAAAGCTTATGACAAGAAGGTGCGTCCTAGAAGCTTTCAGACGGGTGATCTCGTCCTGAAGAAGATTCTTCCTCCATACTCCGATCACCGGGGCAAGTGGACTCCCAATTACGAAGGTCCGTATGTCGTTAGCAAGGTCTTCTCGGGAGGAGCCTTGTTGTTATCCATGATGGATGGTGAAGATTTTGCATCCCCGGTGAACGCGGACGCAGTTAAAAAATACTTTGCTTAAAAAATGACCCGCTGGAAAGAAAAAGAGCATCCAGGCAAAAATGGGGCATCCCGGCGAACCACAAAAAAGGAAAAAGGTTCGGGCAAAAATTAGGGATATAAAGAAAAGAATGTACACCCGCAAAGTCGAAAACCCGGAAGGGCGACTTTGGCAAAAAAGGGTATCCCAGTGAATCGAAAACCCGGAAGGGCGATTCAGGCAAAAGTTAGGGATTTAAAAAAGCAAACGACTGCGTTCCGCGTGTGGACTTTTATTGTTTAGTGGTTTGGAAGACCTGAGGGCCGTTTATATGAATCAATCTCTTCTGAAGCTGAAGCATCAGAGAAGTATCAAAGTCGAGTGGGTCATAGAGGGATCAACTCATGGTGTTCATCTACGCCTCATTGCCGACATTTGTATATACTGATGTATATTTATGTTTTATTTTTGCGCGGCTTCCTCATTCCAGGAGCTTGCCTTTGTTGTAAAACATTTTTGCCCATTCAGGGGTTCGTTATCAATAAAATGTATACTATTCAGCAATTCTGTTTGTTTGTTTAGCATTTACCTGTTTTGTTTGCGAAAAAGAACACCGATGTTTTTGATAAAATTTGCATACATAAACCTACTGGCCTAGGCCACTGGTTGTTGAAACAATGAATTACTCGAACATTGTCACAAGATGATAACCTTGAGAGGTCCCTTTGAGAAGGGTATCTTGTCTGTTTGTTTGTGTTGTTACAGGTGTAGCCAGGTAGTACGCCGTATGCGTCCCCAAGCAGGATGATTCCTTCTTCTCCAGCGAAGTCCAGCAGCCTCTCCCCACAGAGTCTGAACGTGAGATCGTAAAGCATTGATATGCCTCCCCGGGAAAAGAAGATTATCTCCCCAATCAGATACATCCTGAAGGAATGTTATCTCCCTAGCTGAGTCACATACTGAAGTGTGCAGCAATTGATAGTTCTAGACTGAAGTCTTCAGCAGAATTGAAATTCCCCGCAGAGTTGTACTCTCCCCTAGCAAGCAGGATGATTCCTTCTTCCCCAGCCGAATATGCAAAACCCCAAGAGAGCCGAGTCCTTGGAAGCCGCTCGGGCCATGATTGGTTTACCCCAGTAGAGGGTTGAATAGCTGATGTTGTATTTCCCCGCCGGAGTCATTACCTCCAGGAAAGTTTTGCTGCGAATGCCGTGCAGTTTATTTCTGCGATTGACATCGTTTTCCTCAGTAGGTCCAGGTTCTCGTAGAGCTTCGTTCCCCTGCAGCAGTCAACTGAAGTTTGCTTCCCCAAGCTGAGCCCAATTGAGATTGGCGTGACTTCTTCACAGGATGATTCCTTCCCCCACCAGAGTGGTTCTTTCTCCTTGACAGGAGGACTCTCCCTCCAGCATTTATTTCGCCGACGGGATTGTAGCATTTTGCATGATTGCATAGCATTTATCCTAAACGCGTAGCATTCCCACCGTGTGGAGCATTGCGCCGTTGTCAAAGCATATGCATACTAAACATGAGCTAGGTCGTTACCGTTCTTGTTTTGCAGGTGTTCCTCCGCAGAGTCACTTGCTCAAGATGATTCTTGAATTCCCCAGCAAAGTCGTTCGCCCAAGATGATTCTTAAAATCCCCAGTGAAGTCGCCAGAGAGGGTTGCTCAAGTTGACGCTTAGAGTCCCCGGCAGAGTGTTTGCTCAGGATGATTCCTGAAATCTCCAGCAGAGTTATGGGTTCAGGATGATTCTTGAAGTCCCCTCAATGTTATTTGTTCAAGAAGATTCTTGATTTCCTCAGCAGAGATGAGTCACCCAGAATGATTTCTGGATCCCCGAAGTAGAGTTACTTGATAGTTCTCCAGAATCCCCAGCGGAGATGCATCATCCCCAACAGGTTTCCGAACAGTGAAGTTGAAACTCCCTCTGAAGACTTGATGGTTGAAGTCCAACCGTATTGACAAAGCAGTTCTCTCAGCTGAGGCGGAGTGCCTGATGGTAGAAGTCAGATATCCCTAATTGGTTCATGATTGACCGAGAATTCTATTCCCGACTTACTGATGAAGTCCAGTTGATGCCTAAAGGTTTCTTTGAATGCCCGACGCCATGATTAACTTGATTGTTGACCTGATGATTCCCGAGGAATCTTGATGCCTGACGGCATTATCGACCATGTATCATTGGTTACCGTGTGACCAATCCCCCAGCTAGTTGCCGTGCAGCTAATATTCCAGTTTTCGAAGATTTGTTCCCATCAGAGTACCGTGTACTTGTGCAGTTGGCAAATTTCCGGGTTTATCGGTATTCAACCGTCTCGTACCTTGATTGGTTGAGAGCCGTTCGCTTCTCACCCAGTCAGGTTCAAGCCGTTTGAATAGGGGCAGCTGTTGCACCCCAAAATTTGCCCAACTCTTCTTTACCTAGCTTATGTTTCATTTCATTCACATTAGCATTATCATTTGCATTTCATTGACATGTATGCAGGAGATCAAGAGGTATGATTACCAATCAAGAGCTAGGCAAGAGTTTGAAGCAAGCTAAGAAGGTTATTCATGTGTTCAAGGGTTGATATCTTTGTGAGAAAAGTTAGAAAATCCTTAGAGAGAGTGGTTGAGACCAAGAGTGTGTGCCTCCTAACTTAAAAGATGTGGAAGCTCCTCAGATGATTCTGAAGCCAGGAATGTGGAATTGAAGCCTTGAGAGAGCTCATGAGATGTCTTGAAAGCCATCATGAGGCCTAGATAGGTCATTGTGCAAGATTAAGAAGACCCAGCCATGAGTGGTGCAGTTAGGGTTTGACTGAGTCAACCTTAGGTCAACTGATGATTTGGAGAGGGTTGAGACCTAATTCAAGAGCCATGTGATCATGGATTGATGCATTGAGATGCTATGAGGATGATTCCAAGGTTAACTCATCATGATTGAAGGGTTTGAGAAGTTTCAAGCTATGGTTTCTAAGGCTTGACAGTGTAAAATCCCCTAGTGTGACCCCTATCTTCAAGGCTGTTTAGCTCAAGATGTGATTGTCATCTCATCTTTCCCCCAACATGAATGTTGTAGAACTTTATCTTAGCTTTAATTTGAGTACTAGAAGTCCTTGATAGGATTTGTAGAACTCAAGTTATGACTTTGACAAGTTACAGGTCATCTGAGGTCTGTGGATTTGGGAGCTTGAAAGTTACCCAACTTGCATCAAACGTTTGCCCAAGAAGGATGATTCCTATGAACTTTTGGTCAACATGAATGTTGTTCCTTATTCTCTTAGATTTATGTATAGTACTAGAAGTCCTTGACAGGATTTGTAGAACTCAAGTTATGGCTTTGACAAGTCAAGGGCATTTTGGTCATTTGGAGATTACGGGTCATTTCAAGCATAAGGCCATAACTCCTATTTCCAAGCTTCAAATGGAAAAATGTTCAACATCAAACTTGTTCAAAATGATGTTTTAAGGCTAGTAAGGAGGTCATGAGATGTTGGAAATGCTTGTATCTCAAAGTTGCAAAAATGACCTAAAATAAGGGTATAAGTTAAATGAATCAAAGTTGGAAATTGATATTTTCAATCTACACATCCAAACCATGGCATGTAATATATCATTTTGACTCTAAAAAACATATTAAGAACATTGGTTTAGCCACAATTTTGATTTTAGGTCTAATTTGTGGACTTGCTTTGAAAGGTAGATGCTTGCATATTAAGTAACATTTGCAAAACATATGAGAGATCAATACACAAGCTGCCAAGGCCTTGTAACACCTCTAATATCTCACTTGGGGATATTTTAGGATCATAACAAGCTGCTGCAACAAGGGAAACAAAATTGGGGTGAGTATGGCATGAGATGAGATTTCGGATGATATGAGAAGTTCAACATCTCCTTGGATGAATCTAGAAGGTTCTAGAGAGGTCCAAGATGTCCTATATATTGATTAGAGGGGGTTCAAGTGCAAGGTTGGTGAGAATTGATTGAGAGGAGAGAGTTTGCAACTTCACTTTGTTCATTGCAAATTGAAATCGAATTATGCATTCCACACCATCTTCTTCCTTTCTTTTGATTTCAACAACTTCTATGGAGGATACTGAATGATTCCAGATCAATTCCATAGCCAAAGCTTTGAAGGATCGTGTTCTTGCAATTGATTTTCAGCACCTGCAAGTCATCATCGAATTTGGAGTTCCAGGCGTTTTCCATCAATTCTCTTGCATACAGAAGCAAGAACTTGATACATTGAACGATTTTGGAGCAGTAGAAGGGTTGAAGTGAAGGTTTGCTACATCTGTTACTCAAGAATTCACAGGTTTGAAACTTTCATCCCTCACCTTAATTTAAGAAGAATTAGGTTAATTTGTTAGGTTAGATTGATAGTATGTGGTTAGGAGATCGTTTCTGGAAACTTAGAGAAGATTTCATGATGATCAATGAGGTGACACAATTTTTGTTTGGATCAAGAACATGCTGGATATTGAGAGATAATATGAGTATTATAGCAAGAATCGATCAGTGTAACATGGTGAACATTTTAGACCAAACAATTTGAAGAATGGTGACAATTGAGGTCTGAGCATAATTTTGATTCTTGATCGTGTTTTAGGTTAGAGGTTGATTCAATGAATTCTGAGGCTAGGGTTAGACTCAGGGAGAGATTTAGAGTGAGTTAGGGCTTTAGATCATGGATTTTGATGGAGATTTGAGGGAGCCCGAGTGAGGAGGAGGTTGATGTTTGAGCTCTGTTTCAATGGCGTTCTCCCCCCATTTTTGGTTCAAACGAAGAAGATGATGTTAGCACCATTGGATCAGCATGAAGACTTTGACTAGAGGAGTCATCCAACGACCACGTTTTAATTTCAGTTTGTGAAGGATCTGAAGAAATGAAACGCGGCGTTTCATTTAATTAGTGTTCTGGGCTTAATGAAATAACCACTATCCACACCCCCCTGATGGCCCAGTTTGTAGTTTGAACTGATTTTTGTTTCTATTTGCACCGTGCATTTGTCTATTTTATTTGATTTTCATTATTTTTTCACTTTATCCATGGTTCTTGAAAAAATCATATAAAATTGAAAAATGATCCAATCAATTCCATTCTTTTTGCATTATACTCATGATTGAGTCTAGTATATTTTAGAGAAAAAATATTTTCATTTCATGCATTTTCTGATTTTATGGGAATTTTACATTTTAATTGATATTAAAATGGTTAAGTTTGATGCTTAATTTTGATGAATTTTGTGTGATCATGTGGTGATGACTTTGATCCTAATTTTTTGTGTGTGATTAGGTTAGACATGTATGCTCCCATAGCATTTTTCTCACATTTTTGTGATGAAAATAGGTGTGCTTTCTAGATTGATATTTAGATGCTTCCTTTTAGGGTTTAGGTTTAGTACCTCATAATGTAAAATTTATTTCTAGGTCTTATTTGATGATTGGATCTCTGAAATTAATATGGTAGAGTCATGATTGACCTAGGTTACCTTAGGAATTTTTGTAGAAATTAATAAGATAGTTTTCTATTTTTGTTTGGTTTTAGTTTAGGTGCTAGTTTTAGATGATTCTAAGGCACTAACTCAACTAGACTAACTCATTTAGTCCCCTTAGATTAGGGTTTTTGTGTTGTTTGCCTTTGGTTGAGATTGAAGACAAGTTGAAGACAAGGTGAGGATGCTTGAAGTTGCTTGAAGTTGCTTGGAGATAGGAGTTGCTTGTGCCTGAAGGTGTCTGATGGAGATTTAGAAGGTAGGAGACCTAGAGAGAGCCTTAGAACTAGAATGATTTCTTTCACAAATATGAAAAGCATCTTGTGCTTCCATTCCTCCCAATGACTAAAAGTCCTTCTCAGATATTCACATCCCTCCTTTGGAGGGATGAGTGGCTTTATCTGGGAAATAGAACTTTGAGGGAACCAGTCTCTCATAATGATGAACCCTTACAGGCTTCCTTTGGTTGTCAGTAAGCTGTTTATCATTTCCCCTCATTCTGTTAAATCAATGGTCTTCTGGTTTGAGTATCTTGAAAGATGTTGGACTTGAGTTTGAAGATGAGGACTTCATTGAAGAGTGTGGAAGGGGATGATTCCTTGAGCATTGCCATTGTAGCTGAAGCTTGAAGAGCAAGAGGAGCAAGTTGATACTTGAAGACCCCATGGAGATTGAGTGAAGAGCTGAGGCTTAAAGGATTGAAGGATGAAGTTGACACTTCCATGTGATTGAAGACTACTCTGAGAAGCTGAAGCTTGTAGGAGAAGAAGACCAAGTTGATACTGATAGAGCAAAGAGAGCTGAAGCTTGAAGACTAAGTTGACACTTATGAAGAGGATCAAACTGAGATTGAGTATAGAGCTGAGGCTTGAGGAATAAAGGATAAGTTGATACTTGTACATTGATGCTTGGAGAGCCTGAAGCAATCAAGTTGGTACTGGTAGTTAAGAGTGAAGCCTGAAGGTGAAATTGACAGAGGAGTTGACCTGCTTTCTTGTCTGTTTTCTTTTCTGTATTGATGTGGCTTGTTTGATTTGCTTGATGCATTAAATTAAGTTCATATCTAGACTGACTTCAATCTAGGAGCATGATTGCACTAGAGGTTGAGTTGCTCCCTCTGCTTGTATTGTTACTGTATGGCTTTGCTTGCGGGTACTCGGTGGAGCCCAGCTCCCTTGCCCATGTGGTTTGTTTTGCTTATAGCATTTCATTTCTTCTGTATGATTGCAGTTACTTATATTTTGCTTGATGGCATATTTTATTTCTCCTGTATGATTGCAGTTATTCATATCTGGCTTGAGGTTGAGATGAGCTTGTGGAGGCTGACACCCCACACACATTTCCTCCCTCACTTGCATTACATGCATTTTACAGTCGTTTACTGTATTACTGTTTACTGGTTTAGCTGATGCTTTATCTGTTTCTGTTAACCATTGACATGATCCCTTAGGAATCTCATTTCCTTTGATAAGGAAGTGATGATAGAACTGTAGGTTGAAACCTATGCATGATAACTTCTAGGAGTTCCCTGTTTCAAACCTCAACCATAGGATGAATCCTTGGCATGACAACAGTAGGACTTGATGGTCTCCCCGTAGTTGAGCCTTCTCTTCTCATCTCAAAACAGCTTAAGATACAGTAATCATGAATGATTTCTTTCGTACGTTATGAGCCTTAAGCTATCTGAGAAAGGATTGTTGGAGAGCTTCTTTTCAACAGTCTGGATGTTTAGTATGGCACCCTTTGGGTGACATGCGACGCATTCACTCTCAGGTCATAGTCTCTAGTGTGATTGAAATAGCAAACAACAGTAAAAAACACTTCTTTCATAAAAGACAGAAAACAAACTTCAAACCTTTTTGCCCCGTGGGCCCATAATTCAAAGGAAGCTTTTCTGAAGAAAAGAGTGTCGTTAAACTTCAGCGCCACCGCAAACAGGCTTTGTCCCTAACTGCTGGAACTGTTGTTTAACCCTACTCGATAAAACAGATGAAACTGAATTCCCGTAATCCGTATTATCCCGAACTAAGTAAGCTCTGATCTCTCAAGCCTGTTGAGAGTACGTAGGCACAATACTGACGTATTGGCGAGCCACCTTCCCCGTAACCAGTCGTAGGTCGAACTACGTTGACTCTGATTTCTCATTCTCTGATGAGAATACGTAGGCATAAAGCGCGACGCTTTGCCGAGTCATTTTTCTTTTCTTGTTAAGCCAGCCTTGATAGGTAGATAGATAAACCAACTCGTCCAGTAAACACAACAAGCGTGGATCCCGTCGTGTACGACGGACGTGAGGGGTGCTAATACCTTCCCCTTGCGTAACCGACTCCTGAACCCAAACAACGGTTGCGATGACCTTGTCTTATACCTTTTTCGTCAGGTTTTTCTGATCGTTTCCTTTTCCGTTCCGAGGGATAAATAACGAAAGGTGGCGACTCTTCTATTTTGCCAGCACCTTATTTTCGCGGAAGCGACAGTTATTATGTTGCAAGTTTATGCTTAGATACTATTGCTTAACTTGTTTGTAAGGGTTTTGGCCATGTGGTAGATTTAGGATCTAACTTTGAAAGGTTGATGGACTAACCCTAGAACTGTCAAACCTAGCTCATTAGTGAGATATGTGGATAACTTGTAAGTTGCTCATAGATCCTCCCCTTTCCTCTGATCATGTATGAATCAATGTGGCCCTTGTTTTCATTATGTTATTTTCATGTCTTTCTTGCCTATCATTGCTATGAAGTGGTTTTTGAGTGGTTATACTTGCTATTTCTTATGCCTCATGTCTTGGTTTAATGTTTGATCTTGATTCATGATGTATGTCTTGGTAGAGATGTGAAAGATATGAACTTTTCTATTTGGGCTATCTTGAAGTCTTGTTTTCTTTGCTGTCAAATTGGAGTCAACATGACATTTTTGGTTTGGTGTATTTTTTGCTTAACTTGAAGTGGTGGACTCATTTATTTGCTTATTTTAAGAATGTGTATGGTGTTTTTGTGCTCAAAATTTGCCTAAGTGTTCAAATTGCCTTATCATGCCTCAACTGTTGCTTTCTTCAAAACATCATGAGATCAACATATCACATTCTGTTTCAATCATTTTCTACATGATTTGTGTGCATTTTATCATTGTCCTATCCATTTGCAACTTGTGTATGATCCCAAATTCTCCAACTGTCATGGTTATGGCTTGCTGCATATTTAAGTTATTGTTCTTGTATGACATGAGCTTCAAAATGCTAATTTCTGTTTTGGTAAGGATTTCATCCATTTTTCTGAGTTGTACCTCATCTGTTAGCATCATCATGATATGTGTATAACATCTATTTCATTAAAGAAATCATTGCTTTAAAAATGCCCTGTTGTGGTGAATGTATGCCAAGGCAGATTTTTTCAAATTTTACCACAATGCACCAATTTTCATTCTACTTGATATATGCCATTTCTTGAAGTCAAAACACTTATGATATTTATGATGTGTGCACAATGTTTATTTGTGTTGTCCTGTTTTGTTTTCACAATTCACCTTCCAATTGCACTTATCCACTAAATCTGCCACAACATACCCAAAATTGTATTTTTGTTTGTATATGCATGATCTTAGAGTTGTAACTCACCTATATGTTTGATTCTAATGTGTGTAGATGTTTGGTTTGGTCTAGAATTACCTACATTTTCATTTCACTACCTAATTGCAATTTTGAGCCAAAATGCCATGACCACATACCAAAACCTTGTCTGCTTGCAATATGTTTAATCTCATAGTGGTAACTCATTCCCCTCTATATTTGTGGTGTGTGTACGTATTGTTTGTTAATGTGAGGTCTTTTTTTTTTTTGCATTTGAACCATGTTTGTATCCCATAGCTGTCAAACTATTTTGGAAAAAAACACTTGTGCTCTTTTATGTTGCCTACTGCCCTAGGTTTGTAAACTTGCATTGGAGTTGATGTTTAAATTCAATATAGGCATTTTTATGCTAGGTTTCATATTTGTGTCAAGAGCATATTTGTTGTTACATTTTGCTGTCGTGGATTTTGCTGCATTGTCTGCCAACCTTGTTCATAATTAAGCATATCAATTGTTATAGCTTTGCTGTCATGGATCTTGTTTGCAAATTGGCACCATTTCAAAGATATTTTTCTTGTGTTTCAAGCAAAAACCTCCTGTGGACTTCTCTTTTGATGTGCATCATGACTGCTTCATTTTTCCTTCAACATCATTCACTGTTTTTCAAATTTGGTATTATGCTTTGGATTTTGGTTGTGGCTTAGCAATACATCACTGTTATTTATTTAGGATGACAGTTAGTCTTTTGGTTTTGTTAGGATCTGGTTGTAACCCCTAGCATGTTTAAACATTAGTTTGGCTTGGTATCCTATATGTGCAAGACACAGCAACTCATGTGCCATTTTTTGAATTAAGGATGTATTGAGATATTTTCTTGCTAGAATACTCTCAATATCATGTTTATGATTTGCTCATGCTGTTCAATCCTCCTGTCCACCACTGATTCAGTATGTGTTTTTCAAATCCATGTTGTTTGTGAACAAATTTAAGGTTTAGACACACCCTATGTGATGTTTTGAGGATGTATCTGTGATTCATTTACTTCAATTTGGCCTGTTTCATAATTTCCCTATCATACTTGCAAGTGTCTTGATTTATTCTCTCATTTCCATATGACAGTTGGAGTTTTGACTCATGAGTGGTTTGTTTGAATGTATGAACTTGATGTACATGATATTTGAGATGTGTTTGAGCTCTTTTCCTGATCATAGCATGACTGGTTTGATCATTGGCTTTGTAAATGCATTTTCATCCAATATAGCAACTGCCATCGTGTTTCTTTTTCAAAGCCTCTTTTCAAAATTCCATCTGGACCATCTTGTTCCTTGTTTGAAAACACCCAAGTTTGATCTAAGGTTTTCTAAATTTGGCTAAGAATTGAACAAGTTTGACATCAAAACATATTTAGAAAAATGCCTTGTTTTTGCTTCATATTTGCCCAGAAATTCACAAAGTCACGCCTTATATGTTTATGGGGGTGGCTATATCAACGGATGTATAGCCACCCCAGTGGTAAGCAACTTACTCATAATCATGCCTTGCAAAGCCTAGACCTGGGTTCGATCCCTGAGGAGGATCAACCCTTTTGCTTCTTTTTCTTTTTTTTCTTGCGCGCGTGTGTTAGGCTGGGGGGCGTGGGTTCAACTCCCACCCCCTGCATTTTATTTTTATTTTTACTTGTTAAATGTGTTTTGTACCTTTAATTCCTCCAATTTTCAAAGATTCATAACTCTCTCATTTTTCATTCTTTTTGGTCCTTTCTTTTTGCAATATATTTGTTATAATGTCTATTTTCATATGATATAAGAATATTACATGTTGTTATTAATTGTGATGCCCTTTGGCTATTGGAAATGTGTTCATTTACTAAGAACGTTATCTTACTTGTTGATGATTTCCTTTTAAATGCTTGTTCTTCTTGTGAGATCTCTTGCATCCCATGTTAGTTAACATGCTACGGTACTCTCCTTTGGTTGTCACCATAATCCTATGTTGTTTCCTCCTAAATTATGTGGTTAAACTGATTTACCTGTGTTTGATTATCATCTATGCATATTGCTGTTACATTTGTTATGCTTTGAACTTATGACATGCTTACTTTCAAATTGTGATTTGTTTATGTGGTTGTTACCTTCATCATGTTTTCAATCTTTGTTAAGATATGTCATCAAACTTTGTTAAGATATACTCCAATCTTTGTTAAGATATTTGATTATCGGTTGTAACCATTGGTATTATTTGAAGTATCTGCTTATTGTAATATGCATGCTCACTTGTCTTAATCTTATTTCATCTTGCTCAATTATTCATTTGCTTTGTTAAGTACTTTTTCCCCAAGTGATGGAACTTTTTAGTTCTCATCCAAGTTGTCTCTCTCTGTCTCTCCTCCCAAAGGAAAAGTCTCTCCATTGACCCTTGTGTCATGGATAGCTCATTTACCCTCCCCTTGACTTTGTGAAGTCATCTCCTACCCTAGCTTAGTTGAGTTAGAACATTTAAACCATTAGACTTTGCTTAAAGTCTAGTAAACCCACCTACACTAGGAGTGTTTCTTCAACTAGAACCCTAGGATAGAGTTTGTAAACTCTATGTAAGGATCATGGTAATGATTACTTACTCCCCTCTTGAGTGTTATAACATAGATTTAGAGAGTTTTGTTAAAATCTATACAAGCATTGTAATGTTTGTTCCCCTGTGAACCTTGATCATAATCAAGTGTTCTTCATCCCTAGTGAGGTGAACTACGATTGCTCTGATTCTATCCTAGTAAGGATACCTAGGCAGAGGACGCGATGTCTTTGCGAGCAAACTTAGAAACTATCTTTAGGTCTTAACCTACACCCTTACCTAATTCCAATCCTTAGAAAACATTTACCAACTTAGCATGCAAACAAACAAAAGGTTCCTGTAGGGTACTACAGATGTTTAGGATGTGAAATACCTACCATAGGCATAACCAAACCCCGATCCCCGAATCTCTTAGCGTTGTTGTTACATCGCGAAAAGGGTTTTTCTTTCTTTAGACCTTTCCTTTGGATAAATTAAAGTCCGGTTGTGAATTTAAGAATTAAGATTCAAGTTAATCAATAGCTTGGTATCACGATTTTCACCGCAACAATGTCAAGCAAAGACTGGTCGAGATTCTTCGAGAGTATAGTGACATCTTTGCTTGGTCGTATGAAGATATGCCCGGACTCGATACTGACATAGTGGTCCATCATCTGCCACTGCGAGAAGATTGTCCTCCCGTTAAGCAGAAGCTTAGAACGACACGAACATATATGGCCGTTAAGATCAAAGAAGAAGTGCAAAAGCAGCTTGATGCTGGCTTTTTAGCGGTCACTACTTACCCTCCGTGGGTCGCCAACATAGTACCTGTACCGAAGAAGGACGGTAAGGTGCGGATGTGCGTTGATTACCGAGATTTAAATAGGGCGAGCCCTAAAGATGATTTCCCGCTCCCTCATATTGATGTGTTGGTCGACAATACAGCTCAGTTTTCCGTGTTTTCGTTCATGGATGACTTCTCCGACTATAATCAGATCAAGATGGCGCCGGAGGACATGGAGAAAACCACGTTTATCACCCCATGGGGGATGTTTTGCTATAAGGTAATGCCCTTCGGTCTGAAGAATGCAGGGTCCACTTACCAGCGAGCGATGGTCACTTTGTTTCATGACATGATTCACCATGAAATTGAAGTATATGTTGATGACATGGTTGCGAAGTCCCAAACGGAGGAGGGACATCGGGTCAATTTTCTGAAGCTTTTTGAGAAGCTTTTTGAGAGGCTGAATCCTAACAAGTTTACTTTTGGAGTACGGTCTGGAAAACTACTGGGGTTTATTGTGACTGAAAAAGGCATTGAGGTTGATCCTGCGAAGATAAAAGCAATACAAGAGATGCCAGCGCCAAAGACTGAAAAAAAAGTTCGTGGTTTCCTAGGCAGAATAAACTACATTACAAGGTTTATATCTCAACTCACGGCCACGTGTGAACCGTGAAGGAAAATTGCGATCTAAACGCAGCGGAAAACAAAAATTTCCTTTAGTGATCCTTACGAATGAGCATGGTCAGTGATAGAATCGTTACCTCTTTGTGGCGATTCAGATCTTTGATGCAGCGATCACAAGCGTTGATGAAGTGCAACGCCTCTACTCAGTCCACACGAACAGCTTCCGATCACAGTGCTAGCTGCTTACGAACGAAATTATTTGAGTGAGAAAAGAGAATCAAAAACGAAATTGCATCAAGTGAAAGCTTCATCACAAGGGTTCCTTTTATAGACTCTCTTGTGTGCTGCGGGCTAAAACCCTATTCACATGATCCATAATAATATTATATATTATTATAATAACTATTATTATAATAAATATATTTATTTTATTATTATTTTATAACCATTATAAAATAACAATAATTATTATTATATTATCCGAATTTCTATTTTTCACTTAAGTGCACCGTACCTTACGGTGTTCCTTTTTGATTTCTCTATCTCTCATCAAACTGTCCTTATGTGTGTGACCCTGTAGGATTTCGTAACGTTGGTAATTATATTAAATTATATATTTAACATAATAAACAGTAAGCGGTATCTAGCAACACATCACTACTACCCAAGTCACGAAAATGTCATGTGATCTGACAAAACCTTTTTCGTGATAATATATGTTTGTACAATTACCCTTTTGCCCCTATGTCTATATTGAACACAAGGCATACACTGTGTCATCCTTGTCCAGTTCAATATTGGGCCCTTAGACATTTCTCCTGTTATGCAGGATTGACAAATTCCATCTAGGACACTCATGTCCCTCAGCATGCTTCGTGGAGTGCCCATCAACTGTCTTTATGATTATCCAGTTACGGATAATGTTTGATCAGCAATAAAGCACCCGACTCTACATCTAGGGTCAATAGTGGTTTCAGGTCGAAGGGTGGTAATACACCATTATCACCATGAGAATAACTTATGACACTTTGCATAACATACTATGTAGTATTCTCATAGCGGGTCAATCCGGTATAAATATTACTCCTAATATTTATACCTATGTCAAGACTTGATAACTCTTTATCCATGATCCATGAGATGTGATCATCAGTCTATCTTCATAATAGTCTCAATGCTTTTAATGTTATCCCACTTTGCAATAAAGCTTGACTACGGATATTTTAAGAATAATGTCTTTATGTTTAATGGGATCTCATGATTAAGTCACACTTAACATTTCATTAAACAGACTAACTATTCTAGGGACTTTATTATTCTGAAAGACAAACATAATAAAGAAATGCCTTTTATTATTAAACGAATAATCTGATACAAGTACCAAAAAGTATTGGCCTCTAGGGCTTACACCAACAATCTCCCACTAGCACTAGAGCCAATTAGGCATACCCTTAATACCCATAGATCTAGTATGACCATCATGCTTCTGTTGCGCAAGAGGCTTTGTTAATGGGTCAGCGATATTGTCAAGTGTAGGTACTCTGCATATCTTCACATCTCCCCGATCGATTATCTCTCGAATGAGGTGATAACGCCTAAGTATGTGTTTGGATCGTTGGTGAGATCTAGGCTCCTTAGCTTGTGCGATAGCACCATTGTTATCACAATATAAACCAATGGGATCCACAATGCTAGGGACTATGCCAAGTTCACTAATGAACTTCTTGATCCAAACAGCTTCCTTTGCTGCATTTGAGGCAGCAATATACTCGGCCTCAGTTGTAGAATCAACAACTGTTTCTTGCTTTGAACTTTTCCAGCTCACAGCGCCACCATTGAGACATAACACATAACCAGATTGTGATCTAAAATCATCCTTATCTGTCTGGAAGCTAGCATCAGTGTAACCAATTACATCAAGCTCTTCCTGACCTCCATATATCAAGAATGAATCCTTAGTCCTTCTCAAGTACTTAAGGATATTCTTGACAGCTACCCAGTGAGCATCACCGGGATCAGATTGGTACCTACTCGTTGCACTTAATGCATACGAGACATCTGGTCGAGTACATAACATGGCATACATGATAGATCCTATTGCAGATGCATATGGAATCTTATTCATGCGATCCCTTTCTTCCTTAGTTGAAGGGGATTGTGTTTTTGATAAACACAGACCATGTTGCATAGGTATGAATCCTTTCTTGGAATCATGCATATTAAAGCGTCTCAACACTTTATCTATGTATGTACTCTGACTTAGGCCAAGCAGTTTTTGTGATCTATCTCTATAGATCCTAATTCCTAATATATAGGCTGCTTCACCTAGGTCTTTCATAGAAAAACAATTCCCTAACCAAGTCTTCACTTGTTGCAAGGTAGGGACATCGTTTCCAATGAGTAATATGTCATCTACATATAATACCAGAAACACGATCATGCTCCCACTAACCTTCTTGTAGACACAACGTTCATCTTCATTTTTGATGAATCCATATTGTTTTACGGTTTCATCAAAACGAAGATTCCAGCTTCTGGAAGCTTGCTTCAATCCATAGATTGATCGCTGTAACTTGCATATC
Source organism: Lathyrus sativus (assembly GCA_963859935.3). Lineage (NCBI taxonomy): Eukaryota > Viridiplantae > Streptophyta > Magnoliopsida > Fabales > Fabaceae > Lathyrus > Lathyrus sativus. Next base: position 436,098,346 of record OZ012735.1, read on the forward strand.
TTTTGGGCATCTTGTGGTATGTCAAATCCTTCAGGTTGTGTCATGTACACATCCTCAAGAAGATTCCCATTAAGGAAAGCAGTTTTGACATCCATCTGCCATATTTCATAATCATGATATGCAGCGATGGCAAGTAAAATCCGAACAGATTTAAGCATTGCAACTGGTGAAAAAGTTTCATCATAGTCAACCCCATGAATTTGTTTATAGCCTTTTGCAACCAGTCTTGCTTTATAGGTATGTACCTTACCATCTATGTCAGTCTTCTTCTTGAAGACCCACTTGCATCCTATAGGGTTAACTCCTATAGGAGGTTCTACCAAGGTCCAAACCTGGTTTGTGTACATGGAATCCATTTCAGATTTCATGGCTTCTAGCCACTTCTCAGACTCAGGACCAGTTATGGCCTCTTTGTAGGTCACAGGCTCATCTTGATCCATGAGTAATACATCACCCTGATCACTTATGAGATATCCATATCTCTCAGGTTGGTGACGTATCCTGCTTGACCTACGCTGGTCTTGTTCTACTTGAGCAGGTTGCTCTTCCACAACTACTTGTGTTTCCCGCTCTAGTTCCTCCATAGGTGTTTCAATGTTTTGTGATTCTTGAATTTCTTCAAGCTCTATTTTCCTCCCACTGTTTCCTTTGGAAATAAAATCCCTTTCCAGAAAGACTCCAGTTCGAGCGACAAACACTTTGCCCTCAGAAGGATTGTAGAAGTAATATCCTCTTGTTTCTTTAGGATACCCCACAAATAAGCATTTGTCAGATTTGGGCTCAAGCTTGGTTGAAATTTGTCGTTTGACGTAAACTTCGCAACCCCAAATCTTCATGTAAGACATATGTGGTTTCTTACCACTCCATATCTCATATGGTGTCTTATCAACCTTTTTGGATGGAACACGGTTAAGTGTGTAAGCTGCTGTTAATAATGCATGTCCCCAAAAGGAGTTTGGAAGATCGACGTGACTCATCATGGATCGGACCATGTCTAACAAGGTTCAATTTCTTCTCTCAGATACACCATTCCATTGTGGTTTTCCAGGAGGAGTAAGTTGGGATAGAATCCCATACTCTTTTAGATGGTCATCAAATTCTAGGCTTAAATATTCATCGCCTCGATCTGATCGAAGAACTTTAATATTCTTACCTAGTTGGTTTTGTACTTCATTCTTGAATTCCTTGAACTTTTCAAAGGACTCAGATTTGTGTTTCATTAAATACACATATCCGTATCTACTGAAGTCATCAGTAAAAGTGATGAAGTACTGAAAACCTCCTCTGGCTGGTATGTTCAGTGGTCCACATACATCAGTATGTATGAGTGCCAAAAGATCATTAGCCCTTTCACCTTTTCCTGTGAATGGGGACTTTGTCATCTTTCCAATTAAACAAGATCTGCATGTCTCATATGATTCATAATCAAAAGAGTCCAAGAGTCCATCTTTATGGAGTTTGGAAATGCGTTTCTCATTTATGTGGCCTAATCGACAGTGCCAAAGGTAAGTTGGATTCAACTCATTAGGTTTCAACCTTTTAGTATTAATGTTATAAATTGGCATTTCAAGATCAAGGACATATAGTCCATTATTCATTTTTGCAGTAGCATAGAATATATCATTCAAATAAATGGAGCAACAATTGTTCCTTATTATGAATGAAAAACCAAACTTGTCCAAACAAGAAACGGAAATAATATTCCTGCTAATTACAGGTACATAATAACAGTTCTCTAACTGAATTATTAAACCACTAGGTAAAGTTAAAACATAAGTTCCTATAGCTAAAGCAGCAACCTTTGCTCCATTGCCAACTCGTAGGTCAACTTCACCTTTTGCCAAATCTCTACTCCTTTTTAGCCCCTGCACATTAGTACAAATGTGAGAACCGCATCCAGTATCTAATACCCATGATGCAGAAGTAGATAAATTAATTTCAATAACAAAAATACCTGAATTTGAAGTCTCTACTCCATTATTCTTATCTTCCAGGTACTTTGGGCAATTTCTCTTCCAATGTCCGGTCTTACCGCAATGGAAGCAAGTGCCCTCCTTTGCTATTCCTCCACTAGGCTTCAAAACAGGAGGAGTGGGTTTGGGTTTGGCAACTTCCTTGCCTTTCCCTCTACCACCCTGTTTGATGGGCCTCTTGTTCTGTTTCTTTCCATTACTGACCATCAGAATGGATTTCCCTTTTGTCTTCATATTCTGCTCAGCAGTTCTCAACATGCCTAGCAGTTCTGGAAGACTTTTGTCCAAGTCATTCATATTGAAATTCAGGACAAACTGACTGAAGCTCTCTGGCAACGATTGCAAGATCAGATCAATCGCAAGTTCCTTTCCAAGGGGAAACCCTAATCTGTCAAGGTTCTCCACATACCCAATCATCTTGAGTACATGGGGACTTACAGGGGCTCCCTCAGCTAACTTGTTGTTAAAAAGGGACTTTGAAACCTGAAACCTCTCATTTCTTGCTTGCTCTTGATAAAGCATTTTCAGATGTCCGATCATATCGAACGCAGACATGTTCTCGTGTTGCTTTTGCAACTCAGAGTTCATGGTAGCAAGCATGAGGCAAGCGGTTTCATTGGCATCATCGAAATGCTTCTTATAAGCATCTCTTTCTGCCTTTGGTGCAGAACTAGGAGGTTCCTCCTCAGGAACTGGTGTCTCCAAGACATACAGCTTCTTATCGTGCTTGAGGACAATCCTCAGATTACGGTGTCAATCCAGGAAATTTGTCCCAGACAATTTTTCCTTATCTAGGATGGATCGCAAAATATTGTTCGATGTGTTTGTTGTCATGGTAATCTACAAGAGAAATATGAAAATATAAGTATCATTAAAACAACATATTTAATTAGGCCTTTAATCAAATATGCTCCCACTATTTTATTCAAAACAAATGACCCTCATCATTTAATTCGGAAAATCCCGTTGGAAGACTTTCTAGTGGGTCGAGATCCATGTTTCACTTTGTTTTAAGTCAGCGTTAGGCTGATTACACAAAACTAAGTTATTTAGGTAGGAACTCCTTCCAATTGTATCTCATACAACTCTCGAATATTTTCAATTGGGTGAATAACTCCTTATTCTGATCCATCACATGAATCATTCCCAATTCTTGCTTCTAAACATATATAATCTTATTATAATTTGTTTAGTTAAGTTTGACCCATTGTTTTAGCAATTGGATATTACAATTATCCCATCACACCTTACTAATATAGAACATGCACCTCGCGTAGGCGAAACCTACAATGCTCGATACTAGTCTTGATGAGTGCTGAAAATTGGAAAGCATAAACTTAATATTTAATTTTGAGGGAATTTGTTATTAGTTTGATCTCACCGGCTTAACATGCAAAACGTCTCTCACATGCATCAACATACAATTACATGCATCAACATACATATAAAAAAGATACAATTATGGCCCCTAACGCAATTGTTCTCTCAAGCCAATGAGAGAACCTAAGCTAACCTAATAACGAACTAAGCTTCTCCAAGCATGATCTCCAAGGTTATCCTCCTTTAATATTGAATACTTCCTTTTTTTTTTTCATAACATAATATTACATTACATATAAGAAAACTCGTTTTACATACGAGGGAGTGAGATGAGAAAAGAAGTTACATAAAGAGATTGAGAGAGAGGCACGACACGCAGGCCGTATTCAAAAATCCCAAAACAATAATAAAGGATAAACTAAGGCCATAACTGATCACCACAAATAAATAATAATAAACACACTTTTATTATTAGTTTAAAATTCCGATAATTAAATAAACTAAATTAAATTTCGGCTGATTGATCACACTTTGCAGACTTAGCCGGGGGTTCCGCTGCCCGGTCAGCGGACGAAAAATTTTATGAACACTTCATTGTATTTCAGTCGTTTCCTGCACAACTTTTGTGCATTTACAACCCAAACCGAAAAAGTCTGCGGCAATACAACACTTGTACTGCCATTAATCCTAATGCAACAATTTCATGCCGTCAAACACAACTCGATTGATAACTCAATATGATAGATCAACATGTCATTGCTTCACCATACTAACGTCGGATTCCGAAGCGAATGAAAATGATGATCTTTCAAAAGAATTACAATCCTTATGTGATTGAATGGATGAAATCAAAACAGTATATCCCATATACCATCTTTGCATCAGAATTTCTTATATCTTATATAAAAGTGATTGATCTAATTGTGTAACCTATGGATGATCAATGTATCGCACAACTTCACCATACTAATGTCGGTTTCTGAAGCATAATCAACATCAATCATCCAAATCGTACACAACAGATGCCAAATTTAATTAATCGTTTATTGTTAAATTCATTCTGTGTTTTAATCGAATAAAATACAGAAAAGACGGAAATTTAACAGCTATCAGATCCATGGTTTCGTAAGTGGATCTGATACCACTGAAGGAAAATTGCGATCTAAACGCAGCGGAAAACAAAAATTTCCTTTAGTGATCCTTACGAATGAGCATGGTCAGTGATAGAATCGTTACCTCTTTGTGGCGATTCAGATCTTTGATGCAGCGATCACAAGCGTAGATGAAGTGCAACGCCTCTACTCAGTCCACACGAACAGCTTCCGATCACAGTGCTAGCTGCTTACGAACGGAATTATTTGAGTGAGAAAAGAGAATCAAAAACGAAATTGCATCAAGTGAAAGCTTCATCACAAGGGTTCCTTTTATAGACTCTCTTGTGTGCTGCGGGCTAAAACCCAATTCACATGATCCATAATAATATTATATATTATTATAATAACTATTATTATAATAAATATATTTATTTTATTATTATTTTATAACCATTATAAAATAATAATAATTATTATTATATTATCTGAATTTCTATTTTTCACTTAAGTGCACCGTACCTTACGGTGTTCCTTTTTGATTTCTCTATCTCTCATCAAACTGTCCTTATGTGTGTGACCCTGTAGGATTTCGTAACGTTGGTAATTATATTAAATTATATATTTAACATAATAAACAGTAAGCGGTATCTAGCAACACATCACTGCTACCCAAGTCACGAAAATGTCATGTGATCTGACAAAACCTTTTTCGTGATAATATATGTTTGTACAATTACCCTTTTGCCCCTATGTCTATATTGAACACAAGGCATACACTGTGTCATCCTTGTCCAGTTCAATATTGGGCCCTTAGACATTTCTCCTGTTATGTAGGATTGACAAATTCCATCTAGGACACTCATGTCCCTCAGCATGCTTCGTGGAGTGCCCATCAACTGTCTTTATGATCATCCAGTTACGGATAATGTTTGATCAGCAATAAAGCACCCAACTCTACATCTAGGGTCCATAGTGGTTTCAGGTCGAAGGGTGGTAATACACCATTATCACCATGAGAATAACTTATGACACTTTGCATAACATACTATGTAGTATTCTCATAGCGGGTCAATCCGGTATAAATATTACTCCTAATATTTATACCTATGTCAAGACTTGATAACTCTTTATCCATGATCCATGAGATGTGATCATCAGTCTATCTTCATAATAGTCTCAATGCTTTTAATGTTATCCCACTTTGCAATAAAGCTTGACTACGGATATTTTAAGAATAATGTCTTTATGTTTAATGGGATCTCATGATTAAGTCACACTTAACATTTCATTAAACAGACTAACTATTCTAGGGACTTTATTATTCTGAAAGACAAACATAATAAAGAAATGCCTTTTATTATTAAACGTATAATCTGATACAAGTACCAAAAAGTATTGGCCTCTAGGGCTTACACCAACAAACCGATGTTCACAATACTGAAAAAAGATCAAGCGATTATCTGGAACGAGGATTGCCAGAAGGCATTCGATAAGATAAAACAGTATCTGCAGGAACCTCCAATCTTGATACCCCTAGTGGCTGGAAGACCCTTAATCATGTACTTGACAGTTCTTGAGAATAGCATGGGTTGCGTTCTCGGTCAGCACGACGAGACTGGCAGAAAGGAGCATGCCATTTATTACTTGAGTAAAAAGTTCACAGATTTTGAGTCCCGTTACTCAATGCTAGAAAAAACGTGTTGCGCACTCGCGTGGGCTGCCAAACGTTTACGACAGTATATGCTCAATCACACGACCATGCTAATTTCGAAGATGGATCCGATCAAGTATATCTTCGAGAAGCAAGCGCTTTCGGGTAGGATTGCCAGATGGCAAATGGTGTTGACGGAGTATGACATTCAGTATGTTTCCCAGAAGGCCATCAAGGGAAGTGTATTGTCTGAATACCTTGTCGAACAGCCCATCGAAGATTACCAGCCGATGAAATTTGAATTCCCTGATGAGGATATAATGTTTCTCAAAGTGAAAGATTATGATGAGTCGTTGCCCGACGAGGGGCCAGATAGGAAGTCTTAGTGGAAATTGATATTTGACGGGGCGGTTAATTCGTACGGAAGTGGTATCAGGGCAATCATTTCGACTCCCCAGGGATCCCACATCCCGTTTACGTCCAGATTGACTTTCCTAGTCACCAACAATGAAGCAAAATACGAAGCATGCATCATGGGTTTAGAACAAGCTATTGATTTGAGAATCAAAAACCTAGATGTATATGGTGACTCAGCACTCGTAGTTAACCAAATTAAAGGGGAGTGGGAGACTCGTCAGTTGAATTTGGTGTCGTACATGAATTATGCGAGAAGGCTGCTTCCGTTCTTTAATCGAGTGGAACTCCATCATTTGCCCAGAGCTGAAAATCAGATGGCTGATGCCTTAGCCACGTTGGCTTCGATGTACAAAGTCAATTTTTGGAATGAAGCCCCAAGAATTGTCATTTCCCGTCTTGATAGACCTGCATTCATTTTTGCAATCGAGGAAGCCTCTGATGGAAAGCCATGGTTCCATGATATCCAGACTTTCCTTATGACTAAGGAGTATCTGGCGGGTGTGTCAACCCAGGATAAGAAGACTCTGAGGAGGCTGTTTGGAAATTTCTATCTCAATCCTGATGGAGTTTTGTACAAGAGAAATCACGATCTCGTGCTACTCAGATGTGTAGATGAGAAAGAACCGAGTTTGCTCATGGAAGAAGTCCATGAAGGCACATATGGTACGCACGCCGACGGGCATGCTATAACGAGAAAGATCCTACGAGCAGGTGTTGCACCCCAAAATTTGCCCAACATTTCTTTACCTAGCTTATGTTTCATTTCATGCACATTAGCATCATCATTTGCATTTCATTGACATGCATGCAGGAGATCAAGAGGTATGATTACCAATCAAGGGCTACATAAGAGTTTGAAGCTAGCTAAGAAGGTTATCCAAGTGTTCAAGGGTTGATATCCTTACTAGAGAAGTTAAAAGATCCTCAGAGAGAATGGTTGAAACCAGGAGTGTGGGTCTCCTAACTTGAGAGTTGTGGGAAGCCATCAGATGATTCTGAGGTCATGGAGAGGGACTTGAGGTCTTGAGAGAGCTCATGAGAAGTGGTGAAGATCACTTTGAGGACTATACAGGTCATTGTGCAAGATTAAGAAGACTCAGCCATGAGTGGTGCAATTAGGGTTTGACTGGGTCAACCCTAGGTCAACTAATAATTTGGACAAGGTTGAGACCTAATTCAAAGGCCATGTGATAATGGATGGATACATTGAGGGGTTATAAGGATGATTCCAAGGTTAACTCATCATGATTGAAGATTTTGAGAAGTTTCAAGCTAGGGTTTCTAAGGCTTGACAGTGTAAAATCCCCTAGTTTGACCCCTATCTTCAAGGCAATTTAGCTCAAGATGTGATTGTCATCTCATCTTTCCCCCAGCATGGATGTTGTAGAGCATGCTCTTAGCTTTAATTCGAGTACTAGAAGTCCTTGATAGGATTTGTAGAGCTCAAGTTATGACTTTGACAAGTTATAGGTCATCTGAGGTATGTGAATTTGGGGGCTTGAAAGTTACCCAACTTGCATCAAACTTTTGCCATAGACGGATGACTCCTATGAACTTTTGGTCAACATGAATTTTGTTTCTTATCCTCTTATCTTTCTAGAGAGTACTAGAAGTCCTTGATAGGATTTGTAGAACTCAAGTTATGGCTTTGACAAGTCAAGGGCATTTTGGTCATTTGGAGATTACAGGTCATTTCAACCATAAGGCCATAACTCTTATTTCCAAGCTTCAAATGGGAAAATGTTCAACATAAAACTTGTTCAAAGTGATGTTTTAAGGCTAGTCAAGAGGTCATGAGATGTTGGAAATGCTTGTAGCTCAAAGTTGCAAAAATGACCTAAAATAAGGGTATAAGTTAAATAAACCAAAGTTGGAAATTGATACTTTTGATCTACACATCCAAACCAAGGCATGTAATAGGTCATTTTGACTCTAAAAAGCATTTCAAGAACATTGGTTTAGCCACATTTTTGAATTGAGGTCTAATTTATGGACTTGCTTTGAAAAGTAGTTACTTACATTATAAGTAACATGTGCAAAACTCAAATTCAAGGCATGATCAAGATCCCTTGCAAGCCAAACACTTCCAAAATGTCATGAGGGGAGAAATTGGAAGGATTTGAGATTGGTTTCAAGCTGTTTGCAGAGTTGTGCACACCATGGCATATAAGTGAACTTCTCATGTCATGAGAGATTGGATTTCTTATTAGAAGGATCTAGAGGGTTCTAGATCATCCACAGATGTTCTATATATTGAGTAGAAGAGGTTCAGATGAAAGGTTGGTGATGATTGAAGGAGAGAGCAGAGATTGAGTTTGGAAAATTCTTGCTTGTAAGTGAATTCGGTTTCACCAATTTCTTCACTTTCCATCCATTTTCTTGATTGCGACCTCTTCCATGGATGCTAGGGATTAATTCCAGATCATAATCAAGAGGAATTCGTGACTGATTGGTGTTCTTGAGCTCATATTTTTCCACCTGCAACTCAGAGTTGGTACCAAGAATAGAGGCCATTTCAATCAGTTATATTGCATACAGAAGCTTGGAAGTGATTCACTGAAGGAGTCTGGAGCATTTGAAGGCTTGATTTGAGGTCTTGCTACTTCTGTGCACGCGAGTTTTTCAGGTTGGTAACCTTTGATCTCTAGCTTGTTTTAGTTAGAATCAATAGGAATTAGGATGTTAGACGCATTGTAGAACGGTGTAGGAAGGTTTTCAGATAGTTAATTTGAGAATTAGTGACCAATTAAGGATATTACCATTTTCGGTTGAGAATTGGTTCTTGTGAATCTTGAGGATTTAGGTTGAATTAATGGTATGAGTGAGTTCCTTGTGAGATTTGGGATAAGTTTCATGTATAAACCACTTGCAATGGAGGATCCTAGAGAGAGTTAGGGTTGGGGACGAAGACCGGAGCACCACCGGTGGTGGCCGGAGCTGCGCGCGAGGTTCAGAGAATCAAAAGGTGGAAGATGATCCCAGAGCCCTTGGATCAGGGTAGGACCTTTGACCAGATGAAGATCCAATGGCCACGAATGGATTTCAATTTGTGAAGAGTCTGAGTTTTAATGAAACGCATCGTTACATTTAGTTGCTGATTATGGGCTTAGTGAATTGGTTGATACCTGCACCCCCCTAATGGCCCAATCCATGAATTGAACTGCCTTTCACTACTATCTGCACTGTGCATTTATTATTTTTCTTTTGATTTTCTTTAATTTTTTCATTTTATACATGGTTCATGATTAAATCATAAAAAATTGAAAAATGATCCAATTAACCCCATTCTTTTTGAATTAGATTCATGATAGGGTCTAGTATTTTTTAGATAAAAGATATTTTTACTTCATGCATTTTCTGATTTTATGGGAATTTTTACATTTTAATTGATATTAAAATAGTCATGTTTGATACTTGATTTTGTGGAATTTTATGTGATCATGTGATGATGATTTTGATCTTGTTTTTTTGTGAGTAGTTAGCATAGATGTGCATGCTCCCCATAGAATTTTCTCACATTTTTGTGATGAACATAGGTGGTAGTTTAGGTTGAAACCTTTAGAAGCTCCATTTTTAGGGTTTATGGTTGATACCTTTGGATTTAGGACTCAATTTTAGGACTTAATAGATGATTTAGTCCCTGGTTTTTGTATGAGGCATTCTTAATCGAATTAGGATCCCTTAGGAATTTTTGTAGAAATTTATAAGATAGTTTGCTATTTTTGATTGATTTTAGTTTAGGTGCTAGGTTTAGATGATTCTAAGGCACTAACTCAACAAGATTAACATCTTTAGTTCCCTTAGATTAGGGTTTTGCTTTGCTTGTTCCTGGATGATGTTGAAGGCAAGTTGAAGAGGCTTGGATTTGAAGATCTTCCCTTCTTGTGGTGTAGTTTTGATTAGGCTAAGATTAGGATTTTGTAGGCAGAGCTTCTAGATAGTTCTCTTGCTTCATAAACATGGAAAATGTTGATCAATTCCATTCTTCCCTATGATGAAAGGTCCCTTTGTAAAGGCCTCATCCCTCCTTTGGTAGGATGTGTGGCTCTTTGCAAATTGGTAGAACCTTTGAGGGTCCCTTTCTCTGATGACAGGATGCTCAGTGGTGACCTTTGGTCTTCACTCTGCTACCAATCATCCAAACTTTGCTCTTGATGGATGCATCTTTCTCCCTTGTTAGAGGATGGAGTTCCTTGCTTGAAGAATATTGGAGGATGGAGTTGATACTTCTGTGTGATTGAAGATTACCTTGAGAAGCTGAAGCTTATAGAGAAAAGACCAAGTTGATACTGGTAAAGCAAAGAGAGCTGAAGCTTGAAGAACAAGTTGATACTTATGAAGAGGATTCAATTGAGATTGAGTGAAGAGCTGAGGCTTGAAGAATAAAGGATAAGCTGATATTTACATTGATGCATTGAGAGCCTGAAGGAGTCAAGTTGATACTTGTATTTAGGAGTAAAGCCTGAAGGTGAGATGTACTGTAAAGCTGAAGCTTAAGGAAGAGAGAATAAGTTGATACTTATGTTTGATGGGTTGAAACCTTGGAGAAGCAAGTTGATACTTGTCATGGAAGATGATAGCCCTTAAGAGCTGTTGAAGATTGATGACTGGACTGCTGTCAAGTTGGTTTAGCTGTGGAAGTGGTTGATCTGTTTCCTTTCTTGTCTGTTTTCTTTTCTGTATTGATGTGCCTTGTTTGACTTGCTTGATGCATTAGAATAAGTCCATATCTAGACTGACGTAAGCTAGGAGCATGATTGCACTAGAGGTTGAGTTGCTCCCTCTGCTTGTATTTTTACTGTATGGCTTTGCTTGCGGGTATTCGGTAGAGCCCAACTCCCTTGCCCATGTTGTTTGTGTTTGCTTGATAGCACGTCATTCATTTCCTCTGTATGATTGCAGTCACTCATTATTTTGCTTGATAGCACTTTATTTTATTTCTTCTGTATGATTGCAGTTATTCATATCTGGCTTGAGGTCGAGATGAGCTTGTGGAGGCTGATGCCCCACACATATTTCCTCCCTCACATGCATTGCATGCATTCTACTGTATATCTGTTTACTGTTTAAGCTGATGCTTTATCTGTTTCTGTTTATCATTGACATGATCCCCTAGGAATCTCACTTCCTTTGATAAGGAAGTGATGATAGAACTTTAGGTTGAAACCTATGCATGATAACTTCTTGGAGATCCCTGCCTCAAACCTCAACCATAGGATGAATCCTTGGCATGACAACATTAGGACTTGATAGTCTCCCCATAGTTGAGCCTATTCTCTCTTCTCATCTCAAAACAGCTTAAGATACAGTAATCATGAATGATTTCTTTCGTACGCTACGAGCCTTAAACTACTTAGGAAACGGCTGTGGGAGAGTTCTTTTCAACAGTCGGGATGTTTCGTATGGTACCCTTTGGGTGACACGCGACGCTTTGCCGAGTCAGTTTATTTTCTATTTAAGCCAGCCTTGATAGGTAGATAGATAAAACCAACCCGTCCAGTAAACACAACAAGCGTGGATCCCATCGAGTACGATGGACGTGAGGGGTGTTAATACCTTCCCCTTGCGTAACCGACTCCCGAACCCAAACAATGGTTGCGATGACCTTGTCTTATACCTTTTTCGTCAGGTTTTTCTGATCGTTTCCTTTCCTGTTCTGAGGGATAAATAACGAAAGGTGGCGACTCTTCTGTTTTGCCGGCACCTTATTTTCGCGGAAGCGACAGCTGGCGACTCTGCTGGGGACTTGATAGTTTCCTGGGATCCAACGTCCCATATGCGAGTCAGTTTGGGGATCCAACATCCCCTACGAGTCAATCCAAGCGCTTGTATGATTACTTGTTGGGTTGTGTTTATTTATCGCATTTTATTTCCCGCATTTTATTTTCAGTATGATATGATTATCTGTGCTGTTGTGGGAGGGGCATTCTGATGAGTGAGAAACCAGACCCAGGCTTGAGTGAACATAGCATTAGTTGTGGAAATTAGTGGGCGCGTGCTTGCTTGGCAGGCACTAGTGTCTCATGAAATCCACGCTCAGACGAGGTTCTCCCAGTTGACTTCTTTTTCAACCCTTTGGGTTGAGGGGGTTGTTGGTTTGGAGGATTGTCGACTCTGGGGACCGATCATTTGGGATTCAGCCGAGTGAGGCCACTTCATGAGCTGGTGATGCCACACCTTTTGGGTATCGTATCACCCCTCTTGAATGTCTGTGACACTGATGACCGCATATGATGCCGAACTTGAGTTAGTTTAGGTCCATACCTATGAGCAGGGTTGGGCTTGTTGCAGGAAACCTTAACCCTCAGACTTCCTGGTTTTCTTGATGGGGAATCAGTTTTGTTGGGATCAGAGGTTCTCATCATCAGATATGATTGTTCTTGACAGAGCAGGTTTTTGATTGGGATCAGAGGGTCTCATCAGCAGATATTTGTTCTTGACAGAGCAGATTTGTGGTCCTATATCAGAGGTCCTTATTATCAGATGTGTGTTCTTGACAGAGCAGATTTAGGGTCCTGTACCAGAGGTCCTTATTATCAGATGTGTGTTCTTGACAGAGCAGATTTAGGGTCCTGTACCAGAGGTCCTTATTATCAGTTGTGTGTTCTTGACAGAGCAGATTTAGGGTCCTGTACCAGAGGTACTTATTACCAGATGTGTGTTCTTGACAGAGAAGATTTAGGGTCCTGTACCAGAGGTCCTTATTATCAGATGTGTGTTCTTGACAGAGCAGATTTGTGGTCATATATCAGAGGTCCTTATTATCATATGTGTGTTCTTGACAGAGCAGATTTAGGGTCCTGTACCAGAGGTCCTTATTATCAGATATTTGTTCTTGATAGAGCAGACTTTTGGTCCTGTATCAGAGGTCCTTATTATCAGATGTGTGTTCTTGACAGAGCAGATTTGTGGTCCGATACCAGGGTTTTCTTATTATCAGATATATTGGTTGTTCTTGATAGAGCAGGATTATGGCTTTGCCGATACAGAATCTTCACCTTTATCTCCTCAACAACACATTTGTCTTGATCTCCTGCTGCATGATTTCATTTTACATTGCTTTGCATACTCATTTGCATTTCATTAACGTGTGTCTGTGTTGCAGGTACCGTTTCCCCCCGATTCAGGATTTCTTGCCTTCTATTGTGCTATTATGGGTTCTCTGAGGAAGACTGTGGCTTACAAGCTCCCCACTCCTAATGTTGATCAGCTGACTGGTTTGATTGCTTTGGCAGATGATTCTGTGAGAGATGAATTCAGAAAGTCTTAAGGTAAACTGCTCAGTTTGGTTCGTAAACCCTCTGCGTTTGAGTTGAATGGGTTGCACGCCCTGTTGCAGTTCTACGATCCTCCATTGAGATGCTTTACTTTCCAGGACTTTGTTCTCGCACCCACGCTAGAGGAGTATGTGGATTTGTTAGGTGTGCCTATCAAGAGTCAGATGCCCTTTGTCCATATGGATGTTGAGCCTAATCTGGCTAGTCTAGCTCCGTCACTTCATCTGGATGCCTCCGAGTTGGTATTGTCTAGTTGGAACAAGGTTCCTGGTTTCTCCTTGCAGTTCTTAGTGGGAAAGGCTCAGCAGTGCGCCAAAGACGGATGTTGGGTCGTGTTCAACGCCATTCTCGCTCTGTGCATATATGGCATCATTCTGTCCCCAATATGCCCGACTTTGTGGACTTTGACGCCTTCCACATCTTTGCTTCAGGGAATCCAGTCCCTACCTTGATAGGAGATGTCTACCATTCCGTCCACTACAAAAACGAGAACAGAAGGGGCAAGAATGTCTCGTGCTGTGTGCCCTTGCTCTATAAATGGCTTGATAGTCATCTACCCAAGAGGGGTCCCTTTGCTTCGTCTGCAGCCACAACTGAGTGGTCAGAGCATTTGATGAGTCTATCAGCAGAGGATATTGACTGGTTTGATAGAGATAGGTTGGGTACCGAGATTATCTTCAGCTGCAGCGGGTTTCCGAACGCGCCTTTGATAGGCAGGACGGGTTGTATAAACTATAATCCATCTCTGCTGGTCTGACAGTTTGCTTATGCTTTGAGAGCTCCGACGAAGGATGAAGAGGTGCAGGAATCTCAGTACCTCACTGGTCTTCTAGAGGGGGATATGTTATCTAAGCTTCAGCACGCTTGGAATAGTATCAGTAAGAGGGGAAAGCCGTCGCTGGGGAAGAGTAATAGCCAGGCCTACGCTCCATATGTGACTTGGATCAGAGCCAGAGCAGATGCTATAAGGATGTCGTTTCTTCCTGCCAAGCCAGAAAGCCCTCCAGTGATTGAAGAGCCTACCACCGTGCCTATTCAGCAGCATAATCAGGTGTTAGCTGAGAGAGATGAATTGAAGAAGGCAAACGAAGAACTGGAGAAAGAATTGGCTCAACTCAGAAGCGAGAGAAGCGATGCCATCCATTCCTTCAAGAGGCAGACCGAGCTGGTGAACCAGTTGGGGACAGATCTGACTAAGCAGATAGCTGAGCGCGAGCGCATGGGTCGAGACTTCAAAGCCGTCAATGATGTACTGGCCACGAAGAAGCAGCACTTAGATGAAGCGTATCGGAGGATATCCAAGTTCAACCAGCACTAGAAGGCCACCCTAGCCAACAGGAAAGAGCGGGAGGATAAGTTGATGCAACAGATATCCAAGCTGAAAGCCCAATTGAAGGCTAGTGAGAAGAGGTTTGATGAAGAAACCGCTCGCAGATATGCTTCCGAAGGCCAGCTCAACAAAGCTCTCGCTAACCTGAAGGAGCACAAACTGACGTTTGAGTCCAAGAAGCGGAAGTTAGAAGATTGTTTCGGCGAAGGAGCATGGGAAGATTCGGTCGAAGGTCTTCATTACACCATTATGCAGAGGGAGTTACTCGTCGAAGGGTTACTCACTCGGCCTGGTCATCCAGAAACGAAGGGGTTGTTAGAAGAGTTTCGCGCCCGTGGTCGTGCTTGACTATTTGTATTCCTTTTGTTTGATCATTGTTGTATGCTGACCATCACAAGGCTTGTTGGTCGAGGTCATGCTATTGATTCATCTTGTACTCACTGACGTTGTGTACCGCCTTGATGGGCTTTCTTCATATATATGAGATGTTATTTCCATGACTGGACTCGGACTTCTTATTATCAGCACTGGCACTCAGGCACTAGGATCGGGGGAAATCTCCCTAACGCACAGACACACGTTTGCATTTTCATGAAGGATTTGCATCACGAGCACTTTGTCATTTTTTCCTAACCCTTTTGTATTTTCAGGTTCTTTCAGGTCGTTACAGGATTGATCAGAGACCTATCCACCGCTATCCGACCAGAGAAAATCAAACCAGAATCATGGAGCAAGTGCAAACTGATGTTCAAGAACTCCGCGAAAGAATGGCGTACTCCATGGCGGGACCGTGCCTACCCCTCCACCTGTTGAAACTCCTAAGAATGGCGTCCCCGTGACCAGGGGAAATGGCAGTGCCAACGGCAATGTGATAGCTAATATGGGACTCAATGGTAATACGACGGGCGTCGGTAATGGGAGTCTTGAAGCTAACGTCAATGTTGGGCTGGGCAACGGCAATGCGGGTGTTGGAAATCTGTTCGGGCCTCAGCCATGGTTAGAAGACCGTCAAGACGATGTATTCTCTCAGAGAGGTGCTGAAGGAGAGCTGACTGCTGAAGCACGGCTCAGGTTCAAGGAACTCGAGGACAAGATGAGGAATATCGAGAACCAGAACACCATGGGTGTTGATATGTCCAAGTTGGGACTGATTGCTGATTTCAAGGTGCCTCCCAAGTTCAAGGTACCTGACTTTGAAAAGTACAAGGGCACCACTTTCCCTCGCGTCCACCTGAGATCATATTACAGAAAAATGTCGGCTCATTCTGAGGACGAGAAGTTGCTGATGCACTTCTTTCAAGACAGTCTGTTCGGGCCATCCCTCGAATGGTACATGAGTCTGGAACCTACCAGTGTGCGCATGTGGAAGGACCTTGCTGAAGCATTTGTGCACCACTACCAATACAATAGTTACTTGGCCCCGAACCGAGTCCAACTGCAGAATCTGTCGCAAAGGAACAATGAAGGGTTCAAGGAATACGCCCAGCGGTGGCGTGAATTGGCAGCAAGAGTTCAGCCGTCGATGGTTGAACGTGAGCTTGTGTAAATGTTCGTAGCCACCCTCCTAGGGGTTTATTACGAGAAATTGGTCAGCGGTATGTCTGGAACCTTCTCAGATCTCATTATCATGGGTGAGCACATTGAAAATGGGATCAAACTGGGGAAAATTCAAGGTGATTCATCCTCAGCTGGAGGAGGCAAGAAACCTTATGGTGGCAAAAGACGGGAAGGAGAAACAGGCTCCGTGACCAACGCTCGAAGAAAGGGTAAAGGCTCTCACCAACAGGTGGCCAGCATAACTATCCCAGCAGTTCAGCAGCAGCAGCAGCCGAATCAACAAGGGTACAGAAAGTATCAGAACCGGGCACCTCTATCGAGCCGTCACCTTGAGACTCTGCCCATGTCGTACGCGCAACTATTACAGACTTTGCTTCAGCTACAGTTGATCCAGAAGAGAACCCTGGCTCCCTTGACAAGGGCACCTCCGCCAGGTTATGACGCAAATGCAACTTGTGAGTTTCACTCAGGGGCACCAGGCCACACAATAGAGAATTGCAAAGCCTTCAAGCATAAGGTGCAGGACATGGTGGACGCTAAGATCATCAATTTCTTAGATAATGTGCCAAACGTCACGAAGAACCCTATGCCGAATCATAGAGGAGGGGGAGTAAACGCCATTATTGAAGACGAGAGTTTGGATTTGTTGGCTGACGTCAAAGATCTGAAGACATCGCTTAGCTTCGTTAAAGCTAAGCTGATGAAAAGAGGTTTCTTTCTAGGTTGCGGAGAGCTGTGTATGGGTTATGCGGCAAGTCCTGATGGATGTGAACAGTTGATAGAGGGGATTCAAAGTTTGATGACCGAAGGAATCCTGCAATTTAGCCGAAGGGCCGAGAGCGGATCAGGAGAGGTAATGCTGAAGCAAGATGATGAGGTTTCCACCATCACCATCCCTCGCCAGACGATAACTATTTCCGCACCCAAGCTGCCTACGATCACCATCACCAAAGTTGGGTCGATACCTTTCGAAAACACCAACGCTGTCCCATGGCATTATGGGGCCGAGGTCTACTGCACCGAACAGAAGTTGGAACTAGAACCGTTTGGGTCGTTTATGGAGAACCTAGCGGGCGTTAGCGGAATTACTCGCAGCGGAAGAGTGTTCGCACCACCTGAGATCGTAACGGATAAAGCGGACAGAGCTGATGCAACTGATAAAGGTAAAAGTAAAGTCGTTGAAGAGATCCCTTGCGGGGTAGAAAAATACTTACTTGTCAAAGACGCCGAGGAATTTATGAGGTTGATTAAAAAGAGTGACTACAAGATCGTGGATCATCTACATCAGACACCCTCGAAAATTTCCATCCTGAATTTGTTGTTGTGTTCTGAAGCACACCGCAACGCACTTCTGAAGGTGTTAAACGCCGCATATGTACCGCAGGAAATATTGGTAAACCAGCTAGAAGAGGTCGTAGCCCACGTGAATGCTGGAAATGGGTTAGGGTTCACTGACCTGGAGCTGACGTCGAAGGGAAGAAACCACAATAGTGCCTTGCACATCTCGATAGAGTGTAGGGGAACAATTATGTCTCACGTGTTGGTGGACACGGGGTCGTCGCTCAATGTTCTTCCGAAGAAAGCATTGATGAAGTTAGATACTCGCGGAGTGATTTGCACACCTAGTAATCGGGTTTTGAAAGCGTTCGATGGAACCAAACGCCATGTTTTCGGGGAGGTGACGTTGCCAATCCAAGTCGGGCCGGAAACATTCGATGCGGTCTTTTACATTATGGACATCATGCCTGCCTACAGCTGTCTCTTGGGCCGGCCATGGATCCATTTTGCGGGTGCCGTGACCTCCACGTTGCACCAGAAACTCAAGTATGCTGTCGGAGGTAGCATCGTGATCGTATGTGGCGAGGAAGACATAATGGTAAGCCATTTGTCGTCCTTCAAGTATGTTGAGATGGATGGGGAAATCCACGAAACCCTATGCCAAGCGTTCGAAGCTGTTAAAGTCAAGAGCGTGACTCCTGTAGTCACTGAAAAGCCAGAGATGACTCTCTCTTCCTTCAAGGAAGCCCGGGCCATTGTCCAGGCCGGATCTACCCCAGGTTGGGGGCGAATTTTGGAGATACCTAGCAAACAAGACAAGTTCGGGTTGGGATATTCTCCTGGAGCTGAGGCCTCCTCTTCTAGCAGTGCGTCGCGAGGTAAAGGGCCGATCCAGTTTACCAGTGGCGGGGTGATATTTGAAAGCGTCAACGTAGTGTCTGAAGACAGCGGAGATAGCGACTGTGACTTAGACTCTTGGATCCAGCCAAGCAAGCCAGGCGAGAGCCTCAACAACTGGTCCGTCAAGGATATCATCCATATGACAAGCAAAGAGTAATGATTTACTTTTTCCAATCATTGTACAACCCTATGTCCTACCCGGGACATAGTGGTTTTATTGTCAGGGCCTCGTTTCATTATGTACATGCATTTTATCAATAAATCAAAAGGCGTATTTCTTCATATTCAAATATTGTGATCTCTGTTATTCCTGTTTTATATTTGTTTTGAAAAAAACAGTAAAATGGCAATGGGGTTTGGGCTAACCTGCATATCCTTGTTTTAAGCTTAACCCTTGTTATCGCAGGATCCACATAACAGATGACATCGACTCTGTACCTTCTACGACTCACTTCGACTTCGATTGCCCGATCTATCAAGCCAAAGAAGAGATTGATGAACTCGAAGACCTTCCCGAAGAGTTGGCCCGCTTGTTGAAACAAGAAGAGAAAGTTATTCTGCCTCACGAGGAGGAAATTGAGATTGTGAATCTGGGTTCTGAAGAACTTGTCAGGAACGTCAGGATAGGGGCCGCGTTGCAGAGTAATGTCAAGCAGAGACTGGTCGAGATGCTGAGAGAGTATAGTGACGTCTTTGCTTGGTCATACGAGGATATGCCCAGACTTGACACTGACATTGTGGTCCACCACTTGCCGCTACAAGAAGATTGTCCTCCCGTTAAGCAGAAGCTTAGAAGGACGCGACCAGATATGGCCGTTAAGATCAAAGAAGAAGTGCAGAAGCAGCTTGATGATGGCTTCTTAGCGGTCACTACTTACCCTCCGTGGGTCGCCAACATAGTGCCTGTACCGAAGAAGGACGGTAAGGTACGAATGTGCGTCGATTATCGGGATTTGAATAGGGCGAGCCCTAAAGATGATTTCCCGCTTCCCCACATCGATGTGTTGGTAGACAATACAGCTCAGTTCTCTGTATTTTCATTCATGGATGGCTTCTCCGGCTACAATCAGATCAAGATGGCGCCGGAGGACATGGAGAAGACTACGTTTATCACACCTTGGGGAACATTTTGCTATAAGGTAATGCCTTTCGGTCTGAAGAACGCAGGGGCCACTTACCAACGAAAAATTGTTACTTTGTTTCATGACATGATTCATCATGAGATTGAAGTCTATGTTGATGACATGATTGCGAAGTCCCAAACGGAGGAGGGGCATCTGATCAATTTGCTGAAGCTTTTTGAGAGGCTTAAGAAGTTCAGGTTGAGGCTGAATCCTAACAAGTGTACTTTCGGAGTACAGTCCGGAAAGCTACTGGGGTTTATCGTGAGTGAAAGAGGCATTGAGGTTGATCCTGCGAAGATTAAAGCGATACAAGAAATGCCAGCGCCAAAAACCGAAAAGAAGTTCGTGGTTTCTTGGGCAGAATAAACTACATTGCAAGGTTTATTTCTCAGCTCACGGCCACGTGTGAACCGATGTTCAAACTGCTGAGAAAAGACCAGGCGATTATCTGGAACGAGGATTGCCAGAGGGCATTTGATAAGATAAAACAGTATCTGCAGGAACCTCCGATCTTGATATCCCCAGTGGCTGGACGGCCTTTAATCATGTACTTGACAGTTCTTGAGAATAGTATGGGTTGTGTTCTCGGTCAGCACGACGAGACGGGCAGAAAAGAGCATGCCATTTACTACTTGAGTAAAAAGTTCACAGACTGTGAATCTCGCTACTCGATGCTGGAGAAGACGTGTTGTGCACTAGCCTGGGCTGCCAAACATTTACGACAGTACATGCTCAATCACACCACTATGCTAATTTCGAAGATGGATCCGATCAAGTACGTCTTCGAGAAGCAAGCGCTTTCGGGCAGGATTGCCAGATGGCAAATGGTGTTGACGGAATATGACATTCAGTATGTTTCCCAGAAGGCCATCAAGGGAAGCATATTGTCTTATTACCTTGCCGAACAGCCGATCGAAGATTACCAGCCGATGAAATTTGAATTCCCTGATGAGGATATCATGTTTCTCAAAGCAAAAGATTGCGATGAACCATTGCCCGACGAGGGGTCGGATAGGAAATCCCAGTGGAAATTGATATTTGACGGGGCGGTTAATTCTTACGGAAGTGGCATTGGGGCGATCATCACGACTCCCCACGGATCCCATATCCCGTTCACTGCGAGACTGACGTTTCCAGTCACCAATAACGAAGCGGAGTACGAAGCATGCATCATGGGTCTAGAAGAGGCAATTGATTTGAGAATTAAGAACCTAGACGTGTATGGTGACTCAGCGCTTGTGATTAACCAGATTAAAGGGGAGTGGGAGACTCGCCAATCGAATTTGGTGCCGTACATGAATTATGCCAGAAGGCTGCTTCCGTTCTTTGATCGAGTGGAACTCTATCATGTGCCCAGAGCGGAAAATCAGATGGCTGATGCCTTAGCCACGTTGGCTTTGATGTATAAAGTCAATTTTTGGAACGAAGCTCCAAGAATTGTCCTTTCTTGTCTTGATAGACCTGCATTCGTCTTTGCGATCGAGGAAGCCTCCGATGGCAAGCCATGGTTCCATGACATCCAGACTTTCCTTATGACTAAGGAGTATCCTGCGGGAGCGTCAACCCAGGATAAGAAGACTCTGAGGAGGCTGTCTGGAAATTTTTATCTCAATCTTGATGGAGTTTTGTACAAGAGAAATCACGATCTCGTGCTACTCAGATGTGTAGATGAGAAAGAAGCGAGTATGCTCATGGAAGAAGTCCATGAAGGCACATTTGGTACGCACGGCGGCGGGCATGCTATGACAAAAAAGATCCTGAGAGCAGGATACTACTGGCTGACGATGGAATCAGATTGTTTTAAATTCGCGAAGAGATGTCATAAATGCCAGATTTATGCTGATAAGATTCATGTGCCGCCGTGCCCGTTAAATGTCATGTCCTCCCCGTGGCCGTTCTTCATGTGGGGCATCGACATGATAGGAAAGATCGAGCCCACTGCATCTAACGGTCATCGCTTCATTCTAGTAGCTATCGACTACTTCACCAAGTGGGTGGAGGCAGCCTCATATGCTAATGTGACCAAGCAGGTGGTGGCTAGATTCATAAAGAGGGACATCATTTGTCGATACGGAATTCCCGAGCGGATCATTACTGATAATGGTTCGAATCTGAATAACAAGATGATGAAGGAGCTGTGCCAGAGCTTCAAGATTGAACACCACAACTCATCTCCTTACCGGCCGAAGATGAATGGCACCGTTGAAGCGGCCAATAAGAACATTAAGAAGATTGTGCAAAAGATGGTTGTGACCTATAAGGATTAGCACGAGATGCTGCCATATGTACTACACGGTTATCGTACAACTGTACGTACATCAACCGGGGCCATTCCTTTCTCCTTAGTGTATGGTATGGAAGCTATCCTACCGTTAGAAGTTGAGATTCCTTCTTTGCGAGTTTTGGTTGATGTGAAACTCGATGAGGCAGAATGGATTAAAAACCGACTAAACCAACTCAGCCTGATGGACGAGAAAAGATTAGCATCGATTGCATGTGGTCGTCTGTACCAAAGCCGAATGAAGAAAGCTTATGATAAGAAGGTGCGTCCTAGAAGCTTTCAGACGGGTGATCTCGTCCTGAAGAAGATTCTTCCTCCACACTCCGATCACCGGGGCAAGTGGACCCCCAATTACGAAGGTCCGTACGTCATCAGCAAGGTCTTCTCGGGAGGAGCTTTGTTGTTATCCACGATGGATGGCGAAGATTTTGCATCCCCGGTGAACGCGGACGCAGTTAAAAATGAACCGCTGGAAAGTAAAAGAATATCCAGGCAAAAATGGGGCATCCCGGCGAACCATAAAAAAGGAAAAAGGTTCGGGCAAAAATTAGGGATATAAATGAAAAATGTACACCCGCAAAGTCGAAAACCTGGAAGGGCGACTTTGGCAAAAAAAGGGTATCCCGGTGAATCGAAAACCCGAGAGGGCGATTCAGGCAAAAGTTAGGGATTTGAAAAAGAAAATGACTGCGTTCCGCGTGTGGACTGTATTTGTCTAGTGGTTTGGAAGACCTGAGGGCCGTTTATCTGAATCAATCTCTTCTGAAGCTGAAGCGTTGGAGAAGTATTGAAGTCGAGTGGGTCATAGAGGGATCAACTCATGGTGTTCGTCTACGCCTCGTTGCCGACATTTGTGTATATACTGATGTATATTTATGTTTTATTTTTGCGCGGCTTCCTCATTCCAGGAGCTTGCATCTGTTGTAAAACATTTTCACCCATTCAGGTGTTCGTTATCAATAAAATGTATACTATTCAGCAATTCTGTTTGTCTGTTTAGCATTTATCCGTTTTGTTTGCGAAAAATAACGCCGATGTTTTTGATAAAATGCACATTCATAAACTTACTGGCCTAGGCCACTGATTGTTGAAACAATGAATTACTTGAACATTGTCACAAGATGATAACCTTGATAGGTCCCTTTGAGAAGGGTATCTTGTCTATTTGTTTGTGTTGTTGCAGGGGTAGCATATACCAGGTAGTACGCCGTATGCGTCCCCAGGCCGGATGATTCCTTCTTCTCCAGCAAAGCTCAGCAGCCTCCCCCGCAGAGTCTGAACGTGAGATCGTAAGGCATTGATATGTATCCCCGGGCGAAGAAGATTCTCTCCCCAATCAGATGTATCCTGAAGGAACGTCATCTCCCCAGCTGAGTCATACACTGAAGTGTGTAGCAATTGATAGTTCCAGACTGAAGTCTCCAGGAGAATTGAAATTCCCCACAGATTTGTACTCCCCCCCGTAAGCAGGATGAATCCTTCTTCCCCAGCCGAGTTTGCAGTTCCCCAAGAGAGCCGATTCCTTGGAGAGCGTTCGGGCCATGATTGGTTGTCCCCATTAGAGTGTTGAATAGCTGATGCTGTGTCTCCCCACCGGAGTCGTTATCTCCAGGAAAGTTTGGCTGCGAATGCCGTGCAGTTTATTTATGCGATTGACATCGCTTTCCTCAGCTGGTCCAGGTTCTCGTGGAGCTTCGTTCCCCTGCGGCAGTTGACTGAAGTTCATTTCCCCAAGCGGAATCCAATTGAGATTGGTGTGACTTTTTCTCCTTGGCAGGATGAGTCCTTCCTCCACCACAGTGGTCCTTTCTCCTTGACAGGAGGATTCTCCCTTCAACATTTATTTTGCTGATGGAGTCGTAGCATTTTGCATGATTGCATAGCATTTATCCTAAACGCGTAGCATTTCCACTGTGTGGAGCATTGCGCCATTGTCAAAGCATATGCATACGAAACATGAGCTAGGTCGTTACTGTGCTTGTTTTGCAGGTGTTCCTCCGCAGAGTCGCTTGCTCAAGATGATTCTTGAATCCCCCAGCGAAATTCGTTTGCCCAAGATGATTCTTGAATTCTCCAGCCAAGGTGTTTGTTTAATATAATTCTTCAAATCCCCATTGAAGTCGCCAGAGAGGGTTGCTCAAGTTGATGCTTAGAGTCCCCGGCAGAGTGTTTGCTCAGGGTGATTCCTGGAATCTCCAACAGTGTTATTGGTACAGGATGATTCTTGAAGTCCCCACGGAGTTATTTGTTCAAGATGATTCTTGATCTCCTCAGCAGAGATGATTCACCCAGAATGAT
The DNA here is from genome assembly GCA_963859935.3 of Lathyrus sativus. Classification (NCBI taxonomy): domain Eukaryota; kingdom Viridiplantae; phylum Streptophyta; class Magnoliopsida; order Fabales; family Fabaceae; genus Lathyrus; species Lathyrus sativus. The sequence goes on from OZ012735.1 coordinate 436,122,846, forward strand.
TTATGAACCCCGAAGCAGAGTAACTTGATAGTTCTCCAGAATCCCCGGCGGAGATGTGTTATCCCCAACAGGGTTAAGAACAACGAAGTTGAAACTTTCCTCAAAGAATTGATGATTGAAGTTCAACCGTATTAACGAAGTGGTTCTCTCAGCTGATGCGGAGTGCCTGATGGCAAAAGTTTGGATATCCCTAATTGGTTCATGATTGACCGAGAATGCTATTCCCGACTTACTGACGAAGTTCGGCTGACGCCCAAAGATTTCTTTGAATGCCCGACGACATGATTAACTTGATTGTTGACCTGATGAGTCCCGAGGAATCCTGATGCTTGATGGTATGATCGACCATGTATTACCGGTTACCGTGTGACCATTTCCCCAGCTAGTCGTCGTGCAGCCATTATTTCAGTTCTCGAAGATTTGTGCCCGTCAGAGTACTGTGTACTGGTGCAGTTGCCAAATTTCTGGGTTTGTTGGTATTCAACCGTCTCGTACCTTGATTGTTTGAGATTCGTTCGCTTCTCACACAGTCAGGTCCAAGCCGTTTGAATAGGGGCAGTTGTTGCACCCCAAAATTTGCCCAACATTTCTTTACCTAGCTTATGTTTCATTTCATGCACATTAGCATCATCATTTGCATTTCATTGACATGCATGCAGGAGATCAAGAGGTATGATTACCAATCAAGGGCAACACAAGAGTTTGAAGCTAGCTAAGAAGGTTATCCAAGTGTTCAAGGGTTGATATCCTTACTAGAGAAGTTAAAAGATCCTCAGAGAGAATGGTTGAAACCAGGAGTGTGGGTCTCCTAACTTGAGAGTTGTGGGAAGCCATCAGATGATTCTGAGGTCATGGAGAGGGACTTGAGGTCTTGAGAGAGCTCATGAGAAGTGGTGAAGATCACTTTGAGGCCTAGACAGGTCATTGTGCAAGATTAAGAAGACTCAGCCATGAGTGGTGCAATTAGGGTTTGACTGGGTCAACCCTAGGTCAACTGATGATTTGGACAAGGTTGAGACCTAATTCAAAGGCCATGTGATCATGGATGGATACATTGAGGGGTTATAAGGATGATTCCAAGGTTAACTCATCATGATTGAAGAGTTTGAGAAGTTTCAAGCTAGGGTTTCTAAGGCTTGACAGTGTAAAATCCCCTAGTCTGACCCCTATCTTCAAGGCAATTTAGCTCAAGATGTGATTGTCATCTCATATTGACCAAAACATGGATGTTGTAGAGAATTATCTTAGCTTTAATTTGAGTACTATAAGTCCTTGATAGGATTTGTAGAGCTCAAGTTATGACTTTGACAAGTTATAGGTCATCTGAGGTATGTGAATTTGGGGGCTTGAAAGTTACCCAACTTGCATCAAACTTTTTCCGTAGAAGGATGACTCCTATGAACTTTTGTTCAACATGAATTTTGTTCCTTATCCTCTTAGCTTTCTAGAGAGTACTAGAAGTCCTTGATAGGATTTGTAGAACTCAAGTTATGGCTTTGCAAGTCAAGGGCATTTTGGTCATTTGGATATTACAGGTCATTTCAACCATAAGGCCATAACTCTTATTTCCAAGCTTCAAATGGGAAAATGTTCAACATTAAACTTGTTCAAAATGATGTTTTAAGGCTAGACAAGAGGTCATGAGATGTTGGAAAAGCTTGTAGCTCAAAGTTGCAAAAATGACCTAAAATAAGGGTATAAGTTAAATAAACCAAAGTTGGAAATTGATACTTTTGATCTACACATCCAAACCAAGGCATGTAATAGGTCATTTTGACTCTAAAAAGCATTTTAAGAACATTGGTTTAGCCACATTTTTGAATTGAGGTCTAATTTGTGTACTTGCTTTGAAAAGTAGTTACTTACATTATAAGTAACATGTGCAAAACATAAATTCAAGGCATGATCAAGATCCCTTGCAAGCCAAAAACTTCCAAAATGTCATGAGGGGAGAAATTGGAAGGATTTAAGATTGGTTTCAAGCTGTTTGCAGAGTTGTGCATACCATGGCATATAAGTGAACTTCTCATGTCATGAGAGATTGGATTTCTGATTAGAAGGATCTAGAGGGTTCTAGATCATCCACACATGTTCTATATATTGAGTAGAAGAGGTTCAGATGAAAGGTTGGTGATGATTGAAGGAGAGAGCAGAGATTGAGTTTGGAAAATTCTTGCTTGTAACTGAATTCGGTTTCACCAATTTCTTCACTTTCCATCCATTTTCTTGATTGTAACCTCTTTCATGGATGCTAGGGATTAATTCCAGATCATAATCAAGAGGATTGGTGTTCTTGAGCTCAGATTTTTCCACCTGCAACTCAGAGTTGGTACCAAGAATAGAGGCCATTTCAATCAGTTATATTGCATACAGAAGCTTGGAAGTGATTCACTGAAGGAGTTTGGAGCATTTGAAGGCTTGATTTGAGGTCTTGCTACTTATGTGCACGCGAGTTGTTCAGGTTGGTAACCTTTGATCTCTAGCTTGTTTTAGTTAGAATCAATAGGAATTAGGATGTTAGACGCATTGTAGAACGGTGTAGGAAGGTTTTCAGATAGTTAATTTGAGAATTAGTGACCAATTAAGGATATTACCATTTTCGGTTGAGAATTGGTTCTTGCGAATCTTGAGGATTTAGGTTGAATTAATGGTATGAGTGAGTTCCTTGTGAGATTTGGGACAAGTTTCATGTATAAACCACTTGCAATGGAGGATCCTAGAGAGAGTTAGGGTTGGGGACGATGACCGGAGCACCACCGGTGGTGGACGGAGCTGCGCGCGAGGTTCAGAGATTCAAAAGGTTGAAGATGAGCCCAGAGCCCTTGGATCAGGGTAGGACCTTTGACCAGATGAAGATCCAATGGCCACAAATGGATTTCAATTTGTGAAGAGTCTGAGTTTTAATGAAACGCATCGTTTCATTTAGTTGCTGATTATGGGCTTAGTGAATTGGTTGATACCTGCACCCCCCTGATGGCCCAATCCATGAATTGAACTGCCTTTCACTACTATCTGCACCGTGCATTTATTATTTTTCTTTTGATTTTCTTAATTTTTTTCATTTTATACATGGTTCATGATTAAATCATAAAAAATTGAAAAAATGATCCAATTAACCCCATTCTTTTTGCATTAGATTCATGATAGGGTCTAGTATTTTTTAGATAAAAAATATTTTTACTTCATGCATTTTCTGATTTTATGGGAATTTTTACATTTTAATTGATATTAAAATAGTCATGTTTGATACTTGATTTTGTGGAATTTTATGTGATCATGTGATGATGATTTTGATCTTGTTTTTTTGTGAGTAGTTAGCATAGATGTGCATGCTCCCCATAGAATTTTCTCACATTTTTGTGATGAACATAGGTGGTAGTTTAGGTTGAAACCTTTAGAAGCTCCATTTTTAGGGTTTATGGTTGATACCTTTGGATTTAGGACTCAATTTTAGGACTTAATAGATGATTTAGTCCCTGGTTTTTGTATGAGGCATTCTTAATCGAACTAGGATCCCTTAGGAATTTTTGTAGAAATTTATAAGATAGTTTGCTATTTTTGATTGATTTTAGTTTAGGTGCAAGGTTTAGATGATTCTAAGGCACTAACTCAACTAGATTAACATCTTTAGTTCCCTTAGATTAGGGTTTTGATTTGCTTGTTCCTGGATGATGTTGAAGGCAAGTTGAAGAGGCTTGGATTTGAAGATCTTCCCTTCTTGTGGTGTAGTTTTGATTAGGCTAAGATTAGGGTTTTGTAGGCAGAGCTTCTAGATAGTTATCTTGCTTCATAAACATGGAAAATGTTGATCAATTCCATTCTTCCCTATGATGAAAGGTCCCTTTGTAAAGGCCTCATCCCTCCTTTGGTAGGATGTGTGGCTCTTTGCAAATTGGTAGAACCTTTGAGGGTCCCTTTCTCTGATGACAGGATGCTCAGTGGTGACCTTTGGTCTTCACTCTGCTACCAATCATCCAAACTTTGCTCTTGATGGATGCATCTTTCTCCCTTGTTAGAGGATGGAGTTCCTTGCTTGAAGAATATTGGAGGATGGAGTTGATACTTTTGTGTGATTGAAGATTACCTTGAGAAGCTGAAGCTTATAGAGAAAAGACCAAGTTGATACTGGTAAAGCAAAGAGATCTGAAGCTTGAAGAACAAGTTGATACTTATGAAGAGGATTCAATTGAGATTGAGTGAAGAGCTGAGGCTTGAAGAATAAAGGATAAGCTGATATTTACATTGATGCATTGAGAGCCTGAAGGAGTCAAGTTGATACTTGTATTTAGGAGTAAAGCCTGAAGGTGGGATGTACTGTAAAGCTGAAGCTTAAGGAAGAGAGAATAAGTTGATACTTATGTTTGATGGGTTGAAACCTTGGAGAAGCAAGTTGATACTTGTCATGGAAGATGATAGCCCTTAAGAGCTGTTGAAGATTGATGACTGGACTGCTGTCAAGTTGGTTTAGCTGTGGAAGTGGTTGATCTGTTTCCTTTCTTGTCTGTTTTCTTTTCTGTATTGATGTGCCTTGTTTGACTTGCTTGATGCATTAGAATAAGTCCATATCTAGACTGATGTAAGCTAGGAGCATGATTGAACTAGAGGTTGAGTTGCTCCCTCTGCTTGTATTTTTACTGTATGGCTTTGCTTGCGGGTATTCGGTAGAGCCCAGCTCCCTTTCCCATGTGGTTTGTGTTTGCTTGATAGCACGTCATTCATTTCCTCTGTATGATTGCAGTCACTCATTATTTTGCTTGATAGAACTTTATTTTATTTCTTCTGTATGATTGCAGTTATTCATATCTGGCTTGAGGTCGAGATGAGCTTGTGGAGGCTGATGCCCCACACATATTTCCTCCCTCACATGCATTGCATGCATTCTACTGTATATCTGTTTACTGTTTAAGCTGATGCTTTATCTGTTTCTGTTTATCATTGACATGATCCCCTAAGAATCTCACTTCCTTTGATAAGGAAGTGATGATAGAACTTTAGGTTGAAACCTATGCATGATAACTTCTAGGAGATCCCTGCTTCAAACCCCAACCATAGGATGAATCCTTGGCATGACAACATTAGGACTTGATAGTCTCCCCATAGTTGAGCTTGTTCTCTCTTCTCATCTCAAAATAGCTTAAGATACAGTAATCATGAATTATTTCTTTCGTATGCTACGAGCCTTAAACTACTTAGGAAACGACTGTTGGAGAGTTCTTTTCAACAGTCGGGATGTTTAGTATGGTACCCTTTCGGTGACATGCGACGCATTCACTCCTAAGTCACAAGTCTTTAGTGCGATTGAAATTGCAAACACAATAAAAAACAGTTCTTTCGTAAAAGACAGAAAACAAACTTCAAACCTTTTTGCCCCGTGGGCCCATAATTCAAAGGAGGCTTTTCTGAAGAAAAAAGTGTCGTTAAACTTCAACGCCACCGCAAACAGGCTTTGTCCCTAACTGCTGGAACTGCTGTTTAACCCTGCTCGATAAAAACAGATGAATCTGAATCCCCGTAATCCGTATCATCCCTGCTCGAAAAAAGTGTCGTTAAACTTCAACGCCACCGCAAAAAAGTACGTAGGCACAATACTGACGTATTGGCGAGCCACCTTCCCCGTAACCCGTAGTTAGTCGAACTACGTTGACTCTGATTTCTCATTCTCTGATGAGAATACGTAGGCATAAAGCGCGACGCTTTGCCGAGTCAGTTTATTTTCTGTTTAAGCCAGCCTTGATAGGTAGATAGATAAAACCAACCCGTCCAGTAAACACAACAAGCATGGATCCCATCGAGTACGATGGACGTGAGGGGTGCTAATACCTTCCCCTTGCGTAACCGACTCCCGAACCCAGACAATGGGTGCGATGACCTTGTCTTATACCTTTTTCGTCAGGTTTTTCCGATCGTTTCCTTTCCCGTCCTGAGGGATAAATAACGAAAGGTGGCGACTCTTCTGTTTTGCCGGCACCTTATTTTCGCGGAAGCGACAGCAGGATATTACTGGCTGACGATGGAGTCGGATTGCTTCAAATTCACGAAGAGATGTCATAAATTCCAGCCTCGTATGCTAACGTGACCAAGAAGGTGGTAGCCAGATTCCTAAAGAAGGACATCATCTGTCGAGACGGAGTTCCCGAGCGGATCATTACTGATAATGGTTCGAATATGAATAACAAGATGATGAAGGAGTTATGCTAGAGCTTCAAGATTGAACATTACAACTCATCACCTTACCGGCCGAAGATGAATGGTGCGGTTGAAGCGGCCAACAAGAACATTAAGAAGATAGTACAAAAGATGGTTGTGACCTACAAAGATTGGCATGAGATGTTGCCATTCGCATTGCACGGTTATCGTACGACGGTACGCACATCAACCGGTGTAACTCCTTTCTCACTAGTGTACGACATGGAGGCTGTCCTACCGTTGGAAGTTGAGATTCCTTCTTTGCGAGTTTTGGTTAACGTGAAACTCGATGAGGCAGAATGGATTCAGAATCAATTAAATCAACTCAGTCTAATGGATGAGAAGAGATTAGCATCGATTGCATATGGTCATTTGTACCAGAGCCGAATGAAGAAAGCTTATGATAAGAAGGTGCGTCCTAGAAGCTTTCAGACGGGTGATCTCATCCTGAAGAAGATTCTTCTGCCACACTCCAATCACAGGGGCAAGTGGACTCCTAACTACGAAGGTCCGTATGTCGTCAGCAAGGTCTTCTCGGGAGGAGCCTTGTTGTTATCCACAATGGATGGCGAAGATTTTGCATCCCTTGTGAACGCGGACGCAGTTAAAAAATAGTTTGCTTTAAATGACCCGCTGGAAAAAAAAGGAATATCCATGCAAAAATGGGGCATCCCGGCGAACCATAAAAAAGGAAAAAGGTTCGGGCAAAAATTAGGGATATAAATGGAAAAATGTACACCCGCGAAGTCGAAAACTTGGAAGGTCGTCTTTGGCAAAAAAGGGTATCCCGGTGAATCGAAAACCCGAAAGGGCGGTTCAGGCAAAAGTTAGGGATTTGAAAAAGCAAATGACTGTGTTCCGCGTGTGGACTTTCATTGTTTAGTGGTTTAGAAAGACCTGAGGGCCGTTTATCCGAATCAATCTCTTCTAAAGCTGAAGCGTCGGAGAAGTATCAAAGTCGAGTGGGTCATAGAGGGATCAACTCATGGAGTTTGTCTACGCTGCATTGCCGACATTTGTGTATACTGATGTATATTTATGTTATTATGCTTGCGCAACTTCCTCATTTCAGGAGCTTGCATCTGTTGTAAAACATTTTGCCCATTCAGGGGCTCGTTATCAATAAACATACTATTAAGTATTTCCGTTTGTTTGTTTAGTTTTTTACCTGTTTTGTTTGCAAAAAAGAACGCCCAATGTTGTTGATAAAATACGCATACATAAACCTGCTGGCCTAGGCCGATAATTGTTGAAACAATGAATTACCTGAACATTGTCACAGGATGATAACCTCGATAGGTCCCTTTGAGAAGGGTATCTTGTCTGTTTGTTCGTGTTGTTGCAGGGACGTCACCCTCCAGGCAGTATGCCAGATGTTGTTCCAAGCAGGATGATTCCTTCTTCCTCAGCGAGTTCAGTAGTGTCTCCCCACGGAGCCTGAGCATGGGACCGTGAGCATTGATATGTCTCCCTAAGCAGAGATAGATTCTCCCCAGTCAGATGTATCCTAGGCAGGATTATCGTCTCCCCAGCTGAGTCATACGCAGAAGTGTATTCATTCCCAGCAGTGGGTCAACAGGCGGTTTTCTCGTAGAAAGCTATCCGTAAGTGTTCAGCTCTCGATGGTTCAGACTGAAGTCTCCAATGGAATTGAAAATCCCCACAGAGTTGTATTCCTCCCGGCAGGTAGGAGTTATCCCAACGTTCATTGCCTATCCTCAACCGAGTGTGCAGTTCCCCAAGAGAGCCGAATCCTTGGAACCCGTTCAGGCCATGATTGGTTTTCCCCAGTAGAGAGTACTGAATAGCTGATGCTATATTTCCCCATCGGAGTCCGTATCTCCAGAAGGATTCTATCTGCGAAGGCCGTGCAGTTTATTTCTGCAATTGACATCGTATTCCTCAGCAGTTTGAGGGTCGTATACCTAGTGGGGCGGGTTCAGATTCTCGTAGGACTTTATTCTCCCGCAGCAGTCGTTTGGAATTCGTATCCCCAGGATTAGCCCAATTGAGATTGGTGTGACTTCTTCTCCTCGGCAGGATGATTCTTTCTCTCCACCAGAGTGGTTCTTTCTCCTTGACCGGAGGATTTTCCCTTCAGCATTTATTTTGTTGATGGGGCCGTAGCATTTTGCATGATTGCATAGCATTTACCCTAAACACGTAGCATTTCCACTGTGTGGAGCATTGTGTCCTTGTCAAACATATGCATATGAAACATGAGCTAGGTCGTTACCGTTCTTGTTTTGCAGGTGTTCCTCCGCATAATGGTTTGCTCAAGATGATTCTTGAAATCCTCAACAAAGTTGTGTGCTTGAGATGATTCTTAAAACCCCCCAGTGAAGTAGCCAGAGTTGTTTGCTCAAGATGATTCTTAGAGTTCCCGGCGAAGTTGTTTGTTCAGGATGATTCTTGAATTCCTCAGCAGAGTTTATTTGTCCAGAATGACTTCTGAAGTCCCCGAAGCAGAGCTACTTGATAGTTCTCAAGAATCCCCAGCGGAGATGCGTCATCCCTAGCAGGTTCTAAAAAGAGAATTTGAAATTTCCCTTGAAGACTTACTGATGAAGTCCAACTGCGATGTCGAAGCAGTTCCCTCAGCTGACACGGATTCTATTTTCGACTTACTGACAAAGTCCGGAAAAAGTTTAGATATCTCCAGTGGTTCATGATTGACTAAGGATTCTATTTTCGACTTACTGACAAAGTCCGGCTGACGCCCGAGATTTTCTTTGAATGTCCGACGGCATAATTATAGAGATTGTCAAAGGTTCCTAATGACCTAATGAGTCCCGAGGACTTCTTTTGCTGTCATGCCGCAGAATGCCTGACGACAATGCTAGCTATGTATCGCTAGTTACCGTGTAACCAGTGATCCCTTGATGACTTGAGGAAGAAGTTGCAGTGAAATCCGATGAACATCCTGATGGAGATTCGGGCCAGTTGTTGTGCAACAACTAGTTCAGACTTCAAAGATTGTCCTACCCACCAAAGTATCGTTTACTTGTGCGGTTGGCAAATCTCCGGTTACCGTGTAACCGATTCCCCAGCAAAGTTATTGTGCAACTATCATTCCCGATGTCAAAGATGTTCCTACCAATCAGAGTATCTTTACCTGTGCAGTCGGCAAATCACCAGTTACCGTGTAACCGGCGATCCCTTGATGACTTGAGGACGTGGATGATCATACTGACGGAGAGTTGAGATTAAAATCCTCCACCAGTTACCGTGTAACCGGTGATCCCTTGATGATTTAAGGACGAAGGTCTACATTAAAATCAGAGAATAATCCTGACGGAGATTCAGATCAGTATTCTCTAGCTAGTTGTTGTGCAGCTACCATTCCAGTTTTAAAAGATTTGTCCCCATCAGAATACCGTGTACTTATGCGGTTGGCAAATTTATGGGTTTGTTGGTATTCAATTGTCTTTTACCTTGATTGTTTAAGAGTTGTTCACTTCTCACCCATTCAGGGCCAAGCCGTGTGAATAGGGGCAGCTGTTGCACCCCAAAATTTGCCCAACCTTTCTTTACCTAGCTTGTGTTTCATTTCATTTATATTAGCATTATCATTTGCATTGCATTGACATGTGGGCGGGAGATCAAGAGGTATGACTACCAATCAAGGGTTACACAAGGCTATGAAGCTAGTTAAGAGGGTTATTCAAGTGTTCAAGGGTTGATATCCTTATTAGAGAAGTTAAAAGATCCTCAGAGAGAGGGTTGAAGCCAAGTGTGCATATCTCCTAACTTGAGAGTTGTGGGAAGTCATCTGATGATGTTGAAGCCATGAGGTTAGACCTAGAGCATTGAGAGAGCTCTTGATAAGTGTTGAAGTTCATTTTGAAGCCTGGATAGGTCATTGTGAAAAGGATATGAGGAACTACCCAAGATTGGTACAACTAGGGTTTCATCTAGTCAACCCTAGGATAACTGATGATTTGAGGAAGGTTGACACCTAATTCAAGAGCCATGTGATCATGGATTGATGTGTTTAGATTTCCTAGGGATGATTCCAAGGTCAACTCATTAAGGATCAAGAGTGTGAGAAGTTGCTAAGCTAGGGTTGCTATGCTTGATAATGTAAAATCCCCTAGTTTAGTGCCTAACTTCAAGACCACTTAACTCAAGATGTGATTTTCATCTCACCTTGACCCTAACATGATTGTTGTAGAGCATGATCCTAGCTTTAATTTGAGTACTAGAAGTCCTTGATAGGGTTTATAGAACTCAAGTTATGAACCAGACAACTTACAGGTCATCTGAGGCATGTGAATTTGGAGCTTGAAAGTTACCCAACTTGCATGACACTTTTTCCCTAGAAGGATGATACCTATGAAATTTTGGTCCACATGAATGTTATTCCTTATCTTCTTAGCTTTCTAGAAAGTACTAGACGTCCATGATTGGATTTATAGAACTCTAGTTATGAGCTTTACAAGGTAAGGGTATTTTGGGTATTTGGAATTACAGGTCATATTTGGTTATGGGTCCATTTCACTATCTTAGGCACCTCAAATGAACTTTTGTTCAACTTGAAAGTTGTTCAAAATGGTGTTTCTAGTCCAACCATGATCCAAGCATCCATTGATGTGGATTTAATAAGGAAGAGTGTGAAGAAATTTTGAAAAAAGATCATTAAAAGGTATTAATGAAGGAAAAACTCAAAATAAATCACAATTGTGCCAAACTTCACAAGTTTGTGCATTTTCTGATTGGAAATGATGTTTTAAAGAGATTGGAAATTTTACATTTTTTATTTGAGTCACATTTCATGGACATTGAGTGGATTACTTCATGATGAAGAAACATAATCAATCTTGACCATAGGATCGAACCAAGCTTGCAATCTAAGCCATTCATCTTCACCAAGGGTTGTGCAAGCTGTTGAAGCAAAGAGTGAGCAAAAACAGATCCAGTACACGCATATTCCATTGTTGAACTTTGGAAGAAAATGAAATTTTGGATTCTTCAATTTGGGCCATGATTGGGCCATGTTAAGATCCAAACAGCTTCTATTTAAGTTCACAATGGTATTCAGATCATTTTTTGGAGATCATTTGGAGCAGAAACTGTTATTGAAGTTAGAGCTTTGAAGCTTTCGAGCAAGAAGTGAATTTGGAGTTTGAGGAAGATTCAAGCATTTATGAGCATCAAGAATCATCCAAGAGCATTCAGAGAAGCAATCTGCAGCATTGGAGGCCAGGATTCGCACGTGAGAACCACCAATTTCAAGCTTCAGTTCAGGTTGGTAAACTTCAAAATTTCTCTAATTCTAGGCATGTTTAGACTGAAATTGGCATGTGGTTAGGATGTAGATACAACATAGATCATTTTAGGATCATAATGGTGAAGTTTCGTGATGATTCATGGCGAGGCACAAATTCTGTTTGGACTTATATCTAGATGATTCTTGAGAATTAGCATGAATGGATTAGTAATTCTTGATCTTTGAAGAGTGAGGAGCATTTCTGTGTAACCAATTTTGATTTTGGTGATGATTATGGAATTGAGTAGTTATGTGTTCATCTTCGTGTTTGGAGATTCTTGAGAAATTAATGGAAATGGAATGGATATTAGTGATCCTGGTTAGGAGGCGAGAAGAATCATATAATTTTCTATGAGTTTCGTGAGATTTGGTTGCAGAGCTTTATGGCTCTCGCCAGAGAAGACGGTGGCGCCCTTCTCCGGCCACTGTGGCTGAGTTCCCTCTTTGTTTCAGTTTAAATTGGGGACGATGAACAGGGAGCGTTGGATTTGATTGAATTGGTTGACTGAGTCTTTGCATCTGAGGGTTGAGGCTTGGTCTAATTAGGGTTTAGTGACTTGGCGTGATCTGGAACATAAGATGAGCATACTTTTATGTTGGATGGATAGGATTAGGCTGCACCGTAGGGATTAGTCAACTGAAGCACACTTTGCCACACACCAATACGTACCGCTTCATTTAAATAGGTGGCACACACGTGGCTGTTAGATCCCTTGACCAGTAATCTCATCTAATGGCTCTAATATTTCCTGGTTTCTTTTAATTCTTTAATTGATTTTTCTATTTTCTTTAATTGGTTTTTCTTGTTTAATTCATTTTAAATAGTTTTAATAATCAGAAAAATATGAGATAAATATGTGGTTGATCCTGGTTGAATTTCTGATTTTTCCATGCCTTTGGATTTTATTTTGATGCCATTTTCAATTTAATGTCCACTTTTCTATTTTTGATAAGTGTTTAAAAATGCATAATATGACTATCTTGATTGCTGATTTTATTGCTAGCTCATGATTTAGAAATTGAAGTTGAAACTTTGCATGCTTGTTATAGACTCCTTGATAGGTTGTTGTGATTTTTGTTGTGATTTTTAGATGAGTCTAAATAGGAGTTTGAGATAGTTCTTTAGGATCCTTTCTTGATGGATCCCCTTTAGTACACTCTTTGGATTTAGATTTTATTTGAACCTTTAGGATTAGGTTTGGCCCCTGGTTTTTGTACCATAGATACTTAACTCATGTAGGATAATGTAGGATTTTCCTTGAGATTTGTAGGATTGATTTTCTATTAGTTCCCCATTTTACAAGTTGCTTATAGCTTAGGTGACCCTAACTTAGATAACTTCATAGATTAACTTTGTAAATGACCATTAGATGAATCTAAGTAGCATATCCTTTTTTGATAGAATAGTGATTAGGTAGACACCTCATTAGAACCTTGTTGAAGCCTTGATAGAGCTTTTGATTCCCCTAGCTTAGGTGATCCTAGTGGCTAGTCTGTAGGGTTCCTTAGAAGTTGTTCTGTTGCCTTCTTTCCCCTATGTGTTTTCTTCCTTGGGGTTTGCCCCACCCTCTTAATTCAAGTCTTGAGGAGGATCCCTCCTGGGAGAGCCTAATCCTTCCTTTGGTTGGATTCTGTCCATTCCTCAGGAGGTTGAGCCTTGAATTGACATTCCCCAGTATAGTACATTCCTTTGGTTTGTACTATCTTTCTCTTTCAAGTCTTGAAGAGGATCCCTCCTGGGAGAGCCTAATCCTTCCTTTGGTTGGATTTTGTGCATTCCTCAGGAGGTTGAGCCTTGGATTGACATTCTTGCCATGGTATATTCCCTTGGTTTATATACTGTCATCCATCTCAAAGTCCTTTTCTTAGGATCCCTCTTGGGAGAGCCTAATCCTTCCCTTGGTTGGATTCTGTGCATTACTCAACAGGTTGAGCCTGAGATGGACACTCCGTTTTGACACACTATAATCAGCTACCCTTAGATTAATATCTAGGACCAATACCCAGTTTTCTGTCCTATTGTCATAGGATCCCTCTTGGGAGAGCCTGATCCTTCCTTTGGTTGGATTCTGTGCATTCCTCAAGAGGTTGAGCCCATGATGGACTCTGGTGTTGATACACCTCCAACCTGGTGTAGCCTGGGATGACTTCCCTGTTGCTCATTGTGGTTTCTCTCCCTTGTTTGAATTGCTTGATGCATTAGAATAGGATCATGTTTAGATTATTTTAAGCTAGGAGCATGACTGCTTAGAGGTTGGGTGAGTCTCCCTCTACTTGTTTGCATTAAGGGTTGAGGTGATCCTCCCCTTGCTTGTGTGTTATTTTTCTTTTTATCTGTGTGTGCATTAGAGGTTTAGCCTGTCTCCCTCTGCTTGTCTGTTTTGATTGTTTTCTTTTTGCTTGATTGCCTAGAGGTTGAGTGAGTCTCCCTCTGCTTGTATTGTTTCATTGCATGTGCATCTTTTCCGTTTTCTTCTGTTTATCTGTTTAGCTAATGCTTTTGTCTGTTGTCTGTTTCCCATTGACATGATCCCCTAGGAGTCTCACTTCCTTTGATAAGGAAGTGATGATTAGAACTTTAGGTTGAAACCCATGCATGATAACATATAGGAGTTCCCTGTTTCAAACCTCAACCATAGGATGAATCCTTGGCATGACAACATTAGGGCTTGACAGTTTCCCCGTAGAGTTCGTTCTCTTCTCTCTCTAAAACAACAGTAAAAAAACGTAATAAAGGCAAGTTAGTACAAGCGCGTTACGAGCCTTAAGCTACTTGGGTAATGATAATTGAGCGGCCTTCTCTCAATCGTCTAGAGTGTTTAGTATACGTCCTTTGGACGGTATGCAACACATTCGTTCCCAGGTCATAGTCTCTAGAGCTGCACGAACTACAAACAACCATAAAAAGCACTTCTTCTGCAAAAGGCAGAAAACAAACTCCAAACCTTCTTTGCCCCATGGGCCCAAAATTCAAAGGAAAGTTTTTCTGAAGAAAAGAGTGTCGTTAACTCTCAGTTCTACCGCAAACGGTAACGCACGAGTCTCTGATGAGCAAGCTGCATACACCAAACTGCTGGAACTATTTGTTAACCCTACTCGAAAAACAGAAGAATCTGAACCCCCGTAATCTGTATTATCCCGAACTACGTAAGCACTGATCTCTCATATCTGTTGAGAGTACGTAGGCACAATACAGACGTATTGGTGAGCCACCTTCCTCCCCCGTAACCCGTAGTTAGTCGAACTACGTTGACTCTGATTTCTCATTCTCTGATGAGAATACGTAGGCATAAAGTGCGACGCTTTGCCGAGTCATTTTCTTTTCTTTTCAGACCAGTCTTGATAGGTAGATAGTAAAACCAACCCGTCAGATAAACACAACAAGCATGGATCTCACCGAGTACGATGGACATGAGGGATGCTAATACCTTCCCCTTGCGTAACCGACTCCCGAATCCAGACATTGGTTGCGATGACCTTGTCTTATACCTTTTCATCAGGTTTTTCTGATCGTTTCCTTTCTCGTTCCGAGGGATAAATAACGAAAGGTGGCGACTCTTCTATTTTGCCGACACCTTATTTTCACGGTAGAGACACTGGGTATTATTGGATGACTGTGGAATCCGATTGTTTCAAATACGCCAGAAAATGCCATAAATTCCAGATTTATGCTGACAAGGTGCATGTGCCACCAGAACCTCTGAATGTGTTGACATCTCCTTGGCCTTTTGCCATGTGGGGAATCGATGTGATTGGAAAGATTGAGCCGACTGCTTCTAATGGACATCGCTTCATTCTGGTCGCGATTGATTACTTTATGAAGTGGGTAGAAGCAGCATCCTTCGCTAATGTCACGAGACAGGTGGTCGCCCGATTCATAAAGAAGGACATCATTTGTTGTTATGGAATTCCTGAGAGAATCATTACTGATAATGGTTCAAATTTGAATAACAAAATGGTAAAGGAACTGTGTCAGAGTTTCAAGATTTAACATCACAATTCTTCTCCATATCGTCCGAAGATGAATGGTGTTGTTGAGGCAACTAATAAGAATATCAAGAAGATTGTGCAAAAGATGGTAGTAACCTACAAGGACTGGCACGAGATGTTGCCTTCTGCTCTTCACAGTTATCGTACTTCGGTGTGTACATCAACCGGGGCAACTACTTTCTCACTGGTATATGGTACGGAAGCAGTCCTGCCATTAGAAGTTGAGATTCCTTCTTTAAGGGTATTGTCGGATGTAAAGCTTGACGAAGCTGAATAGGTGCGAACCAGGTTGAATCAGTTGAGCTTGATTGACGAGAAGAGACTGGCGTTTATTGCTCATGGTCGGGTGTACCAGAGTAGGATGAAGAAAGCCTTTGATCAGAAAGTGCGTCCTCGGTGCTTCAAAACACGGGATTTGGTGTTGAAAAGGATCCTTCCTCCTCAGACAGAACACAGGGGAAAATGGACTCCTAATTATGAAGGTTTGTATGTGGTAAGAAAGGTTTTTTCTGGCAGAGCCTTATTGCTATCTACCATGGATGGTGAAGATTTTTCGTCCCCTGTGAACGCAGACGTGGTTAAAAAATACTTTGCTTAAAAGAGACCCGCTGGACACAAAAAGAAAAGTCCTGGCAAAAATAAGGCATCCCGGCGAACCATAAAAAAGAGAATGGGTTCGGGAAAAAATGAGGGATAAAAGAAAAAGAATGAACCCGCAAAGTTGAAAACCTGAAAAGGCAACTTTGGCAAATATGGGTATCCCGGTGGATTGAAAACCCGAAAGGGCGGTCCAGGAAAAAGTTAGGGATTTTAAAAAGCAAATGTTCACAGTCTGCGTTCGATCTATACGCTTGTGAACAGTTACCCCGAAGGAAAGGAATCAGTCCAGTCAGTCTTGTTAGAAGACGAAACATGGGGAACATCAAAGATATACAAGTCATAGCCGAATCGACACATGGTGGTTGTCTGTTTCCACATTGCCGACATTTGTATTTTATTTGTTTTTATGCAATTACCTCTTTTCAGGAATTGCATCAGAATTGTAATTCGCCTATTTACAGGCCTTTCATCAATAAAGTATTCACTTCAGTCAAAGAGCTTTCTTTTTATTGTCCATTTTACTGTTTTATTTGCGAAATATCTGTTATTTTGGTAAACATTGCAGGTAAAAGCAAGAGGCTCTACAGAGCATAATGAAAGCATTGACTTTTCTTGATCGACAAATATCATGGATGGTAACTGAGGTAACCATTTCACATATAGAACATTTATGGTGTTTTTCTTTGTTGCAGGTCAATAGGGTTATCTCAGCAGAGTGAGATTTCCTTATCCTCAGCAGTTCAAAGTCGCAGCAAATGGTAGCTGTTATCAGTCGGGTATTCTCAGCAGGTTAAGTGTGATACTTCCGGTAGAATGGACTTGTTCCTCACAGGTTAAATGCAGTCAGGCATGAGCAACGAAGAGGTTTGTTTTCCCATAGCAGAAATTTCGCTTCCCCAGTGAAGTGGTCATCCTCTCTCCGACAAAGTTGTTTACGCTCCTCGGCGGAGTCCGACTATCAAGTTTAAAAATGTTGTATTTCTGACAGAACAAAGCTTTGTATTCGTGAGAAAGTGAGTCCCTAGCAGAGTGGAGTTTGTTCTTAGCAGAGCAGGATAGAAGTGATTCCCTCAGCGGCAGGGTGGTTTGTAAACCAGTTTTCTTCTCCAGCAGAGGCAACGTCGGTGACGCCCTTTCCCGACAGAGTCGGCATTCAAGATTTTCTCCAGCAAAGTGCACTGCTGATTCCTTCGACAGAGTAAGTGGTGGAGCAGGAGTATGGGATTTCCCGAGTAGAATGGAGTTCCTAGTAGGAGTATCTGATATTCCTCAACAGGACAGGTTGATGCTTGATGTAATCCCAAGCAGAGGGGATTTTCTCCCCAAGCAGGATGGAGTTTTCGGGAATGCCAGTCAGGGTTGATTCCCCGAGTAGAGTAAAGTTCATCTCGGCAGGTGGTCGTATCTCTCCTACAGGGAAGGTTTCCTCAACAGGAGGAGTTTGGTGTAGACATAAGGTTGCTTGTGTCCCAGCCAATCTTTTTGATTCCCCAGAAGAGTTGAGTTTTGGAGAGCTATCTAGGGTGTTTTCCTCGACAGGATGTGATTTGATCCCCAGCGGAGTGGATGTTGTTCCAGGAGGCCGTTCAGGGTTTTTTTTTCATAGTAAGTCCAATTTGCTGGCGTGTGATAACTCTCCCCGGTAGGGTTGTTCTCTCTCCCCGGCGGAGTGGGTATCTTTTCTCCCTAGCATTTATTTTGCTGGGGTGGTTCTTTTGCATTTGCATTAGCATCCTCCCAAATGCGTAGCATTCCCATTTTGTATGGAGCATTACACCATTTTCAAACATACGCATGTGAAACATAAGCCAGGTTGTTATCTCTTTGTTTCAAGTGTTTTCCCCGGAGAATTGATCTTTTCTCGCCCTTGGTATCCAGACCATGGTAGCTTTTGGTTAGCCCGCGTGGTATCCAGACCCCGGCTTACGTTATTCCCCAGCAGTATCATTGGATTTTAGCTGATTATGTTGTTTTGGGACTCATCTGGTATTTAGATCATGATGAGTGTTTGCGATGTATGTTTCTGCCCGCTGAGTACCCGAACTCCGGTCAGTCCCCAGTTGTTGATATTTTTCTCCTACCGTCGAGTGCCCAGACTCCGGTAAAGACAATTGTGGTGTTCATACCATGGTAATGTCAGACATGTGTTATTTGTCCATTGAGTATGCAGACTCTGATCGGTGTCATAGAGTATCTAGGCTCTGGAAAAATTCATTGATTCATTTTGTCCATGCAGTGTTCAGACTCCGACAGTTCGAGACAGTATTTTTAAACTCATATGGTATCTAGACCATGGCCGCTCCCGTTAGCCCGTGTGGTATCCAGACCCTGGCTTGTGTTATTTCCCCCAGTTGTGTCATCAGATGTTGATGGGTGATATCTTTGCAAACTCAGGTGGTATTTAGACCATAATGGATGTTTCTTCGTCCGTTGAGCGTTCAGGCTCCGGTTAATCTTTGTTGAGCGTCCAGGCTCTGTTCAATTTTCGTTGAGCATTCAGGCTCCGGTTATTTCGTCGAGCAGTCAGGCTCTGGTTATTTCGTTGAGTATCCAGACTCCGGTCAATCTTCGTTGAGTGTCCAGGCTCCGGTCAATTTTCGTCGAGCGTTCAGGCTCCGGTTATTTCGTCGAGCAGTCAGGCTCCGGTTATTTCTTTGAGTATCTAGACTCCGGTCAATCTTCGTTGAGCGTCCAGGCTCCGGTCAATTTTCGTCGAGCGTTCAGGCTCCAGTTATTTCGTCGAGCAGTCAGGCTCCGGTTATTTCTTTGAGTATCTAGACTCTTGTCAATCTTCGTTGAGCGTCCAGGCTCCGGTCAATTTTCGTCGAGCGTTCAGGCTCCGGTTATTTCGTTGAGTATCCAGACTCCGGTCAATCTTCATTGAGCGTTCAAGCTCCGGTAAATCTCCAATTCGGGTTGCATTGCTTGCTTTGTCGAGTAATCGGGCTCCGGTTGACTTCTGTCGAGTATCCAGGCTCCGGTTATTGTTCGTTGAGTATCCAGACTCCGGTCAGTTTCGTTGAGTGTTCAGGTTCCGGTAAATCTTGTTGGTTATTTCGTCCGTTGAGTACCTAGATTTCGGTCACTACGTCGAGCAGTAAGGCTCTGATTCCTTTGTTCGTGGAGTATCCAGACTTCGGTCAGTACGTGGATGTTCAGACTCCGGAAAATTTTGTTGATGTATTATGTTCGTTGAATATCCATATTCTAACAATGTGAGGTGTTACCCTTGCAGCCGATATGGTATCCAGACCATGGCACAATTTGTGATGGACGTGTTCATCGTGTTATGAATTCCCCACAGAGTTACTTGGTTAAGTTTCTCCTCGTCCCAAAGCAGAGTTATTTATTTAAACTTCTCTTGTTTCCCCGCCAGAGTTGCTTGGTTAAGTCTCACTTCCTCAGCGGAGTATACAGATGTTTATTAGATTCAACTACTTACGGAGATTTCTTTTCCCAATCAGAGTGTGCAGTTTATTTCTGCGGGTGGCAAATTTCCGAGTTCTTTGATATTCAATCGTCTTTTACCTTGTTTGTTTGAAAGCTGATGCTCTCATCCCTTCAAGCTCAAGTCGATTGAATAGGGGCAGCTGTAGCACCCCAAAATTTGCCTTTTTGTTTTGGCGGTAACTGGCTTTTGTTTTCTTGTATTTTGCATTTTGCATATCATAGAATTTGTTCTCAAGGCATGGGATCAAGGTATTCCTGTGGCTCGAGTTCATTTCGGCGCAAAGATTGAAAAACAAACATCGAGCATCAGAGGCTCGGGCATTTATTTTTTCCAGCAGTCAGGCGGCCAATTTTATTTTATTTTTGCAGGAGAACAGCAGTTCAAAAAGTAGCACTCAGGCTCATGTCAAGCATTTTCACAGTGATAATGTTCAAAAATGAGGTTCAGAAGCTAAATAGAGCTCAAAACGACAAGAAACGGGAAAACAGACAGGTTTTCCATCCAAAAGGCGTCAAATTCAAATTTTCGAAGGTGTTAATCGGTTAACACATATGGTTAATCGATTAACCATTGGAGAATCAACCCAGATTTGAAATTTTAACAGTGTTAACCGGTTAACGCATATGGTTAACCGGTTAACCAAAGCAGATTTTGCCTTGCACGTTAGATTTCAAGCAATTTTTATTTGGGATTCATTTTTGGCCTTTGGAAATTCAAATTTTGCATGTGGGAAGGATCTAGAACCTCTTTAAAGTTTAGATTTCCCTCCAAAATCCCATCCCACTTTCCAAGCCAAGTTTTCCAGTCCAATTTCCAAACCTTGCTTTGGATCCAAACCTAAGTCATACTTAAGTGATTTACTCCAAACTAAACCATCCAATCTCTCATAATTCAATTCATTTTTCAGAATTCACTCTTGAGCTCTCAATTTTCTCTCAAATTTCTCCATTCCAAAAACCTCACTCAAAGCTCTTCATCATTTGAATTCATTGATTTTTCATTGAAATAAATGGATTCTTGATCATAAACCTTCATCCATCATCATTGGATCAATTTTCATAATCAATTTTCGTGCAAATTGAGATCTGATTTTGGAGCTTGAGTTGGAAGTGCTTATTTGGAGTAATTTGGCTTAAAAGTGTTTGATCTTCATTCCTCTTGCAAGATTTATTGTGGATCTTGAAGTTTTCCATTTAATCTTGCTTGGATCTGCTCAAATTCAGTTGATCAACATTTACCAAAGTAAATCTCCGCTTCGAAGGTTGGAATTTCGATCCGATTTGATTTTTGAGCATATCATTTTAAACTTCATATTCGATTGAATTTTGGTTGATTTCGATCCGTTCAGATTGTGATATTGCTGTGTAATTGTGTATCCTTGTTGTTGGATCTCTGCGTTCTGTTGTTAATTTCGTGCTTAATTGATAAGTTGATCTGTTGGAACCTTGGATAAGCTGTTTTGGTGCTAGAAGTGATTTTTTGCTGTTGTTTTTGGCTTCTGGTACATTGTTAATCGGTTAACCATTTCAAACTTTCAAAATTTTTTTCAAATGTTAACAGTGTTAATCGGTTAAAGCATATGCTTAACCGATTAACCTGTTCAAAATTCCAGATTTTCCAAATTTTTGAAGGTGTTAACCGATTAACCTCAGGGGATACCCGATTAACACTGTGCCAGAATGTCATATTTGTTGTTTTGCTTGCTTGTTCGCATACCGTTTCGATTTGAATCATCATAGATCAGTGTGATGCATTAGGATTGAAATGTTGTGGGTATTTGTCATTGTTTGTGGTTGGTTAATCATGATTTTGTTGACATGGGTGTTCATTTTCCACTTGGTTGCATGCTTGTGTATGTGGTTCGAAGTGAGCATTTGTTTGCATGTTTATTTGCTTTCATCTCTTGTTTTTCTCCCCATGTTTGCATCATTTTGCATCGCTGTTGAGGTCGAGACAAGTTTGTGGCGGCTGCTACCCCACACATTTTTTCCTCCCTCCCACCATTCTAAATGTGCATTTTCATGTTTGCATTTTCTACTTGTGATTGATCTTTCCTTTGTTCTTCTGGTGCTTTTTGCCATGATCCCCATAGGATTCCTAGTCCCTCCGTTTAGGATGGGAGTAGGAGAGACATTAGGTGTTCAATCCAGGCATGCTAACATTAGGATAGACGTTCCCCCTTTAATCCAAACTTTAGGACCGCTTTGCATGACAACGTTAGGGCCGAGTTTCCCTTAGACCTTCCGTGCGTCTCTCTTCTCATCTCAAAACAATTCTAACTCATCTAATAAAGGCGATAAACATTGCGCACTGAGAGCCTTGAGCTACATGGGGAATGATGAATGAGGGGTCTCCTCTCACTTATCTAGAGTGTTTAGTGTACGTCCCGTTTAGGAGCGATACACGATGCATTCGCTCCTATGTCATAAGTCTTTAGTGCAACGTGAATCACAAACCGAATTAATTCACTTCACTAAAAAAAACAAACAAAATTTAAACCTTCTTCCTTCGGGATTAATCGGAAAACCTTTTTCAGAAAAAAGAGTGTTGTTAAGCTTTGGTTCTAGGGAAAACAGGCTTTGTCCCTAACTGCTGGAACTATGGTTTAACCCTACTCGGTTAAAACACTTAATCAACCTGTGGTTTCGGGTTAGCCCGAACTACGTTTGCTCTGATTTCTCATACCAGATGAGGATACGTAGGCACAAGACAACGATGTCTTGGCGAGCAACCTTTCCCCACCTTCGCCCGTAGTTAGCCGAACTACGTTGACTCTGACTTTTCCATTGCACGAGGGAATACCTAAGCACAGAGCGGCGATGCTCTGCCGAGTCACTTTTCCTTTTTCTTTTTGTCCTGTGAGTCTGTAGCGTAGATAGTTAAACACACCCTTACATAGACAACAAGTATGGATCCCGTCGAGTACGACGGGTGTGAGGGGTGCTAATACCTTCCCCTTACGTAACCAACTCCTGAATCCAGGACTTGGTTGCGATGACCTAGTCTTTTCCTTTTTTTCGTTAGGTTTTTCCGATCGTTTCCTTTCCCTCTCTTCAGGACAAATAACGAAAGGTGGCGACTCTTTTGTTTTCCGCCGGGTGTTTTTCGCAGTTGCGACAACCGACACAACACAAAGTTAAGAGGAACATCTGACCTCGCCGTCAGACATCTATTAAACAAACAGGCATCGAACCCGAAGGCCGGCTCAACACAAAGTCCATAGGAATATCTGACCTCGCCGTCAGGGATCTGTTAAACAAACAGGAATCAAACCCGAATCGCGGCTCATCCTAAAGTTGAGAAGAATATATAACCTCGCCGTCAGGCATCTGTTAAACAAACATGCATCAAACTTGAATGCTGGCTCAACCCGAAGTTGAGAAGAACATCTAACCTCGCCGTGAGGCATCTGTTAAACAAACAGGCATCGAACCCGAAGGCCGTCTCAACCCGTAGTTGAGAAAAACATATGACCTCACCGTCAGGCATCTGTTAAACAAACATGCATCAAACCTGAAGGTCGGTACAACACGAAGTTGAGAGGAACATCTGACTTTTCTGTTAGGCATCTATTAAACAAACAGGCATCAAACTCGAAGGTCGGCTCAACCCGAAGTTGAGAAGAACATCTGACTTCGCTATCAGGAATCAGTTAAACAAAGAGGCATCGAACCCGAAGGCCGGCTTAACACGAAGTTGAGACGAACATCTGATCTCGATGCCAGGCATCTATTAAACAAACACGCATCGACCTCTAAAGACGGCTCAAACCAAAGTTAAGATGACCATCTGACATCACCGTCAGGAATCTGTTAAATAAACAGGCATCGAACCCGAAGGCCGGCTCAACACGAAGTTGAGAGGAACATCTGAACTCACTGTTAGGCATCTTTTAAACTAACAGGTATCGAACCAGAAGGCCGGCTCAACCCGAAGTTGAGAAGAACATCTGACCTCGCAGTCAGGCATCTGTTAAACAAACAGGCATCGAACCCGAAGGTCGTCTGAACACGCAGTTGAGAAAAACATCTGACCTCTTCGTCAGGCATCTATTAAATAAACAGAAATCATACCCGAAGGACAGCTCAACACAAAGTTCATAGAAATATCTGACCTCACAATCAGGGATCTGTTAAACAAACAGGCATCCAACCCAAAGGTCGGCTCAACCCGAAAGTTGAGAAGAAAATTTGACCTCGCCGTCAGGTATTTGTTAAACAAACAGGCATCGAACCCGAAGGCCGGCTCAACACAAAGTTGAGAGGAACATTTGACCTCGCCGTCAGGCATCTATTAATCAAACAGGCATTGAACCCAAAGGGCGGCTCAACCCTAAGTTGAGAAAAACATCTGACCTCACCGTCAAGCATCTGTAAAAGAAACATGCAACAAACCTGAAGGCTGGTTTAACCCGAAGTTGAGAAAAACATATAACCTCGTCGTGAGGCATATGTTAAACAAATAGGCATCGAACCCGAAGGGCCGTCTCAACCCGTAGTTGAGAAAAACATCTGACCTCGCCGTCAGGAATCTGTTAAACAAGTAAGCATCGAACCCGAAGGCCGGCACAACGCGAATGTTGAGAGGAACATCTGACCTCGCTGTCAGGCATCTATTAAACAAACAGGAATCAAACCCGAAGGCCAGCTCAACACAAAGTTCATAGGAATAGGTGACCTCGCCGTCAGGGATCTGTTAAACAAACAGGCATCGAACCCGAAGGCCGGCTCAACCCGAAGTTGAGAAGAACATCTAACCTCGCTGTCAGGCATCAGTAAAACAAACAGGCATCGAACCCGAAGGCCGACTTAACACGAAGTTGAGACGAACATCTGACCTCGCGGCTAGGCATCTACTAAACAAACACGCATCGAACCCGAAGGGCGGCTTAAACCGAAGTTACGAAGACCATCTAACATCACCGTCAGGCATCTGTTAAAAAAACAGGAATTGAACCCGAAGGCCGGCTCAACCCGAAGTTGAGAAGAACATCTGACCTCTCAGTCAGGCATCTGTTAAACAAACTTGCATCGAACCCGAAGGCCGGCTCAACCCGAAAGTTGAGAAGAACATCTGACCTCGCCGTTAGGCATCTGTTAAACAAACAGGCATCGAACCCAAAGGCAGACTCAACCCGAAGTTGAGAAGAACATCTGGCCTCGCCGTCAGGCATTTGTTAAACAAACAGGCATCAAAACCGATGGTTGGCTTAACCCAAAGTTGAGAAAAACATCTGACCTCGCCCTCAGACATCTATTAAACAAACAGGCATCGAACCTGAAGGCCTGCTCATCAAGAAGTTGATAAGAAAATTAGACCTTGCCATCAGGCATCTGTTAAACAAATAGGCATCAAACATGATGTTGAGAGCAACATCTGACCTCGCTGTCAGGCATCTATTAAAAAAACAGGCATTGAGCCCGAAGGACGGCTCAACACGATGTTGTGAGGAACATCTGACCTCGCCGTCATGCATATGTTAAAAAAACAGGCATCAAACCCGAAGGCCGTCTCAACACGAAGTTCATAGGAATAGGTGACCTCGCCGTCAGGGATTTGTTCAACAAGCAGGCATCGAACCCGAAGGCCGGCTCAACCCGAAGTTGAGAAGAACATCTGACCTCGCTTCAGGCATCAGTAAAACAAACAGGCATCGAACCCGAAGGTCGACTTAACACGAAGTTGAGACGAACATCTGACCTCGCCGCCAGGCATCTATTAAACAAACACGCATCAAACCCGAAGTTAAGAAGACCATCTGACATCACCGTCAGGCATATGTGAAACTAACAGGCATCGAACCCGAAGGCCGGCTCAACACAAAGTTGAGAGGAACATCTGACCTCGCCGTCAAGCATCTGTTTAACAAACAAGCATCGAACCCGAAGGGCGGCTCAACCCGAAGTTGAGAAGAACATCTGACCTCAAAGTCAGGCATCTGTTAAACAAACAAGCATCAAACCCGAAGGCCGTCTCAACCCGTAGATGAGAAAAACATCTGACCTCTTTGTCAAGCATCTATTAAACAAACAGACATCGAACCCGATGGCCGGCTCAACATGAAGTTCATAGGAATATATGAACTCGCCGTCAGGGATCTGTTAAACAAACATGCATCGAACCCGAAGGCCGGCTCAACCTGAAGTTGAGAAGAACATCTGACCTCGCCGTCCAGTATTTGTTAAACAAACAGGCATCGAACTAGAAGGTCGGTTCAACACGAAGTTGAGAGGAACATTTGACCTCGCCGTCAGGCATCTATTAAACAAACAGGCCTCGAACCCGAAGGGCAGCTCAACCCGAAGTTGAGAAGAACATTTGACATCACTGCCAGGTATCTGTTAAACAAACATGCATCAAACCCGAAGGCTGGCTCAACCCAAAGTTGAGAAGAACATCTAACCTCACCGCGAGGCATCTTTTAAACAAACAGGCATCGAACCCGAAGGTCGTCTCAACCCGTAGTTGAAAAAAACATCTGACCTCGCCGTCAGGCATCTGTTAAACAAACAGGCATCGAACCCGAAGTCCTGCTCAACACGATGTTGAGAGGAAAATCTGACCTCGCTGTCAGGCATCTATTAAACAAACAGGCATCAAACCCGAAGGCCAGCTAAACACGAAGTTCATAGGAATATCTGACCTCACCGTCAGGGATCCGTTAAACAAACAGACATTGAACCTGAAGGCCAGATCAACCCGAATTTGAGAAGAACATCTGACCTCGCTGTCATGCATCAGTTAAACAAACAGGTATCGAACCCGAAGGCCGGTGATGTACCCCAAAATTTGCCCAACCTTTTCTTAACTTGGTTTATGTTTCATTTCATTCTGTCTTAGATTTTGCATTGCATAGGATGTTTCATTGAACAGGGGATCAAGAGGCTCTGCATAGAAAGATAAGTCTTCTCAGAGTATTGAGCCTAAGAAAGGGGTGTTACTAAAGTTTGAATGGTCATCAGGTCATCAAGAAGAGGTCAATGGTCTTGTGAAAGGATGTATAGATGTATCTGGGTCAGCTCCTAACTTGGTGGCAAGTTGAAGAGCATCAGAGGATTGTGAATGCATGATTATGGATATAAGATGTTGAGAGAGCTCATTGAGTGTTTTGAGAGCCATGTTGGAGCTTATTCAAGTTGTTGTGTGATGTGGAAGAAGCCACAGGCAAAGATGTGGCATCTAGGGTTTTCATCTGGTAAACCCTCAGTTAACTGCGAAATTGAAGGAGGTTAAAACTCAATTCCAAGTCTCTATGGTCATGGGAGGGTGTGTTGAGAGGTCTAATATATCATTTCAAGGTCAATTCATTAAGGATCAAGAGTGTGAGAAGTTACTAAATTAGGGTTCTCAGGTTAAAATCCCTTATTTAGTGCCTAACTTCAAGACCACCTATCTCAATATACAAGTCTCATCTCAATTTTTGACCAACATGAAACTTGTAAAGCATGTTCTTAGCTTTGTTTTTAGTACTAGAAGTCCTTGATTGGATTTATAGAACTCAAGTTATGATGCAGACAAGTTACAGGTCATCAGATGAATGTGATTTTGGTCAACAAAAGTCAACCAACTTCCAAACCATTTTTGACTTAGAATGATGTTTCTCCTCAACTTTTTGCCAACATGAAAGTTGTAGAGCATGGTTTCATCTTTCCAAAGAGCACTAAAAGTCTTACATCTGATTTATAGAACTCAAGTTATGGGGTTTACAAGTCAGGGGTATTTTGGGAAAGTGAGATTATAGGTCATAAAATTATAGGTCCATTTCACCAACTTGCACACTTCAAATGAAAATCTTTTTAACATGAAACTTGCTCCAAATAGGGCCATTTGCATTACCAAATCATGTCTTGTCATGGTTGGATCTTGGATTGAAGATTTGGTGTTTGAATTTTCCATAAAGAAGGTATAAAATGAGAAAATGGGATTTAATTCATTTGGAACTTCTTCAAGGCAAACTTATGCCTTTTTTGAGTGCAAATGATGTTCTAAATAAAATGCCAAATTTAATTTTACAATTTGAGGTCATTTGTTTGGTCATTTCCATGGTTTCTTCATCATGAAGTAACAAATGGGAAATCCACCATAGAATTAAAACAAGGACCAATTGTTGGCCCTTTGATCAACTCAGGCTATGTGCAATTGATTTCTAACAAAATTGAGGCTGGTGCAGTGGAGAAAACACAAGTATGGCAAGTGAAAAAGTGAGAAAAAATTGAATTGGCAATTAGGCTTTAGGGCATGAATTAAAGCTCCATTCTCATATGAACCCAACATATAAAAGGTTAGCAAGCTTCCAAAACCCTCACAGCTCTAATTGGTGGTGGAATTGCAAAAATAGAAACTTGAAAAAGCAAGAGAAAAGTGAGATTCGGTTTTGGAGTTTTAACTATTATCATGTGAAATTGAGCGCACTAAAAGCTTCATTCAAGTGTTTGGAACGTTTCTGGGTGGTTTGCTTGAAGGTTCAGCCGAAGACAAGACCCAGTGGAGGTTCTCCACTAGGTAATTTTGAAATCACCATAACTCTCTATTTAAGCCACGATTTTGTGTCATTCTTGCATATTTGAGACATAGGAATCATGTAGACCATTAATATATAAAATGAACTGGCATTTGGTTTGATTTCTGTTTGGAGCACAAATCTTGTTGTTTGTATTTTGGCTTGTTCTTGAGTTTTTAGAGCAAATGGAACATGGATTTAAACTCCTTGTATAGTGTAGATGAATTCTGGACACTTTGGTTGGCTGATTTTGAGTTTTACAATTTATGCACATTTCCTATTTGTCTTCGATTTGCTGTGTGTATTGCTCAAACATGAAAACCAAGGTTGGATTTGAGTTCCTCGTGATGAGAGGATGAATTTGGATTATTAGTTTGTTAATTTTGGTGAAGTTTTGATGCCTGTGTTTTTTTGGAACTATTCACGGTGGCTGGGCGGCCGGAGAAGATGACCGGAAGGGATCTCCGGCCACCCTCTGGTTTTCATTGACTTTTGGCTGACTTCTCAATGAAGGAGATGACTCACACATCACACGATCTGATTACTTTTCACATGGACGTTCATGATTAAGACACAGTGTGCATCCCCTTTGACTTTGCAGCACGTGATCTCATTTAAATTATTCATTAATGTGCTGGCGCATTTCAGTCCATGTGATGTGCATACGAATTGATCAAACGGTTTTGATTGCATTCCACGCTGGTCCTTTTGTTGACCAACCTTGGTGGATCAATGTGTGAACCTTGATTTTCTTTTGGGCGCTTGGGCCTCAGTTGCTGTTTGCGCCCCCCTTGGGCCCAACCTGGCTTTTGAATTGTTTTTTATTACTATTTGCACCGCCTGTTTATTTATTTTATTTTTATTTCCATTTTATTTTTGTTTATTATCTGTTTGCATTTAAATCATTTTTAATTACTTCCAATTATCCAAAAAATCACAAAAATAGTTTTTAGAGACTTTGAGATGTCTTTTAATTTTGGAAAATTTTTATTTTATTTTTTGTTTTATTTTTCAATTAAAATTGGATTTTAATATTGGAAGTGTATTAATTGATTTAAATTATGACATTGTGTGATCTTTTATTTGTTTCTTCCATTTCCTTTGGGTCCAATGAATGAAAATTGATCCTCATACACGTGATGAGTTGAAAAAATTTTAGGACCATTTTGCCTTGATTGGTTGAATTTAGGGTTGACTTTGGTGGCTTTTCTTTTGACCCTCGATTCTCCCATTTCAAAGTGGTACATCTTGAATTTTATTTTCTTTTAACAGTGCTTTGAGGGGCTATTGGCTTTGTGCTTTTGGTTTCTGTTTGCCAACTTGTTTAGCTTTCTTGTGCATTTTATTTGGTAATTTTTGAACCATTTTCCTAATTTTGAGTTAACTTGCAAGTCAAGTTACCTCTAAGGGAAGTTCATACATGCACCTTGACCTAGTTTGATTTGGATATGACTTTTTTTGATCCTTTGAGCTTTCAATCCCTTTTTTTTCATGTTTCTAACATGTTAAGGATGATGTTTGTTCAATTTTAGGTCATGATATTGTTTTTTCCTTATTCATTTGTTTGTTTGCTTTTGAGCTTTCAAGTAGGGTTTCATTGTGTTAGTTTGCTTTCATTTCTTTGTGTTCTAGCTTGCATTTCTTTTTGTTATGACTTGCTTTTGCTTTTGAGCCTTCCTTTTCATCTTTACCTTCTGTCCAATGACCTTGGAGTGTCATTTAAGTTAGCTTGGTCCCTCCTTAGGAGGAACTTGAAGCTTACCTAAAGTGATGAATCCATGAGGGCTTTTTCTTGGTGGCTTTTTCACACTTGTTTGTTTGCTTTTGATGCATCTCTCTCTCTCTTTTCTCTTTGCATCCTCATATGCATGCTTGGTTGAGACGAGCTTGTGGTGGCTACTGCCCCACACATGTTTCCTCCCACTTTCATCCTAATTGTACATTCCATGTATGCATTCTCTTATTTGCATGTTTCCTTTGTTCTTTCTTCTTCTTATTTTGTCTTCCTTCCCTTAGGATTTCTAATCTCGCTTGTTTAAGAGAGGTTATGATAGACATTAGGGTTCTAACCATGCATGATAACATTAGGTAGATGTTTCCCTTTTGTAATCCCAACTTTAGGTGGACTTTGCATGATAACTTCTAGGGTTTGGTCTAGTCCCCCTTTAGTTTGTCCCTTTCTCTTCTCATCTTCAAACAACTTCAATCCTCTTAATAAAGATAATGAATGTTGTGCCATGAGCCTTATACTTGGGAAATGGTGATTGAGTGGCTACCTCTCAATTGCCTAGAGTGTTTAGTATACGTCCTTAGGACGATATGCGACGCATTCAATCCTAGGTTTTAGTACAACGTACATTATGAACACTCAAATTCAAAACACTTCTTCTCTAAAAAACATAAAAACACTTCAAACCTTTTTCACCCTTTGGGGTTCTGAATCAGGAAAACCTTTTCATAAGCAAGAGTGTTGTTAACTTTCAGTCCTATCGCAAACGGTAACGCTTAAGTCTCCAATGGTCGAGTTGCATACACCAAACTGCTAGAACTGTTTGTTAACCCTACTCGGGTAAAACTCTTGAACAACATGTGTTCCTTTTAGCCCAGACTACATTTGCTCTGATCTTTCATACCAGATGAAAGTACGTGGGCACAAGACGTGATGTCTTGGCGAGCAACCTTCCCCCCTTTCTTTAGCCGTAGTTGGTCAAACTACGTTGACTCTGACTTTCCCATTGCACATGGGAGTACATAGGCACAAAGCGACGATGCTCTGCCGAGTCAGTCCTTTTTTTTTTCTTTTTTCCATAAGCCTTTAGCGTAGATAGTTTACACACCCTTTTAGATAGAAAACACATGCGTGGATCCCGTCGAGTACGAAGAACGTGAGGGGTGCTCATACCTTCCCCTTGCGTAACCAACTCCCGAACCTAGGACTTGGTTGCGATGACCTCGTGTTTTCCCGTTTTCATCAGGTTTTTTCCGATCGTTTCCTTTCCCCTCTTTGGGATAAATAATGATAGGTGGCGACTCTATTAGTCATTGTCGGCCTTCTTTTTTCGCAGTAGCGACAGCTGGAGACTCTGCTGGGGACATGAATATCCCCTATGTGAGTCAATCCTAGTGCTTGTGTGTTTTCTTTTGGGTGTGCGTATATATGTGCTTTATCTTTATTTACTTCCGCATTTTACTTTCCGCATTGTATCATACTTGTTGTGCTGTGGGGAGGGAAGTTCCATTGAGTGATAAGCCGGACCCGGGCTTGAGTATAAGCCTAGAATTAGTAGTGGAGACTAGCGGGTAGACTTGTTTGCTTAGCAGACACAGTTCCCCATGAAATTCACGCTCAGACGAGATTCTCTTTGACGATTTCATTTCCGATCCTTAGGATCCAACTGGAATTTGAATCTGAGGGTTGTCGACTCTGGGGACCAATCATTTGGGATTCAGCTAAGTTAGGCCTCTTCGAGAGATGATGATGTCAAACCAAAAATGGTGAACGTATCATCATTTCTTGAAAGTCTGTGACGCTGATGAACACATAGGATACCGAACCTTGTTAGTGGATAGGTCCATACTTGTGAGTGGGCGGGTTATGTAGGAAACTTTGGCCTTCAGACTACCCGGTTCTTTACAGTGTGAACCTGTGTTCATGGTACAAAGGGGTCCTAATGTCAGTGATTTGTTAGTACTAAAGCGAAACGCTGGTTCTTCTCAAGCTACAACACAACAAGCTTGATCCTCTGTTTGCATTTGCATTTGCATTCCTTCATTAACATGTATTTATGATGCATGTGCATATTTCCCTCCTGATTCTAGTGGTTCTATTCTTCATTCTTGACATGGAGCCCTTGAAAAGGACAATTGCTTACAGATTTCCTACCCCAGATGTCAGTTCTTTGAGAAGTCTGATTACTATGGATGAACGGAATGTGATGGGCCAATTTAGACAAGATTATGGGAGACTGGCCAGATGTGTCTGCAAGCATTCATCCTTTGAGATCAGTGGTGTCTATACTCTCTTGCAGTTCTACGAAACTCAGTTGAGATGCTTCGTCTTTTCGGATTTTGTTTTGGTGCCTACGTTGGAAGAGTATTCTGATATGTTGGGGGTGCCTATCCGTGATCAGATGTCGTTCGTCCACACAGATGCAGAGCCGGATCTGGCTAGGCTCACTGCTATATTACATTTGGATGCTGCATAGTTAAAAGGGAAGTTAGTTGAGAGGAAAGGAACTTATGGTTTTCTGTTACCTTTTCTTGTTGAGAAAGCTCAGAAGTTCGCTAAGAATGGTTGCTGGATTATGTTTAGTGCTATTCTGGCACTTTGCATTTATGGCATTGTTTTGTTTCCGAATCTGCCGAACTTCGTAGACGTGGATGCTTTCTACCTACTGGCCTCAGGGAACCCGGTCCCTACATTCATAGGAGATGTTTATCATTCTGTGCACCACAAGAATGAAAATCGAAGGGGGAAGAACGTCTCATATTGTGTTCCTTTGCTTTATAGATGGTTGATGAGTCATATGCCTAAGACTGGTCAGTTTGTAGACACTGTTGCTACTTCAGAGTGGTCTGAGAGGATGATGGGCCTGACTGCCAAGGATATTATTTGGTTTGATAGAGATATGCTTGGCACATAAATCATTTATAGTTGTGGCGGATTTCCTAACGTCCCTCTGGTCGGAAGGAAAGGGTGTGTCAACTATAACCCTTCTCTGTTGGTACGACAATTCGGATATGCTCTCAGGGACGCTCCAAAAGAATAGGAGATATAGGAATCTCTGTATCTTACGGGCGTGTTAGAGGGTGATGATTTGATCAGACTTGAACGTGCTTGGCGAAGCATCCATAGGAGAGGCAAAGCATTATTAGGGAAGAGCAACAGTCAGGCCTATGACCCCTACGTGGCTTGGATTCATGAGAGGGAAACAAAGTTCTTGATGCCATTTCCTCCAATGGAGCCTGTTTTTTCTCCCATGATTGAGGAGCCTATTACGGTGGATATCCAAAGGTGTAATCAGGTATGTCGCGAAAAGGAAGAGTTGCAGAAGACAAACGAAGAGTTGGAGAAGGAGATTGCTCAACTCAGAAGTGAGAGGAATGAAGCAACTTATTCTTTGAAGAAGCAAACTGAGCTGGTGAACAATTTGGGAACAGATTTGACTAAGGAGATGAGCGATAGAGAACGGTTGGGTTTAGACATAAATGCTGTTAGTAGTGTGCTTGCTACTAAAAAGCAAGATCTGAATAGAGCCTAATTGCGGATTTCCAAGTCTGAAACTCAATGGAATGCTGCCATGCCCAACAGCAAGCAATGTGAAGACCAGTTGAAGTCGCAGATCAACAAGCTGAAGGCTCAACTTAGAGCTAAAGATGAGGAGATCTCAAAGGAAGCTTCGCTCAGGAGACATAGTGACTGCAAACTATATGAAGTGCTTGCAACCTTGGAGGAGCATAGAGAGGGAGCTGATGCCAAGAGGTGTAGACTCGAGAAGGTTTTTCGGAAGGAGGACTCAGTCGAGGATCTTCAGTCCACCATCAGTCAGCAGGAGCTGCTTATACGTGGTTGACTCGCTAGGCCAGACCATCCGTAGACACAAGCGTTGCTGAAGGATTTCCAGTCTCGCCACACAGCTTGATCTTTTCCTTTGTATTCTATAGCTTTGGCTTTTTTTATTGACCATCACCAGACCTGTTGGTTGAGATCCTTTTCTGATTATACTTAATTGATGTTTATAATTTGCCTGTGGGCTTATGATTGTATATATGAGGGGTTTTTATTCTATTCTTGTTTGTGGGGTTCTCCATCATCTTGGTTGTTATCCCGAAACTAGAATCAAGGGGGAAATTTCCCTATTTTCATATATACATGTCTGCATTTTAGCATGTTTCTCGCATTTGCAGGTGCATCGGAACTGTTAACCTTATCTTGTTTCTTGTGCTCCACTAGTGTGTTTCAGGATTGCAGATCAGATAACTCACTGGTACGGTACCAGAAGAAACCAGAAAAGACTAATGGATCAGATGCAGGCAGGAATGCAAGAGATGAGAGATCGGATGGCACAACTGATGGAGGTCATGCAAGGGGTTGCTAGTGGCCAGGCACAACTTCAGACTTTAGTGCAACCTCTGATTGCGCGAGTTGATAATGATGGTGTGTTACACGGTGGGGTTGCTGCTAACCCTACCCACATTGAGACTCCCCGAGTTAACACTTCTGTACCTATCCCTAATGCTGGAGGAAATGGTAATGATGGTAATGTCGGAGTGATTGGAAGTGTCTTCGCAAACATGGGAAATATTGGTATTGGTGTTGGAGAAGGCGAGTATGCTGGTAATAATGATGGTTTCTACGACCATGGAGCTGATTGTGATATTCATGGAAATCTGTGTAATCCTCGGAGTGAGGATCAGCAGGGGGATGTTTTCTCAATGAAAGACTTCAAGCCTGAAATGTCAGTTGAAGCGAGCAGAAGATTTAAACTCTTAGAAGACAAGATGAAAAGCTACGAAAACCAGAATTCCATGGGTTTAGATATGGCCAATTTGGGTTTGATTCCTGATTTAAGGGTGCCTCGCAAATTTAAAGTTCCTGACTTTGATAAGTACAAAGGCACCACTTGCCCGAGAGTTCACCTGTGCTCGTACTATAGAAAGATGTCCGCGTACTCGAATAATGAAAACCTCTTGATGCACTTCATCCAGGACAGCTTGTCTGGTCGTTCTTTGGAGTGGTACATGGGGCTGGAGCCCACTAACGTCTGCAGCTGGAAAGACCTAGCCGAAGGTTTTGTAAGGCACTATCAGTACAACAATGACCTTGCACCAAATAGAGTCTAGTTGCAGAATCTTTCCTAAAAGAATAATGAATGCTTTAAAGAATACGCCCAGAGGTGGCGAGAACCTGCTGCTAAAAGGTGATGTTAACTCAGTAACAAGTTCTAGAGGAAGAGGAAGGGGTCAGCCACAAAACCAATATCGCCAATAGCAAGTTGCCAGTGTTACTATCCATGTGCCACAACAACAACAACAAAGGCAGTATCAACCACAGCAACAAAATCAACAAGGTTATAGGAGGTTTCCTGATAGGGCCAGGCTGAATAGAGTGTTTGACACTCCACTGATGCCATACTCTCAAGTGCTTCAGACTTTATTACAGCTGCAATTGATTCAGAAAAGGACTCTAGCTCCTTTGACAGGTCCTCCCCCACCCGGCTATGATGAAAATGCTCGTTGCGAGTTTCACTATGGGGCGCCTGCTCACTCTATTGACGATTGCAAGGCTTTTAAACATAAGCTGCAAGATCTCATTCACAGCAAAGCAATAAATTTTTCTCATGATGCACCTAACGTTGTGCAAAACCCTATGCCAAACCATGGGCAGGCTAGGGTTGGTGCTATTTTGGTGGAGGAGAATTTAGACTTGATAAGGATGTGAATGAGCTAAAAACACCATTAAAGTTTGTGAAAGACAAATTGCTAGGAGGGGGTGTATTCCCAGAATGTAGTGAGGATTGTGTTGATTGTTTAAGTTATCCTGAGGGATGCGTTGATTTGAGAAGGTGTATCCAAGGAATGATAGATGAGGGGACGTTGCAGTTTGAACGGACCACAGAAAAGAAACCTGCTGAGATAAAAGATGAATAAAGGGATGAGGTCGCTACGATCTAGATCCCATATAATACTATAACTATCTCAGCGCCGCCTAGGACACCAACAATCACTATCACCAAAGCAGGACATGTTCCATATGAGAGTACCAAGGCTATTCTGTGGAACTACGGAGCCGAGGTGTATTGTAATGGTCAGAAGATAGACTTGAAAAGTTTTCCTGTTGAGTCAGCAGAGAATGTTTTGGGAGCAGGAGCGATCACCCGAAGCGGCAGGGTCTTCTCATCGCCTGAAGTGGTGGCTGAAAAAGCAGATAAGGGGAAAGGTAAGATGGTAATAGAAGAAACTTCCTAGTCTGGCGAGAGGGAATCTTTGGAGAATGATGTGGAGGAAGTCATGAGGCTGATACGTAAAAGCGACTACAAGATAGTCGAACACTTACAGCAGACACCTTCCAAAATTTCAATATTATCGTTGTTGTTGAGTTCCGAAGCGCACAAGAATGCATTAATGAAGGTGTTGAGTACCGCTTTCGTACCCCAAGAAATATCAGTGAATCAACTTGAAGGGGTGGTTGGGCATGTAAATGTGGGAAATGGTCTTGGATTTACAGATTTAGACTTAACGCCAAGGGGCAGAAACCACAATTGTGCGCTGCATATTTCTGTTGAATGTAGAGAAGTGGTTATGTCCCATGTCCTTGTTGACACATGGTCATCTTTGAATGTGCTGCCAAAGAAGGCACTTATGAAGCTAGATACTCGGGGCAGTACCTGTACACCAAGTGACTTGGTTGTACGTGCTTTCGACGGTACTCGGAGGTCTGTCTTTGGTGAGCTGACTTTGCCTATCCAAGTGGGCCCATAAGTTTTTGACGTTGTATTTTATATCATGGACATTCAGCCTGCTTATAGCTGTTTGTTGGGTAGACCATGGATCCACTCGGCTGGGGCTGTTACATTAACTCTGCATCAGAAGCTGAAATACATGGTTTGTGGCAGTGTGTGGAGAAAAGGACATAATGGTTAGTCACCTGTCTTCTTTCAAGTATGTCGAAGTAGATGGGGAAATTCATGAGACCCTGTGTCAAGCTTTTGAAACCGTTCATTTGAAGGAGAAGTCTCTGGTGGTGAAAAAAGAGCCTGAGGTAGCTATGTCTTCTTTCAAATAAGCGCATGTTATGGTGCAAGCTGGTTCAGCCCAAGGCTGGGGGCAAGTGATTGATATACCTCAGAAGCAAGACAAGTTCGGTCTGGGGTACCGCCCATCGTCTTCACAAAGCACGCCAAAGTTCAAGGGGCCAATCAGGTTTACTAGCGGGGGTGTCTTCTTTGAGCAGATTAATGCCATTTCTGTTGATGAGGCTGGAGACAACGACTGTGATATGGATGCCTGGATCAAGCCATGCGTTCCAAGACAACGTCTATCCAACTGTTCTGTTGCGGAATTTGTCCAAGTGACCAATGAACAATAATGCTTTGTTTTTCAATTATTGTACAACCCTATGTTTTACCCAGAGCATAGCGGTTTGTTATTTCAAGGCTTGTTTGTTTATGTTTGAATACTGTTTCATCTATTAATCAAAGGGCGTTTTTCCATTCAAATTTTGAGATCTCTGTTTTTCTTGTTTTTGTTTTTTTAACAATAAAATGGCAATGTGTTTGTTTACATATCATTTGAAGCACTTAACCATTTTCATTGCAGGACTTACATCATTGCAGATGACACCGATCAAGAATCTTCTGTGACTCGTTTCGAATTTGATAACTCGGTATTTCAAGCTGAAGAAGAGATTGATGAGGATGAAGACTTGCCCGAAGAGTTAGCTAGACTCTTGAGATAAGAAGAGAAGATCATTCTGCCTCATGAAGAAGAGATTGAGGTCGTAAACTTGGGTTCTGAAGAGGTTGTGAGAAATGTCAGAATATGGGCTGCATTGCAAGATGACATCAAGCATAGGCTGATCGAGATGCTTTGAGAGTATAGTGACATCTTTGTTTGGTCCTACGAAGATATGCCCGGGCTTGACACTGACATTGTGGTTCACCGCTTACCACTTCGGGAAGAATGTCCACCCGTCAAGCAGAAGCTTAGAAGGACGAGACCAGACATGGCTGTAAAAATCAAAGAAGAAGTCCAAAAGCAGTTGGACGCTGGATTTTTAGCTGTGGCAACTTACCCTCCGTGGGTTGCCAACATCGTACCTGTACCTAAGAAGGACGGTAAGGTACGGATGTGCATTGATTATAGAGATTTGAATAAGGCGAGCCCAAAGGATGATTTCCCGCTCCCCCACATTGACGTATTAGTCGATAATACGGCTCAATTCTCAGTGTTTTCCTTCATGGACGGCTTCTCTGGTTATAATTAGATAAAAATGGCCCTGGAAGACATGAAGAAAACAACATTCATTACACAGTGGGGAACATTTTGCTATAAGGTGATGCCGTTTGGGTTGAAAAACGCAGGGGCAACCTATCAGCGGGCGATGGTGACTTTGTTTCATGATATGATTCATCATGAGATCGAGGTCTATGTTGATGACATGATTGCGAAGTCTCAAATGGAGGAAGAGCATCTGGTCAACTATTGAAGCTTTTTGAGAGGTTGAGGAAGTTCAAATTGAGGTTGAATCCAAATAAGTGCACTTTTGGAGTTCGGTCCGGAAAGTTATTGGGGTTTATCGTCAGCAGAAAAGGAATCGAGGTAGATCCTGCAAAAATAAGAGCTATTCAAGAAATGCCAGCGCCGAAGATTGAAAAAGAAGTTCGTGGTTTCTTAGGGAGGTTGAACTACATTGCTCGGTTCATATCTCATCTAACAGCCACGTGTGAACCAATGTTTAAACTGTTAAAGAAAGATTAGGCGGTTGTCTGGAATGAAAATTGTCAAAAAGCATTCGATAAAATAAAAGAGTATTTGCAGGAGCATCCGATACTGATACCCCCAGTTGCTGGAAGACCATTAATCATGTATTTAGCGGTTCTTGAGAATAGTATGAGTTGTGTTCTCGGTCAGCATGACGAAACAGGAAGAAAAGAGCATGTGATTTATTATCTGAGTAAAAAGTTCACAAATTGTGAGTCCCGTTACTCAATGCTTGAAAAAACGTGTTGCGCACTCGCTTGGGCGGCCAAATGTTTGAGACAGTACATGCTCAATCATACAACCATGTTATTTTCGAAGATGGATCCAATTAAATATGTCTTTGAAAAGCAGGCACTTTCTGGAAGAATTGCCGGATGGCAAATGGTACTGACAGAGTACAACATCTAGTACGTTTCCCAGAAAGCCATTAAAGGGAGTATTCTGTCAGAATACCTTGCTGAACAGCTAATTGATGATTACCAACCAATGAGATTTGAATTTCCTGACGAGGACATTATGTACTTGAAAGCAAAGGATTGTGATGAGCCATTACCCACTGAAGGTCCGAAGAAAGGTTCTCAATGGAAAATGATATTCGATGGCGCAATTAATTCATATGGTAGTGGAATAGGGGCAATTATCACGACTCCTCATGGAACTCATATCCCTTTCACTGCCAGATTAACTTTTCCTTGCACCAACAATGAAGCCGAGTACGAAGCATGCATCATGGGTCTGGAAGAAGTTGTTGATCTGAGGATCAAGAATCTAGATGTATATGATGATGATTCAGCGCTAGTTGTTAACCAGATCGAAGGAGAATGGGAAACTCGTTAGCCCAATTTGATCCCTTATAAGGATTATGCAAGAAGACTGTTGCCATTTTTCGATCATATAGACTTCCACCATGTGCCAAGAGCGGAGAATCAAATGGCAGATGCTCTGGTTACGCTGTCTTTAATATACAAGGTTAATTTTTAGAATGAAGCTCCAAGGATTGTTATCTCACGCCTTGACAGGAACGCTTTCATATTTTCCATTGAGGGAGCTTCCGATGGTAAGCCGTGGTTCCATGACATCCATAATTTCCTTAAGAACCAAGAGTATCCACCAGGGGCATCGACCTAGGATAAGAAGACTCTTAGGAGATTTTCTGGCAACTCTTACCTCAATCCAGATGGTGTGCTTTATAGAAGGAATCATGATCTGGTACTACTCAGGTGTGTGGATGAAAAAGAAGCAAGCTTGCTTATGGAAGAGGTCCACGAGGGTACTTTTGGCACACATGTCGGCAGACATGCCATGACTCGGAAGATACTGCAAGCTAGTTACTTTTGGCTAACAATGGAGTCAGATTGTTTCAAATTCACGAAGAGATGCCATAAATGCCAGATTTATGCTAATACGATTCATGTGCCGCCGTGCCCGTTGAATGTTATGTCATCCCCTTGGCCGTTCTCCATGTGGGGCATTTATATGATTGGAAAGATCGAGCCCACTGCTTCTAACGGACACCGTTTTATTATGGTAGCTATCAATTACTTCACCAAGTGGGTGGAGGCAGCATCGTACGCTAATATAATCAAACAAGTTGTAGCAAGATTCATAAAGAAGGACATCATCTGCAGATATGGAATTCCCGAGCGAATCATTACTGACAATGGTTTGAATCTGAACAATAAGATGATGAAGGAGTTATGCTAGAACTTTAAGATTAAACATCACAACTCATCGCCCTATCGGCCGAAGATGAATGGCGTTGTTGAAGCGGCCAACAAGAACATCAAAAAGATAGTGCAAAAGATGGTTGTTACCTACAAAGATTTGCATGAAATGTTGCCTTTCTCCTTTCATGGTTATCATACGATGGTACGCACATCAACCGGGGCAACTCCTTTCTCGCTAGTGTATGGTATGGAAGCTGTCCTACCGCTAGAAGTCGAGATTCCTTCTTTAAGAGTTTTGGTTTATGTAAAGCTCGATGAGGCAGAATGGATCAAGAATAGATTGAATCAGCTAAGCCTGATGGATGAGAAGAGGATAGCATCTATTGCATATGGTCGGTTGTATTAGAGCCGGATGAAAAAAGCTTACGATAAGAAGGTGCACCCTTGAAGCTTTAAGACGGGCGATCTTGTGCTGAAAAAGATTCTCCCACCACACTCAGATCACAGGGGCAAATGGACTCCCAACTATGAAGGTCCATTTGTTGTACGAAAGGTTTTCTCTGGAGGAGCCTTAGTGTTATCCACCATGGATGGTGAAGATTTTTCATCCCCTGTGAACGCAGATGCAGTTAAAAAATACTTTGCTTAAAAGAGACCCGCTGGACACAAAATGAAAAGTCCAGGCAAAAATGGGGCATCCCGGCGAACCATAAAAAAGGAAAATAGGTACGGGAAAAAATTAGGGATAAAATTGAAAAGATGTAAACCCGCAAAGTCGAAAACCTGAAAAGGCGACTTTGGCAAAAATGGGTATCCCGGAGAATCGAAAACCCGAAAGGGCGGTTCAGGCAAAAGTTAGGGATTGAAAAGCAAATGACTGAGGTCTGCGTATGAACTTCATTGCTTAGTGGATTGGGAGAACTTGAGGGCCGTTTATCCGAATCAATATCTTCTGAAGACGAAGCGTCGGGAAAGCGTCAGGGTCAGGCGAGTCATAGAGGAATCATCTCATGGTGTTGTCTGCGCCACATTGCCGACATTGCTGTACTTTTTGTTTAAAATGTACACTTTCGTATTTTGCTTTTATGCATACTTGTAATTTTGCACAACTTCCTCTTTTCAGGAGTTGCATCTATTGTAAAACTTTGCCTATTTATCAACAAACATATACTATTCAGTACTTGTTTGTGTGCTTTGTTTTAGCTTTTACTATTTTGTTTGTGAAAAACGCCCGATGTTTTTGATGAACTTGCATACATAAACTTGTAGGCCTTGGCCAATAATTGTTAAGACATTAATATTAATTGAACAATGTCACAGATGATGACCAAAATAGCCCTGTTGTATAGGATGTCTTGCATGTTTGCCTTTTGCAGGGTTGTTACTCTTGGGGCAAGGTTTTATGAATACGATGGATTCATCTGTCCCCTAAACAGTTTTGTTCTCCAGCAGTTGGTGTTGCATTTCTATCCCAGTAGAGTCATGTGCAGTGTATTAGCATGTCCCTGGTAGTTTGCCAGTGCGCTTTTAATCCTCCGCAGAGCACGAGTATGTGCTTACTCCCCAACGAGTCGTGATTCGGGGCGTATCCCCATAGAGTAAGTGCAAATTTTCCCTAGTAGTGGTCTGGTATTCTTCCCTCTCCATCAGTTTAATTATAGGTACTCAGCTTTCAGCAGTGCAGACTGAGGCCTCCGGCAGGTTTGATTTTCCTGCAGTATCATTTATCCCCCAGCAGGAAAGGTGTAATCTCAGTGTTGGTCATTTTTTCTCAGTTAGATCTTTATTCCCCAAGATAGTTGCGTCTTGGAAGGCCGTTCAGGGTATTGTTGTTCTCTATCACGTAAGTTGGGCTGTTTAGCCTAGACGTTTTAAGTACCCGATGAGTTGTCTGTTACTTAGAAAGTTCATATTCCGGAGAGTCAGCCCGGGCTTTTTCCCCAGCAAGTGTTGATCTGCATCCTAAGTTGAGTTTAGATTTCCTATTATTATATGAACTTTATTCCCGATAGATGAGCACTTCAAGGCTTTTCGCTTCGGTGTAAGTCCAATCGTTATTGGCATGGGTAAGCTTTTCCCTGCAGGGTTGTTTGCTGTTCCTGACAGGATGGTTTCTGCTTCTCTAGCATTTATTTTGCTGTTTCAGTTCCATTGCATCTGCATGTGTGCATAACATCTACCCAAACCGTAGCATTCCCATCTTGTATGGGGAATTATGCCATTTTCAAACATTTGCATGTGAAACATATACCAGGTTGTTATCTCTTTGTTTCAAGTGTATCTTTGGAGGTTTGATATTTTCCTTTGGTATCTAGACCATGTGATTTCTCTTAGCCCGCATGGTATCCAGACCCCGGCTCATGTTATTCCGCAGCAGTATCTTCGGATATGAGTGGATCATGTTAAGTATGGTGATGAAGTCCTTTGTCCGTTGAGTATCCAGACTCCGGTTCATTCCTAGTTGATGAGGTTTTCCTTTTTCTGTCGAGTATCCAGACTCCGGTAAAGATGGTTGTGGTATCCAGACCATGGTGATTGATGTTATTGTGCTTTTTCCGTCGAGTATCC
Source organism: Lathyrus sativus (assembly GCA_963859935.3). NCBI lineage: Eukaryota > Viridiplantae > Streptophyta > Magnoliopsida > Fabales > Fabaceae > Lathyrus > Lathyrus sativus. Next base: position 436,165,559 of record OZ012735.1, read on the forward strand.
AGACTCCGGTGAAGATAATATGGTGTTCAGGTTTTGATGGGTATATTTGTGATATTTTCCCTCCGTTCGTTGAGTATCCAGACTCCGGTCAATGTCGTCGAGTATTCAGACTCCGGTTTTTTATGTTGAGCATTCAGGCTCCGGCTTTTACGTTGAGTATTCAGACTCTATCAACTTGAATTGGTATTCTTAGAACTCCAGCAAGTCCTTTTTCTCCGTTGAGTATTCAGACTCCGGTGAATTTTCAATTCGTAATGTATTGCTTTTTTCGTCTAGTATCCAAATTCTGGTAAAGTCAGTTGGGTATCCAGACTCTGATGAATTTGGTTTAAAACAGGCATCGAACCCGAAGGCCGGCTCAACGCGAAGTTCATAGGAATATCTAACCTTGCCGTCAGGCATCTATTAAACAAATAGACATCGAACACGAAGTCCCGCTCAACACGAACTTGAGAGCAACATCTGACCTCGCTGTCAAGCATCTGTTAAACAAACAGGCATCGAACCCAAAGGCCGGCTCAACACGAATTTGAGTGGAACATCTGACCTCGCCGTCAATCATATGTTAAACAAACAGGCATTGAACTCGAAGGCCGTCTCAATAAAAAGTTGAGAAGAACATCTGACATCGCCGTCGCGCATCTGTTAAACAAACAGGCATCGAACCCGAAGGCCGGATCAACCCAAAGTTAAGAAGAACATCTGACCTCGCTGTCAAGCATCTGTTAAATAAACAGCCATCGAACACGAAGTCCCACTCAACACGAACTTGAGGGCATCATCTGACCTCGCCGTCAGGCATCTGTAAAATAAACAGGCATCGAACTCGAAGGTCGGCTCAAGAAGACGTTGAAAGAAACACCTGAATTCGCCGTCAAGCATATGTTAAACGAACAGGCATCGAACCCGAAGGCCGGCTCAACCAAAAGTTGAGAAGAATATCTGACCTCGCCGTCAGGTATCTGTTAAACAAACAGGCATCGAACCCGATGGCCGGCTCAACACAACATTTAGAGGAACATTTGACCTCGCCGTCAGGCATCTGTTAAACAAACAGGCACCGAACCTAAAGGCCGGCTCAACACGAAGTTAATAGGAATATCTGACCTCGCCGTCACGCTTCTGTTAAACAAACAGGCATCGAACCTGAAGGTCGTCTCAACACGAAGCTGAGAGGAACATTTAACCTCGACGTCAAGCATCTGTTAAACAAATAGGCATCGAACCTGAAGGGCGGCTCTACTCGAAGTTGAGAAGAACATCTGAACTCGTTGTCAGGCATCTGTTAAACAAAGAGGCATCAAACCCGAAGGCCGGCTTAACACGAAGTTCATAGGAATATCTTACCTCACCGTCAACCATCTGTTAAATAAATAGACATTCTACACGAAGTCCCACTCAACACGAACTTGAGAGCAACATCTGACCTCACCGTCAGGCATCTGTTAAACAAACAGGCATCGAACCCAAAGGTCGGCTCAACACGAAGTTGAGTGGAACATCTAACCTTCCCGTCAATCATATGTTAAAGAAACAGGCATCGAACTCGAAGGTCGGCTCAACCAAAAGTTGAGAAGAACATCTAACCTCGTCGTCAGGTATCTGTTAAACAAACTGGCACCGAACCCGAAGGCCGACTCAACACGAAGTCGAGAAGTACATCTGACCTCGTCGTCCTACATTTGTTAAACAAACAAGCATCGAACTCGAAGGCCGGCTCAACACGAAGTTGAGAGGAACATTTGACCTCGCCGTCAAGCATCTGTTAAACAAACAGGCATCGAACCTAAAGGCCGGCTCAACACGAAGTTGAGAGGAACATTTGACCTCGCCGTCAGGCATCTATTAAACAAACAAGCATCAAACCCGAAGGCCGGCTCAACACGAAGTTCATAGGAATATATGACCTCACCGTCAGGCAGATGTTAAACAAATAGACATCAAACACGAAGTCATGCTCAACACGAACTTGAGAGCAAAATCTGACCTCGCCGTCAGGCATATGTTAAACAAACAGGCATCGAACCCGAAGGCCGGTTCAACACGAAGTCGAGTGGAACATCTGACCTCACCGTCAATCATATGTTAAACAATTAGGCATTGAACTCGAAGGCCGGCTCAACCAAAAGTTGAGAAGAATATCTGACTTTGTAGTCAGGTATCTGTTAAACAAACAGCCATCGATACCGAAGGTCGGCTCAACACAACATTTGGAGGAATATTTTACCTCGCCGTCAGGCATCTGTTAAACAAACATGCACCGAACCCGAAGGCCGGCTCAACACGAAGTTGAGAAGTACATATGACCTTGCTGCATGCATCTGTTAAACAAACAAGCATCGAACTCGAAGGCCGGCTCAACACGAAGTTGAGAGGAACATTTGACCTCGCCATCATGCATCTGTTAAACAAACAGGCGTCGAACCTGAAGCCGGCTCAACACGAAGTTGAGAGGAACATTTGACCTCGCCTTCAAGCATTTGTTAAACAAACAGGCATCGAACCCGAAGGGCGGCTCAACGCGAAGTTGAGAAGAACATCTGACCTCGCTGTCAAGCATCTGTTAAACAAACAAGCATCGAACCCGAAGGCCGGCTTAACACGAAGTTCATAGGAAAATATGACCTCGCCGTCAGGCATCTGTGAAACAAATAGACATCGAACACGAAATCCCGCTCAACACGAACTTGAGAGCAACATCTGACCTTGCTGTCAGGCATCTGTTAAACAAACAGGCATTGAACCCGAAGGCCGACTCAACACGAAGTTGAGTGGAACATCTGATCTCGCCGTCAATCATATGTTAAACAAACAGGCATCGAACACGAAGGTCGGCTCAACCAAAAGTTGAGAAGAACATCTTACCTCGTCGTCACACATCTGGTAAACAAACAGGCATCGAACCCGAAGGGCGGCTCAACCCAAAGTTGAGAAGAACATCTGACCTCGCTGTCAAGCATTTGTTAAACAAGTAGGCATCGAACTCGAAGGTCGGCTCAACCAAAAGTTTAGAAGAACATTTGACCTTGCCGTCGCGCATCTGTTAAACAAACAGGCATTCAACCCTAAGGTCGGCTCAACCCGAAAGTGAGAAGAACATCTAACCTCGCCGTCAGATATCTGTTAAACAAACAGGCATTGAACCCGAAGGCCGGCTCAACACGACGTTTAGTGGAACATTTGACCTCGCCGTTAGGTATCTGTTAAACAAACAAGCACCGAACCCAAAGGCTGGCTCAACACGAAGTTCAGAAGTACATCTGACCTGGTCGTCCTACATCTGTTAAACAAACAAGCATCGAACTCGAAGGCCGGCTCAACACGAAGTTGAGAGGAACATTTGACCTCACCGTCAAGCATCTGTTAAACAAACAGGCATCGAACCTGAAGGCCGGCTCAACACGAAGTTGAGAGGAACATTTGACCTCGCCGTCAGGCATCTATTAAAAAAACAGGCATCGAACCAGAAAGGCGGCTCAACCCGAAGTTGAGAAGAACATCTGACCTCGCTGTCAGGCATCTGTTAAACAAATAGGCATCGAACCCAAAGGCCGGCTCAACACGAAGTTCATAGGAATATCTGACCTCGCCGTCAGGCAGATGTTAAACAAATAGACATCGAACACGAAGTCACGCTCAACACGAACTTGAGAGCAAAATTTGACCTCGCCGTCAGGAATATGTTAAACAAACAGGCATCGAACCCGAAGGCCGGTTCAACACGAAGTTGAGTGGAACATCTGACCTCACCGTCAATCATATGTTAAACAATTAGGCATTGAACTTGAAGGCCGACTCAACCAAAAGCTGAGAAGAACATCTGACCTCGCCGTCGCACACCTGTTAAACAAACAGGTCTCGAACCCGAAGGCCGGATCAACCCAAAGTTGAGAAGAACATCTGACCTTGCTGTCAAGCATCTGTTAAACAAACAGGCATCGAACACAAAGTCCCACTCAACACGAATTTGTAAGGAACATCTGACCTCGCCGTCAAGCATATGTTAAACAAACAGGCATCGAACCCGAAGGCCGGCTCAACCAGAAGTTGAGAAGAACATCTGACCTCGTTGTCAGGCATCTGTTAGACAAACAGACATCGAACCCGAAGGCCGGCTCAACACGAAGTTCATAGGAATATCTAACCTCGCCGTCAGGCATCTGCTAAACAAACTGACATCGAAAACGAAGTCCCGCTCAACGCGAACTTGAGAGTAACATATGACCTCGCTGTCAGGCATCTGTTAAACAAACAGGCATTGAACCCGAAGGCCGGCTCAACACGAAGTGAAGTGGAACATCTAACCTCGCCGTCAATCATATGTTAAACAAACAGGCATCGAACTCGAAGGCCGGCTCAACCAAAAGTTTAGAAGAACATCTGACCTCGCCGTCGCGCATCTGTTACACAAACAGGCATCGAACCCGAAGGCCGGCTCAACCTAAAGTTAAGAAGAACATCTGACCTCGATGTCAAGCATCTGTTAAATAAACAGGCATCGAACACGAAGTCTCACTCAACACGAACCTGAGACCAACATCTGACCTCGCCGTCAGGCATCTGTAAAATAAACAGGCATCAAACACGAAGGCCGGCTCAAGACGAAGTTGAAAGAAACATCTGAACTCGCCATCAGGTATCTGTTAAACAAACAGGCATCGAACCCGAAGGCCGGCTCAACACAACATTTAGAGGAACATTTGACCTCGCCGTCAGGCATCTGTTAAACAAACAGGCACCGAACCCAAAGGCCGGCTCAACACGAAGTTCATAGGAATATCTGACCTCGCCGTCAGGCTTCTGTTAAACCAACAGGCATCGAACCTGAAGGCCGACTCAACACGAAGCTGAGAGGAACATTTGACCTCGACGTCAGGCATCTGTTAAACAAATAGGAATCTGTTAAACAAAGAGGCATCGAACCCGAAGGCCGGCTCAACACGAAGTTCATAGGAATATCTGACCTCGCCGTCAAGCATCTGTTAAACAAATAGACATCGAACACGAAGTTCCGCTCAACACGAACTTGAGAGCAACATCTGACCTCACCGTCAGGCATCTGTTAAACAAACAGGCATTGAACCCAAAGGTCGTCTCAACACGAAGTTGAGTGGAACATCTGACCTTGCCGTCAATCATATGTTAAAGAAACAGACATCAAACTCGAAAGTCGGCTCAACCAAAAGTTGAGAAGAACATTTGACCTTGTCGTCGCGCATCTGTTTAACAAACAGGCATCCAACCCGAAGGTCGGCTCAACCCGAAGTTGAGAAGAACATCTAAACTCGCCGTCAGGTATCTGTTAAACAAACAGGCATTGAACCCGAAGGCCGGCTCAACACGACGTTTGGTGGAACATTTGACCTCGCCGTCAAGCATCTGTTAAACAAACAGGCACCGAACCCGAAGGCCGGCTCAACAAGAAGTTGAGAAGTACATCTGACGTCGCCGTCCTACATCTGTTAAACAAACAAGCATCGAACTCGAAGGCCGGCTCAACACGAAGTTGAGAGGAACATTTGACCTCGCCGTCAAGCATCTGTTAAACAAACAGGCATCGAACCTGAAGGCCGGCTTAACATGAAGTTGAGAGGAAAATTTGACTTCGTCGTCAGTCATCTATTAAACAAACAGGCATCTAACCTGAAAGGTGGCTCAACCCGAAGTTGAGAAGAACATCTGACCTCGCTGTCAGGCATCTGTTAAACAAACAGGCGTCGAACCTGAAGGCCGGCTCAACACGAAGTTCATAGGAATATCTGACCTCGCCGTCAGGCATATGTTAAACAAATAGACATCGAATACAAAGTCACGCTCAACACGAACTGGAGAGCAAAATCTAACCACACTGTCAGGCATATGTTAAACTAACAGGCATCGAACCCGAAGGCCGGTTCAACACGAAGTTGAGTGGAACATCTGACCTCACCGTCAATCATATGTTAAACAATTAGGCATTGAACTCGAAGGTCGGCTCAACCAAAAGCTGAGAAGAACATCTGACCTCGCCGTCGCGCATCTGTTAAACAAACAGTCATCGAACTCGAAGGCCGGTTCAACCAAAAGTTGAGAAGAACATTTGACCTCGCTGTCAGGCATCTTTTAAACAAACAGGCATCGATCAAGAAGTCCCACTCAACACGAACTTGAGAGCAACATCTGACCTCGCCGTCAGGCATCTGTAGAATAAACAGGCATCGAACCCGAAGGCCGGCTCAACACGAAGTTGAAAGAAACATCTGACCTCCCCGTCAAGCATATGTTGAACAAACAGGCATCGAACCCAAAGGCTGGCTAAACCAAAAATTGAGAAGAATATATTACCTCGCCGTCCGGTATCTGTTAAATAAACAGGCATCGAACCCGAAGGCGGGCTCAACACAACATTTAGAGGAACATTTGACCTCGCCGTCAAGCATCTGTTAAACAAACAGGCACCGAACCCGAAGGCTTGCTCAACACGAAGTTGAGAAGTACATCTGACCTCGCCGTCATGCATCTGTTAAACAAACAAGCATCAAACCCGAAGGCCGGCTCAAGACGAAGTTCATAGGAATATCTGACCTTGCCGTCAGGCTTCTGTTAAACAAACAGGCATCGAACCTAAAGGCCGGCTCAACACGAAGTTGTGAGGAACATTTGACCTCGACGTCAGGAATCTGTTAAAATAACAGGAATCGAACCCGAAGGGTGGCTCAACTCGAAGTTGAGAAGAACATCTAACCTCGCTGTCAGGCATCTGTTAAACAAAGAGGTATCGAACCCGAAGGCCGACTCAACAGGAAGTTCATAGGAATATCTGACCTCGCCATCAAGCATCTGTTAAACAAATAGACATCGAACACGAAGTCCCGCTCAACACGAACTCGAGAGCAACATCTGACCTCACCGTCAGGCATCTATTAAACAAACAAGCATCGAACCCAAAGGTCGGCTCAACACGAAGTTGAGTGGAACATCTGACCATGCCGTTAATCATATGTTAAACAAACAGGCATCGAACTCGAAGGTCGGCTCAACCCGAAGTTGAAAAGAACATCTAACCTCGTCGTTCGGTATTTGTTAAACAAACAGGCATTGAACCCGAAGGCCGGCTCAACACGATGTTTACTGGAACATTTACCCTCGCTGTTAGGCATCTGTTAAACAAACAGGCACCGAACCTAAAGTCCGGCTCAACACGAAGTTGAGAAGTACATCTGACCTTGCCGTCTTGCATCTGTTAAAAAACAAGCATCGAACTCGACGGTCGGCATAACACGAAGTTGAGAGGAACATTTGACCTCGACGTCAAGCATCTATTAAACAAACAGGCATCAAACCTGAAGGGCGGCTCAAAACGAAGTTGAGAGGAATATTTGACCTCGCCGTCAGGCATCTATTAAACAAACAGGCATCGAACCCGAAGGGCGGCTCAACCCGAAGTTGAGAAGAACATCTGACCTCGCTGTCAGGCATCCTTTAAACAAACAGGCATCGAACCCGAAGCCCGGCTCAAACGAAGTTCATAGGAATATCTGACCTCGCCGTCAGGCAGATGTTAAACAAATAGACATCGAACACGAAGTCACGCTAAACACGAACTTGAGAGGAAAATCTGACCTCGCCGTCAGGAATATGTTAAACAAACAGGCATCGAACCCGAAGGCCGGTTCAAAACGAAGTCGAGTGGAACATCTGACCTCACCGTCAATTATATGTTAAACCATTAGGCATTGAACTCGAAGGCCGGCTCAACCAAAAGCTGAGAAGAACATCTGACCTCGCCGTCGCGCATCTGTTAAACAAACAGGTATCGAACCCGAAGGCCGGATCAACCCGAAGTTGAGAAGAACATATGGCCTCGCTGTCAAGCATCTGTTAAACAAACAGGTATCGAACACGAAGTCCCACTCAACATGAATTTGTGAGGAACATCTGACCTCGCCGTCAAGCATATGTTAAACAAACAGGCATCGAACCCGAAGGCCGGCTCAACCAGAAGTTGAGAAGAACATCTGACCTCGTTGTCAGGCATCTGTTAGACAAACAGGCATCGAACCCGAAGGCCGGCTCAACACGAAGTTCATAGGAATATCTAACCTCGCCGTCAGGCACCTGCTAAACAAACTGACATCGAAAACAAAGTCCCGCTCAACGTGAACTTGAGAGTAACATATGACCTCGCTGTCAGGCATCTGTTAAACAAACATGCATCGAACCCGAAGGCCGGCTCAACACGAAGTTGAGTGGAACATCTGACCTCGCCGTCAATCATATGTTAAACAAACAGGCATCGAACTCGAAGGCCGGCTCAACCAAAAGTTTAGAAGAACATCTGACCTCGCCGTCGCGCATCTGTTAAACAAACAGGCGTCAAACCCGAAGGCCGGCTCAACCAAAAGTTGAGAAGAATATCTGACCTCGCCATCAGGTATCTGTTAAACAAACACGCATCGAACCCGAAGGCCGGCTCAACACAACATTTAGAGGAACATTTGACCTTGCCGTCAGGCATATGTTAAACAAACAGGCACCGAACCCAAAGGCCGGCTCAACACGAAGTTCATAGGAATATCTGACCTCGCCGTCAGGCTTCTGTTAAACAAACAGGCATTGAATCTGAAGGCCGGCTCAACACGAAGCTGAGAGGAACATTTGACCTCGACGTCAGGCATCTGTTAAACAAATAGGAATCTGTCAAACAAATAGGCATCGAACCTGAAGGTCGGCTCAACACGAAGTTCATAGGAATATCTGACCTCGCCGTCAAGCATCTGTTAAACAAATAGACATCGAACACGAAGTCCCGCTCAACACGAACTTGAGAGCAACATCTGACCTCGCCGTCAGGCATCTGTAGAATAAACAGGCATCGAACCCGAAGGCCGGCTCAACACGAAGTTGAAAGAAACATCTGACCTCCCCGTCAAGCATATGTTCAACAAACAGGCATCGAACCCGAAGGCTGGCTAAACCAAAAATTGAGAAGAATATTTTACCTCGCCGTCAGGTATCTGTTAAATAAACAGGCATCGAACCCGAAGGCGGGCTCAACACAACATTTAAAGGAACATTTGACCTCGCCCTCAGGCATCTGTTAAACAAACAGGCACCGAACCCGAAGGCTTGCTCAACACGAAGTTGAGAAGTACATCTGACCTCGCCGTCATGCATCTGTTAAACAAACAAGCGTCAAACCCGAAGGCCGGCTCAAGACGAAGTTCATAGGAATATCTGACCTTGCCGTCAGGCTTCTGTTAAACAAACAGGCATCGAACCTAATGGCCGGCTCAACACGAAGTTGTGAGGAACATTTGACCTCGACGTCAGGCATCTGTTAAAATAACAGGAATCGAACCCGAAGGGTGGCTCAACTCGAAGTTGAGAAGAACATCTAACCTTGCTGTCAGGCATCTGTTAAACAAAGAGGTATCGAACCCGAAGGCCGACTCAACAGGAAGTTCATAGGAATATCTGACCTCGCCATCAAGCATCTGTTAAACAAATAGACATCGAACACGAAGTCCCGCTCAACACGAACTCGAGAGCAACATCTGACCTCACCGTCAGGCATCTATTAAACAAACAAGCATCGAACCCAAAGGTCGGCTCAACACGAAGTTGAGTGGAACATCTGACCATGCCGTTAATCATATGTTAAACAAACAGGCATCGAACTCGAAGGTCGGCTCAACCCGAAGTTGAAAAGAACATCTAACCTCGCCGTTCGGTATCTGTTAAACAAACAGGCATTGAACCCGAAGGCCGGCTCAACACGATGTTTACTGGAACATTTACCCTCGCTGTTAGGCATCTGTTAAACAAACAGGCACCGAACCTAATTGCCGGCTCAACACGAAGTTGAGAAGTACATCTGACCTTGCCGTCTTGCATCTGTTAAAAAACAAGCATCGAACTCGACGGTCGGCATAACACGAAGTTGAGAGGAACATTTGACCTCGACGTCAAGCATCTATTAAACAAACAGGCATCAAACCTGAAGGGCGGCTCAAAACGAAGTTGAGAGGAATATTTGACCTCGCCGTCAGGCATCTATTAAACAAACAGGCATCGAACCCGAAGGGCGGCTCAACCCGAAGTTGAGAAGAACATCTGACCTCGCTGTCAGGCATCCTTTAAACAAACAGGCATCGAACCCGAAGCCCGGCTCAAACGAAGTTCATAGGAATATCTGACCTCGCCGTCAGGCAGATGTTAAACAAATAGACATCGAACACGAAGTCACGCTAAACACGAACTTGAGAGGAAAATCTGACCTCGCCGTCAGGAATATGTTAAACAAACAGGCATCGAACCCGAAGGCCGGTTCAAAACGAAGTCGAGTGGAACATCTGACCTCACCGTCAATTATATGTTAAACCATTAGGCATTGAACTCGAAGGCCGGCTCAACCAAAAGCTGAGAAGAACATCTGACCTCGCCGTCACGCATCTGTTAAACAAACAGGTATCGAACCCGAAGGCCGGATCAACCCGAAGTTGAGAAGAACATATGGCCTCGCTGTCAAGCATCTGTTAAACAAACAGGTATCGAACACGAAGTCCCACTCAACATGAATTTGTGAGGTACATCTGACCTCGCCGTCAAGCATATGTTAAACAAACAGGCATCGAACCCGAAGGCCGGCTCAACCAGAAGTTGAGAAGAACATCTGACCTCATTGTCAGGCATCTGTTAGACAAACAGGCATCGAACTCGAAGGCCGGCTCAACACGAAGTTCATAGGAATATCTAACCTCGCCGTCAGGCATCTGCTAAACAAAATGACATCGAAAACAAAGTCCCGCTCAACATGAACTTGAGAGTAACATATGACCTCGCTGTCAGGCATCTGTTAAACAAACATGCATCGAACCCGAAGGCCGGCTCAACACGAAGTTGAGTGGAACATCTGACCTCGCCGTCAATCATATGTTAAACAAACAGGCATCGAACTCGAAGGCCGGCTCAACCAAAAGTTTAGAAGAACATCTGACCTCGCCGTCGCGCATCTGTTAAACAAACAGGCGTCAAACCCGAAGGCCGGCTCAACCAAAAGTTGAGAAGAATATCTGACCTCGCCATCAGGTATCTGTTAAACAAACACGCATCGAACCCGAAGGCCGGCTCAACACAACATTTAGAGGAACATTTGACCTTGCCGTCAGGCATATGTTAAACAAACAGGCACCGAACCCAAAGGCCGGCTCAACACGAAGTTCATAGGAATATCTGACCTCGCCGTCAGGCTTCTGTTAAACAAACAGGCATTGAATCTGAAGGCCGGCTCAACACGAAGCTGAGAGGAACATTTGACCTCGACGTCAGGCATCTGTTAAACAAATAGGAATCTGTCAAACAAATAGGCATCGAACCTGAAGGTCGGCTCAACACGAAGTTCATAGGAATATCTGACCTCGCCGTCAAGCATCTGTTAAACAAATAGACATCGAACACGAAGTCCCGCTCAACACGAACTTGAGAGCAACATCTGACCTCGCCGTCAGGCATCTGTAGAATAAACAGGCATCGAACCCGAAGGCCGGCTCAACACGAAGTTGAAAGAAACATCTGACCTCCCCGTCAAGCATATGTTCAACAAACAGGCATCGAACCCGAAGGCTGGCTAAACCAAAAATTGAGAAGAATATTTTACCTCGCCGTCAGGTATCTGTTAAATAAACAGGCATCGAACCCGAAGGCGGGCTCAACACAACATTTAAAGGAACATTTGACCTCGCCCTCAGGCATCTGTTAAACAAACAGGCACCGAACCCGAAGGCTTGCTCAACACGAAGTTGAGAAGTACATCTGACCTCGCCGTCATGCATCTGTTAAACAAACAAGCGTCAAACCCGAAGGCCGGCTCAAGACGAAGTTCATAGGAATATCTGACCTTGCCGTCAGGCTTCTGTTAAACAAACAGGCATCGAACCTAATGGCCGGCTCAACACGAAGTTGTGAGGAACATTTGACCTCGACGTCAGGCATCTGTTAAAATAACAGGCATCGAACCCGAAGGGCGGCTCAACAGGAAGTTCATAGGAATATCTGACCTCGCCATCAAGCATCTGTTAAACAAATAGACATCGAACACGAAGTCCTGCTCAACACGAACTTGAGAGCAACATCTGACCTCACCGTCAGACATCTGTTAACCAAACAAGCATCGAACCCAAAGGTCGCCACAACACGAAGTTGAGTGGAACATCTGACCATGTCGTTAATCATATGTTAAACAAACAGGCATCGAACTCGAAGGTCGGCTCAACCCGAAGTTGAAAAGAACATCTAAACTCGCCGTCAGGTATCTGTTAAAAAAACAGGCATTGAACCCGAAGGCCGGCTCAACACGATGTTTAGTGGAACATTTACCCTCGTTGTTAGGCGTCTGTTAAACAAACAGGCACCGAACCTGATTTCCAGCTCAACACGAAGTTGAGAACTACATCTGACCTCGCCGTCTTGCATTTGTTAAAAAAACAAGCATCGAACTCGAAGGCTGGCATAACACGAAGTTGAGAGGAACATTTGCCCTCAACGTCAAGCATCTATTAAACAAACAGGCATCGAACCTGAAGGGCGGCTCAACACGAAGTTGAGAGGAACATTTGACCTCGCCGTCAGGCATCTATTAAACAAACAGGCATCGAACCCGAAGGGCGGCTCAAACCGAAGTTGAGGAGAACATATGACCTCGCCGTCATGCATCTGTTAAACAAACAGGCATCGAACCCGAAGGCCGGCTCAAACACGAACTTGAGAGCAAAATCTGACCTCGCCGTCGGGCATATGTTAAACAAAAAGGCATCGAACCCGAAGGCCGATTCAACACGAAGTTGAGTGGAACATCTGACCTCATCGTCAATCATATGTTAAACAAACAGGCATTGAACTCGAAAGCCGACTCAAACAAAAGCTGAGAAGAACATCTGTTAAACAAACAGGTATCGAACCCGAAGGCCGGATCAACCCGAAGTTGAGAAGAACATCTGACCTCGCTGTCAGGCATCTGTTAAACAAACAGCTATCGAACACGAAGTCCCACTCAACACGAACTTGAGAGCAACATCTGACCTCACCTTCAGGCATCTGTAAAATAAGCAGGCATCGAACCCGAAGGCCGGCTCAACACGAAGTTGAGAGGAACATCTGACCTCGCCGTCAAGCATATGTTAAACAAACAGGCATCGAACACGAAGGCCGGATCAACCCGAAGTTGAGAAAACATCTGACCTCGCTGTCAGGCATCTGTTAAACAAACAGGCATCGAACACGAATTCCCACTCAACACGATGTTCATAGGAATATCTATCCTAGCCGTTAGGCATCTGTTAAACAAATAGAACTCGAACACGAAGTCCCGCTCAACACGAACATGAGAGCAATATCTGACCTTGATGTCCGGCATCTATTAAAGAAACAGGCATCGAACCTGAAGGCCGGCTCAACACGAAGTTGAGTGGAACATCTGACCTCGCCGTCAATCATATGTTAAACAAACACGCATCGATCTCGAAGGTCGGCTCAACCAAAAGTTGAGAAGAACATCTAATCTCGCTATCGCGCATCTGTTAAACAAACAAGCATCGAACCCGAAGGCTGGATCAACCTGAACTTGAGAAGAACATCCGACCTTGCTGTCAAGCATCTCTTAAACATACAGGCATCGAACACGAAGTCCCACTGAACACGAACTTGAGAGTAACATCTGACCTCGCCGTCAGGCATCTGTAAAACAAACAGGCATCGAACCCGAAGGCCGGCTCAACCAAAAGTTAAGAAGAATATATGACCTCGCCATCAGGCATTTGTTAGACAAACAGGCATCGAACCCGAAGGCTGGCTCAACACAACATTTAGAGGACCATGTGACCTAGCCGTCAAGCATCTGTTAAACAAACAGGTACCGAACCCGAAGGCTGGCTCAACACGAAGTTGAGAAGTACATCTGAACTTGCCGTCATGCATCTGTGAAACAAACAAGTGTCGAACCCGAAGGCCGGCTCAAGACGAAGTTCATAGGAATATCTGACCTCGCCGTCAGGCTTCTGTTAAACAAACAGGCATCGGACCTAAAGGTCGGCTCAACACGAAATTGAGAGGAACATTTGACCTCGACGTCAGGCATATGTTAAACAAACAGGCATCGAACCACACGGGCGGTTCAACTCGAAGTTGAGAAGAAAATCCGACCTCGCTGTCAGGCATCTATTAAACAAACAGGCAACGAACCCGAAGGCCGGCTCAACACGAATTTCATTCGAATATCTGACCTTGCCGGCAGGCATCTGTTAAATAAATAGACATCGAACACGAAGTCCCGCTCAACACGAACTTGAGAGCAACATCTGACCTCACTGTCAGGCATCTGTTAAACAAACAGGCATCGAACCCAAAGGCCGGCTCAACACAAAGTTAAGCGCAACATCTGACCTTGTCGTCAATCATATGTTATACAAACAGGCATCGAACTCGAAGGTCGGCTCAACCAAAAGTTGAGAAGAACATTTGACCTTGTCGTCGCGCATCTGTTAAACAAACAGGCATCGAACTCGAAGGTCGGCTCAACCCAAAGTTGAAAAGAACATCTAAACTCCCCGTCAGGTATCTGTTAAACAGGCATTGAACCCGAAGGCCGGCTCAACACGATGTTTAGTGGAACATTTACCCTCGCTGTTAGGCATCTGTTAAACAAACAGGCACCGAACCTGATTGCCGGCTCAACACGAAGTTGAGAAGTACATCTGACCTTGCCGTCTTGCATCTGTTAAAAAAACAAGCATCGAACTCGAAGGACGGCATAACACGAAGTTGAGAGGAACATTTGACCTCGACGTCAAGCATCTATTAAACAAACACGCATCGAACCTGAAGGGCGGCTCAACACGAAGTTGAGAGGAACATTTGACCTCGCCGTCAGGCATCTATTAAACAAACAGGCATCGAACCCGAAGGGCGGCTCAACCCGAAGTTGAGGAGAACATCTGACCTCGCTGTCAGGCATCCTTTAAACAAACAGGCATCGAACCCGAAGGGCGGCTCAAACGAAGTTCATAGGAATATCTGACCTCGCCGTCAGGCATCTGTTAAACAAATAGACATCGAACACGAAGTCACGCTCAACACGAACTTTAGAACAAAATCTGACCTCGCCGTCGGGCATATGTTAAACAAACAGGCATCGAACCCGAAGGCCGATTCAACACGAAGTTGAGTGGAACATCTGACCTCATCGTCAATCATATGTTAAATAAACAGGCATTGAACTCGAAGGCCGACTCAAACAAAAGCTGAGAAGAACATCTGTTAAACAAACAGGTATCGAACCCGAAGGCCGGATCAACCCGAAGTTAAGAAGAACATCTGACCTCTCTGTCAGGCATCTGTTAAACAAACAGCTATCGAACACGAAGTCCCACTCAACACGAACTTGAGAGCAACATCTGACCTCGCCGTCAGGCATCTGTAAAATAAACAGGCATCGAACCCGAAGGCCGGCTCAACACGAAGTTGAGAGGAACATCTGACCTCGCCGTCAAGCATATGTTAAACAAACAGGCATCGAACACGAAGGCCGGATCAACCCGAAGTTGAGAAGAACATCTGACCTCGCTGTCAGGCATCTGTTAAACAAACAGGCATCGAACACGAATTCCCACTCAACAAGAAGTTCATAGGAATATCTATCCTCGCCGTTAGGCATCTGTTAAACAAATAGACATCGAACACAAAGTCCCGCTCAACACGAACATGAGAGCAACATCTGACCTTGATGTCCGGCATCTGTCAAACAAACAGGCATCGAACCTGAAGGCCGGCTCAACACGAAGTTGAGTGGAACATCTGACCTCGCCGTTAATCATATGTTAAACAAACAGGCATCGAACTCGAAGGCCGGCTCAACCAAAAGTTGAGAAGAACATCTAATCTCGCTATCGCGCATCTGTTAAACAAACAAGCATCGAACCCGAAGGCCGGATCAACCTGAACTTCAGAAGAACATCCGACCTCGCTGTCAAGCATCTGTTAAACATACAGGCATCGAACACGAAGTACCACTCAACACGAACTTGAGAGTAACATCTGACCTCGCCGTCAGGCATCTGTAAAACAAACAGGCATCGAACCCGAAGGCCGGCTCAACCAAAAGTTGAGAAGAATATATGACCTCGCCATCAGGCATCTGTTAAACAAACAGGCATCGAACCCGAAGGCTGGCTCAACACAACATTTAGAGGACCATTTGACCTAGCCGTCAAGCATCTGTTAAACAAATAGGTACCGAACCCGAAGGCTGGCTCAACACGAAGTTGAGAAGTACATCTGAACTTGCCGTCATGCATCTGTTAAACAAACAAGTGTCGAACCCGAAGGCCGGCTCAAGACGAAGTTCATAGGAATATCTGACCACGCCGTCAGGCTTCTGTTAAATAAACAGGCATCTGACCTCGACGTCAGGCATCTGTTAAACAAATAGGCATAGAACCCCAAGGGCTGTTCAACTCGAAGTTGAGAAGAACATCTGTTAAACAAACAGGCAACGAACCCGAAGGCCGGCTCAACACGAATTTCATTCGAATATCTGACCTCGTCGTCAGGCATCTGTTAAACAAATAGACATCGAACACGAAGTCCCGCTCAACACGAACTTGAGAGCAACATCTGACCTCACCGTTAGGCATCTGTTAAACAAACAACCATCGAACCCAAAGGCCAGCTCAACACAAAGTTGAGTGGAACATCTCACCTTGTCGTCAATCATATGTTATACAAACAGGCATCGAACTCGAAGGTCGGCTCAACCAAAAGTTGAGAAGAACATTTGACCTTGCCGTCGCGCATTTGTTAAACAAACAGGCATCTAACCCGATGGTCGGCTCAACCCGAAGTTGAGAAGAATATCTAACCTCGTCGTCAGGTATGTGTTAAACAAATAGGCATTGCACCCGAAGGCCGGCTCAACACGACGTTTAGTGGAACATTTGACCTCGTCGTTAGGCATCTGTTAAACAAACAGGCACCGAACCCGAAGGCCGGCTCAACACGAAGTTGAGAAGTACATCTGACGTCGCCGTCCTACATCTGTTAAACAAACAAGCATCGAACTCGAAGGCCGGCTCAACACAAAGTTGAGAGGCACATTTGACATCGCCGTCAAGCATCTGTTAAATAAACAGGCATCAAACCCGAAGGCCGGCCCAACCAAAAGTTGAGAAGAACATTTGATTTTCCGTCAGGCATCTGTTAACAAACAGGTGTCGAACCCGAAGGCCGGATCAACCCGAAGTTGAGAAGAACATCTGACCTTGATGTCAGGCATCTGTTAAACAAACAGGCATCGAACACGAAGTCCCACTCAACACGAACTTGAGAGCAACATCTGACCTCACCGTCAGGCCTCTGTAAAATAAACAGGCATCGAACCCGAAGGCCGGCTCAACAGGAAGTTGAGAGGAACATCTGACCTCGCCGTCAAGCATATGTTAAACAAACAGGCATCAAACCCGAAGGCCAGCTCAACCAAAATTTGAGAAGAATATCTGACCTCTCCGTCAGGCATCGAACCCAAAGGCCAGCTCAACAAGAAGTTGAGAAGAACATTTGACCTCGCCGTCTGGTATCTGTTAAACAAACAGGCATCGAACCCGAAGGCCGGATCAACACGACATTTAGAGGAACATTTGACCTTGCCGTCATGCATCTGATAAACAAATAGTAACCGAACCTGAAGGCCGGCTCAACATGAAGTTGAGAAGTACATCTGACCTCGTCGTCATGCATCTGTTAAACAAACAAGCATCGAACACGAAGGCCGGCTCAACACGAAGTTGAGAGAAACATTTGACCTCGCCCTCAGGAATTTGTTAAATAAATAGGCATCGAACCTGAAGGTCGGCTCAACACAAAGTTGAGAGGAACATTTGACCTCGCTGTCAGGCATCTGTCAAACAAACAGGCATCGAACCCGAAGGGCGACTCAACCCGAAGTTGAGAAGAACATCTGACCTCGCTGTCAGGCATCTGTTAAACAAACAAAAATCGAACCCGAAGGTCGGCTCAACACGAAGTTTATAGGAATATCTGACCTCGCCGTCAGGCTTCTGTTAAACAAATAGACATCGAACACGACGTCCCGCTCAACAGGAATTGGTTAAACAAACAGACATCGAACCCGAAGGCCGGCTCAACACGAAGTTGAGTGGAACATCTGACCTAGCTGTTGCGCATCTGTTAAAAAAACAGGCATCGAACTCGAAGGTCGGCTCAACACGAAGTTGAGTGGAACATCTGACCTCACCGTCAGGAATATGTTAAACAAACAGGCATCGAACCCAAAGGCCGGCTCAACACGAAGTTGAGTGGAACAACTAACCTTGCCATCAATCATATGTTAAACAAACAGGCATCGAACTCAAAGGTCGGCTCAACCAAAAGTTGAGAAGAACATTTGACCTCGCCGTCGCGCATCTGTTAAACAAACAGGCATCAAACCTGAAGGTCGGCTCAACCCGATGTTTAGAAGAACATCTAACCTCGCCTTCAGGTATCTGTTTAAAAAACAGGCATTGAACCCGAAGGCCGGCTCAACACGACGTTTAGTGGAACATTTGACCTTGCCGTTAGGCATATGTTAAACAAACAGGCACCAAACCCGAAGGCCGACTCAACACGAAGTTGAGAAGTACATCTGACCTTGCCGTCATGCATCTGTTAAACAAACAAGCATCGAACTCGAAGGCCGGCTCAACACGAAAATGAGAGGAACATTTGACCTCGCCGTCAGGCATCTGTTAAACAAACTGGCATCGAACCCGAAGTCCGGCTCAACCCGATGTTGAGAAGAACATCTGACCTCGCTGTCAGGCATCTGTTAAACAAACAGGCATCGAACCCGAAGGCCGGCTCAACAAGAAGTTCATAGGAATATCTGACCTCGCCGTCAGGCATCTGTTAAACAAATAGACATCGAACACGAAGTCCCGCTCAACACGAACTTGAGAGCAAAATCTGACCTCGCCGTCAGGCATATGTTAAACAAACAGGCATCGAACCCGAAGGCAGGTTCAACACGAAGCTAAGTGGAACATCTGACCTCACCGTCAATCATATGTTAAACAAACAGGCATTGAACTCGAAGGCCGGTTCCACCAAAAGCTGAGAAGAACATCTGACCTCGCCGCCGCGGATCTGTTAAACAAAAAGGTAATGAACCCGAAGGCCGGATCAACCCGAAGTTGAGAAGAACATCTGACTTTGATGTCAGGCATCTGTTAAACAAACAGGCATCGAACACGAAGTCCCACTCAACACGAACTTGAGAGCAACATCTGACCTCGCAGTCAGGCCTCTGTAAAATAAACAGGCATCGAACCCGAAGGCCGGCTCAACAGGAAGTTGAGAGGAACATCTGACCTCGCCGTCAAGCATATGTTAAACAAACAGGCATCAAACCCGAAGGTCGGCTCAACCAAAAGTTGAGAAGAATATCTGACCTCGCCGTCAGGCATCGAACCCGAAGGCCGGCTCAACAAGAAGTTGAGAAGAACATTTGACCTCGCCGTCTGGTATCTGTTAAACAAACAGGCATCGAACCCGAAGGCCGGATCAACACGACATTTAGAGGAACATTTGACCTTGCCGTCATGCATCTGTTAAAAAAACAGGAACCGAACCCGAAGGCCGGCTCAACATGAAGTTGAGAAGTACATCTGACCTCGTCGTCATACATCTGTTAAACAAACAAGCATCGAACCCGAATGACGGCTCAACACGAAGTTGAGAGAAACATTTGACCTCGCCTTCAGGAATTTGTTAAACAAATAGGCGTCGAACCTGAAGGTCGGCTCAACACGAAGTTGAGAGGAACATTTGACCTCGCCGTCAGGCATCTGTTAAACGAACTGGCATCGAACCCGAAGGGCGACTCAAACCGAAGTTGAGAAGAACATCTGACCTCGCTGTCAGGCATCTGTTAAAAGAACAAACATCAAACCCGAAGGTCGGCTGAACACGAAGTTCATAGGAATATCTGACCTCGCCGTCAGGCATCTGTTAAACAAATAGACATCGAACACGACGTCCCGCTCAACATAAACTTAAGAGAAACATCTGACCCCACCGTCAGGAATTTGTTAAACAAACAGGCATCGAACCCGAAGGCCGGCTCAACACGAAGTTGAGTGGAACATCTGACCTAGCTGTTGCGCATCTGTTAAAAAAACAGGCATCGAACTCGAAGGTCGGCTCAACACGAAGTTGAGTGGAACATCTGACCTCACCGTCAGGAATATGTTAAACAAACAGGCATCGAACCCAAAGGCAGGCTCAACACGAAGTTGAGTGGAAGAATTGACCTTGCCATCAATCATATGTTAAACAAACAGGCATCGAACTCAAAGGTCGGCTCAACCAAAAGTTGAGAAGAACATTTGACCTCGTCGTCGCGCATCTGTTAAACAAACAGGCATCAAACCTGAAGGTCGGCTCAACCCGAAGTTGAGAAGAACATCTAACCTCGCCGTCAGGTATCTGTTTAACAAACAGGCATTGGACCCGAAGGCCGGCTCAACACGATGTTTAGTGGAACATTTGACCTCGCCGTTAGGCATATGTTAAACAAACAGGCACCAATCCCGAAGGCCGACTCAACACGAAGTTGAGAAGTACATCTGACCTTGCCGTCATGCATCTGTTAAACAAACAAGCATCGAACTCGAAGGCCGGCTCAACACGAAAATGAGAGGAACATTTGACCTCGCCGTCAGGCATCTGTTAAACAAACTGGCATCTAACCCGAAGGCCGGCTCAACCCGAAGTTGAGAAGAACATCTGACCTCGCTGTCAGGCATCTGTTAAACAAACAGGCATCGAACCCGAAGGCCGGCTCAACAAGAAGTTCATAGGAATATCTGACCTCGCCGTCAGGCATCTGTTAAACAAATAGACATCGAACACGAAGTCCGGCTCAACACGAACTTGAGAGCAAAATCTGACCTCGCCGTCAGGCATATGTTAAACAAACAGGCATCGAACCCGAAAGCCGGTTCAACACGAAGCTGAGTGGAACATCTGACCTCACCGTCAATCATATGTTAAACAAACAGGCATTGAACTCGAAGGCCGGTTCCACCAAGAGCTGAGAACAACATCTGACCTCGCCGCCGCGCATCTGTTATACAAAGAGGTAACAAACCCGAAGGTCGGATCAACCCGAAGTTGAGAAGAACATTTGACTTTGATGTCAGGCATCTGTTAAACAAACAGGCATCGAACACGAAGTCCCACTCAACACGAACTTAAGAGCAACATCTGACCTCGCCGTCAGGCCTCTGTAAAATAAACAGGCATCGAACCCGAAGGCCGGCTCAACAGGAAGTTGAGAGGAACATCTGACCTCGCCGTCAAGCATATGTTAAACAAACAGGCATCAAACCCGAAGGCCGGCTCAACCAAAAGTTGAGAAGAATATCTGACCTCGCCGTCAGGCATCGAACCCGAAGGCCGGCTCAACAAGAAGTTGAGAAGAACATTTGACCTCGTCGTCTGGTATCTGTTAAACAAACAGGCATCAATCTCGAAGGCCGGATCAACACGACATTTAGAGGAACATTTGACCTTATCGTCATGCATCTGTTAAACAAACAGGAACCGAACCCGAAGGTCGGCTCAACATGAAGTTGAGAAGTACATCTGACCTCGTCGTCATGCATCTGTTAAACAAACAAGCATCGAACCCGAAGGCCGGCTCAACACGAAGTTGAGAGAAACATTTGACCTCGCCCTCAGGAATTTGTTAAACAAATAGGCATCGAACCTGAAGGCCGGCTCAACATGAAGTTGAGAGGAACATTTGACCTCGCCGTCAGGCATCTGATAAACAAACAGGCATCGAACCCGAAGGGCGACTCAACCCGAAGTTGAGAAGAACATCTGACCTCGCTGTCAGGCATCTGTTAAACAAACAAACATCAAACCCGAAGGTCGGCCCAACACGAAGTTCATAGGAATATCTGACCTCGCCGTCAGGCATCTATTAAACAAATAGACATCGAACACGACGTCCCGCTCAACATGAACTTGAGAGAAACATCTGATCTCACCGTCAGGAATTTGTTAAACAAACAGGCATCGAACCCGAAGGCCGGCTCAACACGAAGTTGAGTGGAACATCTGACCTTGTTGTTGCGCATTTGTTAAAAAAACAGGCATCGAACTCGAAGGCCGGCTCAACACGAAGTTTAGTGGAACATCTGACCTCATCGTCAGGAATATGTTAAACAAACAGGCATCGAACCCAAAGGCCAACTCAACACGAAGTTGAGTGGAACAAATGACCTTGCCATCAATCATATGTTAAACAAACAGGCATCGAACTTAAAGGTCGGCTCAACCAAAAGTTGAGAAGAACATTTGACCTCGCCGTCGCGCATCTGTTAAACAAACAGGCATCAAACCTGAAGGTCGGCTCAACCCGAAGTTGAGAAGAACATCTAACCTCGCCGTCAGGTATCTGTTTAACAAACAGGCATTGAACCCGAAGGCCGGCTCAACACGACGTTTAGTGGAACATTTGACCTCGCTGTTTGGCATATGTTAAACAAACAGGCACCAAACCCGAAGGCCGACTCAACACGAAGTTGAGAAGTACATCTGACCTTGCCGTCATGCATCTGTTAAACAAACAAGCATCGAACTCGAAGGCCGGCTCAACACGAAAATGAGAGGAACATTTGACCTCGCCGTCAGGCATCTGTTAAACAAACTGGCATCGAACCCGAAGGCCGGCTCAACCCGAAGTTGAGAAGAACATCTGACCTCGCTGTCAGGCATCTGTTAAACAAACAGGCATCGAACCCGAAGGCCGGCTCAACAAGAAGTTCATAGGAATATCTGACCTCGCCGTCAGGCATCTGTTAAACAAATAGACATCGAACACGAAGTCCCGCTCAACACGAACTTGAGAGCAAAATCTGACCTCGCCGTCAGGCATATGTTAAACAAACAGGCATCGAACCCGAAGGCCGGTTCAACACGAAGCTGAGTGGAACATCTGACCTCACCGTCAATCATATGTTAAACAAACAGGCATTTAACTCGAAGGCCAGTTCCACCAAAAGCTGAGAGCAACATCTGACCTCGCCGCCGCGCATCTGTTAAACAAACAGGTAACAAACCCGAAGGCAGGATCAACCCGGAGTTGAGAAGAACATCTGACTTTGATGTCAGGCATCTTTTAAACAAACAGGCATCAAACACGAAGTCCCACTCAACACGAACTTGAGAGCAACATCTGACCTCGCCGTCAGGCCTCTGTAAAATAAACAGGCATCGAACCCGAAGGCCGGCTCAACAGGAAGTTGAGAGGAACATCTGACCTCGCCGTCAAGCATATGTTAAACAAACAGGCATCAAACCCGAAGGCCGGCTCAACCAAAAGTTGAGAAGAATATCTAACCTCGCCGTCAGGCATTGAACCCGAAGGCCGGCTCAACAAGAAGTTGAGAAGAACATTTGACCTCGCCGTCTGGTATCTGTTAAACAAACAGGCGTCGAACTCGAAGGCCGGATCAACACGACATTTAGAGGAACATTTGACCTTATCGTCATGCATCTGTTAAACAAACAGGAACCTAACCCAAAGGTCGGCTCAACATGAAGTTGAGAAGTACATCTGACCTCGTCGTCATGCATCTATTAAACAAACAAACATCAAACCCGAAGGTCGGCTCAACACGAAGTTCATAGGAATATCTGACCTCGCCGTCAGGCATCTATTAAACAAATAGACATCGAACACGACGTCTCGATCTACATGAACTTGAGAGAAACATCTGACCTCACCGTCAGGAATCTGTTAAACAAACAGGCATTGAACTCGAAGGCCGACTCAACACGAAGTTGAGTGGAACATCCGACCTCGCTGTCAGGCATCTGTTAAACAAACAAACATCGAACCCGAAGGCCGGCTCAACACGAAGTTCATAGGAATATCTGACCTCGCCGTCAGGCATCTGTTAAACAAATATACATCGAACATGACGTCCCGCTCAACACGAACTTGAGAGAAACATCTGACCTCACCCTCAGGAATTTGTTAAACAAATAGGCATCGAACCCGAAGGCCAGCTCAACACGAAGTTGAGTGGAACATCTGACCTCGCTGTTGCGCATCTGTTAAAAAAACAGGCATCGAACTCGAAGGCCGGCTCAACACGAAGTTGAATGGAACATCTGACCTCACTGTCAGGCATATGTTAAACAAACAGGCATCGCACCCAAAAGCCGGTTCAACACGAAGTTGAGTGGAACATCTGACCTTGCCATCAATCAAATGTTAAACAAAAAGGCATCGAACTCAAAGGTAGGCTCAACCAAAAGTTGAGAAGAACATTTGACCTCGCCGTCGCGCATCTGTTAAACAAACAGGAATCAAACCTAAAGGTCGGCTCAACCCGAAGTTGAGAAGAACATCTAACCTCGCCATCAGGTATCTGTTTAACAAACAGGCATTGAACCCGAAGGCCGAATCAACACGATGTTTAGTGGAACATTTGACCTCGCCGTTAGGCATCTGTTAAACAAACAGGCACCGAACCCGAAGGCCGACTCAATACGAAGTTGAGAAGTACATCTGACCTTGTTGTCATGCATCTGTTAAACAAACAAGCATCGAACTCGAAGGCCGGCTCAACATGAAGTTGAGAGGAACATTTGACCTCGCCGTCAGGCATCTGTTAAACAAACATGCATCGAACCCGAATGGCGACTCAACCCGAAGTTGAGAAGAACATCTGACCTCGCTGTTAGGCATCTGTTAAACTAACAAACATCGAACCCGAAGGCCGACTCAACACGAAGTTCATAGGAATATCTGACCTCGCCGTCAGGCATCTGTTAAACAAATAGACATCGAACATGACGTCCCGCTCAACACGAACTTGAGAGAAACATCTGACCTCACCCTCAGGAATTTGTTAAACAAACAGGCATCAAACCCGAAGGCCAGCTCAACACGAAGTTGAGTGGAACATCTGACCTCGCTGTTGCGCATCTGTTAAAAAAACAGGCATCGAACTCGAAGGCCGGCTCAACACGAAGTTGAGTGGAACATCTGACCTCACCGTTAGGCATATGTTAAACAAACAGGCATCACACCCAAAAGCCGGTTCAACACGAAGTTGAGTGGAACATCTGGCCTTGCCATCAATCATATGTTAAACAAAAAGGCATCGAACTCAATGGTCGGCTCAACCAAAAGTTGAGAAGAACATTTGACCTCGCCGTCGCGCATCTGTTAAACAAACAGGCATCAAACCTAAAGGTCGGCTCAACCCGAAGTTGAGAAGAACATCTAACCTCGCCGTCAGGTATCTGTTTAACAAACAGGCATTGAACCCGAAGGCTGGCTCAACACGATGTTTAGTGGAACATTTGACCTCGCCGTTAGGCATCTGCTAAACAACAAGGCACCGAACCCGAAGGCCGACTCAATACGAAGTTTAGAAGTACATCTGACCTTGTCGTCATGCATCTGTTAAACAAACAAGCATCGAACTCGAAGGTCGGCTCAACATGAAGTTGAGAGGAACATTTGACCTTGCCGTCAAACATCTGTTAAACAAACAGGCATCCAACCTGAAGGCCGGCTCAACACGAAGTTGAGAGGAACATTTGACCTCGCCGTCAAACATCTGTTAAAAAAACAGGCATCCAACCTGAAGGCCGGCTCAACACGAAATTGAGAGGAACATTTGACCTCGCCTTCAGGCATCTTTTAAACAAACTGGCATCGAACCCGAAGGGCGGCTCAACCCGAAGTTGAGAAGAACATCTGACCTTGCTGTCAGGCATCTGTTAAACAAACAGGCATCGAACCCAAAGGCCGGCTCAACAAGAAGTTGAGAAGAATATCTGACCTCGCCGTCAGGCATCGAACCCGAAGGCCGGCTCAACAAGAAGTTGAGAAGAACATTTGACCTCGCCGTCAGGTATCTGTTAAACAAACAGGCATAGAACCCGAAGGTCGGATCAACACGACATTTAGAGGAACATTTGACCTCACCGTCAGGCATCTGTTAAACAAACAGGAACCGAACCCGAAGGTCGGCTCAACATGAAGTTGAGAAGTCCATCTGACCTCGTCGTCATACATCTGTTAAACAAACAAGCATCGAACCCGAAGGCCGGCTCAACACGAAGTTGAGAGAAACATTTGACCCCGCCCTCAGGAATTTGTTAAACAAATAGGCATCGAACCTGAAGGCCGGCTCAACACAAAGTTGAGAGGAACATTTGACCTCGCCGTCAGGCATCTGTTAAACAAACAGGCATCGAACCCGAAGGGCGACTCAACCTAAAGTTGAGAACAACATCTGACCTCGCTGTCAGGCATCTGTTAAACAAACAAACATCGAACCCGAAGGTCGGCTCAACACAAAGTTCATAGGAATATCTGACCTCGCCGTCAGGCATCTGTTAAACAAATAGACATCGAACATGACGTCCCGCTCAACACGAACTTGAGAGAAACATATGACCTCACCGTCAGGAATTTGTTAAACAAATAGGCATCGAACCCAAAGGCCGGCTCAACACGAAGTTGAGTGGAACATCTGACCTCGCTGTTGCGCATCTGTTAAAAAAACAGGCATCGAACTCGAAGGCCGGCTCAACACGAAGTTGAGTGGAACATCTGACCTCACCGTCAGGAATATGTTAAACAAACAGGCATCGAACCCAAAGGCCGGCTCAACACGAAGTTGAGTGGAACATCTGACCTTGCCATCAATCATATGTTAAACAAACAGGCATCGAAATCAAAGGTCGGCTCAACCAAAAGTTGAGAAGAACATTTGACCTCGCCGTCGCGCATCTGTTAAACAATCAGGCATCAAACCTAAAGGTCGGCTCAACCTGAAGTTGAGAAGAACATCTAGCCTCGCCGTCAGGTATCTGTTTAAAAAACCGGCATTGAACCCGAAGGTCGGCTCAACACGACGTTTAGTGGAACATTTGACCTCGCCGTTAGGCATCTGTTAAACAAACAGGCACCGAACCCGAAGGCAGACTCAACACGAAGTTGAGAAGTACATCTGACCTTGCCGTCATGCATCTGTTAAACAAACAAGCATCGAACTCGAAGGCCGGCTCAACATGAAGTTGAGAGGAACATTTGACCTTGCCGTCAGGCATCTGTTAAACAAACTGGCATCGAACCCGAAGGCCGGCTCAACCCGAAGTTGAGAAGAACATCTGACCTCTCTGTCAGGCATCTGTTAAACAAACAGGCATCGAACCCGAAGGCCGGCTCAACAAGAAGTTCATAGGAATATCTGACCTCGCTGTCAAGCATCTGTTAAACAAATAGACATCGAACACGAAGTCCCGCTCAACACGAACTTGAGAGCAAAATCTGACCTCGCCGTCAGGCATATGTTAAACAAACAGGCATCGAAACCGAAGGCCGGTTCAACACGAAGCTGAGTGGAACATCTGACCTCACCGTCAATCATATGTTAAACAAACAGGCATTGAACTAGAAGTCCGGTTCCACCAAAAGCTGAGAAGAACATCTGACCTCGCCGCCGCGCATCTGTTAAAC
Source organism: Lathyrus sativus (assembly GCA_963859935.3). Classification (NCBI taxonomy): domain Eukaryota; kingdom Viridiplantae; phylum Streptophyta; class Magnoliopsida; order Fabales; family Fabaceae; genus Lathyrus; species Lathyrus sativus. The sequence goes on from OZ012735.1 coordinate 436,193,145, forward strand.
AAACAGGTAACGAACCCGAAGGCCGGATCAACCCGAAGTTGAGAAGAACATCTGACCTCGTTGTCAGGCATCTATTAAACAAACAGGCATCGAACACGAAGTCCCACTCACAACCGAACTTGAGAGCAACATCTGACCTCGCCGTCAGGCCTCTGTAAAATAAACAGGCATCGAACCCGAAGGCCGGCTCAACACGAATTTGAGAGGAACATCTGACCTCGCCGTCAAGCATATGTTAAACAAACAGGCATCAAACCTGAAGGTCGGCTCAACCAAAAGTTGAGAAGAATATCTGACCTCGCCGTCAGGCATCGAACCCGAAGGCCGGCTCAACCCTTAGTTGAGAAGAACATCTGACCTTGCCGTCAAACATCTGTTAAACAAACAGGCATCGAACCCGAAGGTCGGCTCAAGCTGAAGTTGAGAGGAACATCTAACCTCCCCATCAGGCATTAGTTAAACAAACAGGCATCAAACCTGAAAGCCGACACAACACAAAGTTGAGAAGAACATCTGACCTCGCTGTCAGGCATATGTTAAACAAATAGGCATCAAATTTGATGGCCGACTCAACCCGAGGTTTAGAACAACATCTGACCTTGCTGTCAGGCTTTAGTTAAACAAACAGGAATCGAACCCGAAGACCAGTTCAACCCGAAGTTGAGAAGAACATCTGACCTAGCCGCCAGACATCTGTTAGACAAACAGGCATCGAACCCAAAGGCCGACTCAACCCGAAGTTGATAAGAACATCTAACTCGCCGTCAAGCATATCTGTTAAACGAAAAGGTGTGGAACCCGAAGGCAGGCTCAACCTGAAGTTGAGAAGAATATCTGACCTCGCCGTCAGGAATCTGTTAAGTAAACAGGCTTCAAACCCGAAGGCCATCTCAACCCTTAGTTGAGAAGAACATCTGACCTTGCCGTCAAATATCTATTAAATAATCAGGTATCGAACCCGAAGGTTGGCTCACCTTGAAGTTGAGGGTAACATCTGACCTCCCCATCAGGCCTTAGTTAAACAAACATGCATCGAACCCGAAGGCCGGCACAACACGAAGTTGAGAAGAACATCTGACCTCAATGTCAGGCATCTGTAAAACAAACAGGCATCGAACCCGAAGGGCGGCTCAACCCGAAGTTGATAAGAACATTAGACCTTGCCGTCAGGCATCTGTTAAAAAAACAGGCATCGAACCCAAAGGCCGCCTCAACCCGATGCTCAGAAGAACATTTGACCTCGCCGTCAGGCATTTATTAAACAAACATGCATCGAACCCGAAGTCCGTCTCAAACCTTAAGTGAGAAGAACATATGACCTCGCCGTCAAACATCTGTTAAACAAACAGGCATCGAACCCGAAGGCCGGCTCATGTTGAAGTTGAGAGGAACATCTAACCTCCCCATAGGGCATTAGTTAAACAAACAGCCATCGAACCTGAAGGCCGGCACAACACGAAGTTGAGAAGAACATCTGACCTCACTATCAGGCATATGTTAAACAAACAGGCATCGAATTTGATGGCCGACTCAACCCGAAGTTTAGAAGAACATGTGACCTTGCTGTCAGGCTTTAGTTAAACAAACAGGAATCGAACCCGAAGACCGGCTCAACCCGAAGTTGAGAAGAACATCTGACCTAGCCGCCGGACATTTGTTAAATAAACAGGCATCGAACCCAAAGGTCGGCTCAACCCGAAGTTGATAAGAACATCTGACTCGCCGTCAAGCATCTGTTAAAGAAAAAGGTGTGGAACCCGATGGCCGGCTCAAAACGAAGTTGAGAAGAATATCTGACCTCGCCATCAGGAATTTGTTAAATAAACAGGCATCAAACCCGAAGTCCGTCTCAACCCTTAGTTGAAAAGAACATCTGACCTTGCCGTCAAACATCTATTAAATAATCAGGTATCGAACCCGAAGGCTGGCTCACCTTGAAGTTGAGGGGAACATCTGACCTCCCCATCAGGCATTAGTTAAACAAACATGCATCGAACCCGAAGGCCGGCAAAACACGAAGTTGAGAAGAACATCTGACCTCAATGTCAGACATCTGTTAAACAAACAGGCATCGAACCCGAAGGGCGGCTCAACCCGAAGTTGATAAGAACATTATACCTCGCCTTCAGGCATATGTTAAAGAAACCGGATTTGAATCCAAAGGCCGCCTCAGCCCGAAGTTCAGAAGAGCATTTGACCTCGCCATCAGACATCTATTAAACAAACAGGCATCGAACCCGAAGGCCGGCTCAAACCTTAATTGAGAAGAACATCTGACCTCGCCGTCAAACATCTGTTAAACAAACAGGCATCGAACCCGAAGGCCGGCTAAACTTGAAGTTAAGAGGAACATCTGTCCTCCCCATCAGGCATTAGTTAAACAAACAGGCATCGAACCTGAAGGTCGGCACAACACGAAGTTGAGAAGAACATCTGACCTCACTGTCAGGCATATGTTAAACAAACATGCATCGAATTTGATGGTCGATTCAACCTGAAGTTTAGAAGAACATTTGACCTCGCTGTCAGGGTTTAGTTAAACAAACAGGAATCGAACCCAAAGCCCGGCTCAACCCGAAGTTGAGAAGAACATCTGACCTAGCTGCCAGGCATCTCTTAAACGAACAGGCATCGAACCCAAAGGCCGACTCAACCCGAAGTTGAGAAGAAAATCTGACCTCGCTGTCAAGCATCTGTTAAACAAAAAGGTGTGGAACCTGAAGGCCGGCTCAACCCAAAGTTGAGAAGAATATCTGACCTCGCCGTCAGGCATATGTTAAATAAACAGGCATCAAACCCGAAGGTCGTCTCAACCCTTAGTTGAGAAGAACATCTGACCTCGCTGTCAAACTTCTGTTAAACAATCAGGTATCAAACCCAAAGGCCGGCACAACACGAAGTTGAGAAGAACATCTGACCTCGCCGTCAGGCATCTGTTAAACAAACAGGCATCGAACCCGAAGGTCGGCAAAATATGAAGTTAAGAGGAACATCTGACCTCGCCGTCCGGCATCTGTTAAACAAATAGGCATTAAACCCGAAGGTCGGCTCAACATGAAGTTGAGAGGAACATTTGACTTCACTGTCAAGCATCTGTTAATCAAACAGGCATCAAAACCGAAGGCCGACTCAACCCGAAGTTGAGAAGAACATCTGACCTCAATGTTAGGCATCTGTTAAACAAACAGGCATCGAACCCGAAGGGCGGCTCAACTCAAAGTTGATAAGAACATTAGACATCGCCGTCAGGCATCTATTAAAAAAACAGGCATCGAACCTGAAGGCCGCCTCAACCCGAAGTTCAGAAGAACATTTGACCTCGCCGTCAGGCATTTATTAAACAAAAGGGCATCGAACCCGAAGGCCGTCTCAAAACCTTAATTGAGAAGAACATATGACCTCGCCGTCAAACATCTGTTAAAAAAAACATGCATCGAACCCGAAGGCCGGCACAACACGAAGTTGAGAAGAACATCTGACCTCCCCATCAGGCATTAGTTAAACAAACAGGCATCGAACCTGAAGGCCGACACAACACGAAGTTGAGAAGAACATCTCACCTCGCTGTCTGGCATATGTTAAACAAACAGGCATCGAATTTGATGGCCAACTCAACCCGAAGTTGAGAAGAACATCTGACCTCACTGTCAGGCTTTAGTTAAACAAAGAGGAATCGAACCCGAAGACCAGCTCAACCCGAAGTTTAGAAGAACATCTGACCTAGCCGCCAAGCATCTGTTAAACAAACAAGCATCGAACCCAAAGGTCGGCTCAACCCGAAGTTGAGAAGAACATCTGACCTCGTCGTCAGGAATCTGTTTGACAAACAAGCATCGAGCCCGAAGGGCGGCTTAACCCGAAGTTGATAAGAACATTAGACCTCGCCATCAGGCATCTGTTAAACAATCAGGTATCGAACTTGAAGGCCGGCTAACCTTGAAGTTGAGAGGAACATCTGACCTCCCCATCAGGCATTAGTTAAACAAACGGGCATCAAACCCGAATGCCGGTACAACACGAAGTTGAGAAAAACATCTGACCTTGTTGTCAGGCATCTGTTAAACAAACAGGCATCGAACCTGAAGGTCGGCTCAACACGAAGTTAAGAAGAACATCTGACCTCGCCTTCAGGCATCTGTTAAACAAACAGACATCGAACCCGAAGGTCGGCACAACATGAAGTTGAGAGGAACATTTGAATTCACTACCAAGCATCTGCTAAACAAATATGCATCAAATCCGAAGGTCGGCTCAACCCGAAGTTGAGAAGAACATCTGACCTCACCGTTAGGCATCTATTAAACAAACAGGCATCAAACCCGAAGGGCGGCTCAACCTGAAGTTGATAAGAACATTAGACCTCTTTGCTAGGCATATGTTAAACAAACAGGCATCGAACACGAAGGCCGGCTTAACCCGAAGCTGAGAAGAACATTTGTCCTCGCCGTCAGGCATCTGTTAAAGAAACAGACATCGAACTTGAAGGTCGTCTCAATCCTTAATTGAGAAGAACATCTGACCTCGCCTTCAAACATCTGTTAAACAAACAGGCATCGAACCCGAAGGCCGGCTCAACTTGAAGTTGACAGGAACATCTGACCTCCCCATCAGGCATTAGTTAAACAAACAGGCATCGAACCCGAAGGCCGGCACAACACGAAGTTGAGAAGAACATATAACCTCGCTGTCAGGCATATGTTAAACAAACAGGCATCACATTCGATGGCTGACTCAACATGAAGTTGAGAAGAACATCCGACCTCCATGCCAGGCATTAGTTAAATTAACAGGAATCAAACCCGAAGGCCGGCTCATCCCTAAGTTGAGAAGAACATCTGACCTAGCCTCCAGGCATCTTCTAAACAAAGAGGCATCGAACCCAAAGGTCGGCTCAACCCGAAGTTGAGAAGAACATCTGACCTCGCCGTCGGGAATCTGTTTAACAAACAGGCATCAAACCCGAAGGGCGGCTTAACCCAAAGTTGATAAGAACATTAGACCTCGACGTCAGGCATCTGTTAAACAAACAGGCATCAAACCCGAAGGCCGGCCCAACACGAAGTTGAGAGGAACATCTGACCTCACCAGAAGGCATCTGTTAAACAAACAGGCATGGAACCCGAAGGTTGTCTCAAACCTTAATTGAGAAGAGCATATGACCTCACCGTCAAACATCTGTTAAACAAACAAGCATTGAATATGAAGGCCGGCTCAACTTGAAGTTGAGAGGAACATCTGACCTTCCCATCAGGCATTAGTTAAACAAACAGGCATCGAACCTGAAGGCCGGCACAACACGAAGTTGAGAAGAACATCGGACCTCACCGTCAGGCATCTGTTAAACAAACAGGCATCGAACCCGAAGGCCGGATCAACACGAAGTTAAGAGGAACATCTGACCTCGCCGTCAGGCATCGAACCCGAAGGTTGGCTCAACATGAAGTTGAGAAGAACATTTGACTTCACTGTCAAGCATCTGTTAAACAAACAAGCATCAAATCTGAAGGCCGGCTCAACCCGAAGTTGAGAAGAACATCTGACCTCACCGTCAGGCATCTCTTAAACAAACAGGCATCGAACCCGAAGGGCGGCTCAACCCGAAGTTGATTAGAACATTAAACCTCGCTGTCAGGCATCTCTTAAACAAACAGGCATCGAACCCGAAGGCCGGCTCAACACGAAGTTGATAGGAACATCTGACCTCGACGTCAAGCATCTCTTAAACAAACAGGCATCGAACCTGAAGGTCGGCTCAACATGAAGTTGAGAGGAACATTTGACCTCGTCGTCAGGAATCTGTTAAACAAACAGGCATCAAACCCGTAGGCCGTCTCAACCCTTAGTTAAGAAGAACATCTGACCGCGCCGTCAAACATCTAGTACACAAATAGGTATCGAACCCGAAGGCCAGCTCACCTCGAAGTTGAGAGGAACATCTGACCTTCCCATCAGGCATTAGTTAAACCAACACGAATGGAACCCGAAGGCCAGCACAACACGAAGTTGAGAAGAACATCTGACTTCGCCATCAGGTATCTGATAAACAAACAGGCATCGAACTCGAAGGTCGGCTCAACATGAAGTTGAGAGGAACATCTAACCTCGCCTTCAGGCATCTGTTAAACAAACAGGCATCGAACCCGAACGTCGGCTCAACATGAAGTTGAGAGGAGCATTTGACTTCACTGTCAAGCATCTGTTAAACAAACAGGCATCAAATCTGAAGGCCGACTCAACCCAAAGTTGAGAAGAACATCTGACCTCACCGTCAGGCATCTGTTAAACAAACATGCATCGAACCCGAAGGGCGGCTCAAGTTGAAGTTGATAAGAACATTAGACCTCTCTGCCAGGCATCTGTTAAATAAACAAGCATCGAACCTGAAGGCCGGATCAACCCGAAGATGAAAAAAACATCCGACCTCGCCATTAGGCATCTGTTAAACACACAGGCATCGAACCCGTAGGCCGGCTCAACACGAAGTTGAGAGGAACATCTGACCTCGCCGTCAGGCATCTGTTAAACAATTAGGCATCGAACACGAAGGTCGCGCAACATGAATTTGAGATGAACATTTGACTTCACTATCAAGCATCTGGAAAACAAACAGGCATCAAATCTAAAGGCCGGCTCAACCCGAAGTTGAGAAGAACATCTGACCTCACCATCAGGCATTAGTTAAACAAACAGGCATCGAACCCGAAGGGAGGCTCAACCCGAATTTGATAAGAACATTAGACCACGCCGTCAGGCATCTGTTAAACAAACAGGCATCGAACCCGAAGGAAGGCCCAACACGAAGTAGAGAGGAACATCTGACCTCGCCGTAAGGCATCTGTCAAACAAATAGGCATTGAACCTGAATGTCGGCTCAACATGAAGTTGAGAGGAACATTTGACTTCATTGTCAAGCATCGGCTAAATAAACAGGAATCAAATCCGAAGGCCGGCTCAACCCGAAGTTGAGAAGAACATTTGACCTCACCGTTAGGCATCTGTTAAACAAACATGCATCGAACCGGAAGGGCGGCTCAACCCGAAGTTTATAAGAACATTAGACCTCACTGCTAGGCATCTGTTAAACAAACAGACATTGAACCCGAAGGCCGGCTCATCCCGAGGTTGAGAAGAACATTTGACCTTGCCGTCAGGCATCGTTAAACAAACAGGCATCAAACCCGAAGGCCGGCTCAACTTGAAGTAGAGAGGAACATCTGACCTCCCCATCAGACATTAGTTAAACAAACAGGCATCGAACCCGAAGGCCGGCACAACACGAAGTGAGAAGAGCATCTGACCTCACTGTCAGGCATATGTTAAACAAACAGGCATCGAATTTGATGGCCGACTCAACCTGAAGTTGAGAAGAATATCTGACCTCGCTGCCAGGAATTAGTTAAACAAACAGGAATCGCACCCGAAGGCCAGCTCAACCCGAAGTCGAGAAGAACATCTGACCTAGCCGCCAGGCATCTATTAAATAAACAGACATCGAACCCAAAGGCCGGCTCAACCCGAAGTTGAGAAGAACATCTGACCTCGCCGTCAGGCATCTGTTAAACAAAAAGGAATGGAACCCGAAGGCCGGCTCAACCCGAAGTTGAGAAGAACATGTGACCTCCCCGTCAGGCATCTGTTAAATAAACAGGCATCAAACCCGAAGGCCGTCTCAACCCTTAGTTGAGAAGAATATCTGACCTCACCGTCAAACATCTATTAAACAAACAGGTATCGAACACGAAGGCCGGCTCACCTCGAAGTTGAGAGGAACATCTGACCTCCCCATCAGGCATTAGTTAAACAAACAGGCATCGAACCCGATGGCCGGCACAACACGAAGTTGAGAAGAACATTTGACTTCACTGTCAGGCAACTGTTAAACAAATATGCATCGAACCCGAAGGCCGGCTCAACACGAAGTTGAGAGGAACATCTGACCTTGCCGTCAGGCATCTGTTAAATAAACAGGCATCGAACCCGAAGGGCGGCTCAACCTGAAGTTGATAAGAACATTAGACCTTGCTGTCAGGCATCTCTTAAACAAACAGACATCGAACCCGAAGGCCGGCTCAACCCGAAGTTGAGAAGAACATTTGACCTTGCCGTCAGGCATCTGTTAAACAAACATGCATCGAACTCGAAGTTCGTCTCAATCCTTACTTGAGAAGAACATCTGACCTCGCCTCAAACATCTGTTAAACAAACAGGCATCGAACCCAAAGGCCGGCCCACACGAAGTTGAGAGGAACATCTGACCTCGCTGTAAGGCATCTGTTAAACAAATTGGCATCGAACCTGAATGTCGGCTCAACATGAAGTTGAGAGGAACATTTGACTTCATTGTCAAGCATCTGCTAAACAAAGAGGAATAAAATCCGAAGGCCGGTTCAACCCAAAGTTGAGAAGAACATCTGACCTCACCGTTAGGCATCTGTTAAACAAACAGGCATCGAACCCGAAGGGCGGCTCAACGCGAAGTTGATAAGAACATTAGACCTCTCTGCTAGGCATCTGTTAAACAAAAAGGCATCAAACCTGAAGGCCGGCTCAACCCGAAGTTGAGAAGAACATATGACCTCGCCATCAAACATCTGTTAAACAAACAGGCATCGAACCCGAAGGCCGACTCAACTAGAAGTTGAGAGGAACATCTGACCTCCCCATTAGGAATTAGTTAAACAAACAGGCATCGAACCCGAAGGCCGGCATAACACGAAGTTGAGAAGAACATTTGACCTTGCCGTTAAACATTTGTTAAACAAACAGGCACCGAACCCGAAGGCCGGTTCAACTTGATATTGAGAAGAACATCCGACCTCCCCATCAGGTATTAGTTAAACAAACAGGAATTGAACCCGAAGGCTGGCTCAACCCGAAGTTGAGAAGAACATCTGACATAGCCGCCAGGCATCTGTTAAACAAACAGGCATCAAACCCAAAGGCCGGCTCAACCCGAAGTTGAGAAGAACATCTGACCTCACGGTTAGGCATCTGTTAAACAATCATGCATCGAACCGGAAGGGAGGCTCTACCCGAAGTTGATAAGAACATTAGACCTCTCTGCTATGCATCTGTTAAGCAAACAGGCATTGAACCCGAAGGCCGGCTTAACCCGAAGTTGAGAAGAACATTTGACCTCGCCGTCATGCATCTGTTAAACAAACAGGCATCGAACCCGAAGGCCGTCTCAATCCTTAGATGAGAAGAACATCTGACCTCGCCGTCAAACATCTGTTAAGAAAACATCCATCAAACGCGAAGGCCGGCTCAACTTGAAGTTGAGAGGAACATCTTACCTCCCCATCAGGCATTAGTTAAACAAACAGGCATCGAACCCAAAGGTCGGCTCAACCCGATGTTGAGAAGAACATCTGACCTCGCCGTCGGGAATCTGTTTAACAAACAGGCATCGAACCCGAAGGGCGGCTTAACCCAAAGTTGATAAGAACATTAGACCTCGACGTCAGGCATCTGTTAAACAAATAGGCATCGAACCCGAAGGCCGACCCAACACGAAGTTGAGAGGAACATCTGACCTCACCATAAGGCATTTGTTAAACAAACAGGCATCGAACCCGAAGGCCGTCTCAAACCTTAATTGAGAAGAACATATGACCTCACCGTCAAACATCTGTTAAACAAACAAGCATTGAATACGAAGGCCGGCTCAACTTGAAGTTGAGAGGAACATCTGACCTTCCCATCAGGCATTAGTTAAACAAACAGGCATCGAACCTGAAGGCCGGCACAACACGAAGGTGAGAAGAACATCTAACCTTGCTGTCAGACATATGTTAAACAAACAGGCATCGAATTTGACGGCAGACTCAACCTGAATTTGATAAGAACATCTGACCTTGCTGCCAGACATTAGTTAAACAAACAGGAATCGCACCCGAAGACCGGCTCAACTCGAAGTTGAGAAGAACATCTGACCTAGCCTCCAGGCATCTGTTAAACGAACAGGGATCGAACCCAAAGGCCGGCTCAACAGGAAGTTGAGAAGAACATCTGACCTCGCCGTCAGGCATCTGTTAAACAAAAAGTTATGGAACCCGAAGGCCGGCTCAACCCGAAGTTGAGAAGAACATCTGACCTCGCTGTTAGGCATCTGTTAAACAAACAGGTATCAAACCCGAAGGCCGTCTCAACCCTTAGTTGAGAAGAACATCTGACCTCGCCGTCAACCATCTATTAAACAAACAGGTATCGAACCCGAAGGCCGGCTCACCTCAAAGTTGAGAGGAACATCTGACCTCTCCATCAGGAAGCAGTTAAACAAACAGGCATCGAACCCGAAGGCTGGCACAACACGAAGTTGAGAAGAACATCTGACCTCACCATCAGGCATCTGTTAAACAAACAGGCATCGAACCCGAAGGCCGGCACAACACGAAGTTGAGAAGAACATCTGACGTCACCGTCAGGCTTCTGTTAAACAAACAGGCATTGAATCCGAAGGCCGGCTCAACGCGAAGTTGAGCGGAACATCTGACCTCGCCGTCAGGCATCTGCTAAGCGAATAGGCATCGAACTCGAAGGTCGGTTCAACATGAAGTTGAGAGGAACATTTGACTTCACTGTCAAGCTTCTATTAAACAAACAAGCATCAAATCCGAAGGCCGGCTCAACCCGAAGTTAAGAAGAACATCTAACCTCACCGTGAGGCATCTGTTAAACAAACAGGCATCGAGCCCGAAGGGCGGATCAACCCGAAGTTGATAAGAACATTAGACCTCGCTGTCAGGCATCTCTCAAAAAAGTAGGCATTGAACCCGAAGGGCGGCTCAACACAAAGGTGAGAGGAACATCTGACCTCGCCGTAAAGCATCTCTTAAACAAACAGGTATCGAACCTAAAGGTCGGCACAACACGAAGTTGAGAAGAACATCTGACATCACCGTCAGGCATCTGTTAAACAAACAGGCCTCAAATCCGAAGGCCGACTCAACACGAAGTTGAGAAGAACATCTGACCTCACCGTCAGGCATCTGTTAAACAAACAAGCATCGAACCCGAAGGCTGGCTCAACCTTGAAGTTGGTAAGAACATCTGACCTCACCGTCAGGCATCTGTTAAACAAACATGCATCAAACCCGAAGGCCGTCTCAACCCTTAGTTGAGAAGAACATCTGACCTCGCCGTCAAACATCCATTAAACAAATAGGTATCGAACCCGAAGGCTGGCTCACCTCGAAGTTGAGAGGAACGTTCGACCTCCCCATCAGGCATTAGTTAAACAAATAGGCATCGAACCCGAAGGCCGGCACAACACGAAGTTGAGAAGAACATCTGACCTCTCCGTCAGGCATCTATTAAACAAATAGGCATCGATCCCGAAGGCCGGCTCAACACGAAGTTGAGAGGAACATCTGACCTCGCCGTCAGACATCTGTTAAACAATCAAGCATCGAACCCGAAGGTCGGCTCAACATGAAGTTTATAGGAACATTTGACTTCACTGTCAAGCATCAGTTAAACAAACAGGCATCAAATCCGAAGGCCGGCTCAACCCGAAGTTGAGAAGAACATGTGACCTCACTGTCAGGCGTCTGTTAAACAAACAAGCATCAAACCCGAAGGGCGGCTCAACCCGAAGTTGATAAGAACATTAGACCTCGCTATCAGGCATCTGTTAAACAAACAAGCATCGAACCCGAAGGTCGGCTCAACACGAAGTTGAGAGGAACATCTGACCTCACCGTCAAGCATCTCTTAAACAAACAGGCATCGAACCTGAAGGTCGGCTCAACATGAAGTTGAGAGGAACATTTGACTTCACTATCAAGCATCTGTTAAACAAACAAGCATCAAATCCGAAGGCCGGCTCAACCCGAAGTTGAGAAGAACATCTGACCTCGCTGTCAGGCATCTGTTAAACAAACAAGCATCGAACCCGAAGGGCGGATCAACTTGAAGTTGATAAGAACATTAGACCTCTCTTCTAGGAATCTGTTAAACAAACAGGCATCGAACCCGAAGGCCGGCTCAACCCGAAGTTGAGAAGAACATCTGACCCTGCCATCAGGCATCTGTTAAACAAACATCCATCGAACCCGAAGGCCGGCTCAACACGAAGTTGAGAGGAACATCAGACCTCGCTGTCAGGCATCTGTTAAAAAAATACGCATCGAACCCGAAGGTCGGCTAACCACGAAGTTGAGAGGAACATTTGACTTCACTATCAAGCATCTGTTAAACAAACAGGCATCAAATCCGAAAAAGTTGAGAAGAACATCTGACCTCACTGTCCGGCATCTGTTAAACAAACAAGCATCGAACCCGAAAGGCGGCTCAACCCAAAGTTGATAAGAACATTAGACCTCGCTGTCAGGCATCTCTTAAAAAAACAGGCATCGAACCCGAAGGGCGGCTCAACACGAAGTTGAGAAGAACATCTGACCTCGCCATCAAGAATCTCTTAAAAGAAACAGACATCGAAGCTGAAGGTCCTCTCAACATGAAATTGAGAGGAACATTTGACATCACTGTCATGCATCTTTTAAACAAACAGGCATCAAATCCGAAGGTCGGCTCAACTCGAAGTTGAGAAGAACATTTGACCTCACTGTCAGGCATCTGTTAAACAAACAAGCATCGAACCCGAAGGGCGGCTCAACTTGAAGTTGATAAGAACATTAGACCTCTCTGCTAGGAATCAGTTAAACAAACAGGCATCGAACCCGAAGGCCGGCTCAACCCGAAGTTGAGAAGAACATTTGACCTTGCCGTCAAGCATCTGTTAAACAAACATCCATCGAACCCGAAGGCCGGCTCAACACGAAGTTGAGAGGAACATCAGACCTCGCTGTCAGGCATCTGTTAAACAAATAGGCATCGAACCCGAAGGTCCGCTCAACACGAAGTTGAGAGGAACATTTGACTTCACCGTCAAGCATCTGTTAAATAAACATGCATCAAATCCGAAAAAGTTGAGAAGAACATCTGACCTCACTGTCAGGCATCTGTTAAACAAACAGGCATCGAACCCGAAAGGCGGCTCAACCCAAAGTTGATAAGAACATTCGACCTCCCCATCAGGCATTAGTTAAACAAACAGGCATCGAACCCGAAGGGCGGCTCAACACGAAGTTGAGAAGAACATCTGACCTCGCCGTCAAGCATCTCTTAAACAAACAGGCATCGAACCTGAAGGTCGTCTCAACATGAAATTGAGAGGAACATTTGACATCCCTGTCAAGCATCTTTTAAACAAACAGGCATCAAACCCGAAGGCCGTCTCAACCCTTAGTTGAGAAGAACATCTGACCTCGCTGTTGCACCCTAAAATTTGCTCAACCTATTCCACTTGGTTTATGTTTCAATTACATTAGCATTTGCATATAGAGTCATGTACATAGTCTAATCATCTGCATAGCATAGCATAGCAAATCATCCAACAAGGGACCAAGCACTATTGTCATCTCTATGAGCCTATCAAGAGGTTATTGTTCAAATTCAGGCCTATCCAAGTCATCAGAAAGAAATTAAAACCTAAGAAGTTTGTGGATCAAGCAGTGAATCTATCTCCTATCTGAGGGTATCTGAAGATCATCAAAGAAGTTGTGAGCTGTGGATTGAGCATGGAGGGTATACAGACATCATGGAGGACCTAGAGGGTCATTTTGAAAGAGAGGCAAGTCATTGATGTGATCACAAGAGTTGCAGTTGAAGACAGTCAACTAGGGTTTCATCTGGGTCAACCCTAGGTCAACCCTAGGTCAAATGATTGATTGAAAGGCATCAAGGTATATTTGAGAGATGTGGGGTTCATCATTTGACATGTAGATATGGATGTGGTGTTGTGCCAAGGAGAAATCAAGAGGAATCAAGAAGAAGAGGAGTTTCTAAATTAGGGTTTCTGTGTAAAATCCCCTGATTTAGGTCAAACTTCCAAGCAAGATAATTCAAAATTCAAGCGTCAAATGGATCCTTGGTCAACATGAAACTTGTAGAGGATCTCAATAACTTTAATTTGAGTGGTGGAAGACCTCAAGGAGGTTTATATAACTCAAGTTATGGTTCTTGCAAGTTACAGGTCATCTGGGGCATCTGAAATTTGTCTGTGAAAGTTACTTGACTTCCAAGCAACTTTTACCCCTCAAGGAGCTTTCAAATGGATTTCTGGTCAACATGAAAGTTGTTCCTCATGATCTTAGCTTTCTAGAAAGGTATAGTATGATTTAATATGATTTGTGGAAGTCTACTTATGGTCTTGGCAAGCAAAGGGTATTTTGGTCATTTGAGAATTACAGGTCATTTCAAGTCTATGCCCAAAACTCATACAAGGAAGCTTCAAATGAAAAACTTCACAACATCAAACTTGCTCCAAATGGCATTTTGAGTCTATAAAAGTGATCATTAAAGTTTGGAAAGGCTCATAGCTCAAGGTTCCAAATTTGGTCATTTAAAAGTGAATTTAATGAATAAAAGTGACCTAAAATTGAGATTTTTCATAACATGGCCAAATGGAATGAAATTATAGGTCATTTTGATTGGAAAAAATGTTTTAAGAACATTGGAAAAAGTAGATTTTTGAGTTTAGGGCAAAGTTTGAGAGATACCATTGGTTACTTATGTATGAAGTTAACATATCCAAAATTCAAGGAAAGTGTGCACAAGAAGTTTCTACCAAGTTCTAGAAAGGTCCATGAGTGTCTATATATTGAGTAGAGTGGCTTCATTCAAGGGTTGGTGATTCATTTTGATCAAAATACCAAGTTTCATCTCATTCTTCAAGTGTGCAAATTCATCCCAAACTCTATCAAACCTTCATCAATTTCCAAAATCCTTGATCCTATCATCATCTACATCCTTCATAGATCCAATTTCCATCAAAATCTATTTGAATTCGTGCTATACAAGTGTATCATCCAAATTGAAAAAGGAAGTGGTTATGGCAATCCAAGGAGTTTGAGCAAGAACTACTGCATACAGAATCAAGAACCAAGTTTATTGAGCAAGTACCAAGCATTGCAAGCTTTGGATCCAAAGATTTCTACCTCTGTTTTCAAGATTACACCAGGTTAGTAATCTCATCGAATTAGCATGAATTAGTTAGAATAGTGTAGAATATTTAGGTTAGAATGGTTAGGCATAGTTAGGTGATTGTTTCTGATGAATTTGAAGGCATTTCATGAAGGTTACCATTGGAGCACCAAAGTTGTTAGGGCTTAGAACACCTAGGTTAGGGCATGATAATATTGGTTAGATAGATAAAAATGATCAGCAAAGCGTGTAGATTATGTTAGTGTAAGAATTAGCATGGTTGATATCAGTGTAAAATGGTGGAACCTAGGTCTGATACCTATCGGGTTTGGTTATTGATTGAGTTCTGGAGAAAGCCAAGGCCATGGCTGTGTAGAGGAGAAGAAGTGGAGCATTTTTGCTTTTTACAGATTTGAATTTCATGGAGAAATGAGGTTGTATGAATGTGTTGAAAATCTGGTTTATGAGCTCGTGCATGGTGCTTCAATGGTGGAAACCCTAGCTTTGGAGAAGACACATGAGGACCGTTGGATGAGGTCTCCCTTGTTGACTGAAGCTCTGATCGCGTGGCCAGGATTCAAAGATGAATTTGGAGGGAACTCTGGGTGCCAAAGCGCATCGTTTCACTTAGTCGTTCCGCCTGGGCTTTAGTTCCAATGCTTTTCGCACCACCCTATCGTAGGCCCAATACCAATTGCACTATTATTTTTACTCTCTGCACCGTTTTTGGTCATTTCTTTTTTTGTGTTTTTTTTGATTAGCTGGGCCCAGACGCGCTTTGCTATGCGCGCCCCCCAGTCTGGGCCCATCCTCCTTTTTGAACTGAATTAAATACTGATTGCACCCCCAACCCCAATTTAATTCATATTAATTTCATTCAATTTTTGTTAATTCTTTAAAAAATCATAACAAATAGAAAATTTTATATTTTTTAATGGTTGTTTTTGCATCTTTTTCATAATTCTGTTAAAAAAAATTTCACATAATAAAATTGGCATTTCATTTCATTTTTGTATTTTTAGTATATTTTTCTTTTAAATAGGTTTTGAATAATGTTTAGTTTAATGCATGATATTGTTGATTTTAGTTTAGTTAGATGCTTTTACATTTTGGATCCATTCTTTTTAGGGTGATTAACTTAGAACTTTAGCTTCCTCATAGGATTTAATTCATAATTTTAGGATTAATTTTTAGATGATTTGTTTAGGTGATTAGGAGAATCAAAACTAGGGTTTAGATATAACATAGGTGTAGAAAATCAATTCTTTTAGGAGTTGTAGTTTGAATTTTGGGGTATGGGACTATAGGGGTACTATGGGTAGATAATAGATCCCTTAGAAATTACTAGGTTTCCCCTATTCTACTATTACTATTGGTATATTGCTTGTATTTGATTGACTATGTGGTGTGCCCTCTTTAGGGTTATTTTTGACTGTGTGGGGTATTGGGCTTGTTTGGGGATTGGTTGAGCTGAAGACTGTGCTGATGAAGCCCATTGAAGATTAAGGAATGAAGACTCAGTTCAGGAGTTGATGAAGAGCATCTTGCTGGCAGCTGTTGAAGGTTATAGGATTTAGGAGCTAGGCAGAGCTCTAGAGTAAAAAACTTGATTCACAAACATGGAAGGTCTTGTTTGCCTCCGTCCTTTCTCTATGATTCAAAGTCTCTTTTAAATATCCACCTCCTTCCTTTAGAAGGATTAGTGAATGTATTTGAAAGATAGAACTTTTAAGGGAAAACTGTCAGTATCATGTTAACAGTCAGTGAGCCACCCTTGGTAGGCAATTGACTGTTTAACATCCATTTCATCTTGTTGACTGATATTCATCTTGGAGATTGAGACTTGAAGAAAAGCCATTGCAGATTGAAGACAAAGACCTTGCTTGAAGGCTTGAAGATGAAGACTGATGCTTGCTTGAAGCTTGTAGATAGTTGAAGATGACTTGAAGACAGATGTTGATGAGCTGCTGTTGCTGTTTATTTTTGCTGTTTTTAATTCTTGATGTATTGATTGAATTTCCCTGACTGTATTGCTTGTTGTTTAACCTGTTAGGTTGAAAGTGAATTCTGTTCACTTTTTCCTGTTGTTTTCTAGGTTCGAGGTTGAGTGGGACTCCCTTGCCTCGCTTGTATTGCTGGATCCATGCATTTTACTGCTTTATTGTATATTTGCTATTGTTTCTGTTTCCGTCTATTCCCTTAGGATCTCTGTTTCTCTCTGTGCAAGAGAGGAGCATGATAGACATTAGGTCTTAACCCATGCATGATAACATTAGGTTAGTTTGATTCCCTTTTCAACCGTAGGTTAGAGTTCGGTCTCTTCTTTATCAAAACAAACAGAAAAACACAGTAAATCTTTCAAACACAATAAAAGACACTTCTTCCGTAAAAGAATGTGAACTCATCAAAACGTCTATTTTTGTCCGCTGGGACTGTTAATCAGAAAAACCCTTTTTCAGAAGGAATAAAAGCAATCAAGACAGACTTGTGTCGTACGTGGCCCGAACTACGTTTGCTCTGATCTTTCATGCTGTAGAAAGTACATAGGCATAGGATGTGATATCCTAGGGAGCAACCTTCCCCTCCTTTCCCGTAGGTAGGCGAACTACGTTGACTCTGATTTCTCGTTCCAGACGGGAATACGTAGGCATAAAGTGCGATACTTTGCCGAGTCATTTTCTTTTCTTTTAACCCCAGACCTGTAGAATAGATAAAATAACAATCCGTACTAGAAAACAAGCGTGGATCCCGTCGAGTACGACAGACGTGAGGGGTGCTAATACCTTCCCCTTGCGTAACCGACTCCCGAATCCAGGATTTGGTTGCGATGACCATTCCTTTCCCCGTTTTGCGGTAGGTTTACCTCGAGCGTTTCCTTTCCCTCCATTGGAATAAATAACGCACGGTGGCACGCATTGCTTTCTGAACCCCCATTCTGAGCCCATTGCATATTTGAACTACATATCATTACTATCTGCACCACACTATTTCATATTTTGTTTTCATTTTCTTTTATTTTCTTTTGATCTTTACAAAATCATAATAAATAGGAAATTAATGGTTTTTGCATGAGAATTTTTGCTCCCATTTCATGCTCATGTCTAGAAAATTATAAAATCAAAATATTTGCATTTCATGCATTTTTAATATTTTTTGTATATTTTCTCTTTTAATGGCTTTTTAATTCTTTTATGTTGATGCATAGATTTGTAGAATTTTGTTTAGCTAGTTCCCTTCATATTTTTATGCCATTCTTTTTAGGATAGCTAGATTAGGACTTTAGCTCCCCTCTGGATTTATTCCATAATTGTGTGATGAAGTTTTGATTGGTTTTGATTAGATGACTTTAGGTTGTATAGAATTAGGTCAATCCTTTACATAGGTCCACAATAACACTAGAATTTTGGGTTTCTAGGTCAAGTTAGACATTGGGACATATAGGGTATTAAGGGTAAGTGTATAGGATCCCCTAGAAATTATATTTGGTTTTAATATAATAGTATACTATTTTTAAGTGATTTTTGTAGTTGATGATTGTTTGTGTTGCCCTTGTGGGCTTGTATTTTTGTTGCTTTGCTTTGTGGGCTTGGAGAGCTTGGTCTTGCTTTGAGGAGCATTGAGGAGCATAGTAGAAGACTTGAGGATTGATTGAGGAGCTTGAGAGCTTGAGAATCTTGTTTGTTTTGTTGTTGTTTTAGGGTTAGGGATTAGGAAGAGCTTAGACATAGTTAAGTTCTTTCTTAAACATTGATGGTATCTTTCACCTCCATTCCTCCCTATGATTCAAAGTCCTTCCATGGTATTCACCTCTCTCCTTTGGAGGGATAAGTGATGGTACCTAGGAAGTAGAACTTTTGAGGGAACCCTTCCTTTGATGTTGAACCCTTATAGGTCACCTTTGGTGGTCAATAAGCAGTTTAACACCCCAGCTTATCCAGTTAAGTGATTTCCTATGGTTTGAGTATCTTGAGAGAGGTTGAGCTTGAGTGTGAAAATGAAGACTTCATTGAAGAGTGTGGAAGAGGATGATTCCTTGAGCATTGTCATTCCAGTTGAAGCTTGAAGAGCAACAAGAGCAAGTTGATACTTGAAGACCCAATGAAGATCCAGTAAAGACTGAATGAAGAGCTGAGGCTTAAAGGTTGAAGGATAGAGTTGACATTTCCAGATGATTGAAGACTATTCTGAGAAGCTGAAGCTTGCAGGAGGAGAAGACCAAGTTGAGACTGGTAAAGCAAGAAGAGCTTGAGAGCTTGAAGACTAAGTTGATACTTAGGAAGAGGATTCAATTGAGATTGATTCTGAAGAGTTGAAGCTTGAAGAACAAATGAAGTTGATACTTACTTTGAAGCTTGAAGATCCTGAAGGAAATCAAGTTGATACTTGTGGTTAATAGTGAAGCCTGAAGGTGGAGCTGATTAAGAAGCTGAAGCTTGGAGTTGGGAGAGGAGTTGATCTGCTTTCTTATCTTTTTCTTTGCTGTATTGATGTGTTTTGTTTGATTTGCTTGATGCATTAGAATAAGTCCATATCTAAACTAGGTAGAATCTAGGAGCATGATTGCGCTAGAGGTTGAGTTGCTCCCTCTGCTTGTACTGTTACTGTGTGGCTTTGCTTGCGGGTATTCGGTAGAGCCCTGCTCCCTTGCCCATGTGGTTTGTTTTGCTTGATAGCATGACTTTATTTCTTCTGTATGATTGTAGTTTACTGTATTGCTTGATAGCATGTTTTATATTTCAGTATGATTACTGTTATTCATTCTGGCTTGAGGTTGAGATGAGCTTGTGGAGCATGAAGCCCCACACAAATTTCCTCCCTCACTTGCATTGCATGCATTTTACAGTTTGAGCTGATGCTTTATCTGTTTCGGTGTATCATTGACATGATCCCTTAGGACTCTCATTTCCTTTGATAAGGAATTGATGATAGAACTTTAGGTTGAAACCTATGCATGATAACTTCTAGGAGTTCCCTGTTTCAAACTTCAACCATAGGATGAATCCTTGGCATGATAACAGTAGGACTTGATAGTCTCCCTCCTAGTTGAGCTTGTTCTCTTCTCATCTCAAAACAGCTTAAGATACAGTAATCATGAATGATTTCTTTCGTACGTCACGAGCCTTAAGCTATCTGAGAAAGGATTGTGGGAGAGTTTCTTTTCCATAGTCTAGATGTTTAGTATGGTACCCTTTGGGTGACATGTGACGCATTCACTCTCAGGTCATAGTCTTTAGTGCGATTGAAATTGCAAACACAATAAAAAACACTTCTTTCGTAAAAGACAGGAAATAATCCGTAGTGTCCCGAACTACATAAGCTCAGATCTCTCATACCTGTTGAGAGTACGTAGGCACAATACTGATGTATTGGCGAGCTACCTTCCTCATAACCCGTCGTAGGTCGAACTACGTTGACTCTGATTTCTCGTTCTCTGATGAGAATACGTAGGCATAAAGCGCGATGCTTTGCCGAGTCAGTTTCTTTTCTGTTTAAGCCAGCCTTGATAGGTAGATAGATAAACCAACCCGTCCAGTAAACACAACAAGCGTGGATCCCGTCGAGTACGACGGACGTGAGGGGTGCTAATACCTTCCCCTTGCGTAACCGACTCCCGAACCCAGACAATGGTTGCGACGACCTTGTCTTACCCTTTTTCGTTAGGTTTTTCCGATCGTTTCCTTTCCCGCTCCGAGGGATAAATAACGAAAGGTGGCGACTCTTCTGTTGTGCCGGCACCTTATTTTCGCGAAAGTGACAGCTGGCGACTCTGCTGGGGACCGAACCCAGAATCTTTGGTTCTCCGGTTCCCCTGCGAGAGTCTATCCTAGCGCTTGTATGATTACTTGTTGGGTTGCATTTATTTATCGCATTTTATTTCTCGCACTTTATTTCCCGCATTTTATTTTCAGTATGATATGATTATTTGTGCTGTTGTAGGAAGGGGCATTCTGATGAGTGAGAAGCCAGACCCAGGCTTGAGTGAACATAGCATTAGTTGTGGAAATTAGTGGGCGCGTGCTTGCTTTACAGGCACTAGTGTCTCATGAAATCCACGCTCAGACGAGGTTCTCCCGGTTGGCTTCTCTTTCAACCCTTTGGGTTGAGACGGTTGCTAGTTTGATGGATTGTCGACTCTGGGGACCGATCATTTGTGATTCAGCCGAGTGAGGCCGCTTCATGAGCTGGTGATGCCACACCTTCTAGGTATCGTATCACCCCTCTTGAATGTCTGTGACGCTGATGAACGCATAGGATGCCGAACTTGAGTCAGTTTAGGTCCATACCTGTGAGCAGGGTTGGGTTCATTGCATGAAACTTTGACCTTCAAACTACCTGGTTTTCTTGACAACAAATCAGTTTTGTTGGGATCAGAGGATCTTATCATCAGATGCATGTTTGTTCTTGATAGAGCAGATTTTTGATTGGGGTCTGAAGATCTCATCAGTAGATGCATGTTTGTTCTTGATAGAGCAGATTTTTGATTGGGGTCTGAAGATCTCATCAGCAGATGCATGTTTGTTCTTGATAGAGCAGATTTTTGTTGGGGTCTGAAGATCTCATCAGCAGATGCATGTTTGTTCTTGATAGAGCAGATTTTTGATTGGGGTCTGAAGATCTCATCAGCAGATGCATGTTTGTTCTTGATAGAGCAGATTTTTGTTGGGGTCTGAAGATCTCATCAGCAGATGCATGTTTGTTCTTGATAGAGCAGATTTTTGATTGGGGTCTGAAGATCTCATCAGCAGATGTATGTTTGTTCTTGATAGAGCAGATTTTTGTTGGGGTCAGAAGATCTCATCAGCAGATGTATGTTTGTTCTTGATAGAGCAGATTTTTGATTGGGGTCTGAAGATCTCATCAGCAGATGTATGTTTGTTCTTGATAGAGCAGATTTTTGTTGGGGTCTGAAGATCTCATCAGTAGATGTATGTTTGTTCTTGATAGAGCAGATTTTTGATTGGGGTCTGAAGATCTCATCAGCTGATGTATGTCTGTTCTTGATAGAGCAGATTTTTGATTGGGGTCTGAAGATCTCATCAGCAGATGTATGTTTGTTCTTGACAGAGCAGATTTCTTGGTCCTACATCAGAGGTCCTTATTATCAGACATTTGTTCTTGACAGAGTAGAATTATGATCCTATGTATATGGCCCTATCAGATGGTTGTTCTTGATAGAGCAGATTTGTGGTCTTACACCAGGGTTCTTCTTATCAGTGGTTGTTCTTGATAGAGCAACTCTATGATTTTGTTGATACAGAATCTCCACAGCAGTTGCCTTGGTCTCCTATTGCATGATTGCATTTTGCATTAGTTTTCATATTCATTTTGCATTTCATTAACGTGTGTCTGTGTTACAGGTACCGTTTTCCCCGATCCAGGATTTCTTGCCTCCTATCGTATTGTTATGGGCTCTCTGAGGAAGACCGTGGCTTACAAGTTCCCTGCCCCTGATGTGGTTAAGTTGACTGGTTTGATAGCCTTAGCAGATGATTCTTTGAGGGACGAGTTCAGAAAATCTCACGGCAGGTTGCTCAGTTTGGTTCATAAACCTTCTGCGTTCGAAGTGAATGGGTTGCACGCTCTGTTGCAGTTCTACGAGCCTCCGTTGAGATGTTTCACTTTCCAGGATTTTGTTCTTGCACCCACGCTGGAAGAGTATGCTGATTTGCTAGGTGTTCCTATCAAGAGGCAGATGCCTTTTGTTCATATGGACGTTGAGCCAGATCTGGCTGGTTTAGCTCCTTCGCTTCATCTGGACGCCTCCGAGTTGGTATTGACTAGTTGGAACAAGGTTCCTGGGTTCTCCTTGCAGTTTCTAGTGGGCAAGGCTCAGCAGTGCGCTAAGGACGAATGTTGGGTCGCGTTCAATGCCATCCTTGCTCTATGCATATATGGCATCATTCTGTTCCCCAATATGCCCGATTTTGTGGGCTTCGATGCATTTCATATCTTTGCTTCAGGGAATCCAGTCCCTACCTGTATAGGAGATGTCTACCATTCTATCCACTACAAAAACGAGAACAGGAGGGGTAAGAATGTCTCATGTTGTGTACCCTTGCTTTATAAATGGCTTGATAGCCATCTGCCCAAGAGGGGTCCTTTTGTCTCGTCTGCAGCCACAACTGAGTGGTCCGAGCGTCTGATGAGTTTATCTGCAGAGGATATTGATTGGTTCGACAGGGATAGGTTGGGTACTGAGGTGATCTTCAGCTACAGTGGGTTTCCAAACGTGCCTTTGATTGGCAGGAAGGGCTGTATAAACTACAATCCGTCGTTGTTGGTCCGACAGTTCGCGTATGCTTTGAGAGCTCCGCCGAAGGATGAAGAGGTGCAGGAATCTCTGTACCTCACTGGTCTTCTAGAGGGGGATCTATTATCCAAGCTTCAGCGCGCCTGGAATGGTATCAGTAAGCGAGGAAAGCCATTGCTGGGAAAAAGAAACAATCAAGCCTACCCTCTGTATTCGACATGGATCAGAGCCAGGGCAGATGCTATAGGGATGTCGTTTCCTCAGGCCAAGCCAGAAAGCCCTCCAATGATCGAAGAGCCTACCACTGTGCCCATTCAGCAGCATAATCAGGTGTTAGCTGAGCGAGATGAATTGAAACGGGCGAATGAGGAACTGGAGAAAGAATTGGCTCAGCTCCGAAGCGAGAGGAACGAAGCCGTTCATTCTTTCAAAAGGCAGACAAAGTTGGTGAACCAGCTAGGTACAAACCTGACTAAGCAGATAGTCGAGCGTGAGCGCATGGGTCAAGATTTCAAAGCTGTAAACGACGTACTAGCTACGAAGAAGCAGCACTTGGACGAGGCATATCGGAGGATATCCAAGTTCAACCAGCACTGGAAGGCTTCCCTGGCCACCAGGAAAGAGCGGGAGGATAAGCTGATGCTACAGATCTCCAAGCTGGAAGCCCAGGTGAAGGATAGTGAAAAGAGGTTTGATGAAGAAACCGCTCGCAGATACGCCGCCGAAGGCCAACTCAACAAAGCTCTCGCTAACCTGAAGGAGCGCAAGCTGACGTTTGAGTCCAAGAAGCGGAAGTTAGAGGATTGCTTCGGCGAAGGAGCATGGGAAGGTTTAGTCGAAGGTGTCCAGTACACCATTGTGCAGAGGGAACTGCTCGTCAAGGGGTTGCTCACTCTGCCTGATCATCCAGAAACGAAGGAGTTGTTGGAAGAGTATCGCGCCCGTGGCCGTACTTGACTATTTGTATTCCTTTTGTTTTGATCATTGTTGTATGCTGACCATCACCAGGCTTGTTGGCTGAGGTCACGCTGTTGATTCATCTTGTACTCGCTGATGTTGTGTACTGCCTTGATGGGCTTTCTTTATATATGAGATTGTTATTTCCATGATTGGACTCAGACTTCTTATTATTATCAGCATTGGCACTCAGGCACTAGGATCGGGGGAATCTCCCTAACGCACAGACACACGCATGCATTTGCATGAAGCATTTGCATGACGAGCATTCTGTTGTTTTTCCTAACCCTTTTGTGTTTACAGGTTGTTTCAAGTGGTTCCAGGATTGATCAGAGACCTATTCACCGCTATCCTACTAGAGCTAATCAGACCAGGATCATGGAGCAAGTGCAAACTAATGTTCAGGAACTCCGTGAAAGGATGGATCGCTTCATGGAGCTCATGCAAGTGGTCGCCAACGGCCAGGATCATCTCAGAACTTTGGTTTAGCCTTTGATTTCCAGGGTTGATAGCAACGGCGTACTCCATGGTGGGATTGTGCCTACTCCTCCACCAGTTGAAACTCCACAGAATGGTGTTCCCGTGACCGGGGGCAACGACAGTGCTAATGGCAATGTGATGGCCAACATTGGACTCAATACGACGGGCGTCGATAATGGGAGTCTGGGAGCTAATGTCAATGTCGGACCGGGCAACGGCAATGCAGGCGTCGGGAATCTGTTTGTGCCTCAGCCATGGCTTGAGGATCGTTAGGATGATGTGTTCTCTCAGAGAGGTGCTGAAGGGGAGCTGAATGCTGAAGCGCGGCTTAGATTCAAGGCACTGGAAGATAAAATGAGAGATATCGAGAATAAGAATACTTTGGGCGTTGATATGTCCAAGCTGGGATTAATTGCTGATTTCAAGGTGCCTCCTAAGTTCAGGGTACCTAACTTTGAAAAACATAAGGGCACCACTTGCCCTCGTGTCCACCTGAGGTCGTATTATAGGAAGATGTCTGCTTATTCCGAAGACGAGAAGTTGTTGATGCACTTCTTCCAAGACAGTCTTTCCGGGCCATCCCTTGAGTGGTACATGGGTCTGGAGCCCAATAGTGTGCGCACATGGAAGGATCTTGCTGAAGCATTTGTGCACCACTACCAATACAATAGCGACTTGGCCCCGAACCGAGTTCAGCTGTAGAATTTGTCGCAGAGGAACAATGAAGGGTTTAAGGAGTACGCCCAGCGGTGGCGTGAGTTGGCAGCTAGGGTTCAGCCGCCGATGGTTGAACGCGAGCTCGTGCAGATGTTTGTTGCCACCCTCCCAGGGGTCTACTATGAGAAGTTAGTCAGCGGTATGTCTGGGACGTTCTCAGATCTCATAATCACGAGCGAGCACGTCGAGAATGGGATCAAGATCGGGAAAATTCAAGGTGAGTCATCCTCAGCTGGAGGAGGTGGAAAGAAACCTTATGCTGGCAAAAGGCGAGAAGGAGAAGCGAGCACTGTGACCAACGCTCGAAGAAAGGGTAAAGGCCCTCAGCAGCAGGTGGCCAGTATATATATCCCAGCAGCTCCGCAGCAGCAGCAACAACTGAATCAACAGGGATACAGGAAGTACCAGAATCGGGCATCTTTGGCAAACCGTCACTTCGAGACACCGCCTATGTCGTACGCGCAACTCTTGCAGACTTTGCTTCAGCTGCAGTTGATCCAGAAGAGGATGATGGCTCCCTTGACAGGGGCACCTCCACCAGGGTACGACGCAAATGCCACTTGTGAGTTCCACTCAGGGGCACCGGGCCACACAATCGAGGACTGCAAAGCCTTCAAGCATAAGGTGCAGGACATGGTGGATGCCAAGATCATCAACTTCTCCGATAATGTGCCCAATGTCACGAAGAATCCTATACCGAATCATAGGGGAGGCGGAGTGAACGCCATTATCGAAGAAGAGAGTGCAGATCTGTTGACTGACGTCAAAGATCTGAAGACGCCGCTTAGCTTCGTTAAAGCTAAGTTGCTGAAAAGAGGGTTCTTTCCAGGCTGCGGAGAGCTATGTATGGACTGTGCCACACATTCTGATGGATGTGAGCAGTTGGTAGAAGGAATTCAAAGTCTGATGACTGAGGGGATTCTACAGTTTAGCCGGAGGGCTGAAGGTGGATCAGGAGAGGTAGTGCTGAAGCAGGCCGATGAAGTCGCCACCATCACCATCCCTCGCCGGCCGATAACCATTTTTGCGCCCAGACCACCCATAATTACTATTACCAAAGCTGGGCCGATACCCTTCGAGAGCACGAATGTTGTCTCGTGGCATTATGTGGCTGAAGTCTACTGCAACGGGCAAAGGTTGGAGCTAGAACCGTTTGGGACGAATGTGGAGAACCTTGCGAGAGTCAGTGGTATCACTCGTAGCGGAAGGGTGTTTGCACCGCCGGAGGTCGTGGCGGATAAAGCGGTCAGAGCTGATGCGGCCGATAAGGGTAAAAGTGAAGTCATTGAAGAGACCCCGCATGGGACAGAAAAAGACTTGCTTGGTAAAGATGCCGAGGAGTTCATGCGGTTGATTAAAAAGAGTGACTACAAGATTGTAGATCATCTCCATCAGACGCCCTCAAAGAGTTCCATTCTCAACTTGTTGTTGTGTTCTGAAGCACACCGCAATGGGCTGCTGAAGGTGTTGAACGCCGCCTACGTACCGCAAGAAATATCGGTAACTCAACTAGAAGAGGTTGTAGCCCACGTTAATGCTGGAAATGGGCTAGGTTTCACAGACCTGGAGCTGACGCCGAAGGGGAGAAATCACAATAGTGCCCTGCACATCTCGATAGAGTGTAGGGGCACAATCATGTCGCACGTGCTGGTGGAAACGGGTTCGTCACTTAATGTTCTTCCGAAGAAGGCATTAATGAAGTTGGATACTCGTGGAGTGATCTGCACACCCAGTGATCTGGTTATGAAGGCGTTCAATGGAACTAAACGACACGTTTTCGGGGAGGTGACCCTGACAATCCATGTCGGGCCGGAAACGTTCGACGCGGTCTTTTATATTATGGACATCATGCCTGCCTACAGTTGTCTCTTGGGCCGGCCGTGGATCCATGCTGCTGGTGCCGTGACCTCCACGTTGCACCAGAAACTCAAGTATGCTGTCGGGGGAAGCATTGTGACCGTATGTGCGAGGAAGACATAATGGTGAGCCATTTCACTACGCCAGAATTGACTTTTAGCAGCGCATAGAAAGACAGCGCTTTATAACAAAGCGCTGCTAAATAGTCAGTAAAAAAAAAAGAAAAAAAATTACATACCAAAGACAACGCTTTTAAAAAAGCGCTGCTAAAGGGGGAGCCTAAGACAGCGCTTTTTAAAAAGCGCTGCTAAAAGGGGACCCTAAGAAAGCGCTTTTAAAAAGCGCTGCTAAAGGAGGACCCTTTGAAAGCGCTTTTTAAAAGCGCTGCTAAAGGGGGACCCTACGAGAGCGTTTTTTCTATAAAGCGCTGCTATATGTCATTGCTAAGGCACCCTATGAAAGCACTTTTTAAAGCGCTGCTAAAGGCCTTTAAAAAGCGCTGCTAAAGGTATTAGTATAATAATTTTTATATACCCTCCAGAATTTTAAGAGAAACAGAAGTCGCGAGTTTCTTTTTTTCTTTCTTTCTCCTCTGCTCTGGCGAACGAACTTTGCCCTATATACCCTCTAGAACCATTCTGTTGCCGTCGCCCTCCCTCCGACCGTTGCCGTCGCCGTCTTCTGTTCACCGTCCGTTTTCGAGTGCCTCCGTCCATTGCATTTCCAACATTGTTACGGTATGTGTAGTTTTACTATGGTTTTCTTTTTTATTGATCTTTTCACCATTGTTATATATTTCTTTGAACCTTGATATATGATATATGATAGATTTATTGGAAAATATTTGCTGTCTCTTTATTGGAAAATATTTTTGTTGATGAAACTTTTGGTATTAAAATTGAAACAATCTGTTTGTAGAGAGAAGGAATGTGCTTCATGTTATATATATATATATATATATATATATATATATATATATATATATATATATATATATATATATATATATATATATATATATATATATATATATATATATATATATATATATATATATATATATATATATATATATATATATATATATATATATATATATATATATATATATATATATATATATATATATATATATATATATATATGTTGTTATGGTTTTATATGTTGATGGTTTTATATGTTGATGGATTATCTAGTATTTTTAATATGATATATTTTGGTGGATTATCTAGTATTTTTGTTTTGTAAATTATTAATATGATTTTAATAAAATTTATATTTTGTCTGTTATAGGGGTTACCTGTGAAGAGCAAGGTTGTGATCGTTTCCAAGCATCCTACTGTATAGCTTTCTTAGAAGTTAGTGATTTCTTTATAGGTATTATCTGTTTTTGCTTAGACTACTCAAATATTATGGATAAAAATTGGATGTCTGTTAATCGATTGTCAAAAGAGTACGAGAATGGGGTATCGAACTTCGTTAAGTTTGCTGTTGAACACGCCAAAGACCCCAGTAGGATCACATGTCCTTGCTTAGGTTGCTGTTATGGGCGTCGAATTGACGCGTTTCAGTTGGAATCTCATTTAATGAGACATGGAATTGATCGAAGTTACACATGTTGGACATTACACGGTGAGATAAGTAACGAGAATGTTGAACCCCAGAACAATACGACCTCTACTTCAAAGGACAATGGTAGGGATACATACGATTGTGATCGAGTCGAAGATATTGCAGAAGCACTTGAAGAAGATCTTCAAGATTGTCCAAAGATGTTTGAGAGGTTGGTAAGCGATGCAGAGAAGCCGTTGTATAAAGGTTGCACTACTTTCACAAGATTGTCTGCGGTATTAAAGTTGTACAACTTAAAGGCGGGTAATGGATGGTCGGATAAAAGTTTCACAGAGTTGTTAGCCCTACTTCAAGAGATGCTTCCGGAGGATAATGTTCTTCCCAATCGAACCTATGAAGCTAAAAAAATGTTATGCTCTATTGGTATGAGCTATGATAAGATACATGCTTGTCCAAATGATTGCATTTTGTTTCGAAATGAGTATGCATCATTAAACGAGTGTCCTAAATGCGGTGTATCTCGGTATAAGAAAAAGTTGTCACCAGCAAAAGTCTTATGGTATTTTCCTATAATTCCGAGATTCAGACGCATGTTTCATAGTGAAACAGATGCGAAACACCTTACTTGGCATGCAGATGATAGAATTATAGATGGGAAGTATCGACATCCGGCAGATTCACCACAGTGGATGAAAATTGATAATGATTATCCTGATTTTGGAGAAGAAGCTAGAAACCTTCGCTTGGCATTATCGACTGATGGAATGAATCCGCACGGTCTGCAAAGTATCTCCCATTCCACCTGGCCTGTAATTCTTATGATTTATAACCTACCTCCATGGCTATGTATGAAGCGTAAGTACATGATGTTATCTATGTTAATTTCTGGCCCTAAACAACCAGGAAACGACATAGACGTATACCTGACACCTTTAATCGAAGACTTAAAAAGTTTGTGGGAGAACGGTGTGGAGGTTTATGATGGATATAGGAAAGAAAGTTTTAATTTGAGGGTCATGTTGTTTGGCACAATTAATGATTTCCCAGCATACGGAAATCTATCGGGGTATAGCATTAAAGGTCAATGTGCGTGTCCTATCTGTGAAGAAAACACAGATTGGACGCGGTTGGAATTTGGTCAGAAGAATGTCTTTCTTGGTCATCGTAGATTCTTAAGTTCTAATCATCAGTACCGTGGGTGGAGACAAGAATTCAATGGAAATTCAAAACAACGTAGAGCACCACCTACATTGACCGGCGATCAAATTTTTGCAAAGGTGAAAGATGTGAGTACTCAGTTTGGCAAGCCTTTTGCTCATACGCTTACCACGCGTGGGTGGAAGAAGAGGTCAATTTTGTTTGAGTTGCCGTATTGGAATTCGTTGTATGTACGACATTTTCTTGATGTTATGCATATTGAAAAAAATGTATTTGAAAGTGTTATTGGTACGTTACTCAATATACAAGGAAAGTCTAAGGATGACCTTAAAGCAAGAAAAGACTTGGTAGCAATGGGAATAAGAAATGAATTAGGACCCCAGAAGAAAGGAAATCGCACTTATCTACCACCTGCTGCATATACTTTGTCTAGAAAGGAGAAAAAGATAATGTGTAAGTTTCTGAGTGAAGTTAAAGTTCCAGAAGGATACTCTTCAGATATTAGAAGACTTGTTTCTATGAAAGACCTAAAGTTAAAGAGTTTAAAGACACATGATTGCCATGTTCTTATGGAACACTTTCTACCAATAGGTATACGTTCTATTTTGCCAGAAAAAGTGAGAGGCGCAATAACAAAATTGTGTTTCTTTTTCAGATCTATTTGTAGTAAGGTGATCGATCCTGCGATCTTACCAACATTGCAAAAAGATATAATTATTACTTTGTGTGAGCTTGAAATGTATTTTCCTCCGTCATTCTTTGACATAATGGTACATCTAGTTGTGCATCTTGTGAAAGAGACACAACTGTGTGGACCTGCATATATGAGATGGATGTATCCAGTTGAACGTTATATGAAAATATTGAAAGGGTATGTGAAAAACCGAAGTCGACCAGAGGGATGTATTGTTGAACGATACATTGTTGAAGAAGCTATTGAGTTTTGTACTGAATATTTGTCCAACGTTCAATCCATTGGCCTCCCAAAATCTGATGTTGTTGAAAAAGTAGTAGGTAAACAGTTAATTGGAAATAAAGTTGTGACAGTTTCAAGGGATGAACGGGAGCAAGTGCATTTATATGTTCTGCACAATGACATTGAGGTTGAGCAGTACGTTAAATTGCACAAGGACGTTCTCCGAGGTTTAAATCTGAATAGAAATGAAAATTGGATAGTACGTGAGCACAATCGAAGTTTTATAACATGGTTCAAAGAGCATATTTATTCAAAGTTTTATTCTGATCCCGCTTCAATAACAGAAAGGTTGAGATGTTTAGCATATGGTCCAACTTGGCATGTGTTTTCTTATAGCGCATACGCAATTAATGGATACACATTTTATACCAAGGAGCAAGATGATAAAAGTACAATGCAAAATAGTGGTGTCACTGTGCTTGCCGAATCAATGCACATTTCCTCGTATTTTGGGGTAATCGAGCGCATTTGGGTGTTTGATTATGAGAAGTTTCAGATTCCTATCTTTGGATGCAAGTGGGTTGAAAGTAATAGTGGCATACGTATGGATAAGTCAGGTTTTTTGCAAGTGGATCTTAATAAGGTGGGGTACAAAGATGAGCCTTTTATTCTAGCCACGCAAGCTAAACAAGTGTTCTATGTCACTGATCCGAAAAGTACGAAATGGTCTATAGTTCTTTTTTCCAACAAAGTAATCAACAATAACATTGGAGAAAAGGGGGAGGTTGATGTTGAGAATGAATCTTATGTTAGGGATGATCCAGATGAGAATATTATAGCAGACGAATCATATATTAGAAATGATCATAGCGAGGGAATTTGGATCAATCCATCCGTCCGTGTTGTTAAGAGACAAGTAAAGCACCTTCGAACTAAAAAAAGAAAAAGATGTTAAAGGTACTTGTAAAATTACATATTGTCTCATTCAATAAAATAACATATTATTTCTTATTTATACGTTTCTTATGTGTGTGTGTGTGTATATATATATATATATATATATATATATATATATATATATATATATATATATATATATATATATATATATATATATATATATATATATATATATATATATATATATATATATATATATATATATATATATATATATATATATATATATATATATATATATATATATATATATATATATATATATATATATATATATATTTCTTATTTACATATTTGAATGTCATTCATTTGATACTTTAGTTTTTCTGAATTACAGGTATATTATGGCCAGCAATGAAGATTGGAAGAAATTAAAGTAGAATTGTATAATTTGTGATGTTGAATTTCGAGTTGAGAATTGTATATAATTTGTGATGTTGAATTGTGAAGCTTTTGAATTATATATATTAAAGTGGAATTGTATATAATTTGTGATGTTGAATTGTGCATATAATGCCAAAGTGTTGAATTGTGCACATAATGCCAAAGTGTTGAATTGTGTATATAAAGCCAAAGTGTTGAAATAAAGGGCTAAATTATATAAGCAGGTATTGTAATATAAGTAGGTTTATTGAAAAATATATAAAAAATATCATTAATCAGGAAAAATTTTTTTTCAAAACGTGCACATTAGACAGCGCTTTTATGTATAAGCGCTGCTAAAGGGGACAGAGAAACTGCTAAAAAAGCGCTGCTATACGTGGGGAAAGAGGGGTCTAAGACAGCGCTTTCATAAAGCGCTGCTATAGGGGGGTCTAAGACAGCGCTTTAATAAAGCGCTGCTAAAGGGGGGGAGGGGGGGAGATTAGGCAGCGCTTTAAAAAGCGCTGCTAAAGGGGTAAAAAAGCGCTGCTAAAGGTGATGTCTTTAGCAGCGCTTTTTCCACAAAAAAAGCGCTGCCTTTACCTTTAGCAGCGCCACTTTAGGCAGCGCTTTAAAGCGCTGCTAAAGGTCAAAAAAAGCGCTGCTAAAGGTCTGCTTTGGCATAGTGTTTGTCGTCCTTCAAGTATGTGGAGATGGATGGTGAAATCCATGAGACTCTATGCCAAGCGTTCGAAGCTGTAAAGGTGAAGGACATAGCTCCTGTAGTCACAGAAAAGCCAGAGATGACTCTCTCCTCGTTCAAGGAAGATCGGGCCGTTGTCCAAGCCGGATCTACCCCAGGCTGGGGGCGAATTTTGGAGATACCCAACAAGCAGGATAAGTTTGGGTTGGGATATTCTCCTGGAGCTGAAGCTTCTTCTTCTTCTAGCAGCACGTCTCGAGGTAAAGGGTCGATCCAGTTTACCAGTGGCGGAGTAATTTTTGAAAGCATCAACGCGGTGTCTGAAGACAGCGGGGATAGCGACTGTGACCTCGACTCTTGGATCGAGCCAAGCAAGCCAGGCGAGGGCCTCAACAATTGGTCCGTCAAGGATATCATCCCGATGACAAGCGAAGAGTAATGATTTACTTTTTCCAATCATTGTACAACCCCATGTCCTACCCGGGGCATAGTGGTTTTATTGTCAGGGCCTTGTTGGATTATGTACATGCATTTTGTTAATAAATCAAAGGTGTTTTCTTCGTATTCAAATATTATGATCTCTGTTATTCCTGTTTTATATTTGTGTCGAAAAACAGTAAAATGGCAATGGGGTTTGTGCTAACCTGCGCATCCTTGTTTTAAACTTAACCCTTGTTATCGCAGGATCCACATGACAGATGACATCGACTCTGGACCTTCTACGGCTCACTTCGACTTCGCTTGCCCGATCTATCAAGCCGAAGAAGAGATTGATGAAGACGAAGACCTTCCTGAAGAGTTGGCCTGCTTGTTGAAACAAGAGGAAAAAGTTATTCTGCCTCATGAGGAGGAGATCGAGATCGTGAATCTGGGTTCTGAAGAGCTCGTCAGAAACGTCAGGATAGGGGCTGCGTTGCAGAGTGATGTCAAGCAGAGATTGATCGAGATGCTAAGAGAGTATAGTGACGTCTTTGCTTGGTCATACGAAGATATGCCCGGACTTGACACGGACATCGTGGTCCACCACTTGCCGCTGCGAGAAGACTGCCCTCCCGTTAAGCAGAAGCTTAGGAGGATGCGACCAGATATGGCCGTTAAGATCAAGGAAGAAGTGCAGAAACAGCTTGATGCTGGCTTCTTAGCGGTCACCACTTACCCTCCGTGGGTCGCCAACATAGTGCCTGTACCGAAGAAGGACGGTAAGGTACGAATGTGCGTCGATTATCGGGATTTGAACAGGGCGAGCCCTAAAGATGATTTCCCGTTGCCTCATATCGAGGTGTTGGTCGACAACACAGCCCTGTTCTCCGTGTTTTCGTTCATGGATGGCTTCTCCGGTTACAACCAGATCAAGATGGCGCCGGAGGACATGGAGAAAACGACGTTTATCACCCCCTGGGGAACATTTTGCTATAAGGTAATGCCTTTCGGTCTGAAGAACGCAGGGGCCACTTACCAACGAGCAATGGTAACTTTGTTTCATGACATGATTCATCACGAGATTGAAGTCTATGTTGATGACATGATTGCGAAGTCCCAAACGGAGGAGGGACATCTGGTCAATTTCCTGAAGCTTTTTGAGAGGCTAAGGAAGTTCAGGTTGAGGCTGAATCCTAACAAGTGTACTTTCGGAGTATGGTCTGGAAAATTACTGGGGTTTATCGTGAGCGAAAGAGGCATCGAGGTTGATCCTGCGAAAATAAAAGCCATACAAGAAATGCCAGTGCCAAAAACAGAAAAAGAAGTTCGTGGTTTCTTGGGCAGAATAAACTACATTGCAAGGTTTATCTCTCAGCTCACGGCCACGTGTGAACCGATGTTCAAGCTTTTAAAGAAAGATCAGGCGATTACTTGGAATGAGGATTGCCAGAAGGCATTCGACAAGATAAAGCAGTATCTTCAGGAACCTCCAATCTTGATACCCCCAGTGGCTGGACGGCCATTAATCATGTACTTGACAGTTCTTGAGAATAGTATGGGGTGTGTTCTCGGTCAGCACGACGAGACGGGCAGAAAGGAGCATGCCATTTACTACTTGAGTAAAAAGTTCACTGACTGTGAATCTCGCTACTCGATGCTGGAGAAAACGTGTTATGCACTAGCCTGGGCTGCCAAACGTTTACGACAGTACATGCTCAACCACACCACCATGCTAATTTCGAAGATGGATCCGATCAAGTACGTCTTCGAGAAGCAGGCTCTTTCGGTTAGGATTGCCAGATGGCAAATGGCGTTAACGGAATACGATATTCAGTACGTGTCCCAAAAGGCCATCAAGGGAAGCGTATTGTCTGATTACCTTGCCGAACAGCCGATCGAGGATTACCAGCCGATGAAATTTGAATTCCCTGATGAGGATATCATGTTTCTCAAAGCGAAGGATTGCGATGAGCCGTTGCCCGATGAGGGGCCAGATAGGAAGTCCCAGTGGAAATTGATATTTGACGGGGCGGTTAACTCTTACGGAAGTGGCATTGGGGTGATCATCACGACTCCCCACGGATCCCACATCCCATTCACTGCGAGACTGACGTTTCCAGTCACCAATAATGAGGCGGAGTACGAAGCATGCATTATGGGTCTAGAAGAGGCAATTGATTTGAGAATCGAGAATCTAGACGTATATGGTGACTCGGCGCTTGTGATCAACCAGATTAAAGGGGAGTGGGAAACTCGTCAATCGAATTTGGTGCCGTACATGAATTATGCCAGAAGGCTACTTCCGTTCTTCGATCGAGTGGAACTCCATCATGTGCCCAGAGCAGAAAACCAGATGGCTGATGCCTTAGCCACGTTGGCTTCAATGTATAAAGTCAATTTTTGGAATAAGGCTCCAAGAATTGTCCTTTCCCGTCTTGATAGACCTGCATTCGTCTTTGCAATCGAGGAAGCCGCTGACGGCAAGCCATGGTTCCATGACATCCAGACTTTCCTTATGACTAAGGAGTATCCTGCGGGTGTGTCAACCCAGGATAAGAAGACTCTGAGGAGGCTGTCTGGAAATTTTTATCTCAATCCTGATGGAGTTTTGTATAAAAGAAACCATGACCTCGTTCTACTCAGATGTGTAGATGAGAAAGAAGCGAGTATGCTCATGGAAGAAGTCCATGCAGGCACATTTGGTACGCACGCCGGCGGGCATGCTATGACGAGAAAGATCCTGAGAGCAGGATACTACTGGCTGACGATGGAATCGGATTGCTTTAAATTCGCGAAGAGATGTCATAAATGCCAGATTTATGCTGATAAAGTTCATGTGCCGTCGTGCCCGTTGAATGTCATGTCCTCCCCGTGGCCGTTCTCCATGTGGGGCATCGACATGATAGGCATGATCGAGCCCACCGCATCTAACGGTCATCGCATTATTCTAGTAGCTATCGACTACTTCACCAAGTGGGTGGAGGCAACCTCATACGCTAATGTGACCAAGCAGGTGGTGGCTAAATTCATAAAGAGGGACATCATCTGTCGTTACGGAGTTCCCGAGCGGATCATTACTGATAATGGTTCGAATCTGAATAACAAGATAATGAAGGAGCTGTGCCAGAGTTTCAAGATTGAGCACCACAACTCATCTCCTTATCGGCCGAAGATGAATGGCGTCGTTGAAGCGGCCAATAAGAACATAAAGAAGATTGTTCAGAAGATGGTTGTGACCTACAAAGATTGGCACGAGATGCTGCCATTTGCACTGCACGGTTACCGTACGATGGTATGTACGTCAATCGGGGCAACTCCTTTCTCCTTGGTGTACGGTATGGAAGCAGTCCTACCGTTAGAAGTGGAGATCCCTTATTTGTGAGTTTTGGTTGATGTGGAACTCGACGAGGCAGAATGGACGAGAAGAGGTTAGCATCGATTGCGCATGGTCGTTTATACCAAAGCTGAATGAAGAAAGCTTATGACAAGAAGGTGCATCCTAGAAGCTTTCAGACGGGTGATCTCGTCCTGAAGAAGATTCTTCCTCCACACTCCGATCACCGGGGCAAGTGGACTCCGAATTACGAAGGTCCGTATGTCGTCAGCAAGGTCTTCTCGGGAGGAGCTTTGTTGTTATCCACAATGGATGGTGAAGATTTTGCATCCCCGGTGAACGCGGACGCAGTTAAAAAATACTTTGCTTGAAAGCGACCCGCTGGACAGTAAAAAGAGAGTCCAGGCAAAAATGGGACATCCCTGTGAACCGTAAAAAATGAAAAAGGTTCGGGCAAAAATTAGGGATATAAATCGAAAAAATGTACACCCGCAAAGTCGAAAACCCGAATGGGCGACTTTGGCAAGAAAGGGTATCCCGGTGAACTGAAAACCCACAAAGTGCGGTTCACGCAAAAGTTAGGGATTTGAAAAAGCAAACGACTGCGTTTCGCGTGTGGACTTTCCTTGTTTAGTGGTTTGGAAGACCTGAGGGCCGCTTATCTGAATCAATCTCTTCCGAAGCTGAAGCGTCGGAGAAGTATCGAAGCCGAGTGGGTCATAGAGGGATCAACTCATGGTGTTCGTCTACGCCTCGTTGCCGACATTTGTATATACTGATGTATATTTATGTTTTATTTTTTCGCGGCTTCCTCATTCCAGGAGCTTGCGTCTGTTGTAAAACATTTTTACCCGTTCAGGGGTTCGTTATCAATAAAATGCATACTATTCAGCAATTCTGTTTGCCTGTTTAGCATTTATCTGTTTTGTTTGCGAAAAAGAACGCCGATGTTTTTGATAAAATGCGAATACATAAACTTACTGGCCTAGGCCACTGATTGTTGAAACAATGAATTGCTTAAACATTGTCACAAGATGATAACCTTGATAGGTCCCTTTGAGAAGGGTATCTTGTCTGTTTGTTTGTGTTGTTACAGGTGTAGCATATTCCAGGCAGTGCGCCGTGCGCATCCCGAAGCAGGATGATTCCTCCTTCTCCAGCAAAGTTCAGTAGCCTCTCCCCGCAGAGTCTGAACGCGAGATCGTGAGCATTGATATGTCTCCCCAGGCAGGGAAGATTCTCCCCCCAATCAGACGCATCCTGAAGGAATGTCATCTCCTCAGCTAAGTCATACTGAAGTGTGCAGCAATTGATAGTCCAGACTGAAGTCTCCAGCGGAATTGAAATTCCCCACCAGAGTCGTACTCTCCCCCGAAGTCGGATGATTCCTTCTTCCCCAGCGGAATTGAGATTCCCCCGCAGAGTCGTACTCTCCCCGGCAAGAAGAATGATTTCTCCTTCCTCAGCCGAGTTTCCAGATACCCAAGAGAGCCGAATCCTTGGAAGCTGCTCAAGCCATGATTGGTTTTCCCCAGTAGCGTG
This sequence comes from Lathyrus sativus, assembly GCA_963859935.3. Lineage (NCBI taxonomy): Eukaryota > Viridiplantae > Streptophyta > Magnoliopsida > Fabales > Fabaceae > Lathyrus > Lathyrus sativus. Next base: position 436,231,363 of record OZ012735.1, read on the forward strand.
TTGGATAGATGATGCTGTGTTTCCCCACCGGAGTCGTTATCTCCAGAGAAGTAGCCATGAAGGCCGTGCAGTTTATTCCCGCGATTGACATCGCTTTCCCTCAGCAGGTCTAGGTTCTCGTAGAGCTTCGTTCCCCTGCAGCAGTCAACTGAAGTTGTTTCCCCCGCAGCAGTCAACTGAAGTTGAGTCCCCTGCAGAGTCCAATTGAGATTGGCGTGACCTTGCTCTCCTCAGCAGGATGATTCCTCTATCTGAGTAGTTCTTTCTCCTTGACAGGAGGATTCTCCCTTCAGCATTTATTTTGCTGACAGGATCGCATCATTTTGCATGACTGCATAGCATTTATCATAAACGCATAACATTTCCACCGTGTGGAGCATTGCGCCATTGCCGAAGCATACGCATAATAAACATGATCTAGGTTGTTACCGTTCTTGTTTTGCAGATGTTCCGCCGCAGAATTGATTGCTCAGGATGATTCCTGAAAGCTCCCCAACGAAGTCGCTTGCTCAAGATGATTCTTGAAGTCCCCAACGAAGTCTTCGGTTCAAGATGATTCTTGAATTCCCCAGCAAGGTCGTTCGCTTAAGATGATTCTTAAGACCCCCGTACAGTCGCCAGAGTGGTTGCTCAAGTTGATACTTAGAGTCCCCGACAGAGTGTTTTCTCAGGATAATTCCTGAAAGCTCCAGCATGGTTATCGGTTCAAGATGATCCTTGAAGTCCCCGGCGGAGTTATTTGTCCAAGATGATTCTTGAAGTCCTCAGCAGAGTTGATTCATCCAGAATGATTTCTGGATCCCCGAAGCGGAGTTACTTGATAGTTCCCCAGAATTCCCCAGCGGAGATGCGACATCCCCAGCAGGTTCCTGACCGGCGAAGTTGAAACTTCCCTTGAAGACTTCATGATTGAAGTCTGGCCGTGTTAATGAAGCAGTTCTCTCAGCTGATGCGGAGTGCCTGATGGCAGAGGTTTAGATATTCCCAATTGGCTCATGATTGACCAAGAATTCTATTCCCGACTTGCTGATGAAGTCCGGCTGATGCCCGACAGTTTTCTTTGAATGCCTAATGGCATGATCAACCTGATGGTTGACCTGATGAGTCCCGAGGAATCGTGATGCTTGATGGCATGATCGACCATGTACTACCGGTTACCGTGTGACCAATTCTTCAGCTAGTTGCCGTGCAGCTATTATTCCAGTTTCCGAAGATTTGTTCCCGCCAGAGTACCATGTACTTGTGCAGTTGGCAAATTTACGGGTTTATCGGTATTCAACCGTCTCTCACCTTGATTGGCTGAGAGTCGTTCGCTCCTCACCCAGTCAGGTTCAAGCCGTTTGAATAGGGGCAGCTGTTGCACCCCAAAATTTGACCAACTTTTATTTACCTAGCTTGTGTTCACTGGCATTATCATCTGCATCTCATTGATATGTGTGCAGTAGATCAAGAGGTATGATTACCCAACAAGAGTTATACAAGACTTGGAAGCTATCCAAGAAGGTTGTTCAAGTGTTCAAAGGTTGATACCTTTGTCAGAGAACTCAAGAGATCCTCAGAAAAATTGGTTGAAACCAAGGGTGTATGCCTCATAACTTGAGAGTTGTGGGAGCCCCTCAGATGATTCTGAGGCTATGAGGATGGACTTGAAGCTTTGAGAGAGCTTATTAGATGTCTTGAAAGCCATCATGAGGGCTAGAGAGGTCATTGTACAAGAATAAGAAGACTCAGCCATGAGTGGTGTAATTAGGGTTTGACTGGGTCAACCCTAGGTCAAATGATGATTTGGAGAGGGTTGAGACCTAATCCAAGAGCCATGTGATCATGGATTGATGCATTGAGATGCTATAAGGATGATTCCTAGACCAACTCATCATGATTGAGGAGTTTGAGAAGTTTTAAGCTAGGGTTTCTGAGGCTTGACAGTGTAAAATCCCCCAGTTTGATCCCTATCTTCAAGGCAGTTTAGCTCAAGATGTGATTGTCATCTCATCTTTCCCCCAACATGAATGTTGTAGAGCTTTCTCTTAGCTTTAATTTGAGTACTATAAGTCCTTGATAGGATTTGTAGAGCTCAAGTTATGACTTTGACAAGTTGCAGGTCATCTGAGGTATGTGAATCTGGGTCCTTGAAAGTCACCCAACTTGCATCCAAATTTTGCCCAAGAAGGATGATTCCTATGAAATTTTGGTCAACATGAATATTGTTCCTCATCTTCTTAGATTTCTATAGAGTACTAGAAGTCCTTGATAGGATATGTAGAACTCAAGTTATGGCTTTGACAAGTCAAGGGCATTTTGGTCATTTGGAGATTATAGGCCATTTCAAGCATAAGGCCATATCTCCTATTTCCAAGCTTCAAATGGAAAAATCTTCAACATCAAACTTGCTTAGAATGATGTTTTAAGGCTAGTAGGGAGGTCATGAGATGTTAAAAAGGCTTGTAGCAAAAAGTGATAAAAATGACCTAAAATGGAGGCATAAGTTAAATAAGTTGAAATTGGAAATTGGAAATTCCAAGTTACACATCCAAACCATGTCATATAATAGGTCATTTTGACTCTAAAACACATTCTAAAAACAATGGTTCAACCACATTTTTGAATTGAGGCCTAGATCATGGGGCTGCTTTGGAAATTGGTTGCTTGCATCTTAAGGCACAAATGCAAAACATAAGGAAACTCAATGTACAAGCTTGCTAAGGGTTTTAACACATCCTATATCTCATTTAGGGAGAATTTCAAGCCAAGGCAAGTTGCTGCAAGAGCTATGTCATGAGATGATATGTGAGAAGAGGTGAATTCATAAACTCATGACACGAGAATCCCAATTTCTCATGGGATAGTTCCAGATGGTTCTAGATGATTCTAAACCACTCTATATAATGTATAGAACTTGCTCAGATGCAAGGTTGGTGGGAGAATTGAGAGAAGAGAGAGATAGCCATTTCACTTGCTTCCTTTGCAAGTTGAAAGCAAAATCCACATTCTGATTCAATTCCATTCATTCTTTCAATCTAAACACATTCCTTTGATCATATTGAAGCTATGCAGACCAATTTGAGGGCAAGTTATTGAAGAATTAAAGAGTTGGCATTTGGATTTTCAAGGTTGCAAGTCACCATCGAATTCTGAGATTCAAGCATTCTCCATCAAAACTTTTGCAAACAGTAGCAAGATCATCATTCAAGATTCAACAGGTTAGTAACTTTTCTCCCACACCATGATTTAGGCATGATTAGCAATAATTGTTAGGTTAGAACGGTTAGAGACCAATAGGAGATGGATTCTGAATAGTTTGGGAGCAATTGGTGAAGTTTCAGTTGGTGTCACCATTTTTGTTTGGACCAAGAACATGAGATATAGTGAGCTATAACATGAATTAGATGTCAAGAATCAATCAGTGTGATTTGGTGATCAATCTGAGGTATTTAATTGCAAGAATTGTTGAGGTTGATGTTTGAGCATATCTTTGATCTTGGATCGGGTTTGGAGATTTAGGATGTTTCAATTGATTTCAAGGCCATGGTTAGATTCAGCATGGAATTCTGGACAGGTTAGTGTTTTGAATTTCAATTTTCCATGGAGATTTGAGGTGGTACGAGTTTGGTGAAGATGGAGCTTGAAGCTCTGCTTCCATGGATGCGTCAGTTAGAACCCTAGCTGGAGGAAGAAGATGAGGAGATGACCGTTAGATCATAAGCTGACCCTTGACTAAGACCAAGATCTCACGGCTGAGATTCAATTTCATCTGGAGAGGGAAATTCTGAAGACCATGAAACGCGTCGTTTCATTAAAAGGGGATTTGGGCTGGATTGATATTCATACCCCCATTCGTGGCCCATGGTTATTTTGAACTATGTTTCATTACTTTCCACACCGTATCCTTTTCTTTTTTCTTTATAATTTCTGAAATGATTTTCTGGTTAATTGGGCCTGGCACGCATTGCTTTCTGAACCCCCATTCTGAGCCCATTGCATATTTGAACTACATATCATTACTATCTGCACCACACTATTTCATATTTTGTTTTCATTTTCTTTTATTTTCTTTTGATCTTTACAAAATCATAATAAATAGGAAATTAATGATTTTTGCATGAGAATTTTTGCTCCCATTTCATGTTCATGTCTAGAAAATTATAAAATCAAAATATTTGCATTTCATACATTTTTAATATTTTTTGTGTATTTTCTCTTTTAATAGCTTTTTAATTCTTTTATGTTGATGCATAGAGTTGTAGAATTTTGTTTAGCTAGTTCCCTTCATATTTTTATGCCATTCTTTTTAGTATAGCTAGATTAGGACTTTAGCTCCCCTCTGGATTTATTCCATAATTTTGTGATGAATTTTTGATTGGTTTTGATTAGATGACTTTAGGTTGTATAGAATTAGGTAAATCCTAAACATAGGTCCACAATAACACTAGAATTTTGGGTTTCTAGGTCAAGTTAGACATTGGGACATATAGGGTATTAAGGGTAAGTGTATAGGATCCCCTAGAAATTATATTAGGTTTTAATATAATAGTATACTATTTTTAAGTGATTTTTGTAGTTGATGATTGTTTGTGTTGCCCTTGTGGGCTTGTATTTTTGTTTGCTTTGCTTTGTGGGCTTGGAGAGCTTGGTCTTGCTTTGAGGAGCACTGAGGAGCATAGTAGAAGACTTGAGGATTGATGGAGGAGCTTGAGAGCTTGAGAATCTTGTTTGTTTTGTTGTTGTTTTAGGGTTAGGGATTAGGAAGAGTTTAGACCTAATTAAGTTCTTTCTTAAACATGGATGGTATCTTTCACCTCCATTCCTCCCTATGATTCAAAGTCCTTCCATGGTATTCACCTTTCTCGTCTGGAGGGATATGTGATGGTACCTAGGAAGTACAACTTTTGAGGGAACCCTTCCTTTGATGTTGAACCCTTATAGGTCACCTTTGGTGGTCAATAAGCAGTTTAACACCCCAACTTATCCAGTTAAGTGATTTCCTCTGGTTTGAGTATCTTGAGAGGTTGAGCTTGAGTGTGAAAATGAAGACTTCATTGAAGAGTGTGGAAGAGGATGATTCCTTGAGCATTGCCATTCCAGCTGAAGCTTGAAGAGCAACAAGAGCAAGTTGATACTTGAAGACCCAATGAAGATCCAGTAAAGACTGAATGAAGAGCTGAGGCTTAAAGGTTGAAGGATGGAGTTGACATTTCCAGATGATTGAAGACTATTCTGAGAAGCTAAAGCTTGCAGGAGGAGACGATCAAGTTGAGACTGGTAAAGCAAGAAGAGCTTGAGAGCTTGAAGACTAAGTTGATACTTAGGAAGAGGATTCAATTGAGATTGATTCTGAAGAGCTGAAGCTTGAAGAACAAATGAAGTTGATACTTACTTTGAAGCTTGAAGATCCTGAAGGAAATCAAGTTGATACTTGTGGTTAATAGTGAAGCCTGAAGGTGGAGCTGATTAAGGAGCTGAAGCTTGGAGTTGAGAGAGGAGTTGATCTGCTTTCTTATCTTTTTCTTTGTTGTATTGATGTGTTTTGTTTGATTTGCTTGATGCATTAGAATAAGTCCATATCTATACTAGGTAGAATCTAGGAGCATGATTGCGCTAGAGGTTGAGTTGCTCCCTCTGCTTGTACTGTTACTGTGTGGCTTTGCTTGCGGGTATTCGGTAGAGCCCTGCTCCCTTGCCCATGTGGTTTGTTTTTCTTGATAGCATGACTTTATTTCTTCTGTATGATTACAGTTTACTGTATTGCTTGATAGCATGTTTTATATTTCAGTATGATTACTGTTATTCATTCTTGCTTGAGGTTGAGATGAGCTTGTGGAGGCTGAAGCCCCACACACATTTCCTCCCTCACTTGCATTGCATGCATTTTACAGTTTGAGCTGATGCTTTATCTGTTTCGGTGTATCATTGACATGATCCCTTAGGACTCTCATTTCCTTTGATAAGGAATTGATGATAGAACTTTAGGTTGAAACCTATGCATGATAACTTCTAGGAGTTCCCTGTTTCAAACTTCAACCATAGGATGAATCCTTGGCATGATAACAGTAGGACTTGATAGTCTCCCTCCTAGTTGGGCCTGTTCTCTTCTCATCTCAAAACAACTTAAGATACAGTAATCATGAATGATTTCTTTCGTACGTCACGAGCCTTAAGCTATCTGAGAAAGGATTGTGGGAGAGTTTCTTTTCCATAGTCTGGATGTTTAGTATGGTACCCTTTGGGTGACATGCGACGCATTCACTCTCAGGTCATAGTCTTTAGTGCGATTGAAATTGCAAACACAATAAAAAACACTTCTTCCATAAAAGACAGGAAATAATCCGTAGTGTCCCGAACTACGTAAGCTCTGATCTCTCATACCTGTTGAGAGTACGTAGGCACAATACTGATGTATTGGCGAGCTACCTTCCCCATAACCCGTCGTAGGTCGAACTACGTTGACTCTGATTTCTCGTTCTCTGATGAGAATACGTAGGCATAAAGCGCGACGCTTTGCCGAGTCAGTTTCTTTTCTATTTAAGCCAGCCTTGATAGGTAGATAGATAAACCAACCCGTCCAGTAAACACAACAAGCGTGGATCTCGTCGAGTACGACGGACGTGAGGGGTGCTAATACCTTCCCCTTTCGTAACCGACTCCCGAACCCAGACAATGGTTGCGACGACCTTGTCTTACCCTTTTTCGTTAGGTTTTTCCGATCATTTCCTTTCCTGCTCCAAGGGATAAATAACGAAAGGTGGCAACTCTTCTGTTGTGCCGGCACCTTATTTTCGCGAAAGCGACACTAGGGATCTGTTAAACAAACAGGCATCGAACCTGAAGGCCGGGTCAACCCGAAGTTGAGAAGAACATCTGACCTCGCCGTCAGGCATCTGTTAAACAAACATGCATCTAACCCGAAGGCCGGCTAAACACGAAGTCGAGAGGAACATCTGACCTCGCTGTCAGGCATCTGTTAAACAAACAAGCATCGAACCCGAAGGTCGGCTCAACACGAAGTTGAGAGGAACATTTGACTTCACTGTCAAGCATCCGTTAAACAAACAGGCATCAAATACGAAGGCCGGCTCAATCCGAAGTGGAGAAGAACATCTGACCTCACTATCAGGCATCTGTTAAACATACAGGCATCGAACTTGAAGGGCGGCTCAACCCGAAGTTGATAAGAACATTAGACCTCGCTGTAAGGCTTCTCTTAAACAAACAGGCATCGAACCTGAAGGCCAGCTCAACACGAAGTTGAGAGGAACATCTAACCTCGCTGTCAAGCATCTCTTAAACAAACAAGCATCAAACATGAAGGTCGGCTCAACATGAAATTGAGAGGAACATTTGACTTCACTGTCAAGCATCTGTTAAACAAACAGGCATCAAATCCGAAGGCCGGCTCAACTCGAAGTTGAGAAGAACATCTGACCTCACTGTTAGGCATCTGTTAAACAAATAAGCATCGAACCCGAAGGCCGGCTCAACCCGAAGTTGAGAAGAACATCTGACCTCGCTGTCAGGCATCTGTTAAACAAACAGGCATCAAACCCGAAGGCCGTCTCAACCCTTAGTTGAGAATAACATCTGACCTTTCCGTCAAACATCTATTAAACAAATAGGTATCGAACCCGAAGGCCGGATCACCTCGAAGTTGAGAGGAACATCTGACCTCTCTATCAGGCATTAGTTAAACAAACAGGCATCGAACCCGAAGGCCGGCTAAACACGAAGTCGAGAGGAACATCTGACCTTGCTGTCAGGCATCTGTTAAACAAACAAGCATCGAACCCGAAGGTCGACTCAACACGAAGTTGAGAGGAACATTTGACTTCACTGTCAAGCATCCGTTAAACAAACAGGAATCAAATCCGAAGGCCGGCTCAATCCGACGTGGAGAAGAACATCCGACCTCACTGTCAGGCATCTGTTAAACAAACAGGCATCGAACTTGAAGGGCGGCTCAACCCGAAGTTGATAAGAACATTAGACCTCGCTGTCAGGCATCTCTTAAACAAACAGGCATCGAACCCGAAGGCCAGCTCAACACGAAGTTGAGAGGAACATCTGACCTCGCTGTCAAGCATCTCTTAAACAAACAGGCATCCAACCTGAAGGTCGGCTCGACATGAAATTGAGAGGAACATTTGACTTCACTGTCAAGCATCTGTTAAACAAATAGGCATCAAATCCGATGGCCGGCTCAACCCGAAGTTGAGAAGAATATCTGACGTCACCGTCAGGCATCTGTTAAACAAACAAGCATCGAACCCGAAGGGCGGGTAACCTTGAAGTTGAGAGGAAGATTCGACCTCCCCATCAGGCATTAGTTAAACAAACAGGCATCGAACCCGAAGGCCGGCACAACCCGAAGTTGAGAAGAACATCTGGCCTCGCCGTCAGGCATCTGTTAAACAAACAGGCATCGAACCCGAAGGCCGGGTCAACCCGAAGTTGAGAAGAACATCTGACCTCGCCGTCATGCATCTTTTAAACAAACATGCATCTAACCCGAAGTCCGGCTAAACACGAAGTCGAGAGGAACATCTGACCTCGTTGTTAGGCATCTGTTAAACAAACAAGCATCGAACCCGAAGGTCGGCTCAACACGAAGTTGAGAGGAACATTTGACTTTACTGTCAAGCATCCGTTAAACAAACAGGCATCAAATCCGAAGGCCGGCTCAATCCGAAGTGGAGAAGAACATCTGACCTCACTGTCAGGCATCTGTTAAACAAACAGGCATCGAACTTGAAGGGCGGCTCAACCCGAAGTTTATAAGAACATTAGACCTTGCTGTAAGGCATCTCTTAAAAAAACAGGCATCGAACCCGAAGGCAAGCTCAACACGAAGTTGAGAGGAACATCTGACCTCGCTGTCAAGCATCTCTTAAACAAACAAGCATCAAACCTGAAGGTCCGCTCGACATGAAATTGAGAGGAACATTTGACTTCACTGTCAAGCATCTGTTAAACAAACAGGCATCAAATCCTAAGGTCGGCTCAACTCGAAGTTGAGAAGAACATCTGACCTCACCGTCAGGAATCTGTTAAACAAACAAGCATCGAACCCGAAGGCCGGCTCAACCCGAAGTTGAGAAGAACATCTGACCTCGCTGTCAGGCATCTGTTAAACAAACAGGCATCAAACCCGAAGGCCGTCTCAACCCTTAGTTGAGAATAACATCTGACCTTGCCTTCAAACATCTATTAAACAAATAGGTATCGAACCCGAAGGCCGGATCACCTCGAAGTTGAGAGGAACATATGACCTCCCTATCAGACATTAGTTAAACAAACAAGCATCGAACCCGAAGGCCGGCTCAACACGAAGTTGAGAGGAACATCTGACCTTGCTGTCAGGCATCTGTTAAACAAACAGGCATCGAACCCGAAGGTCGGCTCAACATGAAGTTGATAGGAACATTTGACTTCACTATCAAGCATCTATTAAAAAAATAGGCATCAAATTCGAAGAACGGCTCAACCCGAAGTTGAGAAGAACATCTGACCTCACCGTCAGGCATCTTTTAAACAAACAGGCATCGAACCTGAAGGGCGGCTCAAACCGAAGTTGATAAGAATATTAAACCTCGCTGTCAGGCATCTCTTAAACAAACAGGCATCAAACCCGAAGGTCGGCTCAACACGAAGTTGAGAGGAACATCTGACCTCGCCGTCAAGCATCTCTTAAACAAACAGGCATCGAACCTGAAGGTCGGCTCAACATGAAGTTGAGAGGAACATTTGACTTCACTGTCAAGCATCTGTTAAACAAATAGGCATCAAATCCGAAGGCCGGCTCAACCCGAAGTTGAGAAGAATATCTGACCTCACCGTCAGGCATCTGTTAAACAAACAAGCATCGAACTCGAAGGGCGTCTAACCTTGAAGTTGAGAGGAACATTCGACCTCCCCATCAGGCATTAGTTAAACAAGCAGGCATCGAACCCGAAGGCCGGCACAACCCGAAGTTGAGAAGAACATCTGGCCTCGCCGTCAGGCATCTATTAAACAAACAGGCATCGAACCCGAAGGCCAGCTCAACACGAAGTTGAGAGGAACATCTGACCTCGCTGTCAGGCATCTGTTAAACAAACATGCATCGAACCCGAAGGTCGGCTCAACATGAAGTTGATAGGAACATTTGACATCACTGTCAAGCATCTATTAAAAATACAGGCATCAAATTCGAAGAACGGCTCAACCCGAAGTTGAGAAGAACATCTGACCTCACCGTCAGGCATCTGTTAAACAAACAGGCATCGAACCTGAAGGGCGGCTCAACCCGAAGTTGATAAGAAAATTAGACCTCGCTGTCAGGCATCTCTTAAACAATCAGGCATCGAACCCGAAGGTCGGCTCAACACGAATTTGAGAGGAACATTTGACCTCGCCGTCAAGCATCTCTTAAACAAACAGGCATCGAACCTGAAGGTCGGCTCAACATGAAGTTGAGAGGAACATTTGACTTCACTGTCAAGCATCTGTTAAACAAATAGGCATCAAATCTGAAGGCCGGCTCAACCCGAAGTTGAGAAGAAAATCTGACCTCACTGTCGGCATCTGTTAAACAAACAAGCATCGAACCCGAAGGGCGGCTCAACTTGAAGTTGATAAGAACATTAGACCTCTCTGCTAGGCATCTGTTAAACAAACAGGCATCAAACCCGAAGTTGAGAAGAACATCTGACCTCGCCGTCAGGCATCTGTTAAACAAACATGCATTGAACCCGAAGGCCGGCTAAACACGAAGTCGAGAGGAACATCTGACCTCGCTGTCAGGCATATGTTAAACAAACAAGCATCGAACCCGAAGGTCGACTCAACACGAAGTTGAGAGGAACATTTGACTTCACTGTCAAGCATCCGTTAAACAAACAGGCATCAAATCCGAAGGCCGGCTCAATCCGACGTGGAGAAGAACATCCGACCTCACTGTCAGGCATCTGTTAAACAAACAGGCATCGAACTTGAAGGGCGGCTCAACCCGAAGTTGATAAGAACATTAGACCTCGCTTTCAGGCATCTCTTAAACAAACAGGCATCGAACCCGAAGGCCAGCTCAACACGAAGTTGAGAGGAACATCTGATCTCGCTGTCAAGCATCTCTTAAACAAACAAGCATCCAACCTGAAGGTCGGCCCGACATGAAATTGAGAGGAACATTTGACTTCACTGTCAAGCATCTGTTAAACAAACAGGCATCAAATCCGAAGGCCGGCTCAACTCGAAGTTGAGAAGAACATCTGACCTCACCGTCAGGAATCTGTTAAACAAACAAGCATCGAACCCGAAGGCCGGCTCAACCCGAAGTTGAGAAGAACATCTGACCTCGCCGTCAGGCATCTGTTAAACAAACAGGCATGAAACTCGAAGGCCGTCTCAACCCTTAGTTGAGAATAACATCTGACCTTGTCGTCAAACATCTATTAAACAAATAGGTATCGAACCCGAAGGCCGGATCACCTCGAAGTTGAGAGGAACATCTGACCTCCCCATCAGGAATTAGTTAAACAAACAAGCATCGAACCCGAAGGCCGGCTCAACACGAAGTTGAGAGGAACATCTAACCTCTTTGTCAGGCATCTGTTAAACAAACAGGCATCGAACCCGAAGGTCGGCTCAACATGAAGTTGAGAGGAACATTTTACTTCACTGTCAAGCATCTGTTAAACAAACAGGCATCAAATCCGAAGAACGGCTCAACCCGAAGTTGAGAAGAACATCTGACCTCACTGTCAGGCATCTGTTAAACAAACAGGCATTGAACCTGAAGGGCAGCGCAACCCGAAGTTGATAATAATATTAGACCTCGCTGTCAGGCATCTCTTAAACAAACAGGCATCGAACCCGAAGGTCGGCTCAACACGAAGTTGAGAGGAACATCTGACCTCGCCGTCAAGCATCTCTTAAACAAACAGGCATCGAACCTGAAGGTCGGCTCAACATGAAGTTGAGAGGAACATTTGACTTCACTGTCAAGCATCTGTTAAACAAATAGGCATCAAATCCGAAGGCCGGCTCAACCCGAAGTTGAGAAGAATATCTGACCTCACCGTCAGGCATCTGTTAAACAAACAAGCATCAAACCCGAATGGCGGCTAACCTTAAAGTTGAGAGGAACATTCGACCTTCCCATCAGGCATTAGTTAAACAAACAGGCATCGAACCTGAAGGCCGGCATAACCCGAAGTTGAGAAGAACATCTGGCCTTGCCGTCAGGCATCTGTTAAACAAACAGGCATCGAACCTGAAGGCCAGCTCAACACGAAGTTGAGAGGAACATCTGACCTCGCCGTCAGGCATCTGTTAAACAAACATGCATCGAACCCGAAGGTCAACTCAACATGAAGTTGATAGGAACATTTGACTTCACTGTCAAGCATCTGTTAAAAAAACAGGCATCAAATTCGAAGAACGGCTCAACTCGAAGTTGAGAAGAACATCTGACCTCACCGTCAGGCATCTGTTAAACAAACAGGCATCGAACCCGAAGGGCGGCTCAACCCGAAGTGGATAAGAAAATTAGACCTCACTGTCAGGCATCTATTAAACAATCAAGCATCGAACCCGAAGGTCGGCTCAACACGAAGTTGAGAGGAACATCTGACCTCGCCGTCAAGCATCTCTTAAACAAACAGGCATTGAACCTGAAGGTCGGCTCAACATGAAGTTGAGAGGAACATTTGACTTCACTGTCAAGCATCTGTTAAACAAATAGGCATCAAATCCGAAGGCCGGCTCAACCCAAAGTTGAGAAGAAAATCTGACCACATTGTCGGCATCTGTTAAACAAACAAGCATCGAACCCGAAGGGCGGCTCAACTTGAAGTTGATAAGAACATTAGACCTCTCTGCTAGGCATCTGTTAAACAAACAGGCATCAAACCCGAAGGCCGGGTCAACCCGAAGTTGAGAAGAACATCTGACCTCGCCGTTAGGCATCTGTTAAACAAAGATGCATTGAACTCGAAGGCCGGCTAAACACGAAGTCGAGAGGAACATCTGACCTTGCTGTCAGGCATCTGTTAAACAAACAGGCATCGAACCCGAAGGTCGGCTCAACACGAAGTTGAGGGGAACATTTTACTTCACTGTTAAGCATCTGTTAAACAAACAGGCATCAAATCCGAAGGCTGGCTCAATCCGAAGTTGAGAAGAACATCTGACCTCACTTTCAGGCATCTGTTAAACAAACAGGCATCGAACTTGAAGGGCGGCTCAACCCGAAGTTGATAAGAACATTAGACCTCGCTGTCAGGCATCTCTTAAACAAACAGGCATCGAACCCGAAGGCCGTCTCAACCCTTAGTTGAGAATAACATATGACCTTGCCGTCAAACATCTATTAAACAAATAGGTATCGAACCCGAAGGATGGGTCACCTCGAAGTTGAGAGGAACATCTGACCTCCCCATCAGGCATTAGTTAAACAAACAGGCATCGAACCCGAAGACCGGCTCAAAACGAAGTTGAGAGGAACATCTAACCTCGCTGTCAGGCATCTGTTAAACAAACAGGCATCAAATCCGAAGAGCGGCTCAACCCGAAGTTGAGAAGAACATCTGACCTCGCCGTCAAGCATCTCTTAAAAAAACAGGCATCGAACCTGAAGGTCAGCTCAACATGAAGTTGAGAGGAACATTTGACTTCACTGTCAAGCATCTGTTAAACAAATAGGCATCAAATCCGAAGGCCGGCTCAACCCGAAGTTGAGAAGAAAATCTGACCTCACTTTCGGCATCTGTTAAACAAAAAAGCATCGAACCCGAAGGGCGGCTCAACTTGAAGTTGATAAGAACATTAGATCTCTCTGCCAGGCATCTGTTAAACAAACAGGCATCGAACCCGAAGGCCAGCTAAACCCGAAGTTTAGAAGAACATCTGGCCTCGCCATCAGGAATCTGTTAAACAAACAGGCATCGAACCCGAAGGCTGGATTAACACGAAGTTGGGAGGAACATCTGACCTCATTGTCAGGCATCTGTTAAACAAACAGACATCGAACCTGAAGGTCGGCTCAACATGAAGTTGATAGGAACATTTGACTTCAGTATCAAGCATTTGTTAAACAAACAGGCATCGAACCCGAAGGGCGGCTCAACCCGAAGTTGATAAGAAAATTAGACCTCGCTGTCAGGCATCTCTTAAACAATCAGGCATCGAACCCGAAGGTCGGCTCAACACGAAGTTGAGAGGAACATCTGACCTCGCCGTCAAGCATCTCTTAAACAAACAGGCATCGAACCTGAAGTTCGGCTCAACATGGAGTTGAGAGGAACATTTGACTTCAATGTCAAGCATTTGTTAAACAAATAGGCATCAAATCCGAAGGCCGGCTCAACCCGAAGTTGAGAAGAACATCTGACCTCACCGTCAGGCATCTGTTAAACAAACACGCATCGAACCCGAAGGACGGCTCAACTTGAAGTTGATAAGAACATTAGACCTCTCTGCCAGGCATCTGTTAAACAAACAGGCATCGAACCCGAAGGCCGGCTCAACCCGAAGTTTAGAAGAACATCTGGCTTCGCCATCAGGAATCTGTTAAACAAACAGACACCGAACCCGAAGGCCGGATCAACACGAAGTTGAGAGGAACATCTGACCTCGCTGTCAGGCATTTGTTAAACAAACTGGCATCGAACCTAAAGGTCGGCTCAACATGAAGTTGATAGGAACATTTGACTTCGCTAGCAAGCATTTGTTAAACAAACAGGCATCGAACCCGAAAGGCGGCTCAACCCGAAGTTGATAAGAAAATTAGACCTCGCTGTCAGACATCTCTTAAACAATCAGGCATCGAACCCAAAGATCGGCTCAACACGAAGTTGAGAGGAACATCTGACCTCGCTGTCAAGCATCTCTTAAACAAACAGGCATGGAACCTGAAGGTCGGCTCAACATGAAGTTGAGAGGAACATTTGACTTCACTGTCAAGCATCTGTTAAACAAATAGGCATCAAATCCGAAGGCCGGCTAAACCCGAAGTTGAGAAGAAAATCTGTCCTCACTGTCAGGCATCTGTTAAGCAAACAAGCATCGATCCCGAAGGGCGGCTCAACTAGAAGTGGTAAAGAATATTAGACCTCTCTGCTAGGAATCTGTTAAACAAACAAGCATCGAACCCGAAGGCCGGGTCAACCCGAAGTTGAGAAGAACATCTGACCTTGCTGTCAGGCATCTGTTAAACAAACATGCATCGAACCCGAAGGCCGGCTAAACACGAAGTCGAGAGGAACATCTGACCTCGCTGTCAGGCATCTGTTAAACAAACAAGCATCGAACCCGAAGGTCGACTCAACACGAAGTTGATGGGAACATTTGATTTCACTGTCAAGCATCTGTTAAACAAACAGACATCAAATCCGAAGGCCGGCTCAATCTGAAGTTGAGAAGAACATCTGACCTCACTGTCAGGCATTTGTTAAACAAACAGGCATCGAACGCTCAACCCGAAGTTGATAAGAACATTAGACCTCACTGTCAGGCATCTCTTAAACAAACAAGCATCGAACCCGAAGGCCAGCTCAACATGAAGTTGAGAGGAACATCTGACCTCGCCGTCAAGCATCTCTTAAACAAACAGGCATCGAACCTGAAGGTCGGCTCAACATGAAATTGAGAGGAACATTTGACTTCACTGTCAAGCATCTGTTAAACAAACAAGCATCAAATCCGAAGGGCGGCTCAACCCGAAGTTGAGAAGAACATCTGACCTCACCTTCAGGCATCTGTTAAACAAACAGGCATCGAAACCGAAGGGCGGCTCAACCCGAAGTTGATAATAATATTAGACCTCGCTGTCAGGCATCTCTTAAACAAACAGGAATCGAACCCGAAGGTCGGCTCAACACGAAGTTGAGAGGAACATCTGACCTCGCTGTCAAGCATCTCTTAAACAAACAGGCATCGAACCTGAAGGTCGGCTCAACATGAAGTTGAGAGGAACATTTGACTTCACTGTCAAGCATCTATTATACAAATAGGCATCAAATTCGAAGGCCGGCTCAACCCGAAGTTGAGAAGAAAATCTGTCCTCACTGTCAGGCATTTGTTAAACAAACAAGCATCGATCCCGAAGGGCGGCTCAACTAGAAGTTGTAAAGAACATTAGACCTCTCTGCTAGGCATCTGTTAAACAAACAGGCATCGAACCCGAAGGCCGGGTCAACCCGAAGTTGAGAAGAACATCTGACCTCGCTGTCAGGCATCTGTTAAACAAACATGAATCGAACCCGAAGGCCGGATAAACACGAAGTCGAAAGGAACATCTGACCTCGCTGTCAGGCATCTGTTAAACAAACAAGCATCGAACCCGAAGGTCGACTCAACACGAAGTTGATGGGAACATTTGACTTCACTGTCAAGCATCTGTTAAACAAACAGGCATCAAATCCGAAGGCCGGCTCAATCCGAAGTTGAGAAGAACATCTGACCTCACTGTCAGGCATTTGTTAAACAAACAGGCATCGAACGCTCAACCCGAAGTTGATAAGAACATTAGACCTCGCTTTCAGGCATCTCTTAAACAAACAGTCATCGAACCCGAAGGCCAGCTCAACACGAAGTTGAGAGGAACATCTGACCTTGCCGTCAAGCATCTCTTAAACAAACAGGCATCGAACCTGAAGGTTGGCTCAACATGAAATTGAGAGGAACATTTGACTTCACTGTCAAGCATCTGTTAAACAAACAAGCATCAAATCTGAAGTTCGGCTCAACCCGAAGTTGAGAAGAACATATGACCTCACCGTCAGGCATCTGTTAAACAAACAAGCATCGAACCCGAAGGCCGGCTCAACCCGAAGTTGAGAGGAACATCTGACCTCGCCGTCAGGCATCTGTTAAACAAACAGGCATCAAACCCGTAGGCCGTCTCAACCCTTAGTTGAGAATAACATTTGACCTTGCCGTCAAACATCTATTAAACAAACAAGCATCAAATCTGAAGTTCGGCTCAACCCGAAGTTGAGAAGAACATATGACCTCACCGTCAGGCATCTGTTAAACAAACAAGCATCGAACCCGAAGGCCGGTTCAACCCGAAGTTGAGAGGAACATCTGACCTCGCCGTCAGGCATCTGTTAAACAAACAGGCATCAAACCCGAAGGCCGTCTCAACCCTTAGTTGAGAATAACATTTGACCTTGCCGTCAAACATCTATTAAACAAATAGGTATCGAACCCGAAGGCCGGGTCACCTCGAAGTTGAGAGGAACATCTGACCTCCCCATCAGGCATTAGTTAAACAAACAGGCATCGAACCCGAAGACCGGCTCAAAACGAAGTTGAGAGGAACATCTAACCTCGCTGTCAGGCATCTGTTAAACAAACAGGCATCAAATCCGAAGAGCGGCTCAACCCGAAGTTGAGAAGAACATCTGACCTCGCCGTCAAGCATCTCTTAAAAAAACAGGCATCGAACCTGAAGGTCAGCTCAACATGAAGTTGAGAGGAACATTTGACTTCACTGTCAAGCATCTGTTAAACAAATAGGCATCAAATCCGAAGGCCGGCTCAACCCGAAGTTGAGAAGAAAATCTGACCTCACTTTCGGCATCTGTTAAATAAAAAAGCATCGAACCCGAAGGGCGGCTCAACTTGAAGTTGATAAGAACATTAGATCTCTCTGCCAGGCATCTGTTAAACAAACAGGCATCGAACCCGAAGGCCAGCTAAACCCGAAGTTTAGAAGAACATCTGGCCTCGCCATCAGGAATCTGTTAAACAAACAGGCATCGAACCCGAAGGCTGGATTAACACGAAGTTGGGAGGAACATCTGACCTCACTGTCAGGCATCTGTTAAACAAACAGACATCGAACCTGAAGGTCGGCTCAACATGAAGTTGATAGGAACATTTGACTTCAGTATCAAGCATTTGTTAAACAAACAGGCATCGAACCCGAAGGGCGGCTCAACCCGAAGTTGATAAGAAAATTAGACCTCGCTGTCAGGCATCTCTTAAACAATCAGGCATCGAACCCGAAGGTCGGCTCAACACGAAGTTGAGAGGAACATCTGACCTCGCCGTCAAGCATCTCTTAAACAAACAGGCATCGAACCTGAAGTTCGGCTCAACATGGAGTTGAGAGGAACATTTGACTTCAATGTCAAGCATTTGTTAAACAAATAGGCATCAAATCCGAAGGCCGGCTCAACCCGAAGTTGAGAAGAACATCTGACCTCACCGTCAGGCATCTGTTAAACAAACACGCATCGAACCCGAAGGACGGCTCAACTTGAAGTTGATAAGAACATTAGACCTCTCTGCCAGGCATCTGTTAAACAAACAGGCATCGAACCCGAAGGCCGGCTCAACCCGAAGTTTAGAAGAACATCTGGCTTCGCCATCAGGAATCTGTTAAACAAACAGACACCGAACCCGAAGGCCGGATCAACACGAAGTTGAGAGGAACATCTGACCTCGCTGTCAGGCATTTGTTAAACAAACTGGCATCGAACCTGAAGGTCGGCTCAACATGAAGTTGATAGGAACATTTGACTTCGCTAGCAAGCATTTGTTAAACAAACAGGCATCGAACCCGAAGGGCGGCTCAACCCGAAGTTGATAAGAAAATTAGACCTCGCTGTCAGACATCTCTTAAACAATCAGGCATCGAACCCAAAGATCGGCTCAACACGAAGTTGAGAGGAACATCTGACCTCGCTGTCAAGCATCTCTTAAACAAACAGGCATGGAACCTGAAGGTCGGCTCAACATGAAGTTGAGAGGAACATTTGACTTCACTGTCAAGCATCTGTTAAACAAATAGGCATCAAATCCGAAGGCCGGCTAAACCCGAAGTTGAGAAGAAAATCTGTCCTCACTGTCAGGCATCTGTTAAGCAAACAAGCATCGATCCCGAAGGGCGGCTCAACTAGAAGTGGTAAAGAATATTAGACCTCTCTGCTAGGAATCTGTTAAACAAACAAGCATCGAACCCGAAGGCCGGGTCAACCCGAAGTTGAGAAGAACATCTGACCTTGCTGTCAGGCATCTGTTAAACAAACATGCATCGAACCCGAAGGCCGGCTAAACACGAAGTCGAGAGGAACATCTGACCTCGCTGTCAGGCATCTGTTAAACAAACAAGCATCGAACCCGAAGGTCGACTCAACACGAAGTTGATGGGAACATTTGATTTCACTGTCAAGCATCTGTTAAACAAACAGACATCAAATCCGAAGGCCGGCTCAATCTGAAGTTGAGAAGAACATCTGACCTCACTGTCATGCATTTGTTAAACAAACAGGCATCGAACGCTCAACCCGAAGTTGATAAGAACATTAGACCTCACTGTCAGGCATCTCTCAAACAAACAAGCATCGAACCCGAAGGCCAGCTCAACATGAAGTTGAGAGGAACATCTGACCTCGCCGTCAAGCATCTCTTAAACAAACAGGCATCGAACCTGAAGGTCGGCTCAACATGAAATTGAGAGGAACATTTGACTTCACTGTCAAGCATCTGTTAAACAAACAAGCATCAAATCCGAAGGGCGGCTCAACCCGAAGTTGAGAAGAACATCTGACCTCACCTTCAGGCATCTGTTAAACAAACAGGCATCGAAACCGAAGGGCGGCTCAACCCGAAGTTGATAATAATATTAGACCTCGCTGTCAGGCATCTCTTAAACAAACAGGAATCGAACCCGAAGGTCGGCTCAACACGAAGTTGAGAGGAACATCTGACCTCGCCGTCAAGCATCTCTTAAACAAACAGGCATCGAACCTGAAGGTCGGCTCAACATGAAGTTGAGAGGAACATTTGACTTCACTGTCAAGCATCTATTATACAAATAGGCATCAAATTCGAAGGCCGGCTCAACCCGAAGTTGAGAAGAAAATCTGTCCTCACTGTCAGGCATTTGTTAAACAAACAAGCATCGATCCCGAAGGGCGGCTCAACTAGAAGTTGTAAAGAACATTAGACCTCTCTGCTAGGCATCTGTTAAACAAACAGGCATCGAACCCGAAGGCCGGGTCAACCCGAAGTTGAGAAGAACATCTGACCTCGCTGTCAGGCATCTGTTAAACAAACATGAATCGAACCCGAAGGCCGGATAAACACGAAGTCGAAAGGAACATCTGACCTCGCTGTCAGGCATCTTTTAAACAAACAAGCATCGAACCCGAAGGTCGACTCAACACGAAGTTGATGGGAACATTTGACTTCACTGTCAAGCATCTGTTAAACAAACAGGCATCAAATCCGAAGGCCGGCTCAATCCGAAGTTGAGAAGAACATCTGACCTCACTGTCAGGCATTTGTTAAACAAACAGGCATCGAACGCTCAACCCGAAGTTGATAAGAACATTAGACCTCGCTTTCAGGCATCTCTTAAACAAACAGTCATCGAACCCGAAGGCCAGCTCAACACGAAGTTGAGAGGAACATCTGACCTTGCCGTCAAGCATCTCTTAAACAAACAGGCATCGAACCTGAAGGTTGGCTCAACATGAAATTGAGAGGAACATTTGACTTCACTGTCAAGCATCTGTTAAACAAACAAGCATAAAATCTGAAGTTCGGCTCAACCCGAAGTTGAGAAGAACATATGACCTCACCGTCAGGCATCTGTTAAACAAACAAGCATCGAACCCGAAGGCCGGCTCAACCCGAAGTTGAGAGGAACATCTGACCTCGCCGTCAGGCATCTGTTAAACAAACAGGCATCAAACCCGAAGGCCGTCTCAACCCTTAGTTGAGAATAACATTTGACCTTGCCGTCAAACATCTATTAAACAAACAAGCATCAAATCTGAAGTTCGGCTCAACCCGAAGTTGAGAAGAACATATGACCTCACCGTCAGGCATCTGTTAAACAAACAAGCATCGAACCCGAAGGCCGGTTCAACCCGAAGTTGAGAGGAACATCTGACCTCGCCGTCAGGCATCTGTTAAACAAACAGGCATCAAACCCGAAGGCCGTCTCAACCCTTAGTTGAGAATAACATTTGACCTTGCCGTCAAACATCTATTAAACAAATAGGTATCGAACCCGAAGGCCGGATCACCTCGAAGTTGAGAGGAACATCTGACCTCCCCATCAGGCATTAGTTAAACAAACAGGCATCAAACCCGAAGGCCGGCTCAACACGAAGTTGAGAGGAACATCTGACCTCACTGTCAGGCATCTGTTAAACAAACAGGCATCAAATCCGAAGTACGACTCAACCCGAAGTTGAGAAGAACATCTGACCTCACCGTCAGGCATCTGTTAAACAAACAGGCATCGAACCCGAAGGGCGGCTCAACCCAAACATGATAAGAATATTGGACCTTGCTGTCAGGCATATCTTAAACAAACAGGCATCGAACCCGAAGGTCGGCTCAACACGAAGTTCAGAGGAACATCTGACCTCGCCGTCAAGCATCTCTTAAACAAACAGGCATCGAACCTGAAGGTCGGCTCAACATGAAGTTGAGAGATACATTTGAATTCACTGTCAAGCATCTGTTAAACAAATAGGCATCAAATCCGAAGGTCGGATCAACCCGAAGTTGAGAAGAACATCTGACCTCGCTGTCAAGCATCTGTTAAACAAACAAGCTTCAAACCCGAAGGGCGGCTCAACTTGAAGTTTATCAGAACATTAGACCTCTCTGCCAGGCATCTATTAAACAAACAGGCATCGGACCCGAAGGCCGGCTCAACCCAAAGTTGAGAAGAACATCTGGCCTCGCCGTTAGGCATCTGTTAAACAAACAGGCATCGAATCCGAAGGCCGGAGCAACACGAAGTTAAGAGGAACATCTGACCTCGCTGTCAGGCATCTGTTAAACAAACAGGCATCGAACCCGAAGGTCGGCTCAACATGAAGTTGATAGGAACATTTGATTTCACTGTCAAGCATCTGTTAAACAAACAGGCATCAAATTCGAAGAACGGCTCAACCCGAAGTTGAGAAGAACATCTGACCTCACCGTCAGGCATCTGTTAAACAAACAGGCATCGAACCCGAAGGGCGGCTTAACCCGAAGTTGATAAGAAAATTAGACCTTGCTATCAGGCATCTCTTAAACAATCAGGCATCAAACCCGAAGGTCGGCTCAACACGAAGTTTAGAGGAACATCTGACCTTGCTGTCAAGCATCTCTTAAACAAACAGGCATCAAACCTGAAGGTCGGCTCAACATGAAGTTGCGAGGAACATTTGACTTCACTGTCATCTCCTCAGCTAAGTCATACTGAAGTGTGCAGCAATTGATAGTCCAGACTGAAGTCTCCAGCGGAATTGAAATTCCCCACCAGAGTCGTACTCTCCCCCGAAGTCGGATGATTCCTTCTTCCCCAGCGGAATTGAGATTCCCCCGCAGAGTCGTACTCTCCCCGGCAAGAAGAATGATTTCTCCTTCCTCAGCCGAGTTTCCAGATACCCAAGAGAGCCGAATCCTTGGAAGCTGCTCAAGCCATGATTGGTTTTCCCCAGTAGCGTGTTGGATAGATGATGCTGTGTTTCCCCACCGGAGTCGTTATCTCCAGAGAAGTAGCCATGAAGGCCGTGCAGTTTATTCCCGCGATTGACATCGCTTTCCCTCAGCAGGTCTAGGTTCTCGTAGAGCTTCGTTCCCCTGCAGCAGTCAACTGAAGTTGTTTCCCCCGCAGCAGTCAACTGAAGTTGAGTCCCCTGCAGAGTCCAATTGAGATTGGCGTGACCTTGCTCTCCTCAGCAGGATGATTCCTCTATCTGAGTAGTTCTTTCTCCTTGACAGGAGGATTCTCCCTTCAGCATTTATTTTGCTGACAGGATCGCATCATTTTGCATGACTGCATAGCATTTATCATAAACGCATAACATTTCCACCGTGTGGAGCATTGCGCCATTGCCGAAGCATACGCATAATAAACATGATCTAGGTTGTTACCGTTCTTGTTTTGCAGATGTTCCGCCGCAGAATTGATTGCTCAGGATGATTCCTGAAAGCTCCCCAACGAAGTCGCTTGCTCAAGATGATTCTTGAAGTCCCCAACGAAGTCTTCGGTTCAAGATGATTCTTGAATTCCCCAGCAAGGTCGTTCGCTTAAGATGATTCTTAAGACCCCCGTACAGTCGCCAGAGTGGTTGCTCAAGTTGATACTTAGAGTCCCCGACAGAGTGTTTTCTCAGGATAATTCCTGAAAGCTCCAGCATGGTTATCGGTTCAAGATGATCCTTGAAGTCCCCGGCGGAGTTATTTGTCCAAGATGATTCTTGAAGTCCTCAGCAGAGTTGATTCATCCAGAATGATTTCTGGATCCCCGAAGCGGAGTTACTTGATAGTTCCCCAGAATTCCCCAGCGGAGATGCGACATCCCCAGCAGGTTCCTGACCGGCGAAGTTGAAACTTCCCTTGAAGACTTCATGATTGAAGTCTGGCCGTGTTAATGAAGCAGTTCTCTCAGCTGATGCGGAGTGCCTGATGGCAGAGGTTTAGATATTCCCAATTGGCTCATGATTGACCAAGAATTCTATTCCCGACTTGCTGATGAAGTCCGGCTGATGCCCGACAGTTTTCTTTGAATGCCTAATGGCATGATCAACCTGATGGTTGACCTGATGAGTCCCGAGGAATCGTGATGCTTGATGGCATGATCGACCATGTACTACCGGTTACCGTGTGACCAATTCTTCAGCTAGTTGCCGTGCAGCTATTATTCCAGTTTCCGAAGATTTGTTCCCGCCAGAGTACCATGTACTTGTGCAGTTGGCAAATTTACGGGTTTATCGGTATTCAACCGTCTCTCACCTTGATTGGCTGAGAGTCGTTCGCTCCTCACCCAGTCAGGTTCAAGCCGTTTGAATAGGGGCAGCTGTTGCACCCCAAAATTTGACCAACTTTTATTTACCTAGCTTGTGTTCACTGGCATTATCATCTGCATCTCATTGATATGTGTGCAGTAGATCAAGAGGTATGATTACCCAACAAGAGTTATACAAGACTTGGAAGCTATCCAAGAAGGTTGTTCAAGTGTTCAAAGGTTGATACCTTTGTCAGAGAACTCAAGAGATCCTCAGAAAAATTGGTTGAAACCAAGGGTGTATGCCTCATAACTTGAGAGTTGTGGGAGCCCCTCAGATGATTCTGAGGCTATGAGGATGGACTTGAAGCTTTGAGAGAGCTTATTAGATGTCTTGAAAGCCATCATGAGGCCTAGAGAGGTCATTGTACAAGAATAAGAAGACTCAGCCATGAGTGGTGTAATTAGGGTTTGACTGGGTCAACCCTAGGTCAAATGATGATTTGGAGAGGGTTGAGACCTAATCCAAGAGCCATGTGATCATGGATTGATGCATTGAGATGCTATAAGGATGATTCCTAGACCAACTCATCATGATTGAGGAGTTTGAGAAGTTTTAAGCTAGGGTTTCTGAGGCTTGACAGTGTAAAATCCCCCAGTTTGATCCCTATCTTCAAGGCAGTTTAGCTCAAGATGTGATTGTCATCTCATCTTTCCCCCAACATGAATGTTGTAGAGCTTTCTCTTAGCTTTAATTTGAGTACTATAAGTCCTTGATAGGATTTGTAGAGCTCAAGTTATGACTTTGACAAGTTGCAGGTCATCTGAGGTATGTGAATCTGGGTCCTTGAAAGTCACCCAACTTGCATCCAAATTTTGCCCAAGAAGGATGATTCCTATGAAATTTTGGTCAACATGAATATTGTTCCTCATCTTCTTAGATTTCTATAGAGTACTAGAAGTCCTTGATAGGATATGTAGAACTCAAGTTATGGCTTTGACAAGTCAAGGGCATTTTGGTCATTTGGAGATTATAGGCCATTTCAAGCATAAGGCCATATCTCCTATTTCCAAGCTTCAAATGGAAAAATCTTCAACATCAAACTTGCTTAGAATGATGTTTTAAGGCTAGTAGGGAGGTCATGAGATGTTAAAAAGGCTTGTAGCAAAAAGTGATAAAAATGACCTAAAATGGAGGCATAAGTTAAATAAGTTGAAATTGGAAATTGGAAATTCCAAGTTACACATCCAAACCATGTCATATAATAGGTCATTTTGACTCTAAAACACATTCTAAAAACAATGGTTCAACCACATTTTTGAATTGAGGCCTAGATCATGGGGCTGCTTTGGAAATTGGTTGCTTGCATCTTAAGGCACAAATGCAAAACATAAGGAAACTCAATGTACAAGCTTGCTAAGGGTTTTAACACATCCTATATCTCATTTAGGGAGAATTTCAAGCCAAGGCAAGTTGCTGCAAGAGCTATGTCATGAGATGATATGTGAGAAGAGGTGAATTCATAAACTCATGACATGAGAATCCCAATTTCTCATGGGATGGTTCCAGATGGTTCTAGATGATTCTAAACCACTCTATATAATGTATAGAACTTGCTCAGATGCAAGGTTGGTGGGAGAATTGAGAGAAGAGAGAGATAGCCATTTCACTTGCTTCCTTTGCAAGTTGAAAGCAAAATCCACATTCTGATTCAATTCCATTCATTCTTTCAATCTAAACACATTCCTTTGATCATATTGAAGCTATGCAGACCAATTTGAGGGCAAGTTATTGAAGAATTAAAGAGTTGGCATTTGGATTTTCAAGGTTGCAAGTCACCATCGAATTCTGAGATTCAAGCATTCTCCATCAAAACTTTTGCAAACAGTAGCAAGATCATCATTCAAGATTCAACAGGTTAGTAACTTTTCTCCCATACCATGATTTAGGCATGATTAGCAATAATTGTTAGGTTAGAACGGTTAGAGACCAATAGGAGATGGATTCTGAATAGTTTGGGAGCAATTGGTGAAGTTTCAGTTGGTGTCACCATTTTTGTTTGGACCAAGAACATGAGATATAGTGAGCTATAACATGAATTAGATGTCAAGAATCAATCAGTGTGATTTGGTGATCAATCTGAGGTATTTAATTGCAAGAATTGTTGAGGTTGATGTTTGAGCATATCTTTGATCTTGGATCGGGTTTGGAGATTTAGGATGTTTCAATTGATTTCAAGGCCATGGTTAGATTCAGCATGGAATTCTGGACAGGTTAGTGTTTTGAATTTCAATTTTCCATGGAGATTTGAGGTGGTACGAGTTTGGTGAAGATGGAGCTTGAAGCTCTGCTTCCATGGATGCGTCAGTTAGAACCCTAGCTGGAGGAAGAAGATGAGGAGATGACCGTTAGATCATAAGCTGACCCTTGACTAAGACCAAGATCTCACGGCTGAGATTCAATTTCATCTGGAGAGGGAAATTCTGAAGACCATGAAACGCGTCGTTTCATTAAAAGGGGATTTGGGCTGGATTGATATTCATACCCCCATTCGTGGCCCATGGTTATTTTGAACTATGTTTCATTACTTTCCACACCGTATCCTTTTCTTTTTTCTTTATAATTTCTGAAATGATTTTCTGGTTAATTGGGCCTGGCACGCATTGCTTTCTGAACCCCCATTCTGAGCCCATTGCATATTTGAACTACATATCATTACTATCTGCACCACACTATTTCATATTTTGTTTTCATTTTCTTTTATTTTCTTTTGATCTTTACAAAATCATAATAAATAGGAAATTAATGATTTTTGCATGAGAATTTTTGCTCCCATTTCATGTTCATGTCTAGAAAATTATAAAATCAAAATATTTGCATTTCATACATTTTTAATATTTTTTGTGTATTTTCTCTTTTAATAGCTTTTTAATTCTTTTATGTTGATGCATAGAGTTGTAGAATTTTGTTTAGCTAGTTCCCTTCATATTTTTATGCCATTCTTTTTAGTATAGCTAGATTAGGACTTTAGCTCCCCTCTGGATTTATTCCATAATTTTGTGATGAATTTTTGATTGGTTTTGATTAGATGACTTTAGGTTGTATAGAATTAGGTAAATCCTAAACATAGGTCCACAATAACACTAGAATTTTGGGTTTCTAGGTCAAGTTAGACATTGGGACATATAGGGTATTAAGGGTAAGTGTATAGGATCCCCTAGAAATTATATTAGGTTTTAATATAATAGTATACTATTTTTAAGTGATTTTTGTAGTTGATGATTGTTTGTGTTGCCCTTGTGGGCTTGTATTTTTGTTTGCTTTGCTTTGTGGGCTTGGAGAGCTTGGTCTTGCTTTGAGGAGCACTGAGGAGCATAGTAGAAGACTTGAGGATTGATGGAGGAGCTTGAGAGCTTGAGAATCTTGTTTGTTTTGTTGTTGTTTTAGGGTTAGGGATTAGGAAGAGTTTAGACCTAATTAAGTTCTTTCTTAAACATGGATGGTATCTTTCACCTCCATTCCTCCCTATGATTCAAAGTCCTTCCATGGTATTCACCTTTCTCGTCTGGAGGGATATGTGATGGTACCTAGGAAGTACAACTTTTGAGGGAACCCTTCCTTTGATGTTGAACCCTTATAGGTCACCTTTGGTGGTCAATAAGCAGTTTAACACCCCAACTTATCCAGTTAAGTGATTTCCTCTGGTTTGAGTATCTTGAGAGGTTGAGCTTGAGTGTGAAAATGAAGACTTCATTGAAGAGTGTGGAAGAGGATGATTCCTTGAGCATTGCCATTCCAGCTGAAGCTTGAAGAGCAACAAGAGCAAGTTGATACTTGAAGACCCAATGAAGATCCAGTAAAGACTGAATGAAGAGCTGAGGCTTAAAGGTTGAAGGATGGAGTTGACATTTCCAGATGATTGAAGACTATTCTGAGAAGCTAAAGCTTGCAGGAGGAGACGATCAAGTTGAGACTGGTAAAGCAAGAAGAGCTTGAGAGCTTGAAGACTAAGTTGATACTTAGGAAGAGGATTCAATTGAGATTGATTCTGAAGAGCTGAAGCTTGAAGAACAAATGAAGTTGATACTTACTTTGAAGCTTGAAGATCCTGAAGGAAATCAAGATGATACTTGTGGTTAATAGTGAAGCCTGAAGGTGGAGCTGATTAAGGAGCTGAAGCTTGGAGTTGAGAGAGGAGTTGATCTGCTTTCTTATCTTTTTCTTTGTTGTATTGATGTGTTTTGTTTGATTTGCTTGATGCATTAGAATAAGTCCATATCTATACTAGGTAGAATCTAGGAGCATGATTGCGCTAGAGGTTGAGTTGCTCCCTCTGCTTGTACTGTTACTGTGTGGCTTTGCTTGCGGGTATTCGGTAGAGCCCTGCTCCCTTGCCCATGTGGTTTGTTTTTCTTGATAGCATGACTTTATTTCTTCTGTATGATTGCAGTTTACTGTATTGCTTGATAGCATGTTTTATATTTCAGTATGATTACTGTTATTCATTCTTGCTTGAGGTTGAGATGAGCTTGTGGAGGCTGAAGCCCCACACACATTTCCTCCCTCACTTGCATTGCATGCATTTTACAGTTTGAGCTGATGCTTTATCTGTTTCGGTGTATCATTGACATGATCCCTTAGGACTCTCATTTCCTTTGATAAGGAATTGATGATAGAACTTTAGGTTGAAACCTATGCATGATAACTTCTAGGAGTTCCCTGTTTCAAACTTCAACCATAGGATGAATCCTTGGCATGATAACAGTAGGACTTGATAGTCTCCCTCCTAGTTGGGCCTGTTCTCTTCTCATCTCAAAACAACTTAAGATACAGTAATCATGAATGATTTCTTTCGTACGTCACGAGCCTTAAGCTATCTGAGAAAGGATTGTGGGAGAGTTTCTTTTCCATAGTCTGGATGTTTAGTATGGTACCCTTTGGGTGACATGCGACGCATTCACTCTCAGGTCATAGTCTTTAGTGCGATTGAAATTGCAAACACAATAAAAAACACTTCTTCCGTAAAAGACAGGAAATAATCCGTAGTGTCCCGAACTACGTAAGCTCTGATCTCTCATACCTGTTGAGAGTACGTAGGCACAATACTGATGTATTGGCGAGCTACCTTCCCCATAACCCGTCGTAGGTCGAACTACGTTGACTCTGATTTCTCGTTCTCTGATGAGAATACGTAGGCATAAAGCGCGACGCTTTGCCGAGTCAGTTTCTTTTCTATTTAAGCCAGCCTTGATAGGTAGATAGATAAACCAACCCGTCCAGTAAACACAACAAGCGTGGATCTCGTCGAGTACGACGGACGTGAGGGGTGCTAATACCTTCCCCTTTCGTAACCGACTCCCGAACCCAGACAATGGTTGCGACGACCTTGTCTTACCCTTTTTCGTTAGGTTTTTCCGATCATTTCCTTTCCTGCTCCAAGGGATAAATAACGAAAGGTGGCAACTCTTCTGTTGTGCCGGCACCTTATTTTCGCGAAAGCGACACTAGGGATCTGTTAAACAAACAGGCATCGAACCTGAAGGCCGGGTCAACCCGAAGTTGAGAAGAACATCTGACCTCGCCGTCAGGCATCTGTTAAACAAACATGCATCTAACCCGAAGGCCGGCTAAACACGAAGTCGAGAGGAACATCTGACCTCGCTGTCAGGCATCTGTTAAACAAACAAGCATCGAACCCGAAGGTCGGCTCAACACGAAGTTGAGAGGAACATTTGACTTCACTGTCAAGCATCCGTTAAACAAACAGGCATCAAATACGAAGGCCGGCTCAATCCGAAGTGGAGAAGAACATCTGACCTCACTATCAGGCATCTGTTAAACATACAGGCATCGAACTTGAAGGGCGGCTCAACCCGAAGTTGATAAGAACATTAGACCTCGCTGTAAGGCTTCTCTTAAACAAACAGGCATCGAACCTGAAGGCCAGCTCAACACGAAGTTGAGAGGAACATCTAACCTCGCTGTCAAGCATCTCTTAAACAAACAAGCATCAAACATGAAGGTCGGCTCGACATGAAATTGAGAGGAACATTTGACTTCACTGTCAAGCATCTGTTAAACAAACAGGCATCAAATCCGAAGGCCGGCTCAACTCGAAGTTGAGAAGAACATCTGACCTCACTGTTAGGCATCTGTTAAACAAATAAGCATCGAACCCGAAGGCCGGCTCAACCCGAAGTTGAGAAGAACATCTGACCTCGCTGTCAGGCATCTGTTAAACAAACAGGCATCAAACCCGAAGGCCGTCTCAACCCTTAGTTGAGAATAACATCTGACCTTTCCGTCAAACATTTATTAAACAAATAGGTATCGAACCCGAAGGCCGGATCACCTCGAAGTTGAGAGGAACATCTGACCTCTCTATCAGGCATTAGTTAAACAAACAGGCATCGAACCCGAAGGCCGGCTAAACACGAAGTCGAGAGGAACATCTGACCTCGCTGTCAGGCATCTGTTAAACAAACAAGCATCGAACCCGAAGGTCGACTCAACACGAAGTTGAGAGGAACATTTGACTTCACTGTCAAGCATCCGTTAAACAAACAGGCATCAAATCCGAAGGCCGGCTCAATCCGACGTGGAGAAGAACATCCGACCTCACTGTCAGGCATCTGTTAAACAAACAAGCATCGAACTTGAAGGGCGGCTCAACCCGAAGTTGATCAGAACATTAGACCTCGCTGTCAGGCATCTCTTAAACAAACAGGCATCGAACCCGAAGGCCAGCTCAACACGAAGTTGAGAGGAACATCTGACCTCGCTGTCAAGCATCTCTTAAACAAACAGGCATCCAACCTGAAGGTCGGCTCGACATGAAATTGAGAGGAACATTTGACTTCACTGTCAAGCATCTGTTAAACAAATAGGCATCAAATCCGATGGCCGGCTCAACCCGAAGTTGAGAAGAATATCTGACGTCACCGTCAGGCATCTGTTAAACAAACAAGCATCGAACCCGAAGGGCGGGTAACCTTGAAGTTGAGAGGAAGATTCGACCTCCCCATCAGGCATTAGTTAAACAAACAGGCATCGAACCCGAAGGCCGGCACAACCCGAAGTTGAGAAGAACATCTGGCCTCGCCGTCAGGCATCTGTTAAACAAACAGGCATCGAACCCGAAGGCCGGGTCAACCCGAAGTTGAGAAGAACATCTGACCTCGCCGTCATGCATCTTTTAAACAAACATGCATCTAACCCGAAGTCCGGCTAAACACGAAGTCGAGAGGAACATCTGACCTCGTTGTTAGGCATCTGTTAAACAAACAAGCATCGAACCCGAAGGTCGGCTCAACACGAAGTTGAGAGGAACATTTGACTTTACTGTCAAGCATCCGTTAAACAAACAGGCATCAAATCCGAAGGCCGGCTCAATCCGAAGTGGAGAAGAACATCTGACCTCACTGTCAGGCATCTGTTAAACAAACAGGCATCGAACTTGAAGGGCGGCTCAACCCGAAGTTTATAAGAACATTAGACCTTGTTGTAAGGCATCTCTTAAACAAACAGGCATCGAACCCGAAGGCCAGCTCAACACGAAGTTGAGAGGAACATCTGACCTCGCTGTCAAGCATCTCTTAAACAAACAAGCATCAAACCTGAAGGTCCGCTCGACATGAAATTGAGAGGAACATTTGACTTCACTGTCAAGCATCTGTTAAACAAACAGGCATCAAATCCTAAGGTCGGCTCAACTCGAAGTTGAGAAGAACATCTGACCTCACCGTCAGGAATCTGTTAAACAAACAAGCATCGAACCCGAAGGCCGGCTCAACCCGAAGTTGAGAAGAACATCTGACCTCG
Organism: Lathyrus sativus; assembly: GCA_963859935.3. NCBI lineage: Eukaryota > Viridiplantae > Streptophyta > Magnoliopsida > Fabales > Fabaceae > Lathyrus > Lathyrus sativus. The sequence goes on from OZ012735.1 coordinate 436,262,904, forward strand.
CCGTCAGGCATCTGTTAAACAAACAGGCATCAAACCCGAAGGCCGTCTCAACCCTTAGTTGAGAATAACATCTGACCTTGCCTTCAAACATCTATTAAACAAATAGGTATCGAACCCGAAGGCCGGATCACCTCGAAGTTGAGAGGAACATATGACCTCCCTATCAGACATTAGTTAAACAAACAAGCATCGAACCCGAAGGCCGGCTCAACACGAAGTTGAGAGGAACATCTGACCTTGCTGTCAGGCATCTGTTAAACAAACAGGCATCGAACCCGAAGGTCGGCTCAACATGAAGTTGATAGGAACATTTGACTTCACTATCAAGCATCTATTAAAAAAATAGGCATCAAATTCGAAGAACGGCTCAACCCGAAGTTGAGAAGAACATCTGACCTCACCGTCAGGCATCTGTTAAACAAACAGGCATCGAACCTGAAGGGCGGCTCAAACCGAAGTTGATAAGAATATTAAACCTCGCTGTCAGGCATCTCTTAAACAAACAGGCATCAAACCCGAAGGTCGGCTCAACACGAAGTTGAGAGGAACATCTGACCTCGCCGTCAAGCATCTCTTAAACAAACAGGCATCGAACCTGAAGGTCGGCTCAACATGAAGTTGAGAGGAACATTTGACTTCACTGTCAAGCATCTGTTAAACAAATAGGCATCAAATCCGAAGGCCGGCTCAACCCGAAGTTGAGAAGAATATCTGACCTCACCGTCAGGCATCTGTTAAACAAACAAGCATCGAACTCGAAGGGCGTCTAACCTTGAAGTTGAGAGGAACATTCGACCTCCCCATCAGGCATTAGTTAAACAAACAGGCATCGAACCCGAAGGCCGGCACAACCCGAAGTTGAGAAGAACATCTGGCCTCGCCGTCAGGCATCTATTAAACAAACAGGCATCGAACCCGAAGGCCAGCTCAACACGAAGTTGAGAGGAACATCTGACCTCGCTGTCAGGCATCTGTTAAACAAACATGCATCGAACCCGAAGGTCGGCTCAACATGAAGTTGATAGGAACATTTGACTTCACTGTCAAGCATCTATTAAAAAAACAGGCATCAAATTCGAAGAACGGCTCAACCCGAAGTTGAGAAGAACATCTGACCTCACCGTCAGGCATCTGTTAAACAAACAGGCATCGAACCTGAAGGGCGGCTCAACCCGAAGTTGATAAGAAAATTAGACCTCGCTGTCAGGCATCTCTTAAACAATCAGGCATCGAACCCGAAGGTCGGCTCAACACGAATTTGAGAGGAACATTTGACCTCGCCGTCAAGCATCTCTTAAACAAACAGGCATCGAACCTGAAGGTCGGCTCAACATGAAGTTGAGAGGAACATTTGACTTCACTGTCAAGCATCTGTTAAACAAATAGGCATCAAATCTGAAGGCCGGCTCAACCCGAAGTTGAGAAGAAAATCTGACCTCACTGTCGGCATCTGTTAAACAAACAAGCATCGAACCCGAAGGGCGGCTCAACTTGAAGTTGATAAGAACATTAGACCTCTCTGCTAGGCATCTGTTAAACAAACAGGCATCAAACCCGAAGTTGAGAAGAACATCTGACCTCGCCGTCAGGCATCTGTTAAACAAACATGCATTGAACCCGAAGGCCGGCTAAACACGAAGTCGAGAGGAACATCTGACCTCGCTGTCAGGCATCTGTTAAACAAACAAGCATCGAACCCGAAGGTCGACTCAACACGAAGTTGAGAGGAACATTTGACTTCACTGTCAAGCATCCGTTAAACAAACAGGCATCAAATCCGAAGGCCGGCTCAATCCGACGTGGAGAAGAACATCCGACCTCACTGTCAGGCATCTGTTAAACAAACAGGCATCGAACTTGAAGGGCGGCTCAACCCGAAGTTGATAAGAACATTAGACCTCGCTTTCAGGCATCTCTTAAACAAACAGGCATCGAACCCGAAGGCCAGCTCAACACGAAGTTGAGAGGAACATCTGATCTCGCTGTCAAGCATCTCTTAAACAAACAAGCATCCAACCTGAAGGTCGGCCCGACATGAAATTGAGAGGAACATTTGACTTCACTGTCAAGCATCTGTTAAACAAACAGGCATCAAATCCGAAGGCCGGCTCAACTCGAAGTTGAGAAGAACATCTGACCTCACCGTCAGGAATCTGTTAAACAAACAAGCATCGAACCCGAAGGCCGGCTCAACCCGAAGTTGAGAAGAACATCTGACCTCGCCGTCAGGCATCTGTTAAACAAACAGGCATGAAACTCGAAGGCCGTCTCAACCCTTAGTTGAGAATAACATCTGACCTTGTCGTCAAACATCTATTAAACAAATAGGTATCGAACCCGAAGGCCGGATCACCTCGAAGTTGAGAGGAACATCTGACCTCCCCATCAGGAATTAGTTAAACAAACAAGCATCGAACCCGAAGGCCGGCTCAACACGAAGTTGAGAGGAACATCTAACCTCTTTGTCAGGCATCTGTTAAACAAACAGGCATCGAACCCGAAGGTCGGCTCAACATGAAGTTGAGAGGAACATTTTACTTCACTGTCAAGCATCTGTTAAACAAACAGGCATCAAATCCGAAGAACGGCTCAACCCGAAGTTGAGAAGAACATCTGACCTCACTGTCAGGCATCTGTTAAACAAACAGGCATCGAACCTGAAGGGCAGCGCAACCCGAAGTTGATAATAATATTAGACCTCGCTGTCAGGCATCTCTTAAACAAACAGGCATCGAACCCGAAGGTCGGCTCAACACGAAGTTGAGAGGAACATCTGACCTCGCCGTCAAGCATCTCTTAAACAAACAGGCATCGAACCTGAAGGTCGGCTCAACATGAAGTTGAGAGGAACATTTGACTTCACTGTCAAGCATCTGTTAAACAAATAGGCATCAAATCCGAAGGCCGGCTCAACCCGAAGTTGAGAAGAATATCTGACCTCACCGTCAGGCATCTGTTAAACAAACAAGCATCAAACCCGAATGGCGGCTAACCTTGAAGTTGAGAGGAACATTCGACCTTCCCATCAGGCATTAGTTAAACAAACAGGCATCGAACCTGAAGGCCGGCATAACCCGAAGTTGAGAAGAACATCTGGCCTTGCCGTCAGGCATCTGTTAAACAAACAGGCATCGAACCTGAAGGCCAGCTCAACACGAAGTTGAGAGGAACATCTGACCTCGCCGTCAGGCATCTGTTAAACAAACATGCATCGAACCCGAAGGTCAACTCAACATGAAGTTGATAGGAACATTTGACTTCACTGTCAAGCATCTGTTAAAAAAACAGGCATCAAATTCGAAGAACGGCTCAACTCGAAGTTGAGAAGAACATCTGACCTCACCGTCAGGCATCTGTTAAACAAACAGGCATCGAACCCGAAGGGCGGCTCAACCCGAAGTGGATAAGAAAATTAGACCTCACTGTCAGGCATCTATTAAACAATCAAGCATCGAACCCGAAGGTCGGCTCAACACGAAGTTGAGAGGAACATCTGACCTCGCCGTCAAGCATCTCTTAAACAAACAGGCATTGAACTTGAAGGTCGGCTCAACATGAAGTTGAGAGGAACATTTGACTTCACTGTCAAGCATCTGTTAAACAAATAGGCATCAAATCCGAAGGCCGGCTCAACCCAAAGTTGAGAAGAAAATCTGACCACATTGTCGGCATCTGTTAAACAAACAAGCATCGAACCCGAAGGGCGGCTCAACTTGAAGTTGATAAGAACATTAGACCTCTCTGCTAGGCATCTGTTAAACAAACAGGCATCAAACCCGAAGGCCGGGTCAACCCGAAGTTGAGAAGAACATCTGACCTCGCCGTTAGGCATCTGTTAAACAAAGATGCATTGAACTCGAAGGCCGGCTAAACACGAAGTCGAGAGGAACATCTGACCTTGCTGTCAGGCATCTGTTAAACAAACAGGCATCGAACCCGAAGGTCGGCTCAACACGAAGTTGAGGGGAACATTTTACTTCACTGTCAAGCATCTGTTAAACAAACAGGCATCAAATCCGAAGGCTGGCTCAATCCGAAGTTGAGAAGAACATCTGACCTCACTTTCAGGCATCTGTTAAACAAACAGGCATCGAACTTGAAGGGCGGCTCAACCCGAAGTTGATAAGAACATTAGACCTCGCTGTCAGGCATCTCTTAAACAAACAGGTATCGAACCCGAAGGCCGTCTCAACCCTTAGTTGAGAATAACATATGACCTTGCCGTCAAACATCTATTAAACAAATAGGTATCGAACCCGAAGGATGGGTCACCTCGAAGTTGAGAGGAACATCTGACCTCCCCATCAGGCATTAGTTAAACAAACAGGCATCGAACCCGAAGACCGGCTCAAAACGAAGTTGAGAGGAACATCTAACCTCGCTGTCAGGCATCTGTTAAACAAACAGGCATCAAATCCGAAGAGCGGCTCAACCCGAAGTTGAGAAGAACATCTGACCTCGCCGTCAAGCATCTCTTAAAAAAACAGGCATCGAACCTGAAGGTCAGCTCAACATGAAGTTGAGAGGAACATTTGACTTCACTGTCAAGCATCTGTTAAACAAATAGGCATCAAATCCGAAGGCCGGCTCAACCCGAAGTGGAGAAGAAAATCTGACCTCACTTTCGGCATCTGTTAAACAAAAAAGCATCGAACCCGAAGGGCGGCTCAACTTGAAGTTGATAAGAACATTAGATCTCTCTGCCAGGCATCTGTTAAACAAACAGGCATCGAACCCGAAGGCCAGCTAAACCCGAAGTTTAGAAGAACATCTGGCCTCGCCATCAGGAATCTGTTAAACAAACAGGCATCGAACCCAAAGGCTGGATTAACACGAAGTTGGGAGGAACATCTGACCTCACTGTCAGGCATCTGTTAAACAAACAGACATCGAACCTGAAGGTCGGCTCAACATGAAGTTGATAGGAACATTTGACTTCACTATCAAGCATTTGTTAAACAAACAGGCATCGAACCCGAAGGGCGGCTCAACCCGAAGTTGATAAGAAAATTAGACCTCGCTGTCAGGCATCTCTTAAACAATCAGGCATCGAACCCGAAGGTCGGCTCAACACGAAGTTGAGAGGAACATCTGACCTCGCCGTCAAGCATCTCTTAAACAAACAGGCATCGAACCTGAAGTTCGGCTCAACATGGAGTTGAGAGGAACATTTGACTTCAATGTCAAGCATTTGTTAAACAAATAGGCATCAAATCCGAAGGCCGGCTCAACCCGAAGTTGAGAAGAACATCTGACCTCACCGTCAGGCATCTGTTAAACAAACACGCATCGAACCCGAAGGACGGCTCAACTTGAAGTTGATAAGAACATTAGACCTCTCTGCCAGGCATCTGTTAAACAAACAGGCATCGAACCCGAAGGCCGGCTCAACCCGAAGTTTAGAAGAACATCTGGCTTCGCCATCAGGAATCTGTTAAACAAACAGACACCGAACCCGAAGGCCGGATCAACACGAAGTTGAGAGGAACATCTGACCTCGCTGTCAGGCATTTGTTAAACAAACTGGCATCGAACCTGAAGGGCGGCTCAACATGAAGTTGATAGGAACATTTGACTTCGCTAGCAAGCATTTGTTAAACAAACAGGCATTGAACCCGAAGGGCGGCTCAACCCGAAGTTGATAAGAAAATTAGACCTCGCTGTCAGACATCTCTTAAACAATCAGGCATCGAACCCAAAGATCGGCTCAACACGAAGTTGAGAGGAACATCTGACCTCGCTGTCAAGCATCTCTTAAACAAACAGGCATGGAACCTGAAGGTCGGCTCAACATGAAGTTGAGAGGAACATTTGACTTCACTGTCAAGCATCTGTTAAACAAATAGGCATCAAATCCGAAGGCCGGCTAAACCCGAAGTTGAGAAGAAAATCTGTCCTCACTGTCAGGCATCTGTTAAGCAAACAAGCATCGATCCCGAAGGGCGGCTCAACTAGAAGTGGTAAAGAATATTAGACCTCTCTGCTAGGAATCTGTTAAACAAACAAGCATCGAACCCGAAGGCCGGGTCAACCCGAAGTTGAGAAGAACATCTGACATTGCTGTCAGGCATCTGTTAAACAAACATGCATCGAACCCGAAGGCCGGCTAAACACGAAGTCGAGAGGAACATCTGACCTCGCTGTCAGGCATCTGTTAAACAAACAAGCATCGAACCCGAAGGTCGACTCAACACGAAGTTGATGGGAACATTTGATTTCACTGTCAAGCATCTGTTAAACAAACAGACATCAAATCCGAAGGCCGGCTCAATCCGAAGTTGAGAAGAACATCTGACCTCACTGTCAGGCATTTGTTAAACAAACAGGCATCGAACGCTCAACCCGAAGTTGATAAGAACATTAGACCTCACTGTCAGGCATCTCTTAAACAAACAAGCATCGAACCCAAAGGCCAGCTCAACATGAAGTTGAGAGGAACATCTGACCTCGCCGTCAAGCATCTCTTAAACAAACAGGCATCGAACCTAAAGGTCGGCTCAACATGAAATTGAGAGGAACATTTGACTTCACTGTCAAGCATCTGTTAAACAAACAAGCATCAAATCCGAAGGGCGGCTCAACCCGAAGTTGAGAAGAACATCTGACCTCACCGTCAGGCATCTGTTAAACAAACAGGCATCGAAACCGAAGGGCGGCTCAACCCGAAGTTGATAATAATATTAGACCTCGCTGTTAGGCATCTCTTAAACAAACAGGAATCGAACCCGAAGGTCGGCTCAACACGAAGTTGAGAGGAACATCTGACCTCGCCGTCAAGCATCTCTTAAACAAACAGGCATCGAACCTGAAGGTCGGCTCAACATGAAGTTGAGAGGAACATTTGACTTCACTGTCAAGCATCTATTATACAAATAGGCATCAAATTCGAAGGCCGGCTCAACCCGAAGTTGAGAAGAAAATCTGTCCTCACTGTCAGGCATTTGTTAAACAAACAAGCATCGATCCCGAAGGGCGGCTCAACTAGAAGTTGTAAAGAACATTAGACCTCTCTGCTAGGCATCTGTTAAACAAACAGGCATCGAACCCGAAGGCCGGGTCAACCCGAAGTTGAGAAGAACATCTGACCTCGCTGTCAGGCATCTGTTAAACAAACATGAATCGAACCCGAAGGCCGGATAAACACGAAGTCGAAAGGAACATCTGACCTCGCTGTCAGGCATCTGTTAAACAAACAAGCATCGAACCCGAAGGTCGACTCAACACGAAGTTGATGGGAACATTTGACTTCACTGTCAAGCATCTGTTAAACAAACAGGCATCAAATCCGAAGGCCGGCTCAATCCGAAGTTGAGAAGAACATCTGACCTCACTGTCAGGAATTTGTTAAACAAACAGGCATCGAACGCTCAACCCGAAGTTGATAAGAACATTAGACCTCGCTTTCAGGCATCTCTTAAACAAACAGTCATCGAACCCGAAGGCCAGCTCAACACGAAGTTGAGAGGAACATCTGACCTTGCCGTCAAGCATCTCTTAAACAAACAGGCATCGAACCTGAAGGTTGGCTCAACATGAAATTGAGAGGAACATTTGACTTCACTGTCAAGCATCTGTTAAACAAACAAGCATCAAATCTGAAGTTCGGCTCAACCCGAAGTTGAGAAGAACATATGACCTCACCGTCAGGCATCTGTTAAACAAACAAGCATCGAACCCGAAGGCCGGCTCAACCCGAAGTTGAGAGGAACATCTGACCTCGCCGTCAGGCATCTGTTAAACAAACAGGCATCAAACCCGAAGGCCGTCTCAACCCTTAGTTGAGAATAACATTTGACCTTGCCGTCAAACATCTATTAAACAAACAAGCATCAAATCTGAAGTTCGGCTCAACCCGAAGTTGAGAAGAACATATGACCTCACCGTCAGGCATCTGTTAAACAAACAAGCATCGAACCCGAAGGCCGGTTCAACCCGAAGTTGAGAGGAACATCTGACCTCGCCGTCAGGCATCTGTTAAACAAACAGGCATCAAACCCGAAGGCCGTCTCAACCCTTAGTTGAGAATAACATTTGACCTTGCCGTCAAACATCTATTAAACAAATAGGTATCGAACCCGAAGGCCGGATCACCTCGAAGTTGAGAGGAACATCTGACCTCCCCATCAGGCATTAGTTAAACAAACAGGCATCAAACCCGAAGGCCGGCTCAACACGAAGTTGAGAGGAACATCTGACCTCACTGTCAGGCATCTGTTAAACAAACAGGCATCAAATCCGAAGTACGACTCAACCCGAAGTTGAGAAGAACATCTGACCTCACCGTCACGCATCTGTTAAACAAACAGGCATCGAACCCGAAGGGCGGCTCAACCCAAACATGATAAGAATATTGGACCTTGCTGTCAGGCATATCTTAAACAAACAGGCATCAAACCCGAAGGTCGACTCAACACGAAGTTCAGAGGAACATCTGACCTCGCCGTCAAGCATCTCTTAAACAAACAGGCATCGAACCTGAAGGTCGGCTCAACATGAAGTTGAGAGATACATTTGAATTCACTGTCAAGCATCTGTTAAACAAATAGGCATCAAATCCGAAGGTCGGATCAACCCGAACTTGAGAAGAACATCTGACCTCGCTGTCAAGCATCTGTTAAACAAACAAGCTTCAAACCCGAAGGGCGGCTCAACTTGAAGTTTATCAGAACATTAGACCTCTCTGCCAGGCATCTATTAAACAAACAGGCATCGGACCCGAAGGCCGGCTCAACCCAAAGTTGAGAAGAACATCTGGCCTCGCCGTTAGGCATCTGTTAAACAAACAGGCATCGAATCCGAAGGCCGGAGCAACACGAAGTTAAGAGGAACATCTGACCTCGCTGTCAGGCATCTGTTAAACAAACAGGCATCGAACCCGAAGGTCGGCTCAACATGAAGTTGATAGGAACATTTGATTTCACTGTCAAGCATCTGTTAAACAAACAGGCATCAAATTCGAAGAACGGCTCAACCCGAAGTTGAGAAGAACATCTGACCTCACCGTCAGGCATCTGTTAAACAAACAGGCATCGAACCCGAAGGGCGGCTTAACCCGAAGTTGATAAGAAAATTAGACCTTGCTATCAGGCATCTCTTAAACAATCAGGCATCAAACCCGAAGGTCGGCTCAACACGAAGTTTAGAGGAACATCTGACCTTGCTGTCAAGCATCTCTTAAACAAACAGGCATCAAACCTGAAGGTCGGCTCAACATGAAGTTGCGAGGAACATTTGACTTCACTGTCAAGCATCTCTTAAACAAATAGGCAGCAAATCCGAAGGCCGGCTCAACCCGAAGTTGAGAAGAAAATCTGACCTCACCGTCAGGCATATGTTAAACAAACAAGCATCGAACCCGAAGGGCGGCTCGACTTGAAGTTGATAAGAACATTAGACCTCTCTGCCAGGCATCTGTTAAACAAACAGCCATCGAACCCGAAGGCCGGCTCAACCCGAAGTTGAGTAGAACATCTGACCTCGACGTCAAGTATCTGTTAAACAAACAGGCATCGAACCCGAAGGTCGGATCAACACGAAGTTGAGAGGAACATCTGACCTTGCTGTCAGGCATCTGTTAAATAAACAGGCATCGAACCCGAAGGTCGGCTCAAGATGAAGTTGATAGGAATATTTGACTTCACTGTCAAGCATCTGTTAAACAAACAGGCTTAAAATTCGAAGAACGGCTCAACCCGAAGTTGAGAAGAACATCTGACCTCACCGTCAGGCATCTGTTAAACAAACAGGCATCGAACCCGAAGGGCGGCTCAACCCGAAGTTGATAAGAAAATTAGACCTTGCTATCAGGCATCTCTTAAACAAATAGGCATCGAACCCGAAGGTCGGCTCAACATGAAGTTGAGAGGAACATCTGACTTCACTGACAAGCATCTCTTAAACAAATAGGCATCAAATCCGAAGGCCGGCTCAACCCGAAGTTGAGAAGAAAATCTGACCTCACCGCCAGGCATCTGTTAAACAAACAAGCATCGAACCCGAAGGGCGGCTCAACTTGAAGTTTATAAGAACATTAGACCTCTCTGCCAGGCATCTGTTAAACAAACAGGCATCGAACCTGAAGGACGGCTCAACCCGAAGTTGAGTAGAACATCTGACCTCGCCGTCAGGCATCTGTTAAACAAACAGGCATCGAACCCGAAGGTCGGATCAACACAAAGTTGAGAGGAACATCTGACCTCGCTGTCAGGCATCTGTTAAACAAACAGGCATCGAACCTGAAGGTCGGCTCAACATGAAGTTGAGAGGAACATTTTACTTTACTGTCAAGCATCTGTTAAACAAACAGGCATCATATCCGAAGAACGGCTCAACCCGAGGTTGAGAAGAATATCTGACCTCACCATCAGGCATCTGTTAAACAAACAGGCATCAAACCCGAATGGCGGCTCAACCCGAAGTTGATAAGTATATTAGACCTTGCTGTCAGGCATCTCTTAAACAAACATGCATCGAACCCGAAGGTCGGCTCAACACGAAGTTGAGAGGAACATCTGACCTCGCCGTCAAGCATCTCTTAAACAAATAGGCATCGAACCTGAAGGTTGGCTCAACATGAAGTTGAGAGGAACATTTGACTTCACAATCAAGCATCTGTTAAATAAATAGGCATCAAATCCGAAGGCCGTCTCAACCCGAAGTTGAGAAGAACATCTGACCTCACCGTCAGGCATCTGTTAAACAAACAAGCATCGAACCCGAAGGGCGACTCAACTTGAAGTTGATAAGAACATTGGACCTCTCTGCCAGGCATCTGTTAGACAAACAGGCATCAAACCCGAAGGCTGGCTCAAACCGAAGTTGAGAAGAACATCTGACCTCGCCGTCAGGTATCTGTTAAACAACTAGGCATCGAACCCGAAGGCCGGATCAACACGAAGTTGAGAGGAACATCTGACCTTGCTGTCAGACATCTGTTAAACAAACAGGCATCGAACCCGAATGTCGGCTCAACATGAAGTTGAGAGGAACATTTGACTTCACTGTCAAGATTCTGTTAAATAAACAGGCATCAAATCCGAAGGACGGCTCACCCCAAATTTAAAAAAAACATTTGACCTTACCGTCAAGCATCTGTTAAACAAACAGGCATCGAACCCGAAGGGCGGCTCAACCCGAAGTTGATAAGAAAATTAGACCTTGCTATCAGGCATCTCTTAAACAAATAGGCATCGAACCCGAAGGTCGGCTCAACACGAAGTTGAGAGGAACATCTGACCTCGCCGTCAAGCATCTCTTAAACAAATAGGTATCGAACCTGAAGGTCGGCTCAACATGAAGTTGAGAGGAACATTTGACTTCACTGTCAAGCATCTCTTAAACAAATAGGCATCAAATCCGAAGGCCGGCTCAACCCGAAGTTGAGAAGAAAATCTGACCTCACCGCCAGGCATCTGTTAAACAAACAAGCATCGAACCCGAAGGGCGGCTCAACTTGAAGTTTATAAGAACATTAGACCTCTCTGCCAGGCATCTGTTAAACAAACAGGCATCGAACCTGAAGGACGGCTCAACCCGAAGTTGAGTAGAACATCTGACCTCGCCGTCAGGCATCTGTTAAACAAACAGGCATCGAACCCGAAGGTCGGATCAACACAAAGTTGAGAGGAACATCTGACCTCGCTGTCAGGCATCTGTTAAACAAACAGGCATCGAACCTGAAGGTCGGCTCAACATGAAGTTGAGAGGAACATTTTACTTTACTGTCAAGCATCTGTTAAACAAACAGGCATCATATCCGAAGAACGGCTCAACCCAAGGTTGAGAAGAATATCTGACCTCACCATCAGGCATCTGTTAAACAAACAGGCATCAAACCCGAATGGCGGCTCAACCCGAAGTTGATAAGTATATTAGACCTTGCTGTCAGGCATCTCTTAAACAAACATGCATCGAACCCGAAGGTCGGCTCAACACGAAGTTGAGAGGAACATCTGACCTCGCCGTCAAGCATCTCTTAAACAAATAGGCATCGAACCTGAAGGTTGGCTCAACATGAAGTTGAGAGGAACATTTGACTTCACAATCAAGCATCTGTTAAATAAATAGGCATCAAATCCGAAGGCCGTCTCAACCCGAAGTTGAGAAGAACATCTGACCTCACCGTCAGGCATCTGTTAAACAAACAAGCATCGAACCCGAAGGGCGACTCAACTTGAAGTTGATAAGAACATTGGACCTCTCTGCCAGGCATCTGTTAGACAAACAGGCATCAAACCCGAAGGCTGGCTCAAACCGAAGTTGAGAAGAACATCTGACCTCGCCGTCAGGTATCTGTTAAACAACTAGGCATCGAACCCGAAGGCCGGATCAACACGAAGTTGAGAGGAACATCTGACCTTGCTGTCAGACATCTGTTAAACAAACAGGCATCGAACCCGAATGTCGGCTCAACATGAAGTTGAGAGGAACATTTGACTTCACTGTCAAGATTCTGTTAAATAAACAGGCATCAAATCCGAAGGACGGCTCACCCCAAATTTAAAAAAAACATTTGACCTTACCGTCAAGCATCTGTTAAACAAACAGGCATCGAACCCGAAGGGCGGCTCAACCCGAAGTTGATAAAAATATTAGACCTCACTGTCAGGCATCTCTCAAACAAACAGGCGTCGAACCCGAAGGTCGGCTCAACACGAAGTTGAGAGGAACATCTGAGCACGCCGTCAAGCATCTCTTAAACAAACAGGCATCGATTCTGAAGGCCGGCTCAACATGAAGTTGAGAGGAACATTTGACTTCACTGTCAAGCATCTGTTAAACAAATAGGCATCATATCCGAAGGCCGGCTCAACCCGAAGTTGAGAAGAACATCTGACCTCACCGTTAAGCATCTGTTAAACAAACAAGCATCGAACCCGAAGGGCGGCTTAACTTGAAGTTGATAAGAACATTAGACCTCTCTTCCAGGCATTTGTTAAATAAACAGGCATCGAACCCGAAGGACGGCTCAACCCAAAGTTGAGAAGAACATCTGACCTCGCCGTCAGGTATCTGTTAAACAAACAGGCATCGAACCCGAAGGCCGGATCAACACAAAGTTGAGAGGAACATCTGACCTCGCTGTCAGGCATCTGTTAAACAAACAGGCATCGAACCCGAAGGTTGTAACGCCCCGATTCTGAATTCCCATTAATTGTTTAGTCTTTTAATTTATTTAATTGATGTTTGTTTTAAATTGAGAAATTATATATTATTATGTGGTGTTTGCTTATTTTATCTATTTTTACCGATTCGGAGAGTTTTCGGGGAATTAGAGTAAAAAGGGCATTTTAGACATTTAGCACTTTAGTGTGAGAATTGATTGGTAAGTGTTGGAAAGAATTTGAGAGGAAAGAAATAAAGATAGTAACATAAGAAGAAAAACAAGAGAAAGAAAAGAGGAGAAGAGAAAGAGAAGAGAAAGTGGAGAGGAAAACCTAGAATCATCAAGGGATCATCACCAAAGCTTGCAATCGATCGGTAAGGGTGTGAAACTCCATCATCTCTTTAATGTATATGATTGTATGTGTATGTGTGTGGATTTTGTAGAGTTTCTACTCTTTTTCCACTTAGGTTAGAAGTTGGTTTTGTGAGTAGAATGAGGTTTTAATCGGTTAGAACTCGGATTAGACGATGTAGTTTAGTCGGGTGATGATTGGGTTGTGCCACTGAGACTGGTTTGGAGTTAATCGGTTGATTTTGTGGAGTTTGGGCTCTTGAGACAGCCATGGAAGTTCTGTCTTCGCAGGCTCGCCAGGCGAATGGCAGCGAAGCTTCGCCAGGCGAAGCCCAGCGAGCTGTAGCGAAGCAAGTCAGAAGCTAACACCCTGTATTCGCTGACAAGTTTGCTAGGCGAGGTTAGTTGGCGAAGGTTCGCCAGGCGAGTGTGTAGCGAGCCTCAGCGAGTAATTCCAGAATTACTCCCAGTGGACTTCGCTGGGAAGTTCTCCAGGCGAAGGCCAGCGAGCATTCGCTGCGTGGCTTCGCCAGACGAAGGTTGGCGAACATGACAGTGTTATTTGTTTTGCTGTTTTGTTCATAGCATGATGTTTGGTTGATTCAATTATGATTAATGTCTATATGAATGATTGAGGTGTGAACTGTTTCGACATATCGTGTTGTGGGTGGCCGAAAGGCATGAATCCTAGATTGTAGAGTCAAGGTGAATCTTGAACGTTTGATAATCTTGTGTATTTGCTCGAATTGAATAAAAACACATTGATAGGCTGATATGTGTGTAAACCATGTGTGAAATGGTGCATAATGTGAATGCATGATATATATATGCGATGTATGTGATAAATGCAATGAGGATGTTTGTGAGCATAGTATGCATTTTTGTGTTGAATGATCCCTCGGAGGATTTGCATTGTGAAGCATCTTAGTATGCATTTGTGTGTTGATTGATCCCTCGGAGGATTTGCAGAACCTCGTATGATACGATGGTTATATTAGATTCCTTGGAGAATCGGTTGCATTGTGTGATTCCTCGGAGAATCGGTCATAACATGTAATCCCGTGGAGGATTGGCTAGAGTATTTGATTCCGTGGAGAATCTGCTGAGTACTTGATCCCGTGGAGGATCTGCTGAATATTCGATTCCGTGGAGAATCTGATGAATATTTGATTTCGTGGAGAATCTGCTGAGTACTTGATCCCGTGGAGGATCTGCTGAATACTCGATTCCTTAGAGAATCTGTTGAATGAGTCGGTACCGCATTTGCATCTGCATAGAGTCGTGTGTCGGTCTCTATGAGTTGCATGAGTCATCTGTGTATGATGCATTGGTTGAATGAATATAACTGTGTATGTTATATATGATTGTTTGGAAGAACATATTGTGAATGTTTATAAGCATGTGTAGAGGCATGATTATTTGTATATGTTTAACGTGGTGAGAACATAATTTGAGTATAACTTGTACAAATGTGAGTATATGTATATATACAATTTTATGCATTAACTGTTATGATGTTATTTCTCACCCTTCTGCTGTTTTATAATGCTCTATGAGGCATTGCAGAGTAGGAAGCTGGAGGTTCTTTTTGGTGAAGCGATGTCTTCATTCTTTTTGGTCAATGGCTCTGATATGTAACATCTGGGTAGTTAGGAAGCCTTTGACTCTTTTGGAGTTACATTTGTTTTGATTCTTTTGTGATACATATGTGTATGTATCTGCTGTGGATATGTTGTAAAGCATGAATTAACTGATGGTTGTATATAAGTTTATGAATGTGATCGATTCAATATTTGGATGTTTCCGCTTTTATTCTAAATATTGAGATGTGGGTTACCCATTGTTGCATATCAAATTGAGCAGGTATCGTATGTGTTTAGTTTCATGATAATGTGATGCGCCTCTTATATACCATGTTTTAATTAAACTCTGATGAAATAAATTTTCTAAGTGCCTAATTGATTTATTTGATTAATTTGGGGGTATAGAAAGGGGGTGTTACATTAAGTGGTATCAGAGCCAGTGTTGAGTCAGTCGTGTCTGTCTTGTTGTTGTGTTGGTTGAACGGTTGTTTAACCTTGTTGTTATTTTTGGGAATCCTCAGAATATGGCAGGTCGTAATGACAATGCTATGGTAGCGGCGTTAGAGGCTATGGCCAGAGCTGTGCAGGGTGCACCTAACGTGAATGCGAATGACGAGTTCAGGAAGAACCAACCACCGGTGTTCAAAGGGAGATTTGATCCGGATGGTGCTCAGATATGGTTAAAGGAAATTGAGAGGATATTTAGGGTGATGGATTGTGTTGAGGGGAACAAGGTGAGACTAGGGACTCACATGCTGAGAGAAGAGGCTGGTGACTGGTGGGTCAGCGTGAGGCAAGTTCTTGAGGTCGACGATGAGGAGATTACGTGGGATTTATTTCGTACTGAGTTTCTAAGGAAGTATCATCCCGAAAGTGTTAAAGGGAAGAGAGAAATGGAATTTCTGGAGTTGAAACAAGGTAATATGTCGGTGGTGGACTACACCGCTAAGTTTACTGAGTTAGTGAAGTTTCACCCTCACTATGATGCGGTTACGGCGGAATTTTCCAAATGTATCAAGTATGAGAATGGCTTGCGTCCTGAGATAAAGCAAGCGGTGGGTTATCAAAGGATACGAAGATTTTCGGATTTGACCGAGTGTTGCAGAATTTATGAAGAAGACAGTAGAGCTCGTTCTACTCATTATAAGGGTTTGAGCGAGAGGAGAGGGAAGCAGCAAGTACGAAGCGGACCTTATGTGACGCCTGCTGAGAAGGGCAAACAAAGGGGAAACTTTGATAGGAGACCCGGAGGAGGTTCCGGTGCGATCAAATGTTTTAAGTGTGGCGTGATGGGCCACAAGTCTTATGATTGTGGAAAGTTCAAGGCGAAGTGTTCCAACTGTGGGCTCCTTGGACATGATGCAGCAGAGTGTAGAAAGAATGCTGTGAAGTGTTTTAATTGTGGCGAGGTGGGTCACATTAGCCCGAATTGTACCAAACCGAAGCAAGCTCAGGCGGGCGGAAAAGTTTTCGCATTAGCAGGTTCAGACGCTACTAATGCGGCGGATCGTTTGATTAAAGGTACATGCTTTATTAATGATATGCCTTTAGTTGCTATTATTGATACTGGAGCGACTCACTCGTTCATTTCTCTTGCGTGTACTAAGCGGTTGGATTTGTGTATGGTTTCGTTGAGTAGTGGTATGGTTATTGGGACTCCCGCTTCGGGATCGGTAACTACTTCTTTGGTGTGTGCAAGTTGTCCTTTGACCATGTATGGTAAGGACTTCGTTATGGATTTAGTGTGTTTACCGTTGGAAGGTTTGGACGTAATCTTGGGTATGAACTGGTTGCAATTTAATAGAGTTCATCTGGATTGCTATCACAAGTTAGTAAGGTTTCCTTCTTTGGAAGATGGTGAAAACGAGAGTTTTCTTTCCACTAAAGAGTTGAAGAAACTTTTAGCGGACGAAGCTCAGTTGTTTGGTTTGTTTGCATCGTTGTCGGTAGAGAGCAAAGTTGAGCTCGACGTGTTTCCTGTGGTTTGTGAATTTCCTGAAGTGTTTCCGGAAGATGTTGCGGATGTGCCGCCAAAGAGAGAGGTTGAATTTTCTATTGATCTAGTTCCGGGTACTAGACCGATTTTGATGGCCCCGTATCGGATGTCGGCATCGGAGTTGGTGGAATTGAAGAAGCAGTTGAATGATTTGTTGGATAAGAGATTTGTAAGACCAAGTGTTTCTCCTTGGGGTGCGCCGGTATTGTTGGTAAAGAAGAAGGATGGTAGTATGCGATTGTGTATTGATTATCGGCAGTTGAATAAGGTGACAATTAAGAACAAGTATCCGCTTCCAAGAATTGATGATTTGATGGATCAATTAGTTGGAGCCCGTGTTTTTAGTAAGATTGATTTGAGATCCGGTTATCACCAGATTCGGGTTAAGGAAGAATATATTTCGAAGACGGCTTTTAGGAAACGATATGGTCACTATGAGTATACGGTGATGCCATTCGGAGTTTCTAATGCGCCGGGTGTTTTCATGGAATATATGAACCTATCTTCCACGAGCAGTTGGATCATTTTGTGGTAGTGTTTATCGATGACATTTTGATTTATTCTATGTCTCGAGAGGAACACGAAGAACATTTAAGGATTGTGTTGCGGATTTTGAAAGAGAAGAAGTTGTACGCAAAGTTGTCTAAGTGTGAGTTTTGGTTGTCGGAGGTGAGTTTTCTTGGACATATTATTTCCGGTAATGGTATTAGTGTGGATCCATCCAAGATCGATGCGGTAATGCAATGGGAGACTCCAAGATCGGTTACGGAAATTCGAAGCTTTTTGGGCTTGGCCGGTTACTACCGGAGGTTTATCGAAGGATTTTCAAAGTTAGCACTTCCGTTAACGCAGTTGACTTGTAAAGGAAAGACTTTTATTTGGGATGTTAATTGTGAAGAGATTTTCATGGAATTAAAGAGAAGGTTAACGACAACGCCAGTTTTGATTTTGCCGAATCCTACGGAACCTTTTGTGGTTTATTGCGATGCTTCTTTGTCAGGATTGGGTGGTGTATTGATGCAAGATGGGAAGGTCGTGGCGTATGCTTCTAGGCAGTTGAGAGTGCATGAAAAGAATTATCCTACTCATGATTTGGAGTTAGCGGCCGTAGTGTTCGTTTTGAAAATTTGGAGGCACTATCTTTATGGTGCAAGATTTGAGGTTTTTAGCGATCACAAGAGTTTGAAGTATTTGTTTGATCAGAAAGAATTGAATATGAGGCAAAGGAGATGGCTAGAACTTTTGAAAGACTATGATTTTGGTTTAAATTATCATCCGGGTAAGGCGAATGTGGTAGCCGATGCTTTAAGTCGGAAGTCGTTGCACGTGTCTACTTTGATGGTTAGAGAGTGGGAACTTTTGGAGAACTTTAGAGATTTGAGTTTGGTTTGTGAGTTAACACCGAGTAGTGTGAAGCTGGGTATGTTGCATGTCACGAATGATTTCCTTGCTACGGTGTGTGAAAAGCAAAAGTTGGATTTGAAATTTGTGGATTTGATGACGAATGGAAATGAAGATTTCAAAGTTGATGAATTAGGAGTTTTGAGGTTTCGAGGTCGTATTTGTATTCCCGATGATGCGGATTTGAAAAAGATGATATTGGAATAGGGACATCGGAGTAACTTGAGTATTCATCTGGGAGCGAATAAGATGTATCAGGATTTGAAGAAGATCTTTTGGTGGTCTGGATTGAAAAGCGATGTTGCTCGTTTTGTGTACTCGTGTTTGACTTGCCAGAAGTCTAAGGTAGAGCATCAGAAGCCTAGTGGATTGATGCAACCGTTGGATATTCCGGAATGGAAATGGGATAGTATATCGATGGATTTTGTTACGGGATTGCCGAATACGCAAAGAGGACATAATGCTATTTGAGTGATTGTTGATAGGCTTACTAAATCGGCTCACTTTATTCCGATTGATATTACTTACTCTTTGGAAAGGTTGGCCGAGATTTATGTTGGCACTATTGTGAAGCTTCATGGAGTTCCTAAGAGTATTGTGTCGGATAGGGATCCTAGATTTACTTCAAGATTTTGGGAGAGTTTGCAAGGTGCCTTGGGTTCTAAGTTGAGATTGAGTTCGGCATATCATCCGCAAACAGATGGTCAAACCGAGAGGACGATTCAATCGTTAGAAGATTTGTTGCGTGCTTGTGTGCTTGAACAAGGTGGTGCGTGGGATGGTTATTTAGCGTTGATTGAGTTCACCTATAATAACAGTTTCCATTCGAGTATTGGTATGGCGCCATTTGAGGCTTTATATGGTCGGAGATGTCGAACACCTCTGTGTTGGCATGAGACGGGTGAAAGGTCGGTAGTTGGTCCTGAAATGGTACAGCAAACGACGGAAAAGGTGAAATTTATTCGAGAAAAGATGAGAGCTTCTCAGAGTAGACAGAAAAGTTATCATGATAAAAGGAGAAAGGATCTCGAGTTTCTAGAGGGCGACCATGTGTTTTTGAGAGTTACACCGGTTGCGGGTGTGGGTCGTGCTTTGAAGTCGAGAAAGTTGACTTCTCGTTTTATTGGTCCGTATCAGATTGTCGCACGAGTTGGTGTTGTGGCTTATCGTGTGGCGTTGCCTCCGAATCTTTCGAATTTGCATGATGTATTCCATGTCTCGCAACTTCGGAAGTATGTTCCGGATCCGTCACATGTTATTCCAATGGATGAAGTGGAAGTAAGAGATAACCTTACAGTTGAAGTTTTACCGGTTAGTATTTTGGACCGTGAAGTTAAGAAACTAAGAGGCAAGGATATTGCGCTCGTGAAAGTGTCCTGGGGGGTGCCGCGGAAGGCAACATGACTTGGGAATTGGAGAGCAAGATGCGAGAGTCGCATCCGGAGTTGTTTGAATAAGGTAATATTTTCAAGGACGAAAATTTCTAAAGTGGGGGAGAGTTGTAACGCCCTGATTCTGAATTCCCATTAATTGTTGAGTCTTTTAATTTATTTAATTTATGTTTGTTTTAAATTGAGAAATTATATATTATTATGTGGTGTTTGCTTATTTTATCTATTTTTACCGATTCGGAGAGTTTTCGGGGAATTAGAGTAAAAAGGGCATTTTAGACATTTAGCACTTTAGTGTGAGAATTGATTGGTAAGTGTTGGAAAGAATTTGAGAGGAAAGAAATAAAGATAGTAACATAAGAAGAAAAACAAGAGAAAGAAAAGAGGAGAAGAGAAAGAGAAGAGAAAGTGGAGAGGAAAACCTAGAATCATCAAGGGATCATCACCAAAGCTTGCAATCGATCGGTAAGGGTGTGAAACTCCATCATCTCTTTAATGTATATGATTGTATGTGTATGTGTGTGGATTTTGTAGAGTTTCTACTCTTTTTCCACTTAGGTTAGAAGTTGGTTTTGTGAGTAGAATGAGGTTTTAATCGGTTAGAACTCGGATTAGACGACGTAGTTTAGTCGGGTGATGATTGGGTTGTGCCACTGAGACTGGTTTGGATTTAATCGGTTGATTTTGTGGAGTTTGGGCTCTTGAGACAGCCATGGAAGTTCTGTCTTCGCAGGCTCGCCATGCGAATGGCAGCGAAGCTTCGCCAGGCGAAGCCCAGCGAGCTGTAGCGAAGCAAGTCAGAAGCTAACACCCTGTATTCGCTGGCAAGTTCACCAGGCGAGGTTAGTTGGCGAAGGTTCGCCAGGCGAGTGTGTAGCGAGCCTCAGCGAGTAATTCCAGAATTACTCCCAGTGGACTTCGCTGGGAAGTTCGCCAGGCGAAGGCCAGCGAGCATTCGCTGCGTGGCTTCGCCAGGCGAAGGTTGGCGAACATGACAGTGTTATTTGTTTTGCTGTTTTGTTCATAGCATGATGTTTGGTTGATTCAATTATGATTAATGTCTATATGAATGATTGAGGTGTGAACTGTTTCGACATATCGTGCTGTGGGTGGCCGAAAGGCATGAATCCTAGATTGTAGAGTCAAGGTGAATCTTGAACGTTTGATAATCTTGTGTATTTGCTCGAATTGAATAGAAACGCATTGATAGGCTGATATGTGTGTAAACCATGTGTGAAATGGTGCATAATGTGAATGCATGATAGATATATGCGATGTATGTGATAAATGCAATGAGGATGTTTGTGAGCATAGTATGCATTTTTGTGTTGAATGATCCCTCGGAGGATTTGCATTGTGAAGCATCTTAGTATGCATTTGTGTGTTGATTGATCCCTCGGAGGATTTGCAGAACCTCGTATGATACGATGGTTATATTAGATTCCTTGGAGAATCAGTTGCATTGTGTGATTCCTCGGAGAATCGGTCATAACATGTAATCCCGTGGAGGATTGGCTAGAGTATTTGATTCCGTGGAGAATTTGCTGAGTACTTGATCCCGTGGAGGATCTGCTGAATATTCGATTCCGTGGAGAATCTGATGAATATTTGATTCCGTGGAGAATCTGCTGAGTACTTGATCCCGTGGAGGATCTGTTGAATACTCGATTCCTTAGAGAATCTGTTGAATGAGTCGGTACCGCATTTGCATCTGCATAGAGTCGTGTGTCGGTCTCTATGAGTTGCATGAGTCATCTGTGTATGATGCATTGGTTGAATGAATATAACTGTGTATGTTATATATGATTGTTTGGAAGAACATATTGTGAATGTTCATAAGCATGTGTAGAGGCATGATTATTTGTATATGTTTAACGTGGTGAGAACATAATTTGAGTATAACTTGTACAAATGTGAGTATATGTATATATACAATTTTATGCATTAACTGTTATGATGTTGTTTCTCACCCTTCTGCTGTTTTATAATGCTCTATGAGGCATTGCAGAGTAGGAAGCTGGAGGTTCTTTTTGGTGAAGCGATGTCTTCATTCTTTTTGGTCAATGGCTCTGATATGTAACATCTGGGTAGTTAGGAAGCCTTTGACTCTTTTGGAGTTACATTTGTTTTGATTCTTTTGTGATACATATGTGTATGTATCTGCTGTGGATATGTTGTAAAGCATGAATTAACTGATGGTTGTATATAAGTTTATGAATGTGATCGATTCAATATTTGGATGTTTCCGCTTTTATTCTAAATATTGAGATGTGGGTTACCCATTGTTGCATATCAAATTGAGCATGTATCGTATGTGTTTAGTTTCATGATAATGTGATGCGCCTCTTATATACCATGTTTTAATTAAACTCTGATGAAATAAATTTTCTAAGTGCCTAATTGATTTATTTGATTAATTTGGGGGTATAGAAAGGGGGTGTTACATTAAGTGGTATCAGAGCCAGTGTTGAGTCAGTCGTGTCTGTCTTGTTGTTGTGTTGGTTGAACGGTTGTTTAACCTTGTTGTTATTTTTGGGAATCCTCAGAATATGGCAGGTCGTAATGACAATGCTATGGTAGCGGCGTTAGAGGCTATGGCCAGAGCTGTGCAGGGTGCACCTAACGTGAATGTGAATGACGAGTTCAGGAAGAACCAACCACCGGTGTTCAAAGGGAGATTTGATCCGGATGGTGCTCAGATATGGTTAAAGGAAATTGAGAGGATATTTAGGGTGATGGATTGTGTTAAGGGGAACAAGGTGAGACTAGGGACTCACATGCTGAGAGAAGAGGCTGATGACTGGTGGGTCAGCGTGAGGCAAGTTCTTGAGGTCGACGATAAGGAGATTACGTGGGATTTATTTCGTACTGAGTTTCTAAGGAAGTATTATCCCGAAAGTGTTAAAGGGAAGAGAGAAATGGAATTTCTGGAGTTGAAACAAGGTAATATGTCGGTGGTGGACTACACCGCTAAGTTTACTGAGTTAGTGAAGTTTCACCCTCACTATGATGCGGTTACGGCGGAATTTTCCAAATGTATCAAGTATGAGAATGGCTTGCGTCCTGAGATAAAGCAAGCGGTGGGTTATCAAAGGATACGAAGATTTTCGGATTTGACCGAGTGTTGCAGAATTTATGAAGAAGACAGTAGAGCTCGTTCTACTCATTATAAGGGTTTGAGCGAGAGGAGAGGGAAGCAGCAAGTACGAAGCGGACCTTATGTGACGCCTGCTGAGAAGGGCAAACATAGGGGAAACTTTGATAGGAGACCCGGAGGAGGTTCCGGTGCGATCAAATGTTTTAAGTGTGGCGTGATGGGCCACAAGTCTTATGATTGTGGAAAGTTCAAGGCGAAGTGTTCCAACCGTGGGCTCCTTGGACATGATGCAGCAGAGTGTAGAAAGAATGCTGTGAAGTGTTTTAATTGTGGCGAGGTGGGTCACATTAGCCCGAATTGTACCAAACCGAAGCAAGCTCAGGCGGGCGGAAAAGTTTTCGCATTAGCAGGTTCAGACGCTACTAATGCGACGGATCGTTTGATTAAAGGTACATGCTTTATTAATGATATGCCTTTAGTTGCTATTATTGATACTGGAGCGACTCACTCGTTCATTTCTCTTGCGTGTGCTAAGCGGTTGGATTTGTGTATGGTTTCTTTGAGTAGTGGTATGGTTATTGGGACTCCCGCTTCGGGGTCGGTAACTACTTCTTTGGTGTGTGCAAGTTGTCCTTTGACCATGTATGGTAAGGACTTCGTTATGGATTTAGTGTGTTTACCGTTGGAAGGTTTGGACGTAATCTTGGGTATGAACTGGTTGCAATTTAATAGAGTTCATCTGGATTGCTATCACAAGTTAGTAAGGTTTCCTTCTTTGGAAGATGGTGAAAACGAGAGTTTTCTTTCCACTAAAGAGTTGAAGAAACTTTTAGCGGACGAAGCTCAGTTGTTTGGTTTGTTTGCATCGTTGTCGGTAGAGAGCAAAGTTGAGCTCGACGTGTTTCCTGTGGTTTGTGAATTTCCTGAAGTGTTTCCGGAAGATGTTGCGGATGTGCCGCCAAAGAGAGAGGTTGAATTTTCTATTGATCTAGTTCCGGGTACTAGACCGATTTTGATGGCCCCGTATCGGATGTCGGCATCGGAGTTGGTGGAATTGAAGAAGCAGTTGAATGGTTTGTTGGATAAGAGATTTGTAAGACCAAGTGTTTCTCCTTGGGGTGCGCCGGTATTGTTGGTAAAGAAGAAGGATGGTAGTATGCGATTGTGTATTGATTATCGGCAGTTGAATAAGGTGACAATTAAGAACAAGTATCCGCTTCCAAGAATTGATGATTTGATGGATCAATTAGTTGGAGCCCGTGTTTTTAGTAAGATTGATTTGAGATCCGGTTATCACCAGATTCGGGTTAAGGAAGAAGATATTTCGAAGACGGCTTTTAGGACACGATATGGTCACTATGAGTATACGGTGATGCCATTCGGAGTTTCTAATGCGCCGGGTGTTTTCATGGAATATATGAACCGTATCTTCCACGAGCAGTTGGATCATTTTGTGGTAGTGTTTATCGATGACATTTTGATTTATTCTAAGTCTCGAGAGGAACACGAAGAACATTTAAGGATTGTGTTGCGGATTTTGAAAGAGAAGAAGTTGTACGCAAAGTTGTCTAAGTGTGAGTTTTGGTTGTCGGAGGTGAGTTTTCTTGGACATATTATTTCCGGCAATGGTATTAGTGTGGATCCATCCAAGATCGATGCGGTAATGCAATGGGAGACTCCAAGATCGGTTACGGAAATTCGAAGCTTTTTGGGCTTGGCCGGTTACTACCGGAGGTTTATCGAAGGATTTTCAAAGTTAGCACTTCCGTTAACGCAGTTGACTTGTAAAGGAAAGACTTTTATTTGGGATGTTAATTGTGAAGAGAGTTTCATGGAATTAAAGAGAAGGTTAACGACAGCGCCAGTTTTGATTTTGCCGAATCCTACGGAACCTTTTGTGGTTTATTGCGATGCTTCTTTGTCAGGATTGGGTGGTGTATTGATGCAAGATGGGAAGGTCGTGGCGTATGCTTCTAGGCAGTTGAGAGTGCATGAAAAGAATTATCCTACTCATGATTTGGAGTTAGCGGCCGTAGTGTTCGTTTTGAAAATTTGGAGGCACTATCTTTATGGTGCAAGATTTGAGGTTTTTAGCGATCACAAGAGTTTGAAGTATTTGTTTGATCAGAAAGAATTGAATATGAGGCAAAAGAGATGGCTAGAACTTTTGAAAGACTATGATTTTGGTTTAAATTATCATCCGGGTAAGGCGAATGTGGTAGCCGATGCTTTAAGTCGGAAGTCGTTGCACGTGTCTACTTTGATGGTTAGAGAGTGGGAACTTTTGGAGAACTTTAGAGATTTGAGTTTGGTTTGTGAGTTAACACCGAGTAGTGTGAAGCTGGGTATGTTGCATGTCACGAATGATTTCCTTGCTACGGTGTGTGAAAAGCAAAAGTTGGATTTGAAATTTGTGGATTTGATGACGAATGGAAATGAAGATTTCAAAGTTGATGAATTAGGAGTTTTGAGGTTTCGAGGTCGTATTTGTATTCCCGATGATGCGGATTTGAAAAAGATGATATTGGAATAGGGACATCGGAGTAACTTGAGTATTCATCCGGGAGCGAATAAGATGTATCAGGATTTGAAGAAGATCTTTTGGTGGTCTGGATTGAAAAGCGATGTTGCTCGTTTTGTGTACTCGTGTTTGACTTACCAGAAGTCTAAGGTAGAGCATCAGAAGCCTAGTGGATTGATGCAACCGTTGGATATTCCGGAATGGAAATGGGATAGTATATCGATGGATTTTGTTACGGGATTGTCGAATACGCAAAGAGGACATAATGCTATTTGAGTGATTGTCGATAGGCTTACTAAATCGGCTCACTTAATTCCGATTGATATTACTTATTCTTTGGAAAGGTTGGCCGAGATTTATGTTGGCACTATTGTGAAGCTTCATGGAGTTCCTAAGAGTATTGTGTCGGATAGAGATCCTAGATTTACTTCAAGATTTTGGGAGAGTTTGCAAGGTGCCTTGGGTTCTAAGTTGAGATTGAGTTCGGCATATCATCCGCAAACAGATGGTCAAACCGAGAGGACGATTCAATCGTTAGAAGATTTGTTGCGTGCTTGTGTGCTTGAACAAGGTGGTGCGTGGGATGGTTATTTAGCGTTGATTGAGTTCACCTATAATAACAGTTTCCATTCGAGTATTGGTATGGCGCCATTTGAGGCTTTATATGGTCGGAGATGTCGAACACCTCTGTGTTGGCATGAGACGGGTGAAAGGTCGGTAGTTGGTCCTGAAATGGTACAGCAAACGACGGAAAATGTGAAATTTATTCGAGAAAAGATGAGAGCTTCTCAGAGTAGACAGAAAAGTTATCATGATAAAAGGAGAAAGGATCTCGAGTTTCTAGAGGGCGACCATGTGTTTTTGAGAGTTACACCGGTTGCGGGTGTGGGTCGTGCTTTGAAGTCGAGAAAGTTGACTTCTCGTTTTATTGGTCCGTATCAGATTGTCGCACGAGTTGCTGCTGTGGCTTATCGTGTGGCGTTGCCTCCGAATCTTTCGAATTTGCATGATGTATTCCATGTCTCGCAACTTCGGAAGTATGTTCCGGATCCGTCACATGTTATTCCAATGGATGAAGTGGAAGTAAGAGATAACCTTACAGTTGAAGTTTTACCGGTTAGTATTTTGGACCGTGAAGTTAAGAAACTAAGAGGCAAGGATATTGCGCTCGTGAAAGTGTCCTGGGGGGGTGCCGCGGAAGGCAACATGACTTGGGAATTGGAGAGCAAGATGCGAGAGTCGCATCCGGAGTTGTTTGAATAAGGTAATATTTTCGAGGACGAAAATTTCTAAAGTGGGGGAGAGTTGTAACGCCCCGATTCTGAATTCCCATTAATTGTTGAGTCTTTTAATTTATTAAATTGATGTTTGTTTTAAATTGAGAAATTATATATTATTATGTGGTGTTTGCTTATTTTATCTATTTTTACCGATTCGGAGAGTTTTCGGGGAATTAGAGTAAAAAGGGCATTTTAGACATTTAGCACTTTAGTGTGAGAATTGATTGGTAAGTGTTGGAAAGAATTTGAGAGGAAAGAAATAAAGATAGTAACATAAGAAGAAAAACAAGAGAAAGAAAAGAGGAGAAGAGAAAGAGAAGAGAAAGTGGAGAGGAAAACCTAGAATCATCAAGGGATCATCACCAAAGCTTGCAATCGATCGGTAAGGGTGTGAAACTCCATCATCTCTTTAATGTATATGATTGTATGTGTATGTGTGTGGATTTTGTAGAGTTTCTACTCTTTTTCCACTTAGGTTAGAAGTTGGTTTTGTGAGTAGAATGAGGTTTTAATCGGTTAGAACTCGGATTAGACGATGTAGTTTAGTCGGGTGATGATTGGGTTGTGCCACTGAGACTGGTTTAGATTTAATCGGTTGATTTTGTGGAGTTTGGGCTCTTGAGACAACCATGGAAGTTCTGTCTTCGCAGGCTCGCCAGGCGAATGGCAGCGAAGCTTCGCCAGGCGAAGCCCAGCGAGCTGTAGCGAAGCAAGTCAGAAGCTAACACCCTGTATTCGCTGGAAAGTTCACCAGGCGAGGTTAGTTGGCGAAGGTTCGCCAGGCGAGTGTGTAGCGAGCCTCAGCGAGTAATTCCAGAATTACTCCCAGTGGACTTCGCTGGGAAGTTCGCCAGGCGAAGGCCAGCGAGCATTCGCTGCGTGGCTTCGCCAGGCGAAGGTTGGCAAACATGACAGTGTTATTTGTTTTGCTGTTTTGTTCATAGCATGATGTTTGGTTGATTCAATTATGATTAATGTCTATATGAATGATTGAGGTGTGAACTGTTTCGACATATCGTGTTGTGGGTGGCCGAAAGGCATGAATCCTAGATTGTAGAGTCAAGGTGAATCTTGAACGTTTGATAATCTTGTGTATTTGCTCGAATTGAATAGAAACGCATTGATAGGCTGATATGTGTGTAAACCATGTGTGAAATGGTGCATAATGTGAATGCATGATAGATATATACGATGTATGTGATAAATGCAATGAGGATGTTTGTGAGCATAGTATGCATTTTTGTGTTGAATGATCCCTCAGAGGATTTGCATTGTGAAGCATCTTAGTATGCATTTGTGTGTTGATTGATCCCTCGGAGGATTTGCAGAACCTCGTATGATACGATGGTTATATTAGATTCCTTGGAGAATCGGTTGCATTGTGTGATTCCTCGGAGAATCGGTCATAACATGTAATCCCGTGGAGGATTGGCTAGAGTATTTGATTCCGTGGAGAATCTGCTGAGTACTTGATCCCGTGGAGGATCTGCTGAATATTCGATTCCGTGGAGAATCTGATGAATATTTGATTCCATGGAGAATCTGCTGAGTACTTGATCTCGTGGAGGATCTGCTGAATACTCGATTCCTTAGAGAATCTGTTGAATGAGTCGGTACCGCATTTGCATCTGCATAGAGTCGTGTGTCGGTCTCTATGAGTTGCATGAGTCATCTGTGTATGATGCATTGGTTGAATGAATATAACTGTGTATGTTATATATGATTGTTTGGAAGAACATATTGTGAATGTTCATAAGCATGTGTAGAGGCATGATTATTTGTATATGTTTAACATGGTGAGAACATAATTTGAGTATAACTTGTACAAATGTGAGTATATGTATATATACAATTTTATGCATTAACTGTTATGATGTTGTTTCTCACCCTTCTGCTGTTTTATAATGCTCTATGAGGCATTGCAGAGTAGGAAGCTGGAGGTTCTTTTTGGTGAAGCGATGTCTTCATTCTTTTTGGTCAATGGCTCTGATATGTAACATCTGGGTAGTTAGGAAGCCTTTGACTCTTTTGGAGTTACATTTGTTTTGATTCTTTTGTGATACATATGTGTATGTATCTGCTGTGGATATGTTGTAAAGCATGAATTAACTGATGGTTGTATATAAGTTTATGAATGTGATCGATTCAATATTTGGATGTTTTTGCTTTTATTCTAAATATTGAGATGTGGGTTACCCATTGTTGCATATCAAATTGAGCAGGTATCGTATGTGTTTAGTTTCATGATAATGTGATGCGCCTCTTATATACCATGTTTTAATTAAACTCTGATGAAATAAATTTTCTAAGTGCCTAATTGATTTATTTGATTAATTTGGGGGTATAGAAAGGGGGTGTTACAAAGGTCGGCTCAACATGAAGTTGAGACGAACATTTGACTTCACTGTCAAGCATCTGTTAAACAAACAGGCATCAAATCCGAAGGACGGCTCAACCCGAAGTTGAGAAGAACATCTGACCTTACCGTCAGGCATCTGTTAAACAAACAGGCATCAAACCCGAATGGCGGCTCAACCCGAAGTTGATAAGAATATTAGACCTCGCTGTCAGGCATCTGTTAAACAAACAGGCATCGAACCCGAAGGTCGGTTCAACACGAAGTTGAGAGGAACATCTGACCACGCTGTTGCTACTGCGAAAATCGGCTCCGGCTTTGACAGAAGAGTCGCCACCGTGCATTATTTATCCCAAAGGAGGGAAACGAAACGCTCGAAGTAAACCTAACGCGGAGACGGGAAAGGAATGGTCGTCGCAACCAAATCCTGGATTCGGGAGTCGGTTACACAAGGGGAAGGTATTAGCACCCCTCGCGTCCGCCGTACTCGACGGGATCCATGCTTGTTTTCTAGTACGAATTGTTATTCTATCTACTCTAAAGGTCAAGGGTTAAAAGAAAAGAAAATGACTCGGCAAAGTATCGCACTTTATGCCTACGTATTTGCGTATGGAACGAGAAATCAGAGTCAACGTAATTCGCCTACCTACGGCAAAGGAGGGGAAGGTTGCTTGCTAGGATACGACATCCTATGCCTACGTACTTTCATACAGCATGAAAGATCAGAGGAAACGTAGTTCGGGCTACGGAAGACACAGATTTGTCTGACTGTTTTTAGATCCTTCCGAAAAGGTTTTCTTCTGATTAAGAGTTCAAGCGGACAAAAATGACACTTTGATGTTTTTTTGCAGTCTTTTACGCAAGAAGTGTTTTTTAGTTTGTTTGCAATCTCTGACGCACTAGAGACTTTGATCTGAGAGTGACTACGTCGCGTGTCACCCAAAGGGTACCACACTAAGCAGTCAGACTATTAGAAAGAAACTCTCCAGCAACCCTTTCTCAAATAGCTTAAGGCTCGTAACATACGACATCGATTAACCTTATTACTGTATTTTTGAGTTGTTAAAGATGAGAAGAGAAAGGAGCTCTAAAAACCTAGGGTTGAAAAGGGAATAAAACTAACCTAATGTTGTCATGCATGGGTTAAAACCTAATGTATGTCATAATTCCCTCCTGCACAGAGGAAATCAGAGATCCTAGGGGATAAACGGAAAAGAAACAGCAGATATATAGTAAACAGTAAAATGCATGCAATGCAACAGTACAAGCGAGGCAAGGAAGTCCCACTCAACCTCGAACCTGGGAAAATAATAGGCAAAGTGAAACAGCTTCACTTCAAACCTAAGGGGGCAAGCTGAACAAGCCAATAGAAAATACAGAAAAAGAAATAAAACTCAATACCAGCTCTGACAGCAACACCAACTCTTACAGCAAGCAGCTCAAATAGCAACAGCTCTGACAGCTACAGTTGATTAACAGCAAAAAAGGTTGACAACAACAACTTCAAGTAAGACCCCATCTTCACCCTTCAATGACCCCCAAGCTTTAGATAAGCTCCTGTCTCCAAAAATCTCCAAGCTCTGGCAAGCACTGAACCCCATCAAATAGACAGCTTCAAACAGCAGCAAAACCCTAACTTCAACAGATAACACTCTCTGACAGGCACAAGCTTCATCTTCACCAATCTTCAATGAACTTCATTCTTCAATAGGTTCCCATCTTTAATGCAAGAGCTCCAGAAGAGAATCAATTATCAGATTAAATTGAAATGCTACACAGCTTATTGACAACCCAAGGAAGCCTATAAGCACTTAGCATTGTAGGGGAAAGGTTCCCTCAAAGTTCTACTTCTTAAGTATGTCACTTATCCCTCCAAAGGATGGATGTGAATACTTTAAAAGGACTTTATGTCATAGGTAGCAATAGAAGCACAAGATGTTTTCTATGTTTGCAAGAAGAAATCCATCTAATCTAAAGCTCTCCCTATGTTTCCTATCTCTTAAGCCCCCTTCAAGGAGATGAATCTTCATGCATCAAGCTCTATCCCTTGTCTTCAATCATCATCCAAGGTCTTCATTAGCTCCAACAAGCCAAGCCCAAGCCCAACACTCAATTGAAACGACCCAAACCCCACAAGCAATCCAAAAGCCCAAAAGGGAAACACACAAACATCACCCAATTTGCAAAAAACAAGTAAAATAGTAACACTCATTAAAAAAATTCCTAGATTAAATTCTAAGGGAACCTAACTATATACCCTATACCCCACATAAACCCCAAGGCCCAAATCACAACCTAGGTACCCAAACTATGCCCTAAACTACACCTAAGTGTTGTGAAACCCTAATTTTGATACCTCTCCTATCTATCTCTCAAATTAATCTATGTTTTAGTCACAAAAATATGACAAAATTCCTAAGGGTACATGCTTCCCTAATATAATTAACCTCACAAGATTCAAACAAAAATCATGCACCAATCTCTCATACTAAATTCAGAAAAAAGAGGTATCAAACAAATATAAAGTAAAAGCAATAATATTGTAAAATATACCGAAAAATATAAAATGCAAGAAATTAATATTTTTATTATTTCACAATTTTCTAGAGGTCCTAAGGGAACTAGGGGGAAAAATCACATCCTAAAATGATTATTTTTCAATTTGTTATGAATTATTTACTAACCTATATGCAAACATGAAATAAAAAGAAAATCAGCTAAAAATAAAAAAACTGGCGTGGCGAATAGCAATTATCTGCAGTTCAAAAATGAAGTTGGACTCAGGAGGGGGTGCGCTTATCAAAACGCGCTAAGCCCAACCCAATAAGAAAACAAATGGAAAAAAACAAGGAAAATAAAAAAAAAAGCCGTGGCGAATAGCAAGTAATTCGCCTTGGTATCTCACTGGGCCTTCAACTTGGGGGTGTGATTAGCAATGTCCTCTTAAGCCCAAAATGAAATTCACACTGAGAGGGAGGTACACTGGGGAAAACAGAGTATGCTCAGCAAAAACAATGGGCCTAAGGCCCGAGTCCAACATCCACTCAACCTTCAGTACACAAAACCTAATTCTATCTCACTTTCCCCTCCTACTGTTCACCACTTCCCCCTAGCGCCGTTTCCTTCTCTGATTCTCTCTGTCTCCCAATCTCTTCCCCCACCTTTGTTCTAAATCCTTCACCAACTAACTGTTCAATCTCTCAGCTCAAATTAACCTCCCTAACCTAATCTTGTTCTCAAAACTCTAACGCTCAAACTCTTAACACCTAGTTCTTCAACTAGACAACAACAAATTAACAAGTTAAAGCAATTCAAGGCAAAACCTGGAGGTGCGATGAAGATGACGTTGCTTTCTGGACGCAACTGATGAAGGTGGCGAGATTCAAGATGCGTGAAGATCTGCGAATCTTGGCGAATCTTGGAGATGGAAGAGGAGGATCTGGAAATTTGATGAACGTCGTTGAAGATCTCCGTTGAAGATTCGAAGATCTGCGAAGATCTTAACAAGAACTGAAGTTTGGAGTAATCCTGATGAATTTCTGGGCGGAGACTCTTGAAGATTGATGAAGTTCTAGGTGAATTGATGAACTGTGGATGATTCTGAGGATTTTCTAGAAAAAACGATGGAAATTACTGATGAAGCTTCCGTTAGAGGTGTTGATGAACTGCAGATTCCGACGGATACGAGTTTCTGGAAATTTGCATTTTTGGTGGAAGTTCAAGTTCCGGCGACGGTTAGGGCTTTTCCGGCGGTGGTTGCATGGCCGGCGGTGGGGGTCGGTTAGTGGATTACACGTGGTTCACATGCAGTGAGGGTGGAAAACGGTGAGGACGCGTGGCTTGGTGGTGGAGGAGAGAGGGACGCGTGTGAGAGGGTGGAGTCAGAGAGAGAGACACGTGGGAGAGAGAAAGGTAGTGGGAATTGAGCTGGCAGAAAATTGTGAGGTGGAAGAAAAAAGAGAGAACGCGTGGCAAGCCTATATATGGGACACCTGGCGGATATTAGGCCCCCAAATTCGGACACCTGGCCCATTATGGCCTTAATGACTCTGATTAAATGTGAATTAACTAGACTTAATGGGTTAAAATGTAATTAATGGACTTAATGGAAAATAAACCTAATTAATCTAACAATTAACAAAAAATGAAAATGCTAATTAAACTGCTAAAAAAAACAAAAAAGAATAAAGCCCTAATTAACTACACAATAATTAAAGCTACTCAATTAATTTTAACTAACAAGACAATTAACCCTAATCCATTAATATCCTAATTAAAACTAAAAATCAATTAATATTCTAAAATTATTTAAAATCTATTCAAATATCTAAAAAATCTATTTAAATTCTATTCAATTAAAAAATCTATTGAATCTATATCTAAAAACTATATTAAAACCTATTTAATATCTAAAATATTCTATTTCTATATTAAAACTAATATCTAATAAAACTCTATTAAAAAAACTATTATTCTATATTAATATCTAGAAAAAGAAATATCTATTAAAACCATTTATAAAAAAAAGGAATATCTAATTAAAAATTCTAGAAAAATCTATTTAATGCTATAAGAAAATATTAAAACCTATTTAATATCTAAAAAACTCAAATAAATCTATTAAAAAACTATTAAAATCTATTAAAAATCTAGAAAATAAAAGGGAACATTCTAAAAACACAGGGAGCCAAATAAATCGATTAGAGGACAATTGCGCAACCATAGCGAAATAGACGGTAGAAACCGGGCACCGAGATGGCCTGAAAACACAGGGAACGAGCACGAATTCTCAACAAAAATCCTCGTGTTGGCCTGAAATGCCTGAAGCGCCAGGGGAGGCTGTAATCCCGATAAAGTCAATCTGAATGAGAAAATGCCATGTATGCGGTATGCGAATGCAAATGCAAAATGCGTCGAAACCTAGACCAGATATGGGAACCGGTTGGTCAAATTTTGGGGTGCAACAGCTGCCCCTATTCAAACGGCTTGGACCCGACTGGGTGAAGAGTGAACGGCCTTCAAACATTCGAGGTACGAGACGGTTGAATACCAAAGAAACCCTTAAATTTGCCAACCGTGGAGATAAACTGCAAAACTTCTTGAGAAGCAATGTCCAATAAACTGAATCTGGTTGTTACAGCAACAACTGGTCAATTATCTGATACAATTTTGATTTCAACCTCAACCACCTGTGTGACGCCACAGGTATTGAACTATCTTCGCCAAAACACCTCCGTCCACCATTGGGCTAACCTCGTCAACACCAGAAGAGGAACCAATTCGTCAACACGAATAGAGATTCTGTCGTCACAGGAGTAACCTTGTCCATGTCTGGACCCAAATTTCGCCAATACGAAGGAAGATATCTGTTGGGGATAAATTGTCCCTGAAGAGTAATCAATCTTGTCCACATCAGGGCTTCACATTACGGAAAACTCCCGGCGCTTTCGCTGGGGAAACATTTCTGTTTAATCACAGGGAACTCATCTGCCTATCCCTACAGGCACATCCTCTGTCTAAACACAGGAAACCTCGTCCGTCTACTTCATACGGGAAAAGACATCTGCCTAATTACAGGAAAGTTCGTCCGCCTGCTCCATACGGGAAAAGTCATCTGCCTGAACACAAGAAAGTTCATCAGCCTGCTCCATACGGGAAAAGTCATTTGCCTGAACACAGGAAAGTTCATCCGCCTACTTCATCCGGGAAAAATCATCTGCCTGATTACAGGAACATTCATCCGCCTGCTTCATACGGGAAAATACATCTGCCTGATTCATACAGGAAAGTTCATCCGCCTGTTTCATACGGGAAAACACATCTACCTGATTCTTATAGGAAAGTTCATCCGCCTGCTTCATACGGGAAAACATAACACATCGGCCTGGTTCATACAGGAAAGTTCATCCGCCTGCTTCATACGGGAAAATTCATCTGAATATTGTTTCTCTGCCTACCTCTGCAGTAGCCAACTCCGTTGGTCCCAACCCACAAACGACTTTGATGAGGACTCCATTGGGGATAATAACACGAGGAAATCACGGTGACTTCCTTGGGGAAAATACTTTTGTCAAATATCGAAACACAACTCACATACTCTGTCTACCACGGGAGAATTATCTATCTGAGTACCGGAAAATTCATCCGCCTGCTTCATACGAGAAAAGTCATCCGCCTGTTTCATACGGGAAAGTTCATCCGCCTGCTTCATACGGGAAAATATAACACATCTGCCTGGTTCATATAGGGAAGTTCATCCACCTGCTTCATACGGGAAAACATAACACATCTGCCTGGTTCATACAGGAAAGTTCATCCGTCTGATTCTTACGGGAAAACATAACACATCTGCCTGATTCATACAGGAAAATTCATCCGCCTGATTCTTACGGGAAAACATAACACATCTGTCTGATTCATACAGGAAAGTTCATCCGCCTGATTCTTACGGGAAAACATAACACATCTGCCTGGTTCATACAGGAAAGTTCATCCGCCTGATTCTTACGGGAAAACATAACACATCTGCCTGGTTCATACAGGAAAGTTCATCCGCCTGTTTCATACGGGAAAACATAACACATCTGCTTGGTTCATACAGGAAAGTTCATCCGCCTGATTCTTACGGGAAAACATAACACATCTGCCTGGTTCATACAGGAAAGTTCATCCGCCTGTTTCATACGGGAAAACAACATCTTGGATATAGCTTCCTTGCCTATTCTTGGTAGTAGCTTACTCCACTGGGGATATTCTGGAAATAACTGCCCGACACCCATTTCGACAACAAGTGACCTCTTCTGAAATTTTGATTCATGAAACCCTGAAATGCTGCCGCGACAGCAAACCTGAAGAAAAACACTCCGCTGGTCGGATCAGAGACACTTCAGCCAGTAACTCTGTGGGGAACGATAACAAGAACGGTGTCATCATATGTCTTACGGCGAGACCTCGATCGTCTGGTAATAGATCTGAACTATAACTTCATACTCCTGCTGAGAATAACACCTGAAAGCAAAAGGTTAACCAACCTGAT
Organism: Lathyrus sativus; assembly: GCA_963859935.3. Classification (NCBI taxonomy): domain Eukaryota; kingdom Viridiplantae; phylum Streptophyta; class Magnoliopsida; order Fabales; family Fabaceae; genus Lathyrus; species Lathyrus sativus. The sequence goes on from OZ012735.1 coordinate 436,299,021, forward strand.
TTATGTTTCAAAATGTGTATGTCTGATAATGGCGTAATGCTCCATACGGCATGGAAATGCTACGCGTTTTTGGGTAGATGCAAACATGATAATGTATGCAAATGCAAATGCAGGTTCAAGCTATTGGGAAAGCTCTGACAAGCTTGCTTCAACACGGCTATTGAGGACAAATACCACCCTGCTGGGGATGAACAGATATCATAAAGTACTCCGGCAAAATAAATGCCGGAAATACAACCAACTCTGCCGGGGAGAGATTACACATCGGTTCCCACTGGGAGGGAAGAACAACACCCTGCTGGTGAACAAACTTAGCTGGGGGGAGAAGCGACCCTTCTGGGGGATAACTGTCTGGGTACAGTTTACAAACTCGGAACTACCACTTCGCTGGGGATAATTATCCTGACGAAAGCATGACGACATGTGGGGGAAAAAGAAAACCATCCTCGGTGGGGATAACCCTTCTGAACTTACTATCTTGGTTATGCGCCGCAGAAATCCTCCCAGCTGAGGATTGAACGTGCACATACTCGGCTCTCTAGGGAGTATAATCTAACACCCCCTTTCTATACCCCAAAATAATCACATAACAAATCATATAGTCACGAATACAGGTATTTTTATTTTCATCAGAGTGTATTTACATTAAGGTATAAAAGAAGTGCGTCACAATACTCACGAAACGACCACATGAATATTAATGTTTAAAAAGAATTAACTCAAAAGGGGTAAATCTCAACTAAAAATAAACGCATGATTCTTCGAAATAACATATTCATGTTTTCTCTTAAAGCGGAAGACTAAAACATATATATATGTATTCACTTAAGACATGACAAAACATATTTACATGTCATCTGGTTGTTCACAACTTCATTCACATACAAACCAAACATCATTAAGACATTCTACAAGCCTATCTACCCAAAGTTACATATCAGAGCGACCGACACGAGGGAAAAGAGCTATACTCCAAAGGAAACCTCCAGCGAATTCTAATCTGCAATGCCTCGTAGGGCATTATAAAACAACAGAAGGGTGAGAAACATTATCATAATAATCAAGGCATAAGATATATATATATATATATATATATATATATATATATATATATATATATATATATATATATATATATATATATATATATATATATATATATATATATATATATATATATATATATATATATATATATATATATATATATATATATATATATATATATATATATATATATATATATATATATATATATATATATATATATATATATATATATATATATATATATATATATATATATATATATATATATATATATATATATATATATATATATATATATATATATATATATATATATATATATATATATATATATATATATATATATATATATATATATATATATATATATATATATATATATATATATATATATATATATATATATATATATATAAATGTACAAGTACCGAATGCCCATATCTCATACTTATTCACTACAATTCATAACAATAGATTCTCACCGCATTAAATACTCATAGACATAATCGCTCACACTTAATCGTCTATTCATCAGTCAATATCTTTCACATTTATTTATTTGCTAACGCATCCCGTCAATTCCTGCACATATGCATATTTACATATGACAATCGCAATCATACCATGCGATTCATATAAGACTCTTCACTACCCTCAATCCTTTTTCCGGACTATGGGTACGTCGCTCATGCTCTACCGGGAACAACGTCTCGGTCATTCTACCCCGGTAACTACCTCACTAGGAACGACGCATCGCAGTTCTACCCTGGTGAGTAGAATCTCTCTACATATACATCAACCTCATTCTCATATTTACCGGACGCAACGAAATATATATATATACATATACATACACTAATACATTTCCAAGCATTATTTTCAGTTCATCACATGAAGATGACAATGCACTCATAGAGACCGACACCTCGACCCTATGCAGCTACAACCACGGTACCGACTCATTCGTCCGTCAGATTCTCTTAGAATTCACTCCTCTCACACTGATACGGTTACACTATAACTTATCAGATTCTTCTAGGAATCACTATATAACGGTCGCATCAAGCGAGGTTCTGCAAATCCTCCAAGGGATCAAATATAACCATCGCATCAAGCGAGGTTCTGCAAATCCTCCAAGGGATCAAATATAACCATCGCATCAAGCGAGGTTCTGCAAATCCTCCAAGGGATCAAATATATACTAACATCATACACCGCAATGTATACTACACGACACGTTCATCATTCATGTCCAAACGTTATGCATTTTTAATCGAATTAAACAATGCACGAAATTGCCCAAACGGCTACAATTCCTAACCTAGGATTCGCGCCAATCGGTTACCCACAGTACATCATGAACCATCATTCCAGCTTCTAAATCAAGTAAGGGTCGATCGCAATCGGAACCCCAAGCTACAACAGCACCCAACTGCAGAGAAGACTCATTCTGCTACGTTCGCTACACGCTCGCCTAGCGAGCTGCTAGCGAACGTTCGCCACCTTCTCGCCTAGCAAACTGCTAGCGAGCAAGAACAGAAGCTACAGACTTCGTTCGCTACCTCGTTCGCCACACCAAACCCCCAGCGAGTCACTCGCTACTCCATTCGCTGCCAGCGAAGGAGACCAAAACACCACTGTCCCAAGTCTGGGACCGTTCGCTACGCACTCACCTAGCGAGATGCTAGCGAACACTCGCGACCTGCTCGCCTAGCGAGCTGCTAGCGAGCGACTGCGGACTGAACTTTCTCCCACTGTTCAGAATCCAAACACCCGATGAAATCTCCCGATAAATCCCAACTCGTTTCCAGTAGCCTTAGTCTAACATTCCTCGACTAAATTCTACCACTTATTCTCATTTTCAATCATTAAAACTCGATTTCTACCGATTGAATCAATTTCGACCTAAAATGGAAGTTTATAGAAAACTCTCCAAAACTCTACCCGATCAACCATACACATACATAACCATACATATCAATTAAGATAGTAAGATTTCACACCCTTACCTTGGGTTAATTAAAGCTTTGAGTTGTTCTTGATGATTCCACTCTTTTCCTCTTCTTCTTCTCTTTTTCTCTTCCTTTTTCCTTCTTCTCCCTTTCTTTCTATCCTTTTCTTTTCTTTTTTACTCTTATATCTTTTTCTTTCTATTTCTATTCTTTATATTTCTTTCCATTCTATTTCCTCCAATATACCTATTATTCCAATCAATTTCCATAAATCATCCACTTAACCATTAATTGAGACTGTCCGAAATATTTCCCACTAAACTTTCCAAAACTCTACAAATGATAAAATAGAATAATATGTAGACTTAACATATTATCCCACTATCCCATAATTAAAATAATTCCAATAACTAAATTAATTAGTTAAACCGAAATTGGGATGTTACAACTCTCCCCCACTTTAGGAATTTTCGTCCTCGAAAATGTTATCCGATTCAAACAACTCGGGATGTGACTCACGCATCAGAATCTTCCCAATCCGATTCCATCTAGTTGATTCTTCCCAAATACCTTTACCAAGACAATCCCTCGTTCGTCGAAGTTGCCTCAGTATTCAAATTCTCTCTCACTCACACACCATCCATCCGGATTGATGCGCTTCCTCATCTTAGACACGCGAACACATCGTGTAATTTCCTTTAGTGACAGCGGTGAAACAATCTAACATGTTATTCCCCATGCTTCCGCTGCACTACTCTGATACAGTTACAACGAGTCACTGTGTGCTTCCGATACTTCAAGCTCGACTACACCAGTTACTATCGTAACTCTCAAAACACGTCTTTTCTTGGGTCCTCCAATCTCTTCAGTCGTCTTTTGCACAAACCTCAGGCCCGAGTATAACACTCTCGCCTGAATCATATTAATACAAATGAGCCTTACACCTCCTGCCATACAAGGCTTCAGATTCCCATCCGGCACAATATTCGGTGATACTACATACGGTCTTTATCACTTTGGTGATATCCATCGCAACTAGTTCCAAAATAGGATGATTAATCTTCTTTGACAGGAAACAGGGTCAATCCAGTCATTCCACCCAGAATCTCATCAACAAAATCATATTCTCACATCCTTCGGAAAACCCCACGCAAAATCCATGGAATTACCCCCCGATCTCAACTCTGGAATATACAATGATCACATTAGACCTATCAATCTCAGACGTTCATTCTTCGACTCTCGACAAGTCACACCAGCACATACAACTACTGCTTTCTCCATCTGTGTCTACCAAAATAATTCTTTCAAAATACTCTCATCCAATCCCCTTTATTCGGACTCTTAGACTCTATCACAACATCTCATGTCACCATCTCCACCAATCCAAACATTACTCATTCGATTTTAAATTCGTCAAACTCAATCACCCTATTAATTCCAATTAGAATTCCAACCTTCCCGAATCTCGTCGAGAATACCAATAATCAGTCTCATCACATAAGGTTCCGCAATTCGTTGTCGTAACATACACACCAGACACAAGTTTCCAAAACAACTCAATCAATTTTAATCCTTTTACCATCTAAGCAGACGTACCATACGGAGCTCTCAATATCTGACTAGTTTCCGCAACTAAGTCGATCACAACTCCACTTCACGTCCTGGTTGTACAACACTTATATTGTCAGGATAACTCTCGGGCAACAGCAATCAACCGGTAAACCGCCAACTTCCCACTTTCATTAATACTCAAAATTTCCATCAAAGTTTAACATCTTAAGCTCTCAAGGCCATTACTCGCCTCAAATCTCAACTAAACAATTGAAGCTCTCAAACTCTGGCACAAACACACGACAAATGGTCCGATCGGGTTCGACATAACCGACACACAAGCTGTTGACGGTTCTTCCAAAACTCCTTAAACTTCTTCATAGTGACATAACACTGCTTTCGCCTCCAACACGGATAACACCAGCTCTTGATGTTCAACGATACACCTAGCTACAGATCCACACTTGTAGCATCCTGGAGGACCACAAGTCCTCCCCCACTTGGATCATTCCTACCTCTGCAGACAAAGGCTAAACAACAAACACGTACCGACAGTGTCTTCACACACATGTCGTGTACAAGGGAACAACCAACATTAGACGACTTGGCCGGATGAACCGACCTGCTCTGATACCACTTTGTAACACCCCCTTTCTATACCCCAAAATAATCACATAACAAATCATATAGTCACGAATACAGGTATTTTTATTTTCATCAGAGTGTATTTACATTAAGGTATAAAAGAAGTGCGTCACAATACTCACGAAACGACCACATGAATATTAATGTTTAAAAAGAATTAACTCAAAAGGGGTAAATCTCAACTAAAAATAAACGAATGATTCTTCAAAATTACATATTCATGTTTTCTCTTAAAGCGGAAGACTAAAACATATATATATGTATTCACTTAAGACATGACAAAACATATTTACATGTCATCTGGTTGTTCACAACTTCATTCACATACAAACCAAACATCATTAAGACATTCTACAAGCCTATCTACCCAAAGTTACATATCAGAGCGACCGACACGAGGGAAAAGAGCTATACTCCAAAGGAAACCTCCAGCGAATCCTAATCTGCAATGCCTCGTAGGGCATTATAAAACAACAGAAGGGTGAGAAACATTATCATAATAATCAAGACATAAGATATATATATATATATATATATATATATATATATATATATATATATATATATATATATATATATATATATATATATATATATATATATATATATATATATATATATATATATATATATATATATATATATATATATATATATATATATATAAATGTACAAGTACCGAATGCCCATATCTCATACTTATTCACTACAATTCATAACAATAGATTCTCACCGCATTAAATACTCATAGACATAATCGCTCACACTTAATCGTCTATTCATCAGTCAATATCTTTTACATTCATTTATTTGCTAACGCATCCCGTCAATTCCTGCACATATGCATATTTACATATGACAATCGCAATCATACCATGTGATTCATATAAGACTCTTCACTATCCTCAATCCTTTTTCCAGACTATGGGTACGTCGCTCATGCTCTACCGGGAACAACGTCTCGGTCATTCTACCCCGGTAACTACCTCACTAGGAATGACGCATCGCCGTTCTACCCTGGTGAGTAGAATCTCTCTACATATACATCAACCTCATTCTCATATTTACCGGACGCAACAAATATATATATATACATATACATACACAAATACATTTCCAAGCATTATTTTCAGTTCATCACATGAAGATGACAATGCACTCATAGAGATCGACACCTCGACCCTATGCAGCTACAACCACAGTACCAACTCATTCGTCCGTCAGATTCTCTTAGAATTCACTCCTCTCACACTGATACAGTTACACTATAACTTATCAGATTCTTCTAGGAATCACTATATAACCATCGCATCAAGCGAGGTTCTGCAAATCCTCCAAGGGATCAAATATAACCATCGCATCAAGAGAGGTTCTGCAAATCCTCTAAGGGATCAAATATAACCATCACATCAAGCGAGGTTCTGCAAATCCTCCAAGGGATCAAATATAACCATCGCATTAAGCGAGGTTCTGCAAATCCTCTAAGGGATCAAATATAACCATCGCATCAAGCGAGGTTCTGCAAATCCTCCAAGGGATCAAATATATACTAACATCATACACCGCAATGTATACTACACGCCATGTTCATCATTCATGTCCAAACGTTATGCATTTTTAATCGAATTAAACAATGCACGAAATTGCCCAAACGGCTACAATTCCTAACCTAGGATTCGCGCCAATCGGTTACCCACAGTACGTCATGAACCATCATTCCAGCTTCTAAATCAAGTAAGGGTCGATCGCAATCGGAACCCCAAGCTACAACAGCACCCAACAGCAGAGAAGACTCATTTTGCTACGTTCGCTACACGCTCGCCTAGCGAGCTGCTAGCGAACGTTCGCCACCTTCTCGCCTAGCAATTTGCTAGCGAGCAAGAACAGAAGCTACAGACTTCGTTCGCTACCTCGTTCGCCACAGCGAACCCCCAGCGAGTCACTCGCTACTCCATTCGCTGCCAGTGAAGGAGACCAAAACATCACTGTCCCAAGTCTGGGACCGTTCGCTACGCACTCACCTAGCGAGATGCTAGCGAACACTCGCGACCTGCTCGCCTAGCGAGCTGCTAGCGAGCGACTGCGGACTGAACTTTCTCCCACTGTTCAGAATCCAAACACCCGATGAAATCTCCTGATAAATCCCAACTCGTTTCCAGTAGCCTTAGTCTAACATTCCTCGACTAAATTCTACCACTTATTCTCATTTTCAATCATTAAAACTCGATTTCTACCGATCGGATCAATTTCGACCTAAAATGGAAGTTTATAGAAAACTCTCCAAAACTCTACCCGATCAACCATACACATACATAACCATACATATCGATTAAGATAGTAAGATTTCACACCCTTACCTTGGATTAATCGAAGCTTTGAGTTGTTCTTGATGATTCCACTCTTTTCCTCTTCTTCTTCTCTTTTTCTCTTCCTTTTTCCTTCTTCTCCCTTTCTTTCTATCCTTTTCTTTTCTTTTTTACTCTTATATCCTTTTCTTTCTATTTCTATTCTTTATATTTCTTTCCATTCTATTTCCTCCTATATACCTAATATTCCAATCAATTTCCATAAATCATCCACTTAACCATTAATCGAGACTGTCCGAAATATTTCCCACTAAACTTTCCAAAACTCTACAAATGATAAAATAGCATAATATGTAGACTTAACATATTATCACACTATCCCATAATTAAAATAATTCCAATAACTAAATTAATTAGTTAAACCGAAATTGGGCTGTTACATATAACCTTTACATGAGATACTGATCTTGTCTTGCGGAGATATCCTGTGGACAACTTCCATGAGGATACTCTTCTGGGGAAAATAATCCTTCCTTTGGTAAGGGATAACATCATTCCAAACTCTCTGGGGATAAGATGCGACTGGCCGAGGAATGACATCAACTGAAATCAGGCTCTCCATCAAGAGATTTTGGCTGGGGAAACATGAGTTCCATCCACCTTCTCGGAAATTTGCCCCAAAAATACCAACCTGCCCCCAGTCTGAACACTTCGTCTTGAAAGGAAAGCTAGCCATGGTGCTACCTCACAATAGCTTGCCCCTGAACCGGCACCAACTTCCTGATAAAGACTCTTCGATTTCTGTACCCTGACGGTTAGATACGAACTGTTTCTGCACGTCAAACCCAAAAGGATGTCCCAACAAAATCTTTTGTTCTTAGGGTTACCTGCCCCGGTCTTGCAATAACATTTTCCCCCTGATCGGTCGATTCGTAAAGCAATGCCCTTATCTGTGAGAGATCTGCCAAATCTGGACCTAATTGCCCCAGATTAACTGATTCTTGGGTGGCTGACTCCCACTGGGGATTAACTGATATATCTTGCCCCGGCTCACGAAACATTCAGACATTCTGCATTCTATCCTGATCAGACTTCCCACTGTAGGAAACTTTCCTGCTGCATGCGCTTACTCGCAAGTAAAACTAGTTGTTCTGCATAAAAGATATATTAAAGGCAATGCATATGACAGTTTTGAAACTCCAGTCCGATTTGATGGAAAAGTTTTATGACCTACAACGAATCAATTATCAACATATCGACATTAATACAATGCCGCAAGAGGAATCCTTTTAGGAGTCAGTTTCGGTGCGATCTTTACCGAAGTATGCTCTCGAACTAAACCTGTTTCAATTAGGACTTTTTCGGGTTGTAACGTGGTCAGGTTCACGGTTAACAAGGAAAGATATAGGCTCAAAGTTTATTTCGACCCACCCATTCTTCGTGATGTTCTCCGATCCTGTGTTCAACTAATTTGACTTTAGCGTTCACCTATTAAAGGTGGAGTGATAGTTCAAGAAATCATTCCTTTTTTGAAGTGACATTCACTCTCTTTTCGTCTTTGTTTGGGCACCGGTAGCTATACGATTTCGTTCATTCTCGAGGATTTTCTTTCGTGATCCTTGTTCGCTTTTCATTTCTTCGCTTTTTCGTTTTCCCCTAACTTTTGCCTGGACTAACTCTTTTGAGTTTCTTCATTTTTGGAATCCAGCGGGGTACCCTAATTTTTGCCTAAGTCGCTTGCTTTCAAGATTCGACTTAGCGGGCTTTTCGATTCTTTTCTTTTTTTTCTCTTTTTTTTTGAACAAATCGTATGGCATCGGCTCGTATGACTTATTAAAGAGATTGTGACTGTTTCACTCTTGATCGGCCAAGTTTAACCATCATGGTTTTTTAGGTACGACCTATAACGGCGTGATTGATCCACGAACGGACACTCGTTTTGTTATTTGAACGCTTGGTCAAATTAACTGACACCTACCCTGCCCCGGGTTAAGATTGAGGGTTTTTCATTTTCAGAAAGAAACTCCTACTACAAGGCTCAAAGGGGTTAACAAAGGATTATCTTCCTTATATCTCCGGTGTTTGTGGATTTGAAACAATGCCTGTATATCGTCAACAGGTTTTTTTATCCACGAGCATACAATAGGGAGTTTTTTCGTCATCGGTTTCGTCATCCTCCCCGGATTCCACTTAACAAGCGTTTGAAATAAATGAAAACACCAAGAGTGAATATGACTGGATTAATTCAAAACATGCATATTTATTTCATTTATCAATATCAGTTGAAAAAAAACAAGTTTTACGAACGGAAATTTGCAATTCTAACAGGAAGGAAACTATAAATGCAAAGACATGAACAAGATAACATGAAAATTGCCAGTGTCTCAGAACCGGACTTCTTGCATTTCGCCTTATCGGCGAGTCAACCATCCTCAGAAACCATTGTTGGAGGTAGCCTGCTGCTGTCTTGACCTGTTTTCCACGGCCCGACCAAATCTAGGAACCTTTTTCCTCAACCCGACCTTTGCTTGTCCGTGGCCCTGCACCACATTGGGGACCCTATCCGAAAAGCTGATAGCCTTGCTGTCAATCAAATCTTGGACATTATGCTTGAAAGTGTGGAAACCCTCAATATCATGTCCGGGTGCCCCGGAATGAAACTCACAATGCTTACTGGCGTCGAAACCAAATGGAGGTGCGCCCGTTGGTGGGGCCAACATTCTCTTTTCAACAAGGTGCAACCCTAACAAGGTCTGAAAGAGTTCAGCATACGTTGATGGAGGTGCCTCAAATACTCTCTTTGACTTCCCCTCCTGAATTCTTCGTTGAGCCGGATGCTGGCGTTTCATGCACTGCTGGTTTTGATCAACCCGTTCCTCAGGCTTATGCATTGTCATCCTGAAATTCAGCCCAGGCATTGGCAACTGTTGTGGACCTGGGGATTCAGTTTCCAATGATTCCAGGATATGCCTAGATTCTTTTGCAACTTCCGGTGAGGAAATAGGAATATCGGTCCCCGAGACCTTTATACCGCCCGACACAAATTCAATTGCCTTCTCATCCAGCAAATCCTGAATCTTCTGCTTGAACGACTTGCAGTCCGCGATGTTATGCCCCGGTGCACCGGCGTGGAAGACACAATGGGCGTTCACATCATAGCCTGGTGGTGGCTGCCCAGTCAATGGCGCCAAAGTGCGGGGTTTAATCAGTTGAAGTTGGAACAAAAGTTGTGCCAACTGATCATAATCCACCGGAATCTCATCAAATACCCTGCCAGAGAGCTTCATCCTTTTACCATACCCCCTTGAGTTATCCTAAGAAAACAGTCACGACTGCCGACGAGGAGAATCCCGAGCTTCGAATTGTGTAGAGGGTCTCTTAGGCCTATCATGCCTGGGCACTGGTTCTTCCGACCCCTGTGGGGCGAGTGAGCCGACCGCAGCTTCAGACATTTGCTCACATTCTCTTCTTAGCACATTCCTCAATATTTCAGCCATCAATCCTACCTAAGCCTTCAATCGGTAATTCTCATCTTCGAGCGTCTCTTGATTCGAGCGCAACGCGTGCATGTCCTTCATGAATTTCCCCAGTTGGCCTCGAACTTCAATTAACTCAGCTTGAACATGCTCCATGTCTATCTCTGCAAGTCGGCGTCCAAACCCCTGGAGGAAACCCTGACGGTCATGAGGAGTAATATCAGCAGTACTATCATTAGCCCATGAAATCAGAGGTTGTACAATAGCCTGCAGCTGCTCCTGGCCTTTGGCCATGGTTTCCATTGCTTGTATGAACTGCGTCATGTTGTCGCACATCTCCTGCATCTCATTCTGAACTTGATCCATTACTCTCTTGCAGTTGTTTCGGGTTGAGTAGCGATGGACTCTTTGTTCGTCAATCCTGGAAAACCTGGAGATGCAGGAAATGAGATACAAGTTCAACAAGTAACTAGCAATCCAAAATGGATATGCAGATGCAATATGTGTCTGTGCGTTAGGGAGATCAACCCCTGATTCTAGTGCTAAAGTGCCAGTGCAGTGACAGTGATAGCAATAAGAAGCTCAAAACCCAATCATAGAAAACATCTCATATATTGCGGAAAAGCCCATCAAGTCGGGAATATAATATTACTGATTGTACAATAGGAAGGCATGACCTCAACCAACAATCCTGGTGATGGCCAGCATAATGCAAATAAAGCATACACATCAATACATGAGATAGTCAAGTGCGACCATATGCCTGGTACTCCACTAATAATCTCTTAGTCTTGGGATGATTCGGCTGAGCAAGCAACCCTTCGACGAGCGAGTCTCTTTGCCTGATAACACGTTGGAGATCACCAATGGATTCCTCCCAAACACCTTCCCCAAAGCAATCTTCTAGCTTCCGTTTCTGGGATGCAGACTCTTTCTTGCGCTTGATCACTTTGTTCAAGTCATTTTGGACATCATACCTCCGCGTAACCTCTTCTTCCAACCTCTTATGGCTAGCTTTCAACTGACCTTCCAGCTCAGAGATCTGCAGCTTCAGTTTGTCTTCTCTTTCCTTATTGCCGATCAGCGTGGCATTCCAGGTTTTGTTGAATGCAGAGATCTCCCGGTATGCTATATCAAATGCTTTCTTCTTAGACTCCAACATATCATGAGAGCTCTTGAAATCTATCCACAATCGGTCACGCTTCTTTCGCTGTTCAGTCAGTTCCGTGCCTAGTTGATTCACCAGCTTCGTTTGCTGCTCGAAGGAATATACGGCCTCATTCCTTTCGCTCCTGAGTTGCATTAGCTCTTCCTCCAACTTCTCGTTGGCTTTCATTAGCTCTTCTTTCTCCTTCACAACCTGTTCATACCTCTCAATAGGCAAAGTAGTTGGCTCCTCAATCACGAGGGAAGCAGGAGGTAATACTGCAGGAAACGGCATCCGCACCTGCTTTGCTCTATCTTGGATCCAGACTTTGTACAGGGGATAAGCTTGACAATTATTTTTACCCAACAATGGCTTACCCCTTCTGTTGATGTTTCTCCAAGCATGCTGAATATTGGACAATAGTTCTCCCTTCAAATCACCTGTGAAGTACAGAGATTCCTGCACTTCCTCCTCTTTTGGCGGGTCTTTCAAAGCATACCCGAATTGCCTAATCAACAATAAAGGATTGTAGTTAATACACCCTTTTCTCCCAATCAGAGGAACGTTAGGATATCCGGCGCAGCTATAGATGATCACAGATCCCAGCAAATCTTTATTAAACCAGACAATGTCTTCTGAAGAAAGTCCCATCAGATGCTCAAACCAATCCACCGTATCTGCAAACTCAGCAAAGATACCCTTCTTGGGCAGATGACTCTCAAACCACATGTACAGTAAAGGGCCACAACAAGAGACGTTCTTGCCCCTTCTGTTCTCGTTCTTATAATGCAGCGAGTGATAGAAATCTCCAACCAAAGTAGGCACAGGATTTCCTGAAGCAAATATATAGAACGCATCCAGATCAACGAAGTCAGGCAGGTTCGGAAACAGTACAATTCCGTAGATACACAGAGCAAGAATAGCATTAAACACAGTCCAACATCCACTCTTGGCATACTCTTGTGCTTTCCCAACAAAGAACTTGAGAGAAAAACCAGACACTCCATTCCACGAGGTTAACAGCAGCTGTGAGGAGTCTAAATGCAAGGCAGCGACTAAATCCTCCAGTTTGGGCTCAGCATCCATATGAATGAAAGGTACCCTGTTCTGAATGGCCAACTCTAAGATATCAGCATATTCCTCCATAGTCGGAGCCAGAATGAAGTCAGGGAAAGTAAAACACCTCAGTGGGGGATCCTAGAACTGCATCAGCGCGTACAATCCGTTACGCTCGTACATGGATGGTTTATAAACCAATCTGAGTAACTTCCCATAGCTCTTCCTGAAGCTTCTCTTCACATCATCATCAGCTAGAGATATCAAACCAAGCAAAGAAGAAACATCTGGAGTAGGCAACCTGTACGCCACAGTCTTCTTCAGAGTATCCATAATATCAGTAGACAGAAATCCGGGCAACTAGAATCAGAAGTATGAAAATGCACCTGCAGCACAGACACACGTTAATGATATGCAGGATGAGTATGCAACAATGCAATATGCGACATGCAACAGGGATCAAGTGATATATTGCTGAAGAGATCCATCCACAATATCTGTCTCAACAGTCCCACAATACTGCTCCAACCTGGTCTTGACAGACCCATAACACTGTCCTCAAACACCACTGAACCTCAATCAAGAAAACCGGTAATCTGGAGGTCAAGTTTCCTGCATGCCCCAATCCCTCTCACAGGTGGGTGTCCTATCAACTGACTCAAGGTACGGTATCCTATGCGGTCGTTGGCGTCACAGACTTTCAAGACTGATGATACGATACCCAGAAGGTGTGGCATCATCATGTCCTGAAGAGGCCTCACTTAGCCAACTTCTAATTGATCGGTCCCCAGAGTCGACAATCCAACTAACCAACAACCCCCTCAACCCAAAGGGTTGAAAAAGAAGTCAACCAGAAGAACCTCGTCTGAGCGTGAATTTTGCGGGACACTAGTACATGCAAAGCATGCACGCGCCCACTACTTTCCACAACTAATTCTAGGTGCACTCAAGCCCAGGTCCGGCTTATCTCTCAATCTGACCCCCTACCCAGCATAACAACAATAATATAATGCTGAAAGTAAATACGGAAAAGTAAATCCATACAAAACCCACGACGGGAAAACAAGCGATAGGATTGAATCGCGTAGGGAACCGTTGGAGTCCCCAGCAGATTCGCCAGCTATCGCTACTGCGAAAATCGGAACCGGCTATGACAGAAGAGTCGCCACCGTGCGTTATTTATCCCAAAGGAGGGAAAGGAAACGCTCGAAGTAAACCTAACGCGAAGACGGGAAAGGAATGGTCGTCGCAACCAAATCCTGGATTCGGGAGTCGGTTACGCAAGGGGAAGGTATTAGCACCCCTCACGTCCTCCGTACTCGACGGGATCCACGCTTGTTTTCTAGTACGGATTGTTATTCTATCTACTCTAAAGGTCAAGGGTTAAAAGAAAAGCAAATGACTCGGCAAAGTATCACACTTTATGCCTACGTATTTGCGTCTAGAACGAGAAATCAGAGTCAACGTAGTTCGCCTACCTACGGGAAAGGAGGGGAAGGTTGCTTGCTAGGATACGGCATCCTATGCCTACGTACTTTCATACAACATGAAAGATTAGAGAAAACGTAGTTCGGGCTACGGAAGACACAGATTTGTCTGACTGTTTTTAGATCCTTCTGGAAAGGTTTTCTTCTGATTAAGAGTCCAAGCGGAAAAAAATGACACTTTGATGTTTGTTTTCAGTCTTTTACGCAAGAAGTGTTTTTTAGTTTGTTTGCAATCTCTGACGCACTAGAGACTATGATCTGAGAGTGACTACGTCGCGTGTCACCCAAAGGGTACCACACTAAGCAGTCAGACTACTAGAAAGAAACTCTCCAGCAACCCTTTCTCAAATAGCTTACGGCTCGTAACATACGACATCGATTAACCTTATTACTGTATTTTTGAGTTGTTTAAGATGAGAAGAGAAAGGAGCTCTAAAAACCTAGGGTTGAAAAGGGAATAAAACTAACCTAATGTTGTCATGCATGGGTTAAAACCTAATTTCTGTCATAATTCCCTTCTGCACAGAGGAAATCAGAGATCCTAGGGGATAAACGAAAAAGAAACAGCAGATATACAGTAAACAGTAAAATGCATGCAATGCAACAGTACAAGCGAGGCAAGGAAGTCCCACTCAATCTCGAACTTGGGAAAACAATAGGCAAAGTGAAACAGCTTCACTTCAAACCTAAGGGGGCAAGAAGAACAAGCCAACAGACAATACAGAAAAAGAAATAAAACTCAATACCAGCTCTGACAGCAACAACAGCTCTTACAGCAAGCAGCTCAAACAGCAACAGCTCTGACAGTTACAGTTGATTAATAGCAAAAAAGGTTGACATCAACAACTTCAAGTAAGACCCCATCTTCACCCTTCAATGACCCCCAAGCTTTAGATAAGCTCTTGTCTCCAAAAATCTCCAAGCTCTGGCAAGCACTGAACCCCAACAAATAGACAGCTTCAAACAGCAGCAAAACCCTACCTATAACAGATAACACTCTCTGACAGGCACAAGCTTCATCTTCACCAATCTTCAATGAACTTCATTCTTCAATAGGCTCCCATCTTCAATGCAAGCGCTCCAGAAGAGAATCAATTATCAGATTAAATTGAAATGCTACACAGCTTATTGACAACCCAAGGAAGCCTATAAGCACTTAGCATTGTAGGGGAAAGGTTCCCTCAAAGTTCTACTTCTTAAGTATGTCACTTATCCCTCCAAAGGAAGGATGTGAATACTTTAAAAGGACTTTATATCATAGGGAGGAATAGAAGCACAAGATGTTTTCTATGTTTGCAAGAAGAAATCCATCTAATCTAAAGCTCTCCCTATGTTTCCTATCTCTTAAGCCCCCTTCAAGGAGATGAATCTTCATGCATCAAGCTCTATCCCTTGTCTTCAATCATCATCCAAGGTCTTCATTAGCTCCAACAAGCCAATCCCAAGCCCAACACTCAATTGAAACGACCCAAACCCCACAAGCAAACCAAAAGCCCAAAAGGGAAACACACAAACATCACCCAATTTGCCAAAAACAAGTAAAATAGTAACACGCATTAAAAAAAATCCTAGATTAAATTCTAAGGGAACCTAACTATATACCCTATACCTTACATAAACCCCAAGGCCCAAATCACACCCTAGGTACCCAAACTATGCCCTAAACTACACCTAAGTGTTGTGAAACCCTAATTCTGATGCCTCTCCTATCTATCTCTCAAATTAATCTAAGTTTTAGTCACAAAAATATGACAAAATTCTTAAGGGTACATGCTTCCCTAATCTAATTAAACTCACAAGAATCAAACAAAAATCATGCACCAATCTCTCATACTAAATTCAGAAAAAAGAGGTATCAAACAAATGTAAAGTAAAAGCAATAATATTGTAAAATATACCAAAAAATATAAAATGCAAGAAATTAATATTTTTATTATTTTACAATTTTCTAGAGATCCTAAGGGAACTATGGAAAAAAATCCCATCCTAAAATGGTTATTTTTAAATTTGTTATGAATTATTTACTAACCTATATGCAAACATGAAATAAAAAGAAAATCAGCTAAAAATAAAAAAACTGGCGTGGCGAATAGCAATTATCTACAGTTCAAAAATGATGTTGGGCTCAGGAGGGGGTGCGCTTATCAAAACGCGCTAAGCCCAACCCAATAAGAAAACAAATGGAAAAAAACAAGGAAAATGAAAAAAAGTCGTGGCGAATAGCAAGTAATTCGCCTTGGTATCTCACTGGGCCTTCAACTTGGGGGTGTGATTAGCAATGTCCTCTTAAGCCCAAAACGACATTCACACTGAGAGGGAGGTACACTGGGGAAAACAGAGTATGCTCAGCAAAAACAATGGGCCTAAGGCCCGAGTCCAACATCCACTCAACCTTCAGTACACAAAACCTAATCTCTTCTCTGATTCCTAGCGTCGTTTCCTTCTCTGATTCTCTCTGTCTCCCAATCTCTTCCCCCATCTCCGTTCCAAATCCCTCACCAACTAACTGTTCAATCTCTCATCTCAAATTAACCTCCCTAACCTAATCTTGTTCTCAAAACTCTAACACTTAAACTCTTAACACCTAGTTCTTCAAATAGAGAACAACAAATTAACAAGTTAAAGCAGTTCAAGGCAAAACCTGGAGGTGCGATGAAGATGACGTTGCTTTCTGGACGCAACTGATGAAGGTGGCGAGATTCAAGATGCGTGAAGATCTGCGAATCTTGGAGCTGGACGAGGAGGATCTGGCGATTTGATGAACGTCGTTGAAGATCTCCGTTGAAGATTCGAAGATCTGCGAAGATCTTAACAAGAACTGAAGTTTGGAGTAATCCTGATGAATTTCTGGGCGGAGACTCTTGAAGATTAATGAAGTTCTAGGTGAATTGATGAACTGTGGATGATTCTGAGGATTTTCTGGAAAAAACGATGGAAATTACTGATGAAGCTTCCATTAGAGGTGTTGATGAACTGCAGATTCCGGCGGATATGCGTTTTCCGGCGATGGTTTGATGTTTCCAGCGAGTTGCTGATGAAGATCGATCGTTGAGGACGATGAAGTTGGGACGAGTTTCTGGAAATTTGCAGTTTCCGGTGGAAGTTCAAGTTCCGGCGACGGTTAGGGCTTTTCCGGCGGTGGTTGCATGGCCGGTCGTGGGGGTCGGTTAGTGGATTACACGTGGTTCACATGTAGTGAGGGTGGAAAACGGTGAGGACGCGTGGCTTGGTGGTGGAGGAGAGAGAGACGCGTGTGAGAGGGTGGAGTCAGAGAGAGAGACACGTGGGAGAGAGAAAGGTAGTGGGAATTGAGCTGGCAGAAAATTGTGAGGTGGAAGAAAAAAAAGAGAACGCGTGGCAAGCCTATATATGGGACACCTGGCGGAAATTGGGCCCCCAAATTCGGACACCTGGCCCATTATGGCCTTAATGACTCTGATTAAATGTGAATTAACTGGACTTAATGGGTTAAAACATAATTAATGGACTTAATGAAAAATAAACCTAATTAATCTAACAATTAACAAAAAATGAAAAATGCTAATTAAAATGCTAATAAAAACAAAAAAGAATAAAGCCCTAATTAACTACACAATTAACTAATCTAATTAAAGCTACTCAATTAATTCTAACTAACAAGACAATTAACCCTAATCCATTAATATCCTAATTAAAACTAAAAATCAATTAATATTCTAAAATTATTTAAAATCTATTCAAATATCTAAAAAATCTATTTAAATTCTATTCAATTAAAAAATCTATTGAATCTATATCTAAAAACTATATTAAAACCAATTTAATATCTAAACTATTCTATTTCTATATTAAAACTAATATCTAATAAAACTCTATTAAAAAAACTATTATTCTATATTAATATCTAGAAAAAGAAATATCTATTAAAACCATTTAAAAAAAAAGGAATATCTAATTAAAAATTCTAGAAAAATCTATTTAATGCTATAAGAAAATATTAAAACCTATTTAATATCTAAAAAACTCAAATAAATCTATTAAAAAACTATTAAAATCCATTAAAAATCTAGAAAATAAAAGGGAACATTCTAAAAACACAGGGAGCTAAATAAATCGATTAGAGGACAATTCGCAACCATAGCGAAATAGACGGTAGAAACCGGGCAACGAGATGGCCTGAAAACACAGGGAACGAGCACCAATTCTCAACAAAAATCCTCGTGTTGGCCTGAAATGCCTGAAGCGCCAGGGGAGGCTGTAATGCCGATAAAGTCAATCTGGCTGAGAAAATGCAATGTATGCGGTATGCGAATGCGAATGCAAAATGCGTCGAAACCTATACCATATATAGCAACCGGTTGGTCAAATTTTGGGGTGCAACACACGCCGTCAAGCATCTCTTAAACAAACAGGCATCGAACCTGAAGGTCGGCTCAACATGAAGTTGAGAGGAACATTTGACTTCACTGTCAAGCATCTGTTAAACAAATAGACATCAAATCCGAAGGCCGGCTCAACCCGAAGTTGAGAAGAACATCTGACCTCACCGTTAGGCATCTGTTAAACAAACAAGCATCGAACCCGAAGGGCGGCTTAACTTGAAGTTGATAAGAACATTAGACTTCTCTGCCAGGCATCTGTTAAATAAACAGGCATCAAACCCGAAGGCCGGCTCAACCCGAAGTTGAGAAGAACATCTGACCTCGCCGTCAGGCATTTGTTAAACAAACAGGCATCGAACCCGGAGGCCGGCTCAACACGAAGTTGAGAGGAACATCTGACCTCGCTGTCAGGCATCTGTTAAAAAAACATGCATCGAACCCGAAGGTCGGCTCAACATGAAGTTGATAGGAACATTTGACTTCACTGTCAAGCATCTGTTAAACAAACAGGCATCAAATCTGAAGGCCGGCTCAATCTAAAGTTGAGAAGAACATCTGACCTCATTGTCAGGCATCTGTTACACAAACAGGCATCGAACCCGAAGGGCGGCTCAACCCGAAGTTGATAAGAACATTAGACCTCGCTGTCAAGCATCTCTTAAACAAATAGGTATCAAACCCGAAGGCCGACTCAACACGAAGTTGAGAGGAACATCTGACCTCGCTGTCAAGCATCTCTTAAACAAACAGGCATCGAACCTGAAGGTCGGCTCAACATAAAATTGAGAGGAACATTTGACTTCACTGTCAAGCATCTGTTAAACAAACATGCATCAAATCTGAAGGCCGGCTCAACCAAAAGTTGAGAAGAACATCTGACCTCACCGTCAGGCATCTGTTAAATAAACAAGCATCGAACCCGAAGGCCGGCTCAACCCAAAGTTGAGAAGAACATCTAACCTCGCCGTCAGGCATCTGTTAAACAAACAGGCATCAAAATCGAAGGTCGTCTCAACCCTTAGTTGAGAAGAACATCTGACCTCACCGTCAAAAATCTATTAAACAAATAGGTATCGAACCCGATGGCCGGATCACCTCGAAGTTGAGAGGAACGTCTGACCTCCCCATTAGGCATTTGTTAAAAAAACAGGCATCGAACCCGAAGGTCGGCTCAACATGAAGTTGAGAGGAACATTTGACTTCACTGTCAAGCATCTGTTAAACAAACAGGCATCAAATCCGATGGACGACTCAATCCGAACTTGAGAAGAACATCTGACCTCACCATCATAAATCTGTTAAACAAACAGGCATCCAACCCGAAAGGCGGCTCTACCCGAAGTTGATAAGAACATTAGACTTCGCTGTCAGACATCTCTTAAACAAACAGGCATCGAACCCGAAGGTCGGCTCAACACGATGTTGAAAGCAACATCTGACCTTGCTGTCAAGCATATCTTAAACAAACAAGCATCGAACCTGAAGGACGGCTCAACATGAAGTTGAGAGGAACATTTGACTTTACTGTCAAGCATCTGTTAAACAAACAGGCATCAAATCCGAAGGCCGGGTCAACCCAAAATTGAGAAGAACATATGACCTCATTGTCAGGAATCTGTTAAACAAACAAGGATCAAACCCGAAAGGCGACTCAACTTCAAGTTGATAAGAACATTAGACCTCTATGCTAGGCATCTGTTAAACAAACAGGCATCGAACCCGAAGGCCGGCTCAACCAAAAGTTGAGAATAACATCTCACCTCGTCGTCAGGCATCTGTTAAACAAACATGCATCGAACCCGAAGGCCGGATCAACACGAAGTTGAGAGGAACATCTGACCTTGCTGTCAGGCATCTGTTAAACAAACAGGCATCGAACCCGAAGGTCGGCTTAACATGAAGTTGAGAGGAACATTTGACTTCACTGTCAAGCATCTGTTAAACAAACAGGCGTCAAATCCGAAGGCCGGCTCAATCCGAAGTTGAGAAGAACATCTGACCTCACTGTCAAGCATCTGTTAAACAAATAGGCATCGAACCCGAAGGGCGGCTCAACCCGAAGTTGATAAGAACATTAGACCATACTGTCAGGCATCAAACCCGATGGCCGGCTCAACACGAAGTTGAGAGGAACATCTGACCTCGCGTCAAGCATCTCTTAAACAAACAGGCATCGAACCTGAAGGTCGGATCAACATGAAATTGAGAAGAAAATATGACTTCATTGTCAAGCATCTATTAAACAAACAGGCATCAAATCTGAAGGCCGGCTCAACCCGAAGTTGAGAAGAACATCTGACCTCACCGTCAGGCATCTGTTAAACAAACAAGCATCGAACCTGAAGGCCGGCTCAACCCGAAGTTGAGACGAACATCTGACCTCGCTGTCAGTCATCTGTTAAACAAAAGAGCATCAAACCCGAAGGCCGTCTCAACCCTTAGTTGAGAAGAACATCTGACCTCGCCATCAAACTAGAAGGCCGGCTCACCTCGAAGTTGAGAGGAACATATGTCCTCCCCATCAGGCATTTGTTAAACAAATAGGCATCGAACCCGAAGGCCGACTCAACACGAAGTTGAGAGAAACATCTGACCTCGTCGTCATGCATCTGTTAAACAAACAGGCATCGAACCCGAAGGTCGGCTCAACATGAAGTTGAGAGGAACATTTGACTTCACTGTCAAGCATCTGTTAAACAAACAGGCATCAAATCCGAAGGACGACTCAACCCGAAGTTGAGAAGAACATCTGACCTCACCGTAAGGCATCTGTTAAACAAACAGTCATCGAACCCGAAGGGCGGCTCAACAAGAAGTTGATAAGAATATTAGACCTCGCTGTTAGGAATCTCTTAAACAAACAGGCATCGAACCCGAAGGTCGGCTCAACACGAAGTTGAGAGGAACATCTGATCATGCCGTCAAGCATCTGTTAATCAAACAGGCATCGAACCTGAAGGTCGGCTCAACATGAAGTTGAGAGGAACATTTGACTTCACTGTCAAGCATCTGTTAAACAAATAGACATCAAATCTGAAGGCCGGCTCAACCCGAAGTTGAGAAGAACATCTGACCTCACCGTCAGGCATCTGTTAAACAAACAAGAATCGAACCCGAAGGGCGGCTCAACTTGAAGTTGATAAGAACATTAGACCTCTTTGCCAGGAATCTATTAAACAAACAGGCATCGAACCCGAAGGTCGGCTCAACCCGAAGTTGAGAAGAACATCTGACCTCGCCGTCAGGCATCTGTTAAACAAAAAGGCATCGAACCCGAAGGCCGGCTCAACACGAAGTTGAGAGGAACATCTAACCTCGATGTCAGGCATCTGCTAAACAAACAGGCATCGAACCCGAAGGCTACATCAATCTGAAGTTGAGAAGAACATCTGACCTCACTGTCAGGCATCCGTTAAACAAACAAGCATCGAACCCGAAGGGCGGCTCAACCCAAAGTTGATAAGAACATTATACGTTGCTGCCAGGCATCTCTTAAACAAACAGGCATCGAACCCGAAGGCCGGCTCAACACGAAGTTGATAGGAACATCTGACCTCGCCGTCAAGCATATCTTAAACAAACAGGCATCAAACCTGAAGGTCGGCTCAACATGAAATTGAGAGGAACATTTGACTTCACTATCAAGCATCTGTTAAACAAACAGGCATAAAATCCGAAGGACGGATCAACCTGAAGTTGAGAAGAGCATCTGACCTCATTGTCAGGAATCTATTAAACAAACAGGCATCGAACCCGAAGGACGGCTCAACACGAAGTTAAGAAGAACATCTCACCTCGCCGTCAGGCATCTGTTAAACAAACATGCATCGAACCCGAAGGCCGGATCAACACGAAGTTGAGGGGAACATCTGACCTCGCTGTCAGGCATCTGTTAAACAAAAAGGCATCAAACCCGAAGGTCGGCTCAACATGAAGTTGAGAGGAACATTTGACTTTACTGTCAAGCATCTGTTAAACAAACAGGCATCAAATCCGAAGGCCGGCTCAATCCGAAGTTGAGAAGAACATCTGACCTCACTGTTAGGCATCTGTTAAACAAACAGGCATCGAACCCGAAGGGCGGCTCAACCCGAAGTTGATAAGAACATTAGACCTCAGTGTCAGGCATCTCTTAAACAAATAGGCATCGAACCCGAAGGCCGTCTCAACCCTTAGTTGAGAAGACCATTTGACCTCGCCGTCAAACATCTATTAAACAAATAGGTATCGAACCCGAAGGCCGGCTCACCTCGAAGTTGAGAGGAACATCTTACCTCCCCATCAGGCATTAGTTAAACAAACAGGCATCGAACCCGAAGGCCGGCTCAACACAAAGTTGAGAGGAACATCTGACCTCGCGTCAAGCATCTCTTAAACAAACAGGCATCGAACCTGAAGGTCGGCTCAACATGAAATTGAGAGGAAAATTTGACTTCACTATCAAGCATCTATTAAACAAACAGGCATCAAATCTGAAGGCCGGCTCAACCCGAAGTTGAGAAGAACATCTGACCTCACTGTTAGGCATCTGTTAAACAAACAGGCATCGAACCCGAAGGCCGGCTCAACCCGAAGTTAAGAAGAACATCTCACCTCGCCGTCAGGCATCTGTTAAACAAACATGCATCGAACCCGAAGGCCGGATCAACACGAAGTTGAGGGGAACATCTGACCTCGCTGTCAGGCATCTGTTAAACAAAAAGGCATCAAACCCGAAGGTCGGCTCAACATGAAGTTGAGAGGAACATTTGACTTTACTGTCAAGCATCTGTTAAACAAACAGGCATCAAATCCGAAGGTCGGCTCAATCCGAAGTTGAGAAGAACATCTGACCTCACTGTTAGGCATCTGTTAAACAAACAGGCATCGAACCCGAAGGGCGGCTCAACCCGAAGTTGATAAGAACATTAGGCCTCACTGTCAGGCATCTCTTAAACAAATAGGCATCGAACCCGAAGGCCGTCTCAGCCCTTAGTTGAGAAGACCATCTGACCTCGCTGTCAAACATCTATTAAACAAATACGTATCGAACCCGAAGGCCGGCTCACCTCGAAGTTGAGAGGAACATCTTACCTCCCCATCAGGCATTAGTTAAACAAACAAGCATCGAACCCGAAGGCCGGCTCAACACGAAGTTGAGAGGAACATCTGACCTCGCGTCAAGCATCTCTTAAACAAACAGGCATCGAACCTGAAGGTCGGCTCAACATGAAATTGAGAGGAAAATTTGACTTCACTGTCAAGCATCTATTAAACAAACAGGCATCAAATCTGAAGGCCGGCTCAACGCGAAGTTGAGAAGAACATCTGACCTCACTGTTAGGCATCTGTTAAACAAACAGGCATCGAACCCGAAGGCCGGCTCAACCCGAAGTTAAGAAGAACATCTCACCTCGCCGTCAGGCATCTGTTAAACAAACATGCATCGAACCCGAAGGCCGGATCAACACGAAGTTGAGGGGAACATCTGACCTCGCTGTCAGGCAACTGTTAAAGAAAAAGGCATCGAACCCGAAGGTCGGCTCAACATGAAGTTGAGAGGAACATTTGACTTTACTGTCAATCATCTGTTAAACAAACAGGCGTCAAATCCGAAGGCCGGCTCAATCCGAAGTTAAGAAGAACATCTGACCTCACTGTTAGGCATCTGTTAAACAAACAGGCATCGAACCCGAAGGGCGGCTCAACCCGAAGTTGATAAGAACATTAGGCCTCACTGTCAGGCATCTCTTAAACAAATAGGCATCGAACCCGAAGGCCGTCTCAACCCTTAGTTGAGAAGACCATCTGACCTCGCCGTCAAACATCTATTAAACAAATAGGTATCGAACCCGAAGGCCGGCTCACCTCGAAGTTGAGAGGAACATCTTACCTCCCCATCAGGCATTAGTTAAACAAACAGGCATCGAACCCGAAGGCCGGCTCAACACGAAGTTGAGAGGAACATCTGACCTCGCGTCAAGCATCTCTTAAACAAACAGGCATCGAACCTGAAGGTCGGCTCAACATGAAATTGAGAGGAAAATTTGACTTCACTGTCAAGCATCTATTAAACAAACAGGCATCAAATCTGAAGGTCGGCTCAACCCGAAGTTGAGAAGAACATCTGACCTCACTGTTAGGCATCTGTTAAACAAACAGGCATCGAACCCGAAGGCCGGCTCAACCCGAAGTTAAGAAGAACATCTCACCTCGCCGTCAGGCATCTGTTAAACAAACATGCATCGAACCCGAAGGCCGGATCAACACGAAGTTGAGGGGAAAATCTGACCTCGCTGTCAGGCATCTGTTAAACAAAAAGGCATCAAACCCGAAGGTCGGCTCAACATGAAGTTGAGAGGAACATTTGACTTTACTGTCAAGCATCTGTTAAACAAACAGGCATCAAATCCGAAGGCCGGCTCAATCCGAAGTTGAGAAGAACATCTGACCTCACTGTTAGGCATCTGTTAAACAAACAGGCATCGAACCCGAAGGGCGGCTCAACCCGAAGTTGATAAGAACATTAGGCCTCACTGTTAGGCATCTCTTAAACAAATAGGCATCGAACCCGAAGGCCGTCTCAGCCCTTAGTTGAGAAGACCATCTGACCTCGCTGTCAAACATCTATTAAACAAATACGTATCGAACCCGAAGGCCGGCTCACCTCGAAGTTGAGAGGAACATCTTACCTCCCCATCAGGCATTAGTTAAACAAACAGGCATCGAACCCGAAGGCCGGCTCAACACGAAGTTGAGAGGAACATCTGACCTCGCGTCAAGCATCTCTTAAACAAACAGGCATCGAACCTGAAGGTCGGCTCAACATGAAATTGAGAGGAAAATTTGACTTCACTGTCAAGCATCTATTAAACAAACAGGCATCAAATCTGAAGGCCGGCTCAACCCGAAGTTGAGAAGAACATCTGACCTCACTGTTAGGCATCTGTTAAACAAACAGGCATCGAACCCGAAGGCCGGCTCAACCCGAAGTTAAGAAGAACATCTCACCTCGCCGTCAGGCATCTGTTAAACAAACATGCATCGAACCCGAAGGCCGGATCAACACGAAGTTGAGGGGAACATCTGACCTCGCTGTCAGGCATCTGTTAAACAAAAAGGCATCGAACCCGAAGGTCGGCTCAACATGAAGTTGAGAGGAACATTTGAATTTACTGTCAATCATCTGTTAAACAAACAGGCATCAAATCCGAAGGCCGGCTCAATCCGAAGTTAAGAAGAACATCTGACCTTACTGTTAGGCATCTGTTAAACAAACAGGCATCGAACCCGAAGTTGATAAGAACATTAGGCCTCACTGTCAGGCATCTCTTAAACAAATAGGCATCGAACCCGAAGGCCGTCTCAACCCTTAGTTGAGAAGACCATCTGACCTCGCTGTCAAACATCTATTAAACAAATAGGTATCGAACCCGAAGGCCGGCTCACCTCGAAGTTGAGAGGAACATCTTACCTCCCCATCAAGCATTAGTTAAACAAACAGGCATCGAACCCGAAGGCCGGCTCAACACGAAGTTGAGAGGAACATCTGACCTCTCGTCAAGCATCTCTTAAACAAACAGGCATCGAACCTGAAGGTCGGCTCAACATGAAATTGAGAGGAAAATTTGACTTCACTATCAAGCATCTATTAAACAAACAGACATCAAATCTGAAGGCCGGCTCAACCCGAAGTTGAGAAGAACATCTGACTTCACCGTCAGGCATCTGTTAAACAATCAAGCATCGAACCCGAAGGCCGACTCAACCCGAAGTTGATACGAACATCTGACCTCGCTGTCAGGCATCTGTTAAACAAACAAGCATCAAACTCGAAGGCCGTCTCAACCCTTAGTTGAGAAGAACATCTGACCTCGCCGTCAAACATCTATTAAACAAATAGGTATTGAACCCGAAGGCCGGCTCACCTCGAAGTTGAGAGGAACATCTGTCCTCCCCATCAGGCATTTGTTAAACAAACAGGCATCGAACCCGAAGGCCGGCTCAACACGAAGTTGAGAGGAACATCTGACCTCGTCGTCATGCATCTGTTAAACAAACAGGCATCGAACCTGAAGGTCGGCTCAACATGAAGTTGAGAGGAACATTTGACTTCACTGTCAAGCTTCTGTTAAACAAACAGGCATCAAATCCGATGGACGGCTCAATCCGAACTTGAGAAGAACATCTGACCTCACCATCATAAATCTGTTAAACAAACAGGCATCGAACCCGAAAGGCGGCTCTACCCGAAGTTGATAAGAACATTAGACTTCGCTGTCAGGCATCTCTTAAACAAACAGGCATCGAACCCGAAGGTCGGATCAACACGAAGTTGAAAGCAACATCTGACCTCGCCGTCAAGCATATCTTAAACAAACAAGCATCGTACCTGAAGGACGGCTCAACATGAAGTTGAGAGGAACATTTGACTTTACTGTCAAGCATCTGTTAAACAAACAGGCATCAAATCCGAAGGCCGGGTCAACCCAAAATTGAGAAGAACATCTGACCTCATTGTCAGGAATCTGTTAAACAAACAAGGATCAAACCCGAAAGGCGGCTCAACTTCAAGTTGATAAGAACATTAGACCTCTATGCTAGGCATCTGTTAAACAAACAGGCATCGAACCCGAAGGCCGGCTCAACCAGAAGTTCAGAATAACATCTCACCTCGCCGTCAGGCATCTGTTAAACAAACATGCATCGAACCCGAAGGCCGGATCAACACGAAGTTGAGAGGAACATTTGACCTTGCTGTCAGGCATCTGTTAAACAAACAGGCATCGAACCTGAAGGTCGGCTCAACATGAAGTTGAGAGGAACATTTGACTTCACTGTCAAGCATCTGTTAAACAAACAGGCGTCAAATCCGAAGGCCGGCTCAATCCGAAGTTGAGAAGAACATCTGACCTCACTGTCAGGCATCCGTTAAACAAATAGGCATCGAACCCAAAGGGCGGCTCAACCCGAAGATGATAAGAACATTAGACCTTACTGTCAGGCATCAAACCCGAAGGCCGGCTCAACACGAAGTTGAGAGGAACATCTGACCTCGCGTCAAGCATCTCTTAAACAAACAGGCATCGAACCTGAAGGTCGGCTCAACATGAAATTGAGAGGAAAATATGACTTCATTGTCAAGCATCTATTAAACAAACAGGCATCAAATCTGAAGGCCGGCTCAACCCGAAGTTGAGAAGAACATCTGACCTCACCGTCAGGCATCTGTTAAAAGAACAAGCATCGAACCCGAAGGCCGGCTCAACCCGAAGTTGAGACGAACATCTGACCTCGCTGTCAGGCATCTGTTAAACAAACAAGCATCAAACCCGAAGGCCGTCTCAACCCTTAGTTGAGAAGAACATCTGACCTCGCCATCAAACCCGAAGGCCGGCTCACCTCGAAGTTGAGAGGAACATCTGTCCTCCCCATCAGGCATTTGTTAAACAAATAGGTATCGAACCCGAAGGCCGGCTCAACACGAAGTTGAGAGAAACATCTGACCTCGTCGTCATGCATCTGTTAAACAAACAGGCATCGAACCCGAAGGTCGGCTCAACATGAAGTTGAGAGGAACATTTGACTTCACTGTCAAGCATCTGTTAAACAAACAGGCATCAAATCCGAAGGACGACTCAACCCGAAGTTGAGAAGAACATCTGACCTCACCGTAAGGCATCTGTTAAACAAACAGTCATCGAACCCGAAGGGCGGCTCAACAAGAAGTTGATAAGAATATTAGACCTCGCTGTCAGGAATCTCTTAAAGAAACAGGCATCGAACCCGAAGGTCGGCTCAACACGAAGTTGAGAGGAACATCTGACCATGCTGTCAAGCATCTGTTAATCAAACAGGCATCGAACCTGAAGGTCGGTTCAACATGAAGTTGAGAGGAACATTTGACTTCACTGTCAAGCATCTGTTAAACACATAAGTATCAAATCTGAAGGCCGGCTCAACCCGAAGTTGAGAAGAACATTTGACCTCATCGTCAGGCATCTGTTAAACAAACAAGCATCGAACCCGAAGAGCGGCTCAACTTGAAGTTGATAAGAACATTAGACCTCTTTGCCAGGCATCTATTAAACAAACAGGCATCGAACCCGAAGGTCGGCTCAACCCGAAGTTGAGAAGAACATCTGACCTCGCCGTCAGGCATCTGTTAAACAAAAAGGCATCGAACCCGAAGGCCGGCTCAACACGAAGTTGAGAGGAACATCTAACCTTGCTGTCAGGCATCTGCTAAACAAACAGGCATTGAACCCGAAGGTCGGCGCAACAAGAAGTTGAGAGGAACATTTGAATTCACTGTCAAGCATCTGTTAAACAAACAGGCATCAAATCCGAAGGCCACCTTAATCTGAAGTTGAGAAGAACATCTGACCTCACTGTCAGGCATCCGTTAAACAAACAAGCATCGAACCCGAAGGGCGGCTCAACCCAAAGTTGATAAGAACATTAGACCTTGCTGCCAGGCATCTCTTAAACAAACAGGCATCGAACCCGAAGGCCGGCTCAACACGAAGTTGATAGGAACATCTGACCTTGCAGTCAAGCATCTCTTAAACAAACAGGCATCAAACCTGAAGGTCGGCTCAACATGAAATTGAGAGGAACATTTGACTTCACTATCAAGCATCTGTTAAACAAACAGGCATAAAATCCGAAGGACGGATCAACCTGAAGTTGAGAAGAACATCTGACCTCATTGTCAGGAATCTATTAAACAAACAGGCATCGAACCCGAAGGGCGGCTCAACACGAAGTTAAGAAGAACATCTCACCTCGCCGTCAGGCATCTGTTAAACAAACATGCATCGAACCCGAAGGCCGGATCAACACGAAGTTGAGGGGAACATCTGACCTCGCTGTCAGGCATCTGTTAAACAAAAAGGCATCGAACCCGAAGGTCGGCTCAACATGAAGATGAGAGGAACATTTGACTTTACTGTCATGCATCTGTTAAACAAACAGGCATTAAATTCGAAGGCCGACTCAATCCGAAGTTGAGAAGAACATCTGACCTCACTGTTAGGCATCTGTTAAACAAACAGGCATCGAACCCGAAGGGCGGCTCAACCCGAAGTTGATAAGAACATTAGACCTCACTGTCAGGCATCTCTCAAATAAATAGGCATCGAACCCGAAGGCCGTCTCAACCCTTAGTTGAGAAGACCATCTGACCTCGCCGTCAAACATCTATTAAACAAATAGGTATCGAACCCGAATGCCGGCTCACCTCGAAGTTGAGAGGAACATCTTACCTCCCCATTAGGCATTAGTTAAACAAACAAGCATCAAACCCGAAGGCCGGCTCAACACGAAGTTGAGAGGAACATCTGACCTCGCGTCAAGCATCTCTTAAACAAACAGGCATCGAACCTGAAGGTCGGCTCAACATGAAATTGATTGGAAAATTTGACTTCACTGTCAAGCATCTATTAAACAAACAGGCATCTAATCTGAAGGCCGGCTCAACCCGAAGTTGAGAAGAACATCTGACCTCACTGTTAGGCATCTGTTAAACAAACAGGCATCGAACCCGAAGGCCGGCTCAACCCGAAGTTAAGAAGAACATCTCACCTCGCCGTCAGGCATCTGTTAAACAAACATGCATCGAACCCGAAGGCCGGATCAACACGAAGTTGAGGGGAACATCTGACCTCGCTGTCAGGCATCTGTTAAACAAAAAGGCATCGAACCCGAAGGTCGGCTCAACATGAAGTTGAGAGGAACATTTGACTTTACTGTCAAGCATCTGTTTAACAAACAGGCATCAAATCCGAAGGCCGGCTCAATCCGAAGTTAAGAAGAACATCTGACCTCACTGTTAGGCATCTGTTAAACAAACAGGCATCGAACCCGAAGGGCGGCTCAACCCGAAGTTGATAAGAACATTAGACCTCACTGTCAGGCATCTCTTAAACAAATAGGCATCGAACCCGAAGGTCGTCTCAACCCTTTGTTGAGAAGACCATCTGACCTCGCTGTCAAACATCTATTAAACAAATAGGTATCGAACCCGAAGGCCGGCTCACCTCGAAGTTGAGAGGAACATCTTACCTCCCCACCAGGCATTAGTTAAACAAACAGGCATCGAACCCGAAGGCCGGCTCAACACGAAGTTGAGAGGAACATCTGACCTCGCGTCAAGCATCTCTTAAACAAACAGGCATCGAACCTGAAGGTCGGCTCAACATGAAATTGAGAGGAAAATTTGACTTCACTGTCAAGCATCTATTAAACAAACAAGCATCAAATCTGAAGGCCGGCTCAACCCGAAGTTGAGAAGAATATCTGACTTCACCGTCAGGCATCTGTTAAACAAACAAGCATCGAACCCGAAGGCCGGCTCAAACCGAAGTTGATACGAACATCTGACCTCGCTGTCAGGCATCTGTTAAACAAACAAGCATCAAACCCGAAGGCCGTCTCAACCCTTAGTTGAGGAGAACATCTGACCTCGCCGTCAAACATCTATTAAACAAATAGGTATTGAACCCGAAGGCCGGCTCACCTCGAAGTTGAAAGGAACATCTGTCCTCCCCATCAGGCATTTGTTAAACAAACAGGCATCGAACCCGAAGGCCGACTCAACACGAAGTTGAGAGGAACATCTGACCTCGTCGTCATGCATCTGTTAAACAAACAGGCATCGAACCTGAAGGTCGGCTCAACATGAAGTTGAGAGGAACATTTGACTTCACTGTCAAGCATCTGTTAAACAAACAGGCATCAAATCTGAAGGACGGCTCAACCCGAAGTTGAGAAGAACATCTGACCTCACTGTAAGGCATCTGTTAAACAAACAGGCATCGAACCCGAAGGGCGGCTCAACCCGAGGTTGAGAAGAGCATCTGACCTCACCGTAAGGCATTTGTTAAACAAACAGGCATCGAACCCGAAGGGCGGCTCAACAAAAAGTTGATAAGAATATTAGACCTCGCTGTCAGGAATCTCTTAAACAAACAGGCATCGAACCCGAAGGTCGGCTCAACACGAAGTTAAGAGGAACATCTGACCATGCCGTCAAGCATCTCTTAATCAAACAGGCATCGAACCTGAAGGTCGGTTCAACATGAAGTTGAGAGGAACATTTGACTTTACTGTCAAGCATCTGTTAAACAAATAAGCATCAAATCCGAAGGCCGGCTCAACCCGAAGTTGAGAAGAACATCTGACCTCACCGTCAGGCATCTGTTAAACAAACAAGCATCGAACCCGAAGGGCGGCTCAACTTGAAGTTGATAAGAACATTAGACCTCTCTGCCAGGCATCTGTTAAACAAACAGGCATCGAACCCGAAGGTCGGCTCAACCCGAAGTTGAGAAGAACATCTGACCTCGCCGTCAGGCATCCGTTAAACAAATAGGTATCGAACCCGAAGGCCGGCTTAACACGAAGTTGAGAGGAACATCTAACCTCGCTGTCAGGCATCTGCTAAACAAACAGCCATCGAACCCGAAGGTCGGTGCAACAGGAAGTTGAGAGGAACATTTGACTTCACTGTCAAGCATCTGTTAAATAAACAGGCATCAAATCCGAAGGCCGGTTCAACCCGAAGTTGCGAAGAACATTTGACCTCACCGTCAGGCATCTGTTAAACAAACAGTCATCGAACCCGAAGGGCGTCTCAACCCGAAGTTGATAAGAACATTAGACCTCGTTGTCAGGCATCTCTTAAACAAATAGGCATCGAACCCGAAGGTCGGCTCAAGACAAAGTTGAGAGGAACATCTGACCTAGCCGTCAAGCATCTCTTAAACAAACAGGCATCAAATCCGAAGGTCGGCTCAACATGAAGTTGAGAGAAACATTTGACTTCACTGTCAAGCATCTTTTAAACAAATAGGAATCAAATCCGAAGGCCGGCTCAACCCGAAGTTGAGAAGAACATTTGACCTCACCGTCAGGCATCTGTTAAACAAACAAGCATCGAACCCGAAGGGCGGTTCGACCTGAAGTTGATAAGAACATTAGACCTCTCTGCCAGGCATTTGTTAAACAAACAGGCATCGAACCCGAAGGCCTGCTCAACCCGAAGTTGAGAAGAACATCTGACCTCGTCGTCAGGCATCTATTAAACAAACAGGCATCGAACCCGAAGGACGGCTCAACACGAAGTTGAGAGGAACATCTGACCTCGCCGTCAGGCATTTATTAAAAAACATGCGTCAAACCCGAAGGCCGGCTCAACATGAAGTTGAGAGGAACATTTAACTTCACTGTCAAGCATCTGTTAAACAAACAGGCATCAAATCCGAATATCGGCTGAACCCGAAGTTGAGAAGAACATCTGACCTCACCGTCAGGCATCTGTTAAATAAACAGGCATCGAACCTGAAGGGTGGTCAACTCGAAGTTGTTAAGAACATTAGACCTCGCCGTCAAGCATCTCTTAAACAAACAGGCATCGAACCCGAAGGCCGGCTTAACACGAAGTTGAGAGGAACATCTGACCTCACCGTAAAGCATCTGTTAAACAAATAAGCATCGAACCCGAAGGCCGGCTCAACCCTAAGTTGAGAAGAACATCTGACCTCGCCGTCAGGCATCTGTTAAATAAATAGGCATCAAACCCGACGGCCGTCACAACCCTTAGTTGAGAAGAATATCTGACCTCGCCATCAAACATCTATTAAACAAATAGGTATCGAACCCGAAGGCCGGCTCACCTCGAAGTTGCGAGGAACATCTGACCTCCCCATCAGGCATTAGTTAAACAAACAGGCATCGAACCCGAAGGCCGGCACAATACGAAGTTAAGAAGAACATCTGACCTCACCGTCAGGCATCTGTTAAACAAACAGACATCGAACCCGAAGGCCGGCTCAACACGATGTTGAGAGGAACATCTGGCCTTGCCGTAAAGCATCTCTTAAAAAACAGGCATCGAACCTGAAGGTCAAGTCAACATGAAGTTGAGAGGAACATTTGACTTCGCTGTCAAGCATCGGTTAAACAAACAGGCATCAACTCTGAAGGCCGGCTCAACCCGAAGTTGAGAAGAATATCTGACCTCAGTGTGAAGCATCTGTTAAACAAACAAGTATCGAACCCGAAGGGCGGCTAAACCCGAAGTTGATAATAACATTAGACCTCTCTGCCAGGCATCTGTTAAACAAACAGGCATCGAACCCGAAGGCCGGCTCAACCCGAAGTTGAGAAGAAAACCTGACCTCGCCGTTAGGAATCTGTTAAACAAAAAGGCATCGAACCAGAAGGACAGCTCAACACGAAGTTGATAGGAACATCTGACCTCGCCGTCAGGCATCTGTTAAATAAAAAGGCATCGAACCCGAAGGTCGGCTCAACATGAAGTTTAGAGGAACATTTGACTTCACTGTCAAGCATCTGTTAAACAAATAGACATCAAATTTGAAGGCCGGCTCAACTCGGAGTTGAGAAGATCATATGACCTCCCCGTCAGGCATCTGTTAAACAAAGAGGCATCAAACCCAAAGGCCGTCTCAACCCGAAATTGATAAGAACATTAGACCTCACCGTCAGGCATCTGTTAAACAAACAGGCATCGAAATCGAAGGCCGACCCAACACGAAGTTGAGAGGAACATCTGACCTCGCCGTAAGGCATCTATTAAACAAATAGGCATCGAACCTGAATGTCGGCTCAACATGAAGTTGAAAAGAACATTTGATTTCACTGTCAAGTATCTGTTAAACAAACAGGCATCAAATCCGAAGGCCGGCTCAACCCAAAGTTAAGAAGAACATCTGACCTCACCGTTAGACATCTGTTAAACAAACAGGCATCGAACCCAAAGGGCGGCTCAACCCAAAGTTAATAAGAACAGTAGACCTCTCTGCTAGGCATCTGTTATACAAACTGGCATCGAACCCAAAGGCCAGCTCAACCCGAAGTTGAGAAGAACATTTGACCTCGCCGTCAGGCATCTGTTAAACAAACAGGCATCGAACCCGAAGGCCGTCTCAATCCTTAATTGAGAAGAACATTTGACCTCACCGTGAAACATCTGTTAAACAAACAGGCATCGAACCTGAAGGCCGGCTTAACTTGAAGTTTAGAGGAACATCTGACCTCTCCATCAGGCATTAGTTAAACAAACAGGCATCGAACCCGAAGGCCGGTACAACACGAAGTTTAGAAGAACATCTGACCTCACTGTCAGGCATATGTTAAACAAACAGGCATCGAATTTGATGGCCGACTCAACCCGAAGTTGAGAAGAACATCCGACCTCGCTCCCGGGCATTAGTTAAACAAACAGGAATCGAACCCGAAGGTCGGCTCAACCCAAAGTTGAGAAAAACATCTGACCTAGCCGCCAGGCATCTGTTAAACAAACAGGCATCAAACCCAAAGGCCGACTCAACTCGAAGTTGAGAAGAACATCTGGCCTCGCCATCAGGCATCTGTTAAATAAAAAGGTGTAGAACCTAAAGGCCGGCTCAACCCGAAGTTGAGAAGAACATCTGACCTCGCCTTCAGACATCTATTACACAAATAGGTATCGAACCCGAAGGCCGGCTCACTTTGAAGTTGAGAGGAACATCTGACCTCCCCATCAGGCATTAGTTAAACAAACAGGTATCGAACCCGAAGGCCGGTACAACATGAAGTTGAGAGGAACATCTGACCTCGCTGTAAGGCATCTGTTAAACAAATAGGCATCGAACCTGAATGCCAGTGCAACACGAAGCTGAGAGGAACATTTGACTTAACTGTCAAGCATCTGTTAAACAAACAATCATCAAATCCGAAGGTCGGCTCAACCCGAAGTTGAGAGGAACATCTGACCTCACCATTAGGCATCTGTTAAACAAACAGGCATCGAACCCGAAGGACGGCTCAACACTAAGTTGATAAGAACATTATACCTCTCTACTAGGCATCTGTTAAACAAACAGGCATTGAACCCGAAGTGTGGCTCAACCCGAAGTTGATAAGAACATTAGACCATGTCGTTAGGCATCTGTTAAACAAATAGCCATCGAACCCGAAGGCCGTCTCAATCCTTAATTAAGAAGAACATCTGACCTCACCGTCAAACATCTGTTAAACAAACAGGCAGCGAACCCGAAGGCCGACTCAACTTGAATTTAAGGGGAACATCTGACCTCCCCATCAGGCATTAGTTAAACAAACAGGCATCGAACCCGAAGGCCGACACAACACGAAGTTGAGAAGAACATATGACCTCGCTATCAGGCATATGTTAAATAAAAAGGCATCGAATTTGACGGCCGACTCAACCTGAAGTTGAAAAGAACATCCGACCTTGCTGCCAGGCATTAGTTAAACAAACAGGAATCGAACCCGAAGGCCGGCTCAACCCGAAGTTGAGAAGAACATCTGACCTTGCTGCCAGGCATCTGTTAAACAAACAGGCATCGAACCCAAAGGCCGGCTCAACTCGAAGTTGAGAGAAACATCTGATCTCGCCATCAAGCATTAATTAAACAAACAGGCATCCAACCCGAAGGCCGACACAACACGAAGTTGAGAAGAACATCTGACCTCGCTGTCAGGCATCGAATCCGAAGGCCGGCGCAACCCGAAGTTGATAAGAACATTAGACCTCTCTGCTAGGCATCTGTTAAACAAATAGGCATCGAACCTAAATGTCGGCTCAACATGAAGTTGAGAGGAACATTTGACTTCACTGTCAAGCATCTGTTAAACAAACAGGCATCAAATCCGAAGGCCGGCTCAACCCGAAGTTGAGAAGAACATCTGACCTCACCGTCAGGCATCTGTTAAACAAACAAGCATCGAACCCGAAGGGCGGCTCTACCTGAAGTTGATAAGAACATTAAACCTCTCTGCCAGGCACCTGTTAAACAAACAGGCATCGAACCCGAAGGCCGGAATTGCATAACAAGTCATTTGTATAGTCAACCATGTACATAGCCCAATCATTTGCATATCATAGCATAGCATGCCTCCAATAAGGGATCAAGGTGTATACCAAGAGAAGAAGCCTAGCTAATGGTTTTTATTCAAGCTCAAGACTATCCAAGTCATCAAGAAAGGTTTGAGGCTTTGAGAAGTTTGAAGGTCAACCAGTGGATTTCTCTCCTAGCATGAGATGTGTTGAGGGTCATCAATGGGAGTATGAGCCATGACTGAGGGTATGGAATGTGCACAAAGATCATGGAAGACCTAGAGGATCATTTTGAAGATGAGACAAGTCATTGATTCAAGTACAAGAGCCACAGTTGAAGTGCAGTCAACTAGGGTTTCATCTGGGTCAACCCTAGGTCAACTGAGGGATTGAAGAGCATCAAGGCTTAGTTGAAGGATGTGGGATTCACGAATTGATATGTGGATACATGTGTGGTGTTGTTCCAAGGATAAATCAAAGAGAATCAAGAGTAGGGGGAGTTACTAAATTAGGGTTTCAGTGTAAAATCCCCTAATTTAGGCCTCATTTCCAAGCCAGATATGTCAAAATGCAAGTTACAAATGGATTCTTGGTCAACATGAAACTTGTAGAGCTTCTCAATAGATTTAATTTTAGTACTAGAAGTCTTCAAGAAGATTTGTAGAACTCAAGTTATGGTTCTTGCAAATTAGGGGTCACCAGAGGACACTGAAATTTATCTGTGAAAGTCACTTGACTTCCAAGCAACTTTTGCCCATGAAGGAGTTTTCAAATGGATTCTTGGCCAACATAAGAGTTGTAGATATTGATCTTAGATTTAATTTGAGTACTATAAGTCCTCAAGAAGATTTGTGGAACTCAAGGTATGGTCTTGGCAATCCAGGGGTATTTTGGGAAAGTTGAATTACAAGTCATTTTCCAACATATGTCAAAATCTCCATCTTCCATTCCTCAGATGAAAAAATGTTCAACATGAGATGTGTTAAAAATGTTGTTTTTAGGCTAGGTAATAGGTCATGAGAGTTTGGAAGGGCTTGCTTCACAAAGTCACAAAAATGGCCTAAAATAAGGGTAAATTTTAAATGAATCAAGGGTGAAAATTGGGGTTTTTGATCTACAAATCCAAACCAAGCCATATGACATACCAATTTGATTGTAAAATATATTTTGAGAACATTGACATTGGCACATTTTTGAGTTGAGGATTAATTCAAGGACTTGCTTTGAAAATTGGTTACTTGCATCATAAGGCATAATTGCAAAACCACTCTTCAAGGAAAATGCAAGGCTCCATTCAATCCAAGCACATTCAAAATATCATTAGAGGACAAATTGGATCAGAATTGAGTAGAAACACAAGCTACAAGGGGACTGTCATGAGTGCAAGCATGAAAGGAGATTTTCATGACATGAGAATTTGATCTTCTCATTGGATTGATCTAGAAGATTCTAGAGCCTTCATCCACATTCTATATATACATTAGAAGTGATTCAGAGCTTGATTTGGTGAGAATTGAGAGAGAATAGAGAGATTGCATTTTCAACCTTCCATTTGCAAAACAGAATTCAGTTACAAGTTTCAACCACTTTCAATCCATTCTTTTGATCTCAAAACCTTGATCAAGCATATGTGAGTGATTCCAGATGGATTATTGAGCAAGAACACTGAAGAATCTTGAGTTGGCACTTGGAGTTCATCACTTGCAATTGAAAATCGAATTCAAGGATTCAGAGGGATTCAACCAAATTTGATGCATACAGAAGTTTGATTACCATTCATAGATTGTATCTGGAGAATCTTAGAGCTTAATAGGTTTTATCGTTCTGTTCATCAAGAATTTGCAGGTATGTAAATCTCATCCTACAACATAATCCATGTAGTTTCTTTAGGGTTTGTTAGGTTAGACTCATTGTAGATGACGGTTAGGAGCTTTCTGGTAGCATTAGGGTTGATTTAGAGACAATAAGTTGAATGACACAATTTCTGTTCATGCTGATATCTTGGTGTTCTTGATGATATAACCTTAGTTTGATAGCTAGAAATACTCAGTGAAACATGGTGATGAGATTAGGCTATCCAATTTTATGTTTGGTGAGATTTGGTTCTTGGTCAATTTCTGAGATTCCAATCGTGTTTTGAGGAAGAAGATGTTTCAATGTTCATGGAGCATATGGTTAAATTCAGTGTAAAGAATGGAGTAGATTAGGGCTTTCAGTTGTGATTTTTGGTGAAAGATTATGGAGTTGCGAATTGAGGAAGATGAAGATACAAGCTTTGTTCTTCCATGGCTTTTTCCCTCCACTGAACAATTCAAAGGTTGAAGATGAGTTTTAAACCATTAGATCCTAGGATGACCTTTGACCCAATCCAAATCCAACGGCCACGAGCGTATTTCATTTTGTGAAGGATGTTCTGATTAGTAAAACGCATCGTATCATTTAACATATGGCATTGGGCTTAAATGAAAATTGATACCAACACCCCACTTCCAAGGCCCACTTGAAATTACACTGCAATCACTTGCTATTTGTACCACATATTTGTCCATTTTTCTTTCTTTTTCGTATTAATTTATGATTAAGTTTGGGCTTAGGCGCGCGTTACTACGCACACCCCCTCTGGGCCCAGTTGGCTTTTTACATTGTTTTTAATTGCTATTCAGCACGCATCTTTTTCATTTTCTCATATTTTCTTTAATTTTTCATATTTTTTTAGGATCTTTGAAAAATCATAATAAATTGAAAAACCATTATTTTTAGTTGGGAATTTTTTCCTAATTTTCATCAAGACTTAAAAAAAATATTAAAACAATAAAAATGTCATTTCATTCATTTTTCAATTTTTTGGTTTATTTTTACTTTTAATTGCTTTTATTTCATTTTATTTTGATATACCAACTTCCTGAATTTTGTATGGTCATTTGATTTAGAATTTTGACTTGATTCTTTTTGCTCTAGTTAGCATATAATATTAGGTTCCCCCTGTGATTTTAGCACATTTTTTTGATTTAATTTAGGTTAGTTTTGAACATCAAACTTTAGGGTGATTAGGATTAGGGTTTGCCTTGACATAGGTGCATTTCAACACATAGTTTTGGGGTTTTTAGTTTGATTTAGGCCTTGGGGTTTATGTGGGGTATAGGGTAACTAGTTAGGATCCCTTAGAAATTAATCTATGATTTTATGATGAGTATTTCTATTTTATTTGATTTTTGCAATTTGGTTGATATTGGTGTGTTTCCCTCTTGGGATGTTGTGTTGTTTGTTGGATTTTGGGCATTTCCGTTGGGTGATTGGGCTTGGGTTTGGCTTGTTGGAGCTCATGAAGACATTGAGGATGATTGAAGACAAATAATGATGCTTGTAGCTTGGAGTTGCTTGTGCCTGAAGACGCTTGATGAAGACTTAGGAGGTAGGAGATATAGGGAGAGCTTTAGAGTAGACTGATTTCTTCTGTCAAACATAGAGAGCTTCTTGTGCCTCTATTCTATCCTATGACACAAGGTCCCCCAAAGAAGTTCCATCTCTCCTTAGGAGAGATGTAGAGCATGCTTTGATTGGGTAGAACCTTGACGATACCTCTCCCTTGCTATGATAAGATCATAGTGATTTCCCTAGGTTTTCACTAAGCCTCTTAACATTCCAATTTCATCTGTTAGTTGATTCTCTCTTGTGAGTGTCTGCATTGAAGATTGTAAGACATTGAAGATAAGAGGTTCATTGATGACTGGAGAAGATGAAGCTTGTGCATGTCAAAGCTGCTCAACTGTTAAGCTAGGGTTTTACTGCTGTTTGAAGTTGTCTCCTGGTTGAAGCTGTTGACTGTTGGGGTTCATTACTTGCTAAAGCTTGGTGTTTTATTGGAGATGGAGGGCTTTCCTTTAAGCTTATAAGTCATTGAAGATTGAAGTGAAGTCTTACTTGAAGATGTTGCTGTCAAATGGCCTGCTATTGATTAGTTGCTGCTGTAGGAGCTGGTTTGCTGTCAGGGCTAGTTTTGGGGTTTTATTTTCTTTGTTGTATTGTTTATTAATTTCCCCTTAGGTTTGAAGTGAAGTTGTTTCACTTTGCCTATTGTTTTCTCAGGTTCGAGGTTGAGTGGGACTCCATTGCCTCGCTTGTATTGCTGCATCTCATGCATACTTACTGTTTACTGTATATCTGTTGTTTCTTTTCCGTGTATCCCCTAGGATCTCTGATTTCCTCTGTGCAGGAGGGAATTATGACAGACATTAGGACTCTTACCCATGCATGACAACATTAGGGTAGTTTTGATTCCCCTTTTCAACCATAGCTTTTTAGAGCTTCTTTCTCTTCTATCTCAGAACAATTCGAAACACAGTAATAAGGATAATCGATGTCGTACGCTACGAGCCTTAAGCTATTTGAGAAAGGTTGTTGGAGGGTCACTCTTCAGTAATCTGATTGCTTAGTGTGTTACCCTTAGGGTGACATACGATGTAGTCACCCTCAAGTCATAGTCTCTAGTGCGTCAGAGATTGCAAACATCATAAAAAACACTGCTTGCGTAAAAGACTGAAAACCAATCAAAGTGTCATTTTTGTCCGCTTGGACTCTTAATCAGGAAAACCCCTTTCATAAGGAGATAAAAACATTCAGACAAGCTTGTGTCTTCCGTAGCCCGAACTACGTTTGCTCTGATCTTTCATGCTGTATGAAAGTACGTAGGCATAGGATGCGATATCCTAGCAAGCAACCTTCCCCTCCTTTCCAGTAGGTAGGCGAACTACGTTGACTCTGATTTCTCGTTCCAGACGAGAATACGTAGGCATAAAGTGCGATACTTTGCCGAGCCATTTTCTTTTCTTTTAACCCCCAAACCTTTAGATTAGATAGAATAACAATCCGTACTAGAAAACAAGCGTGGATCCCGTCGAGTACGACGGACGTGAGGGGTGCTAATACCTTCCCCTTGCGTAACCGACTCCCGAATCAAGGATTTGGTTGCGATGGCCATTCCTTTCCCGTCTTTGCGGTAGGTTTACTTCGAGCGTTTCCTTTCCCTCCGTTGGGATAAATAACGCACGGTGGCGACTCTTCTGTTTAGCCGGCGCCGATTTTCGCAGTAGCGACAGCTGGCAACTCTGCTGGGGACAGGAATATCCCCTATGCGAGTCAATCCTAGCACTTGTTTTCCCGTCATGGGTGTTGTATAGATTTACTTTTCTGTCTTTACTTTCCGCATTTTATTATCAGCTTTATATTGTTATTGCTGTTGTGGGAAGGGATGATCTGTTGAGAGATAAGCCGGACCTGGGCTTAAGGTTACACATAGACTTAGAATTAGAGAGTAGTGGTTAGCCTGCTTGCTTAGCTCGCACCAGCTAGCCACGAAATTTACGCTCGAACGAGATTCTCTTTGATGCTTCTTGCCTGGCCCTTAGGGCTCGACAAGTTGTCTGACCCGAGGATTGTCGACTCTGGGGACCTATCAATTGGGATTCACTTAAGTGAGGCCGCTTCAAGGGATGATGATGCCACACCTTCTGGGTATCGTATCATCTCTGTTGAAAGTCTATGACGTTGAACCCGCATAGGATGTCGTACCTCGTCTGCGAGTTAAGTACACACCTATGAGGGGTAGATGGGTTTGTTTGCAGGAAACCTTTGACCTCAGAATACCTGGTTTATCTCTGTCAGTGAGATATGGTTACAAGGTTCATTTGAGTGGTTGGTTTGGTTTGAGATGAAGATTGGATGGTTCTCAGGCTTCAGTACAGAGCAACACAGTTCATCAGCATTGCACTTGGTCCCTTGTTTGCATATGCATGTGCATTTTCATGATTGCATTTCATTAACATGTATTTATGTTGCAGGTGATCATTCCCTTCTGATTCTAGTATATCTTCTAGCCAGACATGGAGTCCCTGAAGAGGACAGTTGCTTACCGGTTGCATTCGCCAGATATCAGTTCCTTGCTGGGTCTAGTTGCTCTAGCAGATGAGAGAGTGAGGGCTAAGTTCAGAGTATCCTATGGGAGATTGCTTAGCTTGTTGTACAGACCTCCAACATTTGAGACGACTGGGGTGTATACTTTGATGCAGTTTTATGAGCCGCAGCTGAGGTGTTTCTTATTTCCCGACTATGTTCTGGCACCCACTTTGGAGGAGTATTCTGCGATGTTGGGAGTTCCTGTGTTGGACCAGATGCCCTTTGTACACGTTGATGCTGAGCCCGAGTTAGCTACACTCGCTGAGATTGTCAATTTAGACGCTTCTGAGTTTCCGGGAGGTTTCGTCAAGCTGAATGGAGCCTATGGTTTTCACCTGTCTGTCTTGGTTGAGAAGGCTACACAGTGCGCGAGGAGTGGATGTTGGGTTGCTTTCAGTGCCATTCTGGCTGTCTGCATCTACGGGATTGTCTTGTTTCCTAATGTGCCAGATTTTGTCGACTCCGACACCTTCCTGATTCTTGCCTCGAAGAATCCAGTTCCTACTCTCTTGGGCGATGTTTATCATTCTATTCACTAAAATAATGAGAAACGTCGTGGCAAGAATGTTTCCTGCTGTCTTCCTCTCTTGTACAGGTGGTTCCAGAGGCACCTTCCGAAGACAGGACCTTTTGTTGATACCGTTGATACTTTGGATTGGTCTTCCCGGTTGATGGGACTGTCCGCTAAGAATGTCATTTGGTTTGATCGGAGCATGCTTGGTACTGATATTATATATAGTTGCGGTGGCTTTCCGAATGTCCCCCTGA
Source organism: Lathyrus sativus (assembly GCA_963859935.3). Lineage (NCBI taxonomy): Eukaryota > Viridiplantae > Streptophyta > Magnoliopsida > Fabales > Fabaceae > Lathyrus > Lathyrus sativus. The sequence goes on from OZ012735.1 coordinate 436,342,623, forward strand.
TTGGACGGAAAGGCTGTATTAACTATAACCCGTCATTGCTAGTAAGACAGTTCGGTTATGCTTTGAGGGATGCTCCTATTGAGAAGGAGATACAGGAATCTCTGTATCTCACGGGCTTATTAGACGCGGCTGTTTTGATCAGATTGAGACATGCATGGGCTAACGTCCATAGGAGGGGGAAAGCTTTGCTCGGTAAGAGCAACAACAGAGCTTATGATCCTTATTTGGCGTGGATTCGCGAGAGAGCTAGTACTTCCTTGATGCCTTATCCTACTGTGGAACCCCTGTATCTTCCATTGATTGAGGTACCTCCTTCGGAAGAGAGTGAGAAGTATAACAAATTGTTGGCTAAAAACGAGGAACTGAAGAAGGCCAATGAGGAGTTAGAGAAGGAGATCTTCCAGTTACGTCGTGAGAAGAATGAAGCCACCTTCACTGTGAAGGAACAGACTGAATTGATTGACAGGTCGGGATCGGAGCTGACGGAAGAGACCAACAAGAAAGAAAAGGTGGGAATAGCTTTGAACGGTGTTAGCAAGGTGCTTGCTTCCAAGAAGGAACTTCTAAGCAAAGCTTATTCCCGTCTCAGCAAGTGGGAAGCATTGTGGAATGCCACGCTTACCAAGCGGAAAGAGCGGGAAGACGAACTGAAGTTGCAGATTGCCACGCTAGAGGCACAGATTAGAGCCCAAGACGCAAAGATTGCTGAAGAGACATCACTTAGGAGCGCTGTTGAGCTCAAAATAAGTGACATTGACGAGAAGCCGAGAGGTTATGAAGAGAAGGCCGGTTCCAAGAGGTACAGATTTGACGAGAGTTCTGGCAAAGGAACCTACCAGGACGACGCCAAAAAGCTGAGATCCACTACCAAGCGACATGCTTTACTAATACAGGAGCTGATCTCCCGACTAGGGCACTCGGAGACGTTGAGGATATTGGAAGACGTCAGAGCACGCCATTTGGCCTGATTTATCTTTGCCTTGCCTTTGTTATTTGTACTTGTATTTGGACCATCGCCAAGCTTGTTGGCCGAGGTCTCTTCATATGTATTCACTTGTACTCTTGCCTCTTGGCATGTGTTGATATATGAGGATTTTCTGATTCTTTGCTTGCTTGATGGGGACTCCATTGTCGTAAGGGCCTTCTCTCCGAAACTAGAATCGGGGGGGGGGGGGGGAATATAACCTGTAGCATATTTACATAATTGCATCTGCATTCATTCTCGAATCTGTATCTTATTTCCTGCATCTACAGGTTTTCAGGATTGACGAACAAAGAGTTCACCGCTACTCAACCCGAAACAACTGCAAGAGAATCATGGATCAAGTCCAAGTGGAGATGCAGGAAATTCGCGAGAAGTTAAACCTGTTCATGCAGGCCATGGAGAGTACTGCTAAAGGCCAGGAGAATCTCCAGACTTTGGTGCAGCCGCTGCTGACGCGGGCTAATGGGAACGGCAACAATGACCACAATTCTGCGCACGTTGAGACTATTCCTGAAGATGGCCCTACGCCTGTGGTTCCTCCTATGGTGACCCCACCTGTTGTGGTTGTAAACAATGACGCTGGCGCTGGCAATGGTAACACAGGGAATGGAAATGAGATTGTTGTTAACAATGTTGGATTTGGAGATGCCAATCTGGGCGGTGGTAACAGCAATGGTGGTAATGGTTTTGGTAACAATGGGTTCAGCTATAATGACCAGGGGTTTGATTACGGCAATCAGGGCGGAAAGTTCGGCTTCAACACTCAGAGTTTCGGCTACGATGGTTTTGGTAACGCTAACCAGGGTTATGGTGGAAATGGTGCTGGGGTGATTCCTGTCAACACTGGGTTTGGACCTGTTAGGGTCAACCAAGGTTTCGGTAATGGGGGACGAGGTCCCATGACTAATCAGCAAGGGTTTGGTCGCAACACTAGTTATAACGGGTACGGAAATGAAAATGTGAACTGGGGCGAAGACTGTCAAGAGGACGCCTTTTCTGGAAGAGGTATGGGATTTGAGGGACCCGTTGACAATACTCAGAGGATCAAAATGCTTGAAGAACAGGTGAAGGGTATGGCTAATCAGAATTCTACCGGATTAGACATGACTACCATGGGCTTAGTGCCTGGGCTGAGGGTACCACTGAAATTCAAAGCTCCCACTTTCGACAAATATAAGGGGGACACTTGCCCTAAGGTGCATGTCCGCGCTTATTACAGAAGGATGTCCATGTATTCGGATGACGAAAGGATGCTCATGCATTTCTTTCAGGACAGCCTATTAGGACCGTCACTCGAGTGGTACATGGGGTTGGAGCCCGCTCAAATCAAAACCTGGAAGCAATTGGCGGATGCTTTCGTCCTTCATTATAAATATAATAGTGATCTGGCACCGAACCGAGTTCAATTGCAAGGTTTGTCGCAGAAGAACGGGGAAAGCTTTAAAGAGTATGCGCAAAGATGGCGCGATATGGCAGCAAGAGTGCATCCTCCTTTAGCTGAAAGAGAAATGAATAGTATGTTCATTGGGACGTTTACAGGGATATATTACGAAAAATTGTTTAATGTTTCGTTGAGCAGTTTTTCAGATTTGATTCTTATGGGTGAGATGGTCGAAGACGGGATTAAGTTTGGAAGATTCCACGCAGGTGAGTCTACCCCCGCAGGAGGTACCAGAAAAGCATTCGGTGGTAGACGACAGGGCGATACTAGTGCCGTGTTTGGAGGAAGGGGTCGGGGCAGAGGGAGAAATCAATATGCTCAGTGTCAACAGATAGCTAGTGTTACCATCCCTTTTCCACAACAGCAACAGTAGCAACAGCAGCAGCAACAACAAAGGCAACACCCCACCCAACGCAGAATCCTAGAGGGCAAGCCAAGAAGAGTATTTGAAACGCCTCCTTCAACATACGCCGAACTGCTTCAAACACTGCTAGGATTAAAGTTGGTCAAGAAAAGGACCATGGCGCCGTTAACGGGCACTCCTCCGTTTGGCTATGATGCTGGTAAACATTGTGAGTTTCACTCCGGGGCGCCCGGACATGATATTGAAGGCTGTCACGCGTTTAAACATAAAGTTCAAGACTTGTTGGACAGCAAAGCTATTAACTTTGGACAGGCGGGTCCAAATATCGTACAACAGCCTATGCCCAATCATGGGGAAAACGCCATCCTGACCGAGGAAAATTTGAATCTAGTGACGAATGTCAATGAGCTAAAGACGCCGTTGGGTGAAATCAAAAGCAGGTTGTTAAAAGGGGGTGTATTCCCGGGGTGTGATGAATTTTGCTTGGATTGTTGGATACAGCCAGAGGGTTGTAATGAGTTGAAACAGGGTATTCAGGCTTTGATGAATGAAGGTACATTGCAGTTTGATAAAACTGCGGTTGAAAAGCCGGTAGAGGCATTGTGTGATGAGCGGAACGATGTTGCTACGGTGACAATTCCGAGGAAAACAATAACAATAACGGCGCCCGCCAGACGACCGACGATCACTATTACTAAAGCAGGTCCAGTCCCTTTTAAAAGTACCAAAGCAGTGCCATGGACTTACGGGTTGGAGGTATATTGCGATGGTAAGAAAATTGAAGTCAATGAACAACCAGCTGGGGTTGTAGATAATGTTGTTGGAACAGGAGGTATGACCAGAAGTGGGAGAATCTTCATATCGCCTGAGGTAGAGGCAGAAAGATTGGGAAAGGGGAAAGCCAAGGTAGACGAGAGTGGCCCCTCGTAGATAAAGGAAAAGAAAACGTCGGTTAAGGACGTAGAGGAGTTTATGAGGCTCATTCGTAAAAGTGATTACAAGATTGTGGAGCACCTCCAGCAAACGCCATCAAAGATCTCGATCTTGTCACTGCTATTATGTTCCGAGGCCCATCGGAACGCTTTGCTGAAGATCTTAGACATGTCATTCGTTCCTTAAGACATTTCGGTTAATCAATTAGAGGGGGTGATGGCGCACGGGAATGCAGGCCATAGTTTGGGATTTACTGATTTTGATTTGACCCCGAGTGGAAGAGAGCATAATATGGCGCTGCACGTCTCAGTTGAATGCAGGGGCACGGTCATGTCCCATGTGTTGGTGGATACAGGGTCTTCCTTGAATGTGCTTCCGAAGAAAGCAATGATGAAATTGGATGTCAGGGGGATCATTTGTACGCCTAGTGACTTGGTGGTCAGGGCATCTCATGGAACGCGGAGGTCAGTTTTTGGATCAATAACACTACCGTTGCAAGTGGGGCCAGAAATATTTGAAACTGAATTCTATATAATGGACATCCAGCCAGCGTATAGTTGTCTTCTTGGATGCCCATGGATTCACGCTGCTGGGGCAGTCACATCCACGTTGCACCAAAAGTTGAAGTATATGGTGGGGGATAGTGTCGTCACTGTTTGTGGAGAAGAAGATATTCTGGTTAACCATCTGTCTTCATTCAGATATGTGGAGGTCGACGGCGAAATACACGAGACACCCTGTCAAGCATTTGAAGGGCTAAAGATTAAATACAAAGCTCCAGTACCCAAGATATCAGATGTAGCAGTGTCGTCGTACAAAGACGCTCAAGCTCTAGTGCAGGCAGGCCAAACCAAGGGCTGGGGTCAGGTGTTGGAGATTCCCGTGAAGAATGACCGATTTGGGCTTGAATATCATCCTTCGTCATCAGCATCCTATCCAAGAGCGCCCAAGTTCAGAGGGCCGGTAACCATTACACCAAGCGGGGTGAGCTTCGAGACTATCAATGGTGTTTTTGATTCTGAAGAAGGAGACAGCGACTGTGATATGGACGCGTGGATCAAGCCAACCGTGCCAGGACAAAGTCTCTGCAATTGGTCTATCCGGGAAACTGTTCCTATGACAACTAAACAGTAATGATTTGTTTTCTTAATTATTGAATAATCCTGTGTCCTACCCGGGGCATAGTGATTTTTCTTAGGGCCATTTGGTTATGTACATTACATTGTTTAATCATGAATAAATGCGTTTTTCATATACAAATATTGTGATCCTTGTTTTCCCTATTTTTATCTTTTACAATAAAATGGCAACATGATTATTTGTTTTGTACGCGTTTTGAAGCATTTAACCATTTCCTTTGCAGGATTACTATTTCAGATGACATCTATGAATCGCCTATGACTCACTTCGACTTTGAGCACCCGGTATTTTAGGCTGAGGAAGAGATTGTTGAAGATGGCGACGTACCAGAAGAGTTGACCTGGTTATTGAAACAAGAAGAAAGAATCATTCTGCCTCATGAGGAAGTCATTGAGATTATCAATTTGGGGTCGGAAGGAGTTGAAAGGAACATCCGTATAGGGGCTGTGCTGCAAAGTGACGTCAAGAGAAGGTTGATTGAGATTATCAGGGAGTATAGTGATGTATTTGCTTGGTCGTACAAAGATATGCCTGGGCTGGATACGGATATGGTTGTGCACCATCTGCCGCTAAAAGAAGAATGCCCGCCTGTTAAGCAGAAACTCCGAAGAACTAGACCAGACATGGCAGTACAGATTAAGGAGGAAGTTCAAAAACAGTGGGATGCTGGTTTCCTAGCTGTTACAAAATATCCCTCATGGGTCGCTAATATTGTGCCAGTACCGAAGAAAGACGGTAAAGTGAGAATGTGTGTAGACTACCGTGATTTGAACAAAGCGAGCCCGAAAGATGACTTTCCACTTCCACACATTGATGTGCTGGTTGATAACACTGCTCAATTCTCCGTATTCTCCTTCATGGATGGCTTCTCGGGCTATAATCAGATCAAAATGGCGCCAGAAGACATGGAGAAGACTACTTTCATTACTCCCTAGGGAACATTTTGTTACAAAGTGATGCCCTTCAGATTGAAGAATGCTGGGGCAACATATCAACGTGCTATGACGACTCTCTTTCATGACATGATGCATAAAGAGATCGAGGTTTATGTTGATGATATGATTGACAAATCCCAGACGGAGGAGGAGCATTTGGTTAATCTGCTGAGATTGTTCAAGAGGCTTAGGAAGTTCAGGTTGAGACTGAACCCTAACAAGTGCACCTTCGGGGTGAGATCGGGTAAACTGCTGGGGTTTATCATGAGCGAAAAAGGAATAGAGGTTGATCCTGCGAAAATAAAAGCAATACAAGAAATGCCAACGCCTAAAACAGAAAAAGAAGTACGTGGATTTTTAGGGAGATTGAACTATATCGCCCGGTTCATATCTCACTTAACTGCGACATGCGAGCCGTTATTCAAGCTGTTGAAAAAGGACCAGGTTGTGACCTGGAATGAAAATTTTCAAAAGGTGTTCGACAAGATAAAAGAATACTTGCAGGAACCTCCTGTTTTGATACCCCCAGTGGCCGGGAGACCTTTGATTATGTATTTGACAGTTCTTGAGGAAAGTATGGGTTGTGTTCTCGGTCAACACGACTAGACAGGACGTAAAGAGCATGCGATTTACTATTTGTGTAAGAAGTTTACTGACTGTGAGTCCAGATACTCAATGCTCGAGAAAACGTGTTGTGCGCTGGCCTAGGCCGCCAAACGTTTGAGGCAATACATGCTAAATTATACAACGCTGCTAATTTCAAAGATGGATCCAATCAAATACGTGTTTGAGAAGCAAGCACTCTCCGGTAGAATTTCCCTATGGCAGATGGTGTTAACCGAATATGATATTCAGTATGTCTCGCAAAAGGCTATTAAAGGTAGCGTCTTGTCAGAGTACCTTACGGAGCAGCCGGTGGAGGACTACCAATCGATGAGGTTTGATTTTCCTGACGAGGATATCATGTACCTGAAGATGAAAGATTGTGAAGAACGGTTGTCGAACGAAGGACCAGAATTGGGTTCCAAATGGCAGTTAATATTTGATGGAGCTGTGAATTCTTATGGTAGCGGAATAGGGGCAATTATTACTACTCCTCATGGGTCGCACATCCCATTTACTGCTCGATTGACCTTTCCGGTTACCAATAATGAAGCTGAATATGAGGCTTGCATCATAGGTCTTGAAGAAGCTATTGATTTGCGAATTAAGAATCTGGATGTATACGGAGACTCAGCTCTAGTGGTGAATCAGATAAAAGGAGAATGGGAGACACGACAACCCAATTTGATACCATATATGAATTATGCAAGGAGATTGTTGCCTTTCTTCAACAAGGTGGAATTGCACCATGTGCCGCAAGCGGAAAATCAAATGGCTGACACTTTGGCGACATTGTCTTCGATGTATAAAGTTAACTTCTGGAACGAGGCTCCCCGGATTGTTATCTCTCGGCTTGATAGGTCTGCGTTCATATTTGCTATTGACGAAGCATCTGACGATAAACCCTGGTACTATGACATCCAGAATTTCCTGAAGAACAAGGAGTACCCGGCTGGGGCATCTAGTCGAGATCAGAAAACTCTCAGGAGATTGGCTGACAATTTCTATTTGAACCCTGACGGTGTCCTATACAAAAGAAACCACGACTTGGTGTTGCTACGCTGTGTAGACGAGAAAGAGGCGAAGTTGCTCATGGAAGAGATACATGAGGGTACGTTCGGCACACATGCTGGTGGGCATGCTATGACGAGAAAACTGATGCGGGCAGGTTATTACTGGCTAACTATGTAAACAGACTGTTTCAAGTTTGCAAAGAGGTGTCATAAATGCCAAATTTATGCGGACAAGGTCCATGTACCCCCAAGTCCTCTGAATGTGATGTCATCACCATGGCCATTCTCGATGTGGGGAATTGATATGATTGGTAAGATTGAGCCTACAGCATCAAACAGACACCGGTTCATTTTGGTGGCAATTGATTACTTCACCAAGTGGGTGGAAGCAGTATTATATGCCAATGTCACCAAACAAGTGGTCGCCGGATTTATCAAACGGGATATTATCTGCAGATATGGAATCCCCGAGCGGATTATCACCGACAACGGTTCGAATTTGAATAACAAGATGATGAAAGAGCTGTGTCAGAATTTTAAGATTGAGCATCACAACTCTTCTCCGTACCGACCCAAGATGAATGGCGCTGTTGAAGTGGCCAATAAGAACATAAAGAAGATTGTTCAGAAGATGGTTGTGACGTATAAGGACTGGCACGAGATGCTACCTTGCGCTTTGCACGGTTATCGTACGACGGTACGTACATCAACCGGGGCAACCCCTTTTTCATTGGTATATGGCATGGAGGCAGTGTTACCGTTGGAAGTGGAGATTCCTTCCTTGAGGGTTTTACGAGATGTCCAACTTGACGAGGCAGAATGGGTTAAAGATAGACTGAATCAGCTCAGCTTAATGGATGAGAAGAGGCTAGCTTCTCTCGCATACGGTCGGTTGTATCAGAGCCGGATGAAGAAAGCGTATGATAAGAAGATATGTCCGCGAAGCTTTCAGACGGGCGACTTTGTGTTGAAAAGGATTCTCCCGCCACAAACAAATCACCGGGGTAAATGGACGCCGAACTATGAAGGTCCATACGTTGTCAGAAAAGTCTTCTCGGGAGGAGCTTTGTTACTATCTACCATGGATGGTGAAGACTTTACGTCTCCTGTGAATTCGGACGCAGTTAAAAAATACTTTGCTTGAAAGTGACCCGCTGGACAGGAAAAAGAGAGTCCAGGCAAAAATGGGGCATCCTGGCGAATCGTAAAAAATGAATAAAAGGTTCGGGTAAAAGATAGGGATAAAATTGAAATGATGTACACCCGCGAAGTCGAAAACCTGCATTGGGCGACTTCGACAAAAAAGGGTAACCCGGTGAATTGAAAACCCGCAAAGGGCGATTCACGCAAAAGTTAGGGATTAAAAAAGCAAATGATTGCGGTCCGGGTCTGATACTGCATTACTTAGTGGTTTGGTGAGCACCTGAGGGTTCGTTTATCCAACACAATCTCTTCCGAAAATTGAATACCGGGAAAGCGCCAGGGTCAGGCGAGTCATAGGAGGATCAGCTCAGGATGTTTGTCTGCACCACGTTGCCGACATGTGTACAAATTCGAATTGTATTTGTATTTTTTATGCTTTTTGTGCATATATGTATGTGTGTATGCGTAACTTCCTCTTTTCAGGAGTTGCATCTGATGTACAAAGCTTTGCCTATTTAGAGGCCTGTTATTAATAAAACATGTCGTTCAGTATTTGATGATTGTGCTTTACTGTTTTGTATGTGGAAAACGCCAATGTTCCGATGAACTTGCATGTGCATAACTTTGCTGGCCCTTGCAAATGATTGATAAAACTTCGAATTGACTGAAGTAATGTCACGGACACTAACTCAAATAGATTTGGTTGTACAGATTTGTGTTGTCTCGTTTGTGTTTTGCAGGGTTCTCGCCTTTAAAGCGGACAATCAGAAATTGTGGACCCAGCCGGAGGTTCGTGGTGAAAGACTTGACTTTGTGCGATGCTAATCCCCTCGCAGGTCGCACCTCATCCCCAGAGGTTGAGATGATGTTATCCCTTACCGAAGGGCGGATTATTTTCCCCAGAAGAGTATTCTTATGGAAGATGTCCAAGAGATATCCCACAGCCAGTCAGAATCAGTATCCCCTGCGGAGGTTGCACTCCCCAGAGAGTCGAGTATGTGAATGATCAATCCCCAGCTGGGAGAATTCCCGAAATGTTTAACCAAGTCATAGTTGGTTCCGAAGGATTATCTTCAGCGGAGTGGTAGCTCTGAGTTTGTAAGTTGTGCCCAGACAGTGCGTTTCCCCGGAAGGTTCATGTTTCCCCGACCGAGTCGTTTCTTCCCCAGCTGGGTTACCCTCCCCAGCCGAGGATGTGTGTTTTCTCTCCCCGGTGGAGTTGGTTGTATTGCCGGCATTTATTTTGCCGGAAAACTTTATGATACCCGTTCATCCCCAACGTGGTGGTATTTGCTCTCAACAACCGCGTTGAAGCAAACTTGTCAGAGTTTTCCCAGCAGCCTGAACCTGCATTCGCATTTGCATATAGTGCCATATTTGCATCTACCCAAAAACGCGTAGCATATCTGTGCTGCACGGAGCATTATGCCATTCTCAAACATGCGCATTTTGAAACATAAGCCAGGTTGGTTAACCTTTGGTTTTCAAGTGTTGTTTCCCTTGCAGGTGGAGGGAGCTCTTGCTCAGATCAATTACCAAATATTAAAAGTCTCAGCTTGAGACATGTGATGATAATGTTCGTCTTGTCATTATTCCCCACAGAGTTGCTTGGTTAAGTTTCTCTTACCCCTCCAGCGGAGTATTTCTTCAAAATTGTTGTTATGTCAGTATCAAAAGATTTCGTGAATTAATTTTTGGAAGTTGCCGCCTATGTCGAAGTAGGTGTCTGGCAGTTTGGGTTCAGAAAATCCCCAGTAGGGTCCTTCACAGATTTGCTGCCATGTCCGTGCTAAAAGTTTGAAATTAGACTCGTATTGTGTTACCCATTTGATTGATGGAGTCAGCTGCTGCAACGAATCGACAGAGAAGCTGTATCAGAGTTATTACACGTAGTGATGGCGGAGTTATTACCCGTAGCGATGGCGGTGTTATTTTCCTGTAGTGATGACAGAGTATTACCCGTAGCGATGGCGGTGTTATTTTCTTGTAGTGATGACAGAGTATTACCCGTAGTGATGACGGTGTTATTTCCCGTAGTGGTGGCGGAGTTATTACCCGTAGTGATGGCGGTGTTATTTTCCTGTAGTGGTGACAGAGTATTACCCGTAGCGATGGCAGTGTTATTACCCGTAGTGATGACGGTGTTATTTCCCGTAGTGGTGGCAGAGTTATTACCCGTAATGATGGCGGTGTTATTTTCCTGTAGTGGTGACAGAGTATTACCCGTAGCGATGGCAGTGTTATTTTCCTGTAGTGGTGACAGAGTATTACCCGTAGCGATGGCGGTGTTATTTCCCGTAGTGGTGGCGGAGTTATTACCCGTAGTGATGGCGGTGTTATTTTCCTGTAGTGGTGACAGAGTATTACCCGTAGCGATGGCGGTGTTATTTCCCGTATTGATGGCAGAGTTATTTTCCTGTATCATTGGCAGAGTCATGTTTTGGCGACAGAAGTGCTTCCCTAGTGAAGTCGTCCAGATTATTCCTATATTGACAAGTTTGGTACTGCACAGGAGGTTAGTGTTGAAATCAGATCTGTATCAGGTGGTTGATCAGTTGTTGTCGTAACAATCAGGTTCAATTGATGGATGGGGTTCCCCAAGCAGTAGTGCGGTTTATTTCTACAGTTGGCAAATTTCTGGGTTTTATTAGTATTCAACCGTCTCGTACCTTGAATGTTTGAAGGCCATTCTCTCTTCACCCAGTCGGGTCCGAGTCGCTTGAATAGGGGCAGCTGTTGCACCCTAAAATTTGCCCAACATATTTCACTTGGTTTATGTTTTAATTGCATTGTTATTTGCATAACAAGTCATTTGTATAGTCAACCATGTACATAGCCCAATCATTTGCATATCATAGCATAGTATGCCTCCAACAAGGGATCAAGGTGTATACCAAGAGAAGAAGCCTAGCTAAGGGTTTTTATTCAAGCTCAAGACTATCCAAGTCATCAAGAAAGGTTTGAGGCTTTGAGAAGTTTGAAGGTCAACCAGTGGATTTCTCTCCTAGCTTGAGAGGTGTTGAGGGTCATCAATGGGAGTATGAGCCATGACTGAGGGTATGGAATGTGCACAAAGATCATGGAAGACCTAGAGGGTCATTTTGAAGATGAGACAAGTCATTGATTCAAGTACAAGAGCCACAGTTGAAGTGCAGTCAACTAGGGTTTCATCTGGGTCAACCCTAGGTCAACTGAGGGATTGAAGAGCATCAAGGCTTAGTTGAAGGATATGGGATTCATGAATTGATATGTGGATACATGTGTTGTGTTGTTCCAAGGATAAATCAAAGAGAATCAAGAGTAGGAGGAGTTACTAAATTAGGGTTTCAGTGTAAAATCCCCTAATTTAGGCTTCATTTTCAAGCCAGAGAGGTCAAAATGCAAGTTTCAAATGGATTCTTGGTCAACATGAAACTTGTATAGCTTCTCAATAGCTTTAATTTGAGTACTATAAGTCTTCAAGAAGATTTGTAGAACTCAAGTTATGGTTCTTGCAAATTAGGGGTCACTAGAGGACACTGAAATTTATCTGTGAAAGTCACTTGACTTCCAAGCACCATTTGCCCATGAAGGAGTTTTCAAATGGATTCTTGGCCAACATAAGAGTTGTATATTGATCTTAGCTTTAAATTGAGTACTAGAAGTCCTCAAGAAGATTTGTGGAACTCAAGGTATGGTCTTGGCAATCCAGGGGTATTTTGGGAAAGTTGAATTACAAGTCATTTTCCAACATATGTCAAAATCTCCATCTTCCATTCCTCAGATGAAAAAATGTTCAACATGAGATGTGTTCAAAATGATTTTTTTAGGGCTAGGTAAGAGGTCATGAGAGTTTGGAAGGGCTTGCTTCACAAAGTCACAAAAATGGCCTAAAATAAGGGTAAATTTTAAATGAATCAAGGGTGAAAATTGGGGTTTTTGATCTACAAATCCAAACCAAGCCATATGACATACCAATTTGATTGTAAAATACATTTTGAGAACATTGACATTGCCACATTTTTGAGTTGAGGATTAATTCAAGGACTTGCTTTGAAAATTGGTTACTTGCATCATAAGGCATAATTGCAAAACCACTCTTCAAGGTAAATGCAAGGCTCCATTCAATCCAAGCACATTCAAAATATCATTAGAGGACAAATTGGATCAGAATTGAGTAGAAACACAAGCTACAAGGGGACTGTCATGAGTGTAAGCATGAAAGGAGATTTTCATGACATGAGAATTTGATCTTCTCATTGGATTGATCCAGAAGATTCTAGAGCCTTCATCCACATTCTATATATACATTAGAAGTGATTCTGAGCTTGATTTGGTGAGAATTGAGAGAGAATAGAGAGATTGGATTTTCAACCTTCCATTTGCAAAACAGAATTCAGTTATAAGTTTCAACCACTTTCAATCCATTCTTTTGATCTCAGAACCTTGATCAAGCATATGTGAGTGATTCCAGATGGATTATTGAGCAAGAACACTGAAGAATCTTGAGTTGGCACTTGGAGTTCATCACTTGCAATTGAAAATCGAATTCAAGGATTCAGAGGGATTCAACCAAATTTGATGCATACAGAAGTTTGATTACCATTCATAGATTGTATCTGGAGAATCTTAGAGCTTAATTTGAAGGTTTTATCGTTCTGTTCATCAAGAATTTACAGGTATGTAAATCTCATCCTACAGCATAATCCATGTAGTTTCTTTAGGTTTTGTTAGGTTAGACTCATTGTAGATGATGGTTAGGAGCTTTCTGGTAGCATTAGGGTTGATTTAGAGACAATAAGTTGAATGACACAATTTCTGTTCATGCTGATATCTTGGTGTTCTTGATGATATAACCTTAGTTTGATAGCTAGAAATACTCAGTGAAACATGGTGATGAGATTAGGCTATCCAATTTTATGTTTGGTGAGATTTAGTTCTTGGTCAATTTCTGAGATTCCAATCGTGTTTTGAGGAAGAAGATGTTTCAATGTTCATGGAGCATATGGTTGAATTCAGTGTAAAGAAGGGAGTAGATTAGGGCTTTCAGTTGTGATTTTTGGTGAAATATTATGGAGTTGCGAATTGAGGAAGATGAAGATACAAGCTCTGTTCTTCCATGGCTTTTTCCCTCCACTGAACAATTCAAAGGTTGAAGATGAGTTTTAAACCATTAGATCCTAGGATGACCTTTGACCCAATCCAAATCCAACGGCCACGAGCGTATTTCATTTTGTGAAGGATGTTCTGATTAGTAAAACGCATCCTATCATTTAACATATGGCATTGGGCTTAAATGAAAATTGATACTAACACCCCACTTCCAAGGCCCACTTGAAATTACACTGCAATCGCTTGCTATTCGTACCACATATTTGTCCATTTTTCTTTCTTTTTCGTATTAATTTCTGATTAAGTTTGGGCTTAGGCGCGTGTTACTACGCACACCCCCCTCTGGGCCCAGTTGGCTTTTTACATTGTTTTTAATTGCTATTCAGCACACATCTTTTCCATTTTCTCATATTTTCTTTAATTTTTCATATTTTTTTAGGATCTTTGAAAAATCATAATAAATTGAAAAACCATTATTTTTAGTTGGGAATTTTTTCCTCATTTTCATCATGACTTCAATAAAATATTAAAACAATAAAAATGTCATTTCATTCATTTTTCATTTTTTTGGTTTATTTTTACTTTTAATTGCTTTTATTTCATTTTATTTTGATATACCAAATTGCTGAATTTTGTATGGTCATTTGATTTAGAATTTTGACTTGATTCTTTTTGCTCTAGTTAGCATATAGTATTAGGTTCCCCCTGAAATTTTAGAAAAGTTTTGTGATTTAATTTAGGTTAGTTTTGAACATCAAACTTTAGGGTGATTAGGATTAGGGTTTACCTTGACATAGGTGCATTTCAACACATAGTTTTGGGGTTTTTAGTTTGATTTAGGCCTTGGGGTTTATGTGCGGTATAGGGTACCTAGTTAGGATCCCTTAGAAATTAATCTAAGATTTTATGATGAGTATTTCTATTTTATTTGATTTTTGCAATTTGGTTGATATTGGTGTGTTTCCCTCTTGGGATGTTGTGTTGTTTGTTGGATTTTGGGCATTTCCATTGGGTGATTGGGCTTGGGTTTGGCTTGTTGGAGCTCATGAAGACTTTGACGATGATTGAAGACAAATAATGATGCTTGGAGCTTGGATTTGCTTGTTCCTGAAGACGCTTGATGAAGACTTAGGAGGTAGGAGATATAGGGAGAGCTTTAGAGTAGACTGATTTCTTCTGTCAAACATAGAGAGCTTCTTGTGCCTCTATTCTATCCTATGACATAAGGTCCCACAAAGAAGTTCCATCTCTCCTTAGGAGAGATGTAGAGCATGCTTTGACTGGGTAGAACCTTGAGGATACCTCTCCCTTGTTATGATAAGATCTTAGTGATTTCCCTAGGTTTTCACTAAGCCTCTTAACATTCCAATTTCATCTATTAGTTGATTCTATTTTGTGAGTGTCTGCATTGAAGATTGTAAGCCATTGAAGATAAGAGGTTCATTGATGACTGGAGAAGATGAAGCTTGTGCATGTCAAAGCTGCTCAACTGTTAAGCTAGGGTTTTACTGCTGTTTGAAGCTGCCTGCTGGTTGAAGCTGTTGACTGTTGGGGTTCATTGCTTGCTAAAGCTTGGTGTTTTCTTGGAGATGGAGGGCTTTCCATGAATCTTATAAGTCATTGAATATTGAAGTGAAGTCTTACTTGAAGATATTGCTGTCAAATGGCCTGCTGTTGATTAGTTGCTGTTGTAGGAGCTGGTTTGCTGTCAGGGCTAGTTTTGGGGTTTTGTTTTCTTTGCTGTATTATTTGTTAATTTCCCCTTAGGTTTGAAGTGAAGCTGTTTCACTTTGCCTATTGTTTTCTCAGGTTCGAGGTTGAGTGGGACTCCCTTGCCTCGCTTGTATTGCTGCATCTCATGCATACTTACTGTTTACTGTATATCTGTTGTTTCTTTTCCGTGTATCCCCTAGGATCTCTGATTTCCTCTGTGCAGGAGGGAATTATGACAGACATTAGGACTCTTACCCATGCATGACAACATTAGGGTAGTTTTGATTCCCCTTTTTCAACCATAGCTTTTTAGAACTTCTTTCTCTTCTATCTCAGAACAATTCAAAACACAGTAATAAGGATAATCGATGTCGTACGCTACGAGCCTTAAGCTATTTGAGAAAGGTTGCTGGAGGGTCACTCTTCAGTAATCTGATTGCTTAGTGTGTTACCCTTAGGGTGACATACAACATAGTCACCCTCAAGTCATAGTCTCTAGTGCGTCAGAGATTGCAAACATCATAAAAAACACTCCTTGCGTAAAAGACTGAAAACCAATCAAAGTGTCATTTTTGTCCGCTTGGACTCTTAATCAGGAAAACCCCTTTCATAAGGAGATAAAAACATTTAGACAAGCTTGTGTCTTCCGTATCCCGAACTACGTTTGCTCTGATCTTTCATGCTGTATGAAAGTATGTAGGCATAGGATGCGATATCCTAGCGAGCAACCTTCCCCTCCTTTCCAGTAGGTAGGCGAACTAAGTTGACTCTGATTTCTCGTTCCAGACGAGAATACGTAGGCATAAAGTGCGATACTTTGCCGATCCATTTTCTTTTCTTTTAAACCCCAGACCTTTATATTAGATAGAATAACAATCCGTACTAGAAAACAAGCGTGGATCCCGTCGAGTACGACGGACGTGAGGGGTGCTAATACCTTCCCCTTGCGTAACCGACTCCCGAATCCAGGATTTGGTTGCGATGACCATTCCTTTCCCTTCTTTGCGGTAAGTTTACTTCGAGCGTTTCCTTTCCCTCCATTGGGATAAATAACGCACAGTGGTGACTCTTCTGTTAAGCCGACGCCGATTTTCGCAGTAGCGACAGCCGGCTCAACCCGAAGTTGAGAAGAACATCTGACCTTGTTGTCAGGCATCTGTTAAACAAACAGGCATCGAACCCGAAGGCCGGCTCATCACAAAGTTGAGAGGAACATCTAACCTCGCCGTCAGACATCTGTTAAACAAACTGGCATCGAACCGAAAGGTTGGCTCAACATGAAGTTGAGAGGAACATTTGACTTCACTGTCAAGCATCTGTTAAACAAACAGGCATCAAATCCAAAAGCCGGCTCAACCCGAAGTTGAGAAGAACATCTGGCCTCACCGTCAGGCATCTGTTAAACAAACAGGCATCGAACCCGAAGGGCGGCTCAACCCAAATTTGATACGAACATTATACCTCGCTGTCAGGCATCTCTTAAACAAACAGGCATCAAACCTGAAGGCTGGCTCAACCCGAAGTTGAGAAGAGCATTTGACCTCGCCGTCAGGCATCTGTTAAAAAAACAGGCATCAAACCCGAAGGCCATCTCAATCCTTAATTGAGAGGAACATCTGACCTCCCCATCAGGCATTAGTTAAACAAACAGGCATCGAACCCAAAGGCCGGCACAACACGAAGTTGAGAAGAACATCTGACCTTGCTGTCAGGCATATGTTAAACAAACAGGCATCGAATTTGATGGCCGGCTCAACCCGAAGTTGAGAAGAACATCCTACCTCGCTACCAGGCATTAGTTAAACAAACAGGAATCGAACCCGAAGGCTGGCTCAACCCGAAGTTGAGAAGAACATCTGACCTAGCCGCCAAGTATCTGTTAAACAAACAAGCATCGAACCCAAAGGCCGGCTCAACTCGAAGTTGAGAGGTACATCTGATCTCGCTGTTAAGAATTAATTAAACAAACATGCATCGAACCCGAAGGCCGGTACAACACGAAGTTGAGAAGAACATATGACCTCACCGTCACGCATCGAACCCGAAGGGCGGCTCAACCTGAAGTTGATAAGAACATTAAACCTCTCTGCCAGGCATCTGTTAAACAAACAGGCATCGAACCCGAAGGCCGACTCAACCCGAAGTTGAGAAGAACATCTGACCTCGCCGTCAGGCAACTGTTAAACAAAAAGGTGTGGAACCCGAAGGCTGGCTCAACCCGAAGTTGAGAAGAACAACTGACCTCACCTTCAGGCATCTGTTAAACAGACAGGCATCAAATCCGAAGGCCGACTCAACCCAAAGGTGAGAAGAACATTTGACCTCGCTGTCAGGCATTTGTTAAACAAATAGGCATCAAACCCAAAGGTTGTCTCAATCCTTTATTGAGAAGAACATCTAACCTCACTGTCAAACATCTGTTAAACAAACAGGCATCGAACCCGAAGGCCGGCTCAACTTGAAGTTTAGAGGAACATCTGACCTCCCCATCAGGCATTAGTTAAACAAATAGACATCAAACCCGAAGCCCGGCACAACACGAAGTTGAGAAGAACATCTGACCTCGCTGTCAGGCATACGTTAAACAAACAGGCATCGAATTTGATGGCTGACTCAACCCGAAGTTGAGAAGAACATCTGATGGGTGCTTTATCCCCATTTGCATTTTTCTCCCCGAGGTCGTGTTTTATCCGCGTCTTACCTTGTGGACGAATTTAGTTGCTTGGCAGCATGGGTGTTTTATCCCCATTTGCATTTTTCTCCCCGAGGTCGTGTTTTATTCGCGTCTTACCTTGTGGACAAAGTCCAGTTTACTTGGCACCCATCGACTATTTCGTGTCATGTCTATCTGGCGTTCTTCCAGATACGACGTGTCTCATTTTCGATGTTCTTCCGAAATGTTCTGATGTTTGTCTCTCCCTATATGTTTTCTGGTGAGTCCTGAAGATCCCGCTCGATCTCTTCAAGGAATGTCCCGAGAACTCTAGCGTTCGTCGTTTACCTGGTCCTGCCTCCGTGTGGATCCTATGTTACCTTGTCACCACCGCGTGTCTTCTTCCCCAGTGCAATTCTTCGTTGCGCTGTCCCCTATGACGTCGTGTCGTCTGCATCCTTGCATTCATCATTCCATCATACGCATCATATTAGATTCATGGCATTGTCAGCATTATAGTTCGTGTTATTTTGTCCATATCATTGCATATCACTGCATCTAGAGGCCAAATTTTCGGTTATCTGTATTTAAATCCCTTTCACCGCGATTTCTCGAGTCTCCGCTGCTCAAATCATCCGGTGAAGCTATTTAAATAGGGGCAAAAACACCCGGGATAAAGGTACATGGGGGATAAAACACCCAAGGATAGAAGGTAAGTGGGGAGTAAAGCACCCAAGATAGACATGTAAATGGGGAGTAAAGCACCCAGGATAGAAATGTAAATGGGGAGTAAAGCACCCAAGATAAAAATGTAAATGGGGAGTAAAGCACCCAAGATAAAAATGTAAATGGGGAGTAAAGCACCCAAGATAGAAATGTAAATGGGGAGTAAAGCACCCAAGATAGAAATGTAAATGGGGAGTAAAGCACCCAAGATGTGCACATGTATAGGAATTATGCTATGGCATATGATCAAATGCAAATGCAGACGTCGACGACAAGACTCGACTCTTTCTGTGAGATGACAAAACTGGAGGACTGATTCCTCAACACGGAGATCACTGTCATTCTGTTAAACTGTATCAAGTTGATAGTCACTGTAGGAATGATGAATAACTGCTTGGGGATTATGCAAGTAAACTGCCCCAGGTCAAATGAATTGATAATTGCTTCAGCTGTCTGATTCGTGGAATCGACTGTTTTGTTGTATCCTCGGAGGGCTTGCCCCAGTCTGAGTCTTGAACAATTCTCTGGATAAACCAAATCTGAGAAGATATTGCCTTGAACAAATCTTGAACTGATTCTTTGACAGGATGTAAAAGGAACTTGCCCCTGATAAGATCACTTGACCAAGTTTCTCATTGTTTGAAAATTCCTTAGAGGAAAGCCAGTTTGCAAACAAAAATATTCATACAAACATGGTAATGCAAAGTTCATGCGACTTTTGAAATCAAAATTATTTTTGAAAGATGGAAAATACATGAGTCGTTAGTCAGAACACGGTGGTTCAAGACGCTCAAAGTTTAAAACAAAGGTGTACTGCCAAAATAAATGATTCCCAAAGATCTTTAGGATTCAGGTTACGCAACCTTGTTGTAGTATACTTTCAAAATAACCTTGCTTCAATTAGGTCTTTTGAGGGTTGTAATGTGGCCTGGTTCACGGTTTATGAAACAAAGGATAAAGGCTCAAAATTTGTTTGTTCCCACCCCATCTACATGATGATCTCCAGTCCTATGCTCAGTTAACTCCTATTATGCATTTAGGTTCCTATAGGTTAGGAATTGCACTGATGGTAGCAATGATGGTTCAGAAGTCAATGGACCTATGAAAAGCAGCCACTACTTCCTTATGATATTTGGTCATTTTGACATTGAGGATTTTCAGGGTAAAGATTTAAAACTCCTCTTTGTATTATCCCTAAATTTTTCCTGAACTGTTTTACAGTCAGCGGGATGCCCCAGTTTTGCCTAAGTCTCCTTCATAGGTTTTGACTTAGCGGGATTTTTTTTTTGATTTTTTTTTTTGAAACATGACTGCCTGGTTTAATGATTACGGTGAACCATCATCAGTTTTTTTGGCTTAAAAAAATCCTCGACACTTGTTTGTTGTGTGTGAAGGAAAATTGTAAGTGCGACCTTTATATGAAAGGTATATTGCATGAACACATAACCGAGTTAACTGAGAACTACCCATCCCCAGGTTAAAATTGCGGGTTTTTTTTTTTGTAAAGAAAGGAACTCCAACTTCTAGGCTCGAAGGGGTTGACAAGGGATTAACTTCCTTATTTCTCCAGTGTTTGGGAATTGAAATAATGCCTTACATCGTCAACAAGGTTTGATTGAAAGCATACTGACAGCAAGTATGGGTATAACATTATCATCATCCTCCCTCCAATCTTAGCATATCAAAAATTTGGACAAAAAGTAAATATTTGAAAATAAAGCATAAAGATGCAAATAGTAGGCAAAGTGAATTGAATCAAAAGTCGCAATGCTCATTTCATTAATGTAAAAGTACAAACATAATTTGAAAGCAAACAACTAATACGAAATAAGGAAAATGCAAACAACAAGGAATAAAAGGCCTAGTGATAAAACTTCATTTCTGATGCACTGGCAAGGGATCCTTCTGAACATTCGGATAACCGTCTGTAAAATCAAGTATTCTGGTTCTAACCAATTCACGCACTCTAGCCTTCAGCGCAAAACAATGTTCCAAGTCGTGGCCTGGGGCAACCTCATGAAAAGCACAATGGAGATCGGTCCTGAACCCAACCGGAGGGGGATTAGGAGGAGGTGGCGAAGCCTTTATGGTGATCAGTCCTCGTCGAACCAAGTCAAGATATAGCTCGGTGTAAGTCATGGGAATAGGATCAAAGTGGCTTCTGTTCCATTTCTGGTTTTGTCTGATAACTGGGTGTTGAGGAGTCTGAGCTGGCTGTCCTCTGGCAATCAGTATTTGAAGCATTTCAGTGAGCTTAGTTATGTCTGACTTCAACTCATCGATTTCCATTCAGATCTATGCATTGTATGTCTCTTGCTCTGACATCTTATGTCTATAGTTAGCCCTGGTCTGATATCTGTGTCGAGGAATCAACTTGACGACTCAAAGGTACACTGGAAGATGAGAGAACCGAGAATGAGAAACCGGGGGAAAAATACAATGCAAAAATGTGATGCTAATGCCATGTAATGGTTCCAAGAATTTCAACGGTCGATTGCAAATATTCCCTTTTAGGAAAGTTGGAAAGAAAAATTTTTTTGACTCTAAAATGTAGGACCTTTTTGAATTTGCAAAGGACTGTTGAATTCCTTGAAACTAGAAATGATATGATGCTTTATGGATGCAAAGCACAAATACACACACAAAGGTCCTAGGTTAGAGGACAACGAATGGAGTTAAGGTCTACCCTTCCCAAAAGGTAAGTACTATAGGTTAATTGTACCTGCAGAACAAGGTTCTAAAGCGGTGCCCAAAGTCATCAATCCATCTTTCGGATATTATCAACTTTCCAACTAACTCGGAGGTCGATAATATCCTCAAGAGAACCTCATTTGAGTGTAGTATCGCGTAGCAACTATTGTAGGACTACTCCCACATAGTTCCCGCACTACGTCCTATATAAGGCCAAGGTGGTGTTAAGGTACTACGGTCCCCAGTATCACAGACTCCAATTGAAAATAGTAAAAGTTTTCACGACTGCACTCGATCAACCAAACCATTTTCGAAAGGGTCTCAACTGAGCGGTGATTCTCGAGTTGACTTGGTCGGGACTCACTCCCGGCAAGCCTCGTCGAATATCTCACCTTCCTATAATAAGGTCACTCAAGTCCGGGTTAGGACTTATCTCACAATAACAGGTATCCCCACAAGGTACAATGATATATAAAAATAATTAATAAAATATCATACAATAAACAAAATAGGGGTAACCCTTAAAAATTAGGAGGGTCCCCAGTGAAGTCGCCATTTTCTGTTGCGGTTAGAATATGATTTCAAATTATTAATTAATTTGAATCGCATCTTTAGTTCACAACCGCTCTTTGATTTATCCGAAGGAAAAGGTCAAAAGAGGAAAACCTAATTTTGCATCGTAAAGACAATGCAGGAAGAGATCTAGGTAAGGGGTTGGTTAAGCTTAGGGAAGGTACTAGCACCCTAAACTTCTGTAGTACTCTACAGGAACCTTTTGTTTATTGTATGCTTTTTTATTTTATTATTTGTTTGAAATATATTGCTAAGGGATAGAGTGACCTAAAGACCTAAGGGTTAGTCCTAAGTTTACTCGGCAAGACGTCGCGTCTTGTGCCTACGTATCCTGGATAGGGAATGGAATCAGAGTAATCGTAGTTCCCCTCGAAAGGGAGGTTAAAAACGTCTTGACTGTGGTCAAGGTTTCAATGGGGAATAAACGTATCTTAAGGACACGCTTACGTGGAGTCTTTAAAACTCCTATTTCTATGTTGAATTTGTTAATTGAAAATTTAGGGTTGAAATTAGGGATTCCACGGCGGGAAACCCTAAAACAAAGTACGGCGACTCTTTGACCTAAAACTAGGGTAAAGGGTATTTTTTGTCCACGGCGGGACGCCTAGGTTAATTAGGGTTTGAGACGGCTAAAACTAGGGTTATTGACTCGGCGGTCAAACAACTAGACCTAATTCCTTCGGAGGGAATTCTAACGGTAAAACATGCAAACATGACAAAATATTATACGGCAAAATTAAAGTGCGGAAAGTAAAGAAAGCGTCGCGACGATCACTCGCGTAAATTACAAATCCAAAAAAAAACAAAAACAAAATAAATCGCGACCATGGCCTCGCGTAAATTACATCCATGGAACAAAATAAATTAAAATAAATATGAATCATAATCTATGTATAATCTGAGGAGAGAAACAGAGAACGTTAGTGAAAAGTTAGACGAAAATATGGCAAACATATTTTATATTAAAAGAAACACGAAAATGCAATTTGGAATTTTTATTATTGTTTTGTTAATTTTTATATTTTTTTTTATTAAAATTTTAGTCTTAATTTTAAAAGGTTTTAATTTTTAAATAAACAAAACTTTAGTTTTAACTTTTTATCTTTAGAAAGTTTTAATTTTAATTTTAATTTTTAAAAGAGAAAGTCTTAAATAAAAAAAACTCTAATCATAAGTTTTTTTTTTAAAAGAAGAAGTTTACATAAAAAAAAAAGGTTCGTTAGTCTTACTTTAACAGAATGTTAGTTTTAAAATTTTAAAGAAAGTTTTAGAAAAAAGTTTTAACCCTTTCTAACATGTTTTAATTCTTAATCTTTAAAACTTAAAAAAAATGTTAATTTTAATACTTAAAAAAAAGTTTTAATTTTAGGACTGGGTTAATTTTAAGTTAGTAAAAATGTTTTCACTTAACTATAAAAGTGTTTTAAACACTGTTTATTTATTAAAAAAAATTATTAGTGGTTAGTGTTTTAATTAAGAAAAAGTTTTAAGTTTTTTACTTACTGTAATTATAATCAAAAACTGGTTTTAGTTATAATTCACAAAAAGGGTTTTTAGTTAGAAAAAAAGAAAAGGTTTAAAAAATGAAATGAGAGTTTAATTATTTGGAAGAGGTTTTAATTGGGATAACATAAAAGCTTACATTTCAGTTGCCGGTTGGTGATGCTTTCGCTTGTTCTTCGCCGGCGGCAATGGTT
Organism: Lathyrus sativus; assembly: GCA_963859935.3. Taxonomy (NCBI): domain Eukaryota; kingdom Viridiplantae; phylum Streptophyta; class Magnoliopsida; order Fabales; family Fabaceae; genus Lathyrus; species Lathyrus sativus. The sequence goes on from OZ012735.1 coordinate 436,366,324, forward strand.
CTCGGCGAACTTCTTTGGATCTCTTTTCCTCTTTCTCAAATGGAGGTGATGATGATGAGCTTCGAAACTCTTCTGAACCTCCGGATCTTGACGACCGCCGTTTTTCTTTTTGTCTCCTTTTCTGATGACCTGTTCTTGATTTTCTGATGTGAATGAAGTTTCCTCCCATCACTTGTGTTTATATAGGTAACAAATTAGGGTTAGCTCTAACCTAATTCCCACTTTAAAGCCCAACTTAAAGAATTAGTCAAAACTAAATTAAAACAAACTTAAAACAACTTAAAACTCTATTTATTTACTAAATATAATAAAATATTTTCTAATATTTTTAATTTTTTGATTTTTTGATGTCTTTTTATGAATAATATGGGAAAAAGTGAAAAATAATATTTTTTAAAAAATAATTTAAATAAAATACGAAAATAATAATTAAATAATTAAAAAAACTATTTTTGTTATTTTTTTTTTGAAAAATAGAAAAGTTAGAACAAAATAAAAGAAAAACAAAAGGTGAAGAAGGTGGGATTTGAACTCTCGACCTCTCACACTCACAACTCCTTACACACGGTCTCTTGCCAATTGTGCCATTTTATTCATTCAAAATAAAGTGGCACTAGAAACTATGTAAAGGTAGGACAAATTTGGGGCGCAACACCAGGCATTAGTTAAACAAACAGGAATCGAACCCGAAGGCCGGCCTAACCCGAAGTTGAGAAGAACATCTAACCTAGCCGCCAGGCATCTGTTAAACACACAGGCATCGAACCCAAAGGCCGGCTCAACCCGAAGTTGAAAAGAACATCTGACCTCGCCGTCAGGCATCTGTTAAACAAAAAGGTGTGGAACCTGAAGCCTGGCTCAACCCGAAGTTGAGAAGAACAACTTACCTCTCCGTCAGACATCTGTTAAACAAACTGTCATGAAACCCGAAGGCCGTCTTAACCCTTAGTTGATAAGAACATCTCAGCTCGCCGTCAAACATCTGTTAAACAAACAGGTATCGAACCCGAAGGCCGGCTCACCTTGAAGTTGAGAGGAACATCTGACCTCCCCATCAGGCATTAGTTAAACAAATAAACATCGAACCCGAAGGCCGGCACAACACGAAGTTGAGAAGAACATCTGACCTCGCTGTCAGGAATCTGTTAAACAAACAGGCATCGAACCCGAAGGTCGGCTCAACACGAAGTTGAAAGGAACATATGACCTCGCCGTCAGGCATCTATTAAATAAACAGGCATCGAACCTGAAGGACGGCTCAACACGAAGTTGAGAGGAACATCTGACCTCACCGTCAGGCATCTGTTAAACAAACAAGCATCGAACTCGAAGGCCGGCTCAACCCAAAGTTGATAAGAACATCTGACCTCGCCGTTAGGCATCTGTTAAACAAATAGGCATCGAACTCGAAGGCCGGCTCAATTTGAAGTTGATAAGAACATCAAACCTCACCGTCAGGCATTTGTTAAACAAACAGGCATCGAACCCGAAGGGCGGCTCAACCCGAAGTTGATAAGAACATCTGACTTCGTCGTCAAGCATCTGTTAAACAAACAGGCATTGACCCCGAAGGCCGGCTCATCCCGAAGTTGATAAGAACATCTGACCTCGCCCTCAGGCGTATGTTAAACAAACAGGCATCGAACCCAAAGGCTGGCTCAACACGAAGTTGAGAGGAACATCTGACCTCGCCGTCAGGCATCTGTTAAACAAACAGGCGTCGAAACTGAAGGTCGGCGCAACATGAAGTTCAGAGGAACATTTGACTTCACTGTCAAGCATCTGTTAAATAAACAGGCATCAAATCCGAAGGCCGGCTCAACCCGAAGTTGAGAAGAACATTTGACCTCACCGTCAGGCATCTGTTAAATAAACAGGCATCGAACCAGAAGGGAGGCTCAACCCGAAGTTGATAAGAACATTAGACCTCTCCGCACAGGTATCTGTTAAACAAACAGGCATCGAACCCGAAGGCCGGCTCAACCCGAAGTTGAGAAGAACATTTGACCTCGCCGTTAGGCATCTGTTAAACAAACAGGCATCAAACCCGAAGGTCGTCTCAATCCTTAATTGAGAAGAACATCTGACCTCGCTGTCACACATCTGTTAAACAAATAAGGCATCAAACCCGAAGGCCGGCTCAACTTGAAGTTGAGAAGAACATCTGACCTCACGGTCAGGCATCTGTTAAACAAACAGGCATCGAACCCTAAGGGCACTCAACCCGAAGTTGAGAAGACATCCGACCTCGTTGCCAGGCATTAGTTAATTAAGCAGGAATCAAACCCGAAGGCCGGCTCAACACGAAGTTGAGAATAACATCTGAATTAGCTGCCAGGCATCTGTTAAACAAACAGGCATCGAACCCCGAGGCCGGCTCAACATGAAGTTGAGAGGAACATCTGACCTTGCCGTCAGGCATCTGTTAAAAAAAAGGTGTGAAACCAGAAGGCCGGCTCAATCCGAAGTTGAGAAGAACATCTGACCTCGCCGTCAGGCATCTCTTTAAAAACAGGCATCGAACCCGAAGGCCGTCTGAACCCTTAGTTTAGAAGAACATCTGACCTCGTTGTCAAACATCTGTTAAGCAAACCGGTATCGAACCCGAAGGCCGACTCACCTTGAAGTTGAGAGGAACATCTGACATCCCCATCAGGCATTAGTTAAACATACAGGCATCGAACCCGAAGGCCGGTACAACACGAAGTTGAGAAGAACATCTGACATCGCCGTCAGGCATCTATTAAATAAACAAGCATCGAACCCGAAGTGCGGCTCAACACGATGTTGAGAGGAACATCTGACCTCACCATCAGGCATCTGTTAAACAAACAGGCATCGAACCCGAAGGTCGGCTCAACCCGAAGTTGATAAGAACATATGACCTCGCCGTTAGGCATCTGTTAAACAAATAGGCATCGAACTCGAAGGTCGGCTCAATTTGAAGTTGATAAGAACATCAGACCTCACCGTCAGGCATTTGTTAAACAAACAGGCATCGAACGCGAAGGGCGGCTCAACCCGAAGTTGATAAGAACATCTGACTTCGTCGTCAGGCATCTGTTAAACAAACAGGCATCGACCCCGAAGGCCGGCTCATCCCGAACATGATAAGAACATCTGACCTCGCCGTCAGGCATATGTTAAACAAACAGGCATCGAACCCGAAGGCCGGCTCAACACGAAGTTGAGAGGAACATCTGACCTCGCCGTCAGGAATCTGTTAAACAAACAGGCATCGAACCTGATGGTCGATGCAACATGAAGTTAAGAGGAACATTTGACTTCACTGTCAAGCATCTGTTAAACAAACAGGCATCAAATCTGAAGGCCGGCTCAGCCCGAAGTTGAGAAGAACATCTGACCTCACCGAAAGGCATCTGTTAAATAAACAGGCATTGAACCAGAAGGGAGGCTCAACCCGAAGTTGATAAGAACATTAGACCTCTCTGCCAGGCATCTGTTAAACAAACAAGCATCAAACCTGAAGGCCGGCTCAACCCGAAGTTGAGAAGAACATTTGACCTCGCCGTTAGGAATGTGTTAAACAAACAAGCATCAAACCCGAAGGTCGTCTCAATCCTTAATTGAGAAGAACATCTGACCTCGCCGTCACACATCTGTTACACAAACAGGAATCAAACCTGAAGGCCGGCTCAACTTGAAGTTGAGAAGAACATCTGACCTCCTGGTCAGGCATCTGTTAAACAAACAGGCATCGAACCCGAAGGGCGCTCAACCCGAAGTTGAGAAGACATTCGACCTCGCTGTCAGGAATTAGTTAATTAAGCAGGAATCAAACCCGAAGGCCGGCTCAACACGAAGTTGAGAATAACATCTGAATTAGCTGTCAGGCATCTGTTAAACAAACAGGCATCGAACCCCAACGCCGGCTCAACACGAAGTTGAGAGGAACATCTGACCTTGCCGTCAGGCATCTGTTAAAAAAAAGGTGTGAAACCATAAGGCCGGCTCAATCTGAAGTTGAGAAGAACATCTGACCTCGCCGTCAGACATCTCTTTAACAAACAAGCATCGAACCCAAAGGCCGTCTGAACCCTTAGTTGAGAAGAACACCTGACCTCGCTGTCAAACATCTGTTAAACAAACCGGTATCGAACCCGAAGACCGGCTCACCTTGAAGTTGAGAGGAATATCTGACCTCCCCATCAGGCATTAGTTAAACAAACAGGCATCGAACCCGAAGGCCGGTACAACACGAAGTTGAGAAGAACATCTGACATCGCTGTCAGGCACCTATTAAAGAAACAGACATCGAACACGAAGGACGGCTTAACACGAAGTTGAGAGGAACATCATACCTCACCGTCAGGCATCTGTTAAATAAACAGGCATCAAACCCGAAGGCCGGCTCAACCTGAAGTTGATAAGAACATCTGACCTCGCCGTTAGGCATCTGTTAAACAAACAGGCATCGAACTCGAAGGCCGGCTCAATTTGAAGTGGATAAGAACATCAGACCTCACAGTCAGGCATCTGTTAAACAAACAGGCATCGAACCCGAAGGGCGGCTCAACCCGAAGTTGATAAGAACATCTGAGTTTGCCGTCAGGCATCTATTAAACAAACAGGCATCGAACCCGAAGTCCGGCTCAACCCGAAGTTAATAAGAACATCTGACCTCACCGTCAGGCATATGTTAAATAAACAGGCATCGAACCCGAAGGCCGGCTCAACACGAAGTTGAGAGGAACATCTGACCTCTCTGTCAAACATCTGTTAAATAAACAGGCATCGAATCTGAAGGTCGGCGTAACATGAATTTGAGAGGAACATTTGACTTCACTGTCAAGCATCTGTTAAACAAACAGACATCAAATCCAAAGGCCGACTCAACCCGAAGTTTAGAAGAACATCTAACCTCACCGTCAGACATCTGTTAAATAAACATGCATCGAACCAGAAGGGGGGCTCAACCCGAAGTTGATAAGTACATTAGACCTCTCCGACAAGCATCTGTTAAACAAACAGGCATCGAACCCGAAGGTCGGCTCAACCTGAAGTTGAGAAGAACATTTGACCTCGCCGTTAGGCATCTGTTAAACAAACAGGCATCAAACCCGAAGGTCGTCTCAATCCTTAATTGAGAAGAACATCTGACCTCGCCGTCACACATCTGTTAAACAAACAGGCATCAAACCCAAAAGTCGGCTCAACTTGAAGTTGAGAAGAACATCTGACCTCGCCGTCACGCATCTGTTAAACAAACAGGTATCCAACCAGAAGGGCGGCTCAACCCAATGTTGAGAAGAATATCCGACCTCGCTGCCAGGCATTAGTTAAACAAGCAGGAATCAAACCCGAAGGCCGGCTCAACCCGAAGATGAGAAGAACATCTGAACTAGCTGTCAGGCATCTGTTAAACAAACAGGCATCGAACCCGAAGGCCGGCTCAACAAGAAGTTGAGAGGAACATATGACCTCGCCGTCAAGCATCTGTTAAAAAAAAAGGTGTGAAACCAGAAGGCCGGCTCAATCCGAAGTTGAGAAGAACATCTGACCTCACCGTCAGGCATCTCTTTAAAAAATAGGCATCGAACCCGAAGGCCGTCTGAACCCTTAGTTGAGAAGAACATCTGACCTGGCTGTCAAACATCAGTTAAACAAACCGGTATCAAACCCGAGGGCCGACTCACCTTGAAGTTGAGAGGAACATCTGACCTCCCCATCAGGCAGTAGTTAAACAAACAGGCATCGAACCCGAAGGCCAGTATAACACGAAGTTGAGAAGAACATCTGACATCGCTGTCAAGCATCTGTTAAACAAACAGGCATCGAACCCGATGGCCGGCTCAACACGAAGTTGAGAGGAACATCTGACCTCACTGTCAGGCATCTGTTAAACAAACATGCATCGAACCCGAAGGCCGGCTCAACTCGAAGTTGATAAGAACATCTGACCTTGCCGTTAGGCATCTGTTAAACAAATAGGCATCGAACTCGAAGGCCGACTCAATTTGAAGTTGATAAGAACATCATACCTCACCATCAGGCATTTGTTAAACAAACAGGCATCGAACCCGAAGGGCGGCTCAACCCGAAGTTGATAAGAACATCTGACTTCGCTGTCAGGCATCTGTTAAACAAACAGGCATCGATTCCGAAGGCCGGCTCAACCCGAAGTTGATAAGAACATCTGACCTCGCCGTCAGGCATATGTTAAACAAACAGGCATCGAACCCGAAGGCCGGTACAACACGAAGTTGAGAAGAACATCTGACATCGTTGTCAGGCATATGTTAAACAAACAGGCATCGAACCCGAAGGCCGGCTCAACACGAAGTTGAGAGGAACATCTGACCTCACCGTCAAGCATCTGTTAAACAAACATGCATCGAACCCGAAGGCCGGCTCAACCCGAAGTTGATAAGAACATATGACCTCGCCGTTAGGCATCTGTTAAACAAATAGGCATCGAACTCGAAGGCCGACTCAATTTGAAGTTGATAAGAACATCAGACCTCACCGTCAGGCATTTGTTAAACAAACAGGCATCGAACCCGAAGGGGGGCTCAACCCGAAGTTGATAAGAACATCTGACTTCGCCGTCAGGCATCTGTTAAACAAACAGGCGTCGAACCCGAAGGTCGGCTCAACCCGAAGTTGATAAGAACATCTGACCTCGCCGTCAGGCATATGTTAAACAAACAGGCATCGAACCCGAAGGCCGGCTCAACACGAAGTTGAGAGGAACATATGACCTCACCGTCAGGCATCTGTTAAATAAACAGGCATCGAACCTGAAGGTCGGCACAACATGAAGTTGAGAGGAAATTTGACTTCACTGTCAAGCATCTGTTAAACAAACAGGCATCAAATCCGAAGGCCGGCTCAACCCGAAGTTGAGAAGAACATCTAACCTCACCGTCAGGCATCTGTTAAATAAACAGGCATCGAACCAGAAGGGGGCTTAACCCGAAGTTGATAAGAACATTAGACCTCTCCGCCAGGCATCTGTTAAATAAACAGGCATCGAACCCGAAGGCCGGCTCAACCCGAAGTTGAGAAGAACATTTGACCTCGCCGTTAGGCATCTGTTAAACAAACAGGCATCAAACCCGAAGGTCGTCTCAATCCTTAATTGAGAAGAACATCAGACCTCGCCGTCACACATCTGTTAAACAAACAAGCATCAAACCCAAAGGCCGGCTTAACTTGAAGTTGAGAAGAACATCTGACCTCACCGACACGCATCTGTTAAACAAACAAGCATCGAACCCGAAGGGAAGCTCAACCCAAAGTGGAGAAGAACATCTGACCTCCCTGCACGGCATTATTTAAACAAACAGGAATCAAACCCGAAGGCCGGCTCAACCCGAAGTTGACAGAACATCTGACCTAGCTGTCAGGCATCTGTTAAACAAACAGGCATCGAACCCCAAGGCCGGCTCAACACGAAGTTGAGAGGAACATATAACCTCGCCGTCAGGCATCTGTTAAACAAAAAGGTGTGAAACCAGAAGGTAGGCTCAATCCGAAGTTGAGAGGAACATCTGACCACGCTGTCAGGCATCTGTTAAACAATTAGGCGTCAAACCCGAAGGTCGTCTGAACCCTTAGTTGAGAAGAACATCTGACCTCGCTGTCAAACATCTGTTAAACAAACAGGTATTGAACTTGAAGGTCGGCTCACCTTGAAGTTGAGAGGAACATCTGACCTCCCCATCAGGAATTAGTTAAGCAAACAGGCATCGAACCCGAAGGCCGGCACAACACAAAGTTGAGAAGAACATCTAACATCGCCGTCAGACATCTGTTAAACAAACAGGCATCGAACCCGAAGGCTGGCTCAACACGAAGTTGAGAGGAACATCTGACCTCGTCGTCAGGCATCTGTTAAACAAACAGGCATCAAACCTAAAGGTCGGCTCAACATGAAGATGAGAGGAACATTTGAGTTCACTGTCAAGCATTTGTTAAACAAACAGGCATCGAACCAGAAGGGCGGCTCAACCCGAAGTTGATAAGAACATTAGACCTCTCTGCCAAGCATCTGTTAAACAAACAGGAATCGAACCCGAAGGCCGTCTCAATCGTTAATTGAGAAGAACATCTGACCTCGCCGTCACACATCTGTTAAACAAACAGGCATCGAACCCGAAGGCCGGCTTAACTAGAAGTTGAGAAGAACATCTGACCTCACGATCAGGCATCTGTTAAACAAACAGGCATCGAACCCGAAGGGCGCTCAACCCGAAGTTGAGAAGAACATCTGACCTCGCTGCCTGGCGTTAGTTAATTAAGCAGGAATCAAACCCGAAGGCCGGCTCAACCCGAAGTTGAGAAGAACATCTGAATTAGCTGCCAGGCATCTGTTAAACAAACAGGCATCGAACCCCAAGGCCGGATCAACGCGAAGTTAAGAGGAACATCTGACCTTTCCATCAGGCAACTGTTAAAAAAAAGGTGTGAAACCAGAAGGCCGGCTCAATCCAAAGTTGAGAAGAACATCTGACCTCGCTGTCAGGCATCTATCAAACAATTTGGCATCAAACCTGAAGGTCGTCTGAACCCTTAGTTGAGAAGAACATCTGACCTCGCTGTCAAACATCTGTAAACAAACAAGCATCTAACCCGAAGGGCGACTCAACCCGAAGTTGATAAGAATATCTGACTTCGCCGTTAGGCATCTGTTAAACAAACAGGCATCGAACTCGATGGCCGCTTCAATTTGAAGTTGATAAGAACATATGACCTCGCCGTCAGACATCTCTTAAACAACCAGGCATCGAACCCGAAGGGCGGCTCAACCCAAAGTTGATAAGAGCATCTGACTTCGCCGTCAGGCATCTGTTAAACAAACAGGCATTGAACCCGAAGGCCGACTCAACCTAAAGTTGATAAGAACATCTGACCTCGTCGTCAGGCATCTGTTAAACAAACAGGCATCGAACCCGAAGTCCGGCTCAACACGAAGTTGAGAGGAACATCTGACATCGCTGTCAGGCATCTGTTAAACAAACAGGCATCGAACCCGAAGGCCGGCTCAACACGAAGTTGAGAGGAACATCGGACCTCACCGTCAGGGATCTGTTAAACAAACATGCATCGAACCCGAAGGCCGGCTCAACCCGAAGTTGATAAGAACATCTGACCTCACTGTGAGGCATCTGTTAAACAAATAGGCATCGAACCCGAAGGCCGGCTCAACCCGAAGTTGATAAGAACATCTGACCTCGCCGTCAGGCATTTGTTAAACAAACAGGCATCGAACCCGAAGGCCGGCTCAACACGAAGTTGAGAGGAACATCTGACCTCGCCGTCAGGCATCTGTTAAATAAACAGGCATCGAACCTGAAGGTCGGCGCAACATGAAGTTGAGAGGAACATTTGACTTCACTGTCAAGCATCTGTTAAACAAATAGGCATCAAATCCAAAGGCCGGCTCAACCCGAAGTTGAGAAGAACATCTAACCTCACCGTCAAGCATCTGTTAAATAAACAGGCATCGAACTAGAAGGGGGGCTCAACCCGAAGTTGATAAGAACATCTGACCTCACCGTTAGGCATCTGTTAAACAAACAGGCATCGAACCCGAAGGCCGACTCAACCCGAAGTTGAGAAGAACATTTGACCTCGCCGTTAGGCATCTGTTAATCAAACAGGCATCAAACCCGAAGGTCGTCTCAATCCTTAATTGAGAAGAACATCTGACCTCGCCGTCACACATCTGTTAAACAAACAAGCATCAAACCCGAAGGCATGCTCAACTTGAAGTTGAGAAGAACATCTGACCTCACCGTCACGCATCTGTTAAACAAACAGGCATCGAACCCGAAGGGCGGCTCAACCCAAATTGGAGAAGAACATCTGACCTCGCTGCCAGGCATTAGTTAAACAAACAGGAATCAAACCCGAAGGCCGGCTCAACCCGAAGTTGAGAAGAACATCTGAACTAGCTGTCAGGCATCTGTTAAACAAACAGGCATCGAACCCCAAGGCCGGCTCAACACGAAGTTCAGAGGAACATATGACATCACCGTCAGGCATCTGTTAAATAAAAAGGTGCGAAACCAGAAGGTAGGCTCAATCCGAAGTTGAGAAGAACATCTGACCACGCCGTCAGGCATCTGTTAAACAATTAAGCGTCAAACCCGAAGGTCGTCTGAACCCTTAGTTGAGAAGAACATCTAACCTCGCTGTCAAACATCTGTTAAATAAGCAGGTATTGAACTTGAAGGTCGGCTCACCTTGAAGTGTAGAGGAACATCTGACCTCCCCATCAGGCATTAGTTAAGCAAACAGGCATCGAACCCGAAGGCCGGCACAACACGAAGTTGAGAAGAACATCTAACATCACTGTCAAACATCTGTTAAACAAACAGGCATCGAACCTGAAGGCTGGCTCAACACGAAGTTGAGAGGAACATCTGACCTCGCCGTCAGGCATCTGTTAAACAAACAGGCATGGAACCTAAAGGTCGGCTTAACATGAAGTTGAGAGGAACTTTTGAGTTCACTAAGCATCTGTTAAACAAACAAGCATCAAATCTGAAGGCCGACTCAACCCGAAGTTGAGAATAACATCTGACCTCACCGTCAGACATCTGTTAAACAAACACGCATCGAACTAGAAGGGCGGCTCAACCCGAAGTTGATAAGAACATTAGACCTCTATTCCAGGCATCTTTTAAACAAATAGGCATCAAACCCGAAGGCCGTCTCAATCCTTTATTGAGAAGAACATCTGACCTCGCCGTCACACATCTATTAAACAAACAGGCATCGAACCCGAAGGTCGGCTCAACTAGAAGTTGAGAAGAACATCTGACCTCACGGTCAGGAATCTGTTAAACAAACAGGGATCGAACCGAAAGGGCGCTCAACCCGAAGTTGAGAAGAACATCCGACCTCGCTGCCAGGCATTAGTTAATTAAGCCGGAATCAAACCCGAAGGCCGACTCAAGACGAAGTTGAGAAGAACATCTGAACTAGCTGTCAGGCATCTTTTAAACAAACAGGCATCGAACCCCAAGGCTGGCTCAACAAGAATTTGAGAGGAACATATGACCTTGCCGTCAGGCATCTGTTAAAAAAAAAGGTGTGAAACCAGAAGGTCGGCTCAATCCGAAGTTGAGAAGAACATCTGACCTCGCCGTCAGGCATCTATTAAACAATTTGGCATCAAACCCGAAGGTCGTCTGAACCCTTAGTTGAGAAGAACATCTGACCTCGCTGTCAAACATCTGTTAAACAAACAAGCATCGAACTCGAAGGGCGACTCAACCCGAAGTTGATAAGAATATCTGACTTCGCTGTTAGGCATCTGTTAAACAAACAGGCATCGAACTCGATGGCCTGTTCAATTTGAAGTTGATAAGAACATATGACCTCGCCGTCAGGCATCTCTTAAACAAACAGGCATCGAACCCGAAGGGCGGCTCAACCCGAAGTTGATAAGAGCATCTGACTTCGCCGTCAGGCATCTGTTAAACAAACAGGCATTGAACCCGAAGGCCGACTCAACCCGAAGTTGATAAGAACATATGACCTCGTTGTCAAGCATCTGTTAAACAAACATGCATTGAACCCGAAGGCCGACTCAACCCGAAGTTGATAAGAACATCTGACCTCGTCGTCAGGCATCTGTTAAACAAACATGCATCGAACCCGAAGGCCGGCTCAACACAAAGTTGAGAGGAACATCTAACCTCGCCGTCAGGCATCTGTTAAACAAACAGGCATCGAACCTGAAGGTCGGCGCAACATGAAGTTGAGAGGAACATTTGACTTCACTGTCAAGCATCTGTTAAACAAACAGGCATCAAATCCGAAGGCCGGCTCAACCCGAAGTTGAGAAGAACATCTTACCTCACCGTCAGGCATCTGTTAAACAAATAGGCATCGAACCAGAAGGGCGGCTCAACCCGAAGTTGATAAGAACATTAGACCCCTCCGCCAGGCATCTGTTAAACAAACAAGCATCGAATCCGAAGGTCGGATCAACGCGAAGTTTAGAAGAACATTTGACCTCACCGTTAGGTATCTGTTAAAAAAACAGTCATCAAACCCGAAGGTTGTCTCAATCCTTAATTGAGAAGAACATCTGACCTCACCGTCACACATTTGTTAAACAAACAGGCATCGAACCCGAAGGCCAGCTCAACTTGAAGTTGAGAAGAACATCTGACCTCACCGTCAGGCATCTGTTAAACAAACAGGCATCGAATCCGAAGGTCGGCTCAATCCGAAGTTGAGAAGAACATCTGACCTCGCCGTCAGGCATCTATTAAATAATTTGGCATCAAACCCGAAGGTCGTCTGAACCCTTAGTTGAGAAGAACATCTGACCTCGCTGTCAAACATCTGTTAAACAAACAAGCATCGAACTCGAAGGGCGACTCAACCCGAAGTTGATAAGAATATCTGACTTCGCTGTTAGGCATCTGTTAAACAAACAGGCATCGAACTCGATGGCCTGTTCAATTTGAAGTTGATAAGAACATATGACCTCGCCGTCAGGCATCTCTTAAACAAACAGGCATCGAACCCGAAGGGCGGCTCAACCCGAAGTTGATAAGAGCATCTGACTTCGCCGTCAGGCATCTGTTAAACAAACAGGCATTGAACCCGAAGGCCGACTCAACCCGAAGTTGATAAGAACATATGACCTCTTTGTCAAGCATCTGTTAAACAAACATGCATTGAACCCGAAGGCCGACTCAACCCGAAGTTGATAAGAACATCTGACCTCGTCGTCAGGCATCTGTTAAACAAACATGCATCGAACCCGAAGGCCGGCTCAACACAAAGTTGAGAGGAACATCTAACCTCGCCGTCAGGCATCTGTTAAACAAACAGGCATCGAACCTGAAGGTCGGCGCAACATGAAGTTGAGAGGAACATTTGACTTCACTGTCAAGCATCTGTTAAACAAACAGGCATCAAATCCGAAGGCCGGCTCAACCCGAAGTTGAGAAGAACATCTTACCTCACCGTCAGGCATCTGTTAAACAAATAGGCATCGAACCAGAAGGGCGGCTCAACCCGAAGTTGATAAGAACATTAGACCCCTCCGCCAGGCATCTGTTAAACAAACAAGCATCGAATCCGAAGGTCGGCTCAACGCGAAGTTTAGAAGAACATTTGACCTCACCGTTAGGTATCTGTTAAAAAAACAGTCATCAAACCCGAAGGTTGTCTCAATCCTTAATTGAGAAGAACATCTGACCTCACCGTCACACATTTGTTAAACAAACAGGCATCAAACCCGAAGGCCAGCTCAACTTGAAGTTGAGAAGAACATCTGACCTCACCGTCAGGCATCTGTTAAACAAACAGGCATCGAACCCGAAGGGCGGCTCAACCCGAAGTTGATAAGAACATCCGACCTCACTTCTAGTCATTAGTTAAACAAGCAGGAATAAAACCCGAAGGCCGGCTCAACCCGAAGTTGAGAAAAACATCTGAAATAGCTGCCAGGCATCTGTTAAACAAACAGGCATCGAACCCCAAGGCCGGTTTAACACGAAGTTGAGAAGAACATTTGACCTTGCTGTCAGGCATCTATTAAACAAAAAGGTGTGAAACCAGAAGGTCGGCTCAATCCGAAGTTGAGAAGAAGATCTGACCTCGCTGTCAGGCATCTGTTAAACAATTAGGATTCAAAACCAAAGGTCGTCTGAACCCTTAGTTGAGAAGAACATCTGACCTCGCTGTCAAACATCTGTTAAACAAAAAGGTATCAAACCCGAATGCCGGCTCACCTTGAAGTTGAGAGGAACATCTGACCTCCCCATCAGGCATTAGTTAAACAAACAGGCATCAAACCCGAAGGCTGGCTCAACTCGAAGTTGAGAGGAACATCTGACCTCACCGTCAAGCATCTGTTAAACAAACATGCATCGAACCTGAAGGTAGGCTCAACATGAAGTTGAGAGGAACATTTGAGTTCACTGTCAAGCATCTGTTAAACAAACAGGCATCAAATCTGAAGGCCGGCTCAACCCGAAGTTGAGAAGAACATCTGACGTCACCGTCAGGCATCTGTTAAACAAACAGGCATCGAACCAGAAGGGCGGCTCAACCCGAAGTTGATAAGAACATTAGACCTATCTGCCAGGCATCGAACCCGATGGCCGGCTCAACCCGAAGTTGAGAAGAACATTTGACTTCGCCGTTTGGCATTTGTTAAACAAACAGGCATCAAACCTGAAGGCCGTCTCAATCCTTTATTGAGAAGAACATCTTACCTCGCCGTCACACATCTGTTAAACAAACAGGCATCGAACCCGAAGGCCGGCTCAACTAAAAGTTGAGAAGAACATCTGACCTCACGGTCAGGAATCTGTTAAACAAACAGGCATCGAACCCGAAGGGCGCTCAACCCAAAGTTGAGAAGAACATCCGACCTCGCTGCCAGGCATTAGTTAATTAAGCCGGAATCAAACCCGATGGCCGGCTCAACACGAAGTTGAGAAGAACATCTGAACTAGCTGCCAGGCATCTGTTATACAAACAGGCATCGAATACAAGGCCGACTCAACACGAAGTTGAGAGGAACATTTGACCTTGCCGTCAGGCATCTGTTAAAAAAAAGTGTGAAACCAGAAGGTCGGCTTAATCCGAAGTTGTGAAGAACATCTGACCTCGCCGTCAGGCATCTCTTTAACAAAAAGGAATCGAACCCGAAGGCTGTCTGAACCCTTGGTTGAGAAGAACATCTGACCTCGCTGTCAAACATCTGTTAAACAAACCGGTATCAAACCCGAAGGCCGACTCACCTTGAAGTTGAGAGGAACATCTGACCTCCCCATCAGGCATTAGTTAAACAAACAGGCATCGAACCCGATGGCGGGTACAACACGAAGTTGAGAAGAACATCTGACATCGCCGTCAGGCATCTGTTAAACAAACAGGCATCGAACCCGAAGGTCGGCTCAACACGAAGTTGAGAGAAACATCTGACCTCACCGTCAGGCATCTGTTAAACAAACAGGCATCGAACCCGAAGGCCGGCTCAACCCGAAGTTGATAAGAACATCTAACCTCGCCGTCAGGCATCTGTTAAACAAACAGGCATCGAACTCGAAGGCCGGCTCAACACGAAGTTGAGAAGAACATCCGACCTCGCTGCCAGGCATTAGTTAATTAAGCAGGAATCAAACCCGAAGACTGGATCAACACGGAGTTGAGAAGAACATCTGAACTAGCTACCAGGCATCTGTTAAACAAACAAGCATCGAACCCCATGGCCGGCTCAACACGAAGTTAAGAGGAACATCTGACCTTGCCGTCAGGAATCTGTTAAAAAAAAGGTGTGAAACCAGAAGGCTGGCTCAATCTGAAGTTGAGAAGAACATCTGACCTCGCAGTCAGGCATCTCTTTAACAAACAGGCATCGAACCCAAAGGCCTTATGAACCCTTAGTTGAGAAGAACATCTGACCTCGCTGTCAAATATCAGTTAAACAAACCGGTATCGAACCCGATGGCCGGCTCAACCCGAAGTTGAGAAGAACATTTGACCTTGCCGTTTGGCATTTGTTAAACAAATAGGCATCAAACCTAAAGGCTGTCTCAATCCTTAATTGAGAAGAACATCTGACCTCGCCGTCACACATCTGTTAAACAAACAGGCATCGAACCCGAAGGTCGGCTCAACTAGAAGTTCAGAAGAACATCTGACCTCACAGTCAGGCATCTGTTAAACAAACAGGCATCGAACCCGAAGGGCGCTCAACCCGAAGTTGAGAAGAACATCCGGCCTCACTGCCAGACATTAGTTAATTAAGATGGAATCAAACCCGAAGGCCGGCTCAACACGAAGTTGAGAAGAACATCTGAACTAGCTGCCAGGCATCTGTTAAACAAATAGGCATCGAACCCCAACGTCGACTCAACACGAAGTTGAGAGGAACATTTGACCTTGCCGTCAGGCATCTGTTAAAAAAAAGGTGTGAAACCAGAAGGCCGGCTCAATCCGAAGTTGAGAAGAACATTTGCCCTCGCTGTTAGGCATCTCTTTAACAAATAGGCATCGAACCCGAATGCCGTCTGAACCCTTAGTTGAGAAGAACATTTGACCTCGCTGTCAAACATCTGTTAAACAAACCGTTACCGAACCCGAAGGTCGGCTCACCTTGAAGTTGAGAGGAACATCTGACCTCCTCATCAGGCATTAGTTAAACAAACAGGCATCGAACCCGATGGCCGGTACAACACGAAGTTGAGAAGAACATCTAACATCGCCGTCAGGCATCTGTTAAACAAACAGGCATCGAACCCGAAGGTCGGCTCAACACGAAGTTGAGAGAAACATCTGACCGCACCGTCAGGCATCTGTTAAACAAACAGGCATCGAACCCGAAGGCCGGCTCAACCCGAAGTTGATAAGAACATCTGACCTCGCCGTCAGGCATCTGTTAAACAAACAGGCATCGAACTCGAAGGCCGGCTCAACACGATGTTCAGAAGAAAATCAGACCTCACCGTCAGGCATCTATTAAACAAACTGGCATCAAACCCGAAGGGCGGCTCAACCCGAAGTTGATAAGAACATCTGACTTTGCCGTCAGGAATTTGTTAAACAAACAGGCATCGTACCCGAAGGCCGGCTCAACCCGAAGTTGATAAGAACATCTGACCTAGCTGTCAGGCATCTGTTAAACAAACCGGCATCGAACCTGAAGGCCGGCTCAACATGAAGTTGAGAGGAACATATGACCTCTCCGTCAGGCATCTGTTAAACAAACAGGCATCGAACCTGAAGGTAGGCTCAACATGAAGTTTAGAGGAACATTTGACTTCACTGTCAAGCATCTGTTAAACAAACAGGCATCAAATCTGAAGGCCGGCTCAACCCGAAGTTGAGAGGAACATCTGACCTCACTGTCAGGCATCTGTTAAACAAACAGGCATCGAACTCGAAGGGCGGCTCAACCCGAAGTTGATAAGAACATTAGACCTCACTGTTAGACATCTGTTAAACAAACAGGCATCGAACCCGAAGGCCGGCTCAACCCGAAGTTGAGAAGAACATCTGACCTCGCCGTCAGGCTTCTGTTAAACAATTAGGCATCAAACTCGAAGGTCGTCTGAACCCTTAGTTGAGAAGAACATCTAACCTCGCTGTCAAACATCTGTTAAACAAACAGGTATCGAACCCAAAGGCCGGCTCACCTTGAAGTTGAGAGGAACATCTGACCTCCCCACCAGGCATTAGTTAAACAAACAGGCATCGAACCCGAAGGCCGGCACAACACGAAGTTGAGAAGAACATCTCATATCACCGTCAGACATCTGTTAAACAAACAGGCATCTAATCTGAAGGTCGGCTCAACCCGAATTTAAGAAGAACATCTGACCTCACTGTCAGGCATCTGTTAAACAAACAGGCATCGAACCAGAAGGGCGGCTCAACCCGAGGTTGATAAGAACATTAGACCTCTCTGCCAGGCAACTGTTAAACAAACAGGCATCGAACCTGATGGCCGGCTCAACCCGAAGTTGAGAAGAACATTTGACCTCGCCGTCTGGCATTTGTTAAACAAATAGGCATCAAACCCGAAGGCCGTCTCAATCCTTAATTGAGAAGAACATATGACCTCTCAGTCACACATCTGTTAAACAAACAGGCATCGAACCCGAAGGGCGCTCAACCCGAAGTTAAGAAGAACATTCGACCTCACTGCCAGGCATTAGTTAATGAAGCCAGAATTAAACCCGAAGGCCGGCTCAACACGAAGTTGAGAAGAACATCTGAACTAG
This sequence comes from Lathyrus sativus, assembly GCA_963859935.3. Taxonomy (NCBI): domain Eukaryota; kingdom Viridiplantae; phylum Streptophyta; class Magnoliopsida; order Fabales; family Fabaceae; genus Lathyrus; species Lathyrus sativus. The sequence goes on from OZ012735.1 coordinate 436,384,053, forward strand.
CTGCCAGGCATCTGTTAAACAAACAGGCATCGAATCCCAAGGCCGGCTCAACATGAAGTTGGGAGGAACATCTGACCTTGCCGTCAGGCATCTGTTAAAAAAAAAGGTGTGATACTAGAAGGCCGGCTCAATCTGAATTTGAGAAGAACATCTGAACTCGCAGTCAGGCATCTCTTTAACAAACAGGCATCGAACCTGAAGGTCGTCTCAACCCTTAGTGGAGAAGAACATCTGACCTCGCTGTCAAACATCTATTAAACAAACAGGTATCGAACCCGAAGGGCGGCTCAAATCGAAGTTGATAAGAACATTTGGCCTCCCTGTCAGGCATCTGTTAAACAAACAAGCATCAAACCCGAAGGCCGGCTCAACACGAAGTTGAGAGGAACATCTGACCTCGCAGTCAGGCATCTCTTTAACAAACAGGCATCGAACCCAAAGGCCTTATGAACCCTTAGTTGAGAAGAACATCTGACCTCGCTGTCAAATATCAGTTAAACAAACCGGTATCGAACCCGATGGCCGGCTCAACCCGAAGTTGAGAAGAACATTTGACCTTGCCGTTTGGCATTTGTTAAACAAATAGGCATCAAACCTAAAGGCTGTCTCAATCCTTAATTGAGAAGAACATCTGACCTCGCCGTCACACATCTGTTAAACAAACAGGCATCGAACCCGAAGGTCGGCTCAACTAGAAGTTCAGAAGAACATCTGACCTCACAGTCAGGCATCTGTTAAACAAACAGGCATCGAACCCGAAGGGCGCTCAACCCGAAGTTGAGAAGAACATCCGGCCTCACTGCCAGACATTAGTTAATTAAGATGGAATCAAACCCGAAGGCCGGCTCAACACGAAGTTGAGAAGAACATCTGAACTAGCTGCCAGGCATCTGTTAAACAAATAGGCATCGAACCCCAACGTCGACTCAACACGAAGTTGAGAGGAACATTTGACCTTGCCGTCAGGCATCTGTTAAAAAAAAGGTGTGAAACCAGAAGGCCGGCTCAATCCGAAGTTGAGAAGAACATTTGCCCTCGCTGTTAGGCATCTCTTTAACAAATAGGCATCGAACCCGAATGCCGTCTGAACCCTTAGTTGAGAAGAACATTTGACCTCGCTGTCAAACATCTGTTAAACAAACCGTTACCGAACCCGAAGGTCGGCTCACCTTGAAGTTGAGAGGAACATCTGACCTCCTCATCAGGCATTAGTTAAACAAACAGGCATCGAACCCGATGGCCGGTACAACACGAAGTTGAGAAGAACATCTAACATCGCCGTCAGGCATCTGTTAAACAAACAGGCATCGAACCCGAAGGTCGGCTCAACACGAAGTTGAGAGAAACATCTGACCGCACCGTCAGGCATCTGTTAAACAAACAGGCATCGAACCCGAAGGCCGGCTCAACCCGAAGTTGATAAGAACATCTGACCTCGCCGTCAGGCATCTGTTAAACAAACAGGCATCGAACTCGAAGGCCGGCTCAACACGATGTTCAGAAGAAAATCAGACCTCACCGTCAGGCATCTATTAAACAAACTGGCATCAAACCCGAAGGGCGGCTCAACCCGAAGTTGATAAGAACATCTGACTTTGCCGTCAGGAATTTGTTAAACAAACAGGCATCGTACCCGAAGGCCGGCTCAACCCGAAGTTGATAAGAACATCTGACCTAGCTGTCAGGCATCTGTTAAACAAACCGGCATCGAACCTGAAGGCCGGCTCAACATGAAGTTGAGAGGAACATATGACCTCTCCGTCAGGCATCTGTTAAACAAACAGGCATCGAACCTGAAGGTAGGCTCAACATGAAGTTTAGAGGAACATTTGACTTCACTGTCAAGCATCTGTTAAACAAACAGGCATCAAATCTGAAGGCCGGCTCAACCCGAAGTTGAGAGGAACATCTGACCTCACTGTCAGGCATCTGTTAAACAAACAGGCATCGAACTCGAAGGGCGGCTCAACCCGAAGTTGATAAGAACATTAGACCTCACTGTTAGACATCTGTTAAACAAACAGGCATCGAACCCGAAGGCCGGCTCAACCCGAAGTTGAGAAGAACATCTGACCTCGCCGTCAGGCTTCTGTTAAACAATTAGGCATCAAACTCGAAGGTCGTCTGAACCCTTAGTTGAGAAGAACATCTAACCTCGCTGTCAAACATCTGTTAAACAAACAGGTATCGAACCCAAAGGCCGGCTCACCTTGAAGTTGAGAGGAACATCTGACCTCCCCACCAGGCATTAGTTAAACAAACAGGCATCGAACCCGAAGGCCGGCACAACACGAAGTTGAGAAGAACATCTCATATCACCGTCAGACATCTGTTAAACAAACAGGCATCTAATCTGAAGGTCGGCTCAACCCGAATTTAAGAAGAACATCTGACCTCACTGTCAGGCATCTGTTAAACAAACAGGCATCGAACCAGAAGGGCGGCTCAACCCGAGGTTGATAAGAACATTAGACCTCTCTGCCAGGCAACTGTTAAACAAACAGGCATCGAACCTGATGGCCGGCTCAACCCGAAGTTGAGAAGAACATTTGACCTCGCCGTCTGGCATTTGTTAAACAAATAGGCATCAAACCCGAAGGCCGTCTCAATCCTTAATTGAGAAGAACATATGACCTCTCAGTCACACATCTGTTAAACAAACAGGCATCGAACCCGAAGGGCGCTCAACCCGAAGTTAAGAAGAACATTCGACCTCACTGCCAGGCATTAGTTAATGAAGCCAGAATTAAACCCGAAGGCCGGCTCAACACGAAGTTGAGAAGAACATCTGAACTAGCTGCCAGGCATCTGTTAAACAAACAGGCATCGAATCCCAAGGCCGGCTCAACATGAAGTTGGGAGGAACATCTGACCTTGCCGTCAGGCATCTGTTAAAAAAAAAGGTGTGATACTAGAAGGCCGGCTCAATCTGAATTTGAGAAGAACATCTGAACTCGCAGTCAGGCATCTCTTTAACAAACAGGCATCGAACCTGAAGGTCGTCTCAACCCTTAGTGGAGAAGAACATCTGACCTCGCTGTCAAACATCTATTAAACAAACAGGTATCGAACCCGAAGGGCGGCTCAAATCGAAGTTGATAAGAACATTTGGCCTCCCTGTCAGGCATCTGTTAAACAAACAAGCATCAAACCCGAAGGCCGGCTCAACACGAAGTTGAGAGGAACATCTGACATCGACGTCAGGCATCTGTTAAATAAACAAGCATTAAATCTGAAGGTCGGCTTAACCCGAAGTTGAGAGGAACATCTGACTTCACTGTCACGCATCTGTTAAACAAACAGGCATGAAATCCGAAGGCCGACTCAACCCGAAGTTGAAAAGAACATCTGACCTCAACGTCAGGCATCTGTTAAAAAACGGGCATCGAACCCGAAGGGCGGCTCAACCCGAAGTTGATAAGAACATCTGACCTCGCCGTCAGGAATCTCTTAAACAAACAGGCATCGAACCCGAAGTCCGGCTCAACACGAAGTTGAGAGGAACATCTGACCTCGCTGTCAGGCATCTGTTAAACAAACAGGCATCAAACCCGAAGGCCGGCTCAACCCGATGTTGATAAGAACATCTGACCTCGCCGTCAGGCATCCGTTAAACAAATAGGCATCGAACTCGAAGGCCAGCTCAACACCAAGTTGAGAAGAAAATCAGACCTCACTGTCAGGCATCTGTTAAACAAACAGGCATCGAACCCGAAAGGCGGCTCAACCCGAAGTTGATAAGAACATCTGACTTCGCCTTCAAGCAACTGTTAAACAAGCAGGCATCGAACCCGAACGCCAGCTCAACCCGAAGTTGATAAGAACATCTGACCTCGCTGTCAGGCATCTGTTAAACAAACAGGAAGCGAACCCGAAGGCCGGCTCAAAACGAAGTTGAGAGGAACATCAGACCTGTCCGTTAGGCATCTATTAAACAAACAGGCATCGTTCCTGAAGGTAGGCTCAACATGAACTTTAGAGGAACATTTGACTTCACTATCAAGCATCTGTTAAACAAACAGGCATCAAATCCGAAGGCCGGCTCAACCCGAAGTTGAGAGGAACATCTGACCTCACCGTCAGGCATCGGTTAAACAAACAGGCATCGAACCCGAAGGGCGGCTCAACCCGAAGTTGATAAGAACATTAGACCTCTCCGCCAAACATCTGTTAAACAAACAGGCATCGAACCCGAAGGCCGACTCAACCCGAAGTTGAGAAGAACATTTGACCTCGCCATTAGGCATTTGTTAAACAAACAAGCATCGAACCCGAAGGCCGTCTTAATCCTTAATTGAGAAGAACATTTGACCTCGCCGTCAAGCATCTGTTAAACAAACAGGCATCGAACCCGAAGGTCGGCTCAACCCGAAGTTGATAAGAACATCTGACCTTGCTGTCAGGCATCTCTTAAACAAACAGGCATCGAACCCGAAGGGCGGATCAACCCGAAGTTGATAAGAACATCTGACTTCACCGTCAGGCATCTGTTAAACAAACAGGCATCGAACACGAAGTTCGGCTTAACTCGAAGTTGATAAGAACATCTGACCTCGCCGTCAGGTATCTGTTAAACAAATAGGCATTGAACCTAAAGGCTGGCTTAACACGAAGTTGAGAGGAACATTTGACCTCGCTGTCAGGCATCTGTTAAACAAACAAGCATCGAACCCGAAAGGCGGCTCAACCCGAAGTTGATAAGAACATCTGACTTCGCCGTCAGGCAGCTGTTAAACAAGCAGGCATCGAACCCGAACGCCGGCTCAACCCAAAGTTGATAAGAACATCTGACCTCGCTATCAGGCATCTGTCAAACAAAGAGGCATCGAACCTGAAGGCCGGCTCAACACGAAGTTGAGATGAACATCTGACCTCACCGTCAGGCATCTGTTAAACAAACAGGCATCGAACCCGAAGGGCGGCTCAACCCGAAGTTGATAAGAACATTAGACCTCATCGCCAGACATCTGTTAAACAAACAGGCATCGAACCCGAAGGCCGGCTCAACCCGAAGTTGAGAAGAACATTTGACCTCGCCGTCAGGCATCTGGTAAATAAAAAGGTGTGGAACCCGAAGGCCGGCTCACCCCGAAGTTGAGAAGAACATCTGACCTCCCCGTCAGGCATCTGTTAAACAAACAGGCATTAAACCCGAAGGCCGTCTCAACCCTTAGTTGAGAAGAACATCTGACCTCGCCGTAAAACATCTGTTAAACAAACAGGCATCGAACCCGAAGTTGATAAGAACATCTGGCCTCCCTGTCAGGCATCTGTTAAACAAACAGGCATCAAAACCGAAGACCGGCTCAACACGAAGTTGAGAGGAACATCTGACATCGACATCATGCATCTGTTAAATAAACGGGCATTAAATCTGAAGGCCGGCTCAACCCAAAGTTGAGAGGTACATCTGACTTCACTGTCAAGCATCTGTTAAACAAACAGGCATGAAATCCGAAGGCCGACAAAACCCAAAGTTGAAAAGAACATCTGACCTCAACGTCAGGCATCTGTTAAAAAAACAGGCATCGAACCCGAAGGGCGGCTCAACCCGAAGTTGAGAGGAACATATGGCCTCGCCTCAGGCATTTGTTAAATAAACAGGCATCGAACCCGAAGGCCGGCTCAACCCAAAGTTGATAAGAACATCTGACCTCGCCGTAAGGCATCTGTTAAACAAACAGGCATCAAACCTAAAGGCCGTCTCAACCCTTAGTTGGGAAGAACATCTGACCTCTCCGTCAAACATCTGATAAATAAACAAGCATCGAACTCGAAGGGCGGCTCAACTCGATGTTGATAAGAACATCTGGCCTCCCCGTCAGGCATCTGTTAAACAAACAGGCATCGAACCCGGAGGCCGACTCAACACGAAGTTGAGAGGAACATCTGTCATCGACGTCAGGCATCTGTTAAATAAACAGGAATTAAATCTGAAGGTCGGCTCAACCCGAAGTTGAGAGGAACATCTGACTTCACTGTCAAGCATCTGTTAAACAAACAGGCATGTAATCCGAAGGCCGGCTCAACCCGAAGTTTAAAAGAACATCTGACCTCAACGTCAGGCATTTGTTAAAAAAACAGGCGTCGAACCCGAAGGGCGGCTCAACCCGAAGTTGATAAGAACATCTGACCTCGCCGTCAAGAATCTCTTAAACAAACAGGCATCGAACCCGAAGTCCGGCTCAACACGAAGTTGAGAGGAACATCTGACCTCGCTGTCAGGCATCTGTTAAACAAACAGGCATCGAACCCGAAGGCCGGCTCAACCCGAAGTTGATAAGAACATATGACCTCGCTGTCAGGCATCTGTTAAAAAATAGGCATCGAACTCGAAGGCCGGCTCAACACGAAGTTGAGAAGAAAATCAGACTCACCGTCAGGCATCTGTTAAACAAACATGCATCGAACCCGAAAGGCGGCTCAACCCGGAGTTGATAAGAACATCTGACTTCGCCTTCAGGCATCTGTTAAACAAGCAGGCATCGAACCCGAACACCGGCTCAACCCGAAGTTGATAAGAACATCTGACCTCGCTGTCAGGCATCTGTTAAAAAAACAGGAAGCGAACCCGAAGGCCGGCTCAACATGAAGTTAAGAGGAACATCTGACCTGTCCGTTAGGCATCTGTTAAACAAACAGGCATCGTTCCTGAAGGTAGGCTCAACATGAAGTTTAGAGGAACATCTGACCTCACCGTCAGGCATCTGTTAAACAAACAGGCATCGAACCCGAAGGGCGGCTCAACCCGAAGTTGATAAGAACATTAGACCTCTCCGCCAGACATCTGTTAAACAAACAGGCATCGAATCCGAAGGCCAACTCAACCCGAAGTTGAGAATAACATTTGAACTCGCCGTTAGGCATCTGTTAAACAAACAAGCATCGAACCCGAAGGCCGTCTCAATCCTTAATTGAGAAGAACATTTGACCTCGCCGTCAAGCATCTGTTAAACAAACAGGCGTCGAACCCGTAGGTCGGCTCAACCCGAAGTTGATAAGAACATCTGACCTCGCTGTCAGGCATCTCTTAAACAAATAGACATCGAACCCGAAGGGCGGCTTATCCCGAAGTTGATAAGAAAATCTGACTTCGCCGTCAGGCATCTGTTAAACAAACAGGCATCAAACCCGAAGGCCGTCTCAACCCTTAGTTGAGAAGAACATCTGACCTCGCCGTCAAACATATGTTAAACAAACAGGCATTAAACCCGAAGGGCGGCTCAACCCGAAGTTGATAAGAACATCTGGCCTCCCTGTCAGGCATCTGTTAAACAAATAGGCATCGAACCCGAAGGCCGACTCAACACGAAGTTGAGAGGAATATCTGACATCGACGTCAGGCATCTGTTAAATAAACGGGCATTAAATCTAAAGGCCGGCTCAACCCGAAGTTGAGAGGAACATCTGACTTCACTGTCAAGCGTCTGTTAAACAAACAGGCATGAAATCCGAAGGCCGACTCAACCCGAAGTTGAAAAGAACATCTGACCTCAACGTCAGGCATTTGTTAAAAAAACAGGCATCGAACCCGAAGGCCGGCTAACCCGAGGTTGAGAGGAACATCTGACCTCACTGTCAGGAATCTGTTAAACAAACAGGCATCGAACCCGAAGGCCGACTCAACCCGAAGTTGATAAGAACATCTGACCTCGCCGTAAGGCATCTGTTAAACAAACAGGCATCAAACCTGAAGGCCGTCTCAACCCTTAGTTGGGAAGAACATCTGACCTCTCCGTCAAACATCTGCTAAATAAACAAGCATCGAACCCGAAGGGCGGCTCAACTCGAAGTTGATAAGAACATCTGGCCTCCCCGTCAGGCATCTGTTAAACAAACAGGCATCGAACCCGGAGGCCGGCTCAACACGAAGTTGAGAGGAACATCTGTCATCGACGTCAGACATCTGTTAAATAAACAGGCATTAAATCTGAAGGTTGGCTCAACCCGAAGTTGAGAGGAACATCTGACTTCACTGTCAAGCATCTGTTAAAAAAACAGGCATGTAATCCGAAGGCCGGCTCAACCCGAAGTTGAAAAGAACATATGACCTCAACGTCTGGCATTTGTTAAAAAAACAGGCGTCGAACCCGATGGGCGGCTCAACCCGAAGTTGATAAGAACATCTGACCTCGCCGTCAAGAATCTCTTAAACAAACAAGCATCGAACCCGAAGTCCGTCTCAACACGAAGTTGAGAGGAACATCTGACCTCGCTGTCAGGCATCTGTTAAACAAACAGGCATCGAACCCGAAGGCCGGCTCAACCCGAAGTTGATAAGAACATATGACCTCGCTGTCAGGCATCCGTTAAAAAATAGGCATCGAACTCGAAGGCCGGCTCAACACGAAGTTGAGAAGAAAATCAGACTCACCGTCAGGCATCTGTTAAACAAACATGCATCGAACCTGAAAGGCGGCTCAACCCGGAGTTGATAAGAACATCTGACTTCGCCTTCAGGCATCTGTTAAACAAGCAGGCATCGAACCCGAACGCCGGCTCAACCCGAAGTTGATAAGAACATCTGACCTCGCTGTCAGGCATCTGTTAAAAAAACAGGAAGCGAACCCGAAGGCCGGCTCAACATAAAGTTAAGAGGAACATCTGACATGTCCGTTAGGCATCTGTTAAACAAACAGGCATCGTTCCTGAAGGTAGGCTCAACATGAAGTTTAGAGGAACATCTGACCTCACCGTCAGGCATCTGTTAAACAAACAGGCATCGAACCCGAAGGGCGGCTTAACCCGAAGTTGATAAGAACATTAGACCTCTCCGCCAGACATCTGTTAAACAAACAGGCATCGAATCCGAAGGCCGACTCAACCCGAAGTTGAGAAGAACATTTGAACTCGCCGTTAGGCATCTGTTAAACAAACAAGCATCGAACCCGAAGGCCGTCTCAATCCTTAATTGAGAAGAACATTTGACCTCACCGTCAAGCATCTGTTAAACAAACAGGCGTTGAACCCGTAGGTCGGCTCAACCCGAAGTTGATAAGAACATATGACCTCGCTGTCAGGCATCTCTTAAACAAATAGGCATCGAACCCGAAGGGCGGCTTATCCCGAAGTTGATAAGAACATCTGACCTCGCCGTCAAACATATGTTAAACAAACAGGCATTAAACTCGAAGGGCGGCTCGACCCGAAGTTGATAAGAACATCTGGCCTCCCTGTCAGGCATCTGTTAAACAAACAGGCATCGAACCCGAAGGCCGGCTCAACACGAAGTTGAGAGGAATATCTGACATCGATGTCAGGCATCTGTTAAATAAACGGGCATTAAATCTGAAGGCCGGCTCAACCCGAAGTTGAGAGGAACATCTGACTTCACTGTCAAGCGTCTGTTAAACAAACAGGCATGAAATCCGAAGGCCGACTCAACCCGAAGTTGAAAAGAACATCTGACCTCAACATCAGGCATTTGTTAAAAAAACAGGCATCGAACCCGAAGGCCGGCTAACCCGAGGTTGAGAGGAACATCTGACCTCGCTGTTAGGCATCTGTTAAACAAACAGGCATCGAACCCGAAGGCCGGCTCAACCCGAAGTTGATTAGAACATCTGACCTCGCTGTAAGGCATCTGTTAAACAAACAGGCATCAAACCCGAAGGCCGTCTCAACCCTTAGTTGAGAAGAACATCAGACCACGCTGTCAGGCATCTGTTAAACAAACAGGCATCGAACCCGAAGGGCGGCTCAACTCGAAGTTGATAAGAAAATCAGACCTCACCGTCAGGCATCTGTTAAACAAACAGGCATCGAACCCGAAGGGAGGCTCAACCCGAAGTGTATAAGAACATCTGACTTCGCCTACAAGCATCTGTTAAACAAGCAGGCATCGAACCCGAATGTCGGCTCAACCCGAAGTTGATAAGAACATCTGACTTCGCCGTCAGGCATCTGTTAAACAAACAGGAATCGAACATGAAGGCCAACTCAACCCGAAGTTGATAAGAACATCTGACCTCGCCATCAGGTATCTGTTAAACAAACAGATCATCGAACCCGAAGTCTGGCTCAACACGATATTGAGAGGAACATCTGACCTCAATGTCAGGCATCTGTTAAACAAACAGGCATAGAACCCGAAGGGCGGCTCAATCTGAAGTTAATAAGAACATCTGACTTCGCCGTCAGGCATCAGTTAAATTAACAGGCATCGAACCCGAAGGCCGACTCAACCCGAAGTTGATAAGAACATCTGACCTCGCTGTCAAGCATCTGTTAAACAAACAGGCATCGAACCCAAAGGTTGGCTCAACACGAAGTTGAGAAGAAAATCAGACCTCACCGTCAGGCATCTGTTAAACAAACAGGCATCGAACCCGAAGGGCGGCTCAACCCGAAGTTGATAAGAACATCTGACTTCGCCTTCAGGCATCTGTTAAACAAGCAGGCATCGAACCCGAACGCCGGCTCAACCCGAAGTTGATAAGAACATCTGACCTCGCTGTCAGGCATCTGTTAAACAAACAGGAAGCGAACCCGAAGGCCGGCTCAACACGAAGTTGAGAGGAACATCTGACCTCTCCGTTAGGCATCTGTTAAACAAACATGCATCGTTCCTGAAGGTAGGCTCAACATGAAGTTTAGAGGAACATTTGACTTCACTATCAAGCATCTGTTAAACAAACAGGCATCAAATCCGAAGTCCGGTTCAACCCGAAGTTGAGAGGAACATCTGACCTCACCGTCAGGCATCTGTTAAACATACATGCATCGAACCCGAAGGGCGGCTCAACCCGAAGTTGATAATAACATTAGACCTCTCTGCCATAGATCTGTTAAACAAACAAGCATCGAACCCGAAGGCCGTCTCAATCCTTAATTGAGAAGAACATTTGACCTCGCCGTCAAGCATCTGTTGAACAAACAGACATTGAACCCGAAGGCTGGCTCAATTTGAAGTTGAGAAGAACATCTGACCTCACCGTCAGGCATCTGTTAAACAAACAGGCATCGAACCCGAAGGTCGGCTCAACTTAAAGTTGATAAGAACATCTGACCTCGCCGTCAGGCATCTCTTAAACAAACAGGCATCGAACCCGAAGGGCGGCTCAACCCGAAGTTGATAAGAACATCTGACTTCACAGTATGGCATCTGTTAAACAAACTGGCATCGAACACGAAGCCCAGCTCAACCCGTAGTTGATAAGAACATCTGACCTCGCCGTCAGGTATCTGTTAAACAAACAGGCATCCAACCCAAAGGTCGGCTCAACACGAAGTTGAGAGGAACATCTGACCTCGCCGTCAGGCATCTGTTAAACAAACAGGCATCGAACCCGAAGGGCGGCTCAATCAGTTTTTAAGAACATCTGACTTCACCGTCAGGCATCTGTTAAACAAACAGGCATCCAACCCGAAGGCCGACTCAACTCGAAGTTGATAAGAACATCTGACCTCGCTGTAAGGCATCTGTTAAACAAACATGCATCGAACCCGAAGGCCGGCTCAACACGAAGTTGAGAGTAACATCTGACCTCTCTGTTAGGCATCTGTTAAACAAACAGGAATCGAACCTGAAGGTAGGCTCAACATGAAGTTTAGAGGAACATTTGACTTTACTGTCAAGCATCTCTTAAACAAACAGGCATCAAATCCGAAGGCCGGCTCAACTCAAAGTTGAGAGGAACATCTAACCTCACCGTCAGGCATCTGTTAAACAAACAGGCATCGAACCCGAAGGCCGGCTCAACCCGAAGTTGAGAAGAACATTTGACCTCGCCGTCAGGCATCTGTTAAATAAAAAGGTGTGGAACCCGAAGGCCGGCTCAACCCGAAGTTGATAAGAACATCTAACCTCCCCGTCAAGCATCTGTTAAACAAACATGCATCAAACCCAAAGGCCGTCTCATCCCTTAGTTGAGAAGAACATATGACCTCGCCGTCAAACATCTGTTAAACAAATAGGCATCGAACCCGAAGGGCGGCTCAACCCGAAGTTGATAAGAACATTTGGCCTCCCCGTCAGGCATCTGTTAAACAAACAGGCATCGAACCCGAAGGCCGGCTCAACACGAAGTTGAGAGGAACATCTGACATCGACGTCAGGCATCTGTTAAATAAACAGGCATTAAATCTGAAGGCCGGCTCAACCCGAAGTTGAAAGGAACATCTGACTTCACTGTCAAGCATCTGTTAAACAAACAGGCATCAAATCCGAAGGCCGACTCAACCCGAAGTTGAAAATAACATCTGACCTCAACGTCTGGCATCTGTTAAAAAAACAGGCATCGAACCCGAAGGGCGGCTCAATCCGAAGTTGATAAGAACATCTGACCTCGCCGTCAGGAATCTCTTAAATAAACAGGCATCGAACCCGAAGTCCAGCTCAACACGAAGTTGAGAGGAACATCTGACCTCGCCGTCAGGCATCTCTTAAAAAAACAAGCGTCAAACCCGAAGGCCGGCTCAACCCGATGTTGATAAGAACATCTGATCTCGCTGTCAGGCATCCGTTAAACAAACTGACATCGAACTCGAAGGTCGGCTCAACACGAAGTTGAGAAGAAAATCAGACCTCACCGTCAGGCATCTGTTAAACAAACAGGCATCGAACCCGAAGGGCGGCTCAACCCGAAGTTGATAAGAACATCTGACTTCGCCTTCAAGCATCTCTTAAACAAGCAGGCATGGAACCCGAAGGCCGGCTCAACCCGAAGTTGATAAGAACATCTGACCTCGCTGTCAGGCATCTGTTAAACAAATAGGAAGCGAACCCGAAGGCTGGCTCAACACGAAGTTGAGAGGAACATCTGACCTCTCCGTTAGGCATCTGTTAAACAAACAAGCATCATTCCTGAAGGTAGGCTCAACATGAAGTTTAGAGGAACATTTGACTTCACTATCAAGCATCTGTTAAACAAATAGGCATCAAATCCGAAAGCCGACTCAACCCGAAGTTGAGAGGAACATCTGTCCTCACCGTCAGGCATCTGTTAAACAAACAGGCATCGAACCCGAAGGGCGGCTCAACCCGAAGTTGGTAAGAACATTAGACCTCTCTGCCAGACATCTGTTAAACAAACAGGCATCGAACCCGAAGGCCGACTCAACCCGAAGTTGAGAAGAACATTTGACCTCGCCGTTAGGCATCTCTTAAACAAACAGGCATAGAACCCGAAGGGCGTCACAACCCAAAGGTGATAAGAACGTATGACTTCGCCGTCAGGCATCTGTTAAACAAACATGCATCGAACACGAAGGCCGGCTCAACCCGAAGTTGATAAGAACATCTGACCTCGTCGTCAGGTATCTGTTAAACAAACAGGCATCGAACCCAAAGGCCGGCTCAACACGAAGTTGAGAGGAACATTTGACCTCGCCGTCAGGCATTTGTTAAACAAACAAGCATTGAACCTGAAGGTCGGATCAACATGAAGTTAAGAGGAACATTTGACTTCACTGTCAAGCATCTGTTAAACAAACCGGCATCAAATCCGAAGGCCGGCTCAACACAAAGTTGAGAGGAACATCTGACCTCGCTGTCAGGCATCTGCTAAACAAGAAGGTGTGGAACCCGAAAGCCGGCTCAACCCAAAGTTGAGAAGAACATCTGACCTCCCCGTCAGGCATCTGTTAAACAAACAGGCATCAAACCCAAAGGGCGGCTCAACCCGAAGTTGATAAGAACATCTGACCTCCCCGCAGGCATCTGTTAAACAAACAGGCATCGAATCCGAAGGCTGGCTAAACACGAAGTTGAGAGAAACATCTGATATCGACGTCAGGCATCTGTTAAGTAAACATGCATTAAATCCGAAGGCCAACTCAACCCGAAGTTGAGAGGAACGTCTGACTTCACTATCAAGCATCTGTTAAACAACCAGGCATCAAATCCGAAGGCCGACTCAACCCGAAGTTGAAAAGAACATCTGACCTCAACGTCAAGCATCTGTTAAAAAAAAAGGCATCGAACCCGAAGGGCGGCTCAACCCGAAGTTGATAAGAACATCTGACCTCGCTGTCAGGCATCTGTTAAACAAACAGGCATCGAACCCGAAGGCCGACTCAACCCGAAGTTGAAAAGAACATCTGACCTCAATGTCAAGCATCTGTTAAAAAAATAGGCATCGAACCCGAAGGGCGGCTCAACCCGAAGTTGATAAGAAACTCTGACCTCGCTGTCAGGCATCTGTTAAACAAACAGGCATCGAACCCGAAGGCCGGCTCAACACGAAGTTGAGAGGAACATCTGACATCGACGTCAGGCATCTGTTAAATAAACAGGCATCAAATCCGAAGGCCGGTTCAACCCGAATTTGAGAGGAACATCTGACTTCACTGTCAAGCATCTGTTAAACAAACAGGCATCAAATACGAAGGCCGACTCAACCCAAAGTTGAAAAGAACATCTGACCTCAACATCAGACATCTGTTAAAAATCAGGCATCGAACCCGAAGGGCGGCTCAACCCAAAGTTGATAAGAACATCTGACCTCACCGTCAGGCATCTCTTAAACAAACAGGCATCGAACCCGAAGGCCGGCTCAACACGAAGTTGAGAGGAACATCTGACCTCGCCGTCAGGCATCTGTTAAACAAACAGGCATCGAACCTGAAGGTCGGCTCAACATGAAGTTGAGAGGAATATTTGACTTCACTGTCAAGCATCTGTTAAACAAACAAGCATCAAATCCGAAGGGCGGCTCAACCCGAAGTTGAGAAGAACATCTGACCTCACCGTCATGCATCTGTTAAACAAATAGGCATCGAACCCGAAGGGCGGCTCAACCCGAAGTTGATAAGAACATTAGACCTCTCCGCTAGGCATCTGTTAAACAAACAGACATCGAACCTGAAGGCCGACTCAACCCGAAGTTGAGAAGAACATTTGACCTCGCTATTAGGCATCTGTTAAACAAACAGGCATCGAACCCGAAGGCCCTCTCAATCCTTAATTGAGAAGAACATCTGACCTCGCTGTCAAACATCTGTTAAACAAACAGGCATCGAACCCGAAGGACGGCTCAACTTGAAGTTGAGAAGAACATCTGACCTCACTATCAAGCATTTGTTAAACAAACAGGCATCGAACCTGAATGCCGGCACAACACGAAGTTGAGGAGAACATCTGACTTCGCCGTCAGGCATCTGTTAAACAAACAGGCATCGAACCCGAAGGCTGGCTCAACCGAAGTTGATAAGAACATCTGACCTTGCCGTCAGGAATCTCTAAAACAAACAGGCATCGAACCCGAAAGGCGCCTCAACCCGAAGTTGATAAAACATCTGACTTCGCCATCTGGCATCTATTAAACAAACAAGCATCGAACCCGAAGGGCGGCTTAACACGAAGTTGAGAGGAACATCTGACCTCGCCGTCAGGCATCTGTTAAACAAACAGGCATCGAACCTGAAGGTCGGCTCAACATGAAGTTGAGAGGAACATTTGACTTCACTGTCAAGCATCTGTTAAACAAACAAGCATCAAATCCGAAGGCCGACTCAACCCGAAGTATAAAAGAACATATGACCTCAACGTCAGGCATCTGTTAAAAAAATAGGCATCGAACCCGAAGGGCGGCTCAACCCGAAGTTGATAAGAACATCTGACCTCGCTGTCAAGCATCTGTTAAACAAACAGGCATCGAACCCGAAGGCCGGCTCAACACGAAGTTGAGAGGAACATCTGACATCGACGTCAGGCATCTGTTAAATAAACAGGCATCAAATCCGAAGGCCGGTTCAACCCGAATTTGAGAGGAACATCTGACTTCACTGTCAAGCATCTGTTAAACAAACAGGCATCAAATCCGAAGGCCGACTCAACCCAAAGTTGAAAAGAACATCTGACCTCAACATCAGGCATCTGTTAAAAATCAGGCATCTAACCTGAAGGGCGGCTCAACCCGAAGTTGATAAGAACATCTGACCTCACTGTCAGGCATCTCTTAAACAAACAGACATCGAACCCGAAGGCCGGCTCAACACGAAGTTGAGAGGAACATATGACCTCGCCGTCAGGCATCTGTTAAACAAACAGGCATCGAACCTGAAGGTCGGCTCAACATGAAGTTGAGTGGAAGATTTGACTTCACTGTCAAGAATCTGTTAAACAAACAAGCATCAAATCCGAAGGGCGGCTCAACCCGAAGTTGAGAAGAACATCTGACCTCACCGTCATGCATCTGTTAAACAAATAGGCATCGAATCCGAAGGGCGGCTCAACCCGAAGTTGAGAAGAACATTTGACCTCGCCATTAGGCATCTGTTAAACAAACAAGCATCGAACCCGAAGGCCCACTCAATCCTTAATTGAGAAGAACATCTGACCTCGCTGTCAAACATCTGTTAAACAAAAAGGCATCGAACCCGAAGGACGGCTCAACTTGAAGTTGAGAAGAACATCTGACCTCACTATCTAGCATTTGTTAAACAAACAGGCATCGAACCCGAAGGCCGGCACAACACGAAGTTGAGGAGAATATCTGACTTCGCCGTCAGGCATCTGTTAAACAAACAGGCATCGAACCCGAAGGCCGTCTCAACCCGAAGTTGATAAGAACATCTGACCTCGCCGTCAAGAATCTCCTAAACAAACAGGCATCGAACCCGAAGGGCGGCTCAACCCGAAGTTGGTAAAACATCTGACTTCGCCATCAGGCATCTATTAAACAAACAGGCATCAAACCCAAAGGCCGGCTTAACACGAAGTTGAGAGAAACATCTGACCTCGCCGTCAGGCATCTGTTAAGAAAAACAGGCATCAAATCCGAAGGCCGGCTCAACACGAAGTTGAGAGGAACATCTGACCTCGCTGTCAGGCATCTGTTAAACAAGAAGGTGTGGAACCCGAAAGCCGGCTCAACCCGAAGTTGATAAGAACATCTGACCTCCCCGCAGGCATCTGTTAAACAAACAGGCATCGAATCCGAAGGCTGGCTCAACACGAAGTTGAGAGAAACATCTGATATCGACGTCAGGCATCTGTTAAGTAAACATGCATTAAATCCGAAGGCCAACTCAACCCGAAGTTGGGAGGAACGTCTGACTTCACTATCAAGCATCTGTTAAACAACCAGGCATCAAATCCGAAGGCCGACTCAACCCGAAGTTGAAAAGAACATCTGACCTCAACGTCAAGCATCTGTTAAAAAAACAGGCATCGAACCCGAAGGGCGGCTCAACCCAAAGTTGATAAGAACATCTGACCTCGCCGTCAGGCTTCTCTTAAACAAACAGGCATCGAACCCGAAAGCAAGCTCAACACGAAGTTGAGAGGAAACATTTGACCTCGCCGTCAGGCATTTGTTAAACAAACAGGCATCGAACCTGAAGGTCGGCTCAACATGAAGTTGAGAGGAACATTTGACTTCACTATCAGGCATCTGTTAAAAAAACAGGCATCAAATCCGAAGGCCGGCTCAACCGGAAGTTGAGAAGAACATCTTACCTCACCATCAGGCATCTGTTAAACAAATAGGCATCGAACCCGAAGGGCGGCTCAACCCAAAGTTTATAAGAATAATAGACCTCTCTGCCAGGCATCTGTTAAATAAACAGTCATCGAACCCGAAGGCCTGCTCAACCCGAAGTTAAGAAGAACATTGGACATTGCCGTCAGGCATCTGTTAAACAAACAGGCATCGAACCCGAAGGCCGGCTCAACACAAAGTTGAGAGGAACATCTGACCTCCCCGTCTGGTATCTGTTAAACAAAAAGGCATAAAACCCGAAGGTCGTCTCAACCCTTAGTTGAGAAGATTATCTGACCTCGCCGTCAAACATCTGTTAAACAAACAGGCATCGAACCCGAAGGGCGGCTCAACCCGAAGTTGATAAGAACATCTGACCTCCCCGTCAGGCATCTGTTAAACAAACAAGCCTCGAACCCGAAGGCCGGCTC
Source organism: Lathyrus sativus (assembly GCA_963859935.3). Taxonomy (NCBI): domain Eukaryota; kingdom Viridiplantae; phylum Streptophyta; class Magnoliopsida; order Fabales; family Fabaceae; genus Lathyrus; species Lathyrus sativus. Next base: position 436,401,907 of record OZ012735.1, read on the forward strand.
AACACAAAGTTGAGAGGAACATCTGACATTGACGTCACGCATCTGTTAAATAAACACGCATCAAATCCGAAGGCCGGCTCAACCCGAAGTTGAGAGGAACATCTGACTTCACTGTCAAGCATCTGTTAAGCAAACAGGCATCAAAACCGAAGGCCGACTCAATCCAAAGTATAAAAGAACGTATGACCTCAACGTCAGACATCTGTTAAAAAAATAGGCATCGAACCCAAAGGGCGGCTCAACCCGAAGTTGATAAGAACATCTGACCTCGCTGTCAGGCATCTGTTAAACAAACAGGCATCGAACCCGAAGGGCGGCTCAACACGAAGTTGAGCGGAACATCTGACTTCGACGTCAGGCATCTGTTAAATAAACAGGCATCAAATCCCAAGGCCGGTTCAACCCGAATTTGAGAGGAACATCTGACTTCACTATCAAGCATCTTTTAAACAAACAGGCATCAAATCCGAAGGCCGACTCAACCCAAAGTTGAAAATAACATCTGACCTCAACATCAGACATCTGTTAAAAATCAGGCATCGAACCCGAAGGTCGGATCAACCCGAAGGTGATAAGAACATCTGACCTCACCGTCAGGCATCTCTTAAACAAACAGGCATCGAACCCGAAGGCCGGCTCAACACGAAGTTGAGAGGAACATCTGACCTCGCCGTCAGGCATTTGTTAAACAAACAGGCATCGAACCTGAAGGTCGGCTCAACATGAAGTTGAGAGGAACATTTCACTTAACTGTCAAGCATTTGTTAAACAAACAGGCATCGAACCCGAAGGCCGGCATAACACGAAGTTGAGGAGAACATCCGACTTCGCCGTCAGGCATTTGTTAGACAAACAGGCATCGAACCCGAAGGCCGGCTCAACCCGAAGTTGATAAGAACATCTGACCTAGCCGTCAGGAATCTCTTAAACAAACAGGCATCGAACCCGAAGGGCGACTCAACCCGAAGTTGATAAAACATCTGACTTCGCCATCAGGCATCTATTAAACAAACAGGCATCGAACCCGAAGGCCGGCTTATCACGAAGTTGAGAGGAACATCTGACCTCGCCGTCAGGCATCTGTTAAACAAACAGGCATTGAACCTGAAGGTCGGCTCAACATGAAGTTGAGAGGAACATTTCACTTCACTGTCAAGCATTTGTTAAACAAACAGGCATCGAACCCGAAGGCCGGCACAACACGAAGTTGAGGAGAACATCTGACTTCGCCGTCAGGCATTTGTTAAACAAACAGGCATCGAACCCGAAGGCCGGCTTAACACGAAGTTGAGAGGAACATCTGACCTCGTCGTCAGGCATCTGTTAAACAAACAGGCATCGAACCTGAAGGTCGGCTCAACATGAAGTTGAGAGGAACATTTGACTTCACTGTCAAGCATCTGTTAAACAAACAGGCATTAAATCCGAAGGCCGACTCAACCCGAAGTATAAAAGAACATATGACCTCAACGTCAGGCATCTGTTAAAAAATAGGCATCGAACCCGAAGGGCCGCTCAACCCGAAGTTGATAAGAATATCTTACCTCACTGTCAGGCATCTGTTAAATAAACAGGCATCAAATCCGAAGGCCGGTTCAACCCGAATTTGAGAGGAACATCTGACTTCACTGTCATGCATCTGTTAAACAAACAGGCATCAAATCCGAAGGCCGACTCAACCCAAAGTTGAAAAGAACATCTGACCTCAACATCAGACATCTGTTAAAAATCAGGCATCTAACCCGAAGGGCGGCTCAACCCGAAGTTGATAAGAACATCTGACCTCACCGTCAGGCATCTCTTAAACAAACAGGCATCGAACCCGAAGGCCGGCTCAACACGAAGTTGAGAGGAACATCTGACCTCGCCGTCAGGCATCTGTTAAACAAACAGGCATCGAACCTGAAGGTCGGCTCAACATGAAGTTGAGAGGAACATTTCACTTCACTGTCAAGCATCTGTTAAACAAACAAGCATCAAATCCGAAGGGCGGCTCAACCCGAAGTTGAGAAGAACATCTGACCTCACCGTCATGCATCTGTTAAACAAATAGGCATCGAACCCGAAGGGCGGCTCAACCCGAAGTTGATAAGAACATTAGACCTCTCCGCCAGGCATCTGTTAAACAAACAGACATCTAACCTGAAGGCCGGCTCAACCCGATATTGAGAAGAACATTTGACCTCGCCATTAGGCATCTGTTAAACAAACAGGCATCGAACCCGAAGGCCCTCTCAATCCTTAATTGAGAAGAACATCTGACTTCGCTGTCAAACATCTGTTAAACAAACAGGCATCGAATCCGAAGGACGACTCAACTTGAAGTTGAGAAGAACATCTGACCTCACTATCAAGCATTTGTTAAACAAACAGGCATCGAACCCGAAGGCCGGCACAACACGATGTTGAGGAGAACATCCGACTTCGCCGTCAGGCATTTGTTAAACAAACAGGCATCGAACCCGAAGGCCGGCTCAACCCGAAGTTGATAAGAACATCTGACCTTGCCGTCAGGAATCTCTTAAACAAAGAGGCATCGAACCCGAAGGGCGGCTCAACCCGAAGTTGATAAAACATCTGACTTCGCCATCAGGCATCTATTAAACAAACAGGCATCGAACCCGAAGGTCGGCTTAACACGAAGTTGAGAGGAACATCTGACCTCGCCGTCAGGCATCTGTTAAACAAACAGGCATCGAACCTGAAGGTCGGCTCAACATGAAGTTGAGAGGAACATTTGACTTCACTGTCAAGCATCTGTTAAACAAACAGGCATCAAATCCGAAGGCCGACTCAACCCGAAGTATAAAAGAACATATGACCTCAACGTCAGGCATCTGTTAAAAAAATAGGCATCGAACCCGAAGGGCGGCTCAACCCGAAGTTGATAAGAACATCTGACCTCGCTGTCAGGCATCTGTTAAACAAACAGGCATCGAACCCGAAGGCCGGCTCAACACGAAGTTGAGAGGAACATCTGACATCGACGTCAGGCATCTGTTAAATAAACAGGCATCAAATCCGAAGGCCGGTTCAACCCGAATTTGAGAGGAACATCTGACTTCACTTTCAAGCATCTGTTAAACAAACAGGCATCAAATCCGAAGGCCGACTCAACCCAAAGTTGAAAAGAACATCTGACCTCAACATCAGACATCTGTTAAAAATCAGGCATCTAACCCGAAGGGCGGCTCAACTCGAAGTTGATAAGAACATATGACCTCACCGTCAGGCATCTCTTAAACAAACAGGCATCGAACCCGAAGGCTGGCTCAACACGAAGTTGAGAGGAACATCTGACCTCGCCGTCAGGCATCTGTTAAACAAACAGGCATCGAACCTGAAGGTCGGCTCAACATGAAGTTGAGAGGAACATTTCACTTCACTGTCAAGCATCTGTTAAACAAACAAGCATCAAATTCGAAGGGCGGCTCAACCCGAAGTTGAGAAGAACCTCTGACCTCACCGTCATGCATCTGTTAAACAAATAGGCATCGAACCCGAAGGGCGGCTCAACCCAAAGTTGATAAGAACATTAGACCTCTCCGCCAGGCATCTGTTAAACAAACAGACATCGAACCTGAAGGTCGGCTCAACCCGAAGTTGAGAAGAACATTTGACCTCGCCATTAGACATCTGTTAAACAAACAGGAATCGAACCCAAAGGCCCTCTCAATCCTTAATTGAGAACAACATCTGACCTTGCTGTCAAACATCTGTTAAACAAACAGGCATCGAACCCGAAGGACGGCTCAACTTGAAGTTGAGAAGAACATCTGACCTCACTATCAAGCATTTGTTAAACAAACAGGCATCGAACCCGAAGGCCGGCACAACACGAAGTTGAGAAGAACATCTGACTTCGCCGTCAGGCATCTGTTAAACAAACAGGCATCGAACCCGAAGGCCGGCTCAACCCGAAGTTGATAAGAACATCTGACCTCTCCGTCAGGAATCTCTTAAACAAACAGGCATCGAACCCGAAGGGCGGCTCAACTCGAAGTTTATAAAACATCTGACTTCGCCATCAGGCATCTATTAAACAAACAGGCATCGAACCCGAAGGCCGGCTTAACACGAAGTTGAGAGGAACATCTAACCTCGCTGTCAGGCATCTGTTAAACAAACAGGCATCGAACCTGAAGGTCGGCTCAACATGAAGTTGAGAGGAACATTTGACTTCACTGTCAAGCATCTGTTAAACAAACAGGCATCAAATCCGAAGGCCGACTCAACCTGAAGTATAAAAGAACACATGACCTCAACATCAAGCATTTGTTAAAAAAATAGGCATCGAACCCGAAGGGCGGCTCAACCCGAAGTTGATAAGAACATCTGACCTCGCTGTCAGACATCTGTTAAACAAACAGGCATCGAACCCGAAGGCCGGCTCAACACGAAGTTGAGAGGAACATCTGACATCGACGTCAGGCATCTGTTAAATAAACAGGCATCAAATCCGAAGGCCGGTTCAACCTGAATTTGAGAGGAACATCTGACTTCACTGTCAAGCATCTGTTAAACAAACAGGCATCAAATCCGAAGGCCGACTCAACCCAAAGTTGAAAAGAACATCTGACTTCAACATCAGACATCTGTTAAAAATCAGGCATCTAACCCGAAGGGCGGCTCAACCCGAAGTTGATAAGAACATCTGACCTCACCGTCAGGCATCTCTTAAACAAACAGGCATCGAACCCGAAGGCCGGGTCAACACGAAGTTGAGAGGAACATCTGACCTCGCCGTCAGGCATCTGTTAAACAAACAGGCATCGAACCTGAAGGTCGACTCAACATGAAGTTGAGAGGAACATTTCACTTCACTGTCAAGCATCTGTTAAACAAACAAGCATCAAATCCGAAGGGCGGCTCAACCCGAAGTTGAGAAGAACATCTGACCTCACCGTCATGCATCTGTTAAACAAATAGGCATCGAACCCGAAGGGCGGCTCAACCCAAAGTTGATAAGAACATTAGACCTCTCCGCCAGGCATCTGTTAAACAAACAGACATCGAACCTGAAGGCCGGCTCAACCCGAAGTTGAGAAGAACATTTGACCTCGCCATTAGGCATCTGTTAAACAAACAGGCATCGAACCCGAAGGCCCTCTCAATCCTTAATTGAGAAGAACATCTGACCTTGCTGTCAAACATCTGTTAAACAAACAGGCATCGAACCCGAAGGACGGCTCAACTTGAAGTTGAGAAGAACATCTGACCTCACTATCAAGCATTTGTTAAACAAACAGGCATCGAACCCGAAGGCCGGTACAACACGAAGTTGAGGAGAACATCTGACTTCGCCGTCAGGCATCTGTTAAATAAACAGGAATCGAACCCGAAGGCCGGCTCAACCCGAAGTTGATAAGAACATCTGACCTCGCCGTCAGGAATCTCTTAAACAAACAGGCATCGAACCCGAAGGGCGGCTCAACCCGAAGTTGATAAAACATCTGACTTCGCCATCAGGCATCTATTAAACAAACAGGCATCGAACCCGAAGGCCGGCTTAACACGAAGTTGAGAGGAACATCTGACCTCGCTGTCAGGCATCTGTTAAACAAACAGGCATCGAACCTGAAGGTCGGCTCAACATGAAGTTGAGAGGAACATTTGACTTCACTGTCAAGCATCTGTTAAACAAACAGGCATCAAATTCGAAGGCCGACTCAAACCGAAGTATAAAAGAACATATGACCTCAATGTCAGGCATCTGTTAAAAAAATAGGCATCGAACCCGAAGGGCGGCTCAACCCGAAGTTGATAAGAACATCTGACCTCGCTGTCAGGCATCTGTTAAACAAACAGGCATTGAGCCCGAAGGCCGGCTCAACACGAAGTTGAGAGGAACATCTTACATCGATCTCAGGCATCTGTTAAATAAACAGGCATCAAATCCGAAGGCCGGTTCAACCTGAATTTGAGAGAAACATCTGACTTCACTATCAAGCATCTGTTAAACAAACAGGCATCAAATCCGAAGGCCGACTCAACCCGAAGTTGAAAATAACATCTGACCTCAACATCAGACATCTGTTAAAAATCAGGCATCTAACCCGAAGGGCGGCTCAACCCGAAGTTGATAAGAACATCTGACCTCACCGTCAGGCATCTCTTAAACAAACAGGCATCGAACCCGAAGGCCGGCTCAACACGAAGTTGAGAGGAACATCTGACCTCGCCGTCAGGCATCTGTTAAACAAACAGGCATCGAACCTGAAGGTCGACTCAACACGAAGTTGAGAGGAACATTTCACTTCACTGTCAAGCATCTGTTAAACAAACAAGCATCAAATCCGAAGGGCGGCTCAACCCGAAGTTGAGAAGAACATCTGACCTCACCGTCATGCATCTGTTAAACAAATAGGCATCGAACCCGAAGGGCGGCTCAACCCAAAGTTGATAAGAACATTAGACCTCTCCGCCAGGCATCTGTTAAACAAACAGACATCGAACCAGAAGGTCGGCTCAACCCGAAGTTGAGAAGAACATTTGACCTCGCCATTAGGCATCTGTTAAACAAACAGGCATCGAACCCGAAGGCCCTCTCAATCCTTAATTGAGAAGAACATCTGACCTCGCTGTCAAACATCTGTTAAATAAACAGGCATCGAACCCGAAGGACGAGTCAACTTGAAGTTGAGAAGAACATCTGACCTCACTATCAAGCATTTGTTAAACAAACAGGCATCGAACCCGAAGGCCGGAACAACGCGAAGTTGAGGAGAACATCTGACTTCGCCGTCAGGAATCTGTTAAACAAACAGGCATCGAACCCGAAGGCCGGCTCAACCCGAAGTTGATAAGAACATCTGACCTCGCCGTCAGGAATCTCTTAAACAAACAGGCATCGAACCCGAAGGGCGGCTCAACCTGAAGTTGATAAAACATCTGACTTCGCCATCAGTCATCTATTAAACAAACAGGCATCGAACCCGAAGGCCGGCTTAACACGAAGTTGAGAGGAACATCTGACCTCGCCGTCAGGCATCTGTTAAACAAACAGGCATCGAACCTGAAGGTCGGCTCAACATGAAGTTGAGAGGAACATTTGACTTCACTGTAAAGCATCTGTTAAACAAACAGGCATCAAATCCGAAGGCCGGCTCAACTTGAAGTATAAAAGAACATATGACCTCAACGTCAGGCATCTGTTAAAAAAATAGGCATCGAACCCGAAGGGCGGTTCATCCCGAAGTTGATAAGAACATCTGACCTCGCTGTCAGGCATCTGTTAAACAAACAGGCATCGAACCCGAAGGCCGGCTCAACACGAAGTTGAGAGGAACATCTGACATCGACGTCAGGCATCTGTTAAATAAACAGGCATCAAATCCAAAGGCCGGTTCAACCCGAATTTGAGAGGAACATCTGACTTCACTGTCAAGCATCTGTTAAACAAACAGGCATCAAATCCGAAGGCCGACTCAACCCAAAGTTGAAAAGAACATCTGACCTCAACATCAGACATCTGTTAAAAATCAGGCATCTAACCCGAAGGGCGGCTCAACCCGAAGTTGATAAGAACATCTGACCTCACCGTCAGGTATCTCTTAAACAAACAGGCATCAAACCCGAAGGCCGGCTCAACACGAAGTTGAGAGGAACTTCTGACCTCGCCGTCAGGCATGTGTTAAACAAACAGGCATCGAACCTGAAGGTCGGCTCAACACGAAGTTGAGAGGAACATTTCACTTCACTGTCAAGCACCTGTTAAACAAACAAGCATCAAATCCGAAGGGCGGCTCAACCCGAAGTTGAGAAGAACATCTGACCTCACCGTCATGCATCTGTTAAACAAATAGGCATCGAACCCTAAGGGCGGCTCAACCCAAAGTTGATAAGAACATTAGACCTCTCCGCCAGGCATCTGTTAAACAAACAGACATCGAACCTGAAGGTCGGCTCAACCCGAAGTTGAGAAGAACATTTGACCTCGCCATTAGGCATCTGTTAAACAAACAGGCATCGAACCCGAAGGCCCTCTCAATCCTTAATTGAGAAGAACATCTGACCTCGCTGTCAAACATCTGTTAAACATACATGCATCGAACCCGAAGGACGGCTCAACTTGAAGTTGAGAAGAACATCTTACCTCACTATCAAGCATTTGTTAAACAAACAGGCATCGAACCCGAAGGCCGGAACAACGCGAAGTTGAGGAGAACATCTGACTTCGCCGTCAGGCATCTGTTAAACAAACAGGCATCGAACCCGAAGGCCGGCTCAACCCGAAGTTGATAAGAACATCTGACCTCGCCGTCAGGAATCTCTTAAACAAACAGGCATCGAACCCGAAGGGCGGCTCAACCCGAAGTTGATAAAACATCTGACTTCGCCATCAGTCATCTATTAAACAAACAGGCATCGAACCCGAAGGCCGGCTTAACACGAAGTTGAGAGGAACATCTGACCTCGCCGTCAGGCATCTGTTAAACAAACAGGCATCGAACCTGAAGGTCGGCTCAACATGAAGTCGAGAGGAACATTTGACTTCACTGTCAAGCATCTGTTAAACAAACAGGCATCAAATCCGAAGGCCGACTCAACCTGAAGTATAAAAGAACATATGACCTCAACGTCAGGCATCTGTTAAAAAAATAGGCATCGAACCCGAAGGGCGGTTCATCTCGAAGTTGATAAGAACATCTGACCTCGCTGTCAGGCATCTGTTAAACAAACAGGCATCGAACCAGAAGGCCGGTTCAACACGAAGTTGAGAGGAACATCTGACATCGATGTCAGGCATCTGTTAAATAAACAGGCATCAAATCCGAAGGCCGGTTCAACCCGAATTTGAGAGGAACATCTGACTTCACTGTCAAGCATCTGTTAAACAAACAGGCATCATATCCGAAGGCCGACTCAACCCAAAGTTGAAAAGAACATCTGACCTCAACATCAGACATCTGTTAAAAATCAGGCATCTAACCCGAAGGGCGGCTCAACCCGAAGTTGATAAGAACATCTGACCTCACCGTCAGGCATCTCTTAAACAAACAGGCATCGAACCCGAAGGCCGGCTCAACACGAAGTTGAGAGGAACTTCTGACCTCGCCGTCAGGCATCTGTTAAACAAACAGGCATCGAACCTGAAGGTCGGCTCAACACGAAGTTGAGAGGAACATTTCACTTCACTGTCAAGCATCTGTTAAACAAACAAGCATCAAATCCGAAGGGCGGCTCAACCCAAAGTTGAGAAGAACATCTGACCTCACCGTCATGCATCTGTTAAACAAATAGGCATCGAACCCTAAGGGAGGCTCAACCCAAAGTTGATAAGAACATTAGACCTCTCCGCCAGGCATCTGTTAAACAAACAGACATCGAACCTGAAGGTCGGCTCAACCCGAAGTTGAGAAGAACATTTGACCTCGCGATTAGGCATCTGTTAAACAAACAGGCATCGAACCCGAAGGCCCTCTCAATCCTTAATTGAGAAGAACATCTGACCTCGCTGTCAAACATCTGTTAAACAAACAGGCATCGAACCTGAAGGACGGCTCAACTTGAAGTTGAGAAGAACATCTGACCTCACTATCAAGCATTTGTTAAACAAACAGGCATCGAACCCGAAGGCCGGAACAACGCGAAGTTGAGGAGAACATCTGACTTCGCCGTCAGGCATCTGTTAAACAAACAGGCATCGAACCCGAAGGCCGGCTCAACCCGAAGTTGATAAGAACATCTGACCTCGCCGTCAGGAATCTCTTAAACAAACAGGCATCGAACCCGAAGGGCGGCTCAACCCGAAGTTGATAAAACATCTGACTTCGCCATCAGTCATCTATTAAACAAACAGGCATCGAACCCGAAGGCCGGCTTAACACGAAGTTGAGAGGAACATCTGACCTCGCCGTCAGGCATCTGTTAAACAAACAGGCATCGAACCTGAAGGTCGCCTCAACATGAAGTTGAGAGGAACATTTGACTTCACTGTCAAGCATCTATTAAACAAACAGGCATCAAATCCGAAGGCCGACTCAACCTGAAGTATAAAAGAACATATGACCTCAACGTCAGGCATCTGTTAAAAAAATAGGCATCGAACCCGAAGGGCGGTTCAACCCGAAGTTGATAAGAACATCTGACCTCGCTGTCAGGCATCTGTTAAACAAACAGGCATCGAACCCGAAGGCTGGCTCAACACGAAGTTGAGAGGAACATCTGACATCGACGTCAGGCATCTGTTAAATAAACAGGCATCAAATCCGAAGGCCGGTTCAACCCGAATTTGAGAGGAACATCTGACTTCACTGTCAAGCATCTGTTAAACAAACAGGCATCAAATCCGAAGGCCGACTCAACCCAAAGTTGAAAAGAACATCTGACCTCAACATCAGACATCTGTTAAAAATCAGGCATCTAACCCGAAGGGCGGCTCAACCCGAAGTTGATAAGAACATCTGACCTCACCGTCAGGCATCTCTTAAACAAACAGGCATCGAACCCGAAGGCTGGCTCAACACGAAGTTGAGAGGAACGTCTGACCTCGCCGTTAGGCATCTGTTAAACAAACAGGCATCGAACCTGAAGGTCGGCTCAACATGAAGTTGAGAGGAACATTTCACTTCACTGTTAAGCATCTGTTAAACAAACAAGCATCAAATCCGAAGGGCGGCTCAACCCGAAGTTGAGAAGAACATCTGACCTCACCGTCATGCATCTGTTAAACAAATAGGCATCGAACCCGAAGGGCGGCTCAACCCAAAGTTGATAAGAACATTAGACCTCTCCGCCAGGCATCTGTTAAACAAACAGACATCGAACCTGAAGGCCGGCTCAACCCGAAGTTGAGAAGAACATTTGACCTCGCCATTAGGCATCTGTTAAACAAACAGGCATCGAACCCGAAGGCCCTCTCAATCCTTAATTGGGAAGAACATCTGACCTCGCTGTCAAACATCTATTAAACAAATAGGCATCGAACCCGAAGGACGGCTCAACTTGAAGTTGAGAAGAACATCTGACCTCACTATCAAGCATTTGTTAAACATACAGGCATCGAACCCGAAGGCCGGCACAACACGAAGTTGAGGAGAACATCTGACTTCGCCGTCAGGCATCTGTTAAATAAACAGGCATCGAACCCGAAGGCCGACTCAACCCGAAGTTGATAAGAACATCTGACCTCGCCGTAAGGAATCTCTTAAACAAACAGGCATCGAACCCGAAGAGCGGCTTAACCCGAAGTTGATAAAACATCTGACTTCGCCATCAGGCATCTATTAAACAAACAGGCATCAAACCCGAAGGCCGGCTTAACACGAAGTTGAGAGGAACATCTGACCTCGTCGTCAGGCATCTGTTAAACAAACAGGAATCGAACCTGAAGGTCGGCTCAACATGAAGTTGAGAGGAACATTTGACTTCACTGTCAAGCATCTGTTAAACAAACATGCATCAAATCTGAAGGCCGACTCAACCTGAAGTATAAAAGAACATATGACCTCAACGTCAGGCATCTGTTAAAAAAATAGGCATCGAACCCGAAGGGCGGCTCAACCCAAAGTTGATAAGAACATCTGACCTCGCTGTCAGGCATCTGTTAAACAAACAGGCATTGAACCCGAAGGCCGGCTCAACACGAAGTTGAGAGGAACATCTTACATCGATGTCAGGCATCTGTTAAATAAACAGGCATCAAATCCGAAGGCCGGTTCAACCCGAATTTGAGAGGAACATCTGACTTCACTGTCAAGCATCTGTTAAACAAACAAGCATCAAATCCGAAGGCCGACTCAACCCAAAGTTGAAAAGAACATCTGACCTCAACATCAGACATCTGTTAAAAATCAGGCATCTAACCCGAAGGGCGGCTCAACCCGAAGTTGATAAGAACATCTGACCTCACCGTCAGGCATCTCTTAAACAAACAGGCATCGAACCCGAAGGCCGGCTCAACACGAAGTTGGGAGGAACTTCTGACCTCGCCGTCAGGCATCTGTTAAACAAACAGGCATCGAACCTGAAGGTCGGCTCAACACGAAGTTGAGAGGAACATTTCACTTCACTGTCAAGCAGCTGTTAAACAAACAAGGATCAAATCCGAAGGGAGGCTCAACCCGAAGTTGAGAAGAACATCTGACCTCACCGTCATGCATCTGTTAAACAAATAGGCATCGAACCCTAAGGGCGGCTCAACCCAAAGTTGATAAGAACATTAGACCTCTCCGCCAGGCATCTGTTAAACAAACAGACATCGAACCTGAAGGTCGGCTCAACCCGAAGTTGAGAAGAACATTTGACCTCGCCATTAGGCATCTGTTAAACAAACAGGCATCGAACCCGAAGGCCCTCTCAATCCTTAATTGAGAAGAACATCTGACCTCGCTGTCAAACATCTTTTAAACAAACAGGCATCGAACCCGAAGGACGGCTCAACTTGAAGTTGAGAAGAACATCTGACCTCACTATCAAGCATTTGTTAAACAAACAGGCATCGAACCCGAAGGCCGGAACAACGCGAAGTTGAGGAGAACATCTGACTTCGCCGTCAGGCATCTGTTAAACAAACAGGCATCGAACCCGAAGGCCGGCTCAACCCGAAGTTGATAAGAACATCTGACCTCACCGTCAGGAATCTCTTAAACAAACAGGCATCGAACCCGAAGGGCGGCTCAACCCGAAGTTGATAAAACATCTGACTTCGCCATCAGTCATCTATTAAACAAACAGGCATCGAACCCGAAGGCCGGCTTAACACGAAGTTGAGAGGAACATCTGACCTCGCCGTCAGGCATCTGTTAAACAAACAGGCATCGAACCTGAAGGTCGGCTCAACATGAAGTTGAGAGGAACATTTGACTTCACTGTCAAGCATCTGTTAAACAAACAGGCATCAAATCCGAAGGCCGACTCAACCTGAAGTATAAAAGAACATATGACCTCAACGTCAGGCATCTGTTAAAAAAATAGGCATCGAACCCGAAGGGCGGTTCAACCCGAAGTTGATAAGAACATCTGACCTCGCTGTCAGGCATCTGTTAAACAGACAGGCATCGAACCCGAAGGCCGGCTCAACACGAAGTTGAGAGGAACGTCTGACCTCGCCGTCAGGCATCTGTTAAACAAGCAGGCATCGAACCTGAAGGTCGGCTCAACATGAAGTTGAGAGGAACATTTCACTTCACTGTTAAGCATCTGTTAAACAAACAAGCATCAAATCCGAAGGGCGGCTCAACCCGAAGTTGAGAAGAACATCTGACCTCACCGTCATGCATCTGTTAAACAAATAGGCATCGAACCCGAAGGGCGGCTCAACCCAAAGTTGATAAGAACATTAGACCTCTCCGCCAGGCATCTGTTAAACAAACAGACATCGAACCTGAAGGCCGGCTCAACCCGAAGTTGAGAAGAACATTTGACCTCGCCATTAGGCATCTGTTAAACAAACAGGCATCGAACCTGAAGGCCCTCTCAATCCTTAATTGAGAAGAACATCTGACCTCGCTGTCAAACATCTATTAAACAAACAGGCATCGAACCCGAAGGACGACTCAACTTGAAGTTGAGAAGAACATCTGACCTCACTATCAAGCATTTGTTAAACATACAGGCATCGAACCCGAAGGCCGGCACAACACGAAGTTGAGGAGAACATCTGACTTCGCCGTCAGGCATCTGTTAAACAAACAGGCATCGAACCCGAAGGCCGACTCAACCCGAAGTTGATAAGAACATCTGACCTCGCCGTCAGGAATCTCTTAAACAAACAGGCATCGAACCCGAAGTTGATAAAACATCTGACTTCGCCATCAGGCATCTATTAAACAAACAGGAATCGAACCCGAAGGCCGGCTTAACACGAAGTTGAGAGGAACATCTGACCTCGTCGTCAGGCATCTGTTAAACAAACAGGCATCGAACCTGAAGGTCGGCTCAACATGAAGTTGAGAGGAACATTTGACTTCACTGTCAAGCATCTGTTAAACAAACAGGCATCAAATCCGAAGGCCGACTCAACCTGAAGTATAAAAGAACATATGACCTCAACGTCAGGCATCTGTTAAAAAAATAGGCATTGAACCCGAAGGGCGGCTCAACCCGAAGTTGACAAGAACATCTGACCTCGCTGTCAGGCATCTGTTAAACAAACAGGCATCAAACCCGAAGGCCGGCTCAACACGAAGTTGAGAGGAACATCTGACATCGACGTCAGGCATCTGTTAAATAAACAGGCATCAAATCCGAAGGCCGGTTAACCCCGAATTTGAGAGGAACATCTGACTTCACTGTCAAGCATCTGTTAAACAAACAGGCATCAAATCCGAAGGCCGACTCAACCCAAAGTTGAAAAGAACATCTGACCTCAACATCAGACATCCGTTAAAAATCAGGCATCTAACCCGAAGGGCGGCTCAACCCGAAGTTGATAAGAACATCTGACCTCACCGTCAGGCATCTCTTAAACAAACAGGCATCGAACCCGAAGGCCGGCTCAACACGAAGTTTAGAGGAACGTATGACCTCGCTGTCAGGCATCTGTTAAACAAACAGGCATCGAACCTGAAGGTCGGCTCAACATGAAGTTGAGAGGAACATTTCACTTCACTGTCAAGCATCTGTTAAACAAACAAGCATCAAATCCGAAGGGCGGCTCAACCCGAAGTTGAGAAGAACATCTGACCTCACCGTCATGCATCTGTTAAACAAATAGGCATCGAACCCGAAGGGCGGCTCAACCCAAAGTTGATAAGAACATTAGACCTCTCCGCCAGGCATCTGTTAAACAAACAGACATCGAACCTGAAGGCCGGCTCAACTCGAAGTTGAGAAGAACATTTGACCTCGCCATTAGGCATCTGTTAAACAAACAGGCATCAAACCCGAAGGCCCTCTCAATCCTTAATTGAGAACAACATCTGACCTCGCTGTCAAACATCTGTTAAACAAACAGGCATCGAACCCGAAGGACGGCTCAACTTGAAGTTGAGAAGAACATCTGACCTTACTATCAAGCATTTGTTAAACAAACAGGCATCGAACCCGAAGGCCGGAACAACACGAATTTGAGGAGAACATCTGACTTAGCCGTCAGGCATCTGTTAAACAAACAGCCATCGAACCCGAAGGCCGGCTCAACCCGAAGTTGATAAGAACATCTGACCTCGCTGTCAGGAATCTCTTAAACAAACAGGCATCGAACCCGAAGGGCGGCTCAACCCGAAGTTGATAAAACATCTGACTTCACCATCAGGCATCTATTAAACGAACAAGCATCGAACCCAAAGGCCGGCTTAACACGAAGTTGTGAGGAACATCTGACCTCGCCGTCAGGCATCTGTTAAACAAACAGGCATCGAACCTGAAGGTCGGCTCAACATGAAGTTGAGAGGAACATTTGACTTCACTGTCAAGCATCTGTTAAACAAACAGGCATCAAATCCGAAGGCCGACTCAACCCGAAGTATAAAAGAACATATGACCTCAACGTCAGGCATCTGTTAAAAAATAGGCATCGAACCCGAAGGGCGGCTCAACCCGAAGTTGATAAGAACATCTGACCTCGCTGTCAGGCATCTGTTAAACAAACAGGCATCAAACCCGAAGGCCGGCTCAACACGAAGTTGAGAGGAACATCTGACATCGACGTCAGGCATCTGTTAAATAAACAGGCATCAAATCCGAAGGCCGGTTCAACCCGAATTTGAGAGGAACATCTGACTTCACTGTCAAGCATCTGTTAAACAAACAGGCATCAAATCCGAAGGCCGACTCAACCCAAAGTTGAAAAGAACATCTGACCTCAACATCAGACATCTTTTAAAAATCAGGCATCGAACCCGAAGGGCGGCTCAACCCGAAGTTGATAAGAACATCTGACCTCACCGTCAGGCATCTCTTAAACAAACAGGCATCGAACCCGAAGGTCGGCTCAACACGAAGTTGAGAGGAACATCTGACCTCGCCGTCAGGTATCTGTTAAACAAACAGGCATCGAACCTGAAGGTCGGCTCAACATGAAGTTGAGAGGAACATTTCACTTCACTGTCAAGCATCTGTTAAACAAACAAGCATCAAATCCGAAGGGCGGCTCAACCAGAAGTTGAGTAGAACATCTGACCTCACCGTCATGCATCTGTTAAACAAATAGGCATTGAACCCGAAGGGTGGCTCAACCCAAAGTTGATAAGAACATTAGACCTCTCCGCCAGGCATCTGTTAAACAAACAGACATCGAACCTGAAGGCCGACTCAACCCGAAGTTGAGAAGAACATTTGACCTCGCCATTAGGCATCTGTTAAACAAACAGGCATCGAACCCGAAGGCCCTCTCAATCCTTAATTGAGAAGTACATCTGACCTCGCTGTCAAACATCTGTTAAACAAACAGGCATCGAACCCGAAGGACGGCTCAACTTGAAGTTGAGAAGAACATTTGACCTCACTATCTAGCATTTGTTAAACAAACAGGCATCGAACCCGAAGGCCGGTACAACACGAAGTTGAGGAGAACATCTGACTTCGTCGTCAGGCATCTATTAAACAAACAGGCATCGAACCCGAAGGCCGGCTCAACCCGAAGTTGATAAGAACATCTGACCTGGCCGTGAGGAATCTCTTAAACAAACAGGCATCGAACCCGAAGGGCGGCTCAACCCGAAGTTGATAAAACATCTGACTTCGCCATCAGGCATCTATTAAACAAACAGGCATCGAATCCAAAGGTCGGCTTAACACGAAGTTGAGAGGAACATCTGACCTCGCCGTCAGGCATCTGTTAAACAAACAGCCATCGAACCTGAAGGTCGGCTCAACATGAAGTTGAGAGGAACATATGACTTCACTGTCAAGCATCTGTTAAACAAACAGGCATCAAATCCGAAGGCCGACTCAACCCGAAGTATAAAAGAACATATAACCTCAACGTCAGGCATCTGTTAAAAAAATAGGCATCGAACCCGAAGGGCGGCTCAACCCGAAGTTGATAAGAACATCTGACCTCGCTGTCAGGCATCTGTTAAACAAACAGGCATCGAACCCGAAGGCCGGTTCAACACGAAGTTGAGAGGAACATCTGACATCGACGTCAGGCATCTGTTAAATAAACAGGCATCAAATCCGAAGGCCGGTTCAACCTGAATTTGAGAGGAACATCTGACTTCACTGTCAAGCATCTGTTAAACAAACAGGCATCAAATCCGAAGGCCGACTCAACCCAAAGTTGAAAAGAACATCTGACCTCAACATCAGACATCTTTTAAAAATCAGGCATCGAACCCGAAGGGCGGCTCAACCCGAAGTTGATAAGAACATCTGACCTCACCGTCAGGCATCTCTTAAACAAACAGGCATCGAACCCGAAGGCCGGCTCAACATGAAGTTGAGAGGAACATCTGACCTCGCCGTCAGGCATCTGTTAAACAAACTGGCATCGAACCTGAAGGTCGGCTCAACATGAAGTTGAGAGGAACATTTGACTTCACTGTCAAGCATCTGTTAAACAAACAAGCATCAAATCCGATGGGCGGCTCAACCCGAATTTGAGAAGAACATCTGACCTCACCGTCATGCATCTGTTAAACAAATAGGCATCGAACCCGAAGGGCGGCTCAACCCGAAGTTGATAATAACATTAGACCTCTCCGCCAGGCATCTGTTAAACAAGCAGACATCGAACCTGAAGGCCGGCTCAACCCGAAGTTGAGAAGAACATTTGACCTCGCCATTAGGAATCTGTTAAACAAACAGGCATCCAACCCGAAGGCCCTCTCAATCCTTAATTGAGAAGAACATCTGACCTAGCTGTCAAACATCTGTTAAACAAACAGGCATCGAACCCGAAGGATGGCTCAACTATAAGTTGAGAAGAACATCTGACCTCACTATCAAGCATTTGTTAAACAAACAGGCATCGAACCCGAAGGCCGGCACAACACGAAGTTGAGGAGAACATCTGACTTCGCCGTCAGGCATCTGTTAAACAAACAGCCATCGAACCCGAAGGCCGGCTCAACACGAAGTTCAGAGGAACATCTGACATCGACGTCAGGCATCTGTTAAATAAACAGGCATCAAATCCGAAGGCCGGTTCAACCCGAATTTGAGAGGAACATCTGACTTCACTGTCAAGCATCTGTTAAACAAACAGGCATTAAATCCGAAGGCCGACTCAACCCAAAGTTGAAAAGAACATCTGACCTCAACATCAGACATCTGTTAAAAAATCAGGCATCGAACCTGAAGGTCGGCTCAACATGAAGTTGAGAGGAACATTTGACTTCACTGTCAAGCATCTGTTAAACAAACAGGCATCATATCCGAAGGCCGACTCAACCCGAAGTATAAAAGAACATATAACCTCAACGTCAGGCATCTGTTAAAAAAATAGGCATCGAACCCGAAGGGCGGCTCAACCCGAAGTTGATAAGAACATCTGACCTCGCTGTCAGGCATCTGTTAAACAAACAGGCATCGAACCCGAAGGCCGTCTCAACACGAAGTTGAGAGGAACATCTGACATCGACGTCAGGCATCTGTTAAATAAACAGGCATCAAATCCGAAGGCCGGTTCAACCTGAATTTGAGAGGAACATCTGACTTCACTGTCAAGCATCTGTTAAACAAACATGCATAAAATCCGAAGGCCGACTCAACCCAAAGTTGAAAAGAACATCTGACCTCAACATCAGACATCTGTTAAAAATCAGGCATCGAACCCGAAGGGCGGCTCAACCCGAAGTTGATAAGAACATCTGACCTCACCGTCAGGCATCTCTTAAACAAACAGGCATCGAACCCGAAGGCCGGCTCAACACGAAGTTGAGAGGAACATCTGACCTCGCCGTCAGGCATCTGTTAAACAAACAGGCATCGAACCTGAAGGTCGGCTCAACATGAAGTTGAGAGGAACATTTGACTTCACTATCAGGCATCTGTTAAACAAACAAGCATCAAATCCGAAGGGCGGCTCAACCCGAATTTGAGAAGAACATCTGGCCTCACCGTCATGCATCTGTTAAACAAATAGGCATCGAACCCGAAGGGCGGCTCAACCCGAAGTTGATAATAACATTAGACCTCTCCGCCAGGCATCTGTTAAACAAGCAGACATCGAACCTGAAGGCCGGCTCAACCCGAAGTTGAGAAGAACATTTGACCTCGCCATTAGGAATCTGTTAAACAAACAGGCATCCAACCCGAAGGCCCTCTCAATCCTTAATTGAGAAGAACATCTGACCTAGCTGTCAAACATCTGTTAAACAAACAGGCATCGAACCCGAAGGATGGCTCAACTATAAGTTGAGAAGAACATCTGACCTCACTATCAAGCATTTGTTAAACAAACAGGCATCGAACCCGAAGGCCGGCACAACACGAAGTTGAGGAGAACATCTGACTTCGCCGTCAGGCATCTGTTAAACAAACAGCCATCGAACCCGAAGGCCGGCTCAACACGAAGTTCAGAGGAACATCTGACATCGACGTCAGGCATCTGTTAAATAAACAGGCATCAAATCCGAAGGCCGGTTCAACCCGAATTTGAGAGGAACATCTGACTTCACTGTCAAGCATCTGTTAAACAAACAGGCATTAAATCCGAAGGCCGACTCAACCCAAAGTTGAAAAGAACATCTGACCTCAACATCAGACATCTGTTAAAAAATCAGGCATCGAACCTGAAGGTCGGCTCAACATGAAGTTGAGAGGAACATTTGACTTCACTGTCAAGCATCTGTTAAACAAACAGGCATCATATCCGAAGGCCGACTCAACCCGAAGTATAAAAGAACATATAACCTCAACGTCAGGCATCTGTTAAAAAAATAGGCATCGAACCCGAAGGGCGGCTCAACCCGAAGTTGATAAGAACATCTGACCTCGCTGTCAGGCATCTGTTAAACAAACAGGCATCGAACCCGAAGGCCGTCTCAACACGAAGTTGAGAGGAACATCTGACATCGACGTCAGGCATCTGTTAAATAAACAGGCATCAAATCCGAAGGCCGGTTCAACCTGAATTTGAGAGGAACATCTGACTTCACTGTCAAGCATCTGTTAAACAAACATGCATAAAATCCGAAGGCCGACTCAACCCAAAGTTGAAAAGAACATCTGACCTCAACATCAGACATCTGTTAAAAATCAGGCATCGAACCCGAAGGGCGGCTCAACCCGAAGTTGATAAGAACATCTGACCTCACCGTCAGGCATCTCTTAAACAAACAGGCATCGAACCCGAAGGCCGGCTCAACACGAAGTTGAGAGGAACATCTGACCTCGCCGTCAGGCATCTGTTAAACAAACAGGCATCGAACCTGAAGGTCGGCTCAACATGAAGTTGAGAGGAACATTTGACTTCACTATCAGGCATCTGTTAAACAAACAAGCATCAAATCCGAAGGGCGGCTCAACCCGAATTTGAGAAGAACATCTGGCCTCACCGTCATGCATCTGTTAAACAAATAGGCATCGAACCCGAAGGGCGGCTCAACCCGAAGTTGATAATAACATTAGACCTCTCCGCCAGGCATCTGTTAAACAAACAGACATCGAACCTGAAGGCCGGCTCAACCCGAAGTTGAGAAGAACATTTGACCTCGCCATTAGGAATCTGTTAAACAAACAGGAATCCAACCCGAAGGCCCTCTCAATCCTTAATTGAGAAGAACATCTGACCTAGCTGTCAAACATCTGTTAAACAAACAGGCATCGAACCCGAAGGATGGCTCAACTTGAAGTTGAGAAGAACATCTGACCTCACTATCAAGCATTTGTTAATCAAACAGGCATCGAACCCGAAGGCCGGCACAACACGAAGTTGAGGAGAACATCTGACTTCGCTGTCAGGCATCTGTTAAACAAACAGGCATCGAACCCGAAGGCCGGCTCAACCCGAAGTTGATAAGAACATCTGACCTCGCCGTCAGGAATCTCTTAAACAAACAGGCATCGAACCCGAAGGGCGGCTCAACCCAAAGTTGATAAAACATCTGACTTCGCCATCAGGCATCTATTAAACGAACAGGCATCGAACCCGAAGGCCGGCTTAACACTAAGTTGAGAGTAACATCTGACCACGCCGTCAGGCATCTGTTAAAAAAACAGGCATCGAACCTGAAGGTCGGCTCAACATGAAGTTGAGAGGAACATTTGACTTCACTGTCAAGCATCTGTTAAACAAACAGGCATCATATCCGAAGGCCGACTCAACCCGAAGTATAAAAGAACATATAACCTCAACGTCAGGCATCTGTTAAAAAAATAGGCATCGAACCCGAAGGGCGGCTCAACCCGAAGTTGATAAGAACATCTGACCTCGCTGTCAGGCATCTGTTAAACAAACAGGCATCGAACCCGAAGGCCGTCTCAACACGAAGTTGAGAGGAACATCTGACATCGACGTCAGGCATCTGTTAAATAAACAGGCATCAAATCCGAAGGCCGGTTCAACCTGAATTTGAGAGGAACATCTGACTTCACTGTCAAGCATCTGTTAAACAAACATGCATAAAATCCGAAGGCCGACTCAACCCAAAGTTGAAAAGAACATCTGACCTCAACATCAGACATCTGTTAAAAATCAGGCATCGAACCCGAAGGGCGGCTCAACCCGAAGTTGATAAGAACATCTGACCTCACCGTCAGGCATCTCTTAAACAAACAGGCATCGAACCCGAAGGCCGGCTCAACACGAAGTTGAGAGGAACATCTGACCTCGCCGTCAGGCATCTGTTAAACAAACAGGCATCGAACCTGAAGGTCGGCTCAACATGAAGTTGAGAGGAACATTTGACTTCACTATCAGGCATCTGTTAAACAAACAAGCATCAAATCCGAAGGGCGGCTCAACCCGAATTTGAGAAGAACATCTGGCCTCACCGTCATGCATCTGTTAAACAAATAGGCATCGAACCCGAAGGGCGGCTCAACCCGAAGTTGATAATAACATTAGACCTCTCCGCCAGGCATCTGTTAAACAAACAGACATCGAACCTGAAGGCCGGCTCAACCCGAAGTTGAGAAGAACATTTGACCTCACCATTAGGAATCTGTTAAACAAACAGGCATCCAACCCGAAGGCCCTCTCAATCCTTAATTGAGAAGAACATCTGACCTAGCTGTCAAACATCTGTTAAACAAACAGGCATCGAACCCGAAGGATGGCTCAACTTGAAGTTGAGAAGAACATCTGACCTCACTATCAAGCATTTGTTAATCAAACAGGCATCGAACCCGAAGGCCGGCACAACACGAAGTTGAGGAGAACATCTGACTTCGCTGTCAGGCATCTGTTAAACAAACAGGCATCGAACCCGAAGGCCGGCTCAACCCGAAGTTGATAAGAACATCTGACCTCGCCGTCAGGAATCTCTTAAACAAACAGGCATCGAACCCGAAGGGCGGCTCAACCCGAAGTTGATAAAACATCTGACTTCGCCATCAGGCATCTATTAAACAAACAGGCATCGAACACGAAGTTGATAGGAACATCTGACCTCGCCGTCAGGCATCTGTTAAACAAACAGGCATCGAACCTGAAGGTCGGCTCAACATGAAGTTGAGAGGAACATTTGACTTCACTGTCAAGCATCTGTTAAACAAACAGGCATCAAATCCGAAGGCTGGCTCAACCCGAAGTTAAAAAGAACATTTGACCTCTCCGCCAGGCATCTGTTAAACAAACAGGCATCGAACCCGAAGGCCGGCTCAATCCTTAATTGAGAAGAACATCTGACCTCGCTGTCAAACATTTGTTAAACAAACAGGCATCGAACCCGAAGGCCGGCTCAACTTGAAGTTGAGAAGAACATTTGACCTCACCGTCAGGCATCTGTTAAACAAAAATGTGTGGAACCCGAAGGCCGGCACAACCCGAAGTTGAGAAGAACATCTGACCTCCCGACTGGCATTTGTTAAACAAACAGGCATCAAACCCGAAGGCCGTCTCAACCCTTAGTTGAGAACATTATCTGACTTCGCCGTCAGGCATCTGTTAAACAAACAGGAATCGAACCCGAAGGTCGGCTCAACCCGAAGTTGATAAGAACATCTGATCTCACCGTTAGGAATCTCTTAAACAAACAGGCATCGAACCCGAAGGGCGGCTCAACCCGAAGTTGGTAAAACATATGACTTTGCCATCAGGCATATATTAAACAAACAGGCATCGAACCCGAAGGCCGGCTTAACACTAAGTTGAGAGTAACATCTGACCACGCCGTCAGGCATCTGTTAAAAAAACAGGCATCGAACCTGAAGGTCGGCTAAACATGAAGTTGAGAGGAACATTAGACTTCACTGTCAAGCATCTGTTAAACAAACAAGCATCAAATCCGAAGGGCGGCTCAACCCGAAGTTGAGAAGAACATCTGACCTCACCGTCATGCATCTGTTAAACAAATAGGCATCGAACCCGAAGGGCGGTTCAACCCGAAGTTGATAAGAACATTAGACCTCTCCGCCAGGCATCTATTAAACAAACAGACATCGAACCCGAAGGCCGGCTCAACCCGAAGTTAAGAAGAACATTTGACCTCGCCATTAGGCATCTGTTAAACAAACAGGCATCGAACCCGAAGGCCCTCTCAATCCTTAATTGAGAATAACATCTGACCTCACTGTCAAACATCTGTTAAACAAACAGGCATCGAACCCGAAGGACGGCTCAACATGAAGTTGAGAAGAACATCTGACCTCACTGTCAAGTATTTGTTAAACAAACAGGCATCGAACCCGAAGGCCGGCACAACCCTTAGTTGAGAACATTATCTGACTTCACCGTCAGGCATCTGTTAAACAAACAGGCATCGAACCCGAAGGCCGGCTCAACCCGAAGTTGATAAGAACATCTGACCTCGGCGTCAGGAATCTCTTAAACAAACAGGCATCGAACCCGAAGGGCGGCTCAACCCGAAGTTGATAAAACATATGACTTCGCCATCAGGCATATATTAAACAAACAGGCATCGAACCCGAAGGCCGGCTTAACACGGAGTTGAGAGGAACATCTGACCTCGCCGTCAGGCATCTGTTAAACAAACAGGCATCGAACCTGAAGGTCGGCTCAACATGAAGTTGAGAGGAACATTTGACTTCACTGTCAAGCATCTGTTAAACAAACAGGCATCAAATCCGAAGGCCGGCTCAACCCGAAGTTAAAAAGAACATTTGACCTCTCCGCCAGGCATTTGTTAAACAAACAGGCATCGAACCCGAAGGTCGGCTCAATCCTTAATTGAGAAGAACATCTGACCTCACCGTCAAACATCTGTTAAACAAACAGGCATCGAACCCAAAGGCCGGCTCAACTTGAATTTGAGAAGAACATCTGACCTCACCGTCCAGCTCTGTTAAACAAACAGGCATCGAACCCGAAGGCCGGCTCAACACGAAGTTGAGAGGAACATCTGACCTCGCCGTCAGGCATCTGTTAAACAAAAAGGTGTGGAACCCGAAGGCCGGCTCAACCCTTAATTGAGAAGAATATCTGACCTTGCCGTCAAACATCTGTTAAACAAACAGGCATAGAACCTGAAGGTCGTCTCAACCCTTAGTTGAGAATATTATCTGACCTCGCCGTCAAACATCTGTTAAACAAACAGGCATCGAACCCGAAGGGCGGCTCAACCCGAAGTTGATAAGAACATCTGACCTCCCCGTCAGGCATCTGTTAAATAAACAAGCCTCGAACCCGAAGGCCGGCTCAACACAAAGTTGAGAGGAACATCTGACATCGACGTCAGGCATCTGTTAAAAAAAGAGGCATCAAATCCGAAGGCCGGCTCAACCCGAAGTTGAGAGGAACATTTGACTTCACTGTCAAGCATCTTTTAAACAAACAGGCATCAAATCCGAAGGCCGACTCAACCCGAAGTTGAAAAGAACATCTGACCTCAACGTCAGGCATCTGTTAAAAAAACAGGCATCGAACCCGAAGGGCGGCTCAACCCGAAGTTGATAAGAACATCTGACCTCGCCTTCAGGCATCTCTTTAACAAACAGGCATCGAACCCGAAGGCCGGCTCAACACGAAGTTGAGAGGAACATCTGAGCTCGCCGTCAGGCATCTGTTAAACAAAAAGGTGTGGAACCCGAAGGCCGGCTCAACCCGAAGTTGAGAAGAACATCTGACCTCCCCGTCTGGCATCTGTTAAACAAACAGGTATCAAACCCGAAGGCCGTCTCAACCCTTAGTTGAGAACATTATCTGACTTCTCCGTCAGGCATCTGTTAAACAAACAAGCATCGAACCCGAAGGCCGGCTCAACCCGAATTTGATAAGAACATCTGACCTCGCCGTCAGGAATCTCTTAAACAAACAGGCTTCGAACCCGAAGGGCAGCTCAACCTGAAGTTGATAAAACATATGACTTCGCCATCAGGCATATATTAAACAAACAGGCATCGAACCCGAAGGCCGGCTTAACACGAAGTTGAGAGGAACATCCGACCTCGCCGTCAGGCATCTGTTAAACAAACAGGCATCGAACCTGAAGGTCGGCTCAACATGAAGTTGAGAGGAACATTTGACTTCACTATCAAGCATCTGTTAAACAAACAGGCATCAAATCCGTAGGCCGGCTCAACCCGAAGTTAAAAAGAACATTTGACCTCTCCGCCAGGCATCTATTAAACAAACAGGCGTCGAACCCGAAGGCCGGTTCAATCCTTAATTGAGAAGAACGTCTGACCTCGCCGTCAAACATCTGTTAAACAAACAGGCATCGAACCCGAAGGCCGGCTCAACTTGAAGTTGAGAAGAACATCTGACCTCACCGTCAGGCATCTGTTAAACAAACAGGCATCGAACCCGAAGGCCGGCTCAACACGAAGTTGAGAGGAACATCTGACCTCGCCGTCAGGCATCTGTTTAACAAAAAGGTTTGGAACCCGAAGGCCGACTCAACCCTTAATTGAGAAGAACATCTGACCTCGCCGTCAAACATCTGTTAAACAAACAGGCATCGAACCCGAAGGCCGTCTCAACCCTTAGTTGAGAAGATTGTCTGACCTCGCCGTCAAACATTTGTTAAACAAACAGGCATCGAACCCGAAGGGCGGCTCAACCCGAAGGTGATAAGAACATCTGACCTCCCCGTCAGGCATTTGTTAAATAAACAAGCCTCGAACCCGAAGGCAGGCTCAACACAAAGTTGAGAGGAACATCTGACATTGACGTCAGGCATCTGTTAAAAAAAGAGGCATCAAATCCGAAGGCCGGCTCAACCCGAAGTTGAGAGGAACATCTGACTTCACTGTCAAGCATCTGTTAAACAAACAGGCATCAATTCCGAAGGTCGACTCAACCCGAAGATGAAAAGAACATCTGACCTCAACGTCAGGCATCTGTTAAAAAAACAAACCTCGAACCCGAAGGCCGGCTCAACACAAAGTTGAGAGGAACATCTGACATCAACGTCAGGCATCTGTTAAAAAAAGTGGCATCAAATCCGAAGGCCGGCTCAACCTGAAGTTGAGAGGAACGTCTGACTTCACTGTCAAGCATCTGTTAAACAAACAGGCATCAAATCCGAAGGTCGATTCAACCCGAAGTTGAAAAGAACATCTGACCTCAACGTCAGGCATCTGTTAAATAAACAGGCATCGAACCCGAAGGGCGGCTCAACCCAAAGTTGATAAGAACATTCGACCTCGTCGTCAGGCATCTGTTTAACAAACAGGCATCGAACCCGAAGGCCGGCTCAACACGAAGTTGAGAGGAACATCTGACCTCGCCGTCAGGCATCTGTTAACCAAAAGGTGTGGAACCCGAAGGCCGGCTCAACCCGAAGTTGAGAAGATCATCTGACCTCCCCGTCTGGCATCTGTTAAACAAACAGGCATCAAACCCGAAGGCCGTCTCAACCCTTAGTTAAGAACATTATCTGACTTCTCCGTCAGGCATCTGTTAAACAAACAGGCATCGAACCCGAAGGCCGGCTCAACCCGAAGTTGATAAGAACATCTGACCTCGCCGTCAGGAATCTCTTAAACAAACAGGCATCGAACCCGAAGGGCGGCTCAACCCGAAGTTGATAAAACATATGACTTCGCCATCAGGCATATATTAAACAAACAGGCATCGAACCCGTAGGCCTTCTTAACACGAAGTTGAGAGGAACATCCGACCTCGCCGTCAGGCATCTGTTAAACAAACAGGCATCGAACCTGAAGGTCGGCTCAACATGAAGTTGAGAGGAACATTTGACTTCACTATCAAGCATCTGTTAAACAAACAAGCATCAAATCCGAAGGCCGGCTCAACCCGAAGTTAAAAAGAACATTTGACCTCTCCGCCAGACATCTGTTAAACAAACAGGCGTCGAACCCGAAGGCCGGTTCAATCCTTAATTGAGAAGAAGATCTGACCTCGCCGTCAAACATCTGTTAAACAAACAGGCATCGAACCCGAAGGCCGGCTCAACTTGAAGTTGAGAAAAACATCTGACCTCACCGTCAGGCATCTGTTAAACAAACAGGCATCGAACCCGAAGGCCGGCTCAACACGAAGTTGAGAGGAACATCTGACCTCGCCGTCAGGAATCTGTTAAACAAAAAGGTGTGGAACCCGAAGGCCGGCTCAACCCTTAATTGAGAAGAATATCTGACCTTGCCGTCAAACATCTGTTAAACAAACAGGCATAGAACCTGAAGGCCGTCTCAACCCTTAGTTGAGAAGATTATCTGACCTCGCCGTCAAACATCTGTTAAACAAACAGGCATTGAACCCGAAGGGCGGCTCAACCCGAAGTTGATAAGAACATCTGACCTCCCCGTCAGGCATCTGTTAAATAAACAAGCCTCGAACCCGAAGGCCGGCTCAACACAAAGTTGAGAGGAACATCTGACATCGACGTCAGGCATCTGTTAAAAAAAGAGGCATCAAATCCGAAGGCCGGCTCAACCCGAAGTTGAGAGGAACATTTGACTTCACTGTCAAGCATCTTTTAAACAAACAGGCATCAAATCCGAAGGCCGACTCAATCCGAAGTTGAAAAGAACATCTGACCTCAACGTCAAGCATCTGTTAAAAAAACAGGCATCGAACCCGAAGGGCGGCTCAACCCGAAGTTGATAAGAACATCTGACCTCGCCTTCAGGCATCTCTTTAACAAACAGGCATCGAACCCGAAGGCCGGCTCAACACGAAGTTGAGAGGAACATCTGAGCTCGCCGTCAGGCATCTGTTAAACAAAAAGGTGTGGAACCCGAATGCCGGCTCAACCCGAAGTTGAGAAGAACATCTGACCTCCCCGTCTGGCATCTGTTAAACAAACAGGCATCAAACCCGAAGGCCGTCTCAACCCTTAGTTGAGAACATTATCTGACTTCTCCGTCAGGCATCTGTTAAACAAACAAGCATCGAACCCGAAGGCCGGCTCAACCCGAAGTTGATAAGAACATCTGACCTCGCCGTCAGGAATCTCTTAAACAAACAGGCTTCGAACCCGAAGGGCGGCTCAACCTGAAGTTGATAAAACATATGACTTCGCCATCAGGCATATATTAAACAAACAGGCATCGAACCCGAAGGCCGGCTTAACACGAAGTTGAGAGGAACATCCGACCTCGCCGTCAGGCATCTGTTAAACAAACAGGCATCGAACCTGAAGGTCGGCTCAACATGAAGTTGAGAGGAACATTTGACTTCACTATCAAGCATCTGTTAAACAAACAGGCATCAAATCCGAAGGCCGGCTCAACCCGAAGTTAAAAAGAACATTTGACCTCTCCGCCAGGCATTTGTTAAACAAACAGGCATCGAACCCGAAGGCCGGCTCAATCCTTAATTGAGAAGAACATCTGACCTCACCGTCAAACATCTGTTAAACAAACAGGCATCAAACCCAAAGGCCGGCTCAACTTGAATTTGAGAAGAACATTTGACCTCATCGTCCAGCTCTGTTAAACAAACAGGCATCGAACCCGAAGGCCGGCTCAACACGAAGTTGAGAGGAACATCTGACCTCGCCGTCAGGCATCTGTTAAACAAAAAGGTGTGGAACCCGAAGGCCGGCTCAACCCTTAATTGAGAAGAATATCTGACCTTGCCGTCAAACATCTGTTAAACAAACAGGCATAGAACCTGAAGGTCGTCTCAACCCTTAGTTGAGAATATTATCTGACCTCGCCGTCAAACATCTGTTAAACAAACAGGCATCGAACCCGAAGGGCGGCTCAACCCGAAGTTGATAAGAACATCTGACCTCCCCGTCAGGCATCTGTTAAATAAACAAGCCTCGAACCCGAAGGCCGGCTCAACACAAAGTTGAGAGGAACATCTGACATCGACGTCAGGCATCTGTTAAAAAAAGAGGCATCAAATCCGAAGGCCGGCTCAACCCGAAGTGGAGAGGAACATTTGACTTCACTGTCAAGCATCTTTTAAACAAACAGGCATCAAATCCGAAGGCCGACTCAACCCGAAGTTGAAAAGAACATCTGACCTCAACGTCAGGCATCTGTTAAAAAAACAGGCATCGAACCCGAAGGGCGGCTCAACCCGAAGTTGATAAGAACATCTGACCTCGCCTTCAGGCATCTCTTTAACAAACAGGCATCGAACCCGAAGGCCGGCTCAACACGAACTTGAGAGGAACATCTGAGCTCGCCGTCAGGCATCTGTTAAACAAAAAGGTGTGGAACCCGAAGGCCGGCTCAACCCGAAGTTGAGAAGAACATCTGACCTCCCCGTCTGGCATCTGTTAAACAAACAGGCATCAAACCCGAAGGCCGTCTCAACCCTTAGTTGAGAACATTATCTGACTTCTCCGTCAGGCATCTGTTAAACAAACAAGCATCGAACCCGAAGGCCGGCTCAACCCGAATTTGATAAGAACATCTGACCTCGCCGTCAGGAATCTCTTAAACAAACAGGCTTCGAACCCGAAGGGCAGCTCAACCTGAAGTTGATAAAACATATGACTTCGCCGTCAGGCATATATTAAACAAACAGGCATCGAACCCGAAGGCCGGCTTAACACGAAGTTGAGAGGAACATCCGACCTCGCCGTCAGGCATCTGTTAAACAAACAGGCATCGAACCTGAAGGTCGGCTCAACATGAAGTTGAGAGGAACATTTGACTTCACTATCAAGCATCTGTTAAACAAACAGGCATCAAATCCGTAGGCCGGCTCAACCCGAAGTTAAAAAGAACATTTGACCTCTCCGCCAGGCATCTATTAAACAAACAGGCGTCGAACCCGAAGGCCGGTTCAATCCTTAATTGAGAAGAACATCTGACCTCGCCGTCAAACATCTGTTAAACAAACAGGCATCGAACCCGAAGGCCGGCTCAACTTGAAGTTGAGAAGAACATCTGACCTCACCGTCAGGCATCTGTTAAACAAACAGGCATCGAACCCGAAGGCCGGCTCAACACGAAGTTGAGAGGAACATCTGACCTCGCCGTCAGGCATCTGTTAAACAAAAAGGTTTGGAACCCGAAGGCCGACTCAACCCTTAATTGAGAAGAACATCTGACCTCGCCGTCAAACATCTGTTAAACAAACAGGCATCGAACCCGAAGGCCGTCTCAACCCTTAGTTGAGAATATTGTCTGACCTCGCCGTCAAACATTTGTTAAACAAACAGATATCAAATCCGAAGGTCGACTCAACCCGAAGATGAAAAGAACATCTGACCTCAACGTCAGGCATCTGTTAAAAAAACAAACCTCGAACCCGAAGGCCGGCTCAACACAAAGTTGAGAGGAACATCTGACATCAACGTCAGGCATCTGTTAAAAAAAGTGGCATCAAATCCGAAGGCCGGCTCAACCTGAAGTTGAGAGGAACGTCTGACTTCACTGTCAAGCATCTGTTAAACAAACAGGCATCAAATCCGAAGGTCGATTAAACCCGATGTTGAAAAGAACATCTGACCTCAACGTCAGGCATCTGTTAAATAAACAGGCATCGAACCCGAAGGGCGGCTCAACCCAAAGTTGATAAGAACATTCGACCTCGTCGTCAGGCATCTGTTTAACAAACAGGCATCGAACCCGAAGGCCGGCTCAACACGAAGTTGAGAGGAACATCTGACCTCGCCGTCAGGCATCTGTTAACCAAAAGGTGTGGAACCCGAAGGCCGGCTCAACCCGAAGTTGAGAAGAACATCTGACCTCCCCGTCTGGCATCTGTTAAACAAACAGGCATCAAACCCGAAGGCCGTCTCAACCCTTAGTTGAGAACATTATCTGACTTCTCCGTCAGGCATCTGTTAAACAAACAGGCATCGAACCCGAAGGCCGGCTCAACCCGAAGTTGATAAGAACATCTGACCTCGCCGTCAGGAATCTCTTAAACAAACAGGCATCGAACCCGAAGGGCGGCTCAACCCGAAGTTGATAAAACATATGACTTCGCCATCAGGCATATATTAAACAAACAGGCATCGAACCCGTAGGCCTGCTTAACACGAAGTTGAGAGGAACATCCGACCTCGCCGTCAGGCATCTGTTAAACAAACAGGCATCGAACCTGAAGGTCGGCTCAACATGAAGTTGAGAGGAACATTTGACTTCACTATCAAGCATCTGTTAAACAAACAGGCATCAAATCCGAAGGCCGGCTCAACCCGAAGTTAAAAAGAACATTTGACCTCTCCGCCAGGCATCTGTTAAACAAACAGGCGTCGAACCCGAAGGCCGGTTCAATCCTTAATTGAGAAGAAGATCTGACCTCGCCGTCAAACATCTGTTAAACAAACAGGCATCGAACCCGAAGGCCGGCTCAACTTGAAGTTGAGAAAAACATCTGACCTCACCGTCAGGCATCTGTTAAACAAACAGGCATCGAACCCGAAGGCCGGCTCAACACGAAGTTGAGAGGAACATCTGACCTCGCCGTCAGGCATCTGTTAAACAAAAAGGTGTGGAACCCGAAGGCCGACTCAACCCTTAATTGAGAAGAACATCTGACCTCGCCGTCAAACATCTGTTAAAAAAACAGGCATCGAACCCGAAGGCCGTCTCAACCCTTAGTTGAGAAGATTGTCTGACCTCGCCGTCAAACATCTGTTAAACAAACAGGCATCGAACCCGAAGGGCGGCTCAACCCGAAGTTGATAAGAACATCTGACCTCCCCGTCAGGCATTTGTTAAATAAACAAGCCTCGAACCCGAAGGCCGGCTCAAAACAAAGTTGAGAGGAACATCTGACATCGACGTCAGGCATCTGTTAAAAAAAGAGGCATCAAATCCGAAGGCCGGCTCAACCCGAAGTTGAGAGGAACATCTGACTTCACTGTCAAGCATCTGTTAAACAAACAGGCATCAAATCCGAAGGTCGACTCAACCCGAAGATGAAAAGAACATCTGACCTCAACGCCAGGCATCTGTTAAAAAAACAGGCATCGAACCTGAAGGGCGGCTCAACCCGAAGTTGATAAGAACATGTGACCTCGTCGTCAGGCATCTCTTTAACAAACAGGCATCGAACCCGAAGGCTGGCTCAACACGAAGTTGAGAGGAACATCTGACCTCGCCGTCAGGCATCTGTTAAACATAAAGGTGTGGAACCCGAAGGCCGGCTCAACCCGAAGTGGAGAAGAACATCTGACCTCCCCGTCTGGCATCTGTTAAACAAACAGGCATCAAACCCGAAGGCCGTTTCAACCCTTAGTTGAGAACATTATCTGACTTCTCCGTCAGGCATCTGTTAAACAAACAGGCATCGAACCCGAAGGCCGGCTCAACCCGAAGTTGATAAGAACATCTGACCTCGCCGTCAGGAATCTCTTAAACAAACAGGCATCGAACCCGAAGGGCAGCTCAACCCGAAGTTGATAAAACATATGACTTCGCCATCAGGCATATATTAAACAAACAGGCATCGAACCCGAAGGCCGGCTTAACACGAAGTTGAGAGGAACATCCGACCTCGCCGTCAGGCATCTGTTAAACAAACAGGCATCGAACCTGAAGGTCGGCTCAACATGAAGTTGAGAGGAACATTTGACTTCACTGTCAAGCATCTGTTAAACAAACAGGCATCAAATCCGAAGGCCGGCTCAACCCGAAGTTAAAAAGAACATTTGACCTCTCCGCCAGGCATCTGTTAAACAAACAGGCATCGAACCCGAAGGCCGGCTCAATCCTTAATTGAGAAGAACATCTGACCTCGCCGTCAAACATCTCTTAAACAAACATGCATCGAACCCGAAGGCCGGCTCAACTTGAAGTTGAGAAGAACATCTGACCTCACCGTCAGGCATCTATTAAAAAAACAGGCATCGAACCCGAAGGCCGGCTCAACACGAAGTTGAAAGGAACATCTGACCTCGCCGTCAGGCATCTGTTAAACAAAAAGATGTGGAACCCGAAGGCCGGCTCAACCCTTAATTGATAAGAACATCTGACCTCGCCGTCAAACATCTGTTAAACAAACAGGCATCGAACCCGAAGGCCATCTCAACCCTTAGTTGAGAAGATTATCTGACCTCGCCATCAAACATCTGTTAAACAAACAGGCACCGAACCCGAAGGGCGGCTCAACCCGAAGTTGATAAGAACATCTGACCTCGCCGTCAGGCATCTGTTAAATAAACAAGCCTCGAACCCCAAGGCCGACTCAACACAAAGTTGAGAGGAACATCTGACATCGACGTCAGGCATCTGTTAAAAAAATAGGCATCAAATCCGAAGACCGGCTCAACCCGAAGTCGAGAGGAACATCTGACTTCACTGTCAAGCATCTGTTAAACAAACAGGCATCAAATCCGAAGGTCGACTCAACCCGAGTTGAAAAGAACATATGACCTCAACGTCAGGCATCTGTTAAAAAAACAGGCATCGAACCCGAAGGGCGGCTCAACCCGAAGTTGATAAGAACATCTGACCTCGCCGTCAGGCATCTCTTTAACAAACAGGCATCGAACCCGAAGGCCGGCTCAACACGAAGTTGAGAGGAACATCTGACCTCGCTGTCAGGCATCTGATAAAAAAATAGGCATCGAACCTGAAGGTCGGCTCAACATGAAGTTGAGAGGAACATTTGACTTCACTGTCACGCATTTGTTAAACAAACAGGCATCAAATCCGAAGGCCTGCTCAACCCGAAGTTGAGAAGAACATCTGACCTCACCGTCAGGCATCTGTTAAACAAATAGGCATCAAACCCGAAGGGCGGCTCAACCCGAAGTTGATAAGAACATTAGACCTCTCCGCCAGGCATCTGTTAAACAAACAGACATCGAACCCGAAGACGGCTCAACCCGAATTGAGAAGAACATTTGACCTCGCTGTTAGGCATCTGTTAAACAAACAGGCATCGAACCAGAAGGCCCTCTCAATCCTTAATTGAGAAGAACATCTGACCTCGCAGTCAAACATCTATTAAACAAACAGGCATCGAACCCGAAGGCTGGCTCAACTTGAAGTTGAGAAGAACATCTGACCTCACCGTCAGGCATCTGTTAAACAAAGAAGTATCGAACCCGAAGGCCGGCACAACACGAAGTTGAGAAGAACATCTGACTTCGCCGTGAGGCATCTTTTAAACAAACAGACATTGAACTCGAAGGCCGGCTTAACACGAAGTTGAGAGGAACATCTGACCTCGCCGTCAGGCATCTGTTAAACAAACAGGCACCGAACCTGAAGGTCGGCTCAACATGAAGTTGAGAGGAACATTTGACTTCACTGTTAAGCATCTGTTAAACAAACAGGCATCAAATCCGAAGGCCGACTCAACCCGAAGTTAAAAAGAACATTTGACCTCTCCGCCAGGCATCTGTTAAACAAACAAGCATCGAACTCGAAGGTCGGCTCAATCCTTAATTGAGAAGAACATCTGACCTCGCCGTCAAACATCTGTTAAACAAACAGGCATCGAACCCGAAGGCCGGCTCAACTTGAAGTTGAGAAGAACATCTGACCTCACCGTCAGGCATCTGTTAAACAAACAGGCATCGAACCTGAAGGCCGGCTCAACACGAAGTTAAGAGGAACATCTGACCTAGCTGTCAGGCATCTGTTGAACAAAAAGGTGTGGAACCCGAAGGCCGGCTCAACCCGAAGTTGAGAAGAACATCTGACCTCCCCGTCTGGAATCTGTTAAACAAACAGGCATCAAACCCGAAGGCCGTCTCAACCCTTAGTTGAGAAGATTATCTGACCTCGCCGTCAAACATCTGTTAAACAAACATGCATCAAATCCGAAGGCCGGCTCAACCCGAAGTTGCGAAGAACATTTGACCTCTCCACCAGGCATCTGTTAGACAAAAAGGCATCGAACCCGAAGGTCGGCTAAATCATTAATTGAGAAGAACATCTGACCTCGTCGTCAAACATCTGTTAAACAAACAGGCACTGAACCCGAAGGCCGGCTCAACTTGAAGTTAAGAAGAACATCTGACCTTACCGTCGGGCATCTGTTAAACAAAAAGGTGTGGAACCCGAAGGCTGGCTCAACCCGAAGTTGAGAAGAACATCTGACCTCCCCGTCAGGCAACTATTAAATAAAAAGGCATCAAACCCGAAGGCCGTCTCAACCCTTAGTTGACAAGAACATCTGACCTCGCCGTTAAATATCTGTTAATTAAACAGGCATCGAACCCGAAGGGCGGCTCAACCCGAAGTTGATAAGAACATCTGACCTCCCCGTCAGGCATCTGTTAAACAAACAAGCCTCAAACCCGAAGGTCGGCTCAACACAAAGTTGAGAGGAACATCTGACATCGATGTCAGGCATCTGTTAAAATAACAGGCATCAAATTTGAAGGCCGACTCAACCCAAAGTTGAAAAGAACATCTGACCTCAACGTCAGGCATCTGTTAAAAAAACAGGCAACGAACCCGAAGGGCGGCTCAACCCGAAGTTGATAAGAACATCTGACCTCGCCGTCTTGCATCTCTTAAACAAACAGGCTTCGAACCTGAAGGCCGGCTCAACACGAAGTTGAGAGGAACATCAAACCTCGCCGTCAGGCATCTTTTAAACAAACAGGCATCGAACCTGAAGGTCGGCTCAACATGAAGTTGAGAGGAACATTTGACTTCACTGTCAAGCATCTGTTAAACAAACAGGCATCAAATCCGAAGGCCGGCTCAACCCAAAGTTGAGAAGAACTTCTGACCTCACCGTCAGGCATTTGTTAAACAAATAGGCATCAATCCCGAAGGGCGGCTCAACCCGAAGTTGATAAGAACATTAGACCTCTCCGCCAGGCATCTGTTAAACAAACAGACATCGAGCCCGAAGGCCGGCTCAACCCGAAGTTGAGAAGAACATTTGACCTCGCCGTTAGGCATCTGTTAAACAAACAGGCATCGAACCTGAAGGCCCTCTCAATCCTTAATTGAGAAGAACATCTGACCTCGCAGTCAAACATCTGTTAAACAAACAGGCATCGAACCAGAAGGCCGACTCAACTTAAAGTTGAGAAGAACATCTGACCTCACCGTCAGGCATCTGTTAAACAAACAAGTATCGAACCCGAAGGCCGGCACAACACGAAGTTGAGAAGAACATCTGACTTCGCCGTCAGGCATCTGTTAAACAAGCAGGCATCGAACCCAAAGGCCGGCTCAACCCGAAGTTTATAAGAACATCTGACCTCGCCGTCAGGCATCTCTTAAACAAACAGGCATCGAATCCGAAGGGCGGCTCAGCCCGAAGTTGATAAGAACATCAGACTTCACCGTCAGGCATCCGTTAAACAAACAGGCATCAAACCCGAAGGCCAGCTCAACCCAAAGTTGATAAGAACATTTGACCTCGCCGTCAGGCATCTGTTAAACAAACAGGCAATCGAACCATAAGGCCGGCTCAACACGAAGTTGAGAGGAACATCTGACCTCGCCGTCAGGCATCTGTTAAACAAACAGGCATTGAACCTCAAGGTCGGCTCAACATGAAGTTGAGAGGAACATTTGACTTCACTGTCAAGCATTTGTTAAACAAACAGGCATCAAATCCGAAGGCCGGCTCAACTCGAAGTTGAGAAGAACATCTGACCTCACCGTCAGGCATCTGTTAAACAAACATGCATTTAACCCGAAGGCCGGCTCAACCCGACTTTGATAAGAACATCTGACCTCGCTGTCAGGCATCTCTTAAACAAACATGCATCGAACCCGAAGGGAGGCTCAACCCGAAGTTGATAAGAACATCTGACTTCGCCATCAGGCATCTGTTAAACAAACAGGCATCGAACCCGAAGGCCGGCTTAACACGAAGTTGAGAGGAACAACTGACCTCGCCGTCAGGCATCTGTTAAACAAACAGGCATTGAACCTGAAGGTCGGCTCAACTTGAAGTTGATAAGAACATTTGACTTCACTGTCAAGCATCTGTTAAACTAACATGCATCAAATCCGAAGGCCGGCTCAACCCGAAGTTGAGAAGAACATCTGACCTCACCGTCAGGCATCTGTTAAAAAAATAGGCATCGAACCCGAAGGCCGGCTCAATCCTTAATTGAGAAGAACATCTGACCTCGCCATCAAACATCAGTTAAACAAACAAGCATCGAACCCGAAGGTCGGCTCAACTTGAAGTTGAGAAGAACATCTGACCTCACTGTCAGGCATCTGTTAAACAAACAGGCATCGAACCCGAAATCCGGCTCAACACGAAGTTGAGAGGAACATTTGACCTCGCCGTCAGGCATCTGTTAAACAAAAAGGTGTGGAACCCGAAGGCCGGCTCAACCCGATGTTGAGAAGAACATCTGACCTCCCCGTCAGGCATCTGTTAAATAAACAGGCATCGAACCGGAAGGGCGGCTCAACCCGAAGTTGATAAGAACATCTGACCTCCCTGCAAGGCATCTGTTAAACAAACAGGCATTGAACCTGAAGGTCGGCTCAACACGAAGTTGAGAGGAACATCTGACATCAATGTCAGGCATCTGTTAAATAAATAGGCATCAAATCCGAAGGCCGGCTCAACCCGAAGTTGAGAGGAACTTCTGACTTCACTGTCAAGCATCTGTTAAACAAACAGGCATCAAATCCGAAGGCCGACTCAACCCGAAGTTGAAAAGAACATCTGACCTCAACGTCAGGCATCTGTTAAAAAAACAGTCATCGAACCCGAAGGGCGGCTCAACCCGAAGTTGATAAGAAAATCTGACCTCGCCATCAGGCATCTCTTAAACAAACAGGCATCGAACCCGAAGGCCGGCTCAACACGAAGTTGAGAGGAACATCTGACCTCACCTTCAGGCATCTGTTAAACAAACAGGCATCGAACCCGAAAGCCGGCACAACACGAAGTTGAGAGGAACATTTGACTTCACTGTCAAGCATCTGTTAAACAAACAGGCATCAAATCCGAAGGCCGGCTCAACCCAAAGTTGAGAAGAACTTCTGACCTCACCGTCAGGCATTTGTTAAACAAATAGGCATCAATCCCGAAGGGCGGCTCAACCCGAAGTTGATAAGAACATTAGACCTCTCCGCCAGGCATCTGTTAAACAAACAGACATCGAGCCCGAAGGCCGGCTCAACCCGAAGTTGAGAAGAACATTTGACCTCGCCGTTAGGCATCTGTTAAACAAACAGGCATCGAACCTGAAGGCCCTCTCAATCCTTAATTGAGAAGAACATCTGACCTCGCAGTCAAACATCTATTAAACAAACAGGCATCGAACCAGAAGGCCGACTCAACTTAAAGTTGAGAAGAACATCTGACCTCACCGTCAGGCATCTGTTAAACAAACAAGTATCGAACCCGAAGGCCGGCACAACACGAAGTTGAGAAGAACATCTGACTTCGCCGTCAGGCATCTGTTAAACAAACACGCATCGAACCCGAAGCCCGGCTCAACTCGAAGTTTATAAGAACATCTGACCTCGCCGTCAGGCATCTCTTAAACAAACAGGCATCGAATCCGAAGGGCGGCTCAGCCCGAAGTTGATAAGAACATCAGACTTCACCGTCAGGCATCCGTTAAACAAACAGGCATCAAACCCGAAGGCCAGCTCAACCCAAAGTTGATAAGAACATTTGACCTCGCCGTCAGGCATCTGTTAAACAAACAGGCAATCGAAACATAAGGCCGGCTCAACACGAAGTTGAGAGGAACATCTGACCTCGCCGTCAGGCATCTGTTAAACAAACAGGCATTGAACCTCAAGGTCGGCTCAACATGAAGTTGAGAGGAACATTTGACTTCACTGTCAAGCATTTGTTAAACAAACAGGCATCAAATCCGAAGGCCGGCTCAACCCGAAGTTGAGAAGAACATCTGACCTCACCGTCAGGCATCTGTTAAACAAACATGCATTTAACCCGAAGGCCGGCTCAACCCGACTTTGATAAGAACATCTGACCTCGCTGTCAGGCATCTCTTAAACAAACATGCATCGAACCCGAAGGGAGGCTCAACCCGAAGTTGATAAGAACATCTGACTTCGCCATCAGGCATCTGTTAAACAAACAGGCATCGAACCCGAAGGCCGGCTTAACACGAAGTTGAGAGGAACAACTGACCTCGCCGTCAGGCATCTGTTAAACAAACAGGCATTGAACCTGAAGGTCGGCTCAACTTGAAGTTGATAAGAACATTTGACTTCACTGTCAAGCATCTGTTAAACTAACATGCATCAAATCCGAAGGCCGGCTCAACCCGAAGTTGAGAAGAACATCTGACCTCACCGTCAGGCATCTGTTAAAAAAATAGGCATCGAACCCGAAGGCCGGCTCAATCCTTAATTGAGAAGAACATCTGACCTCGCCATCAAACATCTATTAAACAAACAAGCATCGAACCCGAAGGTCGGCTCAACTTGAAGTTGAGAAGAACATCTGACCTCACTGTCAGGCATCTATTAAACAAACAGGCATCGAACCCGAAATCCGGCTCAACACGAAGTTGAGAGGAACATTTGACCTCGCCGTCAGGCATCTGTTAAACAAAAAGGTGTGGAACCCGAAGGCCGGCTCAACCCGATGTTGAGAAGAACATCTGACCTCCCCGTCAGGCATCTGTTAAATAAACAGGCATCGAACCGGAAGGGCGGCTCAACCCGAAGTTGATAAGAACATCTGACCTCCCTGCAAGGCATCTGTTAAACAAACAGGCATTGAACCTGAAGGTCGGCTCAACACGAAGTTGAGAGGAACATCTGACATCAATGTCAGGCATCTGTTAAATAAATAGGCATCAAATCCGAAGGCCGGCTCAACCCGAAGTTGAGAGGAACTTCTGACTTCACTGTCAAGCATCTGTTAAACAAACAGGCATCAAATCCGAAGGCCGACTCAACCCGAAGTTGAAAAGAACATCTGACCTCAACGTCAGGCATCTGTTAAAAAAACAGTCATCGAACTTGAAGGGCGGCTCAACCCGAAGTTGATAAGAAAATCTGACCTCGCCGTCAGGCATCTCTTAAACAAACAGGCATCGAACCCGAAGGCCGGCTCAACACGAAGTTGAGAGGAACATCTGACCTCACCTTCAGGCATCTGTTAAACAAACAGGCATCGAACCTGAAGGTCGGCTCAACATGAAGTTGAGAGGAACATTTGACTTCACTGCCAAGCATCTGTTAAACAAACATGCATCAAATCTGATGGTCGGCTCAACCCGAAGTTGAGAAGAACATTTGACCTCACCGTCAGGCATCTGTTAAACAAATAGGCATCAAACCCGAAGGGCGGCTCAACTCGAAGTTGATAAGAACATTAGACCTCTCCGCCAGGCATCTGTTAAACAAACAGGCATCGAACCCGAAGGCCGGCTCAACCCGAAGTTGAGAAGAACATTTGACCTCGCCGTTAGGCATCTGTTAAACTAACATGCATCGAACCTGAAGGACCTCTCAATCCTTAATTAAGAAGAACATATGACATCGCTGTCAAACATCTGTTAAACAAACAGGCATCGAACCCAAAGGCCGGCTCAACTTGAAGTTGAGAAGAACATCTGACCCCACCGTCAGGCATCTGTTAAACAAACATGCATCGAACCCGAAGGGAGGCTCAACCCGAAGTTGATAAGAACATCTGACTTCGCCATCAGGCATCTGTTAAACAAACAGGCATCGAACCCGAAGGCCGGCTTAACACGAAGTTGAGAGGAACAACTGACCTCGGCGTCAGGCATCTGTTAAACAAACAGGCATTGAACCTGAAGGTCGGCTCAACTTGAAGTTGATAAGAACATTTGACTTCACTGTCAAGCATCTGTTAAACTAACATGCATCAAATCCGAAGGCCGGCTCAACCCGAAGTTGAGAAGAACATCTGACCTCACCGTCAGGCATCTGTTAAAAAAATAGGCATCGAACCCGAAGGCCGGCTCAATCCTTAATTGAGAAGAACATCTGACCTCGCCATCAAACATCTATTAAACAAACAAGCATCGAACCCGAAGGTCGGCTCAACTTGAAGTTGAGAAGAACATCTGACCTCACTGTCAGGCATCTATTAAACAAACAGGCATCGAACCCGAAATCCGGCTCAACACGAAGTTGAGAGGAACA
Source organism: Lathyrus sativus (assembly GCA_963859935.3). Lineage (NCBI taxonomy): Eukaryota > Viridiplantae > Streptophyta > Magnoliopsida > Fabales > Fabaceae > Lathyrus > Lathyrus sativus. Next base: position 436,443,289 of record OZ012735.1, read on the forward strand.
TTTGACCTCGCCGTCAGGCATCTGTTAAACAAAAAGGTGTGGAACCCGAAGGCCGGCTCAACCCGATGTTGAGAAGAACATCTGACCTCCCCGTCAGGCATCTGTTAAATAAACAGGCATCGAACCGGAAGGGCGGCTCAACCCGAAGTTGATAAGAACATCTGACCTCCCTGCAAGGCATCTGTTAAACAAACAGGCATTGAACCTGAAGGTCGGCTCAACACGAAGTTGAGAGGAACATCTGACATCAATGTCAGGCATCTGTTAAATAAATAGGCATCAAATCCGAAGGCCGGCTCAACCCGAAGTTGAGAGGAACTTCTGACTTCACTGTCAAGCATCTGTTAAACAAACAGGCATCAAATCCGAAGGCCGACTCAACCCGAAGTTGAAAAGAACATCTGACCTCAACGTCAGGCATCTGTTAAAAAAACAGTCATCGAACTTGAAGGGCGGCTCAACCCGAAGTTGATAAGAAAATCTGACCTCGCCGTCAGGCATCTCTTAAACAAACAGGCATCGAACCCGAAGGCCGGCTCAACACGAAGTTGAGAGGAACATCTGACCTCACCTTCAGGCATCTGTTAAACAAACAGGCATCGAACCTGAAGGTCGGCTCAACATGAAGTTGAGAGGAACATTTGACTTCACTGCCAAGCATCTGTTAAACAAACATGCATCAAATCTGATGGTCGGCTCAACCCGAAGTTGAGAAGAACATTTGACCTCACCGTCAGGCATCTGTTAAACAAATAGGCATCAAACCCGAAGGGCGGCTCAACTCGAAGTTGATAAGAACATTAGACCTCTCCGCCAGGCATCTGTTAAACAAACAGGCATCGAACCCGAAGGCCGGCTCAACCCGAAGTTGAGAAGAACATTTGACCTCGCCGTTAGGCATCTGTTAAACTAACATGCATCGAACCTGAAGGACCTCTCAATCCTTAATTAAGAAGAACATATGACATCGCTGTCAAACATCTGTTAAACAAACAGGCATCGAACCCAAAGGCCGGCTCAACTTGAAGTTGAGAAGAACATCTGACCCCACCGTCAGGCATCTGTTAAACAAACAGGCATCGAACCCGAAAGCCGGCACAACACGAAGTTGAGAAGAACATCTGACTTCACCGTCAGGCATCTGTTAAACAAACACGCATCGAACCCGAAGCCCGGCTCAACCCGAAGTTTATAAGAACATCTGACCTCGCCGTCAGGCATCTCTTAAACAAACAGGTATCGAACCCGAAGGGCGGCTCAATCCGAAGTTGAAAAGAACATCTGACCTCCCAGTCAGGCAACTATTAAATAAATAGGCATCAAACCCGAAGGCCGTCTCAACCCTTAATTGAGAAGAACATCTGACCTCGCCGTCAAACATCTGTTAAACAAACAGGCATCGAACCCGAAGGGCGGCTCAACCTGAAGTTGATAAGAACATCTGACCTCCCCGACAGGCATCTGTTAAACAAACACGTATCGAACCTGAAGGCCGGCTCAACACAAAGTTGAGAGGAACATCTGACATCAACATCAGGCATCTGTTAAATAAATAGGCATCAAATTCGAAGGCCGGCTCAACCCGAAGTTGAGAGGAACATCTGACTTCACTATCAGGCATCTGTTAAACAAACAGGCATCAAATCCGAAGGCCGACTCAACCCGAAGTTGAAAAGAACATCTGACCTCAACGTCAGGCATCTATTAAAAAAACAGGCATCGAACCCGAAGGGAGGCTCAACTTGAAGTTGATAAGAACATCTGACCTCGCTGTCAGGCATCTCTTAAACAAACAGGCATCGAACTCGAAGGCCGTCTCAACACGAAGTTGAGAGGAACATCTGACCTCGCCCTCAGGCATCTGTTAAACAAACAGGCATCGAACCTGAAGGTCGGCTCAACATGAATTTGAGAGGAACATTTGACTTCACTGTCAAGCATCTGTTAAACAAACAGGCATCAAATCCGATGGTCGGCTCAACCCGAAGTTGAGAAGAACACCTGACCTCACCGTCAGGCATCTGTTAAACAAATAGGCATCGAACGCGAAGGGCGGCTCAACCCGAAGTTGATAAGAACATTAGACCTCTCCGCCAGGCATCTGTTGAACAGAGAGGCATCGAACCCGAAGGCCGGCTCAACCCGAAGTTGAGAAGAACATTTGAGCTCGCCGTTAGGCATCTGTTAAACAAACATGCATCGAACCTGAAGGCCCTCTCAATCCTTAATTGAGAAGAACATCTGACATCCCTGTCAAACATCTGTTAAACAAACATGCATCGAACCCGAAGGCCGGCTCAACTTGAAGTTGAGAAGAACATCTGACCTCACCGTCAGGCATCTGTTAAACAAACAGGCATCGAACCCGAATGCCGACACAACACGAATTTGAGAAGAAAATCTGACTTCACCGTTAGGCATCTGTTAAACAAACCGACATCAAACCCGAAGGCCGGCTCAACCCGAAGTTTATAAGAACATCTGACCTCGCCGTCAGGCATCTCTTAAACAAACAGGCATCGAATCCGAAGGGCGGGTCAACCCGAAGTTGATAAGAAAATCAGACTTCGCCGTCAGGCATCTGTTAAACAAACAAGCATCGAACCCGAAGTTCGGCTCAACCCAAAGTTGAGAAGAACATTTGACCTAGCCGTCAGGCATCTGTTAAACAATCAGACAATCGAACCCGAAGGGCGGCTCAAGACGAAGTTAAGAGGAACATCTGACCTCGCCGCCAGGCATCTGTTAAACAAACAGGCATCGAACCTGAAGGCCGGCTCAACCCGATGTTGAGAAGAACATCTGACCTCCCCGTCAGGCATCTGTTAAATAAACAGGCATCGAACCGGAAGGGCGGCTCAACCCGAAGTTGATAAGAACATCTGACCTCCCTGCAAGGCATCTGTTAAACAAACAGGCATTGAACCTGAAGGTCGGCTCAACACGAAGTTGAGAGGAACATCTGACATCAATGTCAGGCATCTGTTAAATAAATAGGCATCAAATCCGAAGGCCGGCTCAACCCGAAGTTGAGAGGAACTTCTGACTTCACTGTCAAGCATCTGTTAAACAAACAGGCATCAAATCCGAAGGCCGACTCAACCCGAAGTTGAAAAGAACATCTGACCTCAACGTCAGGCATCTGTTAAAAAAACAGTCATCGAACTTGAAGGGCGGCTCAACCCGAAGTTGATAAGAAAATCTGACCTCGCCGTCAGGCATCTCTTAAACAAACAGGCATCGAACCCGAAGGCCGGCTCAACACGAAGTTGAGAGGAACATCTGACCTCACCTTCAGGCATCTGTTAAACAAACAGGCATCGAACCTGAAGGTCGGCTCAACATGAAGTTGAGAGGAACATTTGACTTCACTGCCAAGCATCTGTTAAACAAACATGCATCAAATCTGATGGTCGGCTCAACCCGAAGTTGAGAAGAACATTTGACCTCACCGTCAGGCATCTGTTAAACAAATAGGCATCAAACCCGAAGGGCGGCTCAACTCGAAGTTGATAAGAACATTAGACCTCTCCGCCAGGCATCTGTTAAACAAACAGGCATCGAACCCGAAGGCCGGCTCAACCCGAAGTTGAGAAGAACATTTGACCTCGCCGTTAGGCATCTGTTAAACTAACATGCATCGAACCTGAAGGACCTCTCAATCCTTAATTAAGAAGAACATATGACATCGCTGTCAAACATCTGTTAAACAAACAGGCATCGAACCCAAAGGCCGGCTCAACTTGAAGTTGAGAAGAACATCTGACCCCACCGTCAGGCATCTGTTAAACAAACAGGCATCGAACCCGAAAGCCGGCACAACACGAAGTTGAGAAGAACATCTGACTTCACCGTCAGGCATCTGTTAAACAAACACGCATCGAACCCGAAGCCCGGCTCAACCCGAAGTTTATAAGAACATCTGACCTCGCCGTCAGGCATCTCTTAAACAAACAGGTATCGAACCCGAAGGGCGGCTCAATCCGAAGTTGAAAAGAACATCTGACCTCCCAGTCAGGCAACTATTAAATAAATAGGCATCAAACCCGAAGGCCGTCTCAACCCTTAATTGAGAAGAACATCTGACCTCGCCGTCAAACATCTGTTAAACAAACAGGCATCGAACCCGAAGGGCGGCTCAACCTGAAGTTGATAAGAACATCTGACCTCCCCGACAGGCATCTGTTAAACAAACACGTATCGAACCTGAAGGCCGGCTCAACACAAAGTTGAGAGGAACATCTGACATCAACATCAGGCATCTGTTAAATAAATAGGCATCAAATTCGAAGGCCGGCTCAACCCGAAGTTGAGAGGAACATCTGACTTCACTATCAGGCATCTGTTAAACAAACAGGCATCAAATCCGAAGGCCGACTCAACCCGAAGTTGAAAAGAACATCTGACCTCAACGTCAGGCATCTATTAAAAAAACAGGCATCGAACCCGAAGGGAGGCTCAACTTGAAGTTGATAAGAACATCTGACCTCGCTGTCAGGCATCTCTTAAACAAACAGGCATCGAACTCGAAGGCCGTCTCAACACGAAGTTGAGAGGAACATCTGACCTCGCCCTCAGGCATCTGTTAAACAAACAGGCATCGAACCTGAAGGTCGGCTCAACATGAATTTGAGAGGAACATTTGACTTCACTGTCAAGCATCTATTAAACAAACAGGCATCAAATCCGATGGTCGGCTCAACCCGAAGTTGAGAAGAACACCTGACCTCACCGTCAGGCATCTGTTAAACAAATAGGCATCGAACGCGAAGGGCGGCTCAACCCGAAGTTGATAAGAACATTAGACCTCTCCGCCAGGCATCTGTTGAACAGAGAGGCATCGAACCCGAAGGCCGGCTCAACCCGAAGTTGAGAAGAACATTTGAGCTCGCCGTTAGGCATCTGTTAAACAAACATGCATCGAACCTGAAGGCCCTCTCAATCCTTAATTGAGAAGAACATCTGACATCCCTGTCAAACATCTGTTAAACAAACATGCATCGAACCCGAAGGCCGGCTCAACTTGAAGTTGAGAAGAACATCTGACCTCACCGTCAGGCATCTGTTAAACAAACAGGCATCGAACCCGAATGCCGACACAACACGAATTTGAGAAGAAAATCTGACTTCACCGTTAGGCATCTGTTAAACAAACCGACATCAAACCCGAAGGCCGGCTCAACCCGAAGTTTATAAGAACATCTGACCTCGCCGTCAGGCATCTCTTAAACAAACAGGCATCGAATCCGAAGGGCGGGTCAACCCGAAGTTGATAAGAAAATCAGACTTCGCCGTCAGGCATCTGTTAAACAAACAAGCATCGAACCCGAAGTTCGGCTCAACCCAAAGTTGAGAAGAACATTTGACCTAGCCGTCAGGCATCTGTTAAACAATCAGACAATCGAACCCGAAGGGCGGCTCAAGACGAAGTTAAGAGGAACATCTGACCTCGCCGCCAGGCATCTGTTAAACAAACAGGCATCGAACCTGAAGGCCGGATCAACACGAAGTTGAGAAGAACATCTGACATCAACGTCAGGCATCTGTTAAATAAATAAGCATCAAATCTGAAGGTCGGGTCAACTCGAAGTTGAGAGGAACATCTGACTCCACTGTCAAGCATCTGTTAAACAAACAGGCATCAAATCCGAAGGCCGACTCAACCCGAAGTTGAAAAGAACAACTGACCTCAACGTCAGGCATCTGTTAAAAAAACAGGCATCGAACCCGAAGGGCGGCTCAACCCGAAGTTGATAAGAATATCTGACCTCGCCGTCAGGCATCTCTTAAACAAACAGGCATCGAACCCGAAGGCCGGCTCAACACGAAGTTGAGGGCAACATCTGACCTCGCCGTCAGGCATCTGTTAAACAAACAGGTATCGAACCTGAAGGTCGGCTCAACATGAAGTTGGGAGGAACATTTGACTTCACTGTCAAGCATCTGTTAAACAAACAGGCATCAAATCCGATGGTCGGCTCAACCCGAAATTGAGAAGAACACCTGACCTCACCGTCAGGCATCTGTTAAACAAATAGTCATCGAACAAGAAGGGCGGCTCAACCCGAAGTTGATAAGAACATTAGACCTCTCTGCCAGGCATCTGTTAAACAAAGAGGCATCGAACCCGAAGTCCGGCTCAACACGAAGTTGAGAAGCACATTTGACCTCGCCGTTAGGCATCTGTTAAACAAACAGGCATCGAACTTGAAGGCCCTCTCAATCCTTAATTGAGAAGAACATATGACATCGCTGTCAAACATCTGTTAAATAAACAGGCATCGAACCCGAAGGCCGGCTCAACTTGAAGTTGAGAAGAACATCTGACCTCACCGTCAGGCATCTGTTAAACAAACAGGTATCGAACCCAAATGCCGACACAACACGAAGTTGAGAAGAAAATCTGACTTCACTGTCAGGCATCTGTTAAACAAACAGGCATCGAACCCGAAGGCCGGCTCAACCCGAAGTTTATAAGAACATCTGAACTCGCCGCCAGGCATCTCTTAAACAAACAGGCATTAAATCCGAAGGCCGGCTCAACCCGAAGATGAGAAGAAGATCTGACCTCACCATCAGGCATCTGTTAAACAAACAGGCATCGAACCCGAAGGCCGGCTCAACCCAAAGTTGATAAGAACATCTGACCTCGCCGTCAGGCATCTCTTAAAAAAAGATGCATCGAACCTGAAGGGAGGCTCAACCCGAAGTTGAGAAGAACATCTGATCTCGCCGTCAGGAATCTGTTAAACAAACAGGCATTGAACCTGAAGGTCGGCTCGACATGAAGTTGAGAGGAACATTTGACTTCACTGTCAAGCATCTGTTAAACTAACATGCATCAAATCCGAAGGTCGACTCAACCCGAAGTTGAGAAGAACATCTGACCTCACCGTCAGGCATCTGTTAAACAAATAGGCATCGAACCCGAAGGGCGGCTCAATCCTTAATTGAGTAGAACATCTGACCTCGCTATCAAACATCTGTTAAATAAACAGGCATCGAACCCGAAGGCCGGCTCAACTTGAAGTTGAGAAGAATATCCGACCTCACCGTCAGGCATCTGTTAAACAAACAGGCATCGAACCTGAAGGCCGGCTCAACACGATGTTGAGAGGAAAATCTGACCTCGCCGTCAGGCATCTGTTAAACAAAAAGGTGTGGAACCCGAAGGTCGGCTCAACCCGAAGTTGAGAAGAACATCTGACCTCCCCGTCAGGCATCTGTTAAATAAATAGGCATAAAACTCGAAGGTCGTCTCAACCCTTAGTTGAGAAGAACATCTGCCTCGCCGTCAAACATCTGTTAAACAAACAGGCATCGAACCCGAAGGGCGGCTCAACCCGAAGTTGATAAGAACATCTGACCTCCCTGTCGGGCATCTGTTAAACAAACAGGCATCGAACCCGAAGGCCGGCTCAACACGAAGTTGAGAGGAACATGTGACATCGACGTCAGGCATCTGTTAAATAAAAAGGCATCAAATCCGAAGGCCGGATCAACCCAAAGTTGAGAGGAACATCTGACTTCACTGTCAAGCATCTGTTAAGCAAACAGGCATCAAATCCAAAGGCCGACTCAACCCAAAGTTGAAAAGAACATCTGACCTCAACGTCAGGCATCTGTTAAAAAACAGGTATCGAACCCGAAGGGCGACTCAACCCGAAGTTGATAAGAACATCTGACCTCGCCGTCAGGCATCTCTTAAACAAACAGGCATCAAACCCGAAGGCCGGCTCAACACGAAGTTGAGAGGAACATCTGACCTCGCCGTCAGGAATCTGTTAAACAAACAGGCATCGAACCTGAATTTCGGCTCAACATGAAGTTGTGAGGAACATTTGACTTCACTGTCAAGCATCTGTTAAACAAACAGGCATCAAAATCCGATGGCCGGCTCAACCCGAAGTTGAGAAGAATATCTGACCTCACCGTCAGGCATCTGTTAAACAAATAGGCGTCGAACCCGAAGGGCGGCTCAACCTGAAGTTGATAAGAATATTAGACCTCTCCGCCAGGCATCTGTTAAACAAACAGGCATCGAACCCGAAGGCCGGCTCAACCCGAAGTTGAGAAGAACATTTGACCTCGCCGTTAGGCATCTGTTAAACAAACATGCATCAAACCTGAAGGCCCTCTCAATCCTTAATTGAGAAGAACATATAACATGGTTGTCAAACATCTGTTAAACAAACAGGCATCGAACCCGAAGGCTGGCTCAACTTGAAGTTGAGAAGAACATCTGACCTCACCATCAAGCATCCGTTAAACAAACAGGCATCGAACCCGAATGTCGGCACAACACGAAGTTGAGAATAACATCTGACTTCACCGTCAGGCATCTGTTAAACAAACAGGCGTCGAACCCGAAGGCTGACTCAACCCGAAGTTTATAAGAACATCTGACCTTGTTGTCAGGCATCTCTTAAACAAACAGGCATCGAACCCGAAGGGCGGCTCAACCCGAAGTTGAGAAGAACATCTGACCTCCCCGTCAGGAAACTATTAAATAAACAGGCATCAAAACCGAAGTTCGTCTCAACCCTTAGTTGAGAAGAACATCTGACCTCGCCGTCAAACATCTGTTAAACAAACAGGCATCGAACCCGAAGGGCGGCTCAACCCGAAGTTGATAAGAACATCTGACCTCCCCGCCAGGCATATGTTAAACAAACAGGCATCGAACCTGAAGGCCGGTTCAACACGAAGTTGAGAGGAACATCTGACATCGACGTCAGGCATCTGTTAAATATATAGGCATCAAATCCGAAGGCCGGCTTAACCCGAAGTTGAGAGGAACATCTGACTTCACTGTCAAGCATCTGTTAAACAAGCAGGCATCAAATCCGAAGGCCGACTCAACCCGAAGTTGAAAAGGACATCTGACCTCAACGTCAGGCATCTGTTAAAAAAACAGGCATCGAACCCGAAGGGCGACTCAACCCGAAGTTGATAAGAACATTAGACCTCTCCGCCAGGCATTTGTTAAACAAACAGGCATCGAACCCGAAGGCCGGCTCAACCCGAAGTTGAGAAGCACATTTGACCTCGTCGTTAGGCATCTGTTAAACAAACAGGCATAGAACCTGAAGGCCCTCTCAATCCTTAACTGAGAAGAACATCTGACATCGCTGTCAAACATCTATTAAACAAACAGGCATCGAACCCGAAGGCCGGCTCAACTTGAAGTAGAGAAAAACATATGACCTCACCGTCAGGCATCTGTTAAACAAACAGGCATCGAACCCGAATGCCAGTACAACACGAAGTTGAGAAGAACACCTGACTTCACCGTCAGGCATCTGTTAAACAAACAGGCATCGAACCCGAAGGTCGGCTCAACCCGAAGTTTATAAGAACATTTGACCTTGCCGTCAGGCATCTCTTAAATAAACAGGCATCGAATCCCAAGGGCGGCTCAACCCGAAGTTGATTAGAACATCTGACTTCGCTGTCAGGCATCTGTTAAACAAATAGGCATTAAACCCGAAGGCCGGCTCAACCCAAAGTTGATAAGAACATCTGACTTCGCCATCAGGCATCTGTTAAACAAACAGGCATCGGACCCGAAGGACGGCTTAACACGAAGTTTAGAGGAACATCTGACCTCGCCGTTAGGCATCTGTTAAACAAACAGGCATCGAACCCGAAGGCCGGCTTAACACGAAGTTGAGAGGAACATCTGATCTCGCCGTCAGGAATCTGTTAAACAAACAGGCATTGAACCTGAAAGTCGGCTCAACATGAAGTTGAGAGGAACATTTGACTTCACTATCAAGCATCTGTTAAACTAACATGCATCAAATCCGAAGGCCGGCTCAACCCGAAGTTGAGAAGAACATCTGACCTCACCGTCAGGCATCTGTTAAACAAATAGGCATCGAACCCGAAGGGCGGCTCAATCCTTAATTGAGTAGAACATCTGACCTCGCCGTCAAATATCTGTTAAATAAACAGGCATCGAACCCGAAGGCCGGCTCAACTTGAAGTTGAGAAGAACATCCGACCTCACCGTCAGGCATCTGTTAAACAAACAGGCATCGAACCTGAAGGCCGGCTCAACACGATGTTGAGAGGAATATCTGACCTCGCCGTCAGGCATCTGTTAAACAAAAAGGTGTGGAACCCGAAGGCCGGCTCAACCCGAAGTTGAGAAGAACATCTGACCTCCCCGTCAGGCATCTGTTAAATAAACAGGCATAAAACTCGAAGGTCGTCTCAACCCTTTGTTGAGAAGAACATCTGACCTCGCCGTCAAACATCTGTTAAACAAACAGGCATCGAACCCGAAGGGTGGCTCAACCCGAAGTTGATAAGAACATCTGACCTCCCTGTCAGGCATCTGTTAAACAAACAGGCATCGAACCCGAAGGCCGACTCAACACGAAGTTGAGAGGAACATGTGACATCGACGTCAGGCATATGTTAAATAAACAGGCATCAAATCCAAAGGTCGGCTCAACCCAAAGTTGAGAGGAACATCTGACTTCACTGTCAAGCATCTGTTAAGCAAACAGGCATCAAATCCGAAGGCCGACTCAACCCAAAGTTGAAAAGAACATCTGACCTCAACGTCAGACATCTGTTAAAAAAATAGGCATCGAACCCGAAGGGCGGCTCAACCCGAAGTTGATAAGAACATCTGACCTCGCCGTCAGGCATCTCTTAAACAAACGTGGATCAAACCCGAAGGCCGGCTCAACACGAAGTTGAGAGGAACATCTGACCTCGCCGTCAGGCATCTGTTAAACAAACAGGCATCGAACCTGAATTTCGGCTCAACATGAAGTTGAGAGGAACATTTGACTTCACTGTCAAGCATCTGTTAAACAAACAGGCATCAAAATCCGATGGACGGCTCAACCCGAAGTTGAGAAGAATATCTGACCTCACCATCAAGCATCCGTTAAACAAACAGGCATCGAACCCGAATGTCGGCACAACACGAAGTTGAGAATAACATCTGACTTCACCGTCAGGCATCTGTTAAACAAACAGGCATCGAACCCGAAGGCTGACTCAACCCGAAGTTTATAAGAACATCTGACCTTGTTGTCAGGCATCTCTTAAACAAACAGGCATCGAACCCGAAGGGCGGCTCAACCCGAAGTTGAGAAGAACATCTGACCTCCCCGTCAGGAAACTATTAAATAAACAGGCATCAAAACCGAAGTTCATCTCAACCCTTAGTTGAGAAGAACATCTGACCTCGCCGTCAAACATCTGTTAAACAAACAGGCATCGAACCCGAAGGGCGGCTCAACCCGAAGTTGATAAGAACATCTGACCTCCCCGCCAGGCATATGTTAAACAAACAGGCATCGAACCTGAAGGCCGGCTCAACACGAAGTTGAGAGGAACATCTGACATCGACGTCAGGCATCTGTTAAATATATAGGCATCAAATCCGAAGGCCGGCTTAACCCGAAGTTGAGAGGAACATCTGACTTCACTGTCAAGCATCTGTTAAACAAGCAGGCATCAAATCCGAAGGCCGACTCAACCCGAAGTTGAAAAGGACATCTGACCTCAACGTCAGGCATCTGTTAAAAAAACAGGCATCGAACCCGAAGGGCGACTCAACCCGAAGTTGATAAGAACATTAGACCTCTCCGCCAGGCATTTGTTAAACAAACAGGCATCGAACCCGAAGGCCGGCTCAACCCGAAGTTGAGAAGCACATTTGACCTCGTCGTTAGGCATCTGTTAAACAAACAGGCATAGAACCTGAAGGCCCTCTCAATCCTTAACTGAGAAGAACATCTGACATCGCTGTCAAACATCTATTAAACAAACAGGCATCGAACCCGAAGGCCGGCTCAACTTGAAGTAGAGAAAAACATATGACCTCACCGTCAGGCATCTGTTAAACAAACAGGCATCGAACCCGAATGCCAGTACAACACGAAGTTGAGAAGAACACCTGACTTCACCGTCAGGCATCTGTTAAACAAACAGGCATCGAACCCGAAGGTCGGCTCAACCTGAAGTTTATAAGAACATTTGACCTTGCCGTCAGGCATCTCTTAAATAAACAGGCATCGAATCCCAAGGGCGGCTCAACCCGAAGTTGATTAGAACATCTGACTTCGCTGTCAGGCATCTGTTAAACAAATAGGCATCAAACCCGAAGGCCGGCTCAACCCAAAGTTGATAAGAACATCTGACTTCGCCATCAGGCATCTGTTAAACAAACAGGCATCGGACCCGAAGGACGGCTTAACACGAAGTTTAGAGGAACATCTGACCTCGCCGTTAGGCATCTGTTAAACAAACAGGCATCGAACCCGAAGGCCGGCTTAATACGAAGTTGAGAGGAACATCTGATCTCGCCGTCAGGAATCTGTTAAACAAACAGGCATTGAACCTGAAAGTCGGCTCAACATGAAGTTGAGAGGAACATTTGACTTCACTATCAAGCATCTGTTAAACTAACATGCATCAAATCCGAAGGCCGGCTCAACCCGAAGTTGAGAAGAACATCTGACCTCACCGTCAGGCATCTGTTAAACAAATAGGCATCGAACCCGAAGGGCGGCTCAATCCTTAATTGAGTAGAACATCTGACCTCGCCGTCAAATATCTGTTAAATAAACAGGCATCGAACCCGAAGGCCGGCTCAACTTGAAGTTGAGAAGAACATCCGACCTCACCGTCAGGCATCTGTTAAACAAACAGGCATCGAACCTGAAGGCCGGCTCAACACGATGTTGAGAGGAATATCTGACCTCGCCGTCAGGCATCTGTTAAACAAAAAGGTGTGGAACCCGAAGGCCGGCTCAACCCGAAGTTAAGAAGAACATCTGACCTCCCCGTCAGGCATCTGTTAAATAAACAGGCATAAAACTCGAAGGTCGTCTCAACCCTTTGTTGAGAAGAACATCTGACCTCGCCGTCAAACATCTGTTAAACAAACAGGCATCGAACCCGAAGGGTGGCTCAACCAGAAGTTGATAAGAACATCTGACCTCCCTGTCAGGCATCTGTTAAACAAACAGGCATCGAACCCGAAGGCCGACTCAACACGAAGTTGAGAGGAACATGTGACATCGACGTCAGGCATCTGTTAAATAAACAGGCATCAAATCCGAAGGTCGGCTCAACCCAAAGTTGAGAGGAACATCTGACTTCACTGTCAAGCATCTGTTAAGAAAACAGGCATCAAATCCGAAGGCCGACTCAACCCAAAGTTTAAAAGAACATCTGACCTCAACGTCAGACATCTGTTAAAAAATAGGCATCGAACCCGAAGGGCGGCTCAACCCGAAGTTGATAAGAACATCTGACCTCGCCGTCAGGCATCTCTTAAACAAACAGGCATCAAACCCGAAGGCCGGCCCAACACGAAGTTGAGAGGAACATCTGACCTCGCCGTCAGGCATCTGTTAAACAAACAGGCATCGAACCTGAATGTCGGCTCAACATGAAGTTGAGAGGAACATTTGACTTCACTGTCAAGCATCTGTTAAACAAACAGGCATCAAAATCCGATGGACGGCTCAACCCGAAGTTGAGAAGAATATCTGACCTCACCGTCAGGCATCTGTTAAACAAATAGGCGTCGAACCCGAAGGGCGGCTCAACCTGAAGTTAATAAGAACATTAGACCTCTCCGCCAGGCATCTGTTAAACAAACAGGCATCGAACCCGAAGGCCGGCTCAACCCGAAGTTGAGAAGAACATTTGACCTCGCCGTTAGGCATCTGTTAAACAAACATGCATCAAACCTGAAGGCCCTCTCAATCCTTAATTGAGAAGAACATATAACATCGCTGTCAAACATCTGTTAAACAAACAGGCATCGAACCCGAAGGGTGGCTCAACTTGAAGTTGAGAAGAACATCTGACCTCACCATCAGACATCCGTTAAACAAACAGGCATCGAACCCGAATGTCGGCACAACACGAAGTTGAGAAGAACATCTGACTTCACCGTCAAGCATCTGTTAAACAAACAGGCATCGAACCCGAAGGCAGGCTCAACCCGAAGTTTATAAGAACATCTGACCTCGTCGTCAGGCATCTCTTAAACAAACAGGAATCGAACCCGAAGGCCGACTCAACCCGAAGTTGAGAAGAACATCTGACCTCCCCGTCAGGCAACTATTAAATAAACAGGCATCAAAACCGAAGGTCGTCTCAACCCTTAGTTGAGAAGAACATCTGACCTCGCCATCAAACATCTGTTAAACAAACAGGCATCGAACCCGAAGGGCGGCTCAACCCGAAGTTGATAAGAACATCTGACCTCCCTGTCAGGCATCTGTTAAACAAACAGGCATCGAACCCGAAGGCCGGCTCAACACGAAGTTGAGAGGAACATGTGACATCGACGTCAGGCATCTGTTAAATAAAAAGGCATCAAATCCGAAGGCCGGATCAACCCAAAGTTGAGAGGAACATCTGACTTCACTGTCAAGCATCTGTTAAGCAAACAGGCATCAAATCCAAAGGCCGACTCAACCCAAAGTTGAAAAGAACATCTGACCTCAACGTCAGGCATCTGTTAAAAAACAGGCATCGAACCCGAAGGGCGACTCAACCCGAAGTTGATAAGAACATCTGACCTCGCTGTCAGGCATCTCTTAAACAAACAGGCATCAAACCCGAAGGCCGGCTCAACACGAAGTTGAGAGGAACATCTGGCCTCGCCGTCAGGAATCTGTTAAACAAACAGGCATCGAACCTGAATTTTGGCTCAACATGAAGTTGAGAGGAACATTTGACTTCACTGTCAAGCATCTATTAAACAAACAGGCATCAAAATCCGATGGCCGGCTCAACCCGAAGTTGAGAAGAATATCTGACCTCACCGTCAGGCATCTGTTAAACAAATAGGCGTCGAACCCGAAGGGCGGCTCAACCTAAAGTTGATAAGAATATTAGACCTCTCCGCCAGGCATCTGTTAAACAAACAGGCATCGAACCCGAAGGCCGGCTCAACCCGAAGTTGAGAAGAACATTTGACCTCGCCGTTAGGCATCTGTTAAACAAACATGCATCAAACCTGAAGGCCCTCTCAATCCTTAATTGAGAAGAACATATAACATCGCTGTCAAACATCTGTTAAACAAACAGGCATCGAACCCGAAGGCTGGCTCAACTTGAAGTTGAGAAGAACATCTGACCTCACCATCAAGCATCCGTTAAACAAACAGGCATCGAACCCGAATGTCGGCACAACACGAAGTTGAGAATAACATCTGACTTCACCGTCAGGCATCTGTTAAACAAACAGGCATCGAACCCGAAGGCCGACTCAACCCGAAGTTTATAAGAACATCTGACCTTGTTGTCAGGCATCTCTTAAACAAACAGGCATCGAACCCGAAGGGCGGCTCAACCCGAAGTTGAGAAAAACATCTGACCTCCCCGTCAGGAAACTATTAAATAAACAGGCATCAAAACCGAAGTTCGTCTCAACCCTTAGTTGAGAAGAACATCTGACCTCGCCGTCAAACATCTGTTAAACAAACAGGCATCGAACCCGAAGGGCGGCTCAACCCGAAGTTGATAAGAACATCTGACCTCCCCGCCAGGCATATGTTAAACAAACAGGCATCGAACCTGAAGGCCGGCTCAACACGAAGTTGAGAAGCACATTTGACCTCGTCGTTAGGCATCTGTTAAACAAACAAGCATAGAACCTGAAGGCCCTCTCAATCCTTAACTGAGAAGAACATCTGACATCGCTGTCAAACATCTGTTAAACAAACAGGCATCGAACCCGAAGGCCGGCTCAACTTGAAGTAGAGAAAAACATATGACCTCACCGTCAGGCATCTGTTAAACAAACAGGCATCGAACCCGAATGCCGGTACAACACGAAGTTGAGAAGAACACCTGACTTCACCGTCAGGCATCTGTTAAACAAACAGGCATCAAACCCGAAGGCCGGCTCAACCCGAATTTTATAAGAACATTTGACCTCGCCGTCAGGCATCTCTTAAATAAACAGGCATCAAATCCCAAGGGCGGCTCAACCCGAAGTTGATTAGAACATCTGACTTCGCTGTCAGGCATTTGTTAAACAAACAGGCATCAAACCCGAAGGCCGGATCAACCCAAAGTTGATAAGAACATCTGACTTCGCCATCAGGCATCTGTTAAACAAACAGGCATCGGACCCGAAGGACGGCTTAACACGAAGTTTAGAGGAACATCTGACCTCGCCGTTAGGCATCTATTAAACAAACAGGCATCGAACCCGAAGGCCGGCTTAACACGAAGTTGAGAGGAACATCTGATCTCGCCGTCAGGAATCTATTAAACAAACAAGCATTGAACCTGAAAGTCGGCTCAACATGAAGTTGAGAGGAACATTTGACTTCACTATCAAGCATCTGTTAAACTAACATGCATCAAATCCGAAGGCCGGCTCAACCCGAAGTTGAGAAGAACATCTGACCTCACCGTCAGGCATCTGTTAAACAAATAGGCATCGAACCCGAAGGGCGGCTCAATCCTTAATTGAGTAGAACATCTGACCTCGCCGTCAAATATCTGTTAAATAAACAGGCATCGAACCCGAAGGCCGGCTCAACTTGAAGTTGAGAAGAACATCCGACCTCACCGTCAGGCATCTGTTAAACAAACAGGCATCGAACCTGAAGGCCGGCTCAACACGATGTTGAGAGGAATATCTGACCTCGCCGTCAGGCATCTGTTAAACAAAAAGGTGTGGAACCCGAAGGCCGGCTCAACCCGAAGTTGAGAAGAACATCTGACCTCCCCGTCAGGCATATGTTAAATAAACAGGCATAAAACTCGAAGGTCGTCTAAACCCTTTGTTGAGAAGAACATCTGACCTCGCCGTCAAACATCTGTTAAACAAACAGGCATCGAACCCGAAGTGTGGCTCAACCCGAAGTTGATAAGAACATCTGACCTCCCTGTCAGGCATCTGTTAAACAAACAGGCATCGAACCCGAAGGCCGACTCAACACGAAGTTGAGAGGAACATGTGACATCGACGTCAGGCATCTGTTAAATAAATAGGCATCAAATCCGAAGGTCGGCTCAACCCAAAGTTGAGAGGAACATCTGACTTCACTGTCAAGCATCTGTTAAGCAAACAGGCATCAAATCCGAAGGCCGACTCAACCCAAAGTTGAAAAGAACATCTGACCTCAACGTCA
Source organism: Lathyrus sativus (assembly GCA_963859935.3). Lineage (NCBI taxonomy): Eukaryota > Viridiplantae > Streptophyta > Magnoliopsida > Fabales > Fabaceae > Lathyrus > Lathyrus sativus. The sequence goes on from OZ012735.1 coordinate 436,460,427, forward strand.
GACATCTGTTAAAAAACAGGCATCGAACCCGAAGGGCGGCTCAACCCGAAGTTGATAAGAACATCTGACCTCGCCGTCAGGCATCTCTTAAACAAACAGGCATCAAACCCGAAGGCCGGCTCAACACGAAGTTGAGAGGAACATCTGACCTCGCCGTCAGGCATCTGTTAAAAAAACAGGCATCGAACCTGAATGTCGGCTCAACATGAAGTTGAGAGGAACATTTGACTTCACTGTCAAGCATCTGTTAAACAAACAGGCATCAAAATCCGATGGACGGCTCAACCCGAAGTTGAGAAGAATATCTGACCTCACCGTCAGGCATCTGTTAAACAAATAGGCGTCGAACCCGAAGGGCGACTCAACCTGAAGTTAATAAGAACATTAGACCTCTCCGCCAGGCATCTGTTAAACAAACAGGCATCGAACCCGAAGGCCGGCTCAACCCGAAGTTGAGAAGAACATTTGACCTCGCCGTTAGGCATCTGTTAAATAAACATGCATCAAACCTGAAGGCCCTCTCAATCCTTAATTGAGAAGAACATATAACATCGCTGTCAAACATCTGTTAAACAAACAGGCATCGAACCCGAAGGGTGGCTCAACTTGAAGTTGAGAAGAACATCTGACCTCACCATCAGACATCCGTTAAACAAACAGGCATCGAACCCGAATGTCGGCACAACACGAAGTTGAGAAGAACATCTGACTTCACCGTCAAGCATCTGTTAAACAAACAGGCATCGAACCCGAAGGCCGGCTCAACCCGAAGTTTATAAGAACATCTGACCTCGTCGTCAGGCATCTCTTAAACAAACAGGCATCGAACCCGAAAGCCGACTCAACCCGAAGTTGAGAAGAACATCTGACCTCCCCGTCAGGCAACTATTAAATAAACAGGCATCAAAACCGAAGGTCGTCTCAACCCTTAGTTGAGAAGAACATCTGACCTCGCCGTCAAACATCTGTTAAACAAACAGGCATCGAACCCGAAGGGCGGCTCAACCCGAAGTTGATAAGAACATCTGACCTCCCCACCAGCATATGTTAAACAAACAGGCATCGAACCTGAAGGTCGGCTCAACACGAAGTTGAGAGGAACATCTGACATCAACGTCAGACATCTGTTAAATAAATAGGCATCAAATCCGAAGGCCGGCTTAACCCGAAGTTGAGAGGAACATCTGACTTCACTGTCAAGCATCTGTTAAACAAGCAGGCATCAAATCCGAAGGCCGACTCAACCCGAAGTTGAAAAGGACATCTGACCTCAACGTCAGACATCTGTTAAAAAAACAGGCATCGAACCCGAAGGGCGACTTAACCCGAATTTGATAAGAACATTAGACCTCTTCGCCAGGCAATTGTTAAACAAACAGGCATTGAACCCGAAGGCCGGCTCAACCCGAAGTTGAGAAGCACATTTGACCTCGTCGTTAGGCATCTGTTAAACAAACAAGCATCGAACCTGAAGGCCCTCTCAATCCTTAATTGAGAAGAACTTCTGACATCGCTGTCAAACATCTGTTAAACAAACAGGCATCGAACCCGAAGGCCTGCTCAACTTGAAGTAGAGAAAAACATATGACCTCACCGTCAGGCACTTGTTAAACAAACAGGCATCGAACCCGAATGCCGGCACAACACGAAGTTGAGAAGAACACCTGACTTCACCGTCAGGCATCTGTTAAACAAACAGGCATCAAACCCGAAGGCCGGCTCAACCCGAAGTTTATAAGAACATCTGACCTCGCCGTCAGGCATCTCTTAAACAAACAGGCATCGAATCCCAAGGGCGGCTCAACCCGAAGTTGATTAGAACATCTGACTTCGCTGTCAGGCATCTGTGAAACAAACAGGCATCAAACCCGAAGGCCGGCTCAACCCAAAGTTGATAAAAACATCTGACTTTGCCATCAGGCATCTGTTAAACAAACAGGCATCGAACCCGAAGGCCGGCTCAACCCGAAGTTGAGAAGAACATTTGACCTCGCCGTTAGGCATCTGTGAAACAAACATGCATCAAACCTGAAGGCCCTCTCAATCCTTAATTGAGAAGAACATATAACATCGCTGTCAAACATCTGTTAAACAAACAGGCATCGAACCCGAAGGGTGGCTCAACTTGAAGTTGAGAAGAACATCTGACCTCACCATCAGACATCCGTTAAACAAACAGGCATCGAACCCGAATGTCGACACAACACGAAGTTGAGAAGAACATCTGACTTCACCGTCAAGCATCTGTTAAACAAACAGGCATCGAACCCGAAGGCCGGCTCAACCCGAAGTTTATAAGAACATCTGACCTCGTCGTCAGGCATCTCTTAAACAAACAGGCATCGAACCCGAAGGCCGACTCAACCCGAAGTTGAGAAGAACATCTGACCTCCCCGTCAGGCAACTATTAAATAAACAGGCATCAAAACCGAAGGTCGTCTCAACCCTTAGTTGAGAAGAACATCTGACCTCGCCGTCAAACATCTGTTAAACAAACAGGCATCGAACCCGAAGGGCGGCTCAACCCGAAGTTGATAAGAACATCTGACCTCCCCACCAGCATATGTTAAACAAACAGGCATCGAACCTGAAGGTCGGCTCAACACGAAGTTGAGAGGAACATCTGACATCAACGTCAGGCATCTGTTAAATAAATAGGCATCAAATCCGAAGGCCGGCTTAACCCGAAGTTGAGAGGAACATTTGACTTCACTGTCAAGCATCTGTTAAACAAACAGGTATCAAATCCGATTGCCGACTCAACCCGAAATTGAGAAGAACATCTGACCTCACCGTCAGGAATCTGTTAAACAAATAGGCATCGAACCCGAAGGGTGGCTCAACCCAAAGTTGATAAAAACATTAGACCTCTCCGCCAGGCATCTATTAAACAAACAGGCATCGAACCCGAAGGCCGGCTCAACCAGAATTTGAGAAGCACATTTGACCTCTCCGTTAGGCATCTGTTAAACAAACAGGCATCGAACCTGAAGGCCCTCCCAATCCTTAATTGAGAAGAACATCTGACATCCCTGTCAAACATCTATTAAACAAACTGGCATCGAACCCGAAGGCCGGCTCAACTTGAAGTTGAGAAGAACATCTGACCTCACCGTCAGGCATCTGTTAAAAAAACAGACATCGAACTCGAATACCAGCACAACACAAAGTTGAGAAGAACATCTCACTTCACCGTCAGGCATCTGTTAAACAAACAGGTATCGAACCCGAACGCCGGCTCAACCCGAAGTTTATAAGAACATCTGACCTCGCCGTCAGGCATCTCTTGAACAAACAGGCAACGAATCCGAAGGGCGGCTCAACCCGAAGTTGATAAGAACATCTGACTTCGCCGTCAGGCATCTGTTCAAAAAACAGGCATCGAACCCGAAGTCCGGCTCAACCCAAAGTTGATAAGAAAATCTGACTTCTCCATCACGCATCTGTTAAACAAACAGGCATCGAACCCGAAGGACGGCTCAACACGATGTTGAGAGGAACATCTGACCTCCCCGTCAGGAATCCGTTAAACAAACAGGCATTGAACCTGAAGGTCGGCTCAACATGAAGTTGAGAGGAACATTTAACTTCACTGTCAAGCATCTGTTAAACTAACATGTATCAAATCCGAAGGCCGACTCAACCAGAAGTTGAGAAGAACATTGGAACTCACCGTCAGGCATCTGTTAAACAAATAGGCATCGAACCCGTAGGGCGGCTCAATCCTTAATTGAGAAGAACATCTGACCTCGCCGTCAAACATCTGTTAAACAAACAGGCATCGAACCCGAAGGCCGGCTCAACTTGAAGTTGAGAAGAACATCTGACCTCACCGTTTGGCATCTGTTAAACAAACAGGCATCAAACCCGAATGCCGGCTCAACACGAAGTTGAGAGGAACATCTGACCTCGCCGTCATGCATTTGTTAAACAAAAAGGTGTGGAACCCGAAGGCCGGCTCAACCCGAAGTTGAGAAGAACATCTTACCTCCCCGTCAGGCATCTGTTAAATAAACAGGTATCAAACCCGAAGGCCGTCTCAACCCTTAGTTGAGAAGAACATCTGACCTCGCCGTCAAACATCTGTTAAACAAACAGGCATCGAACCCGAAGGGAGGCTCAACCCGAAATTGATAAGAACATCTGACCTCCCCGTTAGGCATCTGTTAAACAAACAGGCATCGAACCCGAAGGCCGGCTCAACACGAAGTTGAGAGGAACATCGAACATCGACGTCAGGCATCTGTTAAATAAACAGGCATCAAATCCGAAGGCCGACTCAACCCGAAGTTGAGAGGAACATCTGACATCAGTGTGAAGCATCTGTTAAACAAACAGGCATCAAATCCGAAGGCCGACTCAACCCGAAGTTGAAAAGGACATCTGACCTCAACGTCAGGCATCTGTTAAAAAAAGGCATCGAACCCGAAGGGCGGCTCAACCCGAAGTTGTAAGACCATCTGACCTCGCCGTCAAGCCTCTCTTAAACAAACAGGCATCGAACCCGAAGGCCGGCTCAACACGAAGTTGAGAGGAACATCTGACCTCGCCGTCAGGCATCTGTTAAACAAACAGGCATCGAACCTGAAGGTCGGCTCAACATGAAGTTGAGAGGAACATCTGACTTCACTGTCAAGCATCTGTTAAACAAACAGGCATCAAATTCGATGGCCGACTCAACCCGAAGTTGATAAGAACATTAGACCTCTCCGCCAGGCATCTGTTAAACAAACAGGCATCGAACCCGAAGGCCGGCTAAACCCGAAGTTGAGAAGAACATTTGACCTTTCCGTTAGCCATCTGTTAAACAAACATGCATCGAACCTGAAGGCCCTCTCAATCCTTAATTGAGAAGAACATCTAACATCGCGGTCAAACCTTTGTTAAACAAACAGGCATCGAACCCGAAGGCCGTCTCAACTTGAAGTTGAGAAGAACATCTGACCTCACCGTCAGGCATCTGTTAAACAAACAGGCATCGAACCCGAATGCTGGCACAACACGAAGTTGAGAAGAACATCTGACTTCACCGTCAGGCATCTGTTAAACAAACAGGCATCGAACCCGAAGGCCGGCTCAACCCGAAGTTTATAAGAACATCTGACCTCACCGTCAGGCATCTCTTAAACAAACAGGCATCGAACCCGAAGGGCAGCTGAACCCGAAGTTGAGAAGAACATCTGACCTCCCCGTCTGGCAACTATTAAATAAACAGGCATCGAACCTGAAGGCCGGCTCAACACGGAGTTAAGAGGAACATCTGACATCGACGTCAGGCATCTGTTAAACAAACAGGCATCAAATCCGAAGCCCGACTCAACCCTAAGTTGAGAGGAAAATCTTACTTCACTGTCAAGCATCTGTTAAACAAACAGGCATCAAATCCGAAGGCCGACTCAACCCGAAGTTGAAAAGAACATCTGACCTCAACGTCAGGCATCTGTAAAAAAAACAGGCATCGAACCCGAAGGGCGGCTCAACACGAAGTTGATAAGATAATTTGACCTCCCCGTCAGGCATCTCTTAAACAAACAGGCATCGAACCCGAAGGCCAGTTCAACACGAAATTGAGAAGAACATCTGACCTCACTGTCAGGCATCTGTAAAACAAATAGGCATCGAACGCGAAGGGCGGCTCACCCCGAAGTTGATAAGAATATTAGACCTCTCTGCCAGGCATCTGTTAAACAAACAGGCATCGTACCCGAAGGCCGGCTCAACCCGAAGTTGAGAAGCACATTTTACCTCGCTGTTAGGCATCTATTAAACAAACAGGCATCGAACCTGAAGGCCCTCTCAATCCTTAATTGAGAAGAACATCTGACATCGCTGTCAAACATCTGTTAAACAAACAGGCATCGAACCCGAAGGCCGGCTCAACTTGAAGTTGAGAAGAACATCTGACCTCACCGTCAGGCATCTGTTAAACAAACAGGCATCGAACCCGAATGCCGGTACAACACGAAGTTGAGAAGAACATATGACTTCACCGTAAGGCATCTGTTAAACAAACAGGCATCGAACCCGAAGGCCGGCTCAACCAGAAGTTTATAAGAACATCTGACCTCGCTGTCAGGCATCTCTTAAACAAACAGGCATCGAATCCAAAGGGCGGCTCAACCCGAAGTTGATAAGAACATCTGACTTCGTCGTCAGGCATTTGTTAAACAAACAGGTATCGAACCCGAAGGCCGGCTCAACCCAAAGTTGATAAGAACATTTGACCTCGTCGTCAGGCATCTGTTAAACAAACAGGAAATCGAACCCGAAGGCCGGCTCAACACGAAATTGAGAGGAACATCTGACCTAGCCGTCAGACATCTGTTAAACAAACAGGCATTGAAACTCAAGGTCGGCTCAACATAAAGTTGAGAGGAACATTTGACTTCACTGCAAGGATCTATTAAACAAACAGGTATTAAATCCGAAGGCCGGCTCAACCCGAAGTTGAGAAGAACATCTGAACTCACCGTCAGGCATCTGTTAAACAAAAAGGCATCGAACCCGAAGGCCGGCTCAACCCGAAGTTGATAAGAACATCTGACCTCGCCGTCAGGAAGCTCTTAAACAAATATGCATCGAACCCGAAGGGAGGCTCTACCCGAAGTTGATAAGAACACCTGACTTCGCCATCAAGCATCTGTTAAACAAACAGGCATCGAACCCGAAGGCCGGCTCAACCCGAAGTTGTAAGACCATCTGACCTCGCCGTCAAGCCTCTCTTAAACAAACAGGCATCGAACCCGAAGGCCGGCTCAACACGAAGTTGAGAGGAACATCTGACCTCGCCGTCAGGAATCTGTTAAACAAACAGGCATCGAACCTGAAGGTCGGCTCAACATGAAGTTGAGAGGAACATCTGACTTCACTGTCAAGCATCTGTTAAACTAACATGCATCAAATCCGAAGGCCGGCTCAACCCGAAGTTGAGAAGAACATCTGACCTCACCGTCAAACATCTGTTAAACAAACAGGCATCGAACCCGAAGGGCGGCTAAATCCTTAATTGAGAAGAACATCTGACCTCGCTGTCAAACATCTGTTAAACAAACAGGCATCGAACCCGAAGACCGACTCAACTTGAAGTTGAGAAGAACATCTGACCTTACCGTTAGCCATCTGTTAAACAAACATGCATCAAACCTGAAGGCTGGCTCAACAGGAAGTTGACATGAACATCTAACCTCGCTGTCAGGCATCTGTTAAACAAAAAGGTGTGGAACCCGAAGGCCGGCTCAACCCGAAGTTGAGAAGAACATCTGACCTTGCCGTCAGGCATCTGTTAAATAAACAGGCATCAAATCCGAAGGCTGTCTCAACCCTTAGTTGAGAAGAACATCTGACCTCGCCGTCAAACATCTGTTAAACAAACAGGCATCGAACCCGAAGGGCGGCTCACCCGAATTTGATAAGAACATATGACCTCCCCGTCAGGCATCTGTTAAATAAACAGGCATCAAACCCGAAGGCCGGCTCAACACGAAGTTGAGAGGAACATCTGACATCGACGTCAGGCATCTGTTAAATAAACAGGCATCAAATTCAAAGGCCGGCTGCCCCCGAAGTTGAGAGGAACATCTAAATTCACTGTCAAGCATCTGTTAAACAAACAGGCATCAAATCTGAAGGCCGACTCAACCCGAAGTTGAAAAGAACATTTGAACTCAACGTCAGGCATCTGTTAAAAAACAGGCATCGAACCCGAAAGGCGGCTCAACCCGAAGTTGATAAGAACATCTGACCTCGCCGTCAGGCATCTCTTAAACAAACAGGCATCGAACCCGAAGGCCGGCTCAACACGAAGTTGAGAGGAACATCTGACATCACCGTCAGGTATCTGTTAAACAAACAGGCATCGAACCTGAAGGCCGGCTCAACATGAAGTTGAGAGGAATATTTGACTTCACTGTCAAGCATCTGTTAACCAAACAGGCATCAAATCCGATGGCCGACTCAACCCGAATTTGAGAAGAACATCTGACCTCACCGTCAGGCATCAGTTAAACAAATAGGCGTAGAACCCGATGGGCGGCTCAACCCGAAGTTGATAAGAACATCTGACCTCGCCGTCAGGCATCTCTTAAACAAACAGGCATCGAACCCGAAGGCCGGCTCAACACGAAGTTGAGAGGAACATCAGACATCGCCGTCAGGTATCTGTTAAACAAACAGGCATCGAACCTGAAGGTCGGCTTAACATGAAGTTGATAAGAACATTCGACTTCACTGTCAAGCATCTGTTAACCAAACAGTCATCAAATCCGATGGCCGACTCAACCCGAAGTTGAGAAGAACATCTGACCTCACCGTTAGGCATCTGTTAAACAAATAGGCGTAGAACCCGATGGGCGGCTCAACCCGAAGTTGATAAGCATATTAGACCTCTCCGCCAGCAATCTGTTAAACAAACAGGCATCGAACCCGAAGGCCGGCTCAACCCGAAGTTGAGAAGAACATTTGACCTCGCCGTTAGGCATCTGTTAAACAAAAAGGCATCGAACCTGAAGGCCCTCTCAATCCTTAATTGAGAAGAACATCTGACATCACTGTCAAACATCTGTTAAACAAACAGGCATCAAACCCGAAGGCCGGCTGAACTTGAAGTTGAGAAGAACATCTGACCTCACCGTCAGGCATCTGTTAAACAAACAGGCATCGAACCCGAATGTCGGAACAACACGAAGTTGAGAAGAACATCTGACTGCACCGTCAGGCATCTGTTAAACAAACAGGCATCAAACCCGAAGGTCGGCTCAACCCGAAGTTTATAAGAGCATCTGACCTCGCCGTCAGGCATCTCTTAAACAAAAAGGCATCGAACCCGAAGGGCGGCTCACCCCGAAGTTGATAAGAACATCTGACTTCGCCGTCAGGCATCTGTTAAACAAACATGCATCGAACCCGAAGGCCGGCTCAACCCAATATTGATAAGAACATTTGACCTCGCCGTCAGGCATCTGTTAAACAAACAGGCAATCAAACCGAAGGCCGGCTCAACACGAAATTGAGAGGAACATCTGACTTTGCCGTCAGGCATCTGTTAAACAAACAGGCATTGAACCTCAAGGTCGGCTCAACATGAAGTTGAGAGGAACATTTGACTTCACTGTCAAGCATCTGTTAAACAAACATGCATCAAATCCGAAGGCCGGCTCAACCAGAAGTTGAGAAGAACATCTGACCTCACCGTCCGGCATCTGTTAAACAAACAGGCATCGAACCCGAAGGCCGGCTCTACCCGAAGTTGATAAGAACATCTGACTTCGCCGTCAGGCATCTGTTCAAAAAACAGGCATCGAACCCGAAGGCCGGCTCAACCCAAAGTTGATAAGAAAATCTGACTTCTCCATCACGCATCTGTTAAACAAACAGGCATCGAACCCGAAGGACGGCTCAACACGATGTTGAGAGGAACATCTGACCTCCCCGTCAGGAATCCGTTAAACAAACAGGCATTGAACCTGAAGGTCGGCTCAACATGAAGTTGAGAGGAACATTTGACTTCACTGTCAAGCATCTGTTAAACTAACATGTATCAAATCCGAAGGCCGACTCAACCCGAAGTTGAAAAGGACATCTGACCTCAACGTCAGGCATCTGTTAAAAAAAGGCATCGAACCCGAAGGGCGGCTCAACCCGAAGTTGTAAGACCATCTGACCTCGCCGTCAAGCCTCTCTTAAACAAACAGGCATCGAACCCGAAGGCCGGCTCAACACGAAGTTGAGAGGAACATCTGACCTCGCCGTCAGGAATCTGTTAAACAAACAGGCATCGAACCTGAAGGTCGGCTCAACATGAAGTTGAGAGGAACATCTGACTTCACTGTCAAGCATCTGTTAAACAAACAGGCATCAAATTCGATGGCCGACTCAACCCGAAGTTGATAAGAACATTAGACCTCTCCGCCAGGCATCTGTTAAACAAACAGGCATCGAACCCGAAGGCCGGCTAAACCCGAAGTTGAGAAGAACATTTGACCTTTCCGTTAGGCATCTGTTAAACAAACATGCATCGAACCTGAAGGCCCTCTCAATCGTTAATTGAGAAGAACATCTAACATCGCGGTCAAACCTTTGTTAAACAAACAGGCATCGAACCCGAAGGCCGTCTCAACTTGAAGTTGAGAAGAACATCTGACCTCACCGTCAGGCATCTGTTAAACAAACAGGCATCGAACCCGAATGCTGGCACAACACGAAGTTGAGAAGAACATCTGACTTCACCGTCAGGCATCTGTTAAACAAACAAGCATCGAACCCGAAGGCCGGCTGAACCCGAAGTTTATAAGAACATCTGACCTCACCGTCAGGCATCTCTTAAACAAACAGGCATCGAACCCGAAGGGCAGCTGAACCCGAAGTTGAGAAGAACATCTGACCTCCCCGTCTGGCAACTATTAAATAAACAGGCATCGAACCTGAAGGCCGGCTCAACACGGAGTTAAGAGGAACATCTGACATCGACGTCAGGCATCTGTTAAACAAACAGGCATCAAATCCGAAGCCCGACTCAACCCTAAGTTGAGAGGAAAATCTGACTTCACTGTCAAGAATCTGTTAAACAAACAGGCATCAAATCCGAAGGCCGACTCAACCCGAAGTTGAAAAGAACATCTGACCTCAACGTCAGGCATCTGTAAAAAAAACAGGCATCGAACCCGAAGGGCGGCTCAACACGAAGTTGATAAGATAATTTGACCTCCCCGTCAGGCATCTCTTAAACAAACAGGCATCGAACCCGAAGGCCAGTTCAACACGAAATTGAGAAGAACATCTTACCTCACTGTCAGGCATCTGTAAAACAAATAGGCATCGAACGCGAAGGGCGGCTCACCCCGAAGTTGATAAGAATATTAGACCTCTCTGCCAGGCATCTGTTAAACAAACAGGCATCGTACCCGAAGGCCGGCTCAACCCGAAGTTGAGAAGCACATTTTACCTCGCTGTTAGGCATCTATTAAACAAACAGGCATCGAACCTGAAGGCCCTCTCAATCCTTAATTGAGAAGAACATCTGACATCGCTGTCAAACATCTGTTAAACAAACAGGCATCGAACCCGAAGGCCGGCTCAACTTGAAGTTGAGAAGAACATCTGACCTCACCGTCAGGCATCTGTTAAACAAACAGGCATCGAACCCGAATGCCGTCACAACACGAAGTTGAGAAGAACATATGACTTCACCGTCAGGCATCTGTTAAACAAACAGGCATCGAACCCGAAGGCCGGCTCAACCAGAAGTTTATAAGAACATCTGACCTTGCTGTCAGGCATCTCTTAAACAAACAGGCATCGAATCCAAAGGGCGGCTCAACCCGAAGTTGATAAGAACATCTGACTTCGTCGTCAGGCATTTGTTAAACAAACAGGTATCGAACCCGAAGGCCGGCTCAACCCAAAGTTGATAAGAACATTTGACCTCGTCGTCAGGCATCTGTTAAACAAACAGGAAATCGAACCCGAAGGCCGGCTCAACACGAAATTGAGAGGAACATCTGACCTAGCCGTCAGACATCTGTTAAACAAACAGGCATTGAAACTCAAGGTCGGCTCAACATAAAGTTGAGAGGAACATTTGACTTCACTGCAAGGATCTGTTAAACAAACAGGTATTAAATCCGAAGGCCGGCTCAACCCGAAGTTGAGAAGAACATCTGAACTCACCGTCAGGCATCTGTTAAACAAAAAGGCATCGAACCCGAAGGCCGGCTCAACCCGAAGTTGATAAGAACATCTGACCTCGCCGTCAGGAAGCTCTTAAACAAACATGCATCGAACCCGAAGGGAGGCTCTACCCGAAGTTGATAAGAACATCTGACTTCGCCATCAAGGATCTGTTAAACAAACAGGCATCGAACCCGAAGGCCGGCTTAACACGAAGTTCAGAGGAACATCTGACCTCACCGTCAGGAATCTGTTAAACAAACAGGCATTGAACCTGAAGGTCGGCTCAACATGAAGTTGAGTGGAACATTTGACTTCACTGTCAAGCATCTGTTAAACTAACATGCATCAAATCCGAAGGCCGGCTCAACCAAAAGTTGAGAAGAACATCTGACCTCACCGTCAAACATCTGTTAAACAAACAGGCATCGAACCCGAAGGGCGGCTAAATCCTTAATTGAGAAGAACATCTGACCTCGCTGTCAAACATCTGTTAAACAAACAGGCATCGAACCCGAAGACCGACTCAACTTGAAGTTGAGAAGAACATCTGACCTTACCGTTAGCCATCTGTTAAACAAACATGCATCAAACCTGAAGGCCGGCTCAACAGGAAGTTGACATGAACATCTAACCTCGCTGTCAGGCATCTGTTAAACAAAAAGGTGTGGAACCCGAAGGCCGGCTCAACCCGAAGTTGAGAAGAACATCTGACCTTCCCGTCAGGCATCTGTTAAATAAACAGGCATCAAATCCGAAGGCTGTCTCAACCCTTAGTTGAGAAGAACATCTGACCTCGCCGTCAAACATCTGTTAAACAAACAGGCATCGAACCCGAAGGGCGGCTCACCCGAATTTGATAAGAACATATGACCTCCCCGTCAGGCATCTGTTAAATAAACAGGCATCAAACCCGAAGGCCGGCTCAACACGAAGTTGAGAGGAACATCTGACATCGACGTCAGGCATCTGTTAAATAAACAGGCATCAAATTCAAAGGCCGGCTGCCCCTGAAGTTGAGAGGAACATCTAAATTCACTGTCAAGCATCTGTTAAACAAACAGACATCAAATCTGAAGGCCGACTCAACCCGAAGTTGAAAAGAACATTTGAACTCAACGTCAGGCATCTGTTAAAAAACAGGCATCGAACCCGAAAGGCGGCTCAACCCGAAGTTGATAAGAACATCTGACCTCGCCGTCAGGCATCTCTTAAACAAACAGGCATCGAACCCGAAGGCCGGCTCAACAAGAAGTTGAGAGGAACATCTGACATCACCGTCAGGTATCTGTTAAACAAACAGGCATCGAACCTGAAGGCCGGCTCAACATGAAGTTGAGAGGAATATTTGACTTCACTGTCAAGCATCTGTTAACCAAACAGGCATCAAATCCGATGGCCGACTCAACCCGAATTTGAGAAGAACATCTGACCTCACCGTCAGGCATCAGTTAAACAAATAGGCGTAGAACCCGATGGGCGGCTCAACCCGAAGTTGATAAGAACATCTGACCTCGCCGTCAGGCATCTCTTAAACAAACAGGCATCGAACCCGAAGGCCGGCTCAACACGAAGTTGAGAGGAACATCAGACATCGCCGTCAGGTATCTGTTAAACAAACAGGCATCGAACCTGAAGGTCGGCTTAACATGAAGTTGATAAGAACATTCGACTTCACTGTCAAGCATCTGTTAACCAAACAGTCATCAAATCCGATGGCCGACTCAACCCGAAGTTGAGAAGAACATCTGACCTCACCGTCAGGCATCAGTTAAACAAATAGGCGTAGAACCCGATGGGCGGCTCAACCCGAAGTTGATAAGCATATTAGACCTCTCCGCCAGCAATCTGTTAAACAAACAGGCATCGAACCCGAAGGCCGGCTCAACCCGAAGTTGAGAAGAACATTTGACCTCGCCGTTAGGCATCTGTTAAACAAACAGGCATCGAACCTGAAGGCCCTCTCAATCCTTAATTGAGAAGAACATCTGACATCACTGTCAAACATCTGTTAAACAAACAGGCATCAAACCCGAAGGCCGGCTGAACTTGAAGTTGAGAAGAACATCTGACCTCACCGTCAGGCATCTGTTAAACAAACAGGCATCGAACCCGAATGTCGGAACAACACGAAGTTGAGAAGAACATCTGACTGCACCGTCAGGCATCTGTTAAACAAACAGGCATCAAACCCGAAGGTCGGCTCAACCCGAAGTTTATAAGAGCATCTGACCTCGCCGTCAGGCATCTCTTAAACAAAAAGGCATCGAACCCGAAGGGCGGCTCACCCCGAAGTTGATAAGAACATCTGACTTCGCCGTCAGGCATCTGTTAAACAAACATGCATCGAACCCGAAGGCCGGCTCAACCCAATATTGATAAGAACATTTGACCTCGCCGTCAGGCATCTGTTAAACAAACAGGCAATCAAACCGAAGGCCGGCTCAACACGAAATTGAGAGGAACATCTGACTTCGCCGTCAGGCATCTGTTAAACAAACAGGCATTGAACCTCAAGGTCGGCTCAACATGAAGTTGAGAGGAACATTTGACTTCACTGTCAAGCATCTGTTAAACAAACATGCATCAAATCCGAAGGCCGGCTCAACCAGAAGTTGAGAAGAACATCTGACCTCACCGTCCGGCATCTGTTAAACAAACAGGCATCGAACCCGAAGGCCGGCTCTACCCGAAGTTGATAAGAACATCTGACCTCGCCGTCAGGCATCTCTTAAACAAACATGCATCGAACCCGAAGGGAGGCTCAACCCGAAGTTGAGAAGAACATCTGACCTCGCCGTTAGGCATCTGTTAAACAAACAGGCATCGAACCCGAAGGTCGGCTTAACACGAAGTTGAGAGGAACATCTGACCTCGCCGTTAGGAATCTGTTAAACAAACAGGCATTGAACCTGAAGGTCGGCTCAACATGAAGTTGAGAGGAACATTTGACTTCACTGTCAAGCATCTGTTAACCAAACAGGCATCAAATCCGATGGCCGACTCAACCCGAATTTGAGAAGAACATCTGACCTCACCGTCAGGCATCAGTTAAACAAATAGGCGTAGAACCCGATGGGCGGCTCAACCCGAAGTTGATAAGAACATCTGACCTCGCCGTCAGGCATCTCTTAAACAAACAGGCATCGAACCCGAAGGCCGGCTCAACACGAAGTTGAGAGGAACATCAGACATCGCCGTCAGGTATCTGTTAAACAAACAGGCATCGAACCTGAAGGTCGGCTTAACATGAAGTTGATAAGAACATTCGACTTCACTGTCAAGCATCTGTTAACCAAACAGTCATCAAATCCGATGGCCGACTCAACCCGAAGTTGAGAAGAACATCTGACCTCACCGTCAGGCATCAGTTAAACAAATAGGCGTAGAACCCGATGGGCGGCTCAACCCGAAGTTGATAAGCATATTAGACCTCTCCGCCAGCAATCTGTTAAACAAACAGGCATCGAACCCGAAGGCCGGCTCAACCCGAAGTTGAGAAGAACATTTGACCTCGCCGTTAGGCATCTGTTAAACAAACAGGCATCGAACCTGAAGGCCCTCTCAATCCTTAATTGAGAAGAACATCTGACATCACTGTCAAACATCTGTTAAACAAACAGGCATCAAACCCGAAGGCCGGCTGAACTTGAAGTTGAGAAGAACATCTGACCTCACCGTCAGGCATCTGTTAAACAAACAGGCATCGAACCCGAATGTCGGAACAACACGAAGTTGAGAAGAACATCTGACTGCACCGTCAGGCATCTGTTAAACAAACAGGCATCAAACCCGAAGGTCGGCTCAACCCGAAGTTTATAAGAGCATCTGACCTCGCCGTCAGGCATCTCTTAAACAAAAAGGCATCGAACCCGAAGGGCGGCTCACCCCGAAGTTGATAAGAACATCTGACTTCGCCGTCAGGCATCTGTTAAACAAACATGCATCGAACCCGAAGGCCGGCTCAACCCAATATTGATAAGAACATTTGACCTCGCCGTCAGGCATCTGTTAAACAAACAGGCAATCAAACCGAAGGCCGGCTCAACACGAAATTGAGAGGAACATCTGACTTCGCCGTCAGGCATCTGTTAAACAAACAGGCATTGAACCTCAAGGTCGGCTCAACATGAAGTTGAGAGGAACATTTGACTTCACTGTCAAGCATCTGTTAAACAAACATGCATCATATCCGAAGGCCGGCTCAACCAGAAGTTGAGAAGAACATCTGACCTCACCGTCCGGCATCTGTTAAACAAACAGGCATCGAACCCGAAGGCCGGCTCTACCCGAAGTTGATAAGAACATCTGACCTCGCCGTCAGGCATCTCTTAAACAAACATGCATCGAACCCGAAGGGAGGCTCAACCCGAAGTTGAGAAGAACATCTGACCTCGCCGTTAGGCATCTGTTAAACAAACAGGCATCGAACCCGAAGGTCGGCTTAACACGAAGTTGAGAGGAACATCTGACCTCGCCGTTAGGAATCTGTTAAACAAACAGGCATTGAACCTGAAGGTCGGCTCAACATGAAGTTGAGAGGAACATTTGACTTCACTGTCAAGCATCTGTTAAACTAACATGCATCAAATCCGAAGGCCGGCTCAACCCAAAGTTGAGAAGAACATCTGACCTCACCGTCAGGCATCTGTTAAACAAATAGGCATCGAACCCGAAGGGCGGCTCAATCCTTAATTGAGAAGAACATCTGACCTCGCCGTCAAACATCTGTTAAATAAACAGGCATCAAACCCGAAGGTCGGCTCAAATTGAAGTTGAGAAGAACATCTGACCTCACCGTCAGCCATCTGTTAAACAAACAAGGATCAAACCCGAAGGCCGGCTCAACACGAAGTTGAGATGAACATCTAACCTAGCCGTCAGGCATCTGTTAAACAAAAAGGTGTGGAATCTGAAGGCCGGCTCAACTCGAAATTGAGAAGTACATCTAACCTCCCCGTCAGGCATCTGTTAAATAAACAGGCATCAAACCCGAAGGCCGTCTCAACCCTTAGTTGAGAAGAACATCTGACCTCGCCGTCAAACATCTGTTAAACAAACAGGCATCGAACCCGAAGGGCGGCTCAACCCGAATTTGATAAGAACATTTGAACTCCCCGTCAGGCATCTGTTAAACAAACAGGCATCGAACCCGAAGGCCGGCTCAACACGAAGTTGAGAGGAACATCTGACATCAACGTCAGGCATCTATTAAATAAATAGGCATCAAATCCGAACGCCGGCTCAACCCGAAGTTGAGAGGAACATCTGACTTCACTGTCAAGCATCTGTTAAACAAACAGGCATCAAATCTGAAGGCCGACTCAACACGAAGTTGAAAAGAACATCTGACCTCAATGTCAGGCATCTGTTAAAAAACAGGCATCGAACCCGAAGGGCGGCTCAACCCGAAGTTGATAAGAACATCTGACCTCGCCGTAAGGCATATCTTAAACAAACATGCATCGAACCCGAAGGCCGGCTCAACACGAAGTTGAGAGGAACATCAGACATCGCCGTCAGGTATCTGTTAAACAAACAGGCATCGAACCTGAAGGTCGGCTTAACATGAAGTTGATAAGAACATTCGACTTCACTGTCAAGCATCTGTTAACCAAACAGTCATCAAATCCGATGGCCGACTCAACCCGAAGTTGAGAAGAACATCTGACCTCACCGTCCGGCATCTGTTAAACAAACAGGCATCGAACCCGAAGGCCGGCTCTACCCGAAGTTGATAAGAACATCTGACCTCGCCGTCAGGCATCTCTTAAACAAACATGCATCGAACCCGAAGGGAGGCTCAACCCGAAGTTGAGAAGAACATCTGACCTCGCCGTTAGGCATCTGTTAAACAAACAGGCATCGAACCCGAAGGTCGGCTTAACACGAAGTTGAGAGGAACATCTGACCTCGCCGTTAGGAATCTGTTAAACAAACAGGCATTGAACCTGAAGGTCGGCTCAACATGAAGTTGAGAGGAACATTTGACTTCACTGTCAAGCATCTGTTAAACTAACATGCATCAAATCCGAAGGCCGGCTCAACCCAAAGTTGAGAAGAACATCTGACCTCACCGTCAGGCATCTGTTAAACAAATAGGCATCGAACCCGAAGGGCGGCTCAATCCTTAATTGAGAAGAACATCTGACCTCGCCGTCAAACATCTGTTAAATAAACAGGCATCAAACCCGAAGGTCGGCTCAAATTGAAGTTGAGAAGAACATCTGACCTCACCGTCAGCCATCTGTTAAACAAACAAGGATCAAACCCGAAGGCCGGCTCAACACGAAGTTGAGATGAACATCTAACCTAGCCGTCAGGCATCTGTTAAACAAAAAGGTGTGGAATCTGAAGGCCGGCTCAACTCGAAATTGAGAAGTACATCTAACCTCCCCGTCAGGCATCTGTTAAATAAACAGGCATCAAACCCGAAGGCCGTCTCAACCCTTAGTTGAGAAGAACATCTGACCTCGCCGTCAAACATCTGTTAAACAAACAGGCATCGAACCCGAAGGGCGGCTCAACCCGAATTTGATAAGAACATCTGAACTCCCCGTCAGGCATCTGTTAAACAAACAGGCATCGAACCCGAAGGCCGGCTCAACACGAAGTTGAGAGGAACATCTGACATCAACGTCAGGCATCTATTAAATAAATAGGCATCAAATCCGAACGCCGGCTCAACCCGAAGTTGAGAGGAACATCTGACTTCACTGTCAAGCATCTGTTAAACAAACAGGCATCAAATCTGAAGGCCGACTCAACACGAAGTTGAAAAGAACATCTGACCTCAATGTCAGGCATCTGTTAAAAAACAGGCATCGAACCCGAAGGGCGGCTCAACCCGAAGTTGATAAGAACATCTGACCTCGCCGTAAGGCATATCTTAAACAAACATGCATCGAACCCGAAGGCCGGCTCAACACGAAGTTGAGAGGAACATCAGACATCGCCGTCAGGTATCTGTTAAACAAACAGGCATCGAACCTGAAGGTCGGCTTAACATGAAGTTGATAAGAACATTCGACTTCACTGTCAAGCATCTGTTAACCAAACAGTCATCAAATCCGATGGCCGACTCAACCCGAAGTTGAGAAGAACATCTGACCTCACCGTCAGGCATCAGTTAAACAAATAGGCGTAGAACCCGATGGGCGGCTCAACCCGAAGTTGATAAGCATATTAGACCTCTCCGCCAGCAATCTGTTAAACAAACAGGCATCGAACCCGAAGGCCGGCTCAACCCGAAGTTGAGAAGAACATTTGACCTCGCCGTTAGGCATCTGTTAAACAAACAGGCATCGAACCTGAAGGCCCTCTCAATCCTTAATTGAGAAGAACATCTGACATCACTGTCAAACATCTGTTAAACAAACAGGCATCAAACCCGAAGGCCGGCTGAACTTGAAGTTGAGAAGAACATCTGACCTCACCGTCAGGCATCTGTTAAACAAACAGGCATCGAACCCGAATGTCGGAACAACACGAAGTTGAGAAGAACATCTGACTGCACCGTCAGGCATCTGTTAAACAAACAGGCATCAAACCCGAAGGTCGGCTCAACCCGAAGTTTATAAGAGCATCTGACCTCGCCGTCAGGCATCTCTTAAACAAAAAGGCATCGAACCCGAAGGGCGGCTCACCCCGAAGTTGATAAGAACATCTGACTTCGCCGTCAGGCATCTGTTAAACAAACATGCATCGAACCCGAAGGCCGGCTCAACCCAATATTGATAAGAACATTTGACCTCGCCGTCAGGCATCTGTTAAACAAACAGGCAATCAAACCGAAGGCCGGCTCAACACGAAATTGAGAGGAACATCTGACTTCGCCGTCAGGCATCTGTTAAACAAACAGGCATTGAACCTCAAGGTCGGCTCAACATGAAGTTGAGAGGAACATTTGACTTCACTGTCAAGCATCTGTTAAACAAACATGCATCAAATCCGAAGGCCGGCTCAACCAGAAGTTGAGAAGAACATCTGACCTCACCGTCCGGCATCTGTTAAACAAACAGGCATCGAACCCGAAGGCCGGCTCTACCCGAAGTTGATAAGAACATCTGACCTCGCCGTCAGGCATCTCTTAAACAAACATGCATCGAACCCGAAGGGAGGCTCAACCCGAAGTTGAGAAGAACATCTGACCTCGCCGTTAGGCATCTGTTAAACAAACAGGCATCGAACCCGAAGGTCGGCTTAACACGAAGTTGAGAGGAACATCTGACCTCGCCGTTAGGAATCTGTTAAACAAACAGGCATTGAACCTGAAGGTCGGCTCAACATGAAGTTGAGAGGAACATTTGACTTCACTGTCAAGCATCTGTTAAACTAACATGCATCAAATCCGAAGGCCGGCTCAACCCAAAGTTGAGAAGAACATCTGACCTCACCGTCAGGCATCTGTTAAACAAATAGGCATCGAACCCGAAGGGCGGCTCAATCCTTAATTGAGAAGAACATCTGACCTCGCCGTCAAACATCTGTTAAATAAACAGGCATCAAACCCGAAGGTCGGCTCAAATTGAAGTTGAGAAGAACATCTGACCTCACCGTCAGCCATCTGTTAAACAAACAAGGATCAAACCCGAAGGCCGGCTCAACACGAAGTTGAGATGAACATCTAACCTAGCCGTCAGGCATCTGTTAAACAAAAAGGTGTGGAATCTGAAGGCCGGCTCAACTCGAAATTGAGAAGTACATCTAACCTCCCCGTCAGGCATCTGTTAAATAAACAGGCATCAAACCCGAAGGCCGTCTCAACCCTTAGTTGAGAAGAACATCTGACCTCGCCGTCAAACATCTGTTAAACAAACAGGCATCGAACCCGAAGGGCGGCTCAACCCGAATTTGATAAGAACATCTGAACTCCCCGTCAGGCATCTGTTAAACAAACAGGCATCGAACCCGAAGGCCGGCTCAACACGAAGTTGAGAGGAACATCTGACATCAACGTCAGGCATCTATTAAATAAATAGGCATCAAATCCGAACGCCGGCTCAACCCGAAGTTGAGAGGAACATCTGACTTCACTGTCAAGCATCTGTTAAACAAACAGGCATCAAATCTGAAGGCCGACTCAACACGAAGTTGAAAAGAACATCTGACCTCAATGTCAGGCATCTGTTAAAAAACAGGCATCGAACCCGAAGGGCGGCTCAACCCGAAGTTGATAAGAACATCTGACCTCGCCGTAAGGCATATCTTAAACAAACAGGCATCGAACCCGAAGGCCGGCTCAACACGAAGTTGAGAGGAACATCTGACATCGCCGTCAGGTATCTGTTAAACATACAGGCATCGAACCTGAAGGTCGTCTTAACATGAAGTTGAGAGGAACATTTGACTTCACTGTCAAGCATCTGTTAACTAAGCAGGCATCAAATCCGATGGCCGACTCAACCCGAAGTTGAGAAGAACATCTGACCTCACCATCAGGCATCAGTTAAACAAATAGGCGTAGAACCCGATGGGCGGCTCAACCCGAAGATGATCAGAACATTAGACCTCTCCGTCAGGCATCTGTTAAATAAACAGGCATCGAACCCGAAGGCCGGCTCAACCCGAAGTTTAGAAGAACATTTGACCTCGCCGTTAGGCATCTGTTAAACAAACAGGCATCGAATCTGAAGGCCCTCTCAATCCTTAATTGAGAAGAACATCTGACATCACTGTCAAACATCTGTTAAACAAACAGGCATCGAACCCGAAGGCCGGCTCAACTTGAAGTTGAGAAGAACATCTGACCTCACTGTCAGGCATCTGTTAAACAAACAGGCATCGAACCCGAATGCCGGAACAACACTAAGTTGAGAAGAACATCTGACTTCACCGTCAGGCATCTGTTAAACAAACAGGCATCGAACCCGAAGGCCGGCTCAACCCGAAGTTTATAAGAACATCTGACCTCGCCGTCAGGCATCTCTTAAACAAACAGGCATCGAACCCGAAGGGCGGCTCAACCCGAAGTTGATAAGAACATCTCACTTCGCTGTCAGGCATCTGTTAAGCAAACAGGCATCGAACCCGAAGGCCGGCTCAACTTAAAGTTGAGAAGAACATCTGACCTCACCGTCAGCCATCTGTTAAACAAAAAGCATCAAACCCGAAGGCTGGCTCAACACGAAGTTGAGATGAACATCTAACCTGGCTGTCAGGCATCTGTTAAACAAAAAGGTGTGGAACCCGAATGTCGGCTCAACCCGAAGTTGAGAAGAACATCTGACCTCCCCGTCAGGCATTTGTTAAATAAACAGGCATTAAACCCGAAGGCCGTCTCAATCCTTAATTGAGAAGATCATTTGACCTCGCCGTCAAACATCTGTTAAACAAACAGGCATCGAACCCGAAGGGCGGCTCAGCCCGAATTTGATAAGAACATCTGACCTCCCTGTCAGGCATCTGTTAAACAAACAGGCATCGAACCCGAAGGTCGGCTCAACACGAAGTTGAGAGGAACATCTGACATCGACGTCAGGAATCTGTTAAATAAACAGGCATCAAATCCGAAGGTCGGCTCAAACCGAAGTTGAGAGGAACATCTGACTTCAACGTCAGGCATCTGTTAAACAAACAGGCATCAAATTTGAAGGCCAACTTAACACGAAGTTGAAAAGAACATCTGACCTCAACGTCAAGCATCTGTTAAAAAACAGGCATCGAACCCGAAGGCCGGCTTAACACGAAGTTGAGAAAAACATTTGACCTCGCCGTTAGGCACCTGTTAAACAAACAAGCATCGAACCTGAAGGCCCTCTCAATCCTTTATTGAGAAGAACGTCTGACATTGCTGTCAAACATATATTAAACAAACAGGCATCAAACCCGAAGGACGGCTCAACTTGAAGTTGAGAAGAACATCTGACCTCACAGTCAGGCATCTGTTAAACAAACAGGCATCGAACCCGAATGCTGGAACAACACGAAGTTGAGAAGAACATCTGACTTCACCGTCAGGCATCTGTTAAACAAACAGGCATCGAACCCGAAGGCCGGCTCAACCCGAAGTTTATAAGAACATCTGACCTCGCCGTCAGGCATCTCTTAAACAAACAGGCATCGAACCCGAATGGCGGCTCAACCCGAAGTTGATAAGAACATCTGACTTCGCCGCCAGGCATCTTTTAAACAAACAGGCATCGAACCCGAAGGCCGGCTCAACCCAATGTTGATAAGAACATTTGACCTTGTCGTCCGGCATCTGTTAAACAAACAGGCAATCAAACCCGAAGGCCGGCTCAACACGAAGTTGAAAGGAACATCTGACCTTGCCGCCAGGCATCAATTAAACAAACAGGCATTGAACCTCAAGGTCGGCTCAACATGAAGTTGAGAGGAACATTTGACTTCACTGTCAAGCATCTGTTAAACAAACAGGCATCAAATCCAAAGGCCGGCTCAACTCGAAGTTGAGAAGAACTTCTGACCTCACCGTCAGGCATATGTTAAACAAACAGGCATCGAACCCGAAGGGCGGCTCAACCCGAAGTTGATAAAAACATTAGACCTCTCCGCCAGGCATCTGTTAAAGAAACAGGCATCGAACCCGAAGGCCGGCTCTACCCGAAGTTGAGAAGAACATCTCACCTCTCCATTAGGCATTTTTTAAACAAATAGGCATCAAACCCGAAGGCCGTCTCAATCCTTAATTGAGAAGAACATCTGACCTCGCCGTCAAACATCTGTTAAACAAACAGGCATTGAACCTGAAGGCCGACTCAACTTGAAGTTGAGAAGAACATCTGACCTCATTGTCATGCATCTGTTAAAAAAACAGGCATCGAGCCCGAAGGGCGGCTCAACCCGAAGTTGATAAGAACATCTGACTTCGCCGTTAGGCATCTTTTAAACAAACAGGCATCGAACCCGAAGGCCATCTCAACCCGAAGTTGATAAGAACATCTGACATCGCCGTCAGGCCTCTCTTAAACAAAGAGGCATCGAACCCGATGGCCGGCTCAACACGAAGTTGAGAGGAACATTTGACCTCGCCGTCAGGCATCTGTTAAACAAACAGGCATCGAACTCGAAGGCCGGCTCAACATGAAGTTAAGAGTAACATTTGACTTCATTGTCAAGCATCTGTTAAACAAACAGGCATCAAATCCAAAGGCCGGATCACCCTTAAGTTGAGAAGAACATCTGACCTCACCGTCAGGCATCTGTTAAACAAACAGGCATCGAACCCGAATGCTGGCACAACACAAAGTTGAGAAGAACATCTGACTTCACCGTCAGGCATCTGTTAAACAAACAGGCATCGAACCCGAAGGCCGGCTCAACCCGAAGTTTATAAGAACATCTGACCTCACCGTCAGGCATCTCTTAAACAAACAGGCATCGAACCCGAAGGGCAGCTCAACCCGAAGTTGAGAAGAACATCTGACCTTCCCGTCTGGCAACTATTAAATAAACAGGCATCGAAAACGAAGGCCGGCTCAACATGAAGTTAAGAGGAACATTTGACTTCACTGTCAAGCATCTGTTAAACAAACAGGCATCAAATCCGAAGGTCGGCCCACCCCAAAGTTGAGAAGAACATCTGACCTCACCGTCTGGCATCTGTTAAACAAACAAGCATCGAACCCGAAGGCCGGCTTAACACGAAGTTGAGAGGAACATCTGACCTCGCCGTCAGGAATCTGTTAAACAAACAGGCATTGGACCTGAAGGTCGGCTCAACATAAAGTTGAGAGGAACATTTAACTTCACTGTCAAGCATCTATTAAACTAACATGCATCAAATCCGAAGGCCGGCTCAACCCGAAGTTGAGAAGAACATCTGACCTCACCGTCAGGCATCTGTTAAACAAATAGGCATCGAACCCGAAGAGCGGCTCAATCCTTAATTGAGAAGAACATCTGACCTCGCTGTCAAACATCTGTTAAACAAACAGGCATCGAACCCGAAGGTCGGCTCAACTCGAAGTTGAGAAGAACATCTGACCTTACCGTCAGCCATCTGTTAAACAAACAGGCATCAAACCCGAAGGCCGGCTCAACACGAAGTTGAGAGGGAAATCTGACCTCGCCGTCAGGCATCTGTTAAAAAAAAAAGGTGTGGAACCCGAAGGTCGGCTGAACCCGAAGTTGAGAAGAACATATGACCTCCCCGCTAGGCATCTGTTAAATAAACACGCATCAAACCTGAAGGCTGTCTCAACCCTTACTTGAGAAGAACATCTGACCTCGCCGTCAAACATCTGTTAAACAAACAGGCATCGAACCCGAAGGGCGGCTCAACACGAAGTTGAGAGGAACATCTGACATCGATGTCAGGCATCTGTTAAATACACAGGCAT
Source organism: Lathyrus sativus (assembly GCA_963859935.3). NCBI lineage: Eukaryota > Viridiplantae > Streptophyta > Magnoliopsida > Fabales > Fabaceae > Lathyrus > Lathyrus sativus. The sequence goes on from OZ012735.1 coordinate 436,485,395, forward strand.
CAAATCCGAAGGTCGGCTCAACATGAAGTTGAGAGGAACATTTGACTTCACTGTCAAGCATTTGTTAAACAAACAGGCATGAAATCCGATGGCCGACTCAACCCGAAGTTGAGAAGAACATCTGACCTCACCGTCAGGCATTTGTTAAACAAATAGGCGTCGAACCCGATGGGCGGCTCAACCCGAAGTTGATAAGAACATTAGACCTCTCAGCCAGGCATCTCTTAAACAAACAGGCATCGAACCCGAAGGCTGGCTCAACCTGAAGTTGAGAAGAACATTTGACCTCGCCGTTAGGCATCTGTTAACCAAACAGGAATCGAACCTGAAGGCCCTCTCAATCCTGAATTGAGAAGAACATCTGACATCGCTGTCAAACATTTGTTAAACAAACAGACATCGAACCCGAATGCCGGCTCAACTTGAAGTTGATAAGAACATATGACCTCACCGTCAGGCATCTGTTAAACAAACAGGCATCGAACACGAATGCCGAAACAACACGAAATTGAGAAGAACATCTGACCTCAACGTCAAACATCTGTTAAACAAACAGGCGCCGAACCCGAAGGCCGGCTCAGCCCGAAGTTTATAAGAACATCTGACCTCGCCGTCAGGCATCTCTTAAACAAACAGGCATCGAATCCGATGGGCGGCTCAACCCGAAGTTGATAAGAACATCTGACTTCGCCGTCAGGCAGCTGTTAAACAAACAGACTTCGAACCCGAAGGCCGGCTCAACCCAATGTTGATAAGAACATTTGACCTCGTCGTCAGGCATCTGTTAAGCAAAAAAGGAAATCGAACCCGAAGGTCGGCTCAACACGAAGTTGTGAGGAACATCTGACCTCGCCGTCAGGCATCTGTTAAACAAACAGGCATTGAACCTCAAGGTCGGCTCAACATGAAGTTGAGAGGAACATTTGACTTCATTGTCAAGCATCGGTTAAACAAACAGGCATCAAATCCGAAGGCCGGCTCAACCCGAAGTTGAGAAGAACTTCTGACCTCACCGTCAAGCATATGTTAAACAAACAGGCATCGAACCCGAAGGGCGGCTCAACCCGAAGTTGATAAGAACATTAGACCTCTCTTCCAGACATCTGTTAAACAAACAGGCATCGAACCCGAAGGCCGACTCAACCCGAAGTTGAGAAGAACATCTGACCTCGCCGTTAGGCATCCGTTAAACAAACAGGCATCAAACCCGAAGGCCATCTCAATCTTTAATTGAGAAGAACATCTGACCTCGCCGTCAAACATCTGTTAAATAAACAGGCATCAAACCTCAAGGTCGGCTCAACTTGAAGTTGAGAAGAACATCTGACCTCACCGTCAGGCATCTGTTAAAAAAACAGGCATCGAACCCGAAGGGCGGCTCAACCCGAAGTTGATAAGAACATCTAACTTTGCTGTTAGGCATCTGTTAAACAAATAGGCATCGAACCCGAAGGGCAGCTCAACCCGAAGTTAATAAGAACATCCGACATCACCCAGGCATCTCTTAAACAAAGAGGCATCGAAACAGAAGCCCGGCTCAACACGAAGTTGAGAGGAACATCTGACCTCTCCGTCAGGCATCTGTTAAACAAACAGGCATCGAACCCGAAGGCCGGCTCAACATGAAGTTAAGAGGAACATTTGAATTCACTGTCAAGCATCTTTTAAACGAATAGGCAACAAATCCGAAGGCCGTCTCACCCCGAAGTTGAGAAGAACATCTGACCTCACCGTCAGGCATCTGTTAAACAAACAGGCATCGAACCCGAAGGGCGGCTCAACCTAAAGTTGATAAGAACATTAGACCTCTCCGCCAGGCATCTGTTAAAAAAACAGGCATCAAACCCAAAGGCCGGCTCAACCCGAAGTTGATAAGAACATCTGACCTCGCCATCAGGCATCTCTTAAACAAACAGGCATCGAACCCGAAGGTCGACTCAACACGAAGTTGAGAGGAACATCTGACCTCACCGTCAGGCATCTATTAAACAAACAGGCATTGAACCTCAAGGTCGGCTCAACATGAAGTTTAGAGGAACATTTGACTTCATTGTCAAGCATCTGTTAAACAAACAGGCATCAAATCCGAAGGCCGGCTCAACCCGAAGTTGAGAAGAACTTCTGACCTCACCGTCAGGCAAATGTTAAACAAACAGGCATCGAACCCGAAGGGCGGCTCAACCCGAAGTTGATAAGAACATTAGACCTCTCCGCCAGGCATCTGTTAAACAAACAGGCATCGAACCCGAAGGCTGACTCAACCCGAAGTTGAGAAGAACATCTGACCTCGCCGTTAGGCATCTGTTAAAAAAACAGGCATCAAACCCGAAGGCCGTCTCAATCCTTAATTGAGAAGAACATCTAACCTCGCCGTCAAACATCTGTTAAACAAACAGGCATCGAACCTGAAGGCCGGCTCAACTTGAAGTTAAAAAGAACATCTGACCTCACCGTCAGGCATCTGTTAAAAAAACAGGCATCGAACCCGAATGGCAGCTCAACCCGAAGTTGATAAGAACATCGGACTTCGCCGTTTGGCATCTGATAAAGAAACAGGCATAGAACCCGAAGGCCAGCTCAACCCGAAGTTAATAAGAACATTTGACATCACCGTCAGGAATCTCTTAAACAAAGAGGCATCGAACCCGAAGGTAGGCTCAACACGAAGTTGAGAGGAACATCTGACCTCTCCGTCAGGCATCTGTTAAACAAACACGCATCGAACCCGAAGGCCGACTCAACATGAAGTTAAGAGGAACATTTGACTTCATTGTCAAGCATTTGTTAAACAAACAGGCATCAAATCCGAAGGCCGTCTCACCCCGAAGTTGAGAAGAACATCTGACCTCACCGTCAGGCATTTGTTAAACAAACAGGCATCGAACCCGAAGGGCAGCTCAACCCGAAGTTGATAAGAACATTAGACCTCTCCGCCAGGCATCTGTTAAATAAACAGGCATCAAACCCAAAGGCCGACACAACCCGAAGTTGATAAGAACATCTGACCTCGCCGTTAGGCATCTGTTCAACAAACAGGCATCGAACCTGAAGGCCCTCTCAATCCTTAATTGAAAAGAACATCTGACATTATTGTCAAACATCTGTTAAACAAACAGGCATCGAACCCAAAGGTCGTCTCAACTTGAAGTTGATAAGAACATCTGACCTCACCGTCAGGCATCATTTAAACAAACACGCATCGAACCCGAATGCCGGAACAATACGAAGTTGAGAAGAACATCTGACTTCACCGTTAGGCATCTGTTAAAAAAACAGGCATCGAACCCGAAGGCCGGCTCAACCCGAGGTTGATAAGAACATCTGACCTCGCCGTCAGGCATCTCTTAAACAAACAGGCATCGAACCCGAAGGGCGGCTCAACCCGAAGTTGATAAGAACATCTGACTTCGCCGTCAGGTATCTGTTAAACAAACAGGCATCGAACCCGAAGGGCGGCTCAACCCAAGGTTTATAAGAACATCTAACCTCGCCGTCAGGCATCTCTTAAACAAACAGGCATCGAACCCGAAGGGCGGCTCAACCCGAAGTTGATAAGAACATCTGACTTCGCCGTCAGGTATCTGTTAAACAAACAGGCATAGAACCTGAAGGCCAGCTCAACCCGAAGTTAATAAGAACATGTGACATCGCCGTCAGGCATCTCTTAAACAAAGAGGCATCGAACCCGAAGGCCGGCTCAACACGAAGTTGAGAGGAACATCTGACCTCGCCGTCAGGCATCTGTTAAACAAACAGGCATCGAACCCGATGGCCGGCTCAACATGAAGTTAAGAGGAACATTTGACTTCACTGTCAAGCATCTGTTAAACAAACAGGCATCAAATCCGAAGGCCGGCTCACCCCGAAGTTGAGAAGAACATCGGACCTCACCGTCAGGCATCTGTTAAACAAACAGGCATCGAACTCGAAGTGCGGCTCAACCCGAAGTTGATAAGAACATTAAACCTCTCCGCCAGGCATCTGTTAAACAAACAGGCATCGAACCCGAAGGCTGGCTCAACCCGAAGTTAAGAAGAACATCTGACCTCGCTATTAGGCATCTGTTAAACAAATAGGCATCAAACCCGAAGGCAGTCTTAATCCTTAATTGAGAAGAACATCTGACCTCGCCGTTAAACATCTGTTAAACAAACAGGCATCGAACCTGAAGGTCGGCTCAACTTGAAGTTGCGAAGAACATCTGACCTCACCGTCAGGCATCTGTTAAAAAAAAAGGCATCGAACCCGAAGGGCGGCTCAACCCGAAGTTGATAAGAACATCGGACTTCGCCGTTAGGCATCTGTTAAACAAACAGGCATAGAACCCGAAGGCAAGCTTAACCCGAAGTTAATAAGAACATCTGACATCACAGTCAGGCATCTCTTAAACAAAGAGGCATCGAACCCGAAGGCCGGCTCAACACGAAGTTGAGAGGAACATCTGCCCTCGCTGTCAGGCATCTGTTAAACAAACAGGCATCGAACCCGAAGGCCGGCTCAACATGAAGTTAAGAGGAACATTTGACTTCACTGTCAAGCATCTGTTAAACAAACAGGCATCAAATCCGAAGGCCGGCTCACCCCGAAGTTGAGAAGAACATTTGACCTCACCGTCAGGCATCTGTTAAACAAACAGCCATCGAACCCGAAGGGTGGCTCAACCCAAAGTTGATAAGAACATTAGACCTCTCCGCCAGGCATCTGGTAAAAAAAAAGGCATCAAACCCAAAGGCCGGCTCATCCTGAAGTTAATAAGAACATCTGACCTCGCCGTCAGGCATCTCTTAAACAAACAGGCATCGAACCCGAAAGCCGGCTCAACACGAATTTGAGAGGAACATCTGACCTCGCCGTCAGGCATCTCTTAAACAAACAAGCATCGAACCCGAAGGTCGGCTCAACACGAAGTTGAGAAGAACATCTGACCTCGCCGTCAGGCATCTGTTAAACAAACAGGCATCGAACCTGAAGGTCGGCTCAACATGAAGTTGAGAGGAACATTTGATTTCACTGTCAAGAATTTTTTAAACAAACAGGCATCAAATCTGATGGCCGGCTGAACCCAAAGTTGAGAAGAACATCTGACCTCACCGTCAGGCATCTGTTAAACAAACAAGCGGCGACCCCGAAGGGCGGCTCAACCCGAAGTTGATAAGAACATTAAACCTCTCTGCCGGGCATCTGTTAAACAAACAGGCATCGGACCCGAAGGCCGGCTCAACCCGAAGTTGAGAAGAACATTTGACCTCGCCGTTAGGCATCTGTTAAACAAACAGGCATCGAACCTAAAGGCGCTCTCAATCCTTAATTGAGAAGAACATCTGACCTCACCGTCAGGCATCATTTAAACAAACAGGCATCGAACCCGAATGCCGGAACAACACGAAGTTGAGAAGAACATCTGACTTCACCGTCAGGCATCTGTTAAACAAACAGGCATCGAACCCGAAGGCCGGCTTAACCCGAGGTTTATAAGAACATCTGACCTCGCCGTCCGGCATCTCTTAAACAAACAGGCATCGAACCCGAAGGGCGGCTCAACCCGAAGTTGATAAGAACATCTGACTTCGCTGTCAGGTATCTATTAAACAAACAGGCATCGAACCCGAAGGCCGGCTCAACCCAATGTTGATAAGAACATTTGACCTCGCTGTCAGGCATCTGTTAAACAAACAGGCAATCGAACCCGAAGTCCGGCTCAACACGAAGTTGAGAGGAACATCTGACCTCGCCGTCAGACATCCGTTAAACAAACAGGCATTGAACCTCAAGGTTGGCTAAACATGATGTTGAGAGGAACATTTGACTTCACTATCAAGCATCTGTTAAACAAACAGGCATCAAATTCGAAGGCCGGCTCAACCCGAAGTTGAGAAGAACTTATGACCTCACCGTCAGGCATATGTTAAACAAACAGGCATCGAACACGAAGGGCGACTCAACCCGATGTTGATAAGAACATTAGACCTCTCCGCTAGGCATCTGTTAAACAAACAGGCATCAAACCCGAAGGCCGGCTCAACCCGAAGTTGAGAAGAACATCTGACCTCGCTGTTAGGCATCTGTTAAACAAACAGGCATCAAACTCGAAAGCCGTCTCAATCCTTAATTGAGAAGAACATCTGACCTTGCCGTCAAACATCTGTTAAACAAACAGGCATCGAACCTGAAGGCCGGCTCAAGTTGAAGTTGAGAAGAACATCTGACCTCACCGTCAGGCATCTGTTAAAAAAACAGGCATCGAACCCGAAGGGCGGCTCAACCCGAAGTTGATAAGAACATCTGACTTTGCCATTAGGAATCTGTTAAACAAACAGGCATCGAACCTGAAGGCGCTCTCAATCCTTAATTGAGAAGAACATCTGACCTCACCGTCAGGCATCATTTAAACAAACACGCATCGAACCCGAATGTCGGAACAATACGAAGTTGAGAAGAACATCTGACTTCACCGTTAGGCATCTGTTAAAAAAACAGGCATCGAACCCGAAGGCCGGCTCAACCAGAGGTTTATAAGAACATCTGACCTCGCCGTCAGGCATCTCTTAAACAAACAGGCATCGAACCCGAAGGGCGGCTCAACCCGAAGTTGATAAGAACATCTGACTTCGCCGTCAGGCATCTGTTAAAAAAACAGGCATCGAACCCGAAGGGCGGCTCAACCTGAGGTTTATAAGAACATCTGACCTCGCCGTCAGGCATCTCATAAACAAACAGGCATCGAACCCGAAGGGCGGCTCAACCCGAAGTTGATAAGAACATCTGACTTCGCTGTCAGGTATCTGTTAAACAAACAGGCATCGAACCCGAAGGGCGGCTCAACCTGAGGTTTATAAGAACATCTGACCTCGCCGTCAGGCATCTCATAAACAAACAGGCATCGAACCCGAAGGGCGGCTCAACCCGAAGTTGATAAGAACATCTGACTTCGCTGTCAGGTATCTGTTAAACAAACAGGCATAGAACCTGAAGGCCAGCTCAACCCGAAGTTAATAAGAACATCTGACATCACCGTCAAGCATCTCTTAAACAAAGAGGCATCGCACCCGAAGTCCGGCTCAACACGAAGTTGAGAGGAACATCTGACCTCGCCATCAGGCATCTGTTAAACAAACAGGCATCGAACCCGAAGGCCGACTCAACATGAAGTTAAGAGGAACATTTCACTTCACTATCAAGCATCTGTTAAACAAACATGCATCAAATCCGAAGGCCGTCTCACCCCAAAGTTGAGAAGAACATCTGACCTCACCGTCAGGCATCTGTTAAACAAACAGGCATCGAACCCGAAGGGCGGCTCAACCCAAAGTTGATAAGAACATTAGACCTCTCCGCCAGGCATCTTTTAAAAAAACAGGCATCAAACCCAAAGGCCGGCTCAACCCGAAGTTAATAAGAACATGTGACATCGCCGTCAGGCATCTCTTAAACAAAGAGGCATCGAACCCGAAGGCCGGTTCAACACGAAGTTGAGAGGAACATCTGACCTCGCCGTCAGGCATCTGTTAAACAAATAGGCATCGAACCCGATGGCCGGCTCAACATGAAGTTAAGAGGAACATTTGACTTCACTGTCAAGCATCTGTTAAACAACAAGGCATCAAATCCGAAGGCCGGCTCACCCCAAAGTTGAGAAGAACATCGGACCTCACCGTCAGGCATCTGTTAAACAAACAGGCATCGAACTCGAAGTGCGGCTCAACCCGAATTTGATAAGAACATTAAACCTCTTCGCCAGGCATCTGTTAAACAAATAGGCATCGAACTCGAAGGCTGGCTCAACCCGAAGTTGAGAAGAACATCTGACCTCGCTATTAGGTATCTGTTAAACAAATAGGCATCAAACCCGAAGGCCGTCTCAATCCTTAATTGAGAAGAACATCTGACCTCGCCGTTAAACATCTGTTAAACAAACAGGCATCGAACCTGAAGGTCGGCTCAACTTGAAGTTGAGAAGAACATCTGACCTCACCGTCAGGCATCTGTTAAACAAACAGGCATCGAACCCGAATGCCGGTACAACACGAAGTTGAGAAGAACACCTGACTTCACCGTCAGGCATCTGTTAAACAAACAGGCATCAAACCCGAAGGCCGGCTCACCCCGAAGTTGAGAAGAACAGTTGACCTCACCGTCAGGCATCTGTTAAACAAACAGGCATCGAACCCGAAGGGCGGCTCAACCCAAAGATGATAAGAACATTAGACCTCTCCGCCAGGCATCTGTTAAAAAAACAGGCATCAAACCCAAAGGCCGGCTCATCCTGAAGTTAATAAGAACATCTGACCTCTCCGTCAGGCATCTCTTAAACAAACAGGCATCGAACCCAAAAGCCGGCTCAACACGAATTTGAGAGGAACATCTGACCTCGCCGTCAGGCATCTCTTAAACAAACAAGCATCGAACCCGAAGGCCGGCTCAACATGAAGTTGAGAAGAACATCTGACCTCGCCGTCAGGCATCTGTTAAACAAACAGGCATCGAACCTGAAGGTCGGCTCAACATGAAGTTGAGAGGAACATTTGACTTCACTGTCAAGCATTTGTTAAACAAACAGGCATTAAATCTGATGGCCGGCTGAACCCGAAGTTGAGAAGAACATCTGACCTCACCGTCAGGCATCTGTTAAACAAACAGGCGGCGACCCCGAAGGGCGGCTCAACCCGAAGTTGATAAGAACATTAAACCTCTCTGCCAGGCATCTGTTAAACAAACAGGCATCGGACCCGAAGGCCGGCTCAACCCGAAGTTGAGAAGAACATTTGACCTCGCTGTTAGGCATCTGTTAAACAAACAGGCATCGAACCTGAAGGCGCTCTCAATCCTTAATTGAGAAGAACATCTGACCTCACCGTCAGGCATCATTTAAACAATCAGGCATCAAATTCGAAGGCCGGCTCAACCCGAAGTTGAGAAGAACTTATGACCTCACCGTCAGGCATATGTTAAACTAACAGGCATCGAACACGAAGGGCGACTCAACCCGATGTTGATAAGAACATTAGACCTCTCCGCCAGGCATCTCTTAAACAAACAGGCATTGAACCCGAAGGCCGGCTCAACCCGAAGTTGAGAAGAACATCTGACCTCGCCGTTAGGCATCTGTTAAACAAACAGGCATCAAACTCGAAAGCCGTCTCAATCCTTAATTGAGAAGAACATCTGACCTTGCCGTCAAACATCTGTTAAACAAACAGGCATCGAACCTGAAGGCCGGGTCAAGTTGAAGTTGAGAAGAACATCTGACCTCACCGTCAGGCATCTGTTAAAAAAACAGGCATCGAACCCGAAGAGCGGCTCAACCCGAAGTTGATAAGAACATCTGACTTTGCCGTTAGGCATCTGTTAAACAAACAAGCATCGAACCCGAAGGTCAGCTCAACCCGAAGTTGATAAGAACATCTGACATCGCCGTCAGGCATATCCTAAACAAAGAGGCATCGAACCCGAAGGCCGGCTCAACACGAAGTTGAGAGGAACATCTGACCTCGCTGTCAGGCATCTGTTAAACAAACAGGCATCGAACCCGAAGGCCGGATCAACATGAAGTTAAGAGGAACATTTGACTTCACTGTCAAGCATCTGTTAAACAAACAAGCATCCAATCCGAAGGCCGGCTCACCCCGAAGTTGAGAAGAATATCTGACCTCACCGTCAGGCATCTGTTAAACAAACAGGCATCGAACCCGAAGGGCGGCTCAGCCCGAAGTTGATAAGAATATTAGACCTCTCCGCCAGGCATCTGTTAAACAAATAGGCATCAAACCCGAAGGTCGGCTCAACACGAAGTTGAGAGGAACATCTGACCTCGCCGTCAGGCATCTGTTAAACAAACAAGCATCGATCCTGAAGTTTGGCCTAACATGAAGTTGAGAGGAACATTTGACTTCACTGTCAAGCATCTGTTAAACAAACAGGCATCAAATCCGAAGGCCGGCTGAACCCGAAGTTGAGAAGAACATCTGACCTCACCATCAGGCATCTGTTACACAAACAGGCATCGAACCCGAAGGCCGGCTCAACACGAAGTTGAGAGGAACATCTGACCTCGCTGTCAGGCATCTGTTAAACAAACAGGCATCGAACCCGAAGGCCGGATCAACATGAAGTTAAGAGGAACATTTGACTTCACTGTCAAGCATCTGTTAAACAAACAAGCATCCAATCCGAAGGCCGGCTCACCCCGAAGTTGAGAAGAATATCTGACCTCACCGTCAGGCATCTGTTAAACAAATAGGCATCGAACCCGAAGGGCGGCTCAGCCCGAAGTTGATAAGAATATTAGACCACTCCACCAGGCATCTGTTAAACAAATAGGCATCAAACCCAAAGGCCGGCTCAACCCGAAGTTGATAAGAACATCTGACCTCGCCGTCAGGAATCTCTTAAACAAACAGGCATCGAACCCGAAGGCCGGCTCAACACGAAGTTGAGAGGAACATCTGACCTCGCCGTCAGGCATCTGTTAAACAAACAAGCATCGATCCTGAAGTTTGGCCTAACATGAAGTTGAGAGGAACATTTGACTTCACTGTCAAGCATCTGTTAAACAAACAGGCATCAAATCCGAAGGCCGGCTGAACCCGATGTTGAGAAGAACATCTGACCTCACCATCAGGCATCTGTTACACAAACAGGCATCGAACCCGAAGGCCGGCTCAAGTTGACGTTGAGAAGAACATCTGACCTCACCGTCAGGCATCTATTAAACAAACAAGCATCGAACCCAAAGGGTGGCTCAACCCGCAGTTGATAAGAACATCTGACTTCACCGTTAGGCATCTGTTAAACAAACAGGCATCAAACCCAAAGGCCAGCTCAACCCGAAGTTGATAAGAACATCTGACCTCGCCGTCAGGCATCTGTTAAATAAACAGGCATCGAACCTGAAGTTCAGCTCAACATGAAGTTGGAGGAACATTTGACTTCACTGTCAAGCATTTGTTAAACAAACATGCATCAAATCCGAAGGTCGGCTCAACCCGAAGTTGAGAAGAACATCTGACCTCACTGTCAGGCATCTATTAAACAAACAGGCATTGAACCCGAAGGGCGGCTCAACCCGAAGTTGATAAGAACATTAGAACTCTCCGCCAAGCATATGTCAAACAAACAGGCATCAAACCCAAAGGCCGGTTCAACCCAAAGTTGAGAAGAACATCTGACCTCACCGTCATGCATCTGTTAAACAAACAAGCATCGAACCCGAAGGGCGGCTCAACGCGAAGTTGATAAGAACATTTGACTTCGCCGTCAGGCATCTGTTAAACAAACAGGCATCGAACCCGAAGTTGAGAAGAACATTTGACCTCTCCACCAGGCATCTGTTAAACAAACAGGCATCGAACCCGAAGGCCGGCTCAATCCTTAATTGAGAAGAACATCTGACCTCGCCGTCAAACATTTGTTAAACAAACACGCATCGAACCCGAAGGCCGGCTCAACTTGAAGTTGAGAAGAACATCAGACCTCACCGCCAAGCATCTGTTAAACAAACAGGCATCAAACCCAAAGGTTGGCTCAACCCGAAGTTGAGAAGAACATTTGACCTCACCATCAGACATCTTTTAAACAAACAGGCATTGAACCCGAAGTTGATAAGAACATCTGATTTCGCGGTCAGGCATCCGTTAAACAAACAGGCATCGAATCCGAAGGGCGGTTGAACCCGAAGTTGAGAAGAACATCTGACCTCCCTGTCAGGCATCTCTTAAACAAACAGGTATCGAATCCGAAGGCCGGCTCAACACGATGTGGAGAAGAACTCCTGACCTCACCATCAGGCATATGTTAAACAAACAGGCATCGAACCCGAAGGGCGGCTCAACCCGAAGTTGATAAGAACATTAGACCTCTCCGCCAGGCAACTGTTAAACAAATAGGCGTCGACCCCGAAGGGCGGCTCAACCCGAAGTTGATAAGAACATTAGACCTCTCCTCCAGGCATCTGTTAAACAAACAGGCATCGAACCCGAAGGCCGGCTCAACCCGAAGTTGAGAAGAACATTTGACCTCGCCGTTAGGTATCTGTTAAACAAACAGGCATCGAACCTGAAGGCCCTCTCAATCCTTAATTGAGAAGAACATCTGACATCGCTGTCAAACATCGGTTAAACAAACAGGCATCGACCCCGAAGGCCGGCTCAACTTGAAGTTGAGAAGAACATCTGACCTCTCCGTTAGGAATCATTTAAACAAACAGACATCGAACCCGAATGCCGGAACAACACGAAGTTGAGAGGAACATTTGACTTCACTGTAAAGCATCTGTTAAACAAACATGCATCAAATTCGAAGGCCGGCTCAACCCGAAGTTGAGAACAACTTATGACCTCACCGTCAGGCATATGTTAAACAAACAGGAATCGGACACGAAGGGCGGCTCAACCCGATGTTGATAAGAACATTAGACCTCTCCGCCAGGCATCTGTTAAACAAACAGGCATCGAACCCGAAGGCCGGCTCAACCCGAAGTTGAGAAGAACATCTGACCTCGATGTTAGGCATCTGTTAAACAAACAGACATCAAACTTGAAGGTCGTCTCAATCCTTAATTGAGAAGAACATCTGACCTCGTCGTCAAACATCTTTTAAACAAACAGGCATCAAACCTGAAGGCCGGCTCAACTTGAAGTTGAGAAGAACATCTGACCTCACCGTCAGGCATCTGTTAAAAAAACAGGCATCGAACCCGAAGGGCGGCTCAACCCGAAGTTCATAAGAACATCTGACTTCGCCGTTAGGCATCTGTTAAACAAACAGGCATCGAACCCGAACGCCAGCTCAACCCGAAGTTGATAAGAACATCTGACATCGCCGTCAAGCATCTCTTAAACAAAGAGGCATCGAACCGGAAGGCCGGCTCAACACGAAGTTGAGAGGAACATCTGACCTCGCTGTCAGACATCTGTTAAACAAACAGACATCGAATCCGAAGGCCGGCTCAACATGAAGTTAAGAGGAACATTTGACTTCACTGTCAAGCAGCTGTTAAACAAAAAAGCATCAAATCCAAAGGCCGACTCACCCCGAAGTTGAGAAGAACATCTGACCTCACCGTCAGGCATCTGTTAAACAAACAGGCATCGAACCCGAAGGGCGGCTCAACCTGAAGTTGATAAGAATATTAGACCTCTCCGCCAGGCATCTGTTAAACAAACAGGCATCAAACCAAAAGGTCGGCTCAACCCGAAGTTGATAAGAACATCTGACCTCGCCGTCAGGCATCTGTTAAACAAACAGGTATCAAATGTGAAGGCCGGCTGAACCCGAAGTTGAGAAGAACATCTGACCTCACCATCAGGCATCTGTTACACAAACAGGCATTGAACCCGAAGGCCGGCTCAACTTGAAGTTGAGAAGAACATATGACCTCACCGTCAGGCATCTATTAAACAAACAGGCATCGAACCCGAAGGGCGGCTCAACCCGCAGTTGATAAGAACATCTGACTTCGCCGTTAGGCATCTGTTAAAAAAACAGGCATCGAACCCAAAGGCCAGCTTAACCCGAAGTTGATAAGAACATCTGACCTCGCCGTTAGGCATCTGTTAAACAAACAGGCATCGAAGTTGAAGGTCGGCTCAACATGAAGTTGGAGGAACATTTGACTTCACTGTCAAGCTTTTGTTAAACAAAGAGGCATCAAATCCGAAGGCCGGCTCAACCCGAAGTTGAGAAGAACATCTGACCTCACTGTCAGGCATCTGTTAAACAAACAGTCATTGAACCCGAAGGGCGGCTCAACCCGAAGTTGATAAGAACTTTAGAACTCTCCGCCAGGCATATGTTAAACAAACAGGCATCAAACCCAAAGGCCGGCTCAACCCGAAGTTGAGAAGAACATCTGACCTCACCGTCATGCATCTGTTAAACAAACAAGAATCGAACCTGAAGGGCGGCTCAACGCAAAGTTGATAAGAACATTTGACTTCGCTGTCAGGCATCTGTTAAACAATCAGGCATCGAACCCGAAGGGCGGCTCAACCCGAAGTTGAGAAGAACATTTGACCTCTCCACCAGGTATCTGTTAAACAAACAGGCATCGAACCCGTAGGCCGTCTCAATCCTTAATTGAGAAGAACATCTGACCTCGCCGTCAAACATTTGTTAAACAAACAGGCATCAAACCCGAAGGCCGGCTCAACTTGAAGTTGAGAAGAACATCTGACCTCACCGTCAAGCATCTGTTAAACAAACAGGTATCAAACCGAAAGGTCGGTTCAACCCGAAGTTGAGAAGAACATATGACCTCACCGTCAGACAACTTTTAAACAAACAGTCATCGAACCCGAAGTTGATAAGAACATCTGACTTCGCAGTCAGGCATCTGTTAAACAAACAGGCATCGAATCCGAAGGGCGGTTGAACCCGAAGTTGAGAAGAATATCTAACCTCCCTGTCAGGGATCTATTAAACAAACAGGCCTCGAACCCGAAGGCCGGCTAAACACGAAGTTGAAAGGAACATCCGACATCAACGTCAGGCATCAGTTAAATAAACAGGCATCAAATCCGAAGGTCGGCTCAACCGAAGTTGAGAAGAACTTCTGACCTCACCGTCAGGCATATGTTAAACAAACAGACATCGAACCCGAAGGGCGGCTGAACCCGAAGTTGATAAGAACATTAGACCACTCCGCCAGGCATCTGTTAAACAAACAGGCATCGAACCCGAAGGCTTGCTCAACCCGAAGTTGAGAAGAACATCTGACCTCGCCGTTAGGCATCTGTTAAACAAACAGGCATCAAACCCGAAGGCCGTCTCAATCCTTAATTGAGAAGAACATCTGACCTCGCCGTCAAACATCTGTTAAACAAACAGGCATCGAACCTGAAGGCCGGCTCAACTTGAATTAGAGACGAACATCTGACCTCACCGTCAGGCATCTGTTAAAAAAACAGGCATCGAACCCGAAGGGCGGCTCAACCCGAAGTTGATAAGAACATCGGACTTCGCCGTTAGGCATCTGTTAAACAAACAGGCATAGAACCTGAAGGCAAGCTCAACCCGAAGTTAATAAGAACATCTGACATCGCCGTCAGGCATCTCTTAAACAAAGAGGCATCGAACCCGAAGGCCGGCTCAACACGAAGTTGAGAGGAACATCTGACCTCGCCGTCAGGCATCTGTTAAACAAACAGGCATCGAACCCGAAGGCCGGCTCAACATGAAGTTAAGAGGAACATTTGACTTCACTGTCAAATATCTGTTAAACAAACAGGCATCAACTCCGAAGGCCGGCTCACCCCGAAGTTGAGAAGAACATCTGACCTCACCGTCAGGCATCTGTTAAACAAACAGGCATCGAACCCGAAGGGCGGCTCAACCCGAAGTTGATAAGAACATTAGACCTCTCCGCCAGGCATCTGTTAAACAAACAGGCATCGAACCCGAAGGCTGGCTCAACCCGAAGATGAGAAGAACATCTGACCTCGGCGTTAGGCATCTGTTAAACAAACAGGCATCAAACCCGAAGGCCGTCTCAATCCTTAACTGAGAAGAACATCTGACCTCGCCGTCAAACATCTGTTAAACGAACAGGCATCGAACCTGAATGCCGGCTCAACTTGAAGTTGATAAGAACATCTGACCTCACCGTCAGGCATCGAACCCGAAGGGCGGCTCAACCCGAAGTTGATAAGAACATCGAACTTCGCCGTTAGGCATCTGTTAAACAAACAGGCATAGAACCCGAAGGCCAGCTCAACCCGAAGTTAATAAGAACATCTGACATCACCGTCAGGCATCTCTTCAACAAAGAGGCATCGAACCCGGAGGCCGACTCAACACGAAATTGAGAGGAACATCTGACCTCGCCGTCAGGCATCTGTTAAACAAACAGGCATCGAACCTGAAGGCCGGCTCAACATAAAGTTAAGAGGAACATTTGACTTCACTATCAAGCATCTGTTAAACAAACAGGAATCAAATCCGAAGGCCGACTCACCCCGAAGTTGAGAAGAACATCTGTCCTCACCGTCAGGCATCTGTTAAACAAACAGGCATCGAACCTGAAGGGCGGCTCAACCCAAAGTTCATAAGAACATTAGACCTCTCCGCGAGGCATCTGTTAAAAAAACAGGCATCAAACCCAAAGGCCGCCTCAACCCGAAGTTAATAAGAACATCTGACCTCGCCGTCAAGCATCTCGTAAACAAACAGGTATCGAACCCGAAAGCCGGCTCAACACGAACTTAAGAGGAACATCTGACCTCGCCATCAGGCATCTCTTAAACAAACAAGCATCGAACCCAAAGGCCGGCTCAACACGAAGTTGAGAGGAACATCTGACCTCGCCGTCAGGCATCTGTTAAACAAACAGGCATCGAATCTGATGGTCGACTCAACCCGAAGTTGAGAAGAACATCTGACCTCACCGTCAGGCATCTTTTAAACAAATAGGCGGCGACCACGAAGGGCGGATCAACTCGAAGTTGATAAGAACATTAGACCTCTCCGCCAGGCATCTGTTAAACAAACAGGCATCGAACCCGAAGGCCGGCTCAACCCGAAGTTGAGAAGAACATTTGACCTCGCCGTTAGGCATCTGTTAAACAAACAGGCATCGAACCTGAAGGCTCTCTCAATCCTTAATTGAGAAGAACATCTGACATCGCTGTCAAATATCTGTTAACCAAACAGGCATCGAACCCGAAGGCCGGCTCAACTTGAAGTTGAGAAGAACATCTGACCTCACTGTTAGGCATCATTTACACAAACAGGCATCGAACCCGAATGCCGGAACAACATGAAGTTTAGAAGAACATCTGACATCGCCGTCAGGCATCTCTTAAGCAAAGAGGCATCGAACCCGAAGGCCGGCTCAACACGAAGTTGAGAGGAACATCTGACCTCGCCGTCAGGCATCTGTTAAACAAACAGGCATCGAACCCGAAGGCTGGCTCAACATGAAGTTTAGAGGAACTTTTGACTTCACTATCAAGCATCTGTTAAACAAACAAGCATCAAATCCGAAGGCCGACTCACCCCGAAGTTAAGAAGAACATCTGACCTCACCGTCAGGCATCTGTTAAACAAACAGGCATCGAACCCGAAGGGCGGTTCAACCCGAAGTTGATAAGAATATTAGACCTCTTCGCCAGGCATCTGTTAAACAAACAACCATTAAACCCAAAGGCCGGCTCAACCCGAAGTTGATAAGAACATCTGACCTTGCCGTCAGGCATCTCTTAAACAAAGAGGCATCGAACCCGAAGGCCGGCTCAACACGAAGTTGAGAGGAACATCTGACCTCGCCGTCAGGCATCTGTTAAACAAACAGGCATCGAACCCGAAGGCCGACTCAACATGAAGTTAAGAGGAACATTTGACTTCACTGTCAAATATCTGTTAAACAAACAGGCATCAAATCCGAAGGCCGGCTCACCCCGAAGTTGAGAAGAACATCTGACCTCACCGCCAGGCATCTGTTAAACAAACAGGCATCGAACCCGAAGGGCGGCTCAACCCGTAGTTGATAAGAACATTAGACCTCTCCGCCAGGCATCTATTAAACAAACAGGCATCGAACCCGAAGGGCGGCTCAACCCGAAGTTGATAAGAACATCTGACCTCGCCGTTAGGCATCTGTTAAACAAACAGGCATAGAACCCGAAGGCCAGCTCAACCCGAAGTTAATAAGAACATCTGACATCACCGTCAGGCATCTCTTCAACAAAGAGGCATCGAACCCGGAGGCCGACTCAACACGAAATTGAGAGGAACATCTGACCTCGCCGTCAGGCATCTGTTAAACAAACAGGCATCGAACCTGAAGGCCGGCTCAACATAAAGTTAAGAGGAACATTTGACTTCACTATCAAGCATCTGTTAAACAAACAGGAATCAAATCCGAAGGCCGACTCACCCCGAAGTTGAGAAGAACATCTGTCCTCACCGTCAGGCATCTGTTAAACAAACAGGCATCGAACCTGAAGGGCGGCTCAACCCAAAGTTCATAAGAACATTAGACCTCTCCGCGAGGCATCTGTTAAAAAAACAGGCATCAAACCCAAAGGCCGCCTCAACCCGAAGTTAATAAGAACATCTGACCTCGCCGTCAAGCATCTCGTAAACAAACAGGTATCGAACCCGAAAGCCGGCTCAACACGAACTTAAGAGGAACATCTGACCTCGCCATCAGGCATCTCTTAAACAAACAAGCATCGAACCCAAAGGCCGGCTCAACACGAAGTTGAGAGGAACATCTGACCTCGCCGTCAGGCATCTGTTAAACAAACAGGCATCGAATCTGATGGTCGACTCAACCCGAAGTTGAGAAGAACATCTGACCTCACCGTCAGGCATCTTTTAAACAAATAGGCGGCGACCACGAAGGGCGGATCAACCCGAAGTTGATAAGAACATTAGACCTCTCCGCCAGGCATCTGTTAAACAAACAGGCATCGAACCCGAAGGCCGGCTCAACCCGAAGTTGAGAAGAACATTTGACCTCGCCGTTAGGCATCTGTTAAACAAACAGGCATCGAACCTGAAGGCTCTCTCAATCCTTAATTGAGAAGAACATCTGACATCGCTGTCAAATATCTGTTAACCAAACAGGCATCGAACCCGAAGGCCGGCTCAACTTGAAGTTGAGAAGAACATCTGACCTCACTGTTAGGCATCATTTACACAAACAGGCATCGAACCCGAATGCCGGAACAACATGAAGTTTAGAAGAACATCTGACATCGCCGTCAGGCATCTCTTAAACAAAGAGGCATCGAACCCGAAGGCCGGCTCAACACGAAGTTGAGAGGAACATCTGACCTCGCCGTCAGGCATCTGTTAAACAAACAGGCATCGAACCCGAAGGCTGGCTCAACATGAAGTTTAGAGGAACTTTTGACTTCACTATCAAGCATCTGTTAAACAAACAAGCATCAAATCCGAAGGCCGACTCACCCCGAAGTTAAGAAGAACATCTGACCTCACCGTCAGGCATCTGTTAAACAAACAGGCATCGAACCCGAAGGGCGGTTCAACCCGAAGTTGATAAGAATATTAGACCTCTTCGCCAGGCATCTGTTAAACAAACAAGCATCAAACCCAAAGGCCGGCTCAACCCGAAGTTGATAAGAACATCTGACCTCGCCGTCAGGCATCTCTTAAACAAAGAGGCATCGAACCCGAAGGCCGGCTCAACACGAAGTTGAGAGGAACATCTGACCTCGCCGTCAGGCATCTGTTAAACAAACAGGCATCGAACCCGAAGGCCGGCTCAACATGAAGTTAAGAGGAACATTTGACTTCACTGTCAAATATCTGTTAAACAAACAGGCATCAAATCCGAAGGCCGGCTCACCCCGAAGTTGAGAAGAACATCTGACCTCACCGTCAGGCATCTGTTAAACAAACAGGCATTGAACCCGAAGGGCGGCTCAACCCGTAGTTGATAAGAACATTAGACCTCTCCGCCAGGCATCTATTAAACAAACAGGCATCGAACCCGAAGGATGGCTCAACCCGAAGTTGAGAAGAACATCTGACCTCGCCGTTAGGCATCTGTTAAACAAACAGGCATCAAACCCGAAGGCCGTCTCAATCCTTAACTGAGAAGAACATCTAACCTCGCCGTCAAACATCTGTTAAACGAACAGGCATCGAACCTAAAGGCCGGCTCAACTTGAAGTTGATAAGAACATCTGACCTCACCTTCAGGCATCGAACCCGAAGGGCGGCTCAACCCGAAGTTGATAAGAACATCGAACTTCGCCGTTAGGCATCTGTTAAACAAACAGGCATAGAACCCGAAGGCCAGCTCAACCCGAAGTTAATAAGAACATCTGACATCACCGTCAGGCATCTCTTCAACAAAGAGGCATCGAACCCGGAGGCCGACTCAACACGAAATTGAGAGGAACATCTGACCTCGCCGTCAGGCATCTGTTAAACAAACAGGCATCGAACCTGAAGGCCGGCTCAACATAAAGTTAAGAGGAACATTTGACTTCACTATCAAGCATCTGTTAAACAAACAGGAATCAAATCCGAAGGCCGACTCACCCCGAAGTTGAGAAGAACATCTGTCCTCACCGTCAGACATCTGTTAAACAAACAGGCATCGAACCTGAAGGGCGGCTCAACCCAAAGTTCATAAGAACATTAGACCTCTCCGCGAGGCATCTGTTAAAAAAACAGGCATCAAACCCAAAGGCCGCCTCAACCCGAAGTTAATAAGAACATCTGACCTCGCCGTCAAGCATCTCTTAAACAAACAGGTATCGAACCCGAAAGCCGGCTCAACACGAAGTTAAGAGGAACATTTGACCTCGCCATCAGGCATCTCTTAAACAAACAAGCATCGAACCCAAAGGCCGGCTCAACACGAAGTTGAGAGGAACATCTGACCTCGCCGTCAGGCATCTGTTAAACAAACAGGCATCGAATCTGATGGTCGACTCAACCCGAAGTTGAGAAGAACATGTGACCTCACCGTCAGGCATCTGTTAAACAAACAAGCATCAAACCCAAAGGCCGGCTCAACCCGAAGTTGATAAGAACATCTGACCTCGCCGTCAGGCATCTCTTAAACAAACAAGCATCGAACCCGAAGGTCGGCTCAACACAAAGTTGAGAGGAACATCTGACCTCGTCGACAGGCATCTGTTAAAGAAACAAGCATCGAACCTGAAGTTCGGCAAAACATGAAGTTGAGAGGAACATTTGACTTCACTGTCAAGCATCTGTTAAACAAACAGGCATCAAATCCGAAGGCCGGCTGAACCCGAATTTGAGAAGAACATCTGACCTCACCATCAGGCATCTGTTACACAAACAGGCATCGAACCCAAAGGCCGGCTCAACTTGAAGTTGAGAGGAACATTTGACTTCAACGTTAGGTATCTGTTAAACAAACAGGCATCGAACCTGAAGGGTGGCTCAACCCGCAGTTGATAAGAACATCTGACTTCGCCGTTAGGTATCTGTTAAACAAACAGGCATCGAACCCAAAGGCCAGCTCAACCCGAAGTTGATAAGAAAATCTGACCTCGCCGTCAGGCATCTATTAAACAAACAGGCATCGAACCTGAAGGTCGGCTCAACATGAAGTTGGAGGAACATTTGACTTCACTGTCAAGCATTTATTAAACAAACAGGCATCAAATCCGAAGGCCGGCTCAACCCGAAGTTGAGAAGAACATCTGACCTCACTGTCAGGCATCTGTTAAACAAACAGGCATTGATCCCGAAGGAAGGCTCAACCCGAAGTTGATAAGAACTTTAGAACTCTCCGCCAGGCATATGTTAAACAAACAGGCATCAAACCCAAAGGTCGGCTCAACCCGAAGTTGAGAAGAACATCTGACCTCACCGTCATGCATCTGTTAAACAAATAAGCATCGAACCCGAAGGGCGGCTCAACGCAAAGTTGATAAGAACATTTGACTTCACCGTCAGGCATCTGTTAAACAAACAGGCATCGAACCCGAAGGGCGGCTCAACCCGAAGTTGAGAAGAACATTTGACCTCTCCACCAGGCATCTGTTAAACAAACAGGCATCGAACCCGAAGGCCGTCTCAATCCTTAATTGAGAAGAACATCAGACCTCGCCGTCAAACATTTGTTAAACAAACAGGCATCAAACCCGAAGGCCGGCTAAACTTGAAGTTGAGAAGAACATCTGACCTCACCGTCAAGCATCTGTTAAACAAATAGGCATCAAACCAAAAGGTCGGCTAAACCCGAAGTTGAGAAGAACATCTGACCTCACTGTCAGACATCTTTTAAACAAACAGGCATCGAATCCGAAGGGCCGTTGAACCCGAAGTTGAGAAGAACATCTGACCTCCCTGTCAGGCATCTGTTAAACAAATAGGCCTCGAACCCGAAGGCCGGCTCAACACGAAGTTGAAAGGAACATCTGACATCAACGTCAGGCATCAGTTAAATAAACAGGCATCAAATCCGAAGGTCGGCTCAACCCGAAGTTGAGAAGAACTTCTGACCTCACCGTCAGGCATATGTTAAACAAACAGGCATCGAACCCGAAGGCCGGCACAACCCGAAGTTGATAAGAACATTAGAACTCTCCGCCAGGCATCTGTTAAACAAACAGGCTTCGAACCCGAAGGCTGGCTCAACCCGAAGTTGAGAAGAACATCTGACCTCGCCGTTAGGCATCTGTTAAACAAACAGGCATCATACCCGAAGGCCGTCTCAATCCTTAATTGAGAAGAACATCTGACCTCGCCGTCAAACATCTATTAAACAAACATGCATCGAACCTGAAGGCCGGCTCAACTTGAAGTTGAGAAGAACATCTGACCTCACCGTCAGGCATTTGTTAAAAAAACAGGCATCGAACTCGAAGGGCGGCTCAACCCGAAGTTGATAAGAACATCGGACTTCGCTGTTAGGCATCTGTTAAACAAACAGGCATAGAACCCGAAGGCAAGCTCAACCCGAAGTTAATAAGAACATTTGACATCGCCGTCAGGCATCTCTTAAACAAAGAGGCATCGAACCCGAAGGCCGACTCAACACGAAGTTGAGAGGAACATCTGACCTCGCCGTCAGGCATCTGTTAAACAAACAGGCATCGAACCCGAAGGCCGGCTCAACATGAAGTTAAGAGGAACATTTGACTTCACTGTCAAGCATTTGTTAAACAAACAGGCATCAAATCCGAAGGCCGGCTCACCCCGAATTTGAGAAGAACATCTGACCTCACCGTCAGGCATCTGTTAAACAAATAGGCATCGAACCCGAAGGGCGGCTCAACCCGAAGTTGATAAGAACATTAGACCTCTCCGCCAGGCATCTATTAAACAAACAGGCATCGAACCCGAAGGCTGGCTCAACCCGAAGTTGAGAAGAACATCTGACCTCGCTGTTAGGCATCTGTTAAACAAACAGGCATCAAACCCGAAGGCCGTCTCAATCCTTAATTGAGAAGAACATCTGACCTCGCCGTCAAACATCTGTTAAACAAACAGGCATAGAACCTGAAGGCCGGCTCAACTTGAAGTTGAGAAGAACATTTGACCTCACCGTCAGGCATCTGTTAAAAAAATAGGCATCGAACCCGAAGGCCGGCTCAACCCGAAGTTGATAAGAACATCGGACTTCGCCGTTAGGCATCTGTTAAACAAACAGGCATAGAACCCGAAGGCAAGCTCAACCCGAAGTTAATAAGAACATCTGACATCGCCGTGAGGCATCTCTTAAACAAAGAGGCATCGAACCCGAAGGCCGGCTCAACACGAAGTTGAGAGGAACATCTGACCTCGCCGTCAGGCATCTGTTAAACAAACAGGCATCGAACCCGAAGGGCGGCTCAACCCAAAGTTTATAAGAACATTAGCCCTCTCCGCCAGGCATCTGTTAAAGAAACAGGCATCAAACCCAAAGGCCGGCTCAACCCGAGTTAATAAGAACATCTGACCTCGCCGTCAAGCATCTCTTAAACAAAAAGGCATCGAACCCGAAAGCCGGCTCAACACGAAGTTGAGAGGAACATCTGACCTCGCCGTCAGGCATCTCTTAAACATACAAGCATCAAACCCGAAGGCCGGCTCAACACGAAGTTGAGAGGAACATCTGACCTCGCCGTCAGGCATCTGTTAAACAAACAGGCATCGAACCTGAAGGTCGGCTCAACATGAAGTTGAGAGGAACATTTGACTTCACTTTCAAGCATCTGTTAAACAAACAGGCATCAAATTCGATGGCCGACTCAACCTGAAGTTGAGAAGAACATCTCCGCCAGGCATCTGTTAAAGAAACAGGCATCGAACCCGAAGGCCGGCTCAACCCGAAGTTGACAAGAACATTTGACCTCGCCGTTAGGCATCTGTTAAACAAACAGGCATCGAACCTGAAGGCCCTCTCAATCCTTAATTGAGAAGAACATCTGACATCGATGTCAAACATCTATTAAACCAACAGGCATCGAACCCGAAGGCCGGCTCAACTTCAAGTTGAGAAGAACATCTGACCTAACTGTCAGGCATCATTTAAATAAATAGGCATCGAACCCGAATGCCGAAACAACATGAAGTTGAGAAGAACATATGACTTCACCGTCAGGCATCTATTAAACAAACAGGCATCGAACCCGAAGGCCGGCTCAACCCGAGGTTTATAAGAACATCTGACCTCGCCGTCAGGCATCTCTCAAACAAACAGGCGTCGAACCCGAAGGGCGGCTCAACCCGAAGTTGATAAGAACATCTGACTTCGCTGTCAGGTATCTGTTAAACAAACAAGCATCGAACCTGAAGGCCGGCTCAACCCAATGTTGATAAGAACATTTGACCTCGCCGTCAGGCAATTGTTAAACAAACAGGCAATCGAACCCGAAGGCCGGCTCAACACGAATTTGAGAGGAACATCTGACCTCGCCGTCAGACATCCGTTAAACAAAGAGGCATTGAACCTCAAGGTTGGCTCAACATGAAGTTGAGAGGAACATTTGACTTCACTGTCAAGCATCTGTTAAACAAACAGGCATCAAATTCGAAAGCCGGTTCAACCCGAAGTTGAGAAGAACTTATGACCTCACCGGTAGGCATATGTTAAACAAACAGGCATCGAACACGAAGGGTGGCTCAACCCGATGTTGATAAGAACATTAGACCTCTCCTCCAGGCATCTGTTAAACAAACAGGCATCGAACCCGAAGGCCGGCTCAACCCGAAGTTGAGAAGAACATCTGCCCTCGCCGTTAGGCATCTGTTAAACAAACAGGCATCAAACTCGAAAGCCGTCTCAATCCTTAATTGAGAAGAACATCTGACCTCGCCGTCAAACATCTGTTAAACAAACAGGCATCGAACCTGAAGGCCGGCTCAACTTGAAGTTGAGAAGAACATATGACCTCACCGTCAGGCATCTATTTAAAAAACAGGCATCGAACCCGAAGGGCGGCTCAACCCGAAGTTGATAAGAACATATGACTTCGCCGTTAGGCATCTGTTAAACAAACAGGCATCGAACCCGAAGGCCAGATCAACCCGAAGTTGATAAGAACATCTGACATCGCCGTCAGGCATCTCTTAAACAAAGAAGCATCAAATCCGAAGGCCGGCTCACCCCGAAGTTGAGAAGAACATCTGACCTCACCGTCAAGCATCTGTTAAACAAACAGGCATCGAACCCGAAGGGCGGCTCAACCCGAAGTTGATAAGAATATTAGACCTCTTCGCCAGGAATCTGTTAAACAAACAGGCATCAAACCCAAAGGCCGGCTCAACCCAAAGTTGATAAGAACATCTGACCTCACCGTCAGGCATCTCTTAAACAAACAGGCATCGAACCCGAAGGCCGACTCAACACGAAGTTGAGAGGAACATCTGACCTCGCCGAAAGGCATCTGTTAAAGAAACAAGCATCGAACCTGAAATTCGGCAAAACATGAAGTTGAGAGGAACATTTGACTTCACTGTCAAGCATCTGTTAAACAAACAGGCATCAAATCCGAAGGCCGACTGAACCCGAAGTTGAGAAGAACATCTGACATCACCATCAGGCATCTGTTACACAAACAGGCATCAAACCCGAAGGCTGGCTCAACTTGAACTTGAGAAGAACATATGACCTCACCGTCAGGCATCTATTAAACAAACAGGCATCGAACCCGAAGGGTGGCTCGACCCGCAGTTGATAAGAACATCTGACTTCGCCGTTAGGCATCTGTTAAACAAACAGGCATCGAACCCAAAGGCCAGCTCAACCCGAAGTTGATAAGAACATCTGACCTCGCCCTCAGGCATCTGTTAAACAAACAGGCATCGAACCTGAAGGTCGGCTCAACATGAAGTTGGAGGAACATTTGACTTCACTGTCAAGCATTTGTTAAACAAACAGGCATCAAATCCGAAGGCCGGCTCAACCCGAAGTTGAGAAGAACATCTGACCTCACTGTCAGACATCTGTTAAACAAACAGGCATTGATCCCGAAGGGCGGCTCAACCCGAAGTTGATAAGAACTTTAGAACTCTCCGCCAGGCATATGTTAAACAAACAGGCATCAAAACCAAAGGTCGGCTCAACCCGATATTGAGAAGAACATCTGACCTCACCGTCATGCATCTGTTAAACAAACAAGCATCGAACCCGAAGGGAGGTTCAACGCAAAGTTGATAAGAACATTTGACTTCACCATCAGGCATCTGTAAAACAAACAGGCATCGAACCCGAAGGGCGGCTCAACCTGAAGTTGAGAAGAACATTTGACCTCTCCACCAGGCATCTGTTAAACAAACAGGCATCGAATTCGAAGGCCGTCTCAATCCTTAATTGAGAAGAACATCTGACCTCGCCGACAAACATTTGTTAAACAAACAGGCATCAAACCCGAAGGGCGGCTCAACTTGAAGTTGAGAAGAACATCTGACCTCACCGTCAAGCATCTGTTAAATAAACAGGCATCAAACCGAAAGGTCGGCTCAAACCGAAGTTGAGAAGAAGATCTGACCTCACTGTCAGACATCTTTTAAACAAACAGGCATCGAACCCGAAGTTGATAAGAACATCTGACTTCACGATCAGGCATCTGTTAAACAAACAGGCATCGAATCCGAAGGGAGGTTGAACCCGAAGTTGAGAAGAACATCTGACCTCCCTGTCAGGCATCTGTTAAACAAACAGGCCTCGAACCTGAAGGCCGGCTCAACACGAAGTTGAAAGGAACATCTGACATCAACGTCAGGCATCAGTTAAATAAACAGGCATCAAATCCGATGGTCGGCTCAACCCGAAGTTGAGAAGAACTTCTGACTTCACCGTCAGGCATATGTTAAACAAACAGGCATCGATCCCGAAGGGCGGCTCAACACGAAGTTGAGAGGAACATCTGACCTCGCCGTCAGGCATCTGTTAAACAAACAGGAATCGAACCCGAAGGCCGGCCCAACATGAAGTTAAGAGAAACATTTGACTTCACTGTCAAGCATCTGTTAAACAAACAGGCATCAAATCCGAAGGCTGGCTCACCCCAAAGTTGAGAAGAACATCTGACCTTACCGGCAGGCATCTGTTAAACAAACAGGCATCGAACCCGAAGGGGGGCTCAACCAGAAGTTGATAAGAACATTAGACCTCTCCGCCAGGCATCTGTTAAACAAACAGGCATCGAACCCGAAGGCTGGCTCAACCCGAAGTTGAGAAGAACATCTGACCTCGCCGTTAGACATCTGTTAAACAAACAGGCATCAAACCCGAAGGGCGTCTCAATCCTTAATTGAGAAGAACATCTGACCTCGCCGTCAAACATCTGTTAAACAAACAGGCATCGAACCTGAAGGCCGGCTCAACTTGAAGTTGAGAAGAACATCTGACCTCACCGTCAGGCATCTGTTAAAAAAACAGGCATCGAACCCGAAGGGCGGCTCAACCCAAAGTTGATAAGAACATCGGACTTCGCCGTTAGGCATCTATTAAACAAACAGGCATAGAACCCTAACGCAAGCTCAACCCGAAGTTAATAAGAACATCTGACATCGCCGTCAGGCATATCTTAAACAAAGAGGCATCGAACCCGAAGGCCGGCTCAACACGAAGTTGAGAGGAACATCTGACCTCGCCGTCAGGCATCTGTTAAACAAACAGGCATCGAACCCGAAGGCCGGCTCAACACGAAGTTAAGAGGAACATTTGACTTCACTGTCAAGCATCTGTTAAACAAACAGGCATCAAATCCGATGGCCGACTCAACCTGAAGTTGAGAAGAACATCTGTTAAACAAATAGGCGGCGACCCCGAAGGGCGGCTCAACCCGAAGTTGATAAGAACATTAGACCTCTCCGCCAGGCATCTGTTAAACAAACAGGCATCGAACCCGAAGGCCGGCTCAACCCGAAGTTGAGAAGAACATTTGACCTCGCTGTTAGGCATTTGTTTAACAAACAGGCATCGAACCTGAAGGCCCTCTCAATCCTTAATTGAGAAGAACATCTGACATCGCTGTCAAACATCTGTTAAACAAACAGGCATCGAACCCGAAGGCCGGCTCAACTTGAAGTTGAGAAGAACATCTGACCTCACTGTCAGGCATCATTTAAACAAACAGGCATCGAACCCGAATGCCGGAACAACATGAAGTTGAGAAGAACATTTGACTTCACTGTCAGGCATCTGTTAAATAAACAGGCATCGAACCCGAAGGCCGGCTCAACCCGAAGTTTATAAGAACGTCTGACCTCGCCGTCAGGCATCTCTTAAACAAACAGGCGTCGAACCCGAAGGGCGGCTCAACCCGAAGTTGATAAGAACATCTGACTTCGCCGTCAGGTATCTGTTAAACAAACAGGCATCGAACCCGAAGGCCGGCTCAACCCAATGTTGATAAGAACATTTGACCTCGCCGTCAGGCATCTCTTAAACAAAGAGGCATCGAACCCGAAGGCCGGCTCTACACGAAGTTGAGAGGAACATCTGACCTCGCCGTCAGGTATCTGTTAAACAAACAGGCATCGAACCCGAAGGACGGCTCAACATGAAGTTAAGAGGAACATTTGACTTCACTGTCAAGCATCTGTTAAACAAACAAGCATCAAATCCGAAGGCCGGCTCACCCCGAAGTTGAGAAGAACATCTGACCTCACCGTCAGGCATCTGTTAAAATAACAGGCATCGAACCCGTAGGGCGACTCAACCCGAAGTTGATAAGAATTCTAGACCTCTTCGCCAGGCATCTGTTAAACAAACAGGCATCAAACCCAAAGGCCGGCTCAAACCGATGTTGATAAGAACATCTGACCTTGCCGTGAGGCATCTCTTAAACAAACAGGCATTGAACCCGAAGGCCGGCTCAACACGAAGTTGAGAGTAACATCTGACCTCGCCGACAGGCATCTGTTAAAGAAACAAGCATCGAACCTGAAGTTCGGCAAAACATGAAGTTGAGAGGAACATTTGACTTCACTGTCAAGCATCTGTTAAACAAACAGGCATCAAATCCGAAGGCCGGCTGAACCCGAAGTTGAGAAGAATATCTGACCTCACCATCAGGCATCTAATACACAAACAGGCATCGAACCCGAAGGCCGGCTTAACTTGAAGTTGAGAAGAACATCTGACCTCACCGATAGGCATCTATTAAACAAACAGGCATCGAACCCGAAGGGTGGCTCAACCTGCAGTAGATAAGAACATCTGACTTCGCCGTTAGGCATCTATTAAACAAACAGGCATCGAACCCAAAGGCCAGCTCAACCCGAAGTTAATAAGAACATCTGACCTCGCCGTTAGGCATCTGTTAAACAAATAGGCATCGAACCTGAAGGTCGGCTCAACATGAAGTTGGAGGAACATTTGACTTCACTGTCAAGCATTTGTTAAACAAACAGGCATCGAATCCGAAGGCCGGCTCAACCCGAAGTTGAGAAGAACATCTGACCTCACTGTCAGGCATCTGTTAAACAAACAGGCATTGAACCCAAAGGGCGGCTCAACCAGAAGTTGAGAAGAACATCTGAACTCCCTGTCAGGCATCTGTTAAACAAACAGGCATCGAACCCGAAGGCCGGCTCAACCCGAAGTTGAGAAGAAAACTAGACCTCTCCGCCAGGCATCTGTTAAACAAACAGGCATCGAACCCGAAGTATGGCTCAACCCGAAGTTGAGAAGAACATCTGACCTCGCCGTTAGGCATCTGTTAAACAAACAGGCATCAAACCCGAAGGCCGTCTCAATCCTTAATTGAGAAGAACATCTGACCTCGCCGTCAAACATCTGTTAAACAAACGGGCATCGAACCTGAAGGCCGGCTCAACTTGAAGTTGAGAAGAACAACTGACATCACCATCAGGCATATGTTAAAAAAACAGGCATCGAACCCGAAGGGCGGCTCAACCCGAAGTTGATAAGAACATCGGACTTCGCCTTTAGGCATCTGTTAAAGAAACAGGCATAGAACCCGAAGGCAAGCTCAACCCGAAGTTAATAAGAACATCTGACATCGCCGTCAGGCATCTCTTAAACAAAGAGGCATCGAACCCGAAGGCCGGCTCAACACGAAGTTGAGAGGAACATCTGACCTTGCCGTCAGGCATTTGTTAAACAAACAGGCATCGAACCCGACGGCCGGCTCAACCCGAAGTTGAGAAGAACATCTGAACTCCCTGTAAGGCATCTGTTAAACAAACAGGCATCGAACCCGAAGGCCGGCTCAACCCGAAGTTGAGAAGAACATTAGACCTCTATGCCAGGCATCTGTTAGACAAACAGGCATCGAACCCGAAGGCTGGCTCAACCCGAAGTTGAGAAGAACATCTGACCTCGCTGTTTGGCATCTGTTAAACAAACAGGCATCAAACCCGAAGGCCGTCTCAATCCTTAATTGAGATGAATATCTGACCTCACCGTCAAACATCTGTTAAACAAACAGGCATCGAACCTGATGGCCGGCTCAACTTGAAGTTGAGAAGAACATCTGACCTCACCGTCAGGCATCTATTAAAAAAACAGGCATCGAACCCGAAGGGCGGCTCAACCCGAAGTTGATAAGAACATCGGACTTCGCCGTTAGGCATCTGTTAAACAAACAGGCATAGAACCCGAAGGCAAGCTCAACCCGAAGTTAATAAGAATATCTGACATCGCCGTCAGGCATCTCTTAAACAAAGAGGCATCGAACCCGAAGGCCGGCTCAACACGAAGTTGAGAGGAACATCTGACCTCGCCGTCAGGCATCTTTTAAACAAACAGGCATCGAACCCGAAGGCCGGCTCAACATGAAGTTAAGAGGAACATTTGACTTCACTGTCAAGCATCTGTTAAACAAACAGGCATCAAATCCGAAGGCCGACTCACCCCGAAGTTGAGAAGAACATCTGACCTCACCGTCCGGCATCTGTTAAACAAACAGGCATCGAACCCAAATGGCGGCTCAACCCGAAGTTGATAAGAACATTAGACCTTTCCGCCAGGCATCTGTTAAACAAACAGGCATCGAACCCGAAGGCTGGATCAACCCGAAGTTGAGAAGAAAATCTGACCTCGCCGTTAGGCATCTGTTAAACAAACAGGCATCAAACCCGAAGGCCGTCTCAATCCTTAATTGAGAAGAACATCTGACCTCGCCGTCAAACATTTGTTAAACAAACAGGCATCGAACCTGAAGGCCGGCTCAACTTGAAGTTGAGAAGAACATCTGACCTCACCGTCAGGCATCTGTTAAAAAAACAGGCATCGAACCCGAAGGGCGGCTCAACCCGAAGTTTGTAAGAACATCGGACTTCACCGTTAGGCATCTGTTAAACAAACAGGCATAGAACCCGAAGGCAAGCTCAACCCGAAGTTAATAAGAACATTTGACATCGCCGTCAGGCATCTCTTAAACAAAGAGGCATCGAACCCGAAGCCCGGCTCAACACGAAGTTGAGAGGAACATCTGACCTCGCCGTCAGGCATCTCTTAAACAAACAGGCATCGAACCCGAAGGCCGGCTCAACATGAAGTTAAGAGGAACCTTTGACTTCACTGTCAAGCATCAGTTAAACAAACAGGCATCGAACCCGAAGGGCGGCTCAACCCAAAGTTGATAAGAACATAAGACCTCTCCGCCAGGCATCAGTTAAAAAAACAGGCATCAAACCCAAAGGCCTGCTCAACCCGAAGTTAATAAGAACATCTGACCTCGCCGTCAGGCATCTCTTAAACAAACAGGCATCGAACCCGAAAGCCAGCTCAACACGAAGTTGAGAGGAACATCTGACCTCGCCGTCAGGCATCTCTTAAACAAACAAGCATCGAACCTGAAGGTCGGCTCAACACGAAGTTGAGAGGAACATCTGACCTCGCCGTCAGGCATCTGTCAAACAAACAGGCATTGAACCTGAAGGTCGGCTCAACATGAAGTTGAGAGGAACATTTGACTTCACTGGCAAGCATCTGTTAAACAAACAGGCATCAAATCCGATGGCCGGCTCAACCCGAAGTTGAGAAGAACATCTGACCTTACCGTCAGGCATCTGTTAAACAAATAGGCGGCGACCCCGAAGGGCGGCTCAACCCGAAGTTGATAAGAACATTAGACCTCTCCGTCAGGCATCTGTTAAACAAACAAGCATCGAACTTGAAGGTCGGCTCAACCCGAAGTTGAGAAGAACATTTGACCTCGCTGTTAGGCATCTGTTAAACAAACAGGCATCGAACCTGAAGGCCCTCTCAATCCTTAATTGAGAAGAACATCTGACATTGCTGTCAAACATCTGTTAAACAAACAGGCATCGAACCCGAAGGCCGGCTCAACTTGATGTTGAGAAGAACATCTGAACTCCCTGTCAGGCATCTGTTAAACAAACAGGCATCGATCCCGAAGGCCGGCTCAACCCGAAGTTGAGAAGAACATTAGACCTCTCCGCCAGGCATCTGTTAAACAAACAGGCATCAAACCCGAAGGCCGTCTCAATCCTTAATTGAGAAGAACATCTGACCTCGCCGTCAAACATCTGTTAAACAAACAGGCATCGAACCT
Source organism: Lathyrus sativus (assembly GCA_963859935.3). NCBI lineage: Eukaryota > Viridiplantae > Streptophyta > Magnoliopsida > Fabales > Fabaceae > Lathyrus > Lathyrus sativus. The sequence continues at coordinate 436,517,824 of OZ012735.1, forward strand.
GAAGGTCGCCTCAACTTGAAGTTGAGAAGAACATATGACCTCACCGTCAGGCATCTGTTAAAAAAACACGCATCGAACCCGAAGGGTGGCTCAACCCGCAGTTGATAAGAACATCTGACTTCGCCGTTAGGCATCTGTTAAACAAACAGATGCCTGACGGTGAGGTCAGATGTTCATCTCAACTTCGGGTCGAGCCGGCCTTCGGTTTTGATTCCTGTTTGTTTAACACATGCCTGACAGCAAGGTCAGATGTTCCTCTCAACTTTGTGTTGAGCAGGAAATAAGGTTCGATGCCTATTTGTTTAATAGATGCCTGACGGCGAGGTCAGATGTTCTTCTCAACTTTGTGTTGTGCCGGCCTTCGGGTTCGACGCCTATTTGTTTAACTAATGCCTGATGGGGAAGTCAGATGTTCCTCTCAACTTCAAGTTGAGTCGGCCTTCGGGTTCGATGCGTGTTTATTTAACAGATGTTTGACGGCGAGGTCAAATGTTCTTCTTAATTAAGGATTGAGACGACCTTCGGGTTCGATGCTTGTTTGTTTAATAGATGCCTGACGGCGAGGTCAAATGTTCTTCTCAACTTCGGGTTGAGTCGGACTTCGAGTTCGATGCCTTTTTGTTTAATAGATGCCTGACGGTGAGGTCTAATGTTCTTATCAACTTCGAGTTGAGCCACCCTTCGGGTTCGATGCCTGTTTGTTTAACAAATGCCTGACAGTGAGGTCAGATGTTCTTCTCAACATCGGGTTGAGCCGGCCTTCGAATTTGATGTGTGTTTATTTAACAGATGCTTGATAGTGAAGTCAAATGTTCCTCTCAACTTCATGTTGAGCCGACCTTCGGGTTCGATGCCTGTTTGTTTAATAGATGTCTGACAGCGAGGTCAGATGTTCCTCTCAACTTCGTGTTGAGTCGGCCTTAGGGTTCGATGCCTGTTTGTTTAACAGATGCCTGACGGCGAGGTCAGATGTTCTTCTCAACTTTGGGTTGAGCCGCCGTTCGGGTTCAATGCCTGTTTGTTTAACAAAAACCTGACGGTGAGGTCAGATGTTCTTCTCAACTTCGGGTTGAGCCGGCTTTCGGATTTGGTGCCTGTGTGTTTAATAGATGCTTGACAGTAATGTCAAATGTTCCTCTCAACTTCATGTTAAGTCGACCTTCGGGTTCGATGCCTGTTTGTTTAACAGATGCCTGACGGCGAGGTCAGATGTTCCTCTCAACTTGAAGTTGAGCCTGCCTTCGGGTTCGATGCCTGTTTGTTTAACAGATGCCTAAAAGCGAGGTCAGATGTTCCTCTCCACTTCATGTTGAGCTGACCTTCAGGTTCGATGCCTGTTTGTTTAACAGATGCCTGACGACAAGGTCAGATGTTCTTCTCAACTCCGTGTTGTGCCGGCCTTCGGGTTCGATGCCTGTTTGTTTAACTAATGCGAGATGGGGAGGTCAGATGTTCCTCTCAACTTCGTGTTGATTCGGCCTTAGGGTTTGATGCCTGTTTGTTTAACAGATGCCTGACGGCGAGGTCAGATGTTCTTCTAAAATTTGGGTTGAGCCGCCGTTCGGGTTCGATGCCTGTTTGTTTAACAAAAACCTGACGAAAAGGTCATATGTTCTTCTCAACTTCAAGTTGAGCCGGCCTCCGGGTTCGATGCCTGTTTGTGTAACAGATGCCTGATGGGGAGGTCAGATGTTCTTCTCAACTTCGGGTTCAGCCGGCCTTCGGATTTGATGCCTGTTTGTTTAACAGATGTTTGACAGTGAAGTCAAATGTTCCTCTCAACTTCATGTTTTTCCGAACTTCAGATGTTCCTCACAACTTCGTGTTGAGCCGACCTTCGGGTTCGATGCCTCTTTGTTTAAGAGATGCCTGACGGTGATGTCAGATGTTCCTCTTAACTTCAAGTTGAGTCGGCCTTTGGGTTCGATGCCTGTTTGTTTAACAGATTCCTGACGGTGAGGTCAGATGTTCTTCTCAACTTCGGGTTGAGTCGCCGTTCGGGTTCGATACCTATTTGTTTAACAAAAACCTGACGGTGAGGTCATATGTTCTTCTCAACTTCGGGTTGAGCCGGCTTTCAGATTTGGTTCCTGTTTGTTTAACAGATGCTTGACAGTAATGTCAAATGTTCCTCTCAACTTCATGTTAAGCCGACCTTTGGGTTCGATGCTTGTTTGTTTAACAGATGCCTGACGGCGAGGTCAAATGTTCTTCTCAACTTTGGGTTGAGTCTGCCTTCGGGTTCGATGCCTTTTTGTTTAGTAGATTCCTGACGGTGAGGTCTAATGTTCTTATCAACTTCGAGTAGAGCCACCCTTCGGGTTCGATGCCTGTTTGTTTAACAGATGCCTGACAGTGAGGTCAAATGTTCTTCTCAACTTCGGGTTGAGCCGGCCTTCGGATTTGATGCCTGTTTGTTTAACAGATGCTTGACAATGAAGTCAAATGTTCCTCTCAACTTCATGTTGAGCCGACCTTCGGGTTCAATGCCTGTTTGTTTAATAGATGCCTGACAGCGAGGTTAGATGGTCCTCTCAACTTCGTGTTGAGTCGGCCTTCGGGTTCGATCCCTGTTTGTTTAACAGATACCTGACGGCGAGGTCAGATGTTCTTCTCAACTTCGGGTTGAGCCGCCGTTCGGGTTCTATGCCTGTTTGTTTAACAAAAACCTGACGGTGAGGTCAGATGTTCTTCTCAACTTCGGGTTGAGCCGGCTTTCGAATTTGGTGCCTGTTTGTTTAACAGATGCTTGACAGTAATATCAAATGTTCCTCTCAACTTCATGTTAAGCCGATCTTCGGGTTCGATGCCTGTTTGTTTAACAGATGCCTGACGGCGAGGTCAGATGTTCCTCTCAACTTCAAGTTGAGCCGACCTTTGGGTTCGATGCCTGTTTGTTTAACAGATGCCTAACAGCGAGGTCAGATGTTCCTCTCCACTTCGTGTTGAGCCGGCCTTCAGGTTCGATGCCTGTTTGTTTAACAGATGCCTGACGGTAAGGTCAGATGTTATTCTCAACTTCGTGTTGTGCCGGCCTTCGGGTTCGATGCCTGTTTGTTTAACTAATGCGAGATGGGGAGGTCAGATGTTCCTCTCAACTTCAAGTTGTGTCGGCCTTCGGGTTCGATGCCTGTTTGTTTAACAGATGTTCAACGGCGAGGTCAGATGTTCTTCTCAAATTCGGGTTGAGCCGCCGTTCGGGTTCGATGCCTGTTTGTTTAACAAAAACCTGACGGTGAGGTCAGATGTTCTTCTCAACTTCGGGTTGAGTCGGCCTTCAAATTTGATGCCTGTTTCTTTAACTGATGCTTGACAGCAAAGTCGAATGTTCCTCTCAACTACATGTTGAGTCGGCCTGCGGGTTCGATGCCTATTTGTTTAACCGATGCTTAAACAGCGAGGTCAGATGTTCCTCTCAACTTCGTGTTGAGCCAGCCTTCAGGTTCGATGCCTGTTTGTTTAACAGATGCCTAACAACGAGGTCAGATGTTCCTCTCAACTTTGTCTTGAGCCGGCCTTCAGGTTCGATGCCTGTTTGTTTAACAGATGCCTGACGGCGAGGTCAGATGTTCTTCTTAACTTCGTGTTGTGCCGGCCTTTGGGTTCGATGCCTGTTTGTTTAACTAATGCCTGATGGGGAGGTCAGATGTTCCTCTTAACTTCAAGTTGAGTCGGTCTTCGGGTTCGATGCCTTGTTGTTTAAAAGATTCCTGACGGTGAGGTCAGATGTTCTTCTCAACTTAGGGTTGAGCCGCCGTTCGGGTTCGATGCCTGTTTGTTTAACAAAAACCTGACGGTGAGGTCACATGTTCTTCTCAACTTCGGGTTGAGCCGGCCTTCAGATTTGATGCCTGTTTGTTTAACCGATGCTTGACAGAAAAGTCGAATGTTCCTCTCAACTACATGTTGAGTCGGCCTGCGGGTTCGATGCCTATTTCTTTAACCGATGCTTAACAGCGAGGTCAGATGTTCCTCTCAACTTCGTGTTGAGCCAGCCTTCAGGTTCGATGCCTGTTTGTTTATCAGATGCCTAACAGCGAGGTCAGATGTTCCTCTCAACTTTGTGTTGAGCCGGCCTTCAGGTTCGATGCCTGTTTGTTTAACAGATGCCTGACGGTGAGGTCCGATGTTCTTCTCAACTTTGTGTTGTGCCGGCCTTTGGGTTCGATGCCTGTTTGTTTAACTAATGCCTGATGGGGAGGTCAAATGTTCCTCTTAACTTTAAGTTGAGTCGGCCTTCGGGTTCGATGCCTTGTTGTTTAAAAGATTCCTGACAGTGAGGTCAGATGTTCTTCTCAACTTTGGGTTGAGCCTCCGTTCGGGTTCGATGCCTGTTTGTTTAACAAAAACCTGACGGTGAGGTCAGATGTTCTTGTCAACTTCGGGTTGAGCCGGCTTTCGGATTTGGTGCCTGTTTGTTTAACAGATGCTTGACAGTAATGTCAAATGTTCCTCTCAACTTCATGTTAAGCCGACCTTTGGGTGCGATGCTTGTTTGTTTAACAGATGCCTGACGGCGAGGTCAAATGTTCTTCTCAACTTCGGGTTGATTCGGCCTTCGGGTTCGATGCCTTTTTGTTTAATAGATGCCTGACGGTGATGTCAAATGTTCTTATCAATTTCGAGTTGAGCCACCCTTCGGGTTCGATGCTTGTTTGTTTAACAGATGCCTGACAGTGAGGTCAGATGTTCTTCTAAACTTCGGGTTGAGCCGGCCTTCGGATTTGATGCCTGTTTGTTTAATAGATGCTTGACAGTGAAGTCAAATGTTCCTCTCAACTTCATGTTGAGCCGACCTTCGGGTTTGATGCTTGTTTGTTTAATAGATTCCTGACAGCGAGGTCAGATGTTCCTCTCAACTTCGTGTTGAGTCGACCTTCGGGTTCAATGCATGTTTGTTTAACAGATGCCTGACGGCGAGGTCAGATGTTCTTCTCAACTTCAGGTTGAACCGCCGTTCGGGTTCATTGCCTGTTTGTTTAACAAAAACCTGACGGTGAGGTCAGATGTTCTTCTCAACTTCGGGTTGAGCCGGCTTTCGGATTTGGTGCCTGTTTGTTTAACAGACGCTTGACAGTAATATCAAATGTTCCTCCCAACTTCATGTTAAGCCGACCTTCGGGTTCAATGCCTATTTGTTTAACAGATGCCTGACAGCGAGGTCAGATGTTCCTCTCAACTTCAAGCTGAGCCGGCCTTCGGGTTCGATGCCTGTTTGTTTAACAGATGCCTAACAGCGAGGTCAGATGTTCCTCTCAACTTCGTGTTGAACCGGCCTTCAGGTTCGATGCCTGTTTATTTAACAGATGCCTGACGGCAAGGTCAGATGTTCTTCTCAACTTCGTGTTGTGCCGACCTTCGTGTTCGATGCCTGTTTGTTTAACTAATGCGAGATGGGGAGGTCAGATGTTCCTCTCAACTTCAAGTTGAGTCGGCCTTCGGGTTCGATGCCTGTTTGTTGAACAGATGTTTGATGGCGAGGTCAGATGTTCTTCTCAAATTCGGGTTGAGCCGCCGTTCGGGTTCGATGCCTGTTTGTTTAACAAAAACCTGACGGTGAGGTCAGATGTTCTTCTCAACTTCGGGTTGAGCTGGCCTTCAGATTTGATGCCTGTTTGTTTAACCGATGCTTGACAGTGAAGTCAAATGTTCCTCTCAACTTCATGTTGAGTCGGCCTGCGGGTTAGATGCCTATTTGTTTAACCGATGCTTAACAGCGAGGTCAGATGTTCCTCTCAACTTCGTCTTGAGCCAGCCTTCAGGTTCGATGCCTGTTTGTTTAACAGATGCCTGACGGCGAGGTCAGATGTTCTTCTCAACTTCGTGTTGTGCCGGCCTTTGTTTTCGATGCCTGTTCGTTTAACTAATGCCTGATGGGGAGGTCAGATGTTCCTCTTAACTTCAAGTTGAGTCGGCCTTCAGGTTCGATGCCTGTTTGTTTAACAGATGCCTGACGGCGAGGTCAGATGTTCTTCTCAACTTCGTGTTGTGCCGGCCTTTGTTTTCGATGCCTGTTCGTTTAACTAATGCCTGATGGGGAGGTCAGATGTTCCTCTTAACTTCAAGTTGAGTCGGCCTTCAGGTTCGATGCCTGTTTGTTTAACAGATGCCTGACGGCGAGGTCAGATGTTCTTCTCAACTTCGTGTTGTGCCGGCCTTTGTTTTCGATGCCTGTTCGTTTAACTAATGCCTGATGGGGAGGTCAGATGTTCCTCTTAACTTCAAGTTGAGTCGGCCTTCGGGTTCGATGCCTGTTTGTTTAACAGATGCCTGACGGTGAGGTCAGATGTTTTTCTCAACTTCGGGTTGAGCCGCCGTTCGGGTTCGATGCCTGTTTGTTTAACAAAAACCTGACTGTGAGGTCAGATGTCTTCTCAACTTCGGGTTGAGCCGGCTTTCGGATTTGGTGCCTGTTTGTTTAACAGATGCTTGACAGTAATGTCAAATGTTCCTCTCAACTTCATGTTAAGCCGACCTTTGGGTTCAATGCTTGTTTGTTTAACAGATGCCTGACGGCGAGGTCAAATGTTCTTCTCAACTTTGGGTTGAGTCGGCCTTCGGGTTCGATAACTTTTTGTTTAATAGATGCCTGACGGTGAGGTCAAATGTTCTTATCAACTTCGAGTTGAGCCACCCTTCGGGTTCGATGCCTGTTTGTTTAACAGATGCCTGACAGTGAGGTCAGATGTTCTTCTCAACTTCGGGTTGAGCCGGCCTTCGGATTTGATGCCTGTTTGTTTAATAGATGCTTGACAGTGAAGTCAAATGTTCCTCTCAACTTCATGTTGAGCCGACCTTCGGGTTCGATGCCTGTTTGTTTAATAGATGCCTGACAGCGAGGTCATATGTTCCTCTCAACTTCGTGTTGAGTCGGCCTTCGGGTTCGATGCCTGTTTGTTAAACAGATGCCTGACGGCGAGGTTAGATGTTCTTTTCAACTTCGGGTTGAGCCGCCGTTCGGGTTCGATGCCTATTTGTTTAACAAAAACCTGAGGTGAGGTCAGATGTTCTTCTCAACTTCAGGTTGAGCCGGCTTTTGGATTTGGTGCCTGTTTGTTTAACAGATGCTTGACAGTAATGTCAAATGTTCCTCTCAACTTCATGTTAAGCCGACCTTCGGGTTCGATGCCTGTTTGTTTAACTAATGCCTGATGGGGAGGTCAGATGTTCGTCTTAACTTCAAGTTGAGTCGGCCTTCGGGTTCGATGCCTGTTTGTTTAACAGATGCCTGACGGTGAGGTCAGATGTTTTTCTCAACTTTGGGTTGAGCCGCCGTTCGGGTTCGATGCCTGTTTGTTTAACAAAAACCTGACTGTGAGGTCAGATGTTCTTCTCAACTTCGGGTTGAGCCGGCTTTCGGATTTGGTGCCTGTTTGTTTAACAGATGCTTGACAGTAATGTCAAATGTTCCTCTTAACTTCATGTTAAGCCTACCTTCGGGTTCGATGCTTGTTTGTTTAACAGATGCCTGACGGCGAGGTCAAATGTTCTTCTCAACTTTGGGTTGAGTCGGCCTTCGGGTTCGATAACTTTTTGTTTAATAGATGCCTGACGGTGAGGTCAAATGTTCTTATCAACTTCGAGTTGAGCCACCCTTCGGGTTCGATGCCTGTTTGTTTAACAGATGCCTGACAGTGAGGTCAGATGTTCTTCTCAACTTCGGGTTGAGCCGGCCTTCGGATTTGATGCCGGTTTGTTTAATAGATGCTTGACAGTGAAGTCAAATGTTCCTCTCAACTTCATGTTGAGCCGACCTTCGGGTTCGATGCCTGTTTGTTTAATAGATGCCTGACAGGGAGGTCAGATGTTCCTCTCAACTTCGTGTTGAGTCGGCCTTCGGGTTCGATGCCTGTTTGTTAAACAGATGCCTGACAGCGAGGTCAGATGTTCTTTTCAACTTCGGGTTGAGCCGCCGTTCGGGTTTGATGCCTGTTTGTTTAACAAAAACCTGAGGTGAGGTCAGATGTTCTTCTCAACTTCGGGTTGAGCCGGCTTTTGGATTTGGTGCCTGTTTGTTTAACAGATTCTTGACAGTAATGTCAAATGTTCCTCTCAACTTCATGTTAAGCCGACCTTCGGGTTCGATGCCTGTTTGTTTAACAGATGCCTAACGGCGAGGTCAGATGTTCCTCTCAACTTTAACTTGAGCCGGCCTTCGAGTTCGATGCCTGTTTGTTTAAATGATGCCTGACAGCGAGGTCAGATGTTCTTATCAACTTCGGGTTGAACCGCCCTTCGGGTTCGATGCCTGTTTGTTTAACAGATGCCTAACGGTGAAGTCAGATGTTCTTCTCTACTTCGGGTTGAGCCGACCTTCGGATTTGATGCCTGTTTGTTTAACAGATTTTTGTCAGCGAAGTCAAATGTTTCTCTCAACTTCATGTTGAGCCGACCTTCGGGTTCGATGCCTGTTTGTTTAACAGATGCCTAACAGCAAGGTTAGATGTTCCTCTCAACTTCGTGTTGAGCCAGCCTTCAGGTTTGATCCCTGTTTGTTTAACAGATGCCTGACGGCAAGGTCATATGTTCTTCTCAACTTCGTTTTGTGCCGGCCTTCGGGTTCGATGCCTGTTTGTTTAACTAATGCCTGACGGGGAGGTTAGATGTTCCTCTCAACTTCAAGGTGAGCCGGCCTTCGGGTTCGATACCTGTTTGTTTAACAGATGTTTGACAGCGAGGTCAGATGTTCTTCAAAACTAAGGGTTGAGACGGCCTTCGGGTTTGATGCATGTTTGTTTAACGGATGCCTGACGGCGAGGTCAGATGTTCTTCTCAACTTCGGGTAAGCCGGCCTTCGGGTTCCACACATTTTTGTTTAACAGATGTCATACAGCGAGGTCAGATGTTCTTCTCAACTTCGGGTTGAGTCGGCCTTTTGGTTTGATGCCTGTTTGTTTAACAGATGCCTGGCGGCTAGGTCAGATGTTCTTCTCAACTTCGGGTTGAGCCGGCCTTCGGGTTCAATTCCTATTTGTTTAACTAATGCCTGACAGCGAGGTCAGATGTTCCTCTCAACTTCAAGTTGAGTCGGCCTTCGAGTTCGATGCCTGTTTGTTTAACGGATGTTTGATAGCGTGGTCAGATGTTCTTATTAATTAAGGATTAAGACGGCCTTCCGGTTCGATGCCTGTTTGTTTAACAGATGCCTGACAGCGAGGTCAAATGTTCTTCTCAACTTCGGGTTGTGTCGGCCTCCGGGTTCGATGCCTTTTTGTTTAATAGATGCCTAACGGCGAGGTCTAATGTTCTTATCAACTTCGAGTTGAGCCACCCTTCGGGTTCGATATCTGTTTGTTTAACAAATGCCTGACGGTGAAGTCAGATGTTCTTCTCAACTTCGGGTTGAGCTGGCCTTCGGACTTGATGCTTGTTTGTTTAATAGATGCTTGACAATGAAGTCAAATGTTCCTCTCAACTACATGTTGAGCCGACCTTCGGGTTCGATGCCTGTTTATTTAACAGATGCCTGATTGCGAGGTTAGATGTTCCTCTCAACTTCGTGTTTAGCCGGCCTTCGGGTTCGATGCCTGACGGCGAGGTCAGATGTTCTTATCAACTTCGGGTTAAGCCGCCCTTCGGGTTCGATTCCTGTTTGTTTAACAGATGCCTGACGGTGAGGTCAAATGTTCTTCTTAACTTCGGGTTGAGCCGACCTTTGGATTTGATGCCTGTTTGTTTCACCGATGCTTGACAGTGAACTCAAATGTTCCTCTCAACTTCATGTTGAGCCGACCTTTGGGTTCGATGCCTGTTTGTTTAACAGATGCCTGACAGCGAGGTCGGATGTTCCTCTCAACTTCGTGTTGAGCCGGCCTTCGGGTTCGAAGCCTGTTCTTTTAACAGATGCCTGACGGCGAGGTCAGATGTTCTTATCAACTTCGGGTTGAGCCGCCCTTCGGGTTCGATGCCTATTTGTTTAACAAAAACCTGACGGTGAGGTCATATGTTCTTCTCAACTTCGGGTTGAGCCGGCTTTTGGATTTGTTACCTGTTTGTTTAACAGATGCTTGACAGTAATGTCAAATGTTCCTCTCAACTTCATGTTAAGCCGACCTTCGGGTTCGATGCCTGTTTGTTTAACAGATGCCTGACGGCAAGGTCAGATGTTCCTCTCAACTTCAACTTGTTTCGGCCTTCGGGTTTGATGCCTGTTTGTTTAAATGATGCCTGCCGGCGACGTCAGATGTTCTTATAAACTTCGGGTTAAGCCGCCCTTCGGGTTCAATTCCTGTTTGTTTAATAGATGCCTGACGGTGAGGTCAGATGTTCCTCTCAACTTCATGTTGAACCGACCTTCGGGTTCGATGCCTGTTTGTTTCATAGATGCCTGACGGCGAGGTCAGATGTTCTTCTCAACCTCGTGTTGTGCCGGCCTTCGGGTTCGATGCCTGTTTGTTTAACTAATGCTTGACGGGGAGGTTAGATGTTCCTCTCAACTTCAAGGTGAGCCGGCCATCGGGTTTGATGCCTATTTGTTTAACGGATGCCTGACGGCGAGGTCAGATGTTTTTTTCAACCTCGAGTTGAGCCGGCCTTTGGGTTCCACACCTTTTTGTTTAACAGATGCCTGACAGCAAGGTCAGATGTTCTTCTCTACTTCGGGTTGAGTCGGCCTTTGGGTTCGATGCCTGTTTATTTAACAGATGCCTGGCGGCTAAGTCAGATGTTCTTCTCAAATTCGGGTTGAGCCGGCCTTCGGGTTCAATTCCTATTTGTTTAACTAATGTCTGACAGCGAGGTCGGATGTTCATCTGAACTTCAGGTTGAGTCGGCCATCAAATTCGATGCCTGTTTGTTTAACAAATGCCTGACAGCGAGGTCAGATGTTCTTCTCAACTTCGTGTTGTGCCGGCCTTCGGGTTTGATGCTTGTTTGTTTAACTATTGTCTGATGGGAAGGTCAGATGTTCCTCTCAACTTCAAGTTGAGTCGGCCTTCGTGTTCGATGCCTGTTTGTTTAACAGATGTTTGACGGCGAGGTCAGATGTTCTTCTTAATTAAGGATTGAGACGGCCTTCGGGTTCGATGCCTGTTTGTTTAACAGGTGCCCGACGGCGAGGTCAAATGTTCTTCTTAACTTCGGGTTGAGTTGGCCTTCGGGTTCGATGCCTTTTTGTTTAATAGATTCCTGCCGGTGAGGTCTAATGTTCTTATCAACTTCGAGTTGAGCCACCCTTCGGGTTCGATGCCTGTTTGTTTCACAGATGCCTGACGGTGAGGTCAGATGTTCTTCTCAACTTCGGGTTGAGCCGACTTTCGGATTTGATGCCTGTTTGTTTAATAGATGCTTGACAGTGAAGTCAAATGTTCCTCTCAACTTCATGTTGAGCCGACCTTCGGGTTCGATGCCCGTTTGTTTAAAAGATACTTGACAGCGAGGTCAGATGTTCCTCTCAACTTCGTGTTGAGCCGGCCTTCGGGTTCGATGCCTGTTTGTTTAACAGATGCCTGATGGCGAGGTCATATGTTCTTATCAACTTTGGGTTGAGGCGCCCTTCGGGTTTGATGCCTGTTTGTTTAACAGAAGCCTGACGGTAAGGTCAGATGTTCTTCTCAACTTCGGGTTGAGCCGGCATTCGGATTTGGTGCCTGCTTGTTTAACAGATGCTTGACAGTAATGTCAAATGTTCCTCTCAACTTCATGTTAAGCGGACCTTCGGGTTCGATGCCTGTTTGTTTAACAGATGCCTGACGGCGAGGTCAGATGTTCCTCTCAACTTTAAGTTGAGCCGACCTTCGGGTTCGATGCCTATTTGTTTAAATGATGCCTGACGGCGAGGTCAGATGTTCTTATAAACTTCGGTTCGAGCTGCCCTTCAGGTTCGATGCCTGCTTGTTTCGCAGATGCCTTACGGCGAGGTCAGATGTTCTTCTCAACTTCGGGTTGAGTCAGCCTTCGGATTTGATGCCTATTTGTTTAACCGATGCTTGACAGTGAAGTCAAATGTTCCTCAAAACTTCATGTTGAGTCGACCTTCGGGTTCGATGCCTGTTTGTTTAACAGATGCCTAACAGCGAGGTCAGATGTTCCTCTCAACTTCGTGTTGAGCCGACCTTCAGGTTCGATGCCTGTTTGTTTCACAGATGCCTGATGGCGAGGTCAGATGTTCTTCTCAACTTCGTGTTGTGCCGGCCTTCGGATTCGATGCCTGTTTGTTTAACTAATGCCTGACGGGAAGGTTAGATGTTCCTCTCAACTTCAAGGTGAGCCGGCCTTTGGGTTCGATACCTATTTATTTAACAGATGCCTGACGGCGAGGTCAGATGTTCTTCAAAACTAAGGGTTGAGACGGCCTTCGGGTTTGATTCCTGTTTGTTTAACGGATTCCTGACGGCGAGGTCAGATGTTCTTCTCAACTTCGGGTTAGCCGGACTTCGGGTTCCACACCTTTTTGTTTAACAGTTGTCTAACAGCGAGATCAGATGTTCTTCTCAACTTCGGGTTGAGTCGGCCTTTTGGTTCGATGCCTGTTTGTTTAACAGATGCCTGGTGGCTAGGTCAGATGTTCTTCTCAACTTCGGGTTGAGCCGGCCTTCGGGTTGAATTCCTATTTGTTTAACTAATGCCTGACAGCGAGGTCGGATGTTCATCTGAACTTCGAGTTGAGTCGGCCATCAAATTCGACGCCTATTTGTTTAACAGATGCCTGACGGTGAGGTCAGATGTTCTTCTCAACTTCGGGTTGAGCCGGCCATCGGATTTCATGCCTGTTTGTTTAACAAATGCTTGACAGTGAAGTCAAATGTTCCTCTCAACTTCATGTTGAGCCGACCTTCGGGTTCGATGCCTGTTTATTTAACAGATGCCTGACAGCGAGGTCTTATGTTCCTATCAACTTCATGTTGAGCCGGCCTTCGGGTTCGATGCCTGTTTCTTTAACAGATGCCTGACGGCGAGGTCAAGTGTTCTTCTCAACTTCGGGTTGTGTCGGCCTTCGGGTTCGATGCCTGTTTGTTTAACTAATGCCTGATGGGGAGGTCAGATGTTCCTCTCAACTTCAAGTTGAGTCGGCCTTCGAGTTCGATGCCTGTTTGTTTAACGGATGTTTGATAGCGTGGTCAGATGTTCTTATTAATTAAGGATTAAGACGGCCTTCCGGTTCGATGCCTGTTTGTTTAACAGATGCCTGACAGTGAGGTCAAATGTTCTTCTCAACTTCGGGTTGTGTCGGCCTTCGGGTTCGATGCCTTTTTGTTTAATAGATGCCTAACGGCGAGGTCTAATGTTCTTATCAACTTCGAGTTGAGCCACCCTTCGGGTTCGATATCTGTTTGTTTAACAAATGCCTGACGGTGAAGTCAGATGTTCTTCTCAACTTCGGGTTGAGCTGGCCTTCGGACTTGATGCTTGTTTGTTTAATAGATGCTTGACAATGAAGTCAAATGTTCCTCTCAACTACATGTTGAGCCGACCTTCGGGTTCGATGCCTGTTTATTTAACAGATGCCTGATTGCGAGGTTAGATGTTCCTCTCAACTTCGTGTTTAGCCGGCCTTCGGGTTCGATGCCTGACGGCGAGGTCAGATGTTCTTATCAACTTCGGGTTAAGCCGCCGTTCGGGTTCGATTCCTGTTTGTTTAACAGATGCCTGACGGTGAGGTCAAATGTTCTTCTTAACTTCGGGTTGAGCCGACCTTTGGATTTGATGCCTGTTTGTTTCACCGATGCTTGACAGTGAACTCAAATGTTCCTCTCAACTTCATGTTGAGCCGACCTTTGGGTTCGATGCCTGTTTGTTTAACAGATGCCTGACAGCGAGGTCGGATGTTCCTCTCAACTTCGTGTTGAGCCGGCCGTCGGGTTCGAAGCCTGTTCTTTTAACAGATGCCTGACGGCGAGGTCAGATGTTCTTATCAACTTCGGGTTGAGCCGCCCTTCGGGTTCGATGCCTATTTGTTTAACAAAAACCTGACGGTGAGGTCATATGTTCTTCTCAACTTCGGGTTGAGCCGACTTTTGGATTTGTTACCTGTTTGTTTAACAGATGCTTGACAGTAATGTCAAATGTTCCTCTCAACTTCATGTTAAGCCGACCTTCGGGTTCGATGCCTGTTTGTTTAACAGATGCCTGACGGCAAGGTCAGATGTTCCTCTCAACTTCAACTTGTTTCGGCCTTCGGGTTTGATGCCTGTTTGTTTAAATGATGCCTGCCGGCGACGTCAGATGTTCTTATAAACTTCGGGTTAAGCCGCCCTTCGGGTTCAATTCCTGTTTGTTTAATAGATGCCTGACGGTGAGGTCAGATGTTCCTCTCAACTTCATGTTGAACCGACCTTCGGGTTCGATGCCTGTTTGTTTCATAGATGCCTGACGGCGAGGTCAGATGTTCTTCTCAACCTCGTGTTGTGCCGGCCTTCGGGTTCGATGCCTGTTTGTTTAACTAATGCTTGACGGGGAGGTTAGATGTTCCTCTCAACTTCAAGGTGAGCCGGCCATCGGGTTTGATGCCTATTTGTTTAACGGATGCCTGACGGCGAGGTCAGATGTTTTTTTCAACCTCGAGTTGAGCCGGCCTTTGGGTTCCACACCTTTTTGTTTAACAGATGCCTGACAGCAAGGTCAGATGTTCTTCTCTACTTCGGGTTGAGTCGGCCTTTGGGTTCGATGCCTGTTTATTTAACAGATGCCTGGCGGCTAAGTCAGATGTTCTTCTCAAATTCGGGTTGAGCCGGCCTTCGGGTTCAATTCCTATTTGTTTAACTAATGTCTGACAGCGAGGTCGGATGTTCATCTGAACTTCAGGTTGAGTCGGCCATCAAATTCGATGCCTGTTTGTTTAACAAATGCCTGACAGCGAGGTCAGATGTTCTTCTCAACTTCGTGTTGTGCCGGCCTTCGGGTTTGATGCCTGTTTGTTTAACTATTGTCTGATGGGGAGGTCAGATGTTCCTCTCAACTTCAAGTTGAGTCGGCCTTCGTGTTCGATGCCTGTTTGTTTAACAGATGTTTGACGGCGAGGTCAGATGTTCTTCTTAATTAAGGATTGAGACGGCCTTCGGGTTCGATGCCTGTTTGTTTAACAGGTGCCCGACGGCGAGGTCAAATGTTCTTCTTAACTTCGGGTTGAGTTGGCCTTCGGGTTCGATGCCTTTTTGTTTAATAGATTCCTGCCGGTGAGGTCTAATGTTCTTATCAACTTCGAGTTGAGCCACCCTTCGGGTTCGATGCCTGTTTGTTTCACAGATGCCTGACGGTGAGGTCAGATGTTCTTCTCAACTTCGGGTTGAGCCGACTTTCGGATTTGATGCCTGTTTGTTTAATAGATGCTTGACAGTGAAGTCAAATGTTCCTCTCAACTTCATGTTGAGCCGACCTTCGGGTTCGATGCCCGTTTGTTTAAAAGATACTTGACAGCGAGGTCAGATGTTCCTCTCAACTTCGTGTTGAGCCGGCCTTCGGGTTCGATGCCTGTTTGTTTAACAGATGCCTGATGGCGAGGTCATATGTTCTTATCAACTTTGGGTTGAGGCGCCCTTCGGGTTTGATGCCTGTTTGTTTAACAGAAGCCTGACGGTAAGGTCAGATGTTCTTCTCAACTTCGGGTTGAGCCGGCATTCGGATTTGGTGCCTGCTTGTTTAACAGATGCTTGACAGTAATGTCAAATGTTCCTCTCAACTTCATGTTAAGCGGACCTTCGGGTTCGATGCCTGTTTGTTTAACAGATGCCTGACGGCGAGGTCAGATGTTCCTCTCAACTTTAAGTTGAGCCGGCCTTCGGGTTCGATGCCTATTTGTTTAAATGATGCCTGACGGCGAGGTCAGATGTTCTTATAAACTTCGGTTCGAGCTGCCCTTCAGGTTCGATGCCTGCTTGTTTTGCAGATGCCTTACGGCGAGGTCAGATGTTCTTCTCAACTTCGGGTTGAGTCAGCCTTCGGATTTGATGCCTATTTGTTTAACCGATGCTTGACAGTGAAGTCAAATGTTCCTCAAAACTTCATGTTGAGTCGACCTTCGGGTTCGATGCCTGTTTGTTTAACAGATGCCTAACAGCGAGGTCAGATGTTCCTCTCAACTTCGTGTTGAGCCGACCTTCAGGTTCGATGCCTGTTTGTTTCACAGATGCCTGATGGCGAGGTCAGATGTTCTTCTCAACTTCGTGTTGTGCCGACCTTCGGATTCGATGCCTGTTTGTTTAACTAATGCCTGACGGGAAGGTTAGATGTTCCTCTCAACTTCAAGGTGAGCCGGCCTTTGGGTTCGATACCTATTTATTTAACAGATGCCTGACGGCGAGGTCAGATGTTCTTCAAAACTAAGGGTTGAGACGGCCTTCGGGTTTGATTCCTGTTTGTTTAACGGATTCCTGACGGCGAGGTCAGATGTTCTTCTCAACTTCGGGTTAGCCGGACTTCGGGTTCCACACCTTTTTGTTTAACAGTTGTCTAACAGCGAGATCAGATGTTCTTCTCAACTTCGGGTTGAGTCGGCCTTTTGGTTCGATGCCTGTTTGTTTAACAGATGCCTGGTGGCTAGGTCAGATGTTCTTCTCAACTTCGGGTTGAGCCGGCCTTCGGGTTGAATTCCTATTTGTTTAACTAATGCCTGACAGCGAGGTCGGATGTTCATCTGAACTTCGAGTTGAGTCGGCCATCAAATTCGACGCCTATTTGTTTAACAGATGCCTGACGGTGAGGTCAGATGTTCTTCTCAACTTCGGGTTGAGCCGGCCATCGGATTTCATGCCTGTTTGTTTAACAAATGCTTGACAGTGAAGTCAAATGTTCCTCTCAACTTCATGTTGAGCCGACCTTCGGGTTCGATGCCTGTTTATTTAACAGATGCCTGACAGCGAGGTCTTATGTTCCTATCAACTTCATGTTGAGCCGGCCTTCGGGTTCGATGCCTGTTTCTTTAACAGATGCCTGACGGCGAGGTCAAGTGTTATTCTCAACTTCGGGTTGTGTCGGCCTTCGGGTTCGATGCCTGTTTGTTTAACTAATGCCTGATGGGGAGGTCAGATGTTCCTCTCAACTTCAAGTTGAGTTGGCCTTCGTTTTGATGCTTGTTTGTTTAACAGATGCTTGAAAGCGTGGTCAGATGTTCTTCTTAATTAAGGATTGAGACGACCTTCGGGTTTGATGCCTGTTTGTTTAACAGATGCCTGACGGCGAGGTCAAATGTTCTTCTCAACTTCGAGTTGAGTCGGCCTTCGGGTTCGATGCCTTTTTGTTTAATAGATGCCAGGCGGTGAGGTCTAATGTTATTATCAACTTCGAGTTGAGCCACACTTCGGATTTGATGCCTGTTTTTTTAATAGATGCTTGACAGTGAATTCAAATGTTCCTCTCAACTTCATGTTGAGCCAACCTTTAGGTTCGATGCCTGTTTGTTTAACAGATGCCTGACAGCGAGGTCGGATGTTCCTCTCAACTTCGTGTTGAGCCGGCCTTCGGGTTCGATGCCTGTTCTTTTAACAGATGCCTGACGGCGAGGTCAGATGTTCTTATCAACTTCGGGTTGAGCCGCCCTTCGGGTTCGATGCCTGTTTGTTTAACAGATGCCTGATGGTGAGGTCCGATGTTCTTCTTAACTTCGAGTTGAGCCGGCCTTCGGATTTGATGCCTGTTTGTTTAACCGATGCTTGACAGCAAACTCAAATGTTCCTCTCAACTTCATGTTGAGCCGACCTTCGGGTTCAATGCCCGTTTGTTTAACAGATGCCTGATGGTGAGGTCAGATGTTCCTCTCAACTTCATGTTGAGCCGACCTTCGGGTTCGATGCCCGTTTGTTTAAAAGATACTTGACAGCGAGGTCAGATGTTCCTCTCAACTTCGTGTTGAGCCGGCCTTCGGGTTCGATGCCTGATTGTTTAACAGATGCCTGATGGCGAGGTCATATGTTCTTATCAACTTTGGGTTGAGGCGCCCTTCGGGTTTGATGCCTGTTTGTTTAACAGAAGCCTGACGGTAAGGTCAGATGTTCTTCTCAACTTCGGGTTGAGCCGGCATTCGGATTTGGTGCCTGCTTGTTTAACAGATGCTTGACAGTAATGTCAAATGTTCCTCTCAACTTCATGTTAAGCGGACCTTCGGGTTCGATTCCTGTTTGTTTAACAGATGCCTGACGGCGAGGTCAGATGTTCCTCTCAACTTTAAGTTGAGCCGGCCTTCGGGTTCGATGCCTATTTGTTTAAATGATGCCTGACGGCGAGGTCAGATGTTCTTATAAACTTCGGTTCGAGCTGCCCTTCAGGTTCGATGCCTGCTTGTTTCGCAGATGCCTTACGGCGAGGTCAGATGTTCTTCTCAACTTCGGGTTGAGTCAGCCTTCGGATTTGATGCCTATTTGTTTAACCGATGCTTGACAGTGAAGTCAAATGTTCCTCAAAACTTCATGTTGAGTCGACCTTCGGGTTCGATGCCTGTTTGTTTAACAGATGCCTAACAGCGAGGTCAGATGTTCCTCTCAACTTCGTGTTGAGCCGACCTTCAGGTTCGATGCCTGTTTGTTTCACAGATGCCTGATGGCGAGGTCAGATGTTCTTCTCAACTTCGTGTTGTGCCGGCCTTCGGATTCGATGCCTGTTTGTTTAACTAATGCCTGACGGGAAGGTTAGATGTTCCTCTCAACTTCAAGGTGAGCCGGCCTTTGGGTTCGATACCTATTTATTTAACAGATGCCTGACGGCGAGGTCAGATGTTCTTCAAAACTAAGGGTTGAGACGGCCTTCGGGTTTGATTCCTGTTTGTTTAACGGATTCCTGACGGCGAGGTCAGATGTTCTTCTCAACTTCGGGTTAGCCGGACTTCGGGTTCCACACCTTTTTGTTTAACAGATGTCTAACAGCGAGATCAGATGTTCTTCTCAACTTCGGGTTGAGTCGGCCTTCGGGTTTGATTCCTGTTTGTTTAACGGATTCCTGACGGCGAGGTCAGATGTTCTTCTCAACTTCGGGTTGAGCCGGCCTTCGGGTTGAATTCCTATTTGTTTAACTAATGCCTGACAGCGAGGTCGGATGTTCATCTGAACTTCGAGTTGAGTCGGCCATCAAATTCGACGCCTATTTGTTTAACAGATGCCTGACGGTGAGGTCAGATGTTCTTCTCAACTTCGGGTTGAGCCGGCCATCGGATTTCATGCCTGTTTGTTTAACAAATGCTTGACAGTGAAGTCAAATGTTCCTCTCAACTTCATGTTGAGCCGACCTTCGGGTTCGATGCCTGTTTATTTAACAGATGCCTGACAGCGAGGTCTTATGTTCCTATCAACTTCATGTTGAGCCGGCCTTCGGGTTCGATGCCTGTTTCTTTAACAGATGCCTGACGGCGAGGTCAAGTGTTCTTCTCAACTTCGGTTTGTGTCGGCCTTCGGGTTCGATGCCTGTTTGTTTAACTAATGCCTGATGGGGAGGTCAGATGTTCCTCTCAACTTCAAGTTGAGTTGGCCTTCGTTTTGATGCTTGTTTGTTTAACAGATGCTTGACAGCGTGGTCAGATGTTCTTCTTAATTAAGGATTGAGACGACCTTCGGGTTTGATGCCTGTTTGTTTAACAGATGCCTGACGGCGAGGTCAAATGTTCTTCTCAACTTCGAGTTGAGTCGGCCTTCGGGTTCGATGCCTTTTTGTTTAATAGATGCCAGGCGGTGAGGTCTAATGTTATTATCAACTTCGAGTTGAGCCACACTTCGGATTTGATGCCTGTTTTTTTAATAGATGCTTGACAGTGAATTCAAATGTTCCTCTCAACTTCATGTTGAGCCAACCTTTAGGTTCGATGCCTGTTTGTTTAACAGATGCCTGACAGCGAGGTCGGATGTTCCTCTCAACTTCGTGTTGAGCCGGCCTTCGGGTTCGATGCCTGTTCTTTTAACAGATGCCTGACGGCGAGGTCAGATGTTCTTATCAACTTCGGGTTGAGCCGCCCTTCGGGTTCGATGCCTGTTTGTTTAACAGATGCCTGACGGTGAGGTCAGATGTTCCTCTCAACTTCATGTTGAAACGACCTTCGGGTTCGATGCCTGTTTGTTTAACAGATGCCTAACAGCGAGGTCAGATGTTCCTCTCAACTTCGTGTTAAGCCGGCCTTCAGGTTCGATGCCTGTTTGTTTCATAGATGCCTGACGGCGAGGTCAGATGTTCTTCTCAACTTCGTGTTATGCAGGCCTTCGGGTTCGATGCCTGTTTGTTTAACTAATGCTTGACGTAGAGGTTAGATGTTCCTCTCAACTTCAAGGTGAGCCGGCCATCGGGTTCGATGCCTATTTGTTTAACGGATGCCTGACGGCGAGGTCAGATGTTTTTCTCAACCTCGAGTTGAGCCGGCCTTCGGGTTCCACACCTTTTTGTTTAACAGATGCCTGACAGCAAGGTCAGATGTTCTTCTCAACTTCGGGTTGAGTCGGCCTTTGGGTTCGATGCCTGTTTGTTTAACAGATGCCTGGCGGCTAAGTTAGATGTTCTTCTCAACTTCGGGTTGAGCCGGCCTTCGGGTTCAATTCCTATTTGTTTAACTAATGCCTGACAGCAAGGTTGGATGTTCATCTGAACTTCAGGTTGAGTCGGCCATCAAATTCGATGCCTGTTTGTTTAACAAATGCCTGACAGCGAGGTCAGATGTTCTTCTCAACTTCGTGTTGTGCCGGCCTTCGGGTTCGATGCCTGTTTGTTTAAATATTGTCTGATGGGGAGGTCAGATGTTCCTCTCAACTTCAGGTTGAGTCGGCCTTCGTGTTCGATGCCTGTTTGTTTAACAGATGTTTGACGGCGAGGTCAGATGTTCTTCTTAATTAAGGATTGAGACGGCCTTCGGGTTCGATGCCTGTTTGTTTAACAGGTGCCCGACGGCGAGGTCAAATATTCTTCTTAACTTCGGGTTGAGTCGTCCTTCGAGTTCGATGCCTTTTTGTTTAATATATGCCTGCCGGTGAGGTCTAATGTTCTTATCAACTTCGAGTTGAGCCACCCTTCGGGTTCGATGCCTGTTTGTTTCACAGATGCCTGACGTTGAGGTCAGATGTTCTTCTCAACTTCGGGTTGAGCTGACCTTCGGATTTGATGCCTGTTTGTTTAATAGATGCTTGACAGTGAAGTTAAATGTTCCTCTCAACTTCATGTTGAGCCGACCTTCGGGTTCGATGCCCGTTTGTTTAAAAGATACCTGACAGCGAGGTCAGATGCTCCTCTCAACTTCGTGTTGAGCCGGCCTTCGGGTTCAATGCCTGTTTGTTTAACAGATGCCTGATGGCAAGGTCATATGTTCGTATCAACTTTGTGTTGAGCCGCCCTTCGGGTTCGATGCCTGTTTGTTTAACAGAAGCCTGACGGTAAGGTCAGATGTTCTTCTCAACTTCGCATTGAGCCGGCTTTCGGATTTGGTGCCTGCTTGTTTAACAGATGCTTGACAGTAATGTCAAATGTTCCTCTCAACTTCATGTTAAGCCGACCTTCGGGTTCGATGCCTGTTTGTTTAACAGATGCCTGACGACGAGGTCAGATGTTCCTCTCAACTTTAAGTTGAGCCGGCCTTCAGGTTCGATGCCTATTTGTTTAAATGATGCCTGATGGCGAGGTCAGATGTTCTTATAAACTTCGGTTTGAGCCGCCCTTCAGGTTCGATGCTTGTTTGTTTAACAGATGCCTTACGGTGAGGTCAGATGTTCTTCTCAACTTCGGGTTGAGTCAGCCTTCGGATTTGATGCCTATTTGTTTAACCGATGCTTGACAGTGAAGTCAAATGTTCCTCTCAACTTCATGTTGAGCCGACCTTCGGGTTCGATGCCTGTTTGTTTAACAAATGCCTAACAGCGAGGTCAGTTGTTCCTCTCTACTTCGTGTTGAGCCGACCTTCAGGTTCGATGCCTGTTTGTTTCACAGATGCCTGATGGCGAGGTCAGATGTTCTTCTCAACTTCGTGTTATGCCGGCCTTCGGGTTCGATGCCTGTTTGTTTAACTAATGCCTGACGGGGAGGTTAGATGTTCCTCTCAACTTCAAGGTGAGCCGGCCTTCGGGTTCGATACCTGTTTATTTAACAGATGCCTGACGGCGAGGTCAGATGTTCTTCAAAACTAAGGGTTGAGACGGCCTTCGGGTTTGATTCCTGTTTGTTTAACGGATTCCTGACGGCGAGGTCAGATATTCTTCTCGACCACAGGTTGAGCCAGCCTTCGGGTTCCACACCTTTTTGTTTAACAGATGCCTGACAGCCAGGTCAGATGTTCTCCTCAACTTCGGGTTGAGTCGGCCTTTGGGTTCGATGCCTGTTTGTTTAACAGATGCCTGGCGGCTAAGTCAGATGTTCTTCTCAACTTTGGATTGAGCCGGCCTTCGGGTTCAATTCCAATTTGTTTAACTAATGCCTGACAACGAGGTCGGATGTTCATCTGAACTTCGGGTTGAGTCGGCCGTCAAATTCGATGCCTGTTTGTTTAACAAATGCCTGACAGCGAGGTCAAATGTTCTTCTCAACTTCGTGTTGTGTCGGCCTTCGGGTTCGATGCCTGTTTGTTTAACTATTGTCTGGTGGGGAGGTCAGATGTTCGTCTCAACTTCAAGTTGAGTCGGCCTTCGTGTTCGATGCCTGTTTGTTTAACAGATGTTTGACGGCGAGGTCAGATGTTCTTCTTAATTAAGGATTGAGACGGCCTTCGGGTTCGATGCCTGTTTGTTTAACAGGTGCCCGACGGCGAGGTCAAATATTCTTCTTAACTTCGGGTTGAGTCGTCCTTCGGGTTCGATGCCTTTTTGTTTAATATATGCCTGCCGGTGAGGTCTAATGTTCTTATCAACTTCGAGTTGAGCCACCCTTCGGGTTCGATGCGTGTTTGTTTCACAAATGCCTGACGGTGAGGTCAGATGTTCTTCTCAACTTCGGGTTGTGCCGACCTTTGGATTTGATGCCTGTTTGTTTAATAGATGCTTGACAGTGAAGTCAAATGTTCCTCTTAACTTCATGTTGAGCCGACCTTCGGGTTCGATGCCCGTTTGTTTAAAAGATACCTGACAGCGAGGTCAGATGTTCCTCTCAACTTCGTGTTGAGCCGGCCTTCGGGTTTGATGCCTGTTTATTTAACAGATGCCTGATGGCAAGGTCATATGTTCTTATCAACTTTGGGTTGAGCCGCCCTTCGGGTTCGATGCCTGTTTGTTTAACAGAAGCCTGACGGTAAGGTCAGATGTTCTTCTCAACTTCGGATTGAGCCGGCTTTCGGATTTGGTGCCTGCTTGTTTAACAGATGCTTGACAGTAATGTCAAATGTTCCTCTCAACTTCATGTTAAGCCGACCTTCGGGTTCGATGCCTGTTTGTTTAACAGATGCCTGACGACGAGGTCAGATGTTCCTCTCAACTTTAAGTTGAGCCGGCCTTCGGGTTCGATGCCTATTTGTTTAAATGATGCCTGACGGCGAGGTCAGATGTTCTTATAAACTTCGGTTTGAGCCGCCCTTCAGGTTCGATGCTTGTTTGTTTAACAGATGCCTTACGGTGAGGTCAGATGTTCTTCTCAACTTCGGGTTGAGTCAGCCTTCGGATTTGATGCCTATTTGTTTAACCGATGCTTGACAGTGAAGTCAAATATTCCTCTCAACTTCATGTTGAGCCGACCTTCGGGTTCGATGCCTGTTTGTTTAACAGATGCCTAACAGCGAGGTCAGATGTTCCTCTCAACTTCGTGTTGAGCCGACCTTCAGGTTCGATGCCTGTTTGTTTCACAGATGCCTGATGGCGAGGTCAGATGTTCTTCTCAACTTCGTGTTGTGCCGGCCTTCGGGTTCGATGCCTGTTTGTTTAACTAATGCCTGACGGGGAGGTTAGATGTTCCTCTCAACTTCAAGGTGAGCCGGCCTTCGGGTTCGATACCTGTTTATTTAACAGATGCCTGACGGCGAGGTCAGATGTTCTTCAAAACTAAGGGTTGAGACGACCTTCGGGTTTGATTCCTGTTTGTTTAACGGATTCCTGACGGCGAGGTCAGATGTTCTTCTCGACCTCAGGTTGAGCCAGCCTTCGGGTTCCACACCTTTTTGTTTAACAGATGCCTGACAGCCAGGTCAGATGTTCTCCTCAACTTCGGGTTGAGTCGGCCTTTGGGTTCGATGCCTGTTTGTTTAACAGATGCCTGGCGGCTAAGTCAGATGTTCTTCTCAACTTTGGATTGAGCCGGCCTTCGGGTTCAATTCCAATTTGTTTAACTAATGCCTGACAGCGAGGTCGGATGTTCATCTGAACTTCGGGTTGAGTCGACCGTCAAATTCGATGCCTGTTTGTTTAACAAATGCCTGACAGCGAGGTCAGATGTTCTTCTCAACTTCGTGTTGTGCCGGCCTTCGGGTTCGATGCCTGTTTGTTTAACTATTGTCTGGTGGGGAGGTCAGATGTTCCTCTCAACTTCAAGTTGAGTCGGCCTTCGTGTTCGATGCCTGTTTGTTTAACAGATGTTTGACAGCGAGGTCAGATGTTCTTCTTAATTAAGGATTAAGATGGCCTTCGGGTTCGATGCCTGTTTGTTTAACAGGTGCCTGACGGCGAGGTCAAACGTTCTTCTTAACTTCGGGTTGAGTCCGCCTTCGTGTTTGATGCCTTTTTGTTTAATAGATGCCTGACGGTGAGGTCTAATGTTCTTGTCAACTTTGAGTTGAGCCACCCTTTGGGTTCGATGCCTGTTTGTTTAACAGAGGCTTGACGGTGAGGTCATATGTTCTTCTCAACTTCGTGTTGAGCCGGCCTTCGGGTTCGATGCCTGTTTGTTTAACAGATGCCTGATGGCGAGGTCATATGTTCTTATCAACTTCGGGTTGAGCCGACCTTCGGGTTCGATGCCTGTTTGTTTAACAAAAACCGGACGGTGAGGTCAGATGTTCTTCTCAACTTCGGGTTGAGCCGGCTTTCGGATTTGGTGCCTGCTTGTTTAACATATGCTTGACAGTAATGTCAAATGTTCCTCTCAACTTCATGTTAAGCCGACCTTCGGGTTCGATGTCTGTTTGTTTAACAGATGCCTGACAGCGAGGTCAGATGTTCCTCTCAACTTCGTGTTGAGCCGGCCTTCAGGTTCGATGCCTGTTTGTTTAACAGATTCCTGACGGCGAGGTCAGATGTTCCTCTCAACTTCAAGTTGAGCCGGCCTTCGGGTTCGATTCCAGTTTGTTTAAATGATGCCTGACGGCGAGGTCAGATGTTCTTATCAACTTCGGGTTGAGCCGCCCTTCGGGTTCGATGCCTGTTTGTTTAACAGATGCCTGATGGTGAGGTCCGATGTTCTTCTTAACTTCGAGTTGAGCCGGCCTTCGGATTTGATTCCTGTTTGTTTAACCGATGCTTGACAGCAAACTCAAATGTTCCTCTCAACTTCATGTTGAGCCGACCTTCGGGTTCAATGCCCGTTTGTTTAACAGATGCCTGACGGCGAGGTCAGATGTTCCTCTCAACTTCATGTTGAGCCGGTCTTCGGGTTCGATGCCTGTTTGTTTAACAGATGCCTGACGGCGACGTCAGATGTTCTTATCATCTTCGGGTTGAGCCGCCCTACGGGTTCGATGCTTGTTTGTTTAACAGATGTCTGACGGTGAGGTCAGATTTTCTTCTCAACTTTGGGTTGAGCCGGCCTTCAGATTTGATTCTTGTTTGTTTAACAGATGCTTGACAGTGAAATCAAATATTCCTCTCAACTTCATGTTGAGCCAACCTTCGGTTTCGATGCCCGTTTGTTTAATAGATGCCTAACGGCGAGGTCAGATGTTCCTCTCAACTTCGTGTTGAGCCGGCCTTCAGGTTCGATGCCTGTTTGTTTAACAGATGCCTGACGGCATGGTCAGATATTCTTCTCAACTTCGTGTTGTACCGACCTTCGGGTTTGATGCCTGTTTATTTAACTAATGCCTGACGGGGAGGTCAGATGTTCCTCTTAACATCAAGGTGAGCCGGCCTTCGGGTTTGATACCTGTTTGTTTAACAGATGTTTGACGGCGAGGTCAGATGTTCTTCTCAACTAAGGGTTGAGACGGCCTTCGAGTTTGATGCCTGTTTGTTTAACGGATGCCTGAAAGCGAGGTCAGATGTTCTTCTCAACTTCGGGTTGAGCCGGCCTTCGGGTTCCACACCTTTTTGTTTAACGGATGCCTGACGGCGAGGTCAGATGTTCTTAACTTCGAGTTGAGTCGGCTTTTGGGTTCGATGCCTGTTTGTTTAACAGATGCCTGGCAGCTAAGTCAGATGTTCTTCTCAACTTCGGGTTGAGCCTGCCTTCGGGTTCGATTCCTATTTGTTTAACTAATGCCTAACAGCGAGGTCAGATGTTCTTCTCAACTTCGGGTTTAGTCGGCCTCAAATTCGATGCCTGTTTGTTTACCAAATGCCTGACAGCGAGGTCAGATGTTCTTCTCAACTTCGTGTTGTGCCGGCCTTCGAGTTCGATGCGTGTTTGTTTAACTAATGCCTGATGGGGTGGTCAGATGTTCCTCTCAACTTCAAGTAGAGTCGTCCTTCGGGTTCAATGCCTGTTTGTTTAACAGATGTTTGACGGCAAGGTCAGATGTTCTTCTCAATTAAGGATTGAGACGGCCTTCAGGTTCGATGCCTGTTTATTTAACAGATGTCTGACGGCGAGGTCAAATGTTCTTCTCAACTTCGGGTTGAGGCGGCCTTCGGGTTCGAGGCCTTTTTGTTTAATAGATGCCTGACAGTGAGGTCTAATGTTCTTATCAACTTCGGGTTGAGCCACCCTTCGGGTTCGATGCCTATTTGTTTAACAGATGGCTGACGGTGAGGTCAGAAGTTCTTTTCAACTTCTGGTTGAGCTGGCCTTCGGATTAGATGCGTGTTTGTTTAATAGATGCTTGACTGCGAAGTCAAATGTTCCTCTCAACTTCATGTTGAACCGACCTTCGGGTTCGATGCCCGTTTGTTTAACAGATGCCTGACAGCGAGGTCAGATGTTCCTCTCAACTTCGTGTTGAGCCGGCCTTTGGGTTCGATGCCTGTTTGTTTAACAGATGCCTGATGGCGAGGTCAGATGTTCTTATCAACTTCGGGTTGAGCCGCCCTACTGGTTTGATTCCTGTTTGTATAACAAATGCTTGACAGTGAAGTCAAATGTTCCTCTCAACTTCATGTTGAGCCGACCTTCGGGTTCGATGCCTGTTTGTTTAACAGATGCCTAACGGCAAGGTCAGATGTTCCTCTCAACTTCGTGTTGAGCCAGCCTTCAAGTTTGATGCCTGTTTGTTTAACAGATGCCTGACAGCGAGGTCAGATGTTCTTCTCAACTTCGTGTTGTCCCGACGTTCGGGTTCGATGCCTATTTGTTTAACTAATGCCTGACGGGGAGGTCAGATGTTCCTCTCAACTTCAAGGTGAGCCGGCCTTCGGGTTTGATACCTGTTTGTTTAACAGATGTTTGACGGTGAGGTCAGATGTTCTTCTTAACTAAGGGTTGACACGACCTTCGAGTTTGATGCCTGTTTGTTTAACAGATGCTTGATAGCGAGGTCAGATGTTCTTCTCAACATCGGGTTGAGCCGGCCTTCAGGTTCCACACCTTTTTGTTTAACAGATGCCTAATGACGAGGTCAGATGTTCTTCTCAACTTCGGGTTGAGTCGGCTTTTAGGTTCGATGCCTGTTTGTTTAGCAGATGTCTGACGGCTAGGTCAGATGTTCTTCTCAACTTTGGGTTGAGCCGGCCTTCGGGTTTGATTCCTGTTTGTTTAACTAATGCCTGACAGCAAGGTCAGATGATCTTGTCAACTTCGGGTTGAGTCGACCATCAAATTCGATGTCTGTTTTTTAAACAAATGTCGGACAGCAAGGTCAGATGCTCTTCTCAACTTCGTGTTGTGTCGGCCTTCGGGTTCGATGCCTGTTTGTTTAAATAATGCCTGATGGGGAGGTCAGATGTTCCTCTCAACTTCAAGTTGAGCAGGCCTTCGAGTTCGATGCATGTTTGTTTAACAGATTTTTGACGGCGAGGTCAGGTGTTCTTCTCAATTAAAGATTGAGACAGCCTTCGGGTTCGATGCCTGTTTGTTTAACAGATGCCTGAGGCGAAGTCAAATGTTCTTTTCAACTTTTGGTTGAGCCACCCTTCGGGTTCGATGCCTTTTTGTTTAATGGATGTCTGACGGTGAGGTCTAATGTTCTTATCAACTTCGGGTTGAGCCTCCCTTCGGGTTCGATGCTTTTGTTTAACAGATGCCTGACGGTAAGGTCAGATGTTCTTCTCAACTTCGGGTTGAGCCGGCCTTCGGATTTGATGCCTGTTTGTTTAACAGATGTTTGAGAGTGAAGTCAAATGTTCCTCTCAACTTCATGTTGAGCCGACCTTCGGGTTTGATGGCTGTTTGTTAAACAGATGCATGACAGCGAGGTCAGATGTTCATCTCAACTTAGTGTTGAGCCGGCCTTTTGGTTTGATGCCTGTTTGTTTAACAGATGCCTGACGGCGAGGTCAGATGTTCTTATCAACTTCGGGTTGAGCCGCCTGTCGCTACTGTGAAAATCGGCGCCGGCTGAACATAAGAGTCGCCACCGTGCGTTATTTATCCCAAAGGAGGGAAAGGAAACGCTCGAAGTAAACCTCACGCAAAGACGGGAAAGGAATGGTCATCGCAACCAAATCTTGGATTCGGTAGTCGGTTACGCAAGGGGAAGGTATTAGCACCCCTCACGTCTGTCGTACTCGACGGGATCCACGCTTGTTTTCTAGTACGGATTGTTATTCTATCTACTCTACAGGTCTGGGTTAGAAGAAAAGAAAATGACTTGGCAAAGTATCGCACTTTATGCCTACGTATTCCCGTCCTGAACGAGAAATCAGAGTCAACGTAGTTCGCCTACCTACGGGAAAGGAGGGGAAGGTTGCTCGCTAGGATATCGCATCCTATGCCTACATACTTTCATACAACATGAAAGATCAGAGAAAACGTAGTTCGGGCTACGAAAGACACAAGCTTGTCTGAATGTTTTTTATCTCCATATGAAAGGGTTTTTCCTGATTAAGAGTCCAAGCGGTCAAAAATGACACTTTGATGTTTGTTTTCAGTCTTTTACGCAAGAACTGTCTTTTATGATGTTTGCAATCTCTGACGCACTAGAGACTATGATTTGAGGGTGATTACGTCGTATGTCACCCTAAGGGTAACACACTAAGCAATCAGGTTACTGAAGAGTGACCCTCCAGCAACCTTTCTCAAATAGATTAAGGCTCGTAGCGTACGACATCGATTATCCTTATTACTGTGTTTTGAATTGTTCTGAGATAGAAGAGAAAGAAGTATAAAAAATCCTAGGGTTTGAAAGGGAATCAAAACTACCCTAATGTTGTCATGCATGGATTACAACCTAATGTCTGTCATGATTCCCTCCTGCACAGAGGAAATCAGAGATCCTAGGGGATAAACGGAAAAGAAACAACAAAAATACAATAAACAGTAAGTATGCATGAGATGCAACAACAAACAATAGGCAAAGTGAAACAGCTTCACTTCAAACCTAAGGGAAAGTCAACAGACAATACAGGAAAGAAAATCACATCCAACACCAGCTCAGACAGCCACACCAACTCATATAGTAAGTAGTTCAAACAGCACCAGCTCTAGCAGCTACAGTTGATAAACAACAAAAGGTTGACAGTAACAACATTAGGCAAAATCTTATCTTCTCTACAATGATGTCCAAACTTCAGGTAAGCTCTTATCTCCAATAATCTTCAACTTTAGCAAGCACTGAATCCAATAAGCAGACAGCATCAAACAACAATACAACCCTAACCTTCAACAGATGTCCAGCTTTGACAGGCACAAGCTTCATTTCTCCAGTCTTTAATGCATTTCTGAGCTTCAATAAGTCTTCAACTTCAAGGCAAACACTCACAAGAGAGGATTAACTAATAGAGGAAGTTGAAATGTTAAGAGGCTTAATGATAACCCAGGGAAATCACCAAGATCTTAATCACAGCAAGTGACAGGTATCCTCAAGGTTCTACCCAATCAAAGCATGATCTACAACCCTCCTAAGGAGAGATGGAGCTCTTTTTTTAGGGGACCTTGTATCATAGGATGGAATAGAGGCACCAGAAGCTCTCTATGTTTGACAGAAGAAGTCAGTCTACTCTAGAGCTCTCCCTATGTCTCCTATCTCCTAAGCCTTCATCAAGCAATCTTCAAGCACAAGCAACCTAAGATCCAAGCATCAAAATTTGTCTTTAATCATCTTCCAAGTCTTCATACAATCATCAAGCCAAGAACAAGCCTCAACACCCCAAAGGAAAGCCCAAAATTCAACAAACAAAGCAACTTCCCAAGAAGGAAACATACCAACATCAATCAACTTGCAAAAATCAAATAAAATGGAAATATTCATCATAAAATCCTAGATTAATTTCTAAGGGACCCTAACTATGTACCCTGTACCCTACATAAACCCCAAGGCCTAAATCAAACTAAAAACCCAAGAACTATGTGGTGAATGCACCTATGTCAAGTTTAACCCTAATTCTAATCAACCTAATGTTCCTCATTCAAAACTAATTAAAATTAAATCACAAAAATGTGAAATAATTCCAAGGGGAACCTAATACTATAGTCTAATCATAGCAAAAATAATGGAATCAAAATGTAAAATAAAATGTTCATACTAAATTCAGCAAATAGCATGTATCAAATGAAAATGAAATAAAAGCTATTAAAAGTAAAAATAAACCAAAAATAGAAAAATGCATGGAATGATATTTTTTATTCTTTTATAATTTTCTTGATACAATTATGAGAATGGAGAAAAAACTCCCATACAAAAATGTTGATTTTCCAATTTATTATGAATTTTCAAAGAAATTAAAATAATGTGTGAAAATATGGGAAAATATGAGAAAATGGAAAATGTGTGTGTAAAATTGCAATGCAGATTAGTTCAAATAGACATCTGGGCCCAAAAGGGGGTGTGGCTAGCCAAGCGCCTAAAGCCCAATTATTATTCAGAAAACAACAATGAAAATAGAAAGAAAAATAAAAAAAAACGTGGTGCAGGAAGTAAGGAAATTCAGTGTAATATCACATGGGCCCAATGCCACGTTTTAAATGAAACGCAGTGTTCCATCTCTCAGACTCACCCTTCACAAAAATAGAACACGCGTGGCCGTTGGATCATGATCTTAGTCAAAGTCTCCCTCTAATCTAAGGGTGCAGAGGTTGTCTTCAACCTTCAAACTCTCATGGAGGGAAAAGCCATGGATGAACAGAGTTTGAAGCTTCCTCTTCCTCCAATCCGTGCTCCCTCAAATCTCCATCAAATGCAAAGATTTAAAACCCTAACATGCTCCAAATCTCACAAGGAATTCATTTATTATAATCAAACATCTTGAAACTAATCCTATCTCCAAACACGATTCAAGCTTCAGAAATTGGTCCATGATCAAAACTCACTAATCTTGAAATTGAGTGGCTCAATCTCTTCTCCACTTCACACTGATCATTTCTAACCATTAATCTAAGGTTATGTAATCAAGAAAAACAAGATACACGCACTAACAGATTTTGCATCACTTAACCAATGGTCTCTAAATTGATCCTAAAGCTACCAGAAAGTTCCACATGATCATTTATAATGAATCTAACTAATCAAAACCAATTGGAATGACCTAAATAATGCTATGGATTGAAGTTTACCTACCTGCAAAATCTTGATGCACAGAGGTATGAAACCTTCAAATCAAGCTTTGAAAACTTCACTACACCTTCAATGAACCACAATCTTGCTTCTGTATGCCTGACGGCGAGGTCAGATGTTCTTATCAACTTCGGTTTGAGCCGCCCTACGGGTTCGATGCTAGTTTGTTTAACAGATGCCTGACGGTGAGGTCAGATGTTCTTCTCAACTTCATGTTGAGCCTTCCTTCGGATTTGATTCCTGTTTGTTTAACAGATGCTTGACAGTGAAGTCAAATGTTCCTCTCAACTTCATGTTGAGCCGACCTACGGGTTCGATGCCTGTTTGTTTAACAGATGCCTAATGGCAAGGTCAGATGTTCCTCTCAACTTCGTGTTGAGCCGCCCTTCGGGTTCGATGCCTGTTTGTTTAACTAATGACTGATAGAGAGGTCAGATGTTCCTCTCAACTTCAAGGTGAGCCGGCCTTCGGGTTCGATACCTATTTGTTTAACAGATGTTTGACGACGAGGTCAGATGTTCTACTCAACTAAGGGTTGAGACGGCCTTCAGGTTTGATGCCTGTTTGTTTAACAGATGCCTAACGGCGAGGTCAGATGTTCTTCTCAACTTCGAGTTGAGCCGGCCTTCGGGTTCCACACGTTTTTGTTTAACAAATGTCGGATGGCGAGGTCAGATATTCTTCTCAACTTCGGGTTGAGTCGGCCTTTGGGTTCGATGCCTGTTTGTTTAACCGATGCCTGGAGGCTAGGTCAGATGTTCTTCTCAACTTCGGGTTGAGCCGGCCTTCGGGTTCGATTCCTGTTTGTTTAACTAATGCCTGACAGTGAGGTCGGATGTTCTTCTCAACTTTGGGTTGAGTCGGCCATCAAATTCGATGCTTGTTTGTTTAACAAATGCCTAACAGCGAGGTCAGATGTTCTTCTCAACTTCGTGTTGTGCCGGCCTTCGGGTTCGATGCCTATTTGTTTAACTAATGCCTTATGGGGAGGTGAGATGTTCCTCTAAACTTCAAGTTGAGCAGGTCTTCGGGTTCGATGCCTGTTTGTTTGATAGATGCCTGACGACGAGGTCAAATGTTCTTCTCAACTTCGGGTTGAGCCGGCCTTCGGGTTTGATGCCTTTTTGTTTAATAGATACCTAACGGTGAGGTCTAATGTTCTTATCAACTTCGGGTTGAGCCGCCCTTCGGGTTCGATGCCTGTTTGTTTAACAGATGCCTGACGGAGAGGTCAGATGTTCTTCTCAACTTCGGGTTGAGCTGACTTTCGGATTTGGTGCCCGTTTATTTAACAAATGCTTGACAGTAATGTCAAATGTTCCTCTCAACTTCATGTTAAGCCGACCTTCGGGTCTGATGCCTATTTGTTGAACAGATGCTTGACAGCGAGGTCAGATGTTCCTCTCAACTTTGTGTTAAGTAGGCCTTCGGGTTCGATGCCTGTTTGTTTAAATGATGCCTGACGGCGAGGTAAGATGTTCTTATCAACTTTGGGTTGAGCCGCCCTACTGGTTCGATGCTTGATTGTTTAACAGATGAATGACGGTAAGGTCAGATGTTCTTCTCAACTTCAGGTTAAGCCTGCCTTCGGATTTGATTCCTATTTGTTTAACAGATGCTTGACAGTGAAGTCAAATGTTCCTCTCAAATTCATGTTGATCCGACCTTCGGGTTCGATGCCTATTTGTTTAACAGATGCCTAACGGCGAGGTCAAATTTTCCTCTCAACTTCGTGTTGAGTCGGCCTTCAAGTTCGATGCCAGTTTGTTTAATAGATGCCAGACGGCGAGGTCAGATGTTCTTCTCATCTTCGTGTTGTTCCGACCTTCAGGTTTGATGGCTGTTTGTTTAACAAATGCTTGACGGGGAGGTCAGATGTTCCTCTCAACTTCAAGGTAAGCCGGCCTTCGGGTTCGATACCTGTTTGTTTAACAGATGTTTAACGGCGAGGTCAAATGTTCTCCTCAACTTAGGGTTGAGACGGCCTTCGAGTTTGATGCCTGTTTGTTTAACAAATGCCTGACAGGGAGGTCAGATGTTCTTCTCAACTTCGGGTTGAGCCGGCCTTCGGGTTCCACACCTTTTTGTTTAACAGATGCGTGACGGCGAGGTCAGATATTCTTCTCAACTTCGGGTTGAGCCGGCCTTTGGGTTTGTTGCCTGTTTGTTTAACAGATGCCTGGCGGCTAGGTCAGATGTTCTTCTCAACTTTGGGTGGAGCCGGCCTTCGGGTTCGTTTCCTGTTTTTTTAACTAATGCCTGACAGTGAGTTCGGATGTTCTTCTCAACTTCGAGTTGATTCGGCCATCAAATTCCATGCTTGTTTGTTTAACAAAATGCCTAACAGCGAGGTCAGATGTTCTTCTCAACTTCGTGTTGTGCCGGCCTTCGGGTTCGATGCATGTTTGTTTAACTAATGCCTGATGGGGAGGTCAGATGTTCCTCTCAACTTCAAGTTGAGCAAGCCTTCGAGTTCGATGCCTATTTGTTTAACAGATGTTTGACGGCGAGGTCAGATGTTCTTCTCAATTAAATATTGAGAAGTCCTTCGGGTTCGATGCCTGTTTGTTTAACAGATGCCTGACGGCGAAGTCAAATGTTCTTCTCAACTTCGGGTTGAGCCGGCCTTCGGGTTTGATGCCTTTTTATTTAATAGATGCCTGACGGTAAGGTCTAATGTTCTTATCAACTTCGGGTTAAGCCGCCCTTCGGGTTCGATGCCTGTTTGTTTAATAGATGCTTGACGGTGAGGTCAAATGTTCTTCTCAACTTCCGGTTTAGCCAGCCTTCGATGTTTGACAGTGAAGTCAAATGTTCCTCTCAACTTCATGTTGAGCCGAACTTCGGGTTCATTGCCTATTTGTTTAACAGATGCCTGACGGCAAGTTCATATGTACCTCTCAACTTCGTGTTGAGCCAACCTTTGGGTTCGATGCCTGTTTGTTTAACAGATGCCTGACGGTGAGGTCAGATGTTCATATCAACTTCGGGTTAAGTCGGCAATCGGGTTCGATGCCTATTTGTTTAAATGATGCCTGACAGTGAGGTCAGATGTTCTTATCATCTTCGGGTTGAGCCGACCTTCGGGTTCGATGCCTGTTTGTTTAAATGATGCCTGACGGCGAGGTCAGATGTTCTTCTCAACTTCGGGTTGAGTCAGCCATCGGATTTGATGCCTGTTTGTTTAACAGATGCTTGACAGCGAAGTCAAATGTTCCTCTCAACTTCATGTTGAGCCGACCTTCGGGTTCGATGTCCGTTTGTTTAACAGATGCCTGGCGGTGAGGTCAGATTTTCGTCTCAACTTCGTGTTGAGCCGTCCTTCGGGTTCGATGCCATTTTGTTTAACATATTCCTGACGGCGAGGTCAGATGTTCTTATCAACTTCGGGTTGAGCCGCTCTACGGGTTCGATGCCTGTTTGTTTAATAGATGCCTGACAGTGAGGTCAGATGTTCTTCTCTACTTCGGGTTGAGTCGGCCTTCTGATTTGATGCCTGTTTGTTTAACAGATGCTTGACAGCGAAGTTAAATCTTCCTCTCAACTTCATGTTGAGCCGACCTTCGGGTTCGATGCCCGTTTGTTTAACAGATGCCTGACGGCGAGGTCAGATTTTCCTCTCAACTTCGTGTTGAGTCGTCCTTTGGGTTCAATGCTAGTTTGTTTAACATATATCTGATCACGAGGTCAAATCTTCTTATCAACTTCAGGTTGAGCCGCCCTACGGGTTCGATGCTTGTTTGTTTAACAGATTCCTGAAGGTTAGGTCAGATGTTCTTCTCAACTTCAGGTTGAGCCTTCCTTCGAATTTGATTCCTGTTTGTTTAACAGATGCTTGACAGTGAAGTCAAATGTTCCTCTCAACTTCATGTTCAGCCGACCTTCGGGTTCGATGCCTGTTTGATTAACAGATGCCTAACAGCGAGGTCAGATTTTCCTCTCAACTTCGTGTTGAGCCCGCCTTCAAGTTCGATGCCTGTTTATTTAACAGATGCGTGATGGAGAGGTCAGATGTTCTTCTCAACTTCGTGTTGTGCCGATCTTCGGGTTCGATGCCTGTTTGTTTAACTAATGCCTGACGGGGAGGTCAGATGTTCCTCTCAACTTCAAGGTGAGCCGGCCTTCGGGTTCGATACCTATTTGTTTACCAGATGTTTGATGGCGAGGTCAGATGTTCTCCTCAACTAAGGGTTGTAATGGCCTTCGAGTTTGATGCCTGATTGTTTAACAAATGCCTGACGGCGAGGTCAGATGTTCTTCTCAACTTCGGGTTGAGCCGGCCTTCGGGTTCCACACCTTTTTGTTTAACAGATGCCTCACGGCAAGGTCAGATGTTCTTCTCTACTTTGGGTTGAGTCGGCCTATGGGTTCGATGTCTGTTTGTTTAACAGATGCCTGGCGGCTAGGTCAGATCTTCTTCTAAACTTCAGGTTGAGCCGGCCTTCGGGTTCGATTCCTATTTGTTTAACTAATGCCTGACAGCAAGGCCGGATGTTCTTCTCAACTTCGGGTTGAGTCGGCCATCAAATTCGATGCCTGTTTGTTTAACAAATGCCTAACAGCGAGGTCAGATGTTCTTCTCAACTTCGTGTTGTGCCGGCCTTCGGGTTCGATGCCTGTTTTTTTAACTAATTCTTGATGGGGAGGTCAGATGCTCCTCTCAACTTCAAGTTGAGTCGGCCTTCGGGTTCAACGCCTATTCATTTAACAGATGTTTGACGGTGAGGTCAGATGTTCTTCTCAATTAAATATTGAGACGTCCTTCGGGTTTGATGCCTGTTTGTTTAACAGATGCCTGACGGCGAGGTCAAATGTTCTTCTTCACTACGGGTTGTACGGGCCATCGGGTACGATGCCTTTTTGTTTAATAGATGCCTGACGGTAAGGTCTAATGTTCTTATCAACTTCGGGTTGAGCCGCCCTTCGGGTTCGATGCATGTTTGTTTAAAAGATGCCTGACGGTGAAGTCAGATGTTCTTCTAACTTCGGGGTGAGCCGGCCTTCGGATTTGATGCATGTTTGTTTAACAGATGTTTGACAGTGAAGTCAAATGTTCCTCTCAACTTCATGTTGAGCCGAACTTCGGGTTCATTGCCTGTTTGTTTAACAGATGCCTGACGGCGATGTCAGATGTTCCTCTCAACTTCGTGTTGAGCCAAACTTTGGGTTCGATGCCTGTTTGTTTAACAGATGCCTGACGGCAAGGTCATATGTTCTTATCAACTTCGGGTTGAGCCGCCCTACGGGTTCGATGCCTATTTGTTGAACAGATGCCTGACAGTGAGGTTAGATGTTCTTCTCAACTTCGGGTTGAGCCGACCTTCGGATTTGTTTCCTGTTTGTTTAACAGATGCTTGACAGTGAAGTCAAATGTTCCTCTCAACTTCATCTTGAGCCGACCATCGGGTTCGATGCCTGTTTGTTTAACTGATGCCTAACAGCGAGGTCAGATGTTCCTCTCAACTTCGTGTTGAGCCGGCCTTCAGGTTCGATGCCTCTTTGTTTAAGAGATGCCTGACGGCGAGGTGAGATGTTCTTCTCAACTTCGTGTTGTGCCAACCTACGGGTTCGATGCTTGTTTGTTTAACGAATGCCTGACGGGGAGGTCAGATGTTCCTCTCAACTTCAAGGTGAGCCGGCCTTCGGGTTCGATACTTGGTTGTTTAACAGATGTTTGACAGCGAGGTCAGATGTTCTTCTCAACTTCGTGTTGAGCCGGCCTTTGGGTTCGATGCCTGTTTGTTTAACAGATGCCTGACGGCGAGGTCAGATGTTCTTCTCAACTTCGGGTTGAGCCGACCTTCAGATTTGATGCCTGTTTGTTTAACAGATGCTTGACAGTGAAGTCAAATGTTCCTCTCAACTTCATGTTGAGCCGACCTTCGGGTTTGATGCCCGTTTGTTTAACAGATGCCTGACAGCTAGGTCAGATGTTCCTCTCAACTTCGTGTTGAGTTGGCTTTCGGGTTCGATGCTTGTTTGTTTAACAGATGCCTGACGGCGAGGTCAGATTTTCTTATCAACTTTGGGTTGAGCCGCCCTTCGGGTTCGATGCCTGTTTGTTTAACAAAAACCAGACGGTAAGGTCAGATGTTCTTCTCAACTTCGGGTTGAGCCGGCCTTCGGGTTCCACAACTTTTTGTTTAACAGATGCCTGACAATGAGGTCAGATGTTCTTCTCAACTTCGGGTTGATTCGGCCTTTGGGTTGGATGCCTTTTTATTTAACAGATGCATGACGGTGAGGTCAAATGTTCTTCTCAACTTCGGGTTGAGCCAACTTTCGGAATTGGTGCTTGTTTGTTTAACAGATGCTTGACAGGGAAGTCAAATGTTGCTCTCAACTTCATGTTGAGCCGACCTTCGGGTTCGATGCCCATTTGTTTAACAGATGCCTGACGGCGAGGTCAGATGTTCCTCTCAACTTCGTGTTGAGCCAGCCTACGGGTTCGATGCCTGTTTGTTTGACAGATGCTTGACGGCAAGGTCATATGTTCTTATCAACTTCGGGTTGAGCCGCCCTACAGGTTCAATGCTTGTTTGTTTAACAGATGCCTGACAGTGAGGTCAGATGTTCTTCTCAACTTCGGGTTGAGCCGAACTTCGGGTATGATGCCTGTTTGTTTAACAGATGCCTAACAGCGAGGTCAGATGTTCGTCTCAACTTCGTGTTGAGCTGGCCTTCAGGTTCGATGCCTCTTTGTTTAAGAGATGCCTGACGGCGAGGTGAGATGTTCTTCTCAACTTCGTGTTGTGCCAACCTTCGGGTTCGATTCCTGTTTGTTTAACGAATGCCTGACGGGGAGGTCAGATGTTCCTCTCAACTTCAAGGTAAGCCGGCCTTCGGGTTCGATAAATGTTTGTTTAACAGATGTTTGACAGCGAGGTCAGATGTTCTTCTCAACTTCGTGTTGAGTCGGCCTTCGGGTTCGATGCCTGTTTGTTTAACAGATGCCTGACAGCGAGGTCAGATTTTCTTATCAACTTCGGGTTGAGCCGCCCTTCGGGTTCGATGCCTTTTTGTTTAACAAAAACCTGACGGTAAGGTCAGATGTTCTTCTCAACTTCGGGTTGAGCCGACCTCTGGGTTCGATGCCTGTTTGTTTAATATATATTTGACAGTGAAGTCAAATGTTCCTCTCAACTTAATGTTGAGCCGACCTTCGGGTTTGATGCCTGTTTGTTTAATAGATGCCTAACGACGAGGTCAGATGTTCCTCTCAACTTCGTGTTGAGCTGACCTTCAGGTCCGATGCCTCTTTGTTTAAGAGATGCCTGACGGCGAGGTGAGATGTTCTTCTAAACTTCGCGTTGTGCCAACCTTCGGGTTCGATGCCTGTTTGTTTAACGAATGCCTGACGGGGAGGTCAGATGTTCCTCTCAACTTCAAGGTGAGTCGGCCTTCGGATTCGATACCTGTTTGTTTAACAGATGTTTGACAGCGAGGTCAGATGTTCTTCTCAACTTTGTGTTGAGCCGGCCTTCGGGTTCGATGCCTGTTTGTTTAACAGATACCTGACGGCGAGGTCAGATTTTCTTATCAACTTCGGGTTGAGCCGCCCTTCGGGTTCGATGCCTTTTTGTTTAACAAAAACCTGACGGTAAGGTCAGATGTTCTTCTCAACTTAGGGTTGAGCCGGCCTTTGGGTTCGATGCCTGTTTGTTTAACAGATGTTTGACAGTGAAGTCAAATGTTCCTCTGAACTTCATGTTGAGCCGACCTTCTGGTTGGATGCTTGTTTGTTTAACAGATGCCTAACGGTGAGGTCAGATGTTCTTATCAACTTCGAGTTGAGCCGCCCTTCCGGTTCGATGCCTGTTTGTTTAACAGATGTCTGACAGTGAGGTCAGATGTTCTTCTCAATTTCGGGTTGAGACAGCCTTCGGGTTCGATGCCTGTTTGTTTAACAGCTGCCTGACGGTGAGGTCCGATGTTCTTCTCAACTTCGGGTTGAGCCGACTTTTGGGTTCGATGCCTGTTTGTTTAACAGATGTTTGACGGCGAGGTCAAATGTTCTTCCCAACTAATGTTTGAGACGGCCTTCGGGTTGGATGCCATTTTGTTTAACAGATGCCTAACGGCGAGGTCAAATGTTCTTCTCATCTTCGGGTTGAGCCGCCCTTCGGGTTCGATGCCTGTTTGTTTAACAGATGCCTGACAAGGAGGTCAGATGTTCTTCTCAATTTCGGGTTCAGACAGCCTTCGGGTTCGATGCCTGTTTGTTTAACAGATGCTTGATAGTGAAGTCAAATGTTCCTCTCAATTTCATGTTGATCCGACGTTTGGGTTCGATGCCTGTTTGTTTAACAGATGTATGACCGCGAGGTCGGATGTTCTTCTCAACTAATGTTTGAGCCGGCCTTCGGGTTCGATGCCTGTTTGTTTAACAGATGCCTAACGGCGAATCAAATGTTCTTCTCATCTTCGGGTTGAGCCGGCCTTCGGGTTCGATGCCTGTTTGTTTAACAGATGCCTAACGGTGAGGTCAGATGTTCTTCTCAACTTCGGGTTGAGCCGGCCTTCGGATTTGATGCTTGTTTCTTTAACAGATGCTTGACAGTGAAGTCAAATGTTCCTCTCAACTTCATGTTGATCCGACGTTTGGGTTCGATGCCTGTTTGTTTAACAGATGCTTGACGGTGAGGTCAGATGTTCCTCTCAACTTCGTGTTGAGCCGTCCTTGGGTTCGATACCTGTTTGTTTAAATGATGCCTAACGGCGAGGTCAAATGTTCTTATCAACTTTGGGTTAGGCCGCCCTTTGGGTTCGATGCCTGTTTGTTTAACAGATGCTTGACGGTGAGGTAAATGTTTTTCTCAATTTCGGGTTGAGACAGCCTTCGGGTTCGATGCCTGTTTGTTTAACAGATGCCTAACGGCAAGGTGAAATGTTCTTCTAATCTTCGAGTTGAGCCAACCTTCGAGTTCGATGCCTGTTTGTTTAACAGATGCCTGACGGCGAGGTCAGATGTTCCTCTCAAATTCGTGTTGAGCTGGCCTTCGGGTTCGATGCCTGTTTGTTTAACAGATGCCTGACGGTGATGTCAGATGGTCTTATCAACTTTCGGTTGGGCCGCCCTTCGGGTTCGATGCCTGTTTGTTTAACAAAAACCTAACGGCGAGGTCAGATGTTCCTCTCAACTTCGTGTTGAGCCGGCCTTCGGGTTAGATGCCTGTTTGTTTAAATGATGCCTGACAGCAAGGTCAGATGTTCTTATCAACTTCGGGTTGAGCCGTCCTTCGGGTTCGATGCCTATTTGTTTAACAGATGCCTGATGGTGAGGTCAGATGTTCTTCTCGACTTCGGGTTGAGTCGACCTTCAAATTTGATGCCTGTTTGTTTAACAGATGCTTGACAGTGAAGTCAAATATTCCTCTCTACTTCATGTTGAGCCGACCTTCGGGTTCGATGCCCGTTAGTTTAACAGATGCCTGACGGCGAGGTCAGATGTTCCTCGTAACTACGTGTTGAGCCGTCCTTCGGGTTTGATGCCAGTTTGTTTAACATATGCCTGACGGCGAGGTCAGATGTTGTTCTCAACTTCGTGTTGTACCGACCTTTGGGTTCGATGCCTGTTTGTTTAACAGATGTTTGACGGCGAGGACAGATGTTCCTCTCAACTTCGTGTTGAGCCAGCCTTTGGGTTCGATGCCTGTTTGTTTAACAGATGCCTGACAGTGAGGTCAAATGTTCCTCTCAATTTTGGGTTGAGACAGCCTTCGGGTTCGATGCCTGTTTGTTTAACAGATGCCTGACGACGACGTCAGATGTTCTTATCAACTCCGAGTTGAGCCGCCCTTCAGGTTCGATGCCTGTTTGTTTAACAAAAACCTGACGGTGAGGTCAGATGTTCTTCTCAACTTCGGGTTGAGCGGACTTTCGGATTTGGTGCCTGTTTGTTTAACAGATGCTTGAAAGTAATGCCAAATGTTCCTCTCAACTTCATGTTAAGCCGACCTTCGGGTTTGATTCCTGTTTGTATAAAAGATGTCTGAAGGCGAGGTCAGATGTTCCTCTCAACTTCGTGTTGAGCCGGCCTTCGGAATCGATGCCTGTTTGTTTAAATGATGCCGGACGGCGAAGTCAGATGTTCTTATCAACTTTGGGTTGAGCCGCCCTTCGGGTTCGATGCCTGTTTGTTTAACAGATGCCTGACAGCGAGGTCAAATGTTCCTCTCAATTTTGGGTTGAGACAGCCTTCGGGTTCGATGCCTGTTTGTTTAACAGATGCCTAACGACGACGTCAGATGTTCTTATAACCTCCGGGTTGAGCCGCCCTTCAGGTTCG
This sequence comes from Lathyrus sativus, assembly GCA_963859935.3. Taxonomy (NCBI): domain Eukaryota; kingdom Viridiplantae; phylum Streptophyta; class Magnoliopsida; order Fabales; family Fabaceae; genus Lathyrus; species Lathyrus sativus. The sequence goes on from OZ012735.1 coordinate 436,559,715, forward strand.
ATGTCTGTTTGTTTAAAAAAACCTGACGGTGAGGTCAGATGTTCTTCTCAACTTGGAGTTGAGCCGACTTTCGGATTTTGTGCCTGTTTGTTTAACAGATGCTTGACAGTAATGTCAAATGTTCCTCTCAACTTCATGTTAAGCCGACCTTCGGGTTCAATGCCTGTTTGTTTAACAGATGCCTGACAGCGAGGTCAGATGTTCCTCTCAACTTCGTGTTGAGCCGGCCTTCGGGTTCGATGCCTGTTTGTTTAAATGATGCCTAACGGCGAGGTCAGATGTTCTTATCAACTTCGGGTTGAGCCGCCCTTCGGGTTCGATGCCTGTTTGTTTAACAGATGCCTGACGGTGAGGTTAGATGTTCTTCTCAACTTCGGGTTGAGCCTCCCTTCGGATTTGATTCCTGTTTGTTTAACGGATGCTTGACAGTGAAGTCAAATGTTCCTCTCAACTTCATGTTGAGCCGACATTCGGGTTCGATGCCTGTTTGTTTAACAGATGCCTAACGGCGAGGTCAGATGTTCCTCTCAACTTCGTGTTGAGCCGGCCTTCAGGTTTAATGCCTGTTTGTTTAACAGATGCCTGACGGCGAGGTCAGATGTTCTTCTCAAATTCGTGTTGTGCCGACCTTCGGGTTCGAGGCCTGTTTGTTTAACTAATGCCTGACGGGGAGGTCAGATGTTCCTCTCAACTTCAAGGTGAGCCGGCCTTCAGGTTGATACCTTTTTGTTTAACAGATATTTGACGGCGATGTCAGATGTTCTTCTCAACTAAGGGTTAAGACGGCCTTCGGGTTTGATGCCTGTTTGTTTAATAGATGCCTGACGGCGAGGTCAGAGGTTCTTCTCAACTTTGGGTTGAGCCGGCCTTCGGGTTCCACACCTTTTTGTTTAACAGATGCCTGACGGTGAGGTCAGATGTTCTTCTCAACTTTGGGTTGAGTCGGCCTTCGGATTTGATGCCTGTTTCTTTTACAGTGCTTGACAGTGAAGTCAAATGTTCCTCTCAACTTCATGTTGATTCGACAATTGGGTTCGATGCCCGTTTGTTTAACAGATGCCTGACGGCGAGGTCAGATGTTCCTCTCAACTTCGTGTTGAGTCTCCCTACGGGTTCGATGCTTGTTTGTTTAACAAATGCCTGGCAGTGAGGTCAGATGTTCTTCTCAACTTCGGGTTGAGCCGGCCTTTGGGTTCGATACCTGTTTGTTTAACAGATGTTTGACGGCGAGGTCAAATGTTCTTCTCAACTTAGGATTGAGACGACCTTCAGGTTCGATGCCTGTTTATTTAACAGATGGCTGACGGCAAGGTCAAATGTTCTTCTCAACATCGGGTTGAGCCGCCCTTCGGGTTCGATGCCTGTTTGTTTAACAGATGCCTGACGGTGAGGACAGATTGTCTTTTCAACTTCGGGTTGAGCAGGCCTTCGGATTTGATGCCTGTTTCTTTAACAAATGCTTGAGAGTGAAGTCAGATGTTCCTCTCAACTTCATGTTGAGCCGACCTTCGGGTTCGATGCCTGTTTGTTTAACAGATGTCTGACGGCGAGGTCAGATGTTCCTCTCAACTTCGTGTTGAGCCGGCCTGCGGAATCGATGACTGTTTGTTTAAATGATGCCTGATGGAGAGGTCAGATGTTCTTATCAACTTTGGGTTGAGCCGCCCTTCCGGTTCGATGCCTGTTTGTTTAACAGATGCCTGACAGTGAGGTCAAATGTTCCTCTCAATTTTGGGTTGAGACAGCCTTCGGGTTCGATGCCTGTTTGTTTAACAGATGCTTGACGACGACGTCAGATGTTCTTATCAACTCCGGGTTGAGCCGCCCTTCAGGTTTGATGCCTGTTTGTTTAAAAAAAACATGACGGTGAGGTCAGATGTTCTTCTCAACTTCGGGTTGAGCTGACTTTCGGATTTTGTGCCTGTTTGTTTAACAGATGCTTGACAGTAATGTCAAATGTTCTTCTCAACTTCATGTTAAGCCGACCTTCGGGTTCGATGCTTGTTTGTTTAACAGATGCCTGACGGCGAGGTCAGATGTTCCTCTCAACTTCGTGTTGAGCCGGCCTTCCGGTTCGATGCCTGTTTGTTTAAATGATGCCTGACGGCGAGGTCAGATGTTCTTATCAACTTCGGGTTGAGCCGCCCTTCGGGTTCGATGCCTGTTTGTTTAACAAATGCCTGACGGTGAGGTTATATGTTCTTCTCAACTTCGGGTTGAGCCTCCCTTCGGATTTGATTCCTGTTTGTTTAACGGATGCTTGACAGTGAAGTCAAATGTTCCTCTCAACTTCATGTTGAGCCGACATTCGGGTTCGATGCCTGTTTGTTTAACAGTTGCCTAACAGCGAGGTCAGATGTTCCTCTCAACTTCGTGTTGAGCCGGCCTTCAGGTTCAATGCCTGTTTGTTTAACAGATGCCTGACAGCGAGGTCAGATGTTCTTCTCAACTTCGTGTTGTGCCGACCTTCAGGTTCGAGGCCTGTTTGTTTAACTAATGCCTGACGGGGAGGTCAAATGTTCCTCTCAACTTCAAGGTAAGCCGGCCTTCAGGTTGATACCTTTTTGTTTAACAGATGTTTGATGGTGAGGTTAGATGTTCTTCTCAACTAAGGGTTAAGACGGCCTTCGGGTTTGATGCCTGTTTGTTTAACAGATGCCTGACGGCGAGGTCAGATGTTCTTCTCAACTTTGGGTTGAGCCGGCTTTCGGGTTCCACACCTATTTGTTTAACAGATGCCTGACGGTGAGGTCAGATGTTCTTCTCAACTTTGGGTTGAGCCAGCCTTCGGATTTGATGCCTGTTTCTTTAACAGATGCTTGACAGTGAAGTCAAATGTTCCTCTCAACTTCATGTTGATCCGACGTTTGGGTTCGATGCCCGTTTGTTTAACAGATGCCTGACGGCGAGGTCATATGTTCCTCTCAACTTAGTGTTGAGCCTCCCTACGGGTTCGATGCTTGTTTGTTTAACAGATGCCTGACAGTGAGGTCAGATGTTCTTCTCAACTTCGGGTTGAGCCAGCCTTTGGGTTCGATGCCTGTTTGTTTAACAGATGTTTGACGGCGAGGTCAAATGTTCTTCTCAACTAAGGATTGAGACGGCCTTCGGGTTCGATGCCTGTTTATTTAACAGATGGCTGACGGCAAGGTCAAATGTTCTTCTCAAATTCGGGTTGAGCCGCCCTTCGGGTTCGATGCCTGTTTGTTTAACAGATGCCTGACGGTGAGGACATATTGTCTTTTCAACTTCGGGTTGAGCAGGCCTTCGGATTTGATGCCTGTTTCTTTAACAAAAGCTTGAGAGTGAAGTCAGATGTTCCTCTCGACTTCATGTTGAGCCGACCTTCGGGTTCGATGCCTGTTTGTTTAACAGATGTCTGACGGCGAGGTCAGATGTTCCTCTCAACTTCGTGTTGAGCCGGCCTGCGGAATCGATGCCTGTTTGTTTAAATGATGCCTGATGGCGAGGTCAGATGTTCTTCTAAACTAAGGGTTAAGACGACCTTCGGGTTTGATGCATGTTTGTTTAACAGATGCCTGATGGCGAGGTCAGATGTTCTTCTCAACTTTGGGTTGAGCCGGCCTTCGGGTTCCACACCTTTTTGTTTAACAGATGCATGACGGTGAGGTCAGATGTTCTTCTCAACTTTGGGTTGAGTCGGCCTTCGGATTTGATGCCTGTTTGTTTAACAGATTCCTGACAGTGAGGTCAGATGTTCTTCTCAACTTCGGGTTGAGCCGGCCTTCAGGTTCGATGCCCTTTTGTTTAACAGATGCCTGACGGCGAGGTCAGATGTTCCTCTCAACTTCGTGTTGAGCCGTCCTTCGGGTTCGATGCCAGTTTGTTTAACATATGCCTGACGGCGAGGTCAGATGTTCTTATCAACTTTGAGTTGAGCCTCCCTACGGGTTCGATGCTTGTTTGTTTAATAGATGCCTGACAGTGAGGTCAGATGTTCTTCTCAACTTCGGGTTGAGCCGACCTTTGGGTTCGATGCCTGTTTTTTTAACAGTTGTTTGACGGCGAGGTCAAATGTTCTTCTCAACTAAGGATTGAGACGGCCTTCGGGTTCGATGCCTGTTTGTTTAACAGATGGCTGTCGGCAAGGTCAAATTTTCTTCTTAACTTCGGGTTGAGCCGTCCTTCGGGATCGATACCTGTTTGTTTAACAGATGCCTTATGGTGAGGACAGATTGTCTTTTCAACTTCGGGTTGAGCAGGCCTTCGGATTTGATGCTTGTTTCTTTAACAAATGCTTGAGGGTGAACTAAGATGTTCCTCTCAACTTCATGTTGAGCCGACCTTCGGGTTCGATGCCTGTTTGTTTAACAGATGTCTGACGGCAAGGTCAGATGTTCCTCTCAACTTCGTGTTGAGTCGGCCTTCGGAATCGATGCCTGTTTGTTTAACAGATGCCTAACGGCGAGGTCAGATGTTCTTATCAACTTTGGGTTGAGCCGCCCGTCGGGTTCGATGCCTGTTTGTTTAACAGATGCCTGGGAGCGAGGTCAGATGTTCCTCTCAATTTCGGGTTGAGACAGCCTTCGGGTTCGATGCATGTTTGTTTAACAGATGCCTGACGACGATGTCAAATGTTCTTGTAAACTTCCGGTTGAGCCGGCCTTCGGGTTTGATGCCTGTTTGTCTAACAGATGCCTGACGGTGAGGTCAGATGTTCTTCTCAACTTCGGGTTGAGCCTCCCTTCGGATTTGATTCCTGTTTGTTTAACGGATGCTTGACAGTGAAGTCAAATGTTCCTCTCAACATCATGTTGAGCCGACATTCGGGTTCGATGCCTGTTTGTTTAACAGATGCCTAACGACGAAGTCAGATGTTCCTCTCAACTTCGGGTTGAGCCGGCCTTCAGGTTCAATGCCTGTTTGTTTAACAGATGCCTGACGGCGAGGTTAGATGTTCTTCTCAACTTCGTGTTGTACCGACCTTCGGGTTCGAGGCCTGTTTGTTTAACTAATGCCTGACGGGGAGGTCAGATGTTCCTCTCAACTTCAAGGTGAGTCGGCCTTCAGGTTGATACCTTTTTGTTTAACAGATGTTTGACGGCGAGGTCAGATGTTCTTCTCAACTAAGGGTTAAGACGGCCTTCGGGTTTGATGCCTGTTTGTTTAACAGATGCCTGACGGCGAGGTCAGATGTTCTTCTCAACTTTGGGTTGAGCCGGCCTTCGGGTTCCACACCTTTTTGTTTAACAGATGCCTGACGGTGAGGTCAGATGTTCTTCTCAACTTTGGGTTGAGCCGACCTTCGGATTTGATGCTTGTTTCTTTAACAGACGCTTGACAGTGAAGTCAAATGTTCCTCTCAACTTCATGTTGATCCGACGTTTGGGTTCGATGCCCGTTTGTTTAACAGATGCCTGACGGCGAGGTCAGATGTTCCTCTCAACTTCGTGTTGAGCCGTCCTTGGGTTCGATACCTGTTTGTTTAAATGATGCCTGACGGCGGCGTCAGATGTTCTTATCAACTTTGGGTTGAGCCGCCCTTCGGGTTCGATGCCTGTTTGTTTAACAAATGCCTGTTTGTTTAACAGATGCCTGACGGTGAGGTCAGATGTTTTTCTCAATTTCGGGTTGACACAGCCTTCGGGTTCGATGCCTGTTTGTTTAACAGATGCCTGACGGCAAGGTGAAATGTTCTTCTAAACTTCGAGTTGAGCCAACCTTCTAGTTCGATGCCTGATTCTTTAACAGATGCCTGACGGCGAGGTCAGATGTTCCTCTCAACTTCGTGTTGAGCCGACCTTCGGGTTCGATGCCTGTTTGTTTAACAGATGCTTGACGGCGAGGTCAGATGTTCTTATCAACTTTGGGTTTGGCCGCCCTTCGGGTTCGATGCCTGTTTGTTTAACAGATGCCTGACGGTGAGGTCAGATGTTCTTCTCAACTTCGGGTTGAGCCGGCTTTCGGATTCGGTGGTTGTTTGTTTAACAGATGCTTGAAAGTAATGCCAAATGTTCCTCTCAACTTCATGTTAAGCCGAACTTCGGGTTTGATGCCTGTTTGTTTAACAGATGCCTGACGGCGAGGTCAGATGTTCCTCTCAACTTCGTGTTGAGCCGGCCTTCGGGTTCCATACCTTTTTGTTTAACAGATGCCTGACGGTGAGGTCAGATGTTCTTCTCAACTTCGGGTTGAGCCGGCCTTCGGATTTGATGCATGTTTCTTTAACAGATGGTTGACAGTGAAGTCAAATGTTCCTCTCAACTTCATGTTGATCCAACGTTTGAGTTCGATGCCTGTTTGTTTAATAGATGCCTGACGACGAGGTCAGATGTTCCTCTTAACTTCGTGTTGAGCCGTCTTTGGGTTCGATACCTGTTTGTCTAAATGATGCCTGACGGCGAAGTCAGATGTTCTTATCAACTTTGGGTGTAGCCGCCCTTCGGGTTCGATGCCTATTTGTTTAACAGATGCCTGACGGTGAGGTCAGATGTTTTTCTCAATTTCGGGTTGAGACAGCCTTCGGGTTCGTTGCCTGTTTGTTTAACAGATGCCTGAAGGCAAGGTGAAATGTTCTTCTAAACTTCGAGTTGAGCCAACCTTCGGGTTCGATGCCTGTTTGTTTAACAGATTCCTGACGGAGAGGTCAGATGTTCCTCTCAACTTCGTGTTGAGCCGACCTTCGGGTTCGATGCCTGTTTGTTTAACAGATGCCTGACGGCGAGGTCAGATGTTCTTATCAACTTTGGGTTAGGCCGCCCTTCGGGTTCGATGCCTGTTTGTTTAACAAAAACCTGACGATGAGGTCAGATGTTCTTCTAATCTTCGGGTTGAGCCGGCTTTCGGATTTGGTGTCTGTTTTTTTAACAGATGCTTGACAGTAATGCAAAATGTTCCTCTCAACTTCATATTAAGCCGAACTTCGGGTTAGATGCCTGTTTGTTTAACAGATGCCTGACGGCGAGGTCAGATGTTCCTCTCAACTTCGTGTTGAGCCGACCTTCGGGTTCGATGCCTGTTTGTTTAAATGATGCCTGACGGCGAGGTCAGATGTTCTTATCAACTTCGGGTTGAGCCGCCCTTCGGGTTAGGTGCCTGTTTGTTTAACAGATGCCTGGCAGTGAGGTCAGATGTTTTTCTCAACTTCGGGTTGAGTCGGCCTTCAAATTTGATGCCTGTTTGTTTAACAGATGCTTGACAGTGAAGTCAAATGTTCCTCTCTACTTCATGTTGAGCCGACCTTCAGGTTCGATGCCCTTTTGTTTAACAGATGCCTGACGGCGAGGTCAGATGTTCCTCTCAACTTCGTGTTGAGCCGTCCTTCGGGTTCGATGCCAGTTTGTTTAACAGATGCCGGACGGCGAGGTCAGATGTTCTTATCAACTTCGGGTTGAGCCTCCCTACGGGTTCGATGCTTGTTTGTTTAACAGATGCCTGACAGTGAGGTCATATGTTCTTCTCAACTTCGGGTTGAGCCGACCTTTGGGTTCGATGCCTGTTTGTTTAACAGATGTTTGACGGCGAGGTCAAATGTTCTTCTCAACTAAGGATTGAGACGGCCTTCGGGTTCGATGCCTGTTTGTTTAACAGATGGCTGTCGGCGAGGTCAGATGTTCCTCTCAACTTCGTGTTGAGCCGGCCTTCGGGTTCGATGCCTGTTTGTTTAAATGATGCCTGACGGCGAGGTCAGATGTTCTTATCAACTTCGGGTTGAGCCGCCCTTCGGGTTCGGTGCCTGTTTGTTTAACAGATGCCTGACGGTGAGGTCAGATGTTCTTCTCAACTTCGGGTTGAGCCGACCTTCGGATTTGATGCCTGTTTCTTTAACAGATGCTTGACAGTGAAGTCAAATGTTCCTCTCAACTTCGTGTTGATCCGACGTTTGGGTTCGATGCCCGTTTGTTTAACAGATGCCTAACGGCGAGGTCAGATGTTCCTCTCAACTTCGTGTTGAGCCGTCCTTGGGTTCGATACGTGTTTGTCTAAATGATGCCTGACGGCGAGGTCATATGTTCTTATCAACTTTGGGTTTAGCCGCCCTTCGAGTTCGATGCCTGTTTGTTTAACAGATGCCTGACGGTGAGGTCAGATGTTTTTCTCAATTTCGGGTTGAGACAGCCTTCGGGTTCGATGCCTGTTTGTTTAACAGATGCCTGAAGGCAAGGTGAAATGTTCTTCTAAACTTCGAGTTGAGCCAACCTTCGGGATTGTTGCCTGTTTGTTTAACAGATGCCTGACGGCGAGGTCAGATGTTCCTCTCAACTTCGTGTTGAGCCGGCCTTCGGGTTCGATGCCTGTTTGTTTAACAGATGCCTGACAGCGAGGTCAGATGTTCTTATCAACTTTGGGTTGGGCCGCCCTTCGGGTTCGATGCCTGTTTGTTTAACAAAAACCTGACGGTGAGGTCAGATGTTCTTCTCATCTTCGGGTTGAGCCGGCTTTCGGATTTGGTGTCTGTTTGTTTAACAGATGCTTGACAGTAATGCAAAATGTTCCTCTCAACTTCATATTAAGCCGATCTTCGGGTTCGATGTCTGTTTGTTTAACAGATGACTGACGGCGAGGTCAGATGTTCCTCTCAACTTCGTGTTGAACCGGCCTTCGGGTTCGATGCCTGTTTGTTTAAATGATGCCTGACGGCGAGGTCAGATGTTCTTATTAACTTCGGGTTGAGCCGCCCTTCGGGTTCGGTGCCTGTTTGTCTAACAGATGCTTGACGGTGAGGTCAGATGTTTTTCTCAACTTCGGGTTGAGTCGGCCTTCAAATTTGATGCCTGTTTGTTTAACAGATGCTTGACAGTGAAGTCAAATGTTCCTCTCTACTTCATGTTGAGCCGATCTTCAGGTTCGATGCCCTTTTGTTTAACAGATGCCTGACGGCGAGGTCAGATGTTCCTCTCAACTTCGTGTTGAGCCGTCCTTCAGGTTCGATGCCAGTTTGTTTAATATATGCCTGACGGCGAGGTCAGATGTTCTTATCAACTTCGGGTTGATCCTCCCTACGGGTTCGATGCTTGTTTGTTTAACAGATGCCTAACAGTAAGGTCAGATGTTCTTCTCAACTTCGGGTTGAGCCGGCCTTTGGGTTCGATGCCTGTTTGTTTAACAGATGTTTGACGGCGAGGTCAAATGTTCTTCTCAACTAAGGATTGAGACGGCCTTCGGGTTCGATGCCTGTTTGTTTAACAGATGGCTGTCGGCGAGGTCAGATGTTCCTCTCAACTTCGTGTTGAGCCGGCCTTCGGGTTCGATGCCTGTTTGTTTAAATGGTGCCTGACGGCGAGGTCAGATGTTCTTATCAACTTCGGCTTGAGCCGCCCTTCGGGTTCGGTGCCTGTTTGTTTAACAGATGCCTGACGGTGAGGTCAGATGTTCTTCTCAACTTCGGGTTGAGCCGGCCTTCGGATTTGATGCCTGTTTCTTTAACAGATGCTTGACAATGAAGTCAAATGTTCCTCTCAACTTCATGTTGATCCGACGTTTGGGTTCGATGCCCGTTTGTTTAACAGATGCCTAACGGCGAGGTCAGATGTTCCTCTCAACTTCGTGTTGAGCCTCCCTACGGGTTCGATGCTTGGTTGTTTAACAGATGCCTGACAGTGAGGTCAGTTGTTCTTCTCAACTTCGGATTGAGCCGGCCTTCGGGTTCGATGCCTGTTTATTTAACAGATGGCTGACGGCAAGGTCAAATGTTCTTCTCAACTTCGGGTTGAGCCGCCCTTCGGGTTCGATGCCTGTTTGTTTAACAGATGCCTGACGGTGAGGACAAATTGTCTTTTCAACTTCGGGTTTAGCAGGCCTTCGGAGTTGATGCCTGTTTCTTTAACAAATGCTTAAGAGTGAAGTCAGATGTTCCTCTCAACTTCATGTTGAGCCGACCTTCGGGTTCGATGCCTGTTTGTTTAACAGATTTCTGACAGCGAGGTCAGATGTTCCTCTCAACTTCGTGTTGAGCCGGCCTGCGGAATCGATGCCTGTTTGTTTAAATGATGCCTGACGGTGACGTCAGATGTTCTTATCAACTCCGGGTTGAGCCGCCCTTCAGGTTCGATGCCTGTTTGTTTTAAAAAAACCTGAAAGTGAGGTCATATGTTCTTCTCAACTTCGGGTTGAGCCGACTTTCGGATTTTGTGCTTGTTTGTTTAACAGATGCTTGACAGTAATGTCAAATGTTCCTCTCAACTTCATGTTAAGCCGACCTTCGGGTTCGATGCTTGTTTGTTTAACAAATGCCTGACGGCGAGGTCAGATGTTCCTCTCAACTTCGTGTTGAGCCGGCCTTCGGGTTCGATGCCTGTTTGTTTAAATGATGCCTGACGGCGAGGTCAGATGTTCTTATCAACTTCAAGTTGAGCCGCCCTTCAGGTTCGATGCCTGTTTGCTTAACAAATGCCTGACGGTGAGGTCAGATGTTCTTCTCAACTTCGGGTTGAGCCTCCCTTCGGATTTGATTCCTGTTTGTTTAACGGATGCTTGACAGTGAAGTCAAATGTTCCTCTCAACTTCATGTTTTGCCGACATTCGGGTTCGATGCCTGTTTGGTTAACAGATGCCTAACGGCGAGGTCATACGTTCCTCTAAACTTCGTGTTGAGCCAGCCTTCAGGTTCAATGCCTGTTTGTTTAACAGATGCCTGACAGCGAGGTCAGATGTTCTTCTAAACTTCGTGTTGTGCCGACCTTCGGGTTCGAGGCCTGTTTGTTTAACTAATGCATGACGGGGAGGTCAGATGTTCCTCTCAACTTCAAGGTGAGCCGGCCTTCAGGTTGATACCTTTTTGTTTAACAGATGTTTGATGGTGAGGTCAGATGTTCTTCTCAACTAAGGGTTAAGACGGCGTTCGGGTTTGGTGCCTGTTTGTTTAACAGATGCCTGACGGCGAGGTCAGATGTTCTTCTCAACTTTGGGTTGAGCCGGCCTTCGGGTTCCACACCTTTTTGTTTAACAGATGCCTGACGGTGAGGTCAGATGTTCTTCTCAACTTTGGGTTGAGCCGGCCTTCGGATTTGATGCTTGTTTCTTTAACAGATGCTTGACAGTGAAGTCAAATGTTTCTCTCAACTTCATGTTGATCCGACGTTTGGGTTCGATGCCCGTTTGTTTAACGGATGCCTGATGGCGAGGTCAGATGTTCCTCTCAACTTCGTGTTGAGCCGTCCTTGGGTTCGATACCTGTTTGTTTAAATGATGCCTGACGGCGACGTCAGATGTTCTTATCAACTTTGGGTTGAGCCGCCCTTCGGGTTCGATGCCTGTTTGTTTAACAGATGCCTGACGGTGAGGTCAGATGTTTTTCTCAATTTCGGGTTGAGACAGCCTTCGGGTTCGATGCTTGTTTGGTTAACAGATGCCTGATGGCAAGCTGAAATGTTCTTCTAAATTTCGAGTTGAGCCAACCTTCTAGTTCGATGCCTGTTTGTTTAACAGATGCCTGACGGCGAGGTCAGATGTTCCTCTCAACTTCGTGTTGAGCCGACCTTCGGGTTCGATGCCTGTTTCTTTAACAGATGCTTGACGGCGAGGTCAGATGTTCTTATCAACTTTGGGTTTGGCCGCCCTTCGGGTTCGATGCCTGTTTGTTTAACAGATGCCTGACGGTGAGATCAAATGTTCTTCTCAACTTCGGGTTGAGCCGACTTTCAGATTTGGTGGTTGTTTGTTTAACAGATGCTTGAAAGTAATGCCAAATGTTCTTCTCAACTTCATGTTAAGCCGACCTTCGGGTTGGATGCCTGTTTGTTTAACAGATGCCTGACGGCGAGGTCAGATGTTCGTCTCAACTTCGTGTTGAGCCGGCCTTTGGGTTCCACACCTTTTTGTTTAACAGATGCCTACCGGTGAGGTCAAATGTTCTTCTCAACTTCGGGTTGAGCCGGCCTTCGGAATCGATGCCTGTTTGTTTAAATGATGCCTAACGGCGAGGTCAGATGTTCTTATCAACTCTGGGTTGAGCCGCCTCTCGGGTTCGATGCCTGTTTGTTTAAAAGATGCCTGACAGCGAGGTCAGATGTTCCTCTCAATTTCGGGTTGAGACAGCCTTCGGGTTCGACGCCTGTTTGTTTAACAGATGCCTGACGACGAGGTCAAATGTTCTTGTAAACTTCGGGTTGAGCCGGCCTTCGGGTTTGATGCCTGTTTGTTTAACAGATTCCTGACGGCGACGTCAGATGTTTTTATCAACTTCGGGTTGAGCCGACTTTCGGATTTGGTGCCTGTTTGTTTAACAGAGGCTTGACAGTAATGCCAAATGTTCCTCTCAAGTTCATGTTAAGCCGACCTTTTGGTTCGATGCCTGTTTGTTTAACAGATGCCTGACGGCGAGGTCAGATGTTCCTCTCAACTTCGTGTTGAGCCGGCCTTCGGGTTCCACACCTTTTTGTATAACAGATGCCTGACGGTGAGGTCAGATGTTCTTCTCAACTTCGGTTTGAGCCGGCCTTCGGATTTGATGCCTGTTTCTTTAACAGATGCTTGACAGTGAAGTCAAATGTTCCTCTCAACTTCATGTTGATCCGACGTTTGGGTTCGATGCCTGTTTGTTTAACAGATGCCTGACGGCGAGGTCAGATGTTCCTCTCAACTTCGTGTTGAACCGTCCTTGGGTTCGATACCTGTTTGTTTAAATGATGCCTGACGGCGAGGTCAGATGTTCTTATCAACTTTGGGTTGAGCCGCCCTTCGGGTTCGATGCCTGTTTGTTTAACAGATGCCTGACGGTGAGGTCAGATGTTTTTCTCAATTTCGAGTTGAGACAGCCTTCGGGTTTGATGCCTGTTTGTTTAACAGATGCCTGACGGCAAGGTGAAATGTTCTTCTAAACTTCGAGTTGAGCCAAACTTCGGGTTCGATGCCTGTTTGTTTAACAGATGCTTGACGACGAGGTCAGATGTTCCTCTCAACTTCGTGTTGAGTCGGCCTTCGGGTTCGATGCCTATTTGTTTAACAAATGCCTGACGGCAAGGTCAGATGTTCTTATCAACTTTGGGTTGGGCCGCCCTTCGGGTTCGATGCCTGTTTGTTTAACAAACCTGACGGTGAGGTGAGATATTCTTCTCATCTTCGGGTTGAGCCGACTTTCGGATTTGGTGCCTGTTTGTTTAAAAAATGCTTGACAGTAATGCCAAATGTTCCTCTCAACTTCGTGTTGAGCCGGCCTTCGGGTTCGATGCCTGTTTGTTTAAATGATGCCTGACGGCGAGGTCAGATGTTCTTATCAACTTTGGGTTGAGCCGCCCTTCGGATTCGATGCCTGTTTGTTTAACAGATGCCCGACGGTGAGGTCAGATGTTTTTCTTAACTTCGGGTTGAGTCGGCCTTCAAATTTGAAGCCTGTTTGTTTAACAGATGCTTGACAGTGAAGTCAAATGTTCCTCTCTACTTCATGTTGAGCTGACCTTCGGGTTCGATGCCCTTTTGTTTAACAGATGCCTGACGGCGAGGTCAGATGTTCCTCTCAACTTCGTGTTGAGCCGTCCTTCGGGTTCGATGCCAGATTGTTTAACATATGCCTGATGGCGAGGTCAGATGTTCTTCTCAACTTCGGGTTGAGCCGGCCTTTGGGTTCGATGCCTATTTGTTTAACAGATGTTTGACGGCGAGGTCAAATGTTCTTCTCGACTAAGGATTGAGACGGCCTTCGGGTTCGATGCCTGTTTGTTTAACAGATGGCTGACGGCAAGGTCAAATGTTCTTCTCAACTTCGGGTTGAGTCGCCCTTCGGGATCGATACCTGTTTGTTTAAAAGATTCCTTATGGTGTGGACAAATTGTCTTTTCAACTTCGGGTTGAGTAGGCCTTCAGAGTTGATGCCTGTTTCTTTAACAAATGCTTGAGAGTGAAGTCAGATGTTCCTCTCAACTTCATGTTGAGCCGACCTTCGGGTTCGATGCCTGTTTGTTTAACAGATGTCTGACGGCGAGGTCAGATGTTCCTCTCAACTTCGTGTTGAGTCGGCCTTCGGAATCGATGCCTGTTTGTTTAAATGATGCCTGACGGTGAGGTCAGATGTTCTTATAAACTTTGGGTTGAGACGCCCTTCGGGTTCGATGCCTGTTTGTTTAACAGATGCCTGACAGCGAGGTCAGATGTTCCTCTCAATTTCGGGTTGAGACAGCCTTCGGGTTCGATGCCTGTTTGTTTAATAGATGCCTGACGACGAGGTCAAATGTTCTTGTAAACTTCGGGTTGAGCCGGCCTTCGGGTTCGATGCCTGTTTGTTTAACAGATGCCTGACAGCGACGTCAGATGTTCTTATCAACTTTGGGTTGAGCCGCCCTTCGGGTTCGACGCCTGTTTGTTTAACAAAAACCTGACTGTGAGGTCAGATGTTCTTCTTAACTTCGGGTTGAGCCGGCTTTCGGATTTGGTGCCTGTTCGTTTAACAGAGGCTAGATAGTAATGCCAAATGTTCCTCTCAACTTCATGTTAAGCGGACCTTCGGGTTCGATGCCTTTTTGTTTAACAGATGCCTGACGGTGAGGTCAGATGTTCCTCTCAACTTCGTGTTGAGCCGGCCTTCGGGTTTGATGCCTGTTTGTTTAAATGATGCCTGACGGCGAGGTCAAATGTTCTTATCAACTTCGGGTTGATCCGCCCTTCGGGTTCGATGCCTGTTTGTTTAATAGATACCTGACAGCGAGGTCAGATCTTCCTCTCAATTTCGGGTTGAGTCGGCCTTCGGATTTGATGCCTGTTTGTTTAACAGATGCCTGACAACGAGGTCAAATGTTCTTCTAAACTTCGGGTTGAGCCGGCCTTCAGGTTTGATGCCCGTTTATTTAACAGATGCCTGACGGCGAGGTCAGATATTCCTCTCAACTTCGTGTTAAGTCGTCCTTCGGGTTCGATGCTAGTTTGTTTAACATATGTCTGACGGCGAGGTTAGATGTTCTTATCAACTTCGTGTTGAGCCGCCCTACGAGTTTGATGCCTGTTTGTTTAATAGATTCCTGACGCTGAGGTAAGATGATCTTCTCAACTTCGGGTTGAGCCTCCCTTCGGATTTGATTCCTGTTTGTTTAACGGATGCTTGACAGTGAAGTCAAATGTTCCTCTCAACTTCATGTTGAGCCGACATTCGGGTTCGATGCCTGTTTGTTTAACAAATGCCTAACGGCAAGGTCAGATGTTCCTCTCAACTTCGTGTTGAGCCGACCTTCAGGTTCAATGCCTGTTTGTTTAACAGATGCCTGACGGCGAGGTCAGATGTTCTTCTCAACTTCGTGTTGTACCGACCTTCGGGTTCGAGGCCTGTTTGTTTAACTAATGCCTGACGGGGAGGTCAGATGTTCCTCTCAACTTCAAGGTGAGCTGGCCTTCAGGTTGATACCTTTTTGTTTAACAGATGTTTGACAGCGAGGTCAGATGTTCTTCTCAACTAAGGGTTAAGACGGCCTTCGGGTTTGATGCCTGTTTGTTTAACAGATGCCTGACGGCGAGGTCAGATGTTCTTCTCAACTTTGGGTTGAGTCGGCCTTCGGGTTCCAAACCTTTTTGTTTAACAGATGCCTGACGGCAAGGTCAGATGTTCTTCTCAACTTCGGATTGAGTCGGCCTTTGGGTTCGATGCCTGTTTGTTTAACAGATGTCTGGCGGCTACGTCAGATGTTCTTCTCAACTTCGGGTTGAGCCGGCCTTCGGGTTCGATTCCTGTTTGTTTAATTAATGCCTGACAGCGAGGTCGGATGTTCTTCTCAACTTCGGGTTGATTCGGCCATCAAATTCGATGCCTGTTTGTTTAAAAAATGCCTGACAGCGAGGTCAGATGTTCTTCTCAACTTCGTGTTGTGCCGGCCTTCGGGTTCCAAACCTTTTTGTTTAACAGATGCCTGACGGCAAGGTCAGATGTTCTTCTCAACTTCGGATTGAGTCGGCCTTTGGGTTCGATGCCTGTTTGTTTAACAGATGTCTGGCGGCTACGTCAGATGTTCTTCTCAACTTCGGGTTGAGCCGGCCTTCGGGTTCGATTCCTGTTTGTTTAATTAATGCCTGACAGCGAGGTCGGATGTTCTTCTCAACTTCGGGTTGATTCGGCCATCAAATTCGATGCCTGTTTGTTTAAAAAATGCCTGACAGCGAGGTCAGATGTTCTTCTCAACTTCGTGTTGTGCCGGCCTTCGGGTTCGATGCCTGTTTATTTAACTAATGCCTGATAAGGAGGTCAGATATTCCTCTAAACTTCAAGTTGAGCAGGCCTTCGGGTTCGATGCCTGTTTGTTTGACAGATGCCTGACGGTGAGGTCAAATGATTTTCTCAACTTCGGGTTGAGCCGGCCTTCGGGTTCGATGTCTTTTTGTTTAATAGACGCCTGACGGTGAGGTCTAATGTTCTTATCAACTTCGGGTTGAGCCGCCCTTCGTGTTCGATGCCTGTTTGTTTAACAGATGCCTGACGGTGAGGTCAGATGTTCTTCTAAAGTTCGGGTTGAGTCGGCATTCGGATTTGTGCCTGTTTGTTTAACAGATGCTTGAAAGTAATGTCAAATGTTCCTCTCAACTTCATGTTAAGCCGACCTTCGGGTTCGATGCCTGTTTATTAAACAGATGCCTAACGGTGAGGTCAGATGTTCCTCTCAACTTTGTGTTAAGTAGGCCTTCGGGTTCGGTGCCTATTTGTTTAAATGATGCCTGACGGCGAGGTAAGATGTTCTTATCAACTTCGGGTTGAGCCGCCCTACTGGTTCGATGCTTGTTTGTTTAACAGATGAATGACGGTGAGGTCAGATGTTCTTCTCAACTTCGGGTTGAGCCTGCCTTCGGATTTGACTCCTGTTTGTTTAATAGATGCTTGACAATGAAGTCAAATGTTCCTTTCAACTTCATGTTGAGCCGACCTTCGGGTTCTATGCCTGTTTGTTTAACACATGCCTAACAGCGAGGTCAGATGTTCCTCTCAACTTCGTGTTGAGCCGGCCTTCAGGTTCGATGCCTGTTTGTTTAGTAGATGCATGACGGCGAGGTCAGATGTTCTTCTCAACTTCGTGTTGTGCCGACCTTCGGGTTCGATGCCTGTTTGTTTAACTAATGCCTGACAGGGAGGTCAGATGTTCCTCTCAACTTCAAGGTGAGCGGGTCTTCAGGTTCTATACCTATTCGTTTAACATTTTTTGACAGCGAGGTCAGATGTTCTTCTCTACTTCGGGTTGAGTCGGCCTTTGGGTTCGATGCCTGTTTGTTTAACAGATGCCTGGCGGCTAGGTCAGATGTTCTTCTCAACTTTGGGTTAGGCCGGCCTTCGGGTTCGATTCCTGTTTATTTAACTAATGCCTGACAGCAAGGTCGGATGTTCTTCTCAACTTCGGGTTGAGTCGGCCATCAAATTCGATGCCTATTTGTTTAACAAATGCCTGATAGTGAGGTCAGATGTTCTTCTCATCTTCGTGTTGTGCTGGCCTTCGGGTTCAATGCCTGTTTGTTTAACTAATGCCTGATGGGGAGGTCAGATGTTCCTCTCAACTTCAAGTTGAGCAGGCCTTCGAGTTCGATGCCTATTTGTTTAACAGATGTTTGACAGCGAGGTCAGATGTTCTTCTCAATTAAAGATTGAGACGGCCTTCGGGCTCGATGCCTGTTTGTTTAACAGATGCCTGACGGCGAGGTCAAATGTTCTTCTCAGCTTCGGGTTGAGCCAGCCTTCGGATTTGATGCCTTTTTGTTTAATAGATGCCTGACGAAGAGGTCTAATGTTCTTATCAACTTCGGGTTGAGCCGCCCTTCGGGTTCGATGCCTGTTTATTTAACAGATGCCTGACAGTGAGGTCAGATGTTCTTCTCAACCCCGGGTTGAGCCGGCCTTCGAATTTGATGCCTGTTTGTTTAACCTATGTTTGACAGTGAAGTCAAATGTTCCTCTCAACTTCATGTTGAGCCGACCTTCGGGTTCGATGCCTGTTTGTTTAACAGATGCCTGACAGCGAGGTCATATGTTCCTCTCAACTTCCTGTTGAGGCGGCCTTCGGGTTAGATGCCAGTTTGTTTAACATATGCCTGACGGCGAGGTCAGATGTTCTTCTCAACTTCGTGTTGTGCCGACCTTCGGGTTCGATGCCTGTTTGTTTAACAGATGCCTGACAGGGAGGTCAGATGTTCCTCTCAACTTCAAGGTGATACGGCCTTCAGGTTCGATACCTATTTGTTTAACATTTTTTGACAGCGAGGTCAGATGTTCTTCTCTACTTCGGGTTGAGTCGGCCTTTGGGTTCGATGCCTGTTTGTTTAACAGATGCCTGGCGGCTAGGTCAGATGTTCTTCTCAACTTTGGGTTAGGCCGGCCTTCGGGTTCGATTCCTGTTTGTTTAACTAATGCCTGACAGCAAGGTCGGATGTTCTTCTCAACTTCGGGTTGAGTCGGCCATCAAATTCGATGCCTGTTTCTTTAACAAATGCCTGACAGTGAGGTCAGATATTCTTCTCAACTTCGTGTTGTGATGGCCTTCGGGTTCAATGCCTGTTTGTTTAACTAATGCCTGATGGGGAGGTCAGATGTTCCTTTCAACTTTAAGTTAAGTAGGCCTTCGAGTCCGATGCCTATTTGTTTAACAGATGTTTAACAGAGAGGTCAGATGTTCTTCTTAATTAAAGATTGAGACGGCCTTCGGGTTCGATGCCTGTTTGTTTAACAGATTCCTAACGGCGAGGTCAAATGTTCTTCTCAGCTTTGGGTTGAGCCAGCCTTCGGGTTCGATGCCTTTTTGTTTAATAGATGCCTGAGGAAGAGGTCTAATGTTCTTATCAACTTCGGGTTCGATGCCTGTTTGTTTAACAGATGCCTGACAGTGAGGTCAGATGTTCTTCTCAACCCCGGGTTGAGCCGGCCTTCGGATTTGATGCCTGTTTGTTTAACAGATGTTTAACAGTGAAGTCAAATGTTCCTCTCAACTTCATGTTGAGCCGACCTTTGGGTTCGTTGCCTGTTTGTTTAACAGATGCCTGACAGCGAGGTCATATGTTCCTCTCAACTTCCTGTTGAGGCGGCCTTCGGGTTAGATGCCAGTTTGTTTAATATATGCCTGACGGCGAGGTCAGATGTTCTTCTCAACTTCGGGTTGAGCCTGCCCTTCGGATTTGATGCCTGTTTGTTTAACAGAAGCTTGACGGTGAGGTCAGATGTTCCTCTCAACTTCATGTTGAGCCGACCTTCGGGTTCGATGCCTGTTTGTTTAACACATGCCTGACGGCGAGGTCAGATGTTCCTCTCAACTTCGTGTTGAGCCGACCTTCAGGTTCGATGCCTGTTTGTTTAACAGATGCCTGACGGCGAGGTCAGATGTTCTTCTCAACTTCGTGTTGTGCCGACCTTCGGGTTCGATGCCTGTTTGTTTAACTAATGCCTGACGGGGAGGTCAGATGTTCCTCTCAACTTCAAGGTGAGTCGGCCTTCAGGTTCGATACCTATTTGTTTAACATTTTTTGACAGCGAAGTCAGATGTTCTTCTCTACTTCGGGTTGAGTCGGCCTTTGGGTTCGATGCCTGTTTGTTTAACAGATGTCTGGCGGCTAGGTCAGATGTTCTTCTCAACTTTGGGTTAGGCCGGCCTTCGGGTTCGATACCTGTTTGTTTAACTAATGCCTGACAGCAAGGTCGGATGTTCTTCTCAACTTCGGGTTGAGTCGGCCATCAAATTCGATGCCTGTTTGTTTAACAAATGCCTGACAGCGAGGTCAGATGTTCTTCTCAACTTCGTGTTGTGATGGCCTTTGGGTTCAATGCCTATTTGTTTAACTAATGCCTGATGGGGAGGTCAGATGTTCCTCTCAACTTCAAGTTGAGCAGGCCTTCGAGTTCGATGCCTATTTGTTTAACAGATGTTTGATGGCGAGGTCAGATGTTCTTCTCAATTAAAGATTGAGACGGCCTTCAGGTTCGATGCCTGTTTGTTTAACAGATGCCTGACGGCGAGGTCAAATGTTCTTCTCAGCTTCGGGTTGAGCCAGCCTTCGGGTTCGATGCCTTTTTGTTTAATAGATTCCTGACGAAGTGGTCTAATGTTCTTATCAACTTCGGGTTCGATGCCTGTTTGTTTAACAGATGCCTGACAGTGAGGTCAGATGTTCTTCTCAATCCCGGGTTGAGTCGGCCTTCGGATTTGATGCCTGTTTGTTTAACAGATGTTTGACAGTGAAGTCAAATGTTCCTCTCAACTTCATGTAGAGCCGACCTTCGGGTTCGTTGCCTGTTTATTTAACAGATGCCGGACAGCGAGGTCATATGTTCCTCTCAACTTCCTGTTGAGCCGGCCTTCGGGTTCGATGCCGGTTTGTTTAACAGATGCCTGACGGCGAGGTTAAATGTTCTTCTCAGCTTCGGGTTGAGCCAGCCTTCGGGTTCGATGCCTTTTTGTTTAATAGATGCGTGACGAAGAGGTCTAATGTTCTTATCAAGTTCGGGTTGAGCCGCCTTTCGGGTTCGATGCCTGTTTGTTTAACAGATGCCTAACAGTGAGATCAGATGTTCTTCTCAATCTCGGGTTGAGCTGCCCTTCGGATTTGATGCCTGTTTGTTTAACAGAAGCTTGACGGTGAGGTCAGATGTTCCTCTCAACTTCATGTTGATCCGACCTTCGGGTTCGATGCCTGTTTGTTTAACACATGCCTGACGGCGAGGTCAGATGTTCCTCTCAACTTCGTGTTGAGCCGGCCTTCAGGTTCGATTCCTGTTTGTTTAACAGATGCCTGACGGCGAGGTCAGATGTTCTTCTCAACTTCGTGTTGTGCCGACCTTCGGGTTCGATGCCTGTTTGTTTAACTAATGCCTGACAGGGAGGTCAGATGTTCCTCTCATCTTCAAGGTGAGCCGGCCTTCAGGTATGATACCTATTTGTTTAACATTTTTTGACAGCGAGGTCAGATGTTCTTCTCTACTTCGGGTTGAGTCGGCCTTTTGGTTCGATGCCTGTTTGTTTAACAGATGCCTGGCGGCTAGGTCAGATGTTCTTCTCAACTTTGGGTTAGGCCGGCCTTCGGGTTCGATTCCTGTTTGTTTAACTAATGCCTGACAGCAAGGTCGGATGTTCTTCTCAACTTCGGGTTGAGTCGGCCATCAAATTCGATGCCTGTTTCTTTAACAAATGCCTGACAGTGAGGTCAGATATTCTTCTCAACTTCGTGTTGTGATGGCCTTCGGGTTCAATGCCTGTTTGTTTAACTAATGCCTGATGGGGAGGTCAGATGTTCCTCTCAACTTCAAGTTAAGCAGGCCTTCGAGTCTGATGCCTATTTGTTTAACAGATGTTTAACAGAGAGGTCAGATGTTATTCTTAATTAAAGATTAAGACGGCCTTCGGGTTCGATGCCTGTTTGTTTAACAGATTCCTGACGGCGAGGTCAAATGTTCTTCTCAGCTTCGGGTTGAGCCAGCCTTCGGGTTCGATGCCTTTTTGTTTAATAGATGCCTGACGAAGAGGTCTAATGTTCTTATCAACTTCGGGTTCGATGCCTGTTTGTTTAACAGATGCCTGACAGTGAGGTCAGATGTTCTACTCAATCCCGGGTTGAGTCGGCCTTCGGATTTGATGCCTGTTTGTTTAACAGATGTTTGACAGTGAAGTCAAATGTTCCTCTCAACTTCATGTTGAGCCGACCTTCGGGTTTGATGCCTGTTTGTTTAACAGATGCCGGATAGCGAGGTCATATGTTCCTCTCAACTTCCTGTTGAGCCGGCCTTCGGGTTCGATGCCGGTTTGTTTAACATATGCCTGACGGCAAGGTCAGATGTTCTTCTCAACTTCGGGTTGAGCCTGCCCTTCGGATTTGATGCCTGTTTGTTTAACAGAAGCTTGACGGTGAGGTCAGATGTTCCTCTCAACTTCATGTTGAGCCGACCTTCGGGTTCGATGCCTGTTTGTTTAACACATGCCTGACGGCGAGGTCAGATGTTCCTCTCAACTTCGTGTTGAGCCGGCCTTCAGGTTCGATTCCTGTTTGTTTAACAGATGCCTGAAGGCGAGGTCAGATGTTCTTCTCAACTTCGTGTTGTGCCGACCTTCGGGTTCGATGCCTGTTTGTTTAACTAATGCCTGACGGGGAGGTCAGATGTTCCTCTCAACTTCAAGGTGAGCCGGCCTTCAGGTTCGATACCTATTTGTTTAACATTTTTTGACAGCGAGGTCAGATGTTCTTCTCTACTTCGGGTTGAGTCGGCCTTTGGGTTCGATGCCTGTTTGTTTAACAGATGCCTGGCGGCTAGGTCAGATGTTCTTCTCAACTTTGGGTTAGGCCGGCCTTCAGTTTCGATTCCTGTTTGTTTAACTAATGCCTGACAGCAAGGTCGGATGTTCTTCTCATCTTCGGGTTGAGTCGGCCATCAAATTCGATGCCTGTTTGTTTAACAAATGCCTGACAGCAAGGTCAGATGTTCTTCTCAACTTCGTGTTATGATGGCCTTCGGGTTCAATGCCTGTTTGTTTAACTAATGCCTGATGGGGAGGTCAGATGTTCCTCTCAACTTCAAGTTGAGCAGGCCTTCGAGTTCGATGCCTATTTGTTTAACAGATGTTTGACGGTGAGGTCAGATGTTCTTCTCAATTAAAGATTGAGACGGCCTTCGGGTTCCATGCCTGTTTGTTTAACAGATGCCTGACGGCGAGGTCAAATGTTCTTCTCAGCTTCGGGTTGAGCCAGCCTTCGGGTTCGATGCCTTTTTGTTTAATAGATGCCTGACGAAGAGGTCTAATGTTCTTATCAACTTCGGGTTGAGCCGCCCTTCGGATTTGATGCCTGTTTGTTTAACAGATGCCTGATAGTGAGGTCATATGTTCTTCTCAATCCCGGGTTGAGCCGGCCTTCGGATTTGATGCCTGTTTGTTTAACAAATGTTTGACAGTGAAGTCAAATGTTCCTCTCAACTTCATGTTGAGCCGACCTTCGGGTTCGTTGCCTATTTTTTTAACAGATGCCTGACAGCGAGGTCCTATGTTCCTCTCAACTTCCTGTTGAGCCGGCCTTTGGGTTCGATGCTTGTTTGTCTAATAGATGCCTGACGGCGAGGTCAGATGTTCTTATCAACTTCGGCTTGATCCGCCCTTCGGGTTCGATCCTTGTTTGTTTAACAGAAGCCTGACGGTGAGGTCAGATGTTCTTCCCCACTTCGGGTTGAGTCGGATTTCGAATTTGATGCATGTTTGTTTAACAGATGCTTGACAGTAATGTCAAATGTTCCTCTCAACTTCATGTTGAGCCGACCTTCGGGTTCAATGCCTGTTTGTTTAACAGATGCATGACGGCAAGGTCAGATGTTCCTCTCAACTTCGTGTTGATCCGGCCTACGGGTTCGATGCCTATTTGTTTAAATGATGCCTGACGGCGAGGTCAGATGTTCTTATCAACTTCGGGTTGAGTCGGCCTTTGGATTCGATGCCTGTTTGTTTAACAGATGCCTGACAGTGAGGTCAGATGTTCTTTCTAGATTGATATTTAGGTGCCTCCTTTTAGGTTTTTAGGTTTTTTAGGTTTGATGCCTTAGAATGTAGAATTTAGCTCTAGATCCAATTTGATGGTTTGATCTTTGAAACTAATGTGGTAGAGTCATGATTGACCTAGGTTCCCATAGTAATTTTTGTAGGATTTACAATTGATTTTAGTATTTTAGTTAGGACTAACTTTAGTACTAGGTTTTAGGTGATCCTAAATTACTAATTCAACTAGTTTAACTTCCCTAGGTCCCTTAGATTAGGGTTTTGCTTGGTTTGCCTTTGGTTGAGATTGAAGACAAGTTGAAGACAAGAGGAGGATGATTGAAGTTGCTTGAAGTTGCTTGGAGCTTTGGATTGTTTGTGCCTGAAGGTGACTGATGAAGGCTAGGAGATAGGACATAGGGAGAGCCTTGTAGTTAGAATGATTTCTTTCACAAACATGGAAAGCATCTTGTGCTTCCATTCCTCCCAATGACTAAAAGTCCTTCTCAGATATTCACACCCCTCCTTTGGAAGGATGAGTGGCTTTATCTGGGAAGTAGAACTTTGAGGGAACCAGTCTCTCACAATGATGAACTCTTACAGGCTTCCTTTGGTTGTCAGTAAGCTGTTTATCATTTCTTCTCATCCTGTTAAATCAATTATCTTCTAGTTTGTGTATCTTGAGAGATGTTGGACTTGAGTTTGAAGATGAAGACTTCACAGAAGAGTGTGGAAGAGGATGATTCCTTTAGCAGTGCCATTGCAGTTGAAGCCTGAAGAGCTTGAAGAACAAGTTGATGCTTGAAGATCCAATGGAGATTGAATGAAGAGTGTGAGGATTTCCTTGCTTGAGAAAGAATTGAAGGATGAAGTTGACACTTCCAGATGATTGAAGACTACTCTGGAAAGCTGAGGCTTGTAGGAGAAGAAGACCAAGTTGAGACTGGTAAAGCAAAGAGAGCTGAAGCTTGAAGACTAAGTTGATACTTATGAAGAGGGTTCAATTGAGATTGAGTGTAGAGTTGAGGCTTGAGGAATACAGGATAAGTTGATACTTGTACATTGATGCTTGGAGAGCCTGAAGGAATCAAGTTGATACTTGTGGTTAGGAGTGAAGCCTGAAGGTGGAATTGACTGTAAAGCTGAAGCTTGGAGAAGTGAAGATTAAGTTGAAACTTATGTTGAAGGGTTGAAACCTGGAAAAGCAAATTAATAGTTGTCATGAGAGATGATAGCCTTGAAGGGTGGTTGAAGTCTGAAGATTGAGTTGCTGTCAGAAGAGCTGAAGCTTAGAGTTGAGAGAGTTGTTGATCTGCTTTTCTTGTGTGTTTTCTTTTCTGTATTGCTGATGTGCCTTGTTTGACTTGCTTGATGCATTAGAATAAGTCCATGATTAGACTGACTTTAATCTAGGAGCATGATTGCACTAGAGGTTGAGTTGCTCCCTCTACTTGTATTGTTACTGTATGGCTTTGCTTGCGGGTATTCGGTAGAGCCCAGCTCCCTTGCCCATGTGTTTAGTTTGCTTGATAGCATTTTATTCTTTCTGTATGATTGCAGTTTATTTTATTTTGCTTGATAGCATGTTGTTATTTCCTCAGTATGATTATTGTTATTCATTCTGGCTTGAGGTTGAGATGAGCTTGTGGAGGCTGCTGCCCCACACACATTTCCTCCCTCACTTGCATTGCATGCATTTTACAGTTGTTTCCTGTACTGTTTACTATTAAGCTGATGCTTTATCTGTTTCCGTGTATCATTGACATGATCCCTTAGGACTCTCACTTCCTTTGATAAGGAAGTGATGATAGAACTTTAGGTGGAAACCTATGCATGATAACTTCTAGGAGTTCCCTATTTCAAACTTCAACCATAGGATGAATCCTTGGCATGACAACAGTAGGACTTGATAGTCTCCCTTTAGTTGAGCCTGTTCTCTTCTCATCTCAAAACAGCTTAAGATACAGTAATCATGAATGATTTCTTTCATACGTTACGAGCCTTAAGCTACCTGAGAAAGGATTGTTGGAGAGCTTCTTTTCAACAATCCGGATGTTTAGTATGGCACCCTTTGGGTGACATGCAATGCATTCACTCTCAGGTCATAGTCTTTAGTGCGATTGAAATTGCAAACACAATAAAAAACACTTCTTCCATAAAAGGCAGAAAACAAACTTGAAACCTTTTTGCCCCGCAGGCCCTTAATTCAAAGGAAGCTTTTCTGAAGAAAAGAGTGTCGTTAAACTTCAGCGCCAACGCAAACAGGCTTTGTCCCTAACTGCTGGAACTGTTGTTTAACCCTGCTCGATAAAACTGATGAATCTGAATCCCCGTAATCCGTATTACCCTGAACTACGTAAGCTCTGATCTCTCATATCTGTTGAGAGTACGTAGGCACAATACTGATGTATTGGCGAGCCACCTTCCCCGTAACCCGTAGTTAGGTCGAACTACGTTGACTCTGATTTCTCATTCTCTGATGAGAATACGTAGGCATAAAGCGCGACGCTTTGTCGAGTCATTTGCTTTTCTTTTTTAAGCCAGCCTTGATAGGTAGATAGATAAACCAACTCGTCCAGTAAACACAACAAGCATGGATCCCATCGAGTACGATGGACGTGAGGGGTGCTAATACCTTCCCCTTGCGTAACCGACTCCCGAACCCAGACAATGGTTGCGACGACCTTATCTTATACCTTTTTCGTCAGGTTTTTCCGATCGTTTCTTTTCCCGCTCTGAGGGATAAATAACGAAAGGTGGCGACTCTTCTGTTTTGCTGGCACCTTATTTTCGCGGAAGCAACAGCTGGCGACTCTGCTGGGGACTTGATAGTTTCCTAGGATCCAACGTCCCGAATGCGAGTCAGTTTGGGGATCCGACGTCCCCTGCGAGAGTCAATCCTAGCGCTTGTATGATTACTTGTTGGGTTGTGTTTATTTATCGCATTTTTATTTCCCGCACTTTATTTTCAGTCTGATATGATTATCTGTGCTGTTGTGGGAGGGGCATTCTGATGAGTGAGAAGCCAGACCCAGGCTTGAGTGAACATAACATTAGTTGTGGAAATTGGTGGGCGCGTGCTTGCTTGGCAGGCACTAGTGTCTCATGAAATCCACGCTCAGACGAGGTTCTCCCGATTGGCTTCTTTTTCAACCCTTTGGGTTGAGGGGGTTGTTGGTTTGGAGGATTGTCGACTCTGGGGACCGATCATTTGTGATTCAGCCGAGTGAGGCCGCTTCATGAGCTGGTGATGCCACACCTTCTGGGTATCGTATCACCCCTCTTGAATGTCTGTGACGCTGATGAACACATAGGATGCCGAACTTGAGTCAATTTAGGTCCATACCTGTGAGCAGGGTTGGGTTTATTGCAGGAAACTTTGACCTTCAGACTACCTGGTTTTCTTGACAGTGAATCAGTTTTGTTGATACCGGAGGTTCTCATCATCAGATAGATGTTTGTTCTTGATAAAGCAGAGCTTTGGTCCTATATCAGAGGACCTTATATTCAGAGATGTGTATTTGTTCTTGATAGAACAGGTTTTGATCAGAGGGTCTTATTATCAGATGGTTGTTCTTGACAGAGCAGAGCTTTGGTCCTGTATCGGAGGACCTTATATTCAGATGAGTAGTTGTTCTTGATAGGGCATATTTTTTATTGGGATCAAAGGATCTTATCATCAGATAGGTGTGTTCTTGACAGAGCAGATTTATGATAGGGATCTGAGGATCTCATCAGCAGATGTATGGTTGTTCTTGACAGAGCAGAGTTTTGGTTATCAGATGTTGTTCTTGATGGAGCAGAGTTTTGGTCCTGTATCAGAAGTCCTTATTATCAGATGTTTGTTCTTGACAGAGCAGATCTATGGTCCTATATGTGTGTGTTCTTGACAGAGCAGATTTGTGGTCCGATACCAGGGTTTTCTTCTTATCAGATATAGTGGTTGTTCTTGACAAAGCAGCATTATGGTTTTGTTGATACAGAATCTCCACAGCGCAGTTGCCTTGATCTCCTGCTGCATGATTGCATTTTATATTGCTTTCCTACTCATTTGCATTTCATTAACGTGTGCCTGTGTTGTAGGTACCGTTTCCCCCGATTCAGGATTTCTTGCCTCCTATTGTATTGTTATGGGTTCTCTGAGGAAGACCGTGGCTTACAAGCTCCCTACCCCTGATGTGGTTCAGCTGACTGGTTTGATTGGTTTAGCAGATGACTCTGTCAGAGATGAGTTCAGAAAATCTTACGGCAAATTGCTAAGTTTGGTTCGTAAACCTTCTGCATTCGAGTTGAATGGGTTGCACGCTCTGCTGCAGTTCTACGATCCTCCGCTGAGATGCTTCACTTTCCAGGACTTTGTTCTCGCACCCACGCTAGAGGAATATGCTGATTTGTTAGGTGTGCCTATCAAGAGGCAGATGCCTTTTGTTCATATGGATGCTGAGCCTGATCTGGCTAGTCTAGCTCCTTCACTCCTTCTGGATGCCTCCGAGTTGGTATTGTCTAGTTGGAACAAGGTTCCCGGTTTCTCCTTGCAGTTCTTAGTGGGTAAGGCTCAGCAGTGCACCAAAGACGGATGTTGGGTCGTGTTCAATGCCGTCCTCGCTCTGTGCATATATGGCATCATTCTGTTCCCTAATATGCCCGATTTTGTAGACCTCGACGCCTTCCGCATCTTCGCTTCCGGGAATCCAGTCCCTACCTTGATGGGAGATGTCTACCACTCCATCCACTACAAAAACGAGAACAGAAGGGGCAAGAATGTATCATGCTGTGTGCCCCTGCTTTATAAATGGCTTGATAGTCATCTGCCCAAGAGGGGTCCCTTTGTTTCGTCTGCAGCCACTGCTGAGTGGTCCGAGCGTTTGATGAGTCTATCTGCAGAGGATGTTGACTGGTTTGATAGAGATAGGTTGGGTACCGAGATTATCTTCAGCTGCAGCAGGTTTCCGAACGTGCCTTTGATAGGAAGGAAGGGTTGTATAAACTATAATCCATCTTTGCTGGTCCGACAGTTCGCGTATGCTTTGAGAGCTCCGCCGAAGGACGAAGAGGTGCAGGAATCTCTGTACCTCACTGGTCTTCTAGAAGGGGATATGTTGTCTAAGCTTCAGCCTACCCTCCGTATGTGACTTGGATCAGAGAGGAAAACCATTGCTGGGGAGAAGTAATAATCAAGCCTACCCTCCGTATGTGACTTGGATCAGAGCCAGAGCCGATGCTATAGGGATGTTGTTTCTTCCTGCCAAGCCAGAAAGCCCTCCAACGATTGAAAAGCCTACTACTGTGCCCATTCAGCAGCATAACCGGGTGTTAGCTGAGCGAGATGAATTGAAGAGGGCAAACAAAGAACTGGAGAAAGAATTGGCTCAACTTCGAAGCGAGAGGAACGAAGTCGTTTATTCCTTCAAGAGGCAAACAGAGCTGGTGAACCAGCTAGGTACAAACTTGACTAAGCAGATAGCCGAGCGTGAGCGCATGGGTCAAGACTTCAAAGCTGTCAACGATGTACTGGCCACGAAGAAGCAGCACTTGGACGAAGCATATCGGAGGATATCCAAGTTCAACCAGCACTGGAAGGCCTCCCTAGCCACCAGGAAAGAGCGGGAGGACAAGCTGACACAACAGATCTCCAAGCTGGAAGCCCAGGTGAAGGCTAGTGAGAAGAGGCTTGATGAAGAAACCGCTCGCAGATATGCCGCTGAAGGCCAACTCAACAAGGCTCTTGCTAACCTAAAGGAGCGCAAACTGACGTTTGAATCCAAAAAGCGGAAGCTAGAAGATTGTTTCGGCGAAAGAGCATGGGAAGATTCGGTCGAAGGTCTCCAATACACCATTTTGCAGAGGGAATTACTCGTCGAAGGGTTACTCACTCTGCCTGATCATCCAGAAACGAAGGAGTTGTTAGAAGAGTATCGCGCTCGTGGCCGTGCTTGATTGTTTGTATTCCTTTTGTTTTGATCATTGTTGTATGCTGACCATCACCAGGCTTGTTGGCTGAGGTCACGCTGTTGATTCATCTTGTACTCGCTGATGTTGTGTACTGCCTTGATGGGCTTCTTTCTTTATATATGAGATTGTTATTTCCATGACTGGACTCGGACTTCTTATTATCAGCACTGACACTCAGGCACTAGGATCGGGGGAGATCTCCCCAACGCACAGACACACGTTTGCATTTTCATGAAGCATTTGCATAACGAGCACTTTGTCGTTTTTCCCTAACCCTTTTGTGTTTTCAGGTTGTTTCAGGTTATTCCAGGATTGATCAGAGACCTATTCACCGCTATCCGACCAGAGCAAATCAAACCAGAATCATGAAGCAAGTGCAAATTGATGTTCAGGAACTCCGCGAAAGAATGGATTGCTTCATGGAGCTCATGCAAGCGGTCGCCAATGGCCAGGATCAGCTCAGAACTTTGGTTCATCCTCTGATTTCAAGGGTTGATAGCAATGGCGTACTCCATGGTGGGACTGTCCCTACTCCTCCACCAGTTGAAACTCCGCAGAATGGCGTCCCCGTGGCCGGGGGGAATGGCAGTGCCAACGATAATGTGATAGCTAACATGGGACTCAACGGCAATACGACGGGCGTCGGTAATGGGAGTCTGGAAGCTAATGTCAATGTTGGGCTGGGCAACGGCAATGCAGGTGTTGGGAATCTGTTTGGGCCTCAGCCGTGGTTAGAAGACCGTCAAGACAATGTGTTCTCTCGGAGAGGTGCTGAAGGAGAGCTGAATGCTGAAGCACGTCTAAGGTTCAAGGCACTCGAGGATAAGATGAGGAATATCGAGAATCAGAACACCCTGGGTGTTGATATGTCCAAGTTGGGATTAATTGCTGATTTCAAGGTGCCTCCCAAGTTCAAGGTACCTGACTTTGAAAAGTACAAGGGCACCACTTGCCCTCGCGTCCACCTGAGATCATACTACCGGAAAATGTCAGCTCATTCTGAGGACGAGAAGTTGTTGATGCACTTCTTTCAAGACAGTCTGTCCGGACCCTCCCTCAAATGGTACATGAGTCTGGAGCCTACCAGTGTGCGCACGTGGAAGGACCTTGCTGAAGCATTTGTGCACCACTACCAATACAACAGCGACTTGGCCCCGAACCGAGTCCAACTGCAGAATCTGTTGCAAAGGAACAATG
This sequence comes from Lathyrus sativus, assembly GCA_963859935.3. Taxonomy (NCBI): domain Eukaryota; kingdom Viridiplantae; phylum Streptophyta; class Magnoliopsida; order Fabales; family Fabaceae; genus Lathyrus; species Lathyrus sativus. The sequence goes on from OZ012735.1 coordinate 436,590,215, forward strand.
AAGGGTTCAAGGAATACGCCCAGCGGTGGCGCGAGTTGGCAGCCAGGGTTCAGCCACCGATGGTTGAACGTGAGCTTGTGCAGATGTTCGTAGCCACCCTCCCGGGGGTTTACTATGAGAAATTAGTCAGCGGTATGTCTGGGACCTTCTCGGATCTCATTATCACGGGTGAGCACATCGAAAATGGGATCAAGCTCGGGAAAATTCAAGGTGAGTCGTCCTCAGCTGGAGGAGGCGGAAAGAAACCTTATAGTGGCAAAAGACGGGAAGGAGAAACGAGCGCCGTGACCAACGCTCGAAGGAAAGGTAAAGGCCCTCACCAACAGGTGGCTAGCATAACTATCCCGGCAGTTCAACAGCCACAGCAGCAGCAACAACCGAATCAGCAAGGGTACAGAAAGTATCAGAACCGGGCACCTCTGTCTAGCCGTCACCTCGAGACACCGCCCATGTCGTACGCGCAACTATTGCAGACATTGCTTCAGCTACAGTTGATCCAGAAGAGAACCTTGGCTCCCTTGACAGGGGAACCTCCTCCAGGTTATGACGCGAATGAAACTTGTGAGTTTCACTCAGGGGCACCAGGCCATACAATAGAGAATTGCAAAGCCTTCAAGCACAAGGTGCAGGACATGGTGGATGCCAAGATCATCAACTTCTCGAGTAATGTGCCAAATGTCACGAAAAACCCTATGCCGAATCATAGGGGAGGTGGAGTAAACGCCATTATTGAGGACGAAAGTTTGGATTTGTTGACTGGCGTCAGAGATCTGAAGACGCCGCTTAGCTTCGTTAAAGCTAAGCTGATAAAGAGAGGTTTCTTTCCAGGTTGCGGAGAGCTGTGTATGGGCTGTGCGACTAGTCCTGATGGATGTGAACAACTGACAGAGGGAATTCAAAGTCTGATGACTCAAGGGATACTACAGTTTAGCCGGAGGGCTGAAAGTGGATCAGGGGAGGTAATGCTGAAGCAAGATGATGAGGTCGCCACCATCACCATCCCTCGCCAGACGATAACTATTTCTGCACCCAGACCGCCCACGATCACCATCACCAAAGCTGGGCCAATACCGTTCGAAAGCACTAATGCTGTCCCATGGCATTATGGGGCTGAGGTCTACTGCAATGGACAGAAGTTGGAGCTGGAACCATTCGGGTCATCTGCGGAGAACCTGGCAGGCATCAACGGAATTACACGCAGCGGGAGAGTGTTTGCACCACCAGAGGTCGTGGCGGACAAGGCGGTCAGAGCTGATGCAACTGATAAAGGTAAAAGTAAAGTCGTTGAAGAGGTCCCTCATGGGGCAGAAAAAGACTTACTTGTTAAAGACGCCGAGGAGTTTATGCGGTTGATTAAAAAGAGTGACTACAAGATTGTGGATCATCTCCATCAGACGCCCTCGAAGATTTCCATTCTGAACTTGTTACTGTGTTCTGAAGCACACCGCAACGCGCTGCTGAAGGTGTTGAACGCCGCATATGTACCGCAGGAAATATCGGTAAATCAGCTAGAAGAGGTTGTAGCCCACGTGAACGCTGGAAATGGGCTAGGGTTCACTGATTTAGAGCTGACGCCGAAAGAGAGGAATCACAATAGCGCTCTGCACATCTCGATAGAGTGTAGGGGAACAATTATGTCGCACGTGTTGGTGGACACGGGTTCGTCACTTAATGTTCTTCTGAAGAAAGCATTAATGAAGTTGGATACTCGTGGAGTGATCTGCACACCCAGTGATCTGGTTGTGAAAGCGTTCGATGGAACCAAACGCCATGTTTTCGGGGAGGTGACGTTACCAATCCAAGTCGGGCCGGAAACATTTGATGCGATCTATTACATTATGGACATCATGCTTGCCTACAGCTGTCTCTTGGGCCGGCCGTGGATCCATGTTGCTAGCGCCGTGACCTCCATGTTGCACCAGAAACTAAAATATGTTGTCAGAGGTAGCATAGTGACCGTTTGCAGCGAGGAAGACATAATGGTGAGCCATTTATCGTCCTTCAAGTATGTTGAAATGGATGGGGAAATCCATGAAACTCTATGCCAAGCGTTCGAAGCTGTCAAAGTGAAGGACGTAGCTCTTGTAGTCATTGAAAAGCCAGAGATGACTCTTTCCTCATTCAAGGAGGCCCGGGCCGTTGTCCAAGCCGGATCTACCCCAGGTTGGGGGCGAATTTTGGAGATACCTAACAAGCAAGACAAGTTTTGGTTGGGATATTCTCCTGGAGCTGAAGCTTCTTCTTCTAGCAGTGCGTCTCGAGGTAAAGGGCCGATCCAGTTTACTAGTGGCGGGGTGATATTTGAAAGCATCAACGCGGTGTTTGAAGACAGCGGAGATAGCGACTGTGACCTCGACTCTTGGATCCAGCCAAGCAAGCCAGGCGAGGGCCTTACCAATTGGTCCGTCAAGGATATCATCCAGATGACAAGCGAAGAGTAATGATTTACTTTTTTCCAATCATTGTACAACCCTATGTCCTACCCGGGGCATAGTGGTTTTATTGTCAGGGCCTTGTTGGATTATGTACATGCATTTTATCAATAAATCAAAAGGCGTTTTTCCTCGTATTCAAATATTGTGATCTCTGTTATTCCCGTTTTATATTTGTTTTGAAAAACAATAAAATGGGAATGGGGTTTGTGCTAACCTGCATATCCTTGTTTTAAGCTTAACCCTTGTTATTGCAGGATCCACATAACAGATGACATCGACTCTGGACCTTCTACGGCTCACTTCGACTTCGATTGCGCGATCTATCAAGCCGAAGAAGAGATTGATGAAGACTAAGACCTTCCTGAAGAGTTGGCCCGCTTGTTGAAACAAGAGGAGAAAGTTATTCTACCTCATGAAGAGGAAATCGAGATCGTGAATCTGGGTTCTGAAGAACTCGTCAGAAACGTCAGGATAGGGGCTGCATTGCAGAGTGATGTCAAGCAGAAATTGGTCGAGATGCTGAGAGAGTATAGTGACGTCTTTGCTTGGTCATACGAGGATATGCCCGGACTTGATACTGACATCGTGGTCCACCACTTACCGCTGCGAGAAGATTGTCCTCCCGTTAAGCAGAAGCTTAGAAGGACGCGACCAGATATGGCCGTTAAGATCAAAGAAGAAGTGCAAAAACAGCTTGATGCTGGCTTCTTAGCGGTCACTACTTACCCTCCGTGGGTCGCCAACATAGTGCCTGTACCGAAGAAGGACGGTGAGGTACGAATGTGCGTCGATTATCGGGATTTGAATAGGGCGAGCCTTAAAGATGATTTCCCGCTGCCGCATATCGATGTGTTGGTCGATAATACAACCCAGTTCTCCGTGTTTTCGTTCATGGATGGCTTCTCCGGCTACAATCAGATCAAGATGGCACCGGAGGACATGGAGAAAACTACGTTTATCACTCCCTGGGGAACGTTTTGCTACAAGGTAATGCCTTTCGGTCTGAAGAACGCAGGGGCCACTTACCAACGAGCAATGGTTACTTTGTTTCATGATATGATTCATCATGAGATTGAAGTCTATGTTGATGACATGATTGCGAAGTCCCAAACGGAGGAGGGACATCTGGTCAATTTGCTGAAGCTTTTTGAGAGGCTTAGGAAGTTCAGGTTGAGGCTGAATCCTAACAAATGTACTTTCGGAGTACGGTCCGGAAAGTTACTGGGGTTTATCGTGAGCGAAAGAGGCATCGAGGTCGATCCTGCGAAGATAAAAGCGATACAAGAAATGCCAGTGCCAAAAACAGAAAAAGAAGTTCGTGGTTTCCTGGGCAGAATAAACTACATTGCAAGGTTTGTTTCTCAGCTCACGGCCACGTGTGAACCGATGTTCAAGCTTTTAAAGAAAGATCAGGCGATTATCTGGAACGAGGATTGCCAGAAGGCATTCGATAAGATAAAGCAGTATCTATAGGAACCTCCGATCTTGATACCCCCAGTGGCTGGACGACCATTAATCATGTACTTGACAGTTCTTGAGAATAGTATGGGGTGTGTTTTCGATCAGCATGACGAGACGGGCAGAAAGGAGCATGCCATTTACTACTTGAGTAAAAAGTTCACAGACTGTGAATCTCGTTACTCGATGCTGGAGAAGACGTGTTGTGCACTAGCCTGGGCTGCCAAACGTTTACGATAGTACATGCTCAATCACACCACCATGCTGATTTCGAAGATGGATCCGATCAAGTATGTCTTCGAGAAACAAGCGCTTTCGGGCAGGATTGCCAGATGGCAAATGATGTTGACAGAATATGATATTCAGTACGTGTCCCAGAAGGCCATCAAGGGAAGCGTATTGTCTGATTACCTTGCTGAACAGTCGATCGAAGATTACCAGCTGATGAAATTTGAATTCCCTGATGGGGATATTATGTTTCTCAAAGCGAAGGATTGCGATGAGTCATTGCCCGACGAGGGGCCAGACAGGAAATCCCAGTGGAAATTGATATTTGGCGGGGCGGTTAATTCCTATGGAAGTGGCATCGGGGCGATCATCACGACTCCCCACGGATCCCACATCCCGTTTACTACGAGACTGACGTTTCCAATCACCAATAATGAAGCGGAGTACGAAGCATGCATCATGGGTCTAGAAGAGGCAATTGATTTGAGAATCAAGAACCTAGGCGTATATGGTGACTCGGCGCTTGTGATCAACCAGATTAAAGGGGAGTGGGAGACTCGTCAATCGAATTTGGTTCTGTACATGAATTATGCCAGAAGGCTACTTCCGTTCTTCGATCGAGTGGAACTCCATCATGTCCCCAGGGCGGAGAATCAGATGGCTGATGCCTTAGCCACGTTGGCTTCGATGTATAAAGTCAATTTTTGGAATGAAGCTCCAAGAATTGTCCTTTCTCATCTTGATAGACCTGCGTTCGTCTTTGTGATCGAGGAAGCCGCCGACGGCAAGCTATGGTTCCATGACATCCAGACTTTCCTTATGACTAAGGAGTGTCCTGCGGGAGCGTCAACCCAGGATAAGAAGACTCTGAGGAGGCTGTCTGGAAATTTTTATCTCAATCCTGATGGAGTTTTGTATAAAAGAAACCACGATCTAGTGCTACTCAGATGTGTAGATGAGAAAGAGGCGAGTATGCTCATGGAAGAAGTCCATGAAGGCACATTTGGTACGCACGCCGGCGGGCATGCCATGACGAGAAAGATCCTGAGAGCAGGATATTACTGGCTGACGATGGAATCAGATTGCTTTAAATTCGCAAAGAGATGTCATAAATGTCAGATTTATGCTGATAAAGTTCATGTGCCACCGTGCCCGTTGAATGTCATGTCCTCCCCGTGGCCGTTTTCCATGTGGGGCATCGACATGATAGGCAAGATCGAGCCTACTGCATCTAACGGTCATCGCTTCATTCTAGTAGCTATCAACTACTTCACCAAGTGGGTGGAGAAAACCTCATATGCTAATGTGACCAAGCAGGTGGTGGCTAAATTCATAAAGAGGGATATCATCTGTCGTTACGGGATTCCCGAGCGGATCATTACTGATAATGGTTCGAATCTGAATAACAAGATGATGGAGGAGCTGTGCCAGAGTTTCAAGATTGAACACCACAACTCATCTCCTTACCGGCCGAAGATGAATGGCGCCGTTGAAGCGGCCAATAAGAACATAAAGAATATTGTTCAGAAGATGGTTGTGACCTACAAAGATTTGCACCAGATGTTGCCATTTGCATTGCACGGTTATCGTACAACGGTATGTACATCAACCGGGGCAACTCCTTTCTCCTTAGTGTACGGTATGGAAGCTGTCCTACCGTTAGAAGTGGAGATCCCTTCTTTGCGAGTTTTGGTTGATGTGAAACTCGATGAGGCAGAATGGATTAAGAACCGACTGAACCAACTCAGCCTGATGGACGAGAAGAGGTTGGCATCAATTGCACATGGTCGTCTGTAACAGAGCCGAATGAAGAAAGCATATGATAAGAAGGTGCGTCCTAGAAGCTTTCAGACGGGTGATCTCGTCCTGAAGAAGATTCTTCCTCCACACTCCGATCAACGGAGCAAGTGGACTCCCAATTACGAAGGTCCGTATGTCGTCAGCAAGGTCTTCTCGGGAGGAGCTTTGTTGTTATCCACGATGGATGGTGAAGATTTTGCATCCCCGGTGAACGCGGACGCAGTTAAAAAATACTTTGCTTAAAAAATGACCCGCTGGAAAGATAAAGAATATCCAGGCAAAAATGGGGCATCCTGGCGAACCATAAAAAAGGAAAAAGGTTCGGGCAAAAATTAGGGATATAAATTGAAAAAATGTACACCCGCAAAGTCGAAAACCTGGAAGGGCGACTTTGGCAAAAAAGGTTATCCCGGTGAATCGAAAACTCGAAAGGGCGATTCAGGCAAAAGTTAGGGATTTGAAAAAGCAAATGACTGCGTTCCGCGTGTGGACTGCATTTGTTTAGTGGTTTGGAAGACCTGAGGGCCGTTCATTTGAATCAATCTCTTCTGAAGCTGAAGCGTCGGAGAAGTATTGAAGTCGAGTGGGTCATAGAGGGATCAACTCATGGTGTTCGTCTACGCCTCGTTGCCAACATTTGTATATACTGATGTATATTTATGTTTTTACTTTTTTACGCGACCTCCTCATTCCAGGAGCTTGCATCTGTTGTAAAACATTTTTTTACCCATTCAGGGGTTCGTTATCAATAAAATGTATACTATTCAGCAATTCTGTTTGTCTGTTTAACATTTATCTGTTTTGTTTGCGAAAAAGAACGCCGATGTTTTTGACAAAATGCGCATACATAAACTTACTGGCCTAGGCCACTGATTGTCGAAATAATGAATTACTCGAACATTGTCACAAGATCATAACCTTGATAGGTCCCTTTAAGAAGGGTATCTTATCTGTTTGTTTGTGTTGGTCCAGGTGTAGCGTGTACCAGGCAGTACGCCGTATGCGTCCCCAAGCAGGATGATTCCTCCTCCTCCAGCAAAGTTCAGCAGCCTTTCCCCGCAGGAGACCGTGAGCATTGATATGTCTCCCCAGGCAGAGATGATTCTCTCCCCAGTCAAATGCATCCTGAAGGAGTGGCATCTCCCCAGCTGAGTCAGGCGCCGAAGCGTGTGTTCACTCCCCAGCACCGGGTCACAAGTGCAAGTCTCGTAGGAGACCATTCACTGAAGTGTGCAGCAATCGATAGTTCCAGACTGAAGTCCCCAGCGGAATTGAGATTCCACATAGAGTCGTACTCTCCCCCGAAACAGGATGATTTCTTCTTCCCCAGCCGAGTTTGCAGATCCCCAAGAGAGCCGAGTCCTTGGAAGTAGTTGGGACCATGATTGGTTTTCCCCAGTAGAATATTGAATAGCTGATGTTGTGTTTCCCCGCCGGAGTCGTTACCTCCAGGAAGGTTATCCGTGAAGGTCGTGCAGTGTATCTCTACGATTGATATCGCTTTCCTCAGCAGGTCCAAGTTCTCGTAGAGCTTCGTTCCCCTGCAGCAGTCAACTGAAGTTTGCTCCCCCGTGCGGAGTCCGATTGAGATCGGCATGACCTTTTCTCCGTGGGAGGATGATTTCTCCTCTCCACCAGAGTGGTTCTTTCTCCTTGACAAGAGGATTCTCCCTTCAACATTTATTTTGCTGACGGGATCATAGCATTTTGCATGATTGCACAACATTTATCATAAACGTGTAGCATTTCCACCGTGTGGAGCATTGCGCCATTGTCAAAGCATATGCATACTAAACATGAGCTAGGTCGTTACTGTTCTTGTTTTACAGGTGTTCCGCCTAAGAGTCGTCTGCTCAAGATGATTCTTGGATTCCTCAGCAAGGTCGTTTGCTTAAGATGGTTCTTAAAATCCCCAGTGAAGTCGCCAGAGTGGGTTGCTCAAGTTGACGTTTAGAATCCCCGGCAGAGTGTTTGCTCGGGATGATTCCCGAAGTCTCCAGCAGAGTTATGGATTTAGGATGATCCTTGAAGTCCCCACGGAGTTGTTTGTCCAAGATGAATCTTGATGTCCTCAGCAGAGATGACTCACCCAGAATGATTTCTGGATCCCCAAAGCAGAGTTACTTGATAATTCTCCAGAATCCCCAGCGAAGATGTGTCATCCCCATCAGGTTTCTGAACAGCGAAGTTGAAACTTCCCTTTAAGACTTGATGATTGAAGTCCAACCGTATTGACGAAGTAGTTCTCTCAGTTGATCCGGAATGCCTGATGGTAGAAGTTGGATATCCCCAATTGGTTCATGATTGACCGAGAATTTTGTTCCCGACTTAGTGACGAAGGCTGGCTGACGCCCGAAAGTTCTCTTTGAATGCCCGACGGCATGATTAACTTGATTGTTGACCTGATGAATCCCGAAGAATCTTGATGCCTGATGGCATGATCGACCATGTATCACCGGTTACCGTGTGACCAATTCCCCAGCTAGTTGCCGTGCAGCTAGTATTTCAGTTTTCGAAGATTTGTTCCCATCTAAGTACCGTGTACTTGTGCAGTTAGCAAATTTCCGGGTTTGTCGGTATTCAACCGTCTCGCACCTTGATTGGTCGAAAGCCGTTCACTTCTAACCCAGTCAGGTTCAAGCCGTTTGAATAGGGGCAGCTGTTGCACCCCCAAATTTGACCAACATTTCTTTACCTAGCTTATGTTTCATTTCATTCACATTAGTATTATCATTTGCATTTCATTAACATGTATGCAGGAGATCAAGAGGTATGATTACCAATCAAGAGCTATACAAGACTATGAAGCTATCTATGAAGGTTATTCAAGTGTTCAAGGGTTGATATCTTTGTCAGAGAAGTCAGAAGATTCTCAGAGAGAGTGGTTGAAACCAAGATTGTGGGCTCCTAACTTGAGAGTTGTGGGAGATTCTCAGATGATTCTGAAGCCAAGAATGTGGACTTGAAGCCTTGAGAGAGCTTATGAGATGTCCTGAAAGCCATCATGAAGCCTAGATATGTCATTGTGCAAGTTTAAGAGGACCTAGCCATGAGTGATATAATTAGGGTTTGACTGGGTCAACCCTAGGTCAACTGATGATTTGAACAAGGTTGAGACCTAATCCAAGAGCCATGGGATCATGGATTGATGCCTTGAGATGTTATAAGGATGATTCCAAGGTTAACTCATCATGATTGAAGAGTTTGAGAAGTCTCAAGCTAGGGTTTCTAAGGCTTGACAGTGTAAAATCCCCTAGTTTAACCCCTATCTTCAAGGCAGTTTAGCTCAAGATGTGATTGTCATCTCATCTTACCCACAACATGAATGTTGTAGAGCATGGTCTTAGCTTTAATTTGAGTGCTAGAAGTCCTTGATAGGATTTGTAGAACTCAAGTTATGACTTTGACAAGTTACAGGTCATCTGAGGTATGTGAATTTAGGGGCTTGAAAGTTACCCAACTTGCATGAAACTTTTGCCCAAGAAGGATGATTCCTATGAACTTTTGGTCAACATGAATGTTGTTGCTTATCTTCTTAGCTTTCTATAGAGTACTAGAAGTCCTTGATAGGATTTGTAGAACTCAAGTTATGGCTTTGACAAGTCAAGGGCATTTTGGTCATTTGGAGATTACAGGTCATTTCAAGCATAAGGCCATAACTCCTATTTCCAAGCTTCAAATGGAAAAATCTTCAACATAAAACTTGTTCAAAATGATGTTTTAAGGCTATTAAGAAGGTCATGAGATGTTGTAAATGCTTGTAGCTCATACTTATCAAAATGGTCAAAATAAAGGTGGATTTAATGTATTAAAGTGACCTATTTTTGGGAATTTTCAATACATGACCAAAGCAATGCAAGTGACCTACCAAATTGAATGGAAAAATAATTTTAGAAAAAATGGCATTATTACAATTTTGATTTGAGGTCAAATTGAGGGACTTATCATAAGTTACTTGTAATCTAAGTTACATTTGCAAAACATAAGGGAGATCCATGTACAAGCTATCCAAGCATTCTAACATCTCATACATCTCATCTAAGGAGATTTTCAATTCAGAATTGGAGCTAAAAACAAGGGAAACATGGACTGGTGTGAGTATGGCTTGAAATGAGAAACCATGACATGAGATTTTCAAAATCTCCTTGGATGGTTCCAGAAGGTGCTAGAGGGTTTAGAATCATTCTATATATGATTTAGAAGCTGTCCATGGAAGGGGTTGGTGAGAGTTGAGGAAGGAGAGAGAGTTGGGATTCCAAATTTGTTCATTGCAAATTGAAATCCATTCTTCATTTCTGCACCATTTCAATCGATTCTTTCTATTGCAATCTATTCCTTATGAGTTACTGAGTGATTCCATAGCAAATTGAGAGCAAGAACATGGTTGAATCGTGCATGAGCTTTTGAGTTCCAACTGCTGGAAGTCACTATCGGGTTTGGAGTTGCAAGCATCTTCCATCAATTCTTTTGCAAACAGATGCTATATCTTGATACAAGGAACGATTCTGGAAGGATTGAAGTGCTGAAGTGAAGATTTGGTGCATCTATTATTCAAGAAATCCCAAGTTTGTAACTTTCACCATACACCTTAATTTAAGCATTGTTAAGTCAAATTGTTAGGTTAGAATGGTTAGAGACAACTAGGGGATGGATTCTGGAGAGTTTGAGAGCATTTGGTTAGGTTCAAGATGATGAAACCATTTCAGTTTAGATCAAGAACTTGGTGTATAGTGAGCAATAATATGAATTCTACAGGGGAAACTGATCAGTGTAATGTGATGAGCATTTTAGACCAAGCAATTTCAAGATTGGAGACAATTGATTCTTGGTCAGAATTTTGATCCCCGATCGTGTTTAGGGTTAGAGGATGTTTCAATTGTTTCTAAGACCATGGTCGTGTTCAGTGTGGAATTTAGAGTGTATCAGTGCTTTGAATCATGCGTTTCGATGGAGATATGATGAAGTTCGAATTGAGCAAGAACCATGTTTGAACTCTGGTTCTTCCCTCCATTTCCATGGCCAGAGGTAGGAGATGAAGTTTTCACCATTGGATGAGAGCTTGACCATTGACTAGAAGCTGATCCAACGGCTGTGTTTTAAAGTTGAGTTGTGAAGGATTCTGAAGCATGAAACGATGCGTTTCATTTATTTGATGTTTTGGGCTTAGTGATCTGAGCGCTATTCACACCCCCCTGAAGGCCCAACCCAGGATTTTAACTGTAAATGATTACTATCCACACCGCACGCTTATTCATTTTTATTTGATTTTCATTTAATTTCCATTTAATTCATGATTCTTGGAAAAATCATAATTAATTGAATATTAATCCAATTAAACCCATTCTTTTTGAATATTACTCATGATTGAGTCTATTATTTTTTAGAGAAAAAATACTTTCATTTCATGTAATTTCTAATTTAATTGGAATTTTGCATTTTAATTGATATTAAAATGTTCATGTTTGATGCATATTTTTGTGAAATTTTGTTTGATCTCATGGTGATGATTTTGAGCCTAATTTTTTCTGTGTGAGTAGGTTAGACATGTATGATCCCATAGAATTTTTCTTACATTTTTGTGATGAAAATAGGTGTGCTTTCTAGATTGATATTTAGGTGCCTCCTTTTAGGGTTTTAGGTTTGATGCCTTAGAATGTAGAATTTAGTTCTAGATCCAATTTGATGGTTTGATCTTTGAAACTAATGTGGTAGAGTCATGATTGACCTAGGTTCCCATAGTAATTTTTGTAGGATTTTACAATTGATTTTAGTATTTTAGTTAGGACTAACTTTAGTACTAGGTTTTAGGTGATCCTAAATTACTAATTCAACTAGTTTAACTTCCCTAGGTCCCTTAGATTAGGGTTGTGCTTGGTTTGCCTTTGGTTGAGATTGAAGACAAGTTGAAGACAAGAGGAGGATGCTTGAAGTTGCTTGAAGTTGCTTGGAGCTTTGGATTGTTTGTTCCTGAAGGTGTCTGATGAAGGCTAGGAGATAGGACATAGGGAGAGCCTTGTAGTTAGAATGATTTCTTTCACAAACATGGAAAGCATCTTGTGCTTCCATTCCTCCCAATGACTAAAAGTCCTTCTCAGATATTCACATCCCTCCTTTGGAAGGATGAGTGGCTTTATCTGGGAAGTAGAACTTTGAGGGAACCAGTCTCTCACAATGATGAACCCTTACAGGCTTCCTTTGGTTGTCAGTAAGCTGTTTATCATTTCTTCTCATCCTGTTAAATCAATTATCTTCTAGTTTGAGTATCTTGAGAGATGTTGGACTTGAGTTTGAAGATGAAGACTTCACTGAAGAGTGTGGAAGAGGATGATTCCTTTAGCAGTGCCATTGCAGCTGAAGCCTGAAGAGCTTGAAGAACAAGTTGATGCTTGAAGATCCAATGGAGATTGAATGAAGAGTGTGAGGATTTCCTTGCTTGAGAAAGAATTGAAGGATGAAGTTGACACTTCCAGATGATTGAAGACTACTCTGGGAAGCTGAGGCTTGTAGGAGAAGAAGACCAAGTTGAGACTGGTAAAGCAAAGAGAGCTGAAGCTTAAAGACTAAGTTGATACTTATGAAGAGGGTTCGATTGAGATTGAGTGTAGATCTGAGGCTTGAGGAATAAAGGACAAGTTGATACTTGTACATTGATGCTTGGAGAGCCTGAAGGAATCAAGTTGATACTTGTGGTTAGGAGTGAAGCCTGAAGGTGGAATTGACTGTAAAGCTGAAGCTTGGAGAAGTGAAGATTAAGTTGAAACTTATGTTGAAGGGTTGAAACCTGGAAAAGCAAATTGATAGTTGTCATGAGAGATGATAGCCTTGAAGGGTGGTTGAAGTCTGAAGACTGAGTTGCTGTCAGAAGAGCTGAAGCTTGGAGTTGAGAGAGTTCTTGATCTGCTTTTCTTGTCTGTTTTCTTTTCTGTATTGCTGATGTGCCTTGTTTGACTTGCTTGATGCATTAGAATAAGTCCATGATTAGACTGACTTTAATCTAGGAGCATGATTGCACTAGAGGTTGAGTTGCTCCCTCTGCTTGTATTGTTATTGTATGGCTTTGCTTGCGGGTATTCGGTAGAGCCCAGCTCCCTTGCCCATGTGTTTAGTTTGCTTGATAGCATTTTATTCTTTCTGTATAATTGCAGTTTATTCTATTTTTCTTGATAGCATGTTGTTATTTCCTCAGTATGATTACTGTTATTCATTCTGGCTTGAGGTTGAGATGAGCTTGTTGAGGCTGCTTCCCCACACACATTTCCTCCCTCACTTGCATTGCATGCATTTTACAGTTGTTTCCTGTACTGTTTACTATTAAGCTGATGCTTTATCTGTTTCCGTGTATCATTGACATGATCCCTTAGGACTCTCACTTCCTTTGATAAGGAAGTGATGATAGAACTTTAGGTGGAAACCTATGCATGATAACTTCTAGGAGTTCCCATTTTCAAACTTCAACCATGGGATGAATCCTTGGCTTGACAACAGTAGGACTTGATAGTCTCCCTTTAGTTGAGCCTGTTCTCTTCTCATCTCAAAACAGCTTAAGATACAGTAATCATGAATGATTTCTTTCGTACATTACGAGCCTTAAGCTACCTGAGAAAGGATTGTTGGAGAGCTTCTTTTCAACAGTCTGGATGTTTAGTATGGCACCCTTTGGGTGACATGCAACGCATTCACTCTCAGGTCATAGTCTTTAGTGCGATTGAAATTGCAAACACAATAAAAAACACTTCTTCCGTAACAGGCAGAAAACAAACTTCAAACCTTTTTGCCCCGTGGGCCCTTAATTCAAAGGAAGCTTTTCTGAAGAAAAGAGTGTCGTTAAACTTCAGCGCCAACACAAACAGGCTTTGTCCCTAACTGCTGGAACTGTTGTTTAACCCTACTCGATAAAACAAATGAATCTGAATCCCCGTAATCCGTATTACCCCGAACTACGTAAGCTCTGATCTCTCATATTTCTTGAGAGTACGTAGGCACAATACTGATGTATTGGCGAGCCACCTTCCCCGTAACCTGTAGTTAGGTCGAACTACGTTGACTCTGATTTCTCATTCTCTGATGAGAATACGTAGGCATAAAGCGTGACGCTTTGTCTAGTAATTTTCTTTTCTTTTTTAAGCCAGCCTTGATAGGTAGATAGATAAACCAACTCGTCCAGTAAACACAACAAGCGTGGATCCCATCGAGTACGATGGCGTGAGGGGTGCTAATACATTCCCCTTGCGTAACTGACTCCCAAACCCAGACAATGGTTGCGACGACCTTGTCTTATACCTTTTTCATCAGGTTTTTCCGATCGTTTCCTTTCCCGCTCTGAGGGATAAATAACGAAAGGTGGCGACTCTTCTGTTTTGCCAGCACCTTATTTTCGCGGAAGCGACAGAGTCGGATTTCGAATTTGATGCCTGTTTGTTTAACAGATGCTTGACAGTAATGCCGAATGTTCCTCTCAACTTCATGTTGAGCCGACCTTCGGGTTTAATGCATGTTTGTTTAACAGATGCATGACGGCAAGGTCAGATGTTCCTCTCAACTTCGTGTTGAGCCAGCCTACGGGTTCGATGCCTGTTTGTTTAAATGATGCCTGACAGCGAGGTCAGATGTTCTTATCAACTTCGGGTTGAGCCGCTCTTCGGGTTAGATGCCTATTTGTTTAACAGATGCCTGACGATGAGGTCATATGTTTTTCTCAACTTCGGGTTGAGCCGGCCTTCGGGTTCGATGCCTATTTGTTTAACAGATGTTTGACGGCGAGGTCAAATGTTCTTCTCAACTAAGGATTAAGACGGCCTTCGGGTTCGATGCCTGTTTGTTTAACAGATGCTTGACGGCAAGGTCAAATGTTCTTCTCAAATTCGGGTTGAGTCGGCCTTCGGGTTCAATGCCTGTTGTCGCTTGCGCGAAAATAAGGTGCCGACACAACAGAAGAGTCGCCACCTTTCGTTATTTATCCCTCAGAGCGGGAAAGGAGATGATCGGAAAAACTTGACGAAAAAGGGTAAGACAAGGTGATCGCAACCATTGTCTGGATTCGGGAGTCGGTTACGCAAGGGGAAGGTATTAGCACCCCTCACGTCCGTCGTACTCGACGGGATCCTCGCTTGTTGTGTTTACTTGGACGGGTTGGTTTTATTCTATCTACCTATCAAGGCTGGCTCAAAAAGAAAAGAAAATGACTCGGCAAAGCATCGCGCTTTATGCCTACGTATTCTCATCAGAGAACGAGAAATCAGAGTCAACGTAGTTCGGCCTACAACGGGTTATGGGGGAAGGTAGCTCGCCAAGACATCGCCATCTTGTGCCTACGTACTCTCAACAGGTATGAGAGATCAGAGCTCACGTAGTTCGGGAAACTACGGTTTATTTCCTGTCTTTTACGAAAGAAGTGTTTTTTATTGTGTTTGCGATTTCAATCGCACTAGAGACTATGACCTGAGAGTGAATGCGTCGCATGTCACCTAAAGGGTACCATACTAAACATCCAGACTGTGGAAAATAAACTCTCCCATAATCCTTTCTCAGATAGCTTAAGGCTCGTAACGTACGAAAGAAATCATTCATGATTACTGTATCTTAAACTGTTTTGAGATGAGAAGAGAACAGGCCTAACTAGGAGGGAGACTATCAAGTCCTACTGTTGTCATTTCATGGATTCATCCTATGGTTGAGGTTTGAACAGGGAACTCCTAGAAGTTGTCATACATAGGTTTCAACCTAAAATTCTATCATCAAATCCTTATCAAAGGAAATGAGAGTCCTAAGGGATCATGTCAATGATACACCAAAACAGACAAAGCATCAGCTTAACAGTAAAATGCATGCAATGCAAGTGAGGGAGGAAATGTGTGTGGGGCTTCAGCCTCCACAAGCTCATCTCAACCTCAAGCCAGAATGGATAACAGTAATCATACTGAAATATAAACAACATGCTATCAAGCAATAACAGTAAACTGCAATCATACAGATAGAATGAAATGAAATGCCATCAGGCAAACAAACCACATGGGCAAGGGAGCAGGGCTCTACCGAATACCCGCAAGCAAAGCCACACAGTAACAATACAAGCAGAGGGAGCAACTCAACCTCTAGTGCAATCATGCTCCTAGATTCTACTTATTCTAGATATGGACTTATTCTAATGCATCAAACAAGTCAAACAAAACACATCAATACAGAAAAGAAAATAGAAGAAAGCAGATCAACTCCTCTCTCAACTCCAAGCTTCATCTCTTCCAACAGCAACTCAGTCTTCAGACTTCAATCACTCTTGACAAATATCTTTTCCAGGTTTCAACCCTTCAACATAAGTTTCAACTTATCTTCTCCTTTAAGCTTCAGCTTCTTGATCAGCTCCACCTTCAGGCTTCACTATCAATCATAAGTACCAATCTTGGCTCCTTCAGGATCTCCAGGTATCAAAGTGAGTATCAACTTCCTTTGTTCTTCAAGCTTCAGCTCTTCAGAATCACTCTCAATCACTTAGAAGTGTCAACTTCATCCTTCAGTCTTTACTTCATCTTCAGGGGTCTTCAAGTATCAACTTGCTCTTGTTGCTCTTCAAGCTTCAGCTAGAATGGCAATACTCAAGGATTCATCCTCTTCTACACTCTTCAATGAAGTCTTCATCTTCAAGCTTAGGCTCAACCTCTCTCAAGACAATCAAACCAGAGAAAATCACTTACTGGATAAGCTGGGGGATATTGAACTGCTTATTGACCACCAAAGGTGACCTTTAAGGGTTCAACATCAAAGGAATGGTTCCCTCAAAAGTTCTACTTCCTAGGTACAATCACTTATCCCTCCAAAGGAGAGAGGTGTATACCATGGAAGGACTTTGAATCATAGGTAGGAATGGAGGTGACAGATACCATCCATGTTTGAGAAAGAAGTTGTCTAAGTCTAAACTCTTCCTAATCCTTAACCCTAAAACAACAAAAAAAGAAATAAGATCAAGCTCTCAAGCTCCTCAATGCATCTTCAAGTCTTCTACTATGCTCCTCAATGCTCCTTGGAACAAGATCAAACTCTCCAAGCCAAAGGAAAACTCCAAAGCAAAGCAACTAAAGCAAAAATGCCCTAAAGGCAACACAAACAATCAACCAATACAAAAATCAACTAAAAATAGCATACTACTATATTAAATCCTAATATAATTTCTAAGGGATCCTACATACCTACCCTTAATACCCTATATGTCCCATAGTCTAATTTGTCCTAAAAACCCAAAATTCTAGTGTTATTATGGACCTATGTTGAAGTTTAACCTAATTCTACACAACCTAATGGCATCTAATCAAAACTATCCTAAAAATCATCACAAAATTATGGAATAAATCCATGGGGAAGCTAAAACATATATCTAACTATCCTAAAAAGAATGAACTAAAAATGCTAAGGGATCTACCTAAACAAACTTCTACAAGTTCATATATCAATATAAAAGAAATAAAATGCAATTAAAGAAGAAAATATACAAAAAATACTAAAAATGCATGAAAGGAAAATATTTTTATTTTATATTTTTCTTGACAAAAATATGAAGTAGGAGAAAAAACTCCCATTAAAAAATCTTTATTTTTCAAATTAATATGATTTTCCAAAGTATGAAAGAAAATGGAGAAAAATAAAAATGGAAATATGAGATGGGGTGCAATCAGTAACAAGATACAATGCAATATGCGCCTGGGCCCAGACTGTGGGGTACGAAAAGCAACGCACCTGGCCCAGTATTAAATCAGAAAAACAAATAATAAAACCAAAAGAAAATGAAAAAACTACGGTGCAAATAGTAAAGGATTTCAGTTCATTATGCAATTGGGCCTCAATTGGGGGTGGGGATAGAAATGGGATCCACTAAGCCCAGAACCACCGTTTAATGAAACGGTGCATTTCAGGCGCTTCTGGCTTCCCTCCAAAACGAGATTGAATGTAGGCCGTTGGATCGCGCGGGGGTCAAAAAGTCTTGCTTGCATCTGAGGGCTAGGAAGTCATCTTCTTCCTTGAGCTAGGGTTCTAAGGGACCTCCATGGAAATGCAGAACCAAGCTTCATCTTCTTCAACTCGAACTCCCTCAAAACTTCATCAATTCTCAAAGTTTAAAACCCTAACATGCCTAGAATTCCATGCTGAACACGATCATACCCTTAAAATCCCTTGAATCCCACTCAAACTCAAAACACGAATTAATCCTCAAGATTTGCTCAGAACTCAAAACTCACCATTCTTGGAATTGCTTACACTAAAATGCTCACCTCTTATCATTGATCAAATTCCACTAAAGAACTAAGGTTATCACTCAAAATTCAGGGAGTTCTTGGTCCAAACAGAAATCTTGTCCATAACAAAATCATCACCAATTCTCTTCAAACTTCCCAGAAATGATCTCCTGTTGATTTCTAACCATTCTAACCTATCAAACTAATCTAATTATGCATAAATTAAGGTGCATGAAGGAAATTGCAAACCTGATAAAATTGAGTGAACAGAGGTAGTAATCCTTCAATTCAAGCCTTGAATCTTTCCCAATTCCTTCACTGAGCAATCTTCTAGCTTCTGTATGCAAAAAGAATGGTTTAAATAGCCTGATTCTTGAAATCTGATTTTGAAATGCAACCTTGAAATCTCAATCACCAACTCTTCAATTCTCCATGGATGTGATCTCAATTCAATCTGCACAGCTTCCCTATGATGTATGGAATGTGTTTGTGTGAAAAAAAAATGAAAGGAAATGAAGAAGAATGAAGAATTGACACTTGACTTGCAATGGAAGAATTTGGATCTCACTCTCTCTTCTCTACACCAATTCACACCAACCTTGCATCTGAGCAAGTTACAATCATCTTATATAGTGGTTTAGAATCATCTAGAACCATCTAGGATCATCCAATGAGAAATTGAACTTTTCATGTCATGACATTTTGAATCCAATTCTCCTTACATGCTATCTCATGCCAAGCTCCTTGTAACTACCAATTTTGACTTTAATTTATCCCCACATGAGATTTAGGATGAGTTACAATGCATAATTACCTTGTTTATTGAGTTTGGTTGAGTTTTGGTTTGGTACCTTAATATGCAAGTAAGCTTTTTCCAAAGCAGCCCTATGATCCAAGCCTCAAATCAAAATTGTGGCTGAACCATTGTTCTTAGAATGTTATTTGGAGTCAAAATGACCTATCACATGACATGGTTTGGATTTATAACTTGGGATTTCCATTTTTCAATTTCACTTGAATTAACTTATGCCTCCATTTTAGGCCATTTTTATCACTTTTTGATACAAGCCTTTTCAACATCTCATGACCTCCCTACTAGCCTTAAAACATCATTCTAAGCAAGTTTTATGTTGAAGATTTTTCCATTTGAAGCTTGGAAATAGGAGATATGGCCTTATGCTTGAAATGACCTATAACTTCCAAATGACCAAAATACCCTTGACTTGTCAAAGCCATAAGTTGAGTTATACAAATCCTATCAAGGACTTCTAGTACTCTATAGAAAGCTAACAAAATTCTCTTCAACATTCATGTTGACCAAGAGTTCATAGGAATCATCCTACTAGGGAAAAAGTTGGATGCAAGTTGGGTGACTTTCAAGGACCCAGATTCACATACCTCAGATGACCTGTAATTTGTCAAAGTCATAACTTGAGCTTTAAAAATCCTATCAAGGACTTCTAGTACTCAAATTAAAGCTAAGAACAAGCTCTACAACATTCATGTTATGGGGAAGATGAGATGACAATCACATCTGGAGCTAAACTGCCTTGAAGATAGGGATCAAACTAGGGGATTTTACACTGTCAATCCTTAGAAACCCTAGCTTAAAACTTCTCAAACTCCTCAATCATGATGAGTTGGTCTAGGAATCATCCTTATAGGACTTCAATACATCATTCCATGATCACATGGCTCTTGGATTAGGTCTCAACCCTCTCCAAATCATCAGTTGACCTAGGGTTGACCCAGTCAAACCCTAATTCCACCACTCATGGCTGAATCTTCTGGAATCTTGTACAATGACCTCTCTAGGCTTCATGATGGCTTTAAAGACATATCATAAGCTTTATCAAAGCTTCAAGTCCATCCTCATAGTCTCAGAATCATCTGAGGGGCTCCCACAACTCTCAAGTTATGAGGCACACAACCTTGGTTTCAACCAATTCCTCTGAGGATCTCTTAAGTTCTCTGACAAAGGTATCAACCTTTGATCCTTTGAATTACCTTCTTGGCTAGCTTCAAAGTCTCATACAACTCTTGATAGGTAAATAAATGTTGGTAAAAATTTTGGGGTGCAACACCTGTTTGTTTAACAGATGCCTGACGGTGAGGTCAGATGTTCTTCTCAACTTCGGGTTGAGCAGGCCTTCGGATTTGATACCTGTTTCTTTAACATATGCTTGACAGTGAAGTCAAATGTTCCTCTCAACTGCATGTTGAGCTGACCTTCGGGTTCGATTCCTGTTTGTTTAACAGATGCCTGACAGCGAGGTCAGATGTTCCTCTCAACTTCGTGTTGAGCCGGCCTTCGGGTTCGATGCCTGTTTGTTTAAATGATGCCTGACGGCAAGGTCAGATGTTCTAATCAACTTCGGGTTGAGCCGCCCTTCGGGTTCGATGCTTGTTTGTTTAACAGATGCCTGACGGTGAAGTCAGATGTTCTTCTCAATTACAGGTTGAGTCGGCCTTCGGGTTCGATGCCGGTTTGTTTAACAGATGTTTGACGGCGAGGTAAAATGTTCTTCTCAACTAAGGATTGATACGGCCTTCGGGTTCGATGCCTATTTGTTTAACAGATGCCTGACGGCGAGGTCAAATGTTCTTCTAAACTTTGGGTTGAGCCGGGCTTCGGGTTTGATGCTTGTTTGTTTAACAGATGCCTGACGGTGAGGTCTAATGTTCTTATCAACTTCGGGTTGAGCCTCCCTTCGGGTTCGATGCCTGTTTGTTTAACAGATGCCTGATGGTGAGGTCAGATGTTCTTCTCAACTTCGGGTTGAGCCGGCCTTCGGATTTGATGCATGCTTGTTTAACAGATGCTTGACAATGAAGTCAAATGTTCCTCTCAACTTCATGTTGAGCCGACCTTCGGGTTCGATGCCTATTTGTTCAACAGATGCCTAACGGCGAGGTCATATGTTCCTCTCAACTTCGTGTTAAGCCGGCCTTCGGGTTCGATGCCTGTTTGTTTAACAGATGCCTGACAGCGAGGTTAGATGTTCTTCTCAACTTCAAGTTGTGCCGGCCTTCGGGTTCGATGCCTAATTGTTTAACAGATGCCTGACGACGAGGTCTAATATTCTTATCAACTTCTGGTTGAGCCGCCCTTCGGGTTCCATGCCTGTTTGTTTAACATATGCTTGACGGTGAGGTCAGATGTTTTTCTTAACTTCGGGTTGATCCGGCCTTCAGATTTGATGTCTGTTTGTTTAATAGATGCTTGAAAGTGAAGTCAAATGTTCCTCTCAACTTCATGTTGAGCCGACCATCGGGTTCGATGCCTGTTTGTTTATCAGATGCCTGACGGCAAGGTCAAATGTTCCTCTCAACTTCATGTTGAGCCGACCTTCGGGTTCTATGCCTGTTTGTTTAACAGATGCCTGACAGCGAGGTAAGATGTTCCTCTCAACTTCGTGTTGTGCCGGCCTTCGGGTTCGATGCCTGTTTGTTTGACAGATGTCTGACGGTGAGGTCAGATGTTCTTCTCAACTTCATGTTGAGCCGACCTTCGGGTTCGATGCCTGTTTGTTTAACAGATGCCTGACGGCGAGGTCTGATATTCCTCTCAACTTCATGTTGAGCCGGCCTTCGGGTTCGATGCCTGTTTGTTTAAATGATGCCTGACAGCGAGGTCAGATGTTCTTATCAACTTCGGGTTGAGCCGCCCTTCGGGTTTGATGCCTCTTTGTTTAACAGATGCCTGATGGTAAGGTCAGATGTTTTTCTCAATTTCGGGTTGAGCCGACCTTCGGGTTCGATGCCTATTTGTTTAAAAGATGTTTGACAGCTAGGTCAAATGTTCTTCTCAACTAAGGATTGAAACGACCTTCGGGTTCTATGCCTGTTTGTTTAACAGATGCCTAACGGCGAGGTCAAATGTTCTTCTAAACTTCGGGTTGAGCGGGCCTTCGGGTTCGTTGCCTGTTTGTTTAACAGATGCCTGTCGGCGAGGTCTAATGTTCTTATCAATTTCGGGTTGAGCCGGCCTTCGGGTTCGATGCCTGTTTGTTTAACAGATGTTTGACGCCGAGGTCAAATGTTCTTCTCAACTAAGGATTGAGACGGCCTTCGGGTTCGATGCCTGTTTGTTTAACAGATGCCTGACGGCGAGGTCAAATGTTCTTCTAAACTTCGGGTTGAGCCGGGCTTCTGGTTCGATGCTTGTTTGTTTAACAGATGCCTGACGGCGAGGTCTAATGTTCTTATCAATTTCGGGTTGAGCCGCCCTTCGGGTTCGATGCCTGTTTGTTTAACAGATGCCTGACGATGAGGTCAGATATTCTTCTCAACTTTGGGTTGAGCCGGCCTTCAGATTTGATGCCTGATTGTTTAACAGATGCTTGACAGTGAAGTCAAATGTTCCTCTCAACTTCATGTTGAGCCGACGTTCGGGTTCGATGCCTGTTTGTTTAACAAATGCCTGACAGCGAGGTCAGATCTTCCTCTCAACTTTGTGTTAAGCCGGCCTTCGGGTTCGATGCCTGTTTGTTTAACAGATGCCTGAAGATGAGGTCAAATATTCATTTCAACTTCGGGTTGAGCCGACCTTGGGGTTCGATGCCTGTTTGTTTAACAGATGCCTGACGACGAGGTCTAATTTTATTATCAACTTTGGGTTTGAAGTGCCCTTCGGGTCTGATGCGTGTTTGTTTAATAGATGCCTGACGGTGAGGTCAGATACTCTTCTCATCTTCGGGTTGAGTCGGCCTTCGGATTTGATGTCAGTTTGTTTAATAGATGCTTGATAGTGAAGTCAAATGTTCCTCTCAACTTCATGTTAAGCCGACCTTCGGGTTCGATGCCTGTTTGTTTAAAAGATGCCTGACGCAGAGGTTGTTGCACCCCAAAATTTGCCCAACCTTTTCTAACCTAGGTTTATGTTTCAATTGCATAATCATTTGCATTGCCATCATGTACATAATGTATTCATCTGCATTGCATAGCATAGGCAAGCTATCTTAATCAGGGGATCAAGTGCTATTCTTATCTCAAGAGACATATCCAAGGGTTTCATTCATATTCAAGACTACTCAGGTCATCAGAGAAGAATTTGAGCTTTGAAGAGCTGCCAGGTTGATCAGTGAATTCTCTCTTATCTTGAGGCTAGTTGGGGGTCATCAGAGGATGTGGGAGCTGTGAGCCAAGGGCATGAGGTGTGTATGGATGTTGTGAAGAGCCTAGATGATCATTTTTTAGGAGAACCAAGTCATTGGAATGATTGCAAGAGCCTCGGTTGAAGTCAGTCAACTAGGGTTTTATCTGGGTCAACACTAGGTCAATCCTAGGTCAAAGACTTGTTTTGAAGGACATCAAGGATCATTTGAAGAATGTGGGATTCATTATTTGCTATATGGATATGGGTATGATGTTGTGCTAAAGAAGAATCAAGAGGAGTCAAGGAGAACTGGAGTTACCAAATTAGGGTTTCAGTGTAAAATCCCCTGATTTAGGTCAAACTTCAAAGTAGTGTAACTCAAGATGAAAGCTTCATATGAATTCTTGGTCCACATGAAACTTGTAGAGTATCTTCATAGATTTAATTTGAGTGGTGGAAGTCATCAAGATGATTTATAGAACTCAAGTTATAGCTCTTGCAAGTTACAGGTCATCTGAGGGCACTGAAATTTGTCTATGAAAGTTGTCTGTCTTCCAAGCAACTTTTGACCTTCAAGGAGATTTCAATTCGATTTCTGGCCAACATGAGAGTTGTTTCTTATTGTCTTAGCTTTCTAGGAAGGTATGGTATGCCTTCATATGATTTGTGGAACTCTACTTATGGTCTTGGAAAGCAAAGGGTATTTTGGTCATCTGAGAATTACAGGTCATTCTTAGCCTATGCCTAAAACTCATACAAGGAAGCTTCAAATGAAATATTTCCCAACTTCAAAGTTGCTCAAAATGTCATTTTAAGTCTAGAAAAGAAGTCATGGAAGTTTTTAAATGCATAGAACAAGACTTGACCAAAGTTGGTGGAAAATGACCTAAAAAAGGCATATAACTTGAAAAAGTTCAAGTTGGAAAATGGTTTGAGAGATCTACAAATCCAAAATGGGTCATCCAATATACCGAATTGATTCCAAACATCATATTAAAGACATTGGTTCAGCCACTTTTTTGAGTTATGGCTTAAATTTTGGACTTGCTTTGTATTTTTGTTACTTGCATATTAAGGCAACTTGGCAAAACTCAACACAAGGCAAGGAAAGGCTTGGTTTTCACACCTGCACTCTCAATATCTCATGAAGAGAGATTTTAACACAAGTTTAGAGGTTTGTATGCATGAGATGAGAGATATTCAACATGTCATCAAGTGAGATTTTCATGAACTTTCCACCATATTCTAGAATCATCCTAGAGGGATCCAGAAACTTCTAGATCTGTCCATCATCATCTATATATTGGATTGAACTCATTGGTGCAAGGGGTTGGTGAAAAGACGGAGAGAAGAGAGAGAATTTCATTGTTGCTTCCATTGTAAGAAAGTGAAAGAACCTTCATAATCTTCCATTTCTGTTCAAGAGAGTTCTTCATTTTCAGTCTTTGGTATATTGTGAGTGTGAACAAGCAAGCTCAGAGGCACATCAATGGAGGATTGAAGCTCTAAGGTTGAAATTGCAAAGATCCATATCAGATTCGAATCTCACAATCCAAGCACTTTTCTTCCAACTTTTTGCAAACAGAAGTCATAGCATCATCTAAGGACCATTGGTGAGGGATTGCAAGTGCTGATTCAAGCTCTTTCTCATCTGTTCCAACAAGAATAGCAGGTTGGTGATTTCTCTTATATCTCCCTAATTAGGTGTTTTTAGGATAGATTGTTAGTGTAAGAATGTTAGGTTAGGTTAGATGACTAGTTTCTGAAAGATTGAGAAGGTTCTATGAGGTTTAATGGCAGGGTGTTGAAACTTTGATGATCAAGAAATCTTAGTTCAGGGGATGTTAATCATAGTGTATTAGTTCAGAATAATCAATGCAATATGGAGAGCACATTAGTACAAGAATTTGCAAGTTTTATGAAGGTCCATCACTGAGTGCAGTTGGTATGCTATGAGCTTACACCTATCGGGTTTCATTCTAGGGTTGGTTTCAATCAAAACTAAGGGTACCATCGTGTTCAAGGGAGAGAATAGAGCAATTTTGCTCTTTATAGTGTAGAGTTTCATGGCCTATTGAGAGAGAACGATGGACTTGAATATGGTTGCATGGAGAAGAGAATTCTGAAAACCCTAGCTTCATGTTGGGGACGATGACCAATGGCCGTGGGATCATTTCCAAGTTTTGACTTATTACACCAATCCAATGGTCCAGATTCAAAGAAGAAACGGAGGGAAAGATTGAAGCATCAAACGATGCGTTTCATTAAACGCAATTTTGGGCCTGATCCAATTTATTTTATCCCCACCCCCTTTTGAGAAGCCCAACAAAATGAACTGGAAATTATTGCTTTTTGCACCGAGCTTTTAATGTTTTTCGTTTTTTTTTTAATTCATTTTCTGAAACCAATTGGGCCTTGCATATTTGTTAGTCGCGCCCCCCACTCCATGGCCCAATGATCATAATAACTGAGCGTGGTTACTTCTGGCACCCCCTCCCCTTTTATTTCATTTTTTTTATTTTTATTTTCTTTTATATTTTCTTTGATCTTAGAAAATCCATATAAAATTGAAAATAGCTTATTTTTGATTGGTTCTTTTTGTGGTAGATTCATCATTCTGTTGAGAAAAATAATAAATAATAAAAATGGCATTTTATTTTGTTTTAATATTTTTATTGTGCATTTTCTTTTAAATAGCTTTTTAATGAGTTTAGTTTGGTACTTAATTTTGTTGATTTTAGTTCTAATAGTTCCCCTTAGATTTAGGGTCCATTCTTTTTAGGGTGATTAGCTTAGATCTTCAACTTGTATATAGGATTTAATTCATAATTTTAGGATTAATTTTTAGATGATTTGATTAGGTGAGATTAGAGTGATGAAAATTAGGGTTTTTAAGTGAGCATAGGTGAGATAGATTAGTTCTTTTAGGAATTTTGTTTTGATTTTGGGGTATGGGACTATAGGGGTTATGGGTAGATGATAGATCCCTTAGAAAATATTAGGATTCCCCTACTGCTATTAGTGTATTGCTTATATTTGATTGACTGTGTGGTGTGCCCTCTTTAGGGTTATTATTTTGTCTGTGTGGGGTATTGGGTTTGCTTGGGGATTAGGAGAATTGAAGACTGAGATGATGAGGCCCATTTGAAGATCAGAGAATGAAGACCAACTTCCAGAGGTGATGAGGAGTATCTCTTGCTGGCAGCTGTTGAAGTTTGTAGGATCTAGGAGTTAGGCAGAGCTCTAGAGTAGCAAACTTGATTCTCAAACATGGAAGGTCTTGATTGCCTCCATCCTTCTCTGTGATGCAGAGTCTCTCTAAGACACTCACC
Source organism: Lathyrus sativus (assembly GCA_963859935.3). Taxonomy (NCBI): domain Eukaryota; kingdom Viridiplantae; phylum Streptophyta; class Magnoliopsida; order Fabales; family Fabaceae; genus Lathyrus; species Lathyrus sativus. The sequence continues at coordinate 436,616,787 of OZ012735.1, forward strand.
CCCTTCCTTTGGAAGGCTTGGTGCTAATGTCTAAGGGATAGAACTCTTGAGAGAAATATTCTTTGTGTTGATAGCAGTATGTTTGCCACCTTTGGTGGTCAACTAATTGCTTAACACCCAGTTCACTCTTGTGATTGGTTCCTCAGCTTCGAGGTTAGGACTTGAAGAAAAGCCATTGGGAGACTGATGATAGAAGACTGATGCTTGCTCGAAGCTTGTAGATAGTTGATGCTGACTTGAAGACAGATGCTGATGAAGACTGCTTTGCTGTTTAGTTTTAGCTGTTTTAATTCATGATGTATTGTGTGAATTTCCCGGACTGTATTGTTTGCTGTTTAACCTGTTGGGTTGAAAGTGAATTCTGTTCACTTTTTCCTATTGTTTTCTAGGTTCTAGGTTGAGTGGGACTCCCTTGCCTCGCTTGTATTGTTGCATCCATGCATTTTACTGTTTTATTGTATATATCTGCTGTATCTGTTTACGTCTATTCCCTTAGGATCTCTGTTTCTCTCTGCGCAAGAGAGGAGCATGATAGACATTAGGTCTTAACCCATGCATGATAACATTAGGGTAGATTTTATTCCCTTTTAAACCCTAGGATTTGTAGAGTGTCATCTCTTCTTTCTTCAGAACAACAGAAAAACACTAATAAAGGTTATAACAGAGATTAATTCATTTCTTCCGTCAAAAGATTTGAACAAACATCAACCTTTTTGCAATAAGAAAACCCTTGTTTAAGGTGAGATTTTTTCATAAAAGACACTTGAACAGCTTGTGTCGTGCGTAGCCCGAACTACGTTTGCTCTGATCTTTCATGCTATATGAAAGTACGTAGGCATAGGATGCGATATCCTAGCGAGCAACCTTCCCCTCCTTTCCCGTAGTTAGGCGAACTACGTTGACTATGATTTCTCGTTCCAGACGGGAATACGTAGGCATAAAGTGCGATGCTTTGCCGAGTCATCTTTTCTTTTCTTTTCAGCCCTCATCCTTTAGTTTAGATAGAAGTGTAATCCGTAAAAACCAAGCAAGCGTGGATCCCATCGAGTACGATGGACGTGAGGGGTGCTAATACCTTCCCCTTGCGTAACCGACTCACGAATCCAGGTTTTGGTTGCGATGACCATACCTTTCCCCGTTTTGCGATAGGTTTACTTCGAGCGTTTCCTTTCCCTCCTTTGGGATAAATAACGCACGGTGGCGACTCTTCTGTCAGCCGGCGCCGATTTTCGCTGTAGCGACAGCTGGCGACTCTGCTGGGGACCCAACGTCCCCTGGCTGCTAAGGACTGCGATAGTTCCTTATGCATTTGGGATCCAACGTCCCTTAAGTGAGTCAATCCTAGCGCTTGTTTTCCCGTCGAGGATTTTGTATGGATTTACATTTCTGTATTTACATTTCAGCACTTTATTATTATTATTGCTGTATTTTGGGGTGTGACGGGTGTTACATGATTGAGAGATAAGCCGGACCTAGGCTTGAGTGCACCTAGACTTAGAGTAGAGATTAGTGGGCGCGCACGTGCTTTGCATGTCCTAGTGTCCCGCGAAATCTATACTCAGACGAGGTTCTTCTGGTTGGCCTTCTGTCCTGCCCTTTGGGTGGCTCGGGTTGCTGGTTAGTTGGATTGTCGACTCTGGGGACCGATCATTTGGAAGTTGGCTAAGTGAGGCCTCTTCAGGATTTGATGATGCCACTCCTTCTGGGAATCGTATCATCACCCCTGAAAGTCTATGACGCCGACGACCGCATAGGATGCCATACCTTTGTCAGTTACTAGGACATCTACCTGTGAGAGGGTTTGGGGTTATGCAGGTAACTAGACCTTCAGATACCGGTTATTTCTTGATCAGAGATACTGGGTATTTATGGATATTTGTGAGGTCTATCAGAGATCAGTCAGAGTTTTGATTTGAGGTCTACCAGAGACCAGTTGGAGTTATGGTTTGAGGTCTGTCAGAGACCAGTTGGGGTTATGTTAATGGGTCTATCTGAGACCAGGGTTGATGAGTATTGGAGGGTCTATATGAGACTTTGGATATGGTTCAGGCTTCTCAGCTATGGCACTTGGTCCCTGTTGCATGTTGCTTGCATTGCATTGTTTGCATAATCATTATCATTGCATCCCATTAACGTGTGTCTGTGTTGCAGGTGCATTTGCATATTCCCCGGTTTTAGTGTCTGGACTTCTGAGTTTTGATCATGGCTGGTTTGAGGATGACAGTTGCCTATAAGCTACCTACTCCTGATATTACTCCCATCCTGGGTCTGATTTCTCTTGCTGACGAGGATGTCCGTAGAAGCTTCAGGCAGAGTTACGGACGGTTGTTGAGTTTGGTTCACAAATCCACTGATGATGAATTGAACGGGCTGTATACGCTGATGCAATTCTATGACCCGGCTTTGAGGTGTTTCACGTTTGCTGATTTCATCTTGGGGCCTACCATGGAGGAGTATGTAGAGTTTACTGAGCTGCCGGTACAGAATGCAGTTCCTTTTATTCACTCTGCTGCTGAGCCCAAGTTGGAGGATTTAGCTAAGGCCTTGCACATGAATGCTTCCGAGCTGTTGATAACTTCTTGGTGAGGGGTTCCCGGTTTCTCTCTCCAGTTTCTGGTTGGTAAGGCTCAAGAGTACGCCAAGAATGGGTGTTGGGTGGTCTTTAACGCTATTTTGGCTCTATGCATTTATGGGATAGTGTTGTTTCCCAATTTCCCAAACTTCGTGGACATGGATGCATTTCATTTATTTGCTGCTGGCAACCCGGTGCCTACACTGATCGGGGACTTCTACCATTCGATGCACTACAGAAATGAGAACAGGAGAGGCAAGAACGTCTCTTGCTGCGTGCCTTTGCTGTATATGTGGTTCAAGAGCCATCTTCCCTTGAAGGGACCTTTTGTGGATAGTACAATTACGTCTGACTGGCCAGAGCGTATGATGAGGCTAGCTTCTGAAGACATTGAGTGGTTTGACCGAGACTTGCTGGGATCCGAGCTTATTTTCAGTTGTTCTGGGTATCCTAATGTTCCGTTGATAGGGAGAAAAGGGTGCCTCAACTACAACCCATCTCTGTTTGTCCGCCAGTTTGGATATGCGCTGAAGAACCCACCTCAGGAGGAAGAAGTACAGGAATCTCTGTACTTCACCAGTGATTTGAGTGGAGAGCTACTAGCCAAGCTTCGGCATGCCTGGACGCGTATTAACAGAAAGGGGAAACCGCTGTTGGGGAAGAATGATTGTCAGGCATATGCACCCTACAAAGTTTGGATCCAGGAGAGAGCAAGACAGTTATTGATGCCATTTCCAGCTGCGCCGGTCCCTGTTAATGTTCCGGTGGAAGAGCCCACCACTGTTGCTATGGAGGTCTACGAGCAAGTTGTGAAGGAAAAGGAAGCCTTGATGAAGATTAATGAAGAGTTAGAGAAGGAGCTAGCTCAGATGCGAAGTGAGAAGAATAAGGCTGTACGTTCTTTCCAACAGCAGATCGAACTAGTGAACAGGCTAGGTGCTGAGTTAACTGAGGAGAAGAAGAAGCGCGAACGTCTGGGTCAAGAGTTCAGAAGCTCCCACGACATGTTGGAGTCCAAAAAGAAAGCGCTCGACGCCGCTCACCGAGAGATCTCTTCTTGTAATAAGACATGGAATGCTACGCTCACCAACAATAAAAAGAGGGAAGATAAATTGAAGCAGCAAATTTCCGACCTTGAAGAGCAGTTGAAGGCTAGCATTGAGAAGCATGAAGAAGAGGTAATGGCCAGATACAGTCTCCAGAATGCATTGAACAAAGCCATCGAAGGCAGGAACGAAGTTGTGTCTCAGAAGCGGAAGCTAGAGGATCGCTTCGGAGAAGGGGCATGGGAAGAAACCGCCGGTGACGTGCGACGTGTTCTCAAGAGAAGAAACCAGCTTGTCGAGGGTCTGCTTACCCGACCAAGCCACCCAGAGACCAAGAAGTTAATAGAAGAGTACCGAGTTTACGGGAGTACTTGATCATTTCATGCATTAGCTTGTATGCTTTATTTGCATTTGTGCTGACCATCACCAGGATTGTTGGTTGAGGTCATGCCTTCTTATTGTACTCTCAGTGATATTGTATTCTTGGATTTCTCTGCAATATACGAGGTTTTCTATGATTCGGCTCCAGTCACTGTATTGCTAGCACTGACACTGCACTGGCACATTCACACTAGAATCGGGGAATGATAATCCCTAATGCACAGACACATTGCATTTTGGATACATACTCATATTTGCATTGCAGGTTTGTGATTCGTGTATCTTATCTCCTGCATCTTTCATCCAGGTATTTTCAGGATTGCAGAAAAGCAGGTCCACCGTTACTCTACAAGGATCAACCAGAAGAAGATCATGGACAACGTGCAGAGTGAAATGCAAGAGATGTGTGACAGGATGGCCCTGCTCATGCAAACCATGGAGACTATCGCCAAAGGACAAGAGCAGCTGCAGAATCTGGTTCAACCGATAGTTGCACGGGCTGAGAACAACGGGACACCGCATGGTGAAAACACTGCTGCTTCTCCCCGAGTTGAGAATCATCAAAGTGCTGATGCTATTCCCGTAAATGGTTTAAATGCTGGAGAAACTGGTCCTGTAGGTGGAGGCGGGAACACCGGTAACATGAATGCCAATGCGGATACTGCTGGGGTATTCATGGGCAATGTCAACCAGGGTTTCAATGGGGGCGTTGAGAATGTCGGAATGAATGGTATTAATGGTAACCAGGGTTTCAATGGTGTGAATATGGGGTATGGCAGCATGGCTGGCGCCAAGGCTGGGTTTGGTGGCTACGGTAATCTTGGATATGGAACTGGCGCGTAGAACACTCAAGAGATGGGTAATCTGAGGTATGACCCCATGTACGTCCAAACAGGTCCGGGCCGCGATGCAGATTATGTTGGATATGATGCAGTACCTCGCTGGGAGGATCGTCAGGAGGATGTGTTCTCTGGTCAGAATGAAGGCTATGAAAGAGTCAGGGATGACAACCATCAGATGAGATTGCTAGAGGAGAAAGTGAATGGATTGGCCAGCCAGAATGCTCTTGGGCTGGATATGTCAAATATGGGGTTAGTCCCAGGGTTGAGGGTCCCTCTGAAATTCAAAGCACCATATTTTGATAAGTACAAAGGGGATACATGCCCTAGGGTGCACGTGCGCGCTTTTTACAGGCGTATGTCTGCGTATTCTGAGGATGAAAAGATGCTAATGCACTTCTTCTAGGATAGCCTGTCAGGGCCATCGCTGGAGTGGTACATGAGCTTGGAGCCTACTCAGATCAGGAGTTGGAAAGAGCTGGCAGAGGCTTTTGTTCGACATTATCAGTATAATAGTGATCTCGCTCCTAACCGAGTCCAGTTGCAAAGCATGTCTCAAAAGTCTAGCGAGAGCTTTAAAGAATACGCCCAGAGATGGCGAGACTTGGCTGCTAGGGTACACCCTCCGATGGTGGAGCGCGAAATGATGGATATGTTCATAGGGACTTTCTCTGGAATGTACTATGACCGTTTGCTCAATTTTTTGATGAGTACTTTCTCTGAATTGATCTTGATGGGGGAACGCATTGACAACGGGGTGAAGATTGGTAAAATTCAAGCGGGTGAGTCCAGTTCCGCCGGAGGTAATAAGAAGACGTTTGGTGGTAAAAGGCAGGGTGATACCAATGTCGTATACAGTGCTCAACAAAAGAATAAAGGTCAGAACTGGCGTCAGCAGTCGCAAGTTGCAAGTGTAACCATTCCAGGGCCTTCTCAGCAGCAGAGACAACAACCGCAGCAACAGGCTCAGCAGCAACCTAATAATAATCAGCGAAGACTTCAGAACCCACGACCGAGGAGAGTATTCGAGGTACCGCCGGTATCATATGCAGAACTCCTTCAAACTTTGTTGAAATTGCAGCTAGTCGAGAAGAGGACCTTAGCACCACCAACGGGCCAGCCGCCGGTCGGATATGATGTTAATGAGCATTGTGACTTCCATTCGGGTGCACCAGGGCACAATATTGAAAATTGCCTAGCTTTTAAGCATAAAGTACAGGATTTGCTTGATAGTACGGCTATTAACTTCGGGAAGGAAGGTCCCAATATCACGCAGCAGCCAATGCCCAAGCATGGTGGGGCTGGGGCCAATGCAATCCTGAGGGATGATGAATTTAACTTGGTTTCAGAAGTGTGCGAGCTGAAAACCCCTTTGAGTTTCGTAAAGCAGCGCTTGTTGAAAGGAGGAGCCTATCCCGGTTGCGGTGAAGAGTGTGCTGACTGTTTGATTCAACCTGGGGGCTGTGAGAAGTTGAAGAGGGGAGTTCAACGTTTGATTGATGAAGGAACTTTGCAGTTTGACAGGGCTGTGGGGCGAGAGAAGTCTGTTGAGACAAGATCTGAGGAAGAGCGTAGGGAGATTGCTACGATCACCATTCCGTTCAAATCAGTGACAATTTCGGCATCATCGAAAAGGCCGACCATTACTATTACCAACGCTAAGCCAGTCCCTTTTGAAAGCACAAAAGCAGTCCCGTGGTGCTATGGTGCTGAGGTATATTGTAATGGAGAAAAGGTTGACTTGAATGATCCGCCAGCAGAATCCGTGGATAACGTCGTAGGAGCGGGTGGTATAACCCGGAGCGGGAGAATTTTCACTTCACCTGAGGTCGAAGCAGAGAGGCTTGCCAGGGGTAAGAATAAAGTTGTTGAGGGGGAATCTTCGGGGAGTAAAGAGAAAGAGCCGATAACCAAAGATGTGGAAGAATTCATGAGGTTAATCCGCAAAAGTGATTACAAGATTGTAGATCACCTGCAGCAGACCCCGTCAAAGATCTCCATATTATCGATGCTGTTGTGTTCTGAAGCGCATAGAAATGCCCTGTTGAAAGTACTTGAGACATCTTTCGTGCCGCAAGAGATTTCAGTTAATCAGCTGGAGGGAGTTATGGCACACGTTAACGCTGGGCATGGACTGGGATTCACGGATTTTGACCTAACACCTCGAGGGCGTGATCATAATAATGCCTTGCATATCTCTATCGAATGTCGGGGCACTGTTTTATCCCATGTGCTGGTAGACACTGGGTCCTCGTTGAATGTGTTACCAAAGAAAGCCCTGTTGAAATTAGACACCCGTGGGTTGTTGTGCACACCTAGTGATTTGGTAGTGAGGGCCTTTGACGGAACAAGGAGGTCGGTATTCGGGTCAATAACGTTACCCATCCAGGTAGGTCCGGAGGTGTTTGATACGGTGTTTTACATCATGGATATCCAGCCCGCATATAGCTGTTTGATCGGGAGACCTTGGATTCATGCCGCTGGGGCAGTGACTTCTACGCTCCATCAGAAGCTGAAATATATGGTCGAGGGGAGTATTGTGACGGTGTGTGGCGAAGAGGATATCCTAGTCAGTCATTTGTCCTCCTTCAAGTACATGGAGGTAGATGGAGAGATTCATGAAACGCTGTGTCAAGCGTTCGAGGAGGTGAAGGTTAAAGAAGAGGCTCCAGTGAAGAGTGAAGGGCAAGAGGTGGCAGTCTCCTCATATAAAGAAGCCAAGGCGTTGGTACAAGCAGGAGAGACTCAGAAGTGGGGGCAGGTTCTGGACATCCCTGTGAAGCAAGATAAGTATGGCTTGGGGTACCGCCCATCTTCCTCGCAGAGTGCGCCTAAGCACAAGGGACCCGTCGTGTTCACGCCCGGAGGAGTTAGCTTTGAAAGGATTAATGCCGTGTCTGATACGGAGAAAGTGGATAGCGATTGCGACATGGACTCATGGATTCGACCCAGCACGCCAGGGCAAAGCCTATGCAACTGGTCCATCCAGGATGTCATCCAAGTCACCAAACAGTAATGCATTGTTTTTCCAATCATTGTATGATCACATGCCTTGCCCGGGGCATCGATGATCTTGTCTTAGGGCCTAACTGTTTACCTGTATGTTTGCATAATCAATAAATGACGGCGTTTTTTACATTCAAATGTTGTGATCCTTTTCTTTCTGTTTTATTTTATTTTTCAATAAAATGGCAGCGTGGTTATGCATTTTGCTTGTACATCATTTTTGAAGCACTTAACCGTTTCCCTCGCAGGATTCATGAATTTTCAGATGACACCGACCAAAAACTTCCTATGACTCGTTTAGACTTCGAGCATCCGATTTTCCAAGCTGAGAAGGAGATTGTGGAGGATAGTGACTTACCAGAAGAGCTTAGTCGGTTATTGAAGCAAGAGGAGAGAGTCATTCTGCCTCACCAGGAAGAGATTGATATTGTCAACTTGGGGTCTGAATAATGCGTTAGGAATATCTGTATAGGGGCCGCGTTGCAAGAGGACATTAAGCAGGAGCTTATTGAGATGCTGCGTGAATACAGTGATATATTTGCTTGGTCTTATGAGGACATGCCGGGTTTGGATACTGATATGGTTGTTCACCGTCTGCCGTTAAAAGAAGATTGCCCGCCTGTGAAGCAGAAACTCAGAAGGACTCATCCTGACATGGCTGTAAAGATAAAAGAAGAAGTGCAGAAGCAATGGGATGCTGGGTTCCTGGCTGTTACCACTTATCCCACTTGGGTCGCTAATATCGTGCCTGTGCCAAAGAAAGATGGCAAGGTTCGAATGTGTGTTGATTATACGGATCTAAATAAAGAGAGCCCGAAAGATGATTTCCCACTGCCGCATATTGACGTGTTAGTTGACAACACAGCTCAGTTTTCGGTGTTTTCCTTCGTGGATGGGTTTTCAGGGTACAACCAGATCAAAATGGCTCCGGAGGATATGGAAAAAACGACCTTTATCACCCTGTGGGGGACCTTCTGTTATAAGGTGATGCCCTTTGGTTTGAAAAATGCTGGGGCAACGTACCAGCGGGCCATGACAACGCTTTTTCACGACATGATGCACAGAGAGATTGAGGTGTATGTCGATGACATGATTGCCAAGTCTCGAACAGAGGAAGAACATCTGGTTAATCTGTTGAAGTTGTTCAAGAGGCTGAGGAAATTCAGGCTGAGGCTGAATCCAAATAAATGTACCTTCGGAGTAAGATCCGGGAAGCTACTGGGGTTCATTGTGAGCAAGAAAGGAATCGAGGTCGATCCTGCAAAAATAAAAGCAATACAAGAGATGCCAGCACCGAGAACAGAAAAAGAAGTCCGTGGATTCTTAGGGAGGCTGAACTACATTGCTAGGTTCATCTCTCACCTAACGACCACGTGTGAACCATTATTCAAGCTGTTAAAGAAAGATCAAGCGGTGGTCTGGAACGACAATTGCCAAAGGGCATTTGAAAAGATAAAAGAATACTTGCAGGAACCTCCGGTGTTGATCCCCCCAGTAGCGGGACGACCACTGATTATGTATCTGACGGTTCTTGAGAACAGTATGGGTTGTGTTCTCGGTCAACATGACGAGACAGGGCGGAAAGAGCATGCAATTTATTACTTGAGTAAAAAGTTCACGGATTGTGAATCTCGATACTCCATGCTCGAAAAAACGTGTTGTGCACTGGCGTGGGCTGCCAAACGTCTAAGACAGTACATGCTGAATCATACAACCATGCTGATATCGAAGATGGATCCGATCAAATATGTGTTTGAAAAGCAAGCGCTCTCTGGACGGATTGCTAGATGGTAGATGGTATTGACAGAATACGATATCCAGTATGTTTCCCAGAAGGCCATTAAGGGAAGTGTTTTGTCCGAATATCTCGCCGAACAGCCGGTTGAGGATTATCAGCCTATGAAGTTTGAGTTTCCTGATAAGGACATAATGTATTTGAAGGCTAAAGATTGTGATGAGCCGTTGCCTGGTGAAGGACCTGAGCGGACTTCCCAGTGGCAATTGATTTTTGATGGGGCTGTCAATTCGTACGGTAGCGGAATTGGGGCAATCATTACAACTCCCCACGGGTCGCACATCCCGTTCACAGCCAGATTGACTTTTTCAGTGACGAATAATGAAGCCGAGTATGAAGCTTGCATTATGGGGTTAGAGGAGGCTATCGATATGAGGATTAAGAATCTGGATGTATATGGGGATTCAGCATTGGTTGTGAATCAGATTAAGGGAGAGTGGGAGACGCGCCAACCTAATCTGATACCGTACATGAATTACGCGAGAAGGTTGCTACCTTTCTTTGATAGAGTGGAGTTCCATCATGTACCCCGGGCAGAGAATCAAATGGCGGACGCCCTTGCAACGTTATCCTCGATGTATAAAGTCAACCGCTGGAATGAGGCTCCCAGCATTGTCATCTCTCGCCTGGATAGGCCGGCCTTTGTGTTTGCAATTGATGAAGCATCTGACGGTAAACCTTGGTATTTCGACATACAGAATTTCCTGAAGAATAAGGAATATCCGGCTGGGGCATCCAGTCGTGATCAAAAGACTCTAAGGAGATTAGCAGGCAACTTCTATCTGAATCCGGACGGCATTTTGTATAGAAGGAACCACGATTTGGTACTCCTCCGGTGTGTAGACGAGAAGGAAGCCAACTTGCTCATGGAAGAAGTCCATGAAGGAACTTTTGGTACACATGCTGGTGGGCATGCTATGACCCGAAAGTTGTTGCGAGCGGGGTATTATTGGTTGACGATGGAAACTGACTGTTTCAGATTTTCCAAGCGGTGTCACAAGTGCCAGATCTATGCTGATAAGATCCATGTGCCACCCAGTCCACTGAACGTTATGGCATCCCCATGGCCGTTCTCCATGTGGGGAATCGATATGATTGGCAAGATTGAGCCTACTGCTTCTAATGGGCATCGCTTCATTCTGGTTGCGATCGATTACTTCACTAAGTGGGTGGAAGCAGCATCTTACGCCAACGTGACGAAGCAGGTGGTGGCCAAATTTATCAAGAAGGATATAATTTGCAGATACGGTATTCCTGAGCGAATCATTACGGATAATGGTTCGAATTTGAACAACAAGATGATGAAAGATCTGTGTCGGGATTTCAAGATCGAGCATCATAATTCATCTCCCTACAGACCCAAGATGAATGGCGCTGTTGAAGCGGCCAACAAGAACATAAAGAAAATTGTTCAGAAGATGGTGGTAACGTATAAGGATTGGCATGAGATGCTGCCATTCGCTTTGCACGGTTATCGTACTACAGTGCGTACATCAACCGGGGCAACACCGTTCTCACTAGTATATGGCATGGAGGTTGTCCTGCCATTGGAGGTTGAGATACCATCTTTGAGGGTTTTACTTGATGTTAAGCTGGAAGAGGCAGAATGGGTGAGAAGTAGGTTGAATCAGCTTAGCTTGATAGATGAGAAAAGACTGGCATCCATTGCGCATGGTAGGCTGTATCAGAGCCGGATGAAGAAAGCGTTCGACAAGAAGATTCAACCTCGAAGCTTTCAGACGGGTGATCTTGTGTTGAAGAAGATTCTCCCACCGCAATCGGATCACAGGGGCAAATGGACTCCCAATTACGAAGGTCCATACATCGTGAGAAAGGTCTTCTCCGGAGGAGCCTTATTGTTATCCACCATGGATGGTGAAGACTTTTCGTCCCCTGTGAACTCGGACGCAGTTAAAAAATACTTTGCTTAAAATTGACCCGCTGGACAGTAAAAAGAGAGTCCAGGCAAAAATGGGGCATCCTGGCGAACCAAAAACAGAATAAAAAGGTTTGGGCAAAAGTTAGGGATAAAATGGAAAAATGTACACCCGCGAAGTCGAAAACCTACATTGGGCGGCTTCGGCAAAAAAGGGTATCCTGGTGAATCGAAAACCCGCAAAGGGCGATTCACGCAAAAGTTAGGGATTTGAGAAGCAAATGACTGCGGTCCAAGTTTGATTGTTTGGGAGCATCTGGGGTCAATTATCCAAAGCAATTTCTTCCGAAGACAGAGATCGGGAAAGCGCTAGAGTCCGACGAGTCATAGGAGGATCGGTTCATGGTGTTCGTCTGTAGCACGTTGCCGACATGTGTACAAATTTTATTCTGTATATTTGTATACTTCTGCATTTTGTTTGTGTGTGACTACCTCTTTTCAGGAGTTGCATCCGATGTACAAATCTTGCCTATTCTCAAGCCGTTATCAATAAAGTGTTTATTCAGTGTAGTGTGTGACTTTGGTTTTAATTTTTACAGTTTTGTTTGTAGAAAAGCGCTGATGTTTTGATAAACTTACATGCGTGTAAACCGGCGGGCCTCGGCCGATGATTGTTGAAACCGAAAATTACCTGAATGGTTGTTGTGGGTGATTACCAAGATGTCTCTTTTTTCATAGATTGCCTTGTGTTTGCTTGTTGACTTTTGCAGGTATTCGAAAGCTTGCAAAGTTCCCTGCCAAAGTCCATGGCAGGCTGGTACCCTCTCCAGAGGTTGAATGTTGTGTCTTTCCCCAGTAAAGTCGCCCCAGGCAAAATTGAATGTTGTCTCCCCAGGAGAGCGGAGATTGCGTCAAAGGAAAATATCAATGTATCTTCAATTCAGAATTAGCTCGTCAAGCGGAGTAGAGTCCTCCCCAGCGAAGGTCAAGGCAAATGTGATTAACTTCCCAGAGAGTTCTTATGCAGTACAAATCAGAATGTGTAGTTCAATCCCCAGCTCAGTGATAGCGGGATGATTTCCCCAGCTCAGTGATAGCAGGAGAGGGTCCCCACAGAATGTGATCATGTGGTTGGAGCTGCTGAAAGGAGTTTTCCCGAGCACGATTGTCCTTTCTTTTCCCAGCAAGTCGCTCTTCCTCGTCAGGAGGATCGTCCTCAGCAGGCTTTGGAGTGTTGAGTTCGTGAGCTACTTTCCTAGCAGGATGGTTATCCCCAGTGGAGTTAGTTCATCTTTCCAACATTTATTTTGTTGGAAGCGTATCGGTAGTATTCCGGTCATCCCCAGCGGATCCAGTGTGTCTTCAGCATTTATTTTGTTGAAGCAACTCTCTGCATAAGCATGCATCATGAGCATTTGCATTTTTATACGAGCACGTAGCATTTCCATGCAGTATGGAAGCATTACGTCATAATCAAACATGCATTTTTGAAACATAAGCCGGGTAGTTACCTCTTCGGTTTCAGATATGTCTGTTCCTTGCCGATAAGAGAAATCGTGATTCAGGAAGATGTTGTTTTCGTGTTCAAGGTACGCAGTGATCGTATTTTGTCCCGACTACGGGGTACATGTTGTAAGGCACGCAGTGATCGTGTTGATTTTGAGATGTGGATTTGTGGCCCAAGTGCGCAGTGATCGTATTTGTACCATCTATGGGGTTCATGTTGTAGGACACGCAGTGATCGTGTTGATCTTGGTATGTGTATCTGTGGTCGAATGGCGCAGTAATCATATTCGTCCCGATCTGAGAAGATTGTGTTGTAAGGCACGCAGTGATCGTGTTGGTATCGTCTCGGGGTTTATTGAGCAGGACGCGCAGTGATCGTGTTCACTCTATTATTCGGGCAGGACACGCAGTAATCGTGTTTACCGTATCATGTGATGTTTGTTGGTCGATATGCGCAGTGATCGTATTCGTCTGTTATACAGTGGTTGTAGATTGACGCGCAGTGATCGTGTTCATCCAGTTGGTTGGTCGGTATGCGCAGTGATCGCATTTGTCCGTTATACGGGTTGGTTATAGATCGGCACGCAGTGAACATGTTCATCTGGTGGTTGGTGGCCGAGATACGCAGTGATCGTATTCGTACAACACGCAGTGATCGTGTTTTCTCCAGTCCAGAGGATCGTGGCTCAGAACGCGCAGTGATCGTGTTCAAACACGCAGTGATCGTGTTCAAGATACGCAGTGATCGTATTTGTATAGCACGCAGTGATCGTGTTGACATCATTCTGGGGGTTGTCGGCCAATACACGCAATGATCGTGTTTGTCCTATTGCAGCACACGCAGTGATCGTGTTTGTCGTATTGATGGTTGAAGTATGCAGTGAACATATTCGCCTCTTCTATACGGATTAATTCCGTCTGGCACGCAGTGATCGTGTTTACCTCATCCGATTGGATTTATGGTCGAAGTAATTCTGGTTGTAACGCAACATGCAATGATCGTGTTTGTCCCATTATGTGGTTTTGTTTGTGGTATCGAAGCACGCGGTGATCGTGTTCGTAGCAGTTTTGTGGATTTATGGCATACGACATGTAGTGATCGTGTTCGTCACGTCAGATGTTCCCCTAGCAGAGTTGCTTGGTCAAGCATTTCTCTTTCTCCCCAGCCGAGTCCTTTCTCAGAGTGCTGTGGAAGTGGCATAATGCAATTTTTGGGTGGTTACCCGCAGTTACCTCAGTAGAGACGTAATCCCCAGCAGGGTGGTCTTCAACGAGATACTTGGTTAAGTTCCTCGTAATCCCCAGCAGGGTGGTTTTCAACGAGACGCTTGGTTCAGTTCCTCGTAGTCCCCGGCAGGGTATTCTTCGACAAGTCGCTTGGTTAAGTCACTTGTAGCTGAGTCTTTCTCAGGATGATGTGGTATCAGTATTAGAAGGTGGTAATACAGATTTTCGGGTGGTTACCCGCAATTCCCCCAACAGAGTTATGTTCTCCAGCAGGGTGTTACTTCAATGGGTTGCTTGGTTAAGTCTCTCATAGTCCCCAGCAGGGAGCTTGCTACATGAGTTGTTTAGTTAAATTCCTCGTATTTTTCAACAAGGTTATTCTCGTCAGGATGCTTGGTTAAGTTCCCACTTTCCCCAGCAGGTGTTTGACGGCAGTTGTCAGAATTGTCCCCTCAGAGTTACTTAGTTAAGTTTCTCATTTCCCCGCAGAGTCGGTTGTTCATGTCTTCAAACATTGTCTCGTTTGGTTAAGCGTTTGCTCGTTTCTTCAGGATACGAAAGGTTGATCAGTGAAGTCAACATGACAAGTGAAGTCAATATTCTCCCGCTGGTTAGCGTGTGCTTGGTTGATAAGTGAGATCAACAGAGGTTGATAAGTGAGATCAACAGAGGCCGATAAGTGATATCAACAATTGCTCGTTGTTTGGTGTATGCTCATTTCTGCGAAATGGAGTGGTCTGCGGACAATATCAGATTATTTTACAAAGAAGATTGACAGGTGGATGATTAGTTGTTGCCGAGACAACAGAAGTCATTCCCCTGAAGGGTTTTCCCCAAGCAGTAGTCGTATTCGCAATTTATTTTTGCGGTTGGCAAATTTCCGGGTTCTTTCGTATTCAACCATCTCGTACCTCGAATGTCTGAAGGCTGCGCGCTCTTCATCCAGTCGGGTCCAAGTCGCTTGAATAGGGGCAGCTGTTGCACCCTAAAATTTGCCCAACCTTTTCTAACCTAGGTTTATGTTTCAATTGCATAATCATTTGCATTGCCATCATGTACATAGTGTATTCATCTGCATTGCATAGCATAGGAAAGTTATCTTAATCAGGGGATCAAGTGCTATTCTTATCTCAAGAGACATATCCAAGGGTTTCATTCATATTCAAGACTACTCAGGTCATCAGAGAAGAATTTGAGCTTTGAAGAGCTGCCAGGTTGATCAGTGAATTCTCTCTTATCTTGAGGCTAGTTGGGGGTCCTCAGAGGATGTGGGAGCTATGAGCCAAGGGCATGAGGTGTGTATGGATGTTGTGAAGAGCCTAGATGATCATTTTTGAGGAGAACCAAGTCATTGGAATGATTGCAAGAGCCTCAGTTGAAGTCAGTCAACTAGGGTTTTATCTGGGTCAACACTAGGTCAATCCTAGGTCAAAGACTTGTTTTGAAGGGCATCAAGGATCATTTGAAGAATGTGGGATGAATTATTTTCTATATGGATATGGGTATGATGTTGTGCTAAATAAGAATCAAGAGGAGTCAAGGAGAACTGGAGTTACCAAATTAGGGTTTCAGTGTAAAATCCCCTGATTTAGGTCAAACTTCAAAGCTGTGTAACTCAAGATGAAAGCTTCATATGAATTCTTGGTGCACATGAAACTTGTAGAGTATCTTCATAGCTTTAATTTGAGTGGTGGAAGTCATCAAGATGATTTATAGAACTCAAGTTATAGCTCTTGCAAGTTACAGGTCATCTGAGGGCACTAAAATTTGTCTGTGAAAGTTGTCTGTCTTCCAAGCAACTTTTGACCTTCAAGGAGATTTCAATTGGATTTATGGAAAACATGAGAGTTGTTACTTATTGTCTTAGCTTTCTAGGAAGGTATGGTATGCCTTCATATGATTTGTGGAACTATACTTATGGTCTTGGCAAGCAAAGGGTATTTTGGTCATCTGAGAATTACAAGTCATTCTTAGCCTATGCCTAAAACTCATACAAGGAAGCTTCAAATGAAAAATTTCCCAACTTCAAAGTTGCTAAAAATTTCATTTTAAGTCTATAAAAGAAATCATGGAAGTTTGGAAATGCATAGAACAAGACTTGACCAAAGTTGGTGGAAAATGACCTAAAAAAGGCATATAACTTGAAAAAGTTCAAGTTGGAAAATGGTTTGAGAGATCTACAAATCCAAAATGGGTCATCCAATATACCAAATTGATTCCAAACATCATATTAAAGACATTGGTTCAGCCACTTTTTTTAGTTATGGCTTAAATTTTGGACTTGCTTTGTATTTTTGTTACTTGCATATTAAGGCAACTTGGCAAAACTCAACACAAGGCAAGGAAAGGCTTGGTTTTCACACCTACACTCTCAATATCTCATGAGGAGAGATTTTAACACAAGTTTAGAGGTTTGTATGCATGAGATGAGAGATATTCAACATGTCATCAAGTGAGATTTTCATGAACTTTCCACCACATTCTAGAATCATCCTAGAGGGATCCAGAAACTTCTAGATCTGTCCATCATCATCTATATATTGGATTTAACTCATTGGTGCAAGGGGTTGGTGAAAAGAGGGAGAGAAGAGAGAGAATTCTATTGTTGCTTCCATTGTAAGAAAGTGAAAGAACCTTCATAATCTTCCATTTCTGTTCAAGAGAGTTCTTCATTTTCAGTCTTTGGTATATTGTGAGTGTGAACAAGCAAGCTCAGAGGCACATCAATGGAGGATTGAAGCTCTAAGGTTGAAATTTCAAAGATCCATATCAGATTCGAATCTCACAATCCAAGCACTTTTCTTCCAACTTTTTGCAAACAGAAGTCATAGCATCATCTAAGGACCATTGGTGAGGGATTGCAAGTGCTGATTCAAGATCTTTCTCATCTATTCCAACAAGAATAGCAGGTTAGTGGTTTCTCTTATATCTCCCTAATTAGGTGTTGTTAGGTTAGATTGTTAGTGTAAGAATGTTAGGTTAGGTTAGATGACTAGTTTATGAAAGATTGAGAAGGTTCTATGAGGTTTAATGGCAGGGTGTTGAAACTTTGATGATCAAGAAATCTTAGTTGAGGGGATGTTAATCATAGTGTATTAGTTCAGAATAATCAGTGCAATATGGAGAGCACATTAGTACAAGAATTTGCAAGTTTTATGAAGGTCCATCACTGAGTGCAGTTGGTATGCTATGAGCTTACACCTATCGGGTTTCATTCTAGGGTTGGTTTCAATCCAAACTAAGGGTACCATCGTGTTCAGGGGAGAGAATAGAGCAATTTTGCTCTTTATAGTGTAGAGTTTCATGGCCTATTGAGAGAGAACGATGGACTTGAATATGGTTGCATGGAGAAGAGAATTCTGAAAACCCTAGCTTCATGTTGGGGACGATGACCAATGGCCGTGGGATCATTTCCAAGTTTTGACTTATTACACCAATCCAATGGTCCAGATTCAAAGAAGAAACGGAGGGAAAGATTGAAGCATCAAACGATGCGTTTCATTAAACGCAATTCTGGGCCTGATCCAATTTATTTTATCCCCACCCCCCTTTTGAGAAGCCCAACAAAATGAACTGGAAATTATTGCTTTTTGCACCGAGCTTTTAATGTTTTTCGTTTTTTTTAATTCATTTTCTGAAACCAACTGGGCCTTGCATATTTGTTATTCGCGCCCCCCACTCCATGGCCCAATGATCATAATAACTGAGCGTGGTTACTTCTGGCACCCCCTCCCCCTTTATTTCATTTTTTTGATTTTTATTTTCTTTTATATTTTCTTTGATCTTAGAAAATCCATATAAAATTGAAAATAGCTTATTTTGATTGGTTCTTTTTGTGGTAGATTCATCATTCTGTTGAGAAAAATAATAAATAATAAAAATGGCATTTTATTTTGTTTTAATATTTTTTGTGTGCATTTTCTTTTAAATAGCTTTTTAATGAGTTTAGTTTGGTACTTAATTTTGTTGATTTTAGTTCTAATAGTTCCCCTTAGATTTAGGGTCCATTCTTTTTAGGGTGATTAGCTTAGATCTTCAACTTGTATATAGGATTTAATTCATAATTTTAGGACTAATTTTTAGATGATTTGATTAGGTGAGATTAGAGTGATGAAAATTAGGGTTTTTAAGTGAGCATAGGTGAGATAGATTAGTTCTTTTAGGAATTTTGTTTTGATTTTGGGGTATGGGACTATAGGGGTTATGGGTAGATGATAGATCCCTTAGAAAATATTAGGATTCCCCTACTGCTATTAGTGTATTGCTTATATTTGATTGACTGTGTGGTGTTCCCTCTTTAGGGTTATTATTTTGTCTGTGTGGGGTATTAGGTTTGCTTGGGGATTGGGAGAATTGAAGACTGAGATGATGAGGCCCATTTGAAGATCAGAGAATGAAGACCAACTTCCAGAGGTGATGAGGAGTATCTCTTGCTGGCAGCTGTTGAAGTTTGTAGGATCTAGGAGTTAGGCAGAGCTCTAGAGTAGCAAACTTGATTCTCAAACATGGAAGGTCTTGATTGCCTCCATCCTTCTCTGTGATGCAGAGTCTCTCTAAGAAACTCACCCCCTTCCTTTGGAAGGCTTGGTGCTAATGTCTAAGGGATAGAACTCTTGAGAGAAATATTCTTTGTGTTGATAGCAGTATGTTTGCCACCTTTGGTGGTCAACTAATTGCTTAACACCCAGTTCACTCTTGTGATTGGTTCCTCAGCTTGGAGGTTAGGACTTGAAGAAAAGCCATTGGGAGACTGATGATAGAAGACTGATGCTTGCTCGAAGCTTGTAGATCGTTGATGCTGACTTGAAGACAGATGCTGATGAAGACTGCTTTGCTGTTTAGTTTTAGCTGTTTTAATTCATGATGTATTGTGTGAATTTCCCGGACTGTATTGTTTGTTGTTTAACCTGTTGGGTTGAAAGTGAATTCTGTTCACTTTTGCTTATTGTTTTCTAGGTTCGAGGTTGAGTGGGACTCCCTTGCCTCGCTTGTATTGTTGCATCCATGCATTTTACTGTTTTATTGTATATATCTGTTGTATTTGTTTCCGTATATTCCCTTAGGATCTCTGTTTCTCTCTGTGCAAGAGAGGAGCATGATAGACATTAGGTCTTAACCCATGCATGATAACATTAGGGTAGATTTTATTCCCTTTTCAACCCTAGGATTTGTAGAGTGTCATCTCTTCTTTCTTCAGAACAACAGAAAAACACTAATAAAGGTTATAACAGAGATTAATTCATTTCTTCCGTCAAAAGATTTGAACAAACATCAACCTTTTTGCAATAAGAAAACCCTTGTTTAAGGTGAGATTTTTCCATAAAAGACACTTGAACAGCTTGTGTCGTGCGTAGCCCGAACTACGTTTGCTCTGATCTTTCATGCTATATGAAAGAACGTAGGCATAGGATGCGATATCCTAGCGAGCAACCTTCCCCTCCTTTCCCGTAGTTAGGCGAACTACGTTGACTCTGATTTCTCGTTCCAGACGGGAATACGTAGGCATAAAGTGCGATGCTTTGCCGAGTCATCTTTTCTTTTCTTTTCAGCCCTCATCCTTTAGTTTAGATAGAAGTGCAATTCGTACAAACCAAGCAAGCGTGGATCCCATCGAGTACGATGGACGTGAGGGGTGCTAATACCTTCCCCTTGCGTAACCAACTCCCGAATCCAGGTTTTGGTTGCGATGACCATACCTTTCCCCGTTTTGTGATAGGTTTACTTCGAGCGTTTCCTTTCCCTCCTTTGGGATAAATAACGCACGGTGGCGACTCTTCTGTCAGCCGGCGCCGATTTTCGCAGTAGCGACAGAGGTCAAATGTTCTTCTCAACTTCATGTTGAGGCAATCTTCGGGTTCTATGCCTGATTGTTTAACAGATGGCTGACGGCGAGGTCAGATGTTCCTCTCAACTTTGTGTTGTGTCGCCCTTCGGGTTCAATGCCTGTTTGTTTAACAGATGCCTGACGGTGAGGTCAGATGTTCTTCTTAACTTCGGGTTGAGCCGGCCTTCAGATTTGATGTCTGTTTGTTAAACAGATGCTCGACTGTGAAGTCAAATGTTCCTCTCAACTTCATGTTGAGCAGACCTTCGGGTTCGATGCCTGGTTGTTTTACAGATGCCTGACGGCGAGGTCAGATATTCCTCTCAACTTCGTGTTGAGCCGACCTTCGGGTTTGATGCCTGTTTTTAAATGATGCCTGACGGCGAGGTCAGATGTTCTTATCAACTTCGGATTGAGACGCCCTTGAGGTTCGATGCCTATTAGTTTAACAGATGCCTGACGGTGAGGTCATATGTTCTTCTCAACTTCGGGTTGAGCCAGCCTTCAGGTTCGATGCATGTTTGTTTAAAAGATGTTTGACGGCGAGGTGAAATGTTCTTCTCAACTAAGGATTGAGACGGACTTCGGGTTCGATGCCTATTGGTTTAACAGATGCCTGGCGGTGAGGTCTAATGTTATTATCAACTTCAGGTAGAGCCGCCCTTCGGGTCCGATGCCTGTTTGTTTAACAGATGCCTGACAGTAAGGTCAGATGTTCTTCTCAACTTCGGGTTGAGTCGGCCTTCGGATTTGATGTCTGTTTGTTTAATAGATGCTTGACAGTGAAGTCAAATGTTCCTCTCAACTTCATGTTGAGCCGACCTTCGGGTTCGATGCTTGTTTGTTTTACAGATGCCTGACGCGCGAGGTCAGATATTCCTCTCAACTTCGTGTTGAGCCATCCTTCGGGTTCGATGCCTGTTTGTTTAAATGATGCCTGACGACGAGGTCAGATGTTCTTATCAACTTCGGGTTGAGCCGCCCTTCGGGTTCAATGCCTAATTGTTTAGCAGATGCCAGACGGTGATGTCAGATGTTCTTATCAACTTCGGGTTGAGCCGGCCTTCGGGTTCGATGCCTGTTTGTTTAAAAGATGTTTGACGGCGAGGTCAAATGTTCTTCTCAACTAAGGATTGAGACGGCCTTCGGGTTCGATGCCTGTTTGTTTAACAGATGCCTGGTGGCGAGGTCAAATGTTCTTCTAAACTTCGGGTTGAGCCGACCTTCGTGTTCGATGCCTGTTTGTTTAACAGATGCCTGGCGGCGAGGTCTAATGTTCTTATCAACCTCGGGTTGAGCCGCCCTTCGGGTTCAATGCCTGTTTCTTTAACAGATGCCTGACGATGAGGTCAGATGTTCTTCTCAACTTCGTGTTGAGCTGAACTTCAGATTTGATGCCTGATTGTTTAACAGATGCTTGACAGTGAAGTCAAAGGTTCCTCTCAACTTCATGTTGAGCCGACCTTCGGGTTCGATGCCTGTTTCTTTAACAGATGCGTGGCAACGAGGTCAGATGTTCCTCTCAATTTCGTGTTAAATTGTCCTTTGGGTTCGATCCCTATTTGTTTAACAGATGCTTGACGACGAGGTCAAATGTTCATTTCAACTTCGGGTTGAGCCAGCCTTCGGGTTCGATGCCTGTTTGTTTAATAGATGCCTGACGACGAGGTCAAATACTCTGTTCAACTTGGGTTGAGCCGGCCTTCGGGTTCGATGCCTGTTTGTTTAACAGATGCCTGACGGCGAGGTCATATGTTCCTCTCAACTTCGTGTTAAGCCGGCCTTCGGGTTCGATGCCTGTTTGTTTAACAGATGCCCGACGGTGAGGTAAGATGTTCTCCTCAAATTCGGGTTGAGCCGGCCTTCGGATTTAATGCCTGTTTGTTTAACAGATGCTTGACAGTGAAGTCAAATGTTCCTCTCAATTTCATGTTGAGCCGACCTTCGGGTTCGATGCCTATTTGTTTCACAGATTCTTGGCGGCGAGGTGACATATTCCTCTCAACTTCGTGTTGAGCCGGCCTTCGGGTTCGATGCCTGTTTGTTTAAATGATGCCTGACAACGAGGTCAGATGTTCTTATCAACTTCGGGTTGAGCCGCCCTTCGGGTTCGATGCCTATTTATTTAACAGATGCCTGACGGTGAGGTCAGATGATCTTCTCAACTTCGGGATAAGCTGGCCTTCGGGTTCGATGCTTGTTTGTTTAAAAGATGTTTGATGGCGAGGTCAAATGTTCTTCTCAACTAAGGATTGAGACGGCCTTCGGGTTCGATGCCTGTTTGTTTAACAGATGCCTCGCGGCGAGGTCAAATGTTCTTCTAAACATCGGGTTGAGCCGGTCTTCAGGTTCGATGCCTGTTTGTTTAACAGATGCCTGGTGACGAGGTCTAATGTTCTTCTCAACTTCGGGTTAAGCCGGCCTTCAGGTTCGATGCTTGTTTGTTTAAAAGATGTTTGACGGCGAGGTCAAATGTTCTTCTCAACTAAGGATTGAGACGGCCTTCGGGTTCGATGCCTATTGGTTTAACAGATGCCTGACTGCGAGGTCAAATGTTCTTCTAAACATCGGGTTTAGCCGGCCTTCGGGTTCGATGCCAGTTTGTTTAATAGATGCCTGGCGGCGAGGTCTAATGTTATTATCAACTTCGGGTAGAGCCGCCCTTCGGGCTCGATGCTTGTTTGTTTAATAAATGCCTGACGGTGAGGTCAGATGTTCTTCTCAACTTCGGGTTGAGTCGGCCTTCGGATTTGATGCCTGTTTGTTTAACATATGCTTGACAGTGAAGTCAAATGTTCCTCTCAACTTCATGTTGAGCCGACCTTCGGGTTCGATGCCTGTTTGTTTAACAGATGCCTGATGGCGAGATAAAATGTTCTTTTCAACTTCGGGTTGAGCCGACCTTTGGGTTCGATGCCTGTTTGTTTAACAGATGCCTGACGACGAGGTCTAATGTTCTTATCAACTTTGGGTTGAGCCGCCCTTTGGGTCCGCTGCCTGTTTGTTTAACAGATGCCTGACTGTGAGGTCAGATGTTCCTCTCAACTTCGGGTTGAGCCGGCCTTCGGATTTGATGTCTGTTTGTTTAGTAGTTGCTTGACAGTGAAGTCAAATGTTCCTCTCAACTTAATGTTGAGCCGACCTTCAGGTTCGATGTCTGTTTGTTTAACAGATGCTTGACGGCGAGGTCAAATGTTCCTCTCAACTTCATGTTGAGCCGACCTTCGGGTTCTATGCCTGTTTGTTTAACAGATGCCTGACAGCGACGTCAAATGTTCCTCTCAACTTTGTGTCGTGCCGGCCTTCGGGTTCGATGCCTGTTTGTTTAACAGATGCCTAACGGTGAGGTCAGATGTTCTTCTCAACTTCGGGTTGAGCCGACCTTCAGATTTAATGCCTGATTGTTTAACAGATGCTTGACAGTGAAATCAAATGTTCCTCTCAACTTCATGTTGATCCAACCTTCGGGTTCGATACCTATTTCTTTAACAAATGCCTGGCGGAGAGGTCAGATATTCCTCTCAACTTTGTGTTGAGCCGGCCCTCGGGTTCGATGCCTGTTTGTTTAAATGATGCTTGACGGCGATGTCAGATGTTCTTATCAACTTCGGGTTGAGTCGCCCTTCAGGTTCGATGCCTATTTGTTTAACAGATGCCTGACGGTAAAGTCAGATTTTCTTCTCAACTTCGGGTTGAGCCGGCCTTCGGGTTCGATGCATGTTTGTTTAAAAGTTGTTTGACGGCGAGGTCAAATGTTCTTCTGAACTAAGGATTGAGACGGCCTTCGGGTTCGATGCCTGTTTGTTTAACAGATGCCTGACGGTGAGGTCAAATGTTCTTCTAAACTTCGGGTTTAGCCGGCCTTCGGGTTCGATTCCTGTTTGTTTAACTGATGCCTGGTGTTGCACCCCAAAATTTGTCCAACATTTCTTTACCTAGCTTATGTTTCATTTCATGCACATTAGCTTTATCATTTGCATTTCATTGACATGTGAGCAAGAGATCAAGAGGTATGATTACCAATTAAGAGCTATACAAGACTATGAAGCTAGCTAAGAAGGTTATTCAGATGCTTAAGGGTTGATATCCTTGTCAGAGAAGTTAAAAGATCCTCAGAGAGAGTGGTTGAAGCCAAGAGGTTGTGTCTCCTAACTTGAGAGTTTTGGGAAGTCATCAGATGATTATGAAGCTATGAAGTTAGACTTGAGGTCTTGAGAGAGCTCATGAGAAGTGTTGAGGATCACTTTGAGGCCTAGACAGGTCATTGTGCAAGAATAAGAAGCCTCAGCCATGATTGGTGCAGCTAGGGTTTGACTGGGTCAACCCTAAGTCAACTGATGATTTAAAGAAGGTTGAGACCTAATTCAAGAGCCATGTGATCATGGATTGATACATTGAGATGTTATAAGGATGATTCCAAGGTTAACTCATCATGATTGAAGGGTTTGAGAAGTTTCAAGCTAGGGTTTCTAAGGCTTGACAATGTGAAATCCCCTAGTTTGACCCCTATCTTCAAGGCAATTTAGCTCAAGATGTGATTGTCATCTCATCTTACCCCCATCATGAATGTTGTAGATCATGATCTTAGCTTTAATTTGAGTGCTAGAAGTCCTTGATAGGATTTGTATAACTCATGTTATGGCTTTGACAAGTTATAGGTCATCAGATGAATGTGAATTTAGACCTTGAAAGTTACCCAACTTGCATATCACTTTTGCCCTAGAAGGATGATTCCTATGAACTTTTGGTCAACATGAATGTTGTTCCTTATCCTCTTAGCTTTCTATATAGTACTAGAAGTCCTTGATAGGATTTCTAGAACTCAAGTTATGGCTTTGACAAGTCATGGGTATTTTGGGTATTTGAAGATTATAGGTCACTTTAATCATAAGGCCATAACTCCTATTTGCAAGCTTCAAATGGGAAAATGTTCAACATCAAACTTGTTCAAAATGATGTTTTAAGGCTAGCCAAGTGGTCATGAGAGGTTGGAATTGCTTGTAACTCAAAATTGCAAAGTTGGCTTAAAAAGGAAGAATTAAAGTTCATTAAAAGGATCAAATTTGTGATTTTTCATTCCAAGGCCAAGATAAGGCATGTAATATGTCATTTTGATCAGAAATGACATTTTTAAGACATTGGCAATGTTACTTTTCCCATTTGAGGTCAAAATCATGGAGTTATATTTTGTTACTTAAGGCTTAAGGTACATATGCCAAACTTCTCATAAGATCAAACCAAGGTGCTAACACATTCCAAACACACTCAAAATCTCATGTGGAGAGAATTTGGATGAAGAGCATAGTGAATACAAGCTGCTGCAAGGACTGTCATGAGTGTACCATGAGATTGAATTTTCCATGACATGGGATATTTAACTTCTCATTAGAGTGATCCATAACTTTCTAGATCATTCCTTCATGTCCTATATATGATTATGAAGTGATTTAAGGCCATGGTTGGTGAGAATTGAGAGAGGAAAGTGAGATTGCATTTTGAATTTTCTCATTGCAAATCAAAATCTGTTACAGCCATTGAAGCCATTTCAATCCAAGTTCTTGATCTCAATAGCTTGCTCTAGGGTTAGAGAGTGATTTCAGATCAAATTCAAGGCAAGATCGTGGGAGAATTGGGAGTTGGAACTTGGATTTCTTCATCTGCAACTCATAGTCGGGTTCAAAGATTCAGAGTATTTCAATCCATTTGGTTGCATACAGAACCTTTCTTGGATGCTAGTGAAGGAGTTTGGAAGTTCTTGAGGGTTGATTTGAAGGTTTGAGCACTCTGTTCACACGATTTTACCAGGTATGCAATTCTCATTCCATGGCTTAATTTGAGTAGAATCAAGAGGTTTTTTAGGTTAAATGCATTGTAGATTGATGTAGGAAGGTTTCTGGATCATTAATTTGGAGATTAGTGACCAATTAGGGTTTATGTTATTTTCGGTTGAGATCGTGTTTTTGCAAACCTTGAGTTTTTAGCATGAATTAGTGGCATGAATGAATTCCTGAGGAAATTTGGGACAAGATTCATCAAGAAATCGTGGCCAATGGTGGATTCTAGAGAGAGTTAGGGTTGGGAGTGGCTGATCGGAGAAGTCACCGGCGGTGACTCTAGCGCGCGCAGGTGGAGGGAGTTTCAGCAATTCAAAATGAAGAAGACGACCTCATGGCCATTGGATTAGATGTGAGACTTTGACCAAAGTGGGATCTAACGGCCACTAATCGATTTAAGTTTGTGAAGGATTCTGAGTTACTTGCAACGCAACGTTTCATTTGAATAATATGGGTGGGCTTAAGCCACTAATTGATACCAACACCCCCTCTGGGCCCAATCACTGAAATGAACTGGGAATAGTTGCTACCTGCACCACGCGTTTATCATTTTCTTTGGATTTTCATTTTATTTCTTCATTTTACTTAGGTTATTGGATAATTCATAAAAAAGTGAAAAATGACTCAATTAATCCCATTCTTTTTTCCATGGATTCATGATTGAATGTAGTTTTTTGAGATAAAAAAATATTAATATTTCATGCATTTTTGATTTTATTAGCATTTTTTACATTTTAATTGACATTAAAATTATCATGGTTGATGCTTGATCTTGTTGAATTTGGTTTGATCATTTGGTGATGATTTTTGCCTTGATTTTTTGTGTGTAGCTAGCATAGATATGCATGCTCCCCCTAGATTTTTCTCACATTTTTGTGATGAATGTAAGTGGTAGTTTTAGGTTGAAACTTTAGGAGCTCCATTTTTAGGGTTTATGGTTAATACCTTGTGATTTAGGGTTTTATATCTAGAACTTGGTGGATGATTCAACCTCTGATTTTTGTATGGAAGATTCATGATTGAATTAGGATCCCTTAGGAATTTTCCTAGGAATTTACAATGTAGTTTACTATTTTTGTTTGATTTTAGTTTAAGTGCTAACTTTGGATGATTCTAATGCACCAACTTGACTAGATTAACCCCTTAGGTTCCTTTAGAATAAGCTTGTGTTGTTTTTACCCTTGGTTGAGGATGAAGGCAATTTGAAGATGCAATGGAATGCTTGAAGAAGCTTGGATGTGAAGACATTCCCTTCTTTTGGTGTAGTGGTGATTAGGTGTTAAGATTAGGGTTTGTAGGCAGAGCTTCTAGATAGATTCTCTTCCTTCATAAACATGGAAGATGTTGATCACTTACATTCTTCCCTATGATGTAAGGTCCCTTTGTAAAGGCCTCATCCCTCATTTGGTAGGATGTGTGGCTCTTTACAAGTTGGTAGAACCTTTGAGGGTCCCTTTCTCTGATGATAGGATGCTTAGTGGTGACCTTTGGTCTTCACTCTGCTACCAATCATCCAAACTTTGCTCTTATTAGATGAATCTTTCTCCCTTGATAGAGGATGGAGTTTCTTGCTTGAAGAGATTGAGGGATATGAGTTGATACTTCTTTGTGTTTGAAGATTACCCTTAGGAGCTGAAGCTTGTAGATCAGGAAGAGCAAGTTGATACTTGTAAGGAGGAGAGAGCTGAAGCTTGAAGGTCCAGAAGAACAAGTTGACACTTGTGAAGAAGATCAAATTGAAATTGAGTGAAGAGATGAGGCTTGAAGAAGAAAGATTGAGTTGATACTTATGTTGATACATTGAGAGCCTGAAGGAGCCAAGTTGATACTTGATATTAGGGGTGAAGCCTGAAGGTGGAATTTATTGAAGAGCTGAGGCTTGAGGAAGAGAGAATAAGTTGATACTTATGTGGATATATTAGAAGCAAGTTGACACTTGCTATTGAAGATGATATCCCTAAAGAGCAGTTGAAGACTGATGACTGAACTGCTGTAAGAAGATTGCTTTGCTGTGAAGCCTTGGAAGCTGTTGATTTGCTTTCTTGACTGTCTGTTTTCTTTCTGTGCAACTGAATTGTTGTGACTTGTTTGATTTGCTTGATGCATTAGAATAAGTTCATATTTAGATTGACTTTAATCTAGGAGCATGATTGCATTAGAGGTTGATTTCCTCCCTCTGCTTGTATTTTTACTGTATGGCTTTGCTTGCGGGTATTCGGTAGAGCCCAGCTCCCTTGCCTATGTGGTTTGTGTTTGCTTGATAGCATGTTATTTCCTCTGTATGATTGCAGTCATTATTATATCTTGCTTGATAGCATGTTATTTCCTATGTAGGATTGCTGTTATTCATATTTGGCTTGAGGTTGAGATGAGCTTGTGGAGGCTGCTGCCCCACACATATTTCCTCCCTCACTTGCATTGCAGGCATTTTACAGTCGTTTACTGTTTACTGTTTAAGCTGATGCTTTATCTGTTTCTGTTTATCATTGACATGATCCCCTAGGAATCTCACTTCCTTTGACAAGGAAGTGATGATTAGAACTTTAGGTTGAAACCTATGCATGATAACTTTTAGGAGATCCCTGTTTCAAACCTCGACCATAGGATGAATCCTTGGCATGACAACATTAGGACTTGATAGTCTCCCCTTAGTTGAGCCTGCTCTCTTCTCATCTCGAAACACATTAAAATACAATAATAAAGGTTAACTGACGTCGTACGTTACGAGCCTTAAGCTATCTGAGAAAGGATTGTTGGAGAATTTCTTTTCAACAGTCTGGATGTTTAGTATGGCACCCTTTGGGTGACATGCGACGCATTCACTCTCAGGTCATAGTCTCTAGTGCGATATTGGTTGCAAACATCCATAAAAAACAGTTCTTCCGTAAAAGACAGAAAACAAACTTCAAACCTTTTTGCCCCGTGGGCCCATAATTCAAAGGAAAGCTTTTCTGAAGAAAAGAGTGTCGTTAACTCTCAGTTCCACCGCAAACGGTAACGCCTAAGTCTCCAAGGGTCGAGCTGCGTACACCAAACTGCTGGAATTGTTTGTTAACCCTACTCGAAAAAATAGATGAATCTGAATTTCCATAATCTGTGTTATCCCGAACTACGTAAGCTCTGATCTCTCATATCTGTTGAGAGTACGTAGGCACAATACTGACGTATTGGCGAGCCACCTTCCCCGTAACTCGTAGTTAGGCGAACTATGTTGACTCTGATTTCTCGTTCTCTGATGAGAATACGTAGGCATAAAGTGCGACGCTTTGCCGAGTCATTTCTTTTCTTTTTCAAGCCAGCCTTGATAGGTAGATAGATAAAATAAACCCGTCAGATAAACACAACAAGCGTGGATCCCATCGAGTACGATGGACGTGAGGGGTGCTAATACCTTCCCCTTGCGTAACCAACTCCCGAACCTAGACAATGGTTGTGATGACCTTGTCTTATACCTTTACGTCAGGTTTTTCCGATCGTTTCCTTTCCCGTTCTGAGGGATAAATAACGAAAGGTGGCGACTCTTTTGTTTTGCCGGCACCTTATTTTCGCGAAAGCGACAGCTGGCGACTCTGCTGGGGAATTGATAGTTTCCTGGGATCCAACGTCCCGTATGCGAGTCAGTCTGGGGATCCAACATCCACTGCGAGAGTCAGTCCTAGCACTTATATGATTACTTGTTGGGTTGTGTTTATTTATCGCATTTTATTTCCCGCATCTTTATTTTCAGTATGATATGATTATCTGTGCTGTTGTGGGAGGGGCATTCTGATGAGTGAGAAGCCAGACCCAGGCTTGAGTGTACCTAGCATTAGTTATGGAAATTAGTGGGCGCGTGCTTGCTTTGCAGGCACTAGTGTCTCATGAAATCCACGCTCAGACGACGTTCTCCTGGTTGACTTCTTTTCCGGCCCTTTGGGCCTGAGGGGTTATTGGTTTGGAGGATTGTCGACTATGGGGACCGATCATTTGGAATTCAGCCGAGTGAGGCCGCTTCAGGGGATGGTGATGCCACACCTTCTGGGTATCGTGTCAGCCCTCTTGAATGTCTGTGACGCTAATGACCGCATAGGATGCCGAACTTGTGTCAGTTTAGGTCCATACCTGTGAGCAGGGTTGGGTTTGTTGCAGGAAGCCTTAACCTTCAGACTACCTGATTTTCTTGATAGTGAATCAGTTTTGTTGGTATTAGAGGTTCTCATCATCAGATGTATATGTGTTCTTGACAGAGCAGAGTTATGGTCCTGTATCAGAGGTCCTTATCTTCAGAGATGTATGTTTGTTCTTGATAGAGCAGATTTATGGTCCTGTATCAGAGGTCCTTATCTTCGGAGATGTGTGTTTGTTCTTGGTGGAGCAGATTTATGGTCCTGTATCAGAGGTCCTTATTATCAGATGTGTGTTTGTTCTTGACAGAGCATAATTTATGGTCTGATACCAGGGTTTTCTTATTATCAGAGATAGGGTTGTTCTTGACAGAGAAGTACTGTGGTTTTGTTGATACAGAGTCTTCACCTTCTTCTCTTCAACAACACAGTTGTCTTGATCTCCTGCTACATGATTGCATTTTGCATTGTTTTGCATACTCATTTGCATTTCATTAACGTGTGTCTGTGTTGCAGGTACCGTTTCCCCCGATTCAGGTTTTCTTGCCTTCTATTGTGCTACTATGGGTTCTCTGAGGAAGACTGTGGCCTACAAACTCCCCACTCCTGATGTTGTTCAGCTGACTGGTTTGATTGCTATGGCAGATGATTCTGTGAGAGATGAATTCAGAAAGTCTTATGGGAAACTGCTCAGCCTGGTTCGTAAACCTTCTGTGTTTAAGTTGAATGGGTTGCACGCCATGCTGCAGTTCTAAGATCCTCCTCTGAGATACTTTACTTTCCAGGATTTTATTCTCGCACCCACACTAGAGGAGTATGTTGATTTGTTAGGTGTGCCTAACAAGAGTCAGATGCCCTTCGTTCATATGGATGCGGAGCCTAATCTGGCTATTCTAGCTCCTTCACTTCATCTGGATGCCTCCGAGTAGGTTTTGTCTGGTTGGAACAAGGTTCCCGGTTTCTCCTTGCAGTTTTTAGTGGGAAAGGCTCAGCAGTGCGCCAAAGACGGATGTTGGGTCGTGTTCAACGCCATTCTTGCTCTGTGCATATATGGCATCATTCTGTTCCCCAATATGCCTGACTTTGTAGACTTCGACGCCTTCCACATCTTTGCATCAGGGAATCCATTCCCTACCTTGATAGGAGATGTCTACCATTCCGTCCATTACAAAAACGAGAACAGAAGGGGAAAGAATGTCTCTTGCTGTGTGCCCCTGCTCTATAGATGGCTTGATAGCCACCTACAGAAGAAGGGTCCCTTTGCTTCGTCTGCAGCCACAGCGGAGTGGCCTGAGCGTTTGATGAGTCTGTCAGCGGAGGATATTGCCTGGTTTGATAGAGATAGGTTGGGTACCGAGATCATCTTCAGCTGCAGTGGGTTTCCGAACGTGCCTTTGATAGGCAGGAAGGGATGTATAAACTATAATCCATCTCTGCTGGTCCGACAGTTTGCTTATGCTTTGAGAGCTCCGCCGAAGGATGAAGAGGTGCAGGAATCTCTGTACATCACTGGTCTTCTAGAGGGGGATATGTCATCTAAGCTTCAACGCGCTTGGAATGGCATCTGTAAGCAGGGAAAGCCGTTGCTGGGGAAAAGTAATAGCCAAGCCTACGCTCCGTATGTGACTTGGATCAGAGCCAGAGCAGATACTATAGGGATTTCGTTTCCACCTGCCCAGCTAGAAAGCCCTCCAGTGATTAAAGAGCCTACCACTGTGCCTATTCAGCAGCATAATCAGGTGTTAGCTGAGAGAGATGAGCTGAAAAAGGCAAATGAAGAACTGGAGAAAGAATTGGCTCAACTCAGAAGCGAGAGAAGCGAAGCCGTCCATTCCTTCAAGAGGCAGACAGAGCTGGTGAACCAGTTAGGGACAGATTTGACTAAGCAGATAGCTGAGCGTGAGCGCTTGGGTCGAGACTTCAAAGTTGTCAATGATGTACTGGCCACTAAGAAGCAGCACTTGGATGAAGCGTATCAGAGAATATCCAAGTTTAATCAGCATTGGAAGGCCAGCCTAGCCAATGGCAAAGAACATGAGGATAAGCTGAAGCAACAGATCTCCAAGTTGAAAGCCCAGGTGAAGGCTAGTGAGAAGAGGTTTGATGAAGAAATCGCTCGCAAATACGCCGCTGAAGGTCTGCTCAACAAGGCTCTTGCTAACCTGAAGGAGCGTAAGCTGATGTTTGAATCCAAGAAGCGGAAATTAGAAGATTGTTTCGGCGAAGGAGCATGGGAAGATTCGGTTGAAGGTCTTCAATACACCATTATGCAGATAGAGTTACTCGTCGAAGGGTTGCTCACTCGGCCTGATCATCTAGAAACGAGGAATCTGTTAGAAGAGTTCTGCGCCCGTGGCCGTGCTTGACTATTTGTAATCCTTTTGTGTTGATCATTGTTGTATGCTGACCATCACCAGGCTTGTTGGTCGAGGTCATGCTTTTGATTCTGCTTGTACTCAGTGACGTTGTGTACCGCCTTGATGGGCTTTCTTTATATATATGAGATGTTATTTCCATGACTGGACTCGGACTTCTTATTATCAGCACTGGCACTCAGGCACTAGGATCGGGGGGAAAACTCCCTAACGCACAGACACACGTTTGCATTTGCATGAAGCATCTGCATAACGAGCACTTTGTCGTTTTTCTAACCCTTTGTGTATACAGGTTGTTCCAGGATTGATCAAAGGTCAATCCACCGCTATCCGACCAAAGCAAATCGAGCTAGAGCTATGGAGCAAGTGCAGACTGACATTCAGGAACTCCGAGAGAGGATGGACCGCTTCATGGAGCTCATGCAAGTGGTCGCCAACGGCCAGGACCAGCTCAGAACTTTGGTCCAGCCTCTGATTTCAAGGGTTGACAGCAATGGTGTACTCCATGGTGGGACTGTTCCAACCCCTCCACCTGTTGAAACTCCTCAGAATGGTGTCCCCGTGACTGAGGGGAATGGTAGTGGCAACGGCAATGTGATCGCTAACATGGGGCTCAATGGTAATACGACTGGCGTCGGTAATGGGAATTTCGAAGCTAATGTTAATGTTGGGCTGGGCAACGGCAACACAGGTGTTGGAAATCTATATGGGCCTCAGCCATGGTTAGAAGACCGTCAAGACGACGTGTTCTCACAGAAAGGTGCTGAAGGAGAGCTGACTGCTGAAGCACGTCTGAGGTTTAAGGCACTCGAGGACAAGATGAGGAATTTCGAGAATTTGAACACTATAGGTGTTGACATGTCCAAGTTGGGACTGATTGCTGATTTCAAGGTGCCTCCCAAGTTCAAGGTACCCGACTTTGAGAAGTACAAGGGCACCACTTGCGCTCGTGTCCATCTGAGATCATACTACCGGAAAATGTCCGCTCACTCTGAAGACGAGAAGTTGCTGATGCACTTCTTTCAGGATAGCTTGTCCGGGCCATCCCTGGAATGGTACATGAGTCTGGAACCTACCAGTGTGTGCACGTGGAAGGAACTTGCTGAAGCATTCGTGCACCACTACCAATATAACAGTGACTTCGCGCCGAACCGGGTCCAGCTGCAGAATTTGTCGCAGAGGAACAACGAAGGGTTCAAAGAATACGCCCAGAGGTGGCGTGAATTAGCAGCTAGGGTTCAGCCGCCGATGGTTGAACGGGAGCTTGTGGAAATGTTCGTAGCCACCCTTCCAGGAGTTTATTACGAGAAATTAGTCAGTAGTATGTCTAGAAGCTTCTCAAATCTCATTATCACGGGTGAGCACGTTGAAAATGGGATCAAACTGGGGAAAATTCAGGGTGATCTGTCCTCAGCTGGAGGAGGAAAGAAACCATATGGTGGCAAAAGGCGGGAAGGAGAGACGAGCGCCGTGTCCAACGCTCGAAGGACAGGCAAAGGCCAGCACCAGCAGGTGGCCAGCATAACCATCCCCACGGTCCAACCGCCACAGCAGCAGCAGCAGCCGAATCATCAAGGGTACAGGAAGTATCAGAACAGGGAACCTCTGTCAAGTCGTCACCTCGAGACTCCGCCCATGTCTTATGCTCAGTTGTTACAGACTCTGCTTCAGTTACAGCTGATCCAGAAGAGAACCCTGACTCCCTTGACAGGGGCACCTCCGCCGGGTTATGATGCGAATGCAACTTGTGAGTTTCACTCAGGGGGACCAGGCCACACGATAGAAAATTGCAAAGCCTTCAAGCACAAGGTGCAGGATATGGTGGATGCTAAGATCATCAATTTCTCAGATAATGTGCCAAATGTCACGAAGAACCCTATGCCGAATCATAGGGGATGTGGGGTGAATGCCATTATCGAAGACGAGAGCTTGGATTTGTTGACTGACGTCAAAGATCTAAAGACACCGCTTAGCTTTGTTAAAGCCAAGCTGATGAAAAGAGGTCTCTTCCCGGGTTATGGAGAACTATGTATGGGTTGTACGACTCGTCCTGATGGATGTGAACAGTTGATAGAAGGGATTCAGAGTCTGATGACCGAAGGGATCTTGCAGTTTAGCTGAAGGGCCGAATATGGATGTGGAGAGGTAATGATGAAGCAAGATGATGAGGTTGCCACCATCACCATCCCTCGTTGGACGATAACTATTTCTGCACCCAGGCCGCCCACGATTACCATCACCAAAGTTGGGCCGATACCTTTCGAAAGCACCAATGTTGTCCCATGGCATTATAGGGCAGACGTCTACTGTAACGGACAGAAGTTGGAACTGGAACCATCTGGGTCATGTGTGGATAACCTAGTGGGAATTGGCGGAATTACTCGCAGCGGAAGAGTGTTCGCTCCACCTGAGGTTGTGGCGGACAAAGCTGAAGTAACCGATAAGGGAAAGAGTAAAGTCGTTGAGGAAATCCCTCGTGGGATAGAGAAGGACTTACTTGTTAAAGACGCTGAAGAGTTTATGAGGTTGATTAAGAAGAGTGACTACAAGATCGTGGATCACCTCCATCAAACACCCTCGAAAATTTCCATCCTGAATTTGTTGCTGTGTTCTGAGGCACACCGCAACGCGCTGCTGAAGGTCTTGAATGCCACGTATGTACCGCAGGAAATATCGGTCAACCAGTTGGAAGGGGTCATAGCCCACGTGAATGCCGGAAACGGGTTAGGGTTCACTGACCTGGAGCTGACGCCGAAGGGAAGAAACCACAACAGTGCCCTGCACATCTCGATAGAGTGTAGGGGAACGATTATGTCTCATGTGTTGGTGGACACAGGGTCATCACTCAATGTTCTTCCGAAGAAAGCATTGATGAAGTTGGATACTCGAGGACTGATTTGCACACCCATTGATCTGGTTGTGAAAGCGTTCGATGGAACCAAACGTTATGTTTTCGGGGAGGTGACGCTACCAATCCAAGTTGGGCCGGAAACATTCGACGCAGTCTTCTACATTATGGACATCATGCCTGCCTACAGCTGTCTCTTGGGCCGGCCATGGATCCATTTTGCGGGTGCCGTGACCTCCACGTTGCACCAAAAGCTCAAGTATGCTGTCGGAGGCAGCATCGTAACCGTTTGTGGCGAAGAAGACATAATGGTGAGCCATTTGTCGTCCTTCAAGTATGTTGAGATGGATGGGGAAATCCACGAAACCCTATGTCAGGCATTCGAAGCTGTTAAGGTCAAGAACGTGGCTCCTGTAATCACTGAGAAACCGAAGATGACTCTCTCTTCCTTCAAGGAAGCCCGGGCCGTTGTTCAAGCCGGATCTACCTCAGGCTGGGGGTAGATTCTAGAGATACCCAACAAGCAGGACAAGTTTGGGTTGGGATATTCTCCTGCGGCTGAAGCCTCATCTTCTCACAGTGCGTCGCGCGGTAAAGGGCCGATCCAGTTTACCAGTGGCGGGGTGATATTTGAAAATGTCAACTCGGTGTCTGAAGACGGCGAAGGCAGAGATTGGGACCTAGACTCTTGGATCCAGCCAAGCAAACCAGGCGAGAGCCTCAACAACTAGTCTATCAGGGATATCATCCAAGTGACAGGCAAAGAGTAATGATTTACTTTCTCCAATTGTTGTACAACCCTATGTCCTACCCGGGGCATAGTGGTCTTATTGTCAGGGCCTTGTTTGTTTATGTACATGCATTTTACCAATAAATCAAAAGGCGTTTTCTTCGTATTCAAATGTTGTGATCTCTGTTATTCCTGTTTTATATTTGTTTTGAAAAACAATAAAATGGCAATGGGGTTTGTGCTAACCTGCATATCCTTGTCTTAAGCTTAACCCTTGTTATTGCAGGATCCACATAGCAGATGACATCGACTCTGGGCCTTCTACGACTCACTTCGACTTCGATTGCCCGATCTATCAAGCCGAAGAAGAGATTGATGAAGACGAAGACCTTCCCGAAGAGTTGGCCCGCTTGTTGAAGCAAGAAGAGAAAGTTATTCTGCCTCACGAGGAAGAGATTGAGATTGTGAATCTGGGTTCTAAAGAACTGGTCAGGAACGTTAGGATAAGGGCTGCATTTTAGAGTGACGTCAAGCAGATATTGGTCGAGATGCTGAGAGAGTATAGTGACATCTTTGCTTGGTCATACAAAGATATGCCCGGACTGGATACTGACATCGTGGTCCATCACTTTCCGCTGCGAGAAGATTATCCTCCCGTTAAGCAGAAGCTTAGGAGGACACGACCAGATATGGCCGTTAAGATCAAAGAAGAAGTGCAAAAGCAGCTTGATGCTGGCTTCTTAGCGGTCACTACTTACCCTCCGTGGGTCGCCAACATAGTACCTGTACCGAAGAAGGACTGTAAGGTACGAATGTGCGTCGATTATCGGGATTTGAATAGGGCAAGCCCTAAAGACAATTTCCCGCTCCCCCACATTGATGTGTTGGTCGACAATACAACGCAGTTCTCCGTATTTTCGTTCATGGATGGCTTCTCCGGTTATAATCAGATCAAGATGGCGTCAGAGGACATGGAGAATACGTTTATTACGCCTTGGGGAACGTTTTGCTATAAGGTAATGCCTTTCGGTCTGAAGAACGCATGGGCCACTTACCAACGAGCAATGGTTACTTTGTTTCATGACATGATTCACCATGAGATTGAAGTCTATGTTGATGACATGATTGCGAAATCCCAAACGGAGTAAGGACATCTGGTCAATTTGCTGAAGCTTTTTGAGAGGCTTAGGAAGTTCAGGTTGAGGCTGAATCCTAACAAGTGTACTTTCGGAGTACGTCTGGAAAACTACTAGGGTTTATCGTGAGTGAGAGAGGCATTAAGGTTGACCCTGCGAAGATAAAAGCGATATAAGAAATGCCAGGGCCAAAAACAGAAAAAGAAGTTCGTGGTTTCCTGGGTAGAATAAACTACATTGCAAGGTTTATTTCTCAGCTCACGGCCACGTGTGAACCGATGTTCAAACTGTTAAAGAAAAATCAGGCGATTGTCTGGAACGAGGATTTCCAGAAGGCATTCGATAAAATAAAACAGTATCTGCAAGAACCTCCAATCTTGATACCACCGGTGGTCGGACGACCCTTAATCATGTACTTGACAGTTCTTGAGAATAGTATGGGGTGTGTTCTCGGTCAGCACGACGAGACGGGCAGAAAGGAGCATGCCATTTATTACTTGAGTAAAAAGTTCACAGAATGTGAATCTCGTTACCCGATGCTGGAGAAAACATGTTGTGCACTAGCCTGGGCTGCCAAACGTTTACGACAGTACATGCTCAATCACACAACCATGCTAATTTCGAAGATGGATCCGATCAAGTACGTCTTCGAGAAACAAGCGCTTTCGGGCAGGATTGCCAGATGGCAAATGGTGTTGACGGAATATGACATTCAGTACGTTTCCCAGAAGGCCATCAAGGGAAGCGTATTGTCTGAATACCTGGCCGAACATCCGATCGAAGATTATCAACCGATGAAATTTGAATTCCCTGATGAGGATATCATGTTTCTTAAAGCGAAAGATTACAATGAACCGTTTCCCGACGAGGGGCCAGATAGGAAATCCCAATGAAAATTGATATTTGACGGGGCGGTTAATTCTTACGGAAGTGGCATTGGGGCGATCATCACAACTCCCCACGGATCCCACATCCCGTTTACCGCGAGACTGACGTTTCCGGTCACCAATAACGAAGCGGAGTACGAAGCATGCATCATGGGTCTAGAAGAAGCAATTGATTTGAGAATCAAGAACCTAGATGTATATGGTGACTCGGCGCTTGTGATTAACCAGATTAAAGGGGAGTGGGAGACTCATCAATCGAATTTGGTGCCGTACATGAACTATGCCAGAAGGCTGCTTCCGTTCTTTGATCGAGTGGAACTCCATCATGTGCCGAGGGCTGAAAACCAGATGGCTGATGCCTTAGCCACGTTCGCTTCGATGTATAAAGTCAATTTTTGGAATGAAGCTCCAAGAATTGTCCTTTCTCGTCTTGATAGACCTGCATTCGTCTTTGCGATCGAGGAAGCCTCCGATGGCAAGCCATGGTTCCATGACATCCAGACTTTCCTTATGACTAAGGAGTATCCTGCGGGAGCGTCAACCCAGGATAAGAAGACTCTGAGGAGGCTGTCTGGAAATTTTTATCTTAATCCTGATGGAGTTTTGTATAAAAGAAATCACGATCTCGTGCTACTCAGATGTGTAGATGAGAAAGAAGCGAGCTTGCTCATGGAGGAAGTCCATGAAGGCACATTTGGTACGCACGCCGGCGGGCATGCTATGACAAGAAAGATCCTGAGAGCAGGATATTACTAGCTGACGATGGAATCAGATTGCTTTAAATTTGCGAAGAAATGTCATAAATGCCAGATTTATGCTGATAAGATTCATGTGCCGCCGTGCCCGTTGAATGTCATGTCTTCCCCGTGGCCGTTCTCCATGTGGGGCATCGACATGATAGGCAAGATCGAGCTCACTGCATCTAACGGTCATCGCTTCATTCTAGTAGCTATCGACTACTTCACCAAGTGGGTGGAGGCAGCCTCATACGCTAATGTGACCAAGCAGGTGGTGGCTAAATTTATAAAGAAGGACATCATCTGTCGTTATGGAATTCCCGAGCGGATCATTACTGATAATGGTTCGAATCTGAATAACAAGATGATGAAAGAGTTGTGCCAAAGTTTCAAGATTGAACACCACAACTCATCTCCTTACCGGCCGAAGATGAATGGCGCCGTTGAAGCGGACAATAAGAACATTAAGAAGATTGTGCAGAATATGGTTGTGACCTACAAGGATTCGCACGAGATGTTGCCATTTGCATTGCACGGTTATCGTACCACGGTGCGTACATCAATAGGGGCAACTCCTTTCTCACTGGTGTACGGTATGGAAGCTGTCCTACCGTTAGAAGTTGATATCCCTTCTTTACGAGTTTTGGTTAACGTGAAACTCGATGAGGCAGAATGGATTAAGAACCGACTAAACCAACTCAGCCTGATTGACGAGAAGAGATTGGCATCGATTGCATATGGTCGTCTGTACCAGAGCCGAATGAAGAAAGCATATGATAAGAAGGTGCATCCTAGAAGCTTTCAGACGGGTGATCTCGTCCTGAAGAAGATTCTTCCTCCACAATCCGA
Source organism: Lathyrus sativus (assembly GCA_963859935.3). Lineage (NCBI taxonomy): Eukaryota > Viridiplantae > Streptophyta > Magnoliopsida > Fabales > Fabaceae > Lathyrus > Lathyrus sativus. Next base: position 436,656,358 of record OZ012735.1, read on the forward strand.
TCACTGGGGAAAGTGGACTCCTAATTACGAAGGTTCGTACGTCGTCAGCAAGGTCTTCTCGGGAGGAGCCTTGTTGTTATCCACGATGGATGGTGAAGATTTTGCATCCCCGGTAAACGCGTGTTGCACCCTAAATTTTGACCCCTTAGATCCTCATCATCATTTTAGGGTCATATTCGTTTGATTATCTGACCATAACCTATTTCAAGTTGTCTTTGTCAAGATACATGCGAATTAGGGTTCTGCACCGTCAAAAATCGAGACTTCAACAGTATGATCAATCAATGTTTTGGATTGATTCTCCTTAAAACAAAGTCAAAGATATCACACTGGGTCATGTTTTAATCCAATCGGAGGTTGTCACCCCCAGATCAAGCACAATGCAGTTTAGGGTACCCGATTAGGGTTTTCGAGCAGGAAAAGTCAACCGTAGTTTGACTTTGGATTTAAAGGAAGGTTCAATGATGCAACTTTGGTCCAACAAGTTTATAAGGCTTAGTGAAGTCCCCTCAGAGAGTTTCAAGGTCTTGGAAGTCCCGAAACAAGAACAGACGGTCCGATAGTCATCGATCGATCGTACGGTTGGCCGAAAAGTCACCTCTTCAATCTTAAGGAATTGGACTTCATGATGTGAATAAAAATGTTCCTTATGTCATATTACACATCCCCATAAAATTTCATGGCCATCGGATCAAGGATTGAGGAGTAATCAAAAAGTTGGGAAATCAAGGTTTTGAAAAGGGCAAAGTCATAACTCCTTAACCACACAAGGGTTTTTGACCTAGTTTCAAGAGGAATGAGTTCCTAACACAAGCATCAATATTGTAGTACCTAATTGGGGCTTTTTAAAAAGTACAAGTGGGTTCCATAACTCTTCCTGTTTAGAGAGAACCAAGGTCCACAAGTTGGCAAAAACTCATATTGGAAAAACCAGGTCATCATGAGTTTTTTTTTATTCCAAAACCTCTCCAAATCGATGCTAATTAAAGACTAAGCCTCATTTATGATGTTTATATTGATAATTAACATTTTTACATCAATTCCCACGAAAATGGCACAAAGATTAAAGGAAATCATTATTTAATGCAAGTTGCAAAAGTGAATAGTGAAGAAAGAGAAAAAAGGTGGCTACCATTGTCAAATCATCAACTTTAATTCAACAAGTCACCTCCTATCCTATGAAGCATGATGAAAAAATCTATAGGGCATGGGGAATATCTTAGTAGAGTGGCTTAAAGATAAAGGTGAAGATTTCATTGGAAAACTCAAAGATTTTCATGATGGAAGGTTAAAATTGACAATTTGCTTCACTTTTGCCCATACCTTGATTCTAGGCCTTTGGCTATAAATAGAACTCACTTACTACATTAAAAACACACAAGTTCCATGCTAGAAACCAGCTAGAACTTTCTTTCTTACACAATCACAAGTTCTTACAAAATCTCATTAAGTTTCCAAAATCCCTCAAAATTTGCTTTTGAAAAACACCTTTCAAAACCATTTCCAAACTTCTTCCAACTCAAGAAACACTTCAAACACATAAAGTATGATGTATTGAAGCTATCCAAGTCACTTCCACACTTATGTAACAAGATCTTGGAAGAGCTCTCAAGATCTCTGGTTTTCTTATTGCTTAAGCTTGCTTCAAGAGGTAAACCTAAAACTCATAAATGTGAACTTTCTACTTGCATTTCACATGCTACCATGAATGTTTTTAGGGTTTTCACCTTCCTATCTCTCATTTATTCATTTCAAAACTTTAATTTTATTCTCTTTTGAGTTTTATTTTAAAGTTATGATTTTGGCTTGTTAGCATCCTTGTGTACTTGAGTTTGACTAAAACTCTTGCTTGTAAGCGTTTGTGTTTGATCTTCTCTTAAAACTTGAAAGTTTTCTCCGTGAAGTTTTTAAACTTCTCACTTACATTTGTTGTGACATTATTTGATTATGCTTGATAATTGTAATTACATACGGCATCTTGTAAGCTCTAAGAAACCATTATTTGTCAAGATACATCTTTATCTTTGTTAAGATCCCCTGCCATCTTTGTTAAGATATATCCCCATCTTTGTTAAGATATATTTGTGGTTGTGACTTCCTTATGCTTAAGTCTTGTAAGAACTCACCCTTCTTAATATTGTAATATCTTGATACTTGCTTTGGTTGTGACCATCTATCTTAATTGAAATCATTAATATTGTAATATCTTAAATGCTTGCTTTGGTTATAACCATTCATCCTGATTTAGATCCTTGCTTATTATAATATGCTTGATCATTCTTGGTTGTAACCATATCCCTTATATTCATCATGTGTGAATGTTTATGCTTTGTTAAGTTTACTTTCCCCAAGTGATGGAACTCTTTAGTTCTCATCCAAGTTGCTTCATCTTTTCCCTTCCAAAGGAAAGTCTCTCTATTGACCCTTGGGTCATAGATAGCTCATTAAACTCATAGGTCTGGATAGAACCTTCTCCCCCTTTTGGTCTGGATAGAACCAATAGGATTTAAACATCATAGGTCTAGATAGAACCTTCCCCCTTTTAGTCTGGATAGAACCAATAGGATACCCTCATAGGTCTGGATAGAACCTTCCCCTCCTTTTGGTCTGGATAGAACCAATAGGATTTAAACTCATAGGTCTGGATAGAACCTTCACCCTCTTTTGGTCTTGAAAGAACCAATAGATCCTTATTCTATAGTTCGTGCCCGAACTACGGCCGCTCTGATTTCTCATTGGACAATGAGAATACGTAGGCACAAGATGCGATATCTTGACGAGCAACCTTCCCCCTTCTCCCACCTTTTGGTCTGGATAGAACCATTTGGTCTTACAACGTAGAACTTTAGGATAGAGTTTGGTTAACTCTATGTTAGAATCATGGACATGATTACTTACTTCCCTTTCTTGAGAGTTCAACATAGATCTAGAGATTTTTGTGAAACTCTACACAAGCATGGATATGTTTGTTCCCCTTTGAACCTTAATCATAATCAAGTGTTCTTCATACCTTGTGAGGTGAACTACAATTGCTCTGATTGTATCCTAGTTAGGATACGTAGGAAGAGGACGCGATGTCTTTGCGAGCAAACTTAGAAACTATCTTTAGGTCATAACCTACACCCTTTACCCAATCCCAATCCATAGCAAAAATTTACCAAACTTAGCATGAAAACAAACAAAAGGTTCCTGTAGAGTACTACAGATGTTTAGGATGTGAAATACCTACCCTATACATAACCAGCCCCCGATACCCGAATCTCTTAGCGTTGTTGTTACATCGCGAAAAGGGTTTTTCTTTCTTTAGACCTTTCCTTTGAATAAATTAAAGTCCGGTTGTAATCTAAGAATTAAAGATTCAAGTTAATCAATAGCTTGGTATCACGATTCTCACCGCAACAACGCGGACGCAGTTAAAAAATACTTTGCTTAAAGAATGACCCGCTGGAAATAAAAAGAATATCCAGGCAAAAATGGGGCATCCCGACGAACCATAAAAAAGGAAAAAGGTTCGGGCAAAAATTAGGGATATAAAGAAAAGAATGTACACCCGCAAAGTCGAAAACGCGGATGGGCGACTTTGGCAAAAAAGGGTATCCCGGTGAATCGAAAACCCCGAAAGGGCGATTCAGGAAAAAGTTAGGGATTTGAAAAAGCAAATGACTGCGTTCCGCTTATGGAATCTCATTGTTTAGTGGTTTGGAAGACCTGAGGGCCGTTTCTCTGAATCAATCTCTTCTGAAGCTGAAGCGTGGGAGAAGTATCAAAGTCGAGTGGGTCATAGAGGGATCAACTCATGGTGTTCATCTACACCACATTGCCGACATTTGTGTATATACTGATGTATATTTATGTTTTTATTGTTGCGCAGCTTCCTCATTCCAGGAGCTTGCATCTGTTGTAAGACATTTTTACCCATTCAGGGGTTCGTTATCAATAAAATGTATACTATTCAACAATTCTGTTTGCCTGTTTAGCATCTGTCTGTTTTGTTTGCGAAAGAGAACGCCCATGTTTTTGATAAAATGCGCATACATAAACTTACTGGCCTAGGCCACTGATTGTTGAAACAATGAATTACTTGAGTATTGTCACAAGATGATAACCTTGATAGGTCCCTTTGAGAAGGGTATCTTGTCTGTTTGTTTATATTGTTGCAGGTGTAGCATATACCAGGTGCGTCCCCAAGCAGGATGATTCCTTCTTCTCCAGTGAGTTTAGCAGCACCTCCCCGTGGAGTTGAACATGAGATCGTAAAAATTGATATGTTTCCCCAAGCAGAGAAGATTCTCTCCCCAATCAGATGCATCCTGAAGGATCGTCGCCTCCCCAGCTGAGTCATATACTGAAGTGTGCAGCTTTCGACAGCGCAGACTGAAGTCTCCAGCGGAATTGAAAGTTCCCCACAGAGTTGTAGTTTCCTCGGCAGATAGGAGTGATGCCAACATCCGGTTACCCTCCTCAGCCGAGTTTTCAGTTCCCCAAGAGAGTCGAGTCCTTGGAAAGTGTTGGGGCCATAATTGGTGCTCCCCAGTAGAATGTCGGATAGCTGATGCTGTACTTCCCCACTAGAGTCGTTATCTCCAGGAAAGTTTTGCTGCAAATACGGTGCAGTTTATTTCTGCGATTGATAAAGTTTCCTCGACAGTTTGTGATTTGAATACCTGGTTGAACAGGTCCAAGTTCTCAGAGAACTTTATTCCCCTACAGCAGACGACTGAAGATCATTTCCCCAGACGGAGTCCAATTGAGATTGGTGTGACTTCTTCTCCTCGGCAGGATGATTCCTTCCTCCACCAGAGTGGTCCTTTCTCCTTGACAGGAGGATTCTCTCTTCAGCATTTATTTTGCTGATGGGGTCGCAGTATAGCGTTCACCCAAAAACGCGTAGCATTTCCACCGTGTGGAGCATTGCGCCTTTCTCAAACATATGCATATGAAACATGAGCTAGGTCGTTACTGTTCTTGTTTTGCAGGTGTTCCCCAGCAAATTCGTTTTCCCAAGATGATTCTTGAATTCCCCAGTGAAGTGGTTTGCTTAAGATGATTCTTAAAATCCCAGTGAGGTCACCAGAGAGGGCTGCTTAAGTTAATGCTTAGAGTCCCCGGCAGGGTGTTTGCTCAGGATGATTCCTGAAATCTCCAGCATAGTTATTGGTTCAAGATGATTCTTAAAGTCCTCAGCAGAGTTATTTGAATCCCCAGCGGAGATGTGTCATCCCCAGCAGGTTTTCAAAAGAGAAGTTGAGATTCCCCTTGAGGACTTGATGATTGAAGTCCGGCAGCGGTGCCAAAACCCCAGACTTACTGATGGAGTCTAACTGCGAGACTGAAGTAGTTATCTCAGCTGACGCGGAGTGCCTGACGGCAAAAGATTGGGTATCCTTACGGGGTTCCTGATTGATTAAGGAATCCATTTGAAGACTTACTGACAAAGTCCGGCTGACGCCCGAAATCTCTTTGAATGCTCGACGGCATGATTAACTTGATTGTTAAAAAGTTCCCAATGACCTGATAAGTCCCGAGGAATTCTGATGCCTGCCGACATGGTTGACCGTGTTTCACCGGCTACCGTGTAACCAATTCCCTAGCAGAGTTGTTGCGTAACTGTCACGTTTAGTTTTGAAGATGTTCCTACCAATCAAGGTATCGTTTACCTGTGCGGTTGGCAAACCGCCGGTTACCGTGTAACCGGTGACCCCTTGATGATTTGAGGACGCAATGATATCAGATAAATCAGAGAATCATCCTGACAGTGGTTCAGATCAATATTTCTCCAGCTAGTTGTCGTGCAGCTATTATTTCAGTTTCCTAAGATTTGTTCCCATCAGAGTACCGTGTACTTGTGCAGTTGGAAAATTTTCGGGTTTGTCGGTATTCAACCGTCTTTTACCTTGATTGTTTGAGAGCCGTTCGCTTCTCACCCAGTCAGGTCTAAGCCGCTTGAATAGGGGCAGCTGTTGCACCCCAAAATTTGCCCAACATTTCTTTACCTAGCTTATGTTTCATTTCATGCACATTAGCATTATCATTTGCATTTCATTGACATGTGTGCTGGAGTTAAGAGGTATGATTACCAATTAAGAGCTATACAAGACTATGAAGCTAGCTAAGAAGGTTATTCAGATGCTTAAGGGTTGATATCCTTGTCAGAGAAGTTAAAAGATCCTCAGAGAGAATGGTTGAAGCCAAGAGGGTGTGTCTCCTAACTTGAGAGTTGTGGGAAGTCATCAGATGATTCTGAAGCTATGAAGTTAGACTTGAGGTATTGAGAGAGCTCATGAGAAGTATTGAGGATCACTTTGAGGCCTAGACAGGTCATTGTGCAAGAATAAGAAGCCTCAGCCATGATTGGTGTAGCTAGGGTTTGACTGGGTCAACCCTAAGTCAACTGATGATTTAAAGAAGGTTGAGACCTAATTCAAGAGCCATGTGATCATGTATTGATACATTGAGATGTTATAAGGATGATTCCAAGGTTAAATCATCATGATTGAAGGGTTTGAGAAGTTTCAAACTAGGGTTTCTAAGGCTTGACAGTGTAAAATCCCCTAGTTTGACCCCTATCTTCAAGGCAATTTAGCTCAAGATGTGATTGTCACCTCATCTTACCCCCATCATGAATGTTGTAGAGCATGATCTTAGCTTTAATTTGAGTGCTAGAAGTCCTTGATAGGATTTGTAGAACTCAAGTTATGGCTTTGACAAGTTATAGGTCATCAGATGAATGTGAATTTGGAGCTTGAAAGTTACCCAACTTGCATGGCACTTTTTCCCTAGAAGGATGATTCCTATGAACTTTTGGTCAACATGAATGTTGTTCCTTATCCTCTTAGATTTCTAGATAGTACTAGAAGTCCTTGATAGGATTTGTAGAACTCAAGTTATGGCTTTGACAAGTCAAGGATATTTTGGGTATTTGAAGATTATAGGTCACTTTAATCATAAGGCCATAACTCCTATTTGCAAGCTTCAAATGGGAAAATGTTCAACATCAAACTTGTTCAAAATGATGTTTTAAGGCTAGCCAAGTGGTCATGAGAGGTTAGAATTGCTTATAACTCAAAATTGCAAAGTTGGCTTAAAAAGGAAGAATTAAAGTTCATTAAAAGGACCAAATTTGTGATTTTTCATTCCAAGGCCAAGATAAGGCATGTAATATGTCATTTTGATCAGAAATGACATTTTAAAGACATTGGCAATGTTGCTTTTCCCATTTGAGGTCAAAATCATGAAGTTATATTTTGTTACTTAAGGCTTAAGGTACATATGCCAAACTTCTCATAAGATCAAACCAAGGTGCTAACACATTCCAAACACACTCAAAATCTCATGTGGAGAGAATTTGGATGAACAGCATAGTGAATATAAGTTGCTGCAAGGACTGTCATGAGTGTACCATGAGATTGAATTTTCCATGACATGAGATATTGAACTTCTCATTAGAGTGATCCAGAACTTTCTAGATCATTCCTTCATGTCCAATATATGATTATGAAGTGATTCAAGGCCATGGTTGGTGAGAATTGAGAGAGGAAAGTGAGATTGCATTTTGAATTTGCTCATTGCAAATCAAAATCTGTTATAGCCATTGAAGCCATTTCAATCCAAGTTCTTGATCTCAATAGCTTGCTCTAGGGTTAGAGAGTGATTTCAGATCAAATTCAAGGCAAGATCGTGGGAGAATTGGGAGTTGGCACTTGGATTTCTTCATCTGCAACTCATAGTCGGGTTCAAAGTTTCAGAGTATTTCAATCCATTTGGTTGCATACAGAACCTTTCTTGGATGCTAGTGAAGGAATCTGGAAGTTCTTGAGGGTTGATTTGAAGGTTTGAGCACTATGTTCACACGATTTTACCAGGTATGCAATTCTCATTCCATGGCTTAATTTGAGTAGAATCAAGAGGATTTGTTAGGTTAAATGCATTGTAGATTGATGTAGGAAGGTTTCTGGATCATTAATTTGGAGATTAGCGACCAATTAGGGTTTATGTAATTTTCGGTTGAGATCGTGTTTTTGCAAACCTTGAGTTTTTAGCATGAATTAGTGGCATGAATGAATTCCTGAGGGGATTTGGGACAAGATTCATCAAGAAATCGTGGCCAATGGTGGATTCTAGAGAGAGTTAGGGTTGGGAGTGGCTGATCGGAGAAGTCACCGGCGGTGACTCTAGCGCGCGCAGGTGGAGGGAGTTTCAGCAATTCAAAATGAAGAAGACGACCTCATGGCCATTGGATTAGATGTGAGACTTTGACCAAAGTGGGATCTAACGGCCACAGATTGATTTAAGTTTGTGAAGGATTCTGAGTTACTTGCAACACAGCGTTTCATTTAAATAATTTGGGTGGGCTTAAGCCACTAATTGATACCAACACCCCCCTCTGTGCCCAATCACTGAAATGAACTGGGAATAGTTGCTACCTGCACCACGCGTTTATCATTTTCTTTGGATTTTCATTTTATTTCTTCATTTTACTTAGGTTATTGGATAATTCATAAAAAAGTGAAAAATGACTCAATTAATCCCATTCTTTTTTCCATGGATTCATGATTGCATCTAGTTTTTTTAGATAAAAAATATTAATATTTCATGCATTTTTTATTTTATTAGCATTTTTTACATTTTAATTGACATTAAAATAATCATGGTTGATGCTTGATCTTGTTGAATTTGGTTTCATCATTTGATGATGATTTTTGCCTTGATTTCTTGTGTGTCGCTAGCATAGATACGCATGATCCCCCTAGATTTTTATCACATTTTTGTGATGAATGTAAGTGGTAGTTTTAGGTTGAAACTTTAGGAGCTCCATTTTTAGGGTTTATGGTTAATACCTTGTGATTTAGGGTTTTATATCTAGAACTTAGTGGATGATTCAACCTCTGATTTTTGTATGGTAGATTCATGATTGAATTAGGATACCTTAGGAATTTTTCTAGGAATTTACAATGTAGTTTACTATTTTTGTTTGATTTTAGTTTAAGTGCTAACTTTGGATGATTCTAATGCACCAATTTGACTAGATTAACCCCTTAGGTTCCTTTAGAATAAGCTTGTGTTGTTTTTACCCTTGGTTGAGGATGAAGGTAAGTTAAAGATGCAATTGAATGCTTGAAGAAACTTGGATGTGAAGACCTTCCCTTCTTTTGGTGTAGTGGTGATTAGGTGTTAAGATTAGGGTTTGTAGGCAGAGCTTCTAGATAGATTCTCTTCCTTCATAAACATGGAAGATGTTGATCACTTCCATTCTTCCCTATGATGTAAGGTCCCTTTGTAAAGGCCTCATCCCTCCTTTGGTAGTATGTGTGGCTCTTTACAAGTTGGTAGAACCTTTGAGGGTCCCTTTCTCTGATGATAGGATGCTTAGTGGTGACCTTTGGTCTTCACTCTGCTACCAATCATCCAAACTTTGCTCTTATTAGATGAATCTTTCTCCCTTGATAGAGGATGGAGTTTCTTGCTTGAAGAGATTGAGGGATAGGAGTTGATACTTCTTTGTGTTTGAAGATTACCCTTAGGAGCTGAAGCTTGTAGATCAGGAAGAGCAAGTTGATACTTGTAAGGAGGAGAGAGCTGAAGCTTGAAGGTCCAGAAGAACAAGTTGACACTTGTGAAGAAGCTCAAATTTAAATTGAGTGAAGAGATGAGGCTTGAAGAAGAAATATTGAGTTGATACTTATGTTGATACATTGAGAGCCTGAAGGAGCCAAGTTGATACTTGATATTAGGGATGAAGCCTGAAGGTGGAATTTATTGAAGAGCTGAGGCTTGAGGAAGAGAGAATAAGTTGATACTTATGTGGATGTATTAGAAGAAAGTTGACACTTGATATTGAAGATGATAGCCCTAAAGAGCAGTTGAAGACTGATGACTGAACTGCTGTCAGAAGATTGCTTTGCTGTGAAGCTTGGGAAGCTGTTGATTTGCTTTCTTGACTGTCTGTTTTCTTTCTGTGCAACTGTATTGCTGTGACTTGTTTGATTTTCTTGATGCATTAGAATAAGTTCATATTTAGATTGACTTTAATCTAGGAGCATGATTGCATTAGAGGTTGAGTTCCTCCCTCTGTTTGTATTTTTACTGTATGGCTTTGCTTGCGGGTATTCGGAAGAGCCCAGTGATCGGGAAAATAGCAAGTGTACTATTTTTACCAATTGTAGTAATAAGGGAAAAGTCCCAAGTATCAATCTCGAGGACTGCGTAGTAATTAACTGAATTTTTAGGATTCAATTGAACAAAAGGTCTATTGGGTTGTTTGGTAGCAGAGTAATATCACAAGTAAATACGGACTCAATTAATCAATCTAAGAACAGTGTTAGGGGAGTGGAGACTATACGAGTAAAGACCCTGTATGATTATTCTACTATACTAGTTATTAACCTTAATTTATCAGTTGACCACTTTATTTCCCTAATTCCTTAATGGAAACCCTTTGATGATTTTCCTGTTCACTAATTCCTCAGTGTCCCTGAAAAACATCAAGCAATAGTTCCGACCATAAAATACGTGATACAGGATATCCTCATTCCTAAGCAATATCGACCGTGTCACTATTTTGCAAAAGTGTTAGGTTGACTTTCCAGACTAACGCCTAAGCACCATTCGAATTCTACTTTCCAATATGAATACGAATAGGATTAATGCAAAATCAAATATATTAAGGTAAAAACATAGTTCTCATAGAATAATTAAACAAACGTCATTACATCGCATTAAGGACCACCCCCTAACAACTTGGGGTTTAGCTACTCATGTTCTTGGTAAACATAAAAGTAATTAGAATTAAAAAGGAGAAGATCATTACAATGCACGTTGAAATCCTTGGATCATCAATTGCTTCCGCTTTTGATCGATCCTCCGTTTCCAGCCGAACTCTCCTCTCAGTTGTCAATCCTAATCCCTGTTCAAAAAAAGTGTCCTTTCCTTTCTAAAATGTGCCTCTTATATCTAAATTCAAATTATATAGCGAAATGTCTCAAATGCCCTTCGAAATAGGTCTGACAGCAAAAAATCAAAAAACAGAGAAATTTCACGTTTAGTGGCCCTGACACGGGCCGTGTTGTGCAACACGGGTGGCCGTGTCAGGCTGCTGGCTTCTTCAGGGCGTGTTCCTCTCCAAGGGCTGCAACACGGGCCGTGTTGCATGACACGGGCACCCGTGTTGCAAGTCTGAGTCTTCTTTTTCCATCTGCTTTGGTCCACCCGTGTCTGCCAGCCGTGTCCCTCATGACACGGGCCGTGTTGTGCAACACGGGTACCCGTGTTGCAGCTCTGAGTTCCCTTTTTCGCCTTTTCTTTGCCTCCGAATGCGGTGCGATTGTCGTGCTATCCATTCCTGCCAAAAACACACTAAAAGAAACCAAATCAAACGCACCAGCGGCAAAAGCAACATAAACTTAAAAATAAGACTCGAGGAGACACAACTACGAGTAATGCAGATAATAACCACTAAAGCTTCGAAAACTAGATAAAAACATTGCGAAATTAACTACAAACAGCGTTTCAAAACACAACTGAAATCCACCGATCACCCAGCTCCCTTGCCTATGTGGTTTGTGTTTGCTTGATAGCATGTTATTTCCTCTGTATGATTGCAGTCATTATTATATCTAGCTTGATAGCATGTTATTTCTTCTGTAGGATTGCTGTTATTCATATTTGGCTTGAGGTTGAGATGAGCTTCTGGAGGCTGCTGCCCCACACACATTTCCTCCCTCACTTGCATTGCAGGCATTTTACAGTCGTTTACTGTTTACTGTTTAAGCTGATGCTTTATCTATTTCTGTTTATCATTGACATGATCCCCTAGGAATCTCACTTCCTTTGACAAGGAAGTGATGATTAAAACTTTAGGTTGAAACCTATGCATGATAACTTCTAGGAGATCCCTGTTTCAAACCTCGACCATAGGATGAATCCTTGGCATGACAACATTAGGACTTGATAGTCTCCCCTTAGTTGAGCCTGCTCTCTTTTCATCTCGAAACACATTAAAATACAGTAATAAAGGTTAACTGACGTCATACATTACGAGCCTTAAGCTATCTGAGAAAGGATTGTTGGAGAGTTTCTTTTCAACAGTCTGGATGTATAGTATGGCACCCTTTGGGTGACATGCGACGCATTCACTCTCAGGTCATAGTCTCTAGTGCGATATTGGTTGCAAACATCCATAAAAAACAGTTCTTCCGTAAAAGACAGAAAACAAACTTCAAACCTTTTTGCCCCGTGGGCCCATAATTCAAAGGAAAGCTTTTCTGAAGAAAAGAGTATCGTTAACTCTCAGTTCCACCACAAACGGTAACGCCTAAGTCTCCAAGGGTCGAGCTGCATACACCAAACTATTGGAATTATTTGTTAACCCTACTCGAAAAAACAGATGAATCTGAATTTCCATAATCTGTGTTATCCCGAACTACGTAATCTCTGATCTCTCATATCTATTGAGAGTACGTAGGCACAATACTGACGTATTGGCGAGCCACCTTCCCCGTAACTCGTAGTTAGGTGAACTACGTTGACTCTGATTTCTCGTTCTCTGATGAGAATACGTAGGCATAAAGTGCGACGCTTTGCCGAGTCATTTCTTTTCTTTTTCAAGCCAGCCTTGATAGGTAGATAGATAAAATAAAATCGTCAGATAAACACAACAAGCGTGGATCCCATCGAGTACGGTGGACGTGAGGGGTGTTAATACCTTCCCCTTGCGTAACCGACTCCCGAACCCAGACAATGGTTGCGATGACCTTGTCTTATACCTTTTCGTCAGGTTTTTCCGATCGTTTCCTTTCCCGTTCTGAGGGATAAATAACGAAAGGTGGCGACTCTTCTATTTTGTCGGCACCTTATTTTCGCGAAAGCGACACCTGGCGGCAAGGTCTAATGTTCTTATAAACTTCGGGTTGGGCCGCCCTTCGGGCTCGATGCCTGTTTGTTTAATAGATGCCTAACGGTGAGGTTAGATGTTCTTCTCAACTTCGGGTTGAGCCGACCTTTGGATTTGATGCCTCTTTGTTTAACAGATGCTTGACAGTGAAGTCAAATGTTCCTCTCAACTTCATGTTGGGCCGACCTTCGGGTTCGATGCCTGTTTGTTTGACAGATGCCTGACGGCGAGGTCAAATGTTCCTCTCAACTTCGTGTTAAGCCGGCCTTTGGGTTTGATGCCTGTTTGTTTAACAGATGCCTGACGGTGAGGTCAAATGTTCTTTTCAACTTCGGGTTGAGCCGGACTTCGGGTTCGATGCCTGTTTGTTTAACAGATGCCTAACGGTGAGGTCAGATGTTCTTCTCAACTTCGGGTTCAGCCGGCCTTAGGATTTGATGCCTGTTTGTTTAACAGATGCTTGACTGTGAAGTCAAATGTTCCTCTCAACTTCATGTTGAGCCGACCTTCGGGTTCGATGCCTTTTTGTTTAACAGATTCCTGGCGGCGAGGTCAGATATTCCTGTCAACATCGTGTTTAGCCGACCTTCGGGTTCGATGCCTATTTGTTTAAATGATGCCTGACAATGAGGTCAGATGTTCTTATCAATTTCGGCTTGAGCCGCCTTTTCGGGTTCGATGCCTATTTGTTTAACAGATGCCTAACAGTGAGGTCAGATGTTCTTCTCAACTTCGGGTTAAGCTGGGCTTCGGGTTCGATGATTATTTGTTTAAAAGATGTTTGACGGCAAGGTCAAATGTTCTTCTCAACTAAGGATTGAGACGGCCTTCAGGTTCGATGCCTGTTTGTTTAACAGATGCTTGGCGGCGAGGTCAAATGTTCTTCTAAACTTCGGGTTGAGCCGGCCTTCGGGTTCGATGTCTGTTTGTTTAACAGATGCCTGGCGACGAGGTCTAATGTTCTTATCAACTTCGGGTTGAGCCGCCCTTCGGGTTCGATGCCTGTTTGTTTAACAAATTCCTGACGGTGAGGTCAGATGTTCTTCTCAACTTCTGGTTGAGTCGTCCTTCAGATTTGATGTCTGTTTGTTTAACAGATGCTTGACAGTGAAGTCAAATGTTCATCTCAACTTCATGTTGAGCCGACCTTCGGATTTGATGCCTGTTTGTTTAACAGATGCCTGACTGCAAGGTCAGAAGTTCCTCTCAGCTTCGTGTTATGCTGGCCTTCGGGTTCGATGCCTGTTTGTTTAACAGATGCCTGACGGCGAGGTCAAATGTTCTTTTCAACTTCGGATTCAGCCGGCCTTCGGGTTCGATGCCTATTTTTTTAACAGATGCCTGACGACGAGGTCTAATGTTCTTATAAACTTCGGGTTGAGCCGCCCTTCGGGTCCGATGCTTGTTTGTTTAACAGATGCCTGACGGTGAGGTCAGATGTTCTTCTTAACATCGGGTTGAGCCGGCCTTCAGATTTGACGCCTGTTTGTTTATCAGATGCTTGATAATGAATTCAAATGTTCCTCTCAACTTCATGTTGATCCGACCTTCGGGTTCGATGCCTGTTTGTTTAACAGATGCCTGATGGCGAGGTCAAATGTTCCTCTCAACTTCATGTTGAGCCGACCTTCGGGTTCTATGCCTGTTTGTTTAACAGATGCCTGACGACAAGGTCTAATGTTCTTATCAACTTCGGGTTGAGCCTCCCTTCGGGTCCGATGCCTGATTGTTTAACATATTCATGACGGTAAGGTCAGATGTTCTTCTCAACTTCGGGTTGAGCCGGCCTTCGGATTTGATGTCTGTTTGTTTAATAGTTGCTTCACAGTGAAGTCAAATGTTCCTCTCAACTTCATGTTGAGCCGACCTTCGGGTTCGATGTCTGTTTGTTTAACAGATGCCTGACGGCGAGGTCAAATGTTCCTCTCAACTTCATGTTGAACCGACCTTCGGGTTCTATGCCTGTTTGTTTAACAGATGCCTGACGGCGAGGTCAAATGTTCTTTTCAACTTCGGGTTGAGCCGGCCTTCGGGTTCGATGCCTGTTTGTTTGACAGATGCCTGACGGCGAGGTCTAATGTTCTTATCAACTTCGGGTTGAGCCGCCCTTCGGGTTCGATGCCTGTTTATTTAACAGATGCCTGACGGTGATGTCAGATGTTCTTCTCAACTTCGGGTTCAGCCGGCCTTCGGATTTGATGTCTGTTTGTTTAACAGATGCTTGACAGTGAAGTCAAATGTTCCTCTCAACTTCATGTTGATCCGACCTTCGGGTTCGATGCCTTTTTGTTTAACAGATTCCTGGCAGCAAGGTCAGACATTTCTGTCAACATCGTGTTTAGCCGACCTTCGGGTTCGATGCCTGTTTGTTTAAATGATACCTGACAATGAGGTCAGATGGTCTTATCAACTTCGGGTTGAGCCGCCTTTCGGGTTCGATGCCTATTTGTTTAACAGATGTCTGACGGTGAGGTCAGATGTTCTTCTCAACTTCGGGTTAAGCTGGCCTTCGGGTTCGATGCTTCTTTGTTTAAAAGATGTTTGACGGCAAGGTCAAATGTTCTTCTCAACTAAGGATTAAGACGGCCTTCGGGTTCGATGCCTGTTTGTTTAAAAGATGCCTGGTGGCAAGGTCAAATTTTCTTCTAAACTTCAGGTTGAGCCGGCCTTCGGGTTCGATGTCTGTTTGTTTAACAGATGCCTGGCGACGAGGTCTAATGTTCTTATCAACTTCGGGTTGACCCGCCCTTCGGGTTCGATGCCTGTTTGTTTAACAGATTCCTGACGGTGAGGTCAGATGTTCTTCTCAACTTCGGGTTGAGTCGTCCTTCAGATTTGATGTCTGTTTGTTTAACAGATGCTTGACAGTGAAGTCAAATGTTCCTCTCAACTTCATGTTGAGCCGACCTTCGGATTTGATGCCTGTTTGTTTAACAGATGCCTGACTGCAAGGTCAGAAGTTCCTCTCAGCTTCGTGTTATGCTGGCCTTCGGGTTCGATGCCTGTTTGTTTAACAGATGCCTGACGGCGAGGTCAAATGTTCTTTTCAACTTCGGATTGAGCCGGCCTTCGGGTTCGATGCCTATTTTTTTAACAGATTCCTGACGACGAGGTCTAATGTTCTTATAAACTTCGGGTTGAGCCGCCCTTCGGGTCCGATGCTTGTTTATTTAACAGATGCCTGACGGTGAGGTCATATGTTCTTCTCAACTTCGGGTTGAGCCGGCCTTCAGATTTGACGCCTTTTTGTTTATCAGATGCTTGATAATGAATTCAAATGTTCCTCTCAACTTCATGTTGATCCGACCTTCGGGTTCGAAGCCTGTTTGTTTAACAGATGCCTGATGGTGAGGTCAAATGTTCCTCTCAACTTCATGTTTTGCCGACCTTCGGGTTCTATGCCTGTTTGTTTAACAGATGCCTGACGACGAGGTCTAATGTTCTTATCAACTTCGGGTTGAGCCTCCCTTCGGGTCCGATGCCTGATTATTTAACATATGCATGACGGTAAGGTCAGATGTTCTTCTCAACTTCGGGTTGAGCCGGCCTTCGGATTTGATGTCTGTTTGTTTAATAGTTGCTTCACAGTTAAGTCAAATGTTCCTCTCAACTTCATGTTGAGCCGACCTTCGGGTTCGATGTCTGTTTGTTTAACAGATGCCTGACAGCGAGGTCAAATGTTCCTCTCAACTTCATGTTGAACCGACCTTCGGGTTCTATGCCTGTTTGTTTAACAGATGCCTGACGGCGAGGTCAAATGTACCTCTCAACTTTGTGTTGTGCCGGCCTTCGGATTCGATGCCTGTTTGTTTAATAGATGCCTAACGGTGAGGTCAGATGTTCTTCTCAACTTCAGGTTGAGCCGGCCTTCGGATTTGATGCCTGTTTGTTTCACAGATGCTTGACAGTGAAGTCAAATGTTCCTCTCAACTTCATGTTGTGCCGACCTTCGGGTTCGATGCCTGTTTGTTTAACAGATGCCTGACGGCGAGGTCAAATGTTCCTCTCAACTTCGTGTTAAGCCGGCCTTCGGGTTCGATGCCTGTTTGTTTAACAGATGCCTGATGGCGAGGTCAAATGTTCTTTTCAACTTCGGGTTGAGCCGGCCTTCGGGTTCGATGCCTGTTTGTTTGACAGATGCCTGACGGCGAGGTCTAATGTTCTTATCAACTTCGGGTTGAGCCGCCCTTCGGGTTCGATGCCTGTTTGTTTAACAGATGCTTGACGGTGATGTCAGATGTTCTTCTCAACTTCGGGTTCAGCCGGCCTTCGGATTTGATGTCTGTTTGTTTAACAGATGCTTGACAGTGAAGTCAAATGTTCCTCTCAACTTCATGTTGAGTCGACCTTCGGGTTCGATGCCTTTTTGTTTAACAGATTCCTGGCAGCAAGGTCAGATATTTCTGTCAACATCGTGTTTAGCCGACCTTCGGGTTCGATGCCTGTTTGTTTAAATGATACCTGACAATGAGGTCAGATGGTCTTATCAACTTCGGGTTGAGCCGCCTTTCGGGTTCGATGCCTATTTGTTTAACAGATGTCTGACGGTGAGGTCAGATGTTCTTCTCAACTTCGGGTTAAGCTGGCCTTCGGGTTCGATGCTTCTTTGTTTAAAAGATGTTTGACAGCAAGGTCAAATGTTCTTCTCAACTAAGGATTGAGACGGCCTTCGGGTTCGATGCCTGTTTGTTTAAAAGATGCCTGGCGGCAAGGTCAAATTTTCTTCTAAACTTCAGGTTGAGCCGGCCTTCGGGTTCGATGTTTGTTTGTTTAACAGATGCCTGGCGACGAGGTCTAATGTTCTTATCAACTTCGGGTTGAGCCGCCCTTCGGGTTCGATGCCTGTTTGTTTAATAGATTCCTGACGGTGAGGTCAGATGTTCTTCTTAACTTCGGGTTGTGTCGTCCTTCAGATTTAAGGCCTGTTTGTTTAACAGATGCTTGACAATAAAGTTAAATGTTGCTCTCAACTTCATGTTGAGCCGAACTTCGGATTTGATGCCTGTTTGTTTAACAGATGCCTGATGGCGAGGTCAGATGTTTCTCTCAGCTTCGTGTTATGCTGGCCTTCGGGTTCGATGCCTGTTTGTTTAACAGATGCCTGATGGCGAGGTCAAATGTTCTTTTCAACTTCGGATAGAGCCAGCCTTTGGGTTCGATGCATGTTTGTTTAACAGATGCCTGACGACGAGGTCTAATGATCTTATAAACTTCAGGTTGAGCTGCCCTTCGGGTCCGATGCTTGTTTATTTAACAGATGCCTGACGGTGAGGTCAGATGTTCTTCTCAACTTCGGGTTGAGCCGGCCTTCAGATTTGACGCCTGTTTGTTAAACATATGCTTGATAGTGAAGTCAAATGTTCCTCTCAACTTCATGTTGATCCGACCTTCGGGTTCGATGCCTGTTTGTTTAACAGATGTCTGATGGCGAGGTCAAATGTTCCTCTCAACTTCATGTTGAGCCGACCTTCGGGTTCTATGCCTGTTTGTTTAACAGATGCCTGACGACGAGGTCTAATGTTCTTATCAACTTCGGGTTGAGCCGCCCTTCGGGTCCGATGCCTGTTTGTTTAACAGATTCCTGACGGTAAGGTCAGATGTTCTTCTCAACTTCGGGTTGAGCCGGCCTTCGGATTTGATGTCTGTTTGTTTAATAGTTGCTTCAGAGTGAAGTGAAATGTTCCTCTCAACTTCATGTTGAGCCGACCTTCGGGTTCGATGTCTGTTTGTTTAACAGATGCCTGACGGCGAGGTCAAATGTTCCTCTCAACTTCATGTTGAGCCGACCTTTGGGTTCTATGCCTGTTTCTTTAACAGATGCCTGACGGAGAGGTCAAATATTCCTCTCAACTTTGTGTTGTGCCGGCCTTCGGATTCGATGCCTGTTTGTTTAACAGATGCCTAACAGTGAGGTCAGATGTTCTTCTCAACTTCGGGTTGAGTCGGCCTTCAGATTTAATGCCTGTTTGTTTAACTGATGCTTGACAGTGTGGTCAAATGTTCCTCTCAACTTCATGTTGATCCGACCTTCGGGTTCGATGCCTACACTACTCAAGGTCATCTCTTGATTGCAAAAAGACAAGCCTTTCAAAGGTCTCAAGATCAAGTCAAGCTATCTTTCAAGTCAAGCTACATATGGAACTATGATTCTTCAAGACTTGGATGTATTGCGGGTATATCAAATTCTACCCTTATAATTGATATACAAGTGTTCAAAAACATCAAGCATTTTAGCATAATACATGAGCATGTTTTTGGAACTTTAAAATTGGTATAGCATTTATTTTTAAAAGCATTTTTTCTGAAAAATAGCAGTGTTAACCGATTAACTATATAGGTTAACCGGTTAACCATTTCAAATTTTAAATAATTTGGGCTAACATTCCAGTGTTAACCGATTAACCATATAGGTTAACCGATTAACACTGAACGTACAGTGAAAAATGGCTTTGTTTCAAGTTCAAAAATTATTTGAAAATTACACCATTTCATATTTTTGAAATCTACTCAAATATACCTTTTTGTAAGGGTATTTTACTCATATAAATTCTGAGTTTTTCAATTTTGAAAAACACACACTAAAACCTCCAATCTCCAAACACTTTCTACATTCATTTTCAAATTCTATTAGAATCAAATTCACCATTTTCAAAATCTTTTATTAAGTGTTCATATGTGCATAAAATTTCATATTCATCTTTGAACACTTGTGTTGAAAATTATAAGAGTGAATTTTGATCATTTGGAGAAGATCAACTTTGATAGTATTATTCTCAAAACAAAAATCTTTACAAGTATTTGTATTCTGACTTGTGATCCACGATTGTTGGACACAAGGGTGAGTGTTTACAAGAGGATTGTTCTTGTACACTTGTTAGTTTTATTGTTTGATAGTAGGCCTCACCGGTTGATGGTGTGATAGGTTGTACTTTATTAAACAATAGTGAAAACTCTCTTTCGTGTTGAAAGGGGAGTGGAGTACTCTCGGATTGTAAGGGGAACCACTATAAATCCTGGTGTCCATTGTTCTTTTACTTTCTTCTGCTTTCATAACCAAGAACACAAACCAGTAAAATTTCAAGAAACCATAAAAACCGAAAAAATTTCTAAAGTCCTAATTCACCCCCCCCCCCCCCCCTCTTAGGCATACTCTGTACTTACAATTGGCATCATAGCAGGTTAAGGTAACCTGTTCCTATCGATCCTAATGGCTTCCTCTAGTACTAACCCGGTTTTCAAAGATGGTAGAAGTAGTAACAAGCCACCACTCTTTTCTGGAGAATACTTCGATTTTTGGATAATCCGTATGAAGGCACATCTTGAGGCTCAAGGAGATGGTATATGGGAAACCGTAGAAACTGGTCCACATGTTCCTACAAGTGTGGTAAATGGTGTTGGAACCCCAAAGATTAAATCCTCATATGATGAAGATGACAAAAAGAGAATCTTGAATGAGAAGAAAACAATCAACATACTTCAAAGCGCTCTTAGTATGGATGAATTCTTTTGCATATCACAGTGTCAATCGGCAAAACAGATTTGGGATACCTTGGTAGAAACGCATGAAGGAACAGCAGAAGTAAAAAGATCAAGACTTAACACGTTAAGTCAAGAATATGAGATGTTCCGTATGCAGCCCGGTGAATCTATTGTTGCCTTGCAAAAAAGGTTCGTTCATCTAACAAATCATCTGATTGCTCTCGGGAAGACCTTCACCAATGATGATCTCAACTTAAAAGTCCTAAGATCCTTGACAAGAGAATGGCAACCGAAGGTGACCGCCATTTCGGAAAAGAAAAGTCTTTCAACAATGACATCCGCTTCATTATTCGGGAAACTTCAAGAGCATGAACTAGAACTTGGAAGGCTTGAGAAAAATGAAAGTCAAGACAAGAAGTCCAAAGGAATTGCCTCGAAGATTGACACAAGGGATGATAAAAATGACGAATCTTCCGAAGACGAAAATTTCATGCTTCTAGTAAAGAAGCTTGGTAAGTTTTTTAATAATAATAAAACTTATTCTTTTTCTAAAAAGAATAGACATTTCAGGAAAAAGGAGGCACCCACATCAAACCAAGAAATTACATGTTACGAATGTGGGAAACAAGGTCACATAAAGCCAGATTGCCCGAAACTCACAAATAAAGGAAAATTCAAAGGCAAGAAGTATTTCAAAACGAAGAAGGCTTATGTCGCATGGGACGACAACGAAGTGAGTTCATCATCGGAATCAGGTAACGATGAATGCGCAAATATGGCTTGAATGGCCTCTCACCATTCCGATGACGAAAATGAGGTTAGTAGTAATTTTTCTGTCTATGATAATGATGCACAAGAAGTTATAGATGAACTTCTAAAAGAGTGCAAGATTTTGTATAAAGACATCTCATCACAAAAGAAAAGAATTTTACTTTTAGAAAGACAAAATTCTGATTTCTTGAAAAATATTGAAGATGAAAAACAAAAGGTGATGGATGAAAAACAAAGTCTTGTATGTAAGAATTGTGAGTCTTTGTCTTTTCAAATTGTTCAACTTAAAAGAGTTTTAGAAAGATATGAAAAAGGTCAAATTGGCTTGGAAGAAATTCTTAAACATCAAAGGTATCCTAATGATAAAAGTGGATTGGGATATTCTAAATTTTCAAAACCAAGCACCAATAAGACCATTTTCGTAAGATCAAGTGAACAAATTGTTAAAGAAGAGCCAAGCACTTCTAAAATTCAGCATCAAAATCATAACCAGAAAAGAATTGATAAGAAAAAGAATTATATTCCTAGATATAGAAGTCATTTTCAACCTACATGTTTTTACTGTGGAATTAAAGGACACACACCTAATGCCTGCTATGTACGTAATATTGGTGTTGCAAAGGGGCATTATGTGTGTGTTGAAAAGGGTACTAACTATCAAGGACCCAAAGCAATTTGGGTACCTAATACTACCTAATTTTGTTTTGTAGGTATGCTTGAAGACAACCACAAATCAATGGTATCTTGATAGTGGTTGCTCGATGCATATGACGGGAGACATAAACAAATTTTCAAGTCTATCATTAAAGGCCAAAGGATACGTCACTTACGGTGATGATAATAAAGGAAAAATTCTTGGAGTTGGAACCATTGGTGCACCTCCATGTACAATCATCAAAGACGTTCTTTATGTTGAAGGCCTTAAGCATAACCTGCTTAGCATCAGTCAATTGTGTGACAAAGGGTTCAAAATCAACTTCACAAAGGAGGAATGCTTGATCGAACACGAAGTCACTCATGACATTCTGCTAAAAGGTAAAAGATATAATAATATTTTTATGATCTCTTTTGATGATTCTTCCTTGAAGGTAAAATGTCTTATGGCAAACAACAACGAGGCATGGCTTTGGCATAAAAGATTTGCTCACATTCACATGGAGCATCTAAACAAATTAATCAAACATGATCTGGTTGTTGGGATTCCGAAGATAAAATTCATCAAGGATAAATTATGCGATGCATGTCAAAAGGGAAAACAGACCAAGACAACTTTCAAATCCAAGCAAGTGGTTTCTACATCAAGACCACTTCAATTGTTGCACATGGATCTTTTTGGTCCATCAAGAACAAAAAGCTTCGGAGGTAGTATTTATGCTTTAGTTATTGTTGATGATTTTTCTCGATATACCTGGACAATGTTTTTAGTGCAGAAAAATGATGCTTTCAAAGCATTCAAAAAGTATGCAAAACAAATTCAAAACGAGAAGTCACTCACTATAGCCTCCATAAGAAGCGACCACGGTGGAGAATTTCAAAATTCAGACTTTGAAGAATTTTGCGAAGAACATGGAATTTCTCATAATTTTTCGGCACCAAGGACTCCTCAACAAAACGGCGTCGTAGAACGAAAGAATCGTTCACTAGTGGAACTTGCTAGAACAATGCTCAGCGACACAAATCTTCCAAAATATTTTTGGGTAGAAGCAGTAAGCACGGCGTGTTTTATAAGCAACCGCGTGAATATTCGACCGTTACTCAAAAAGACTCCGTATGAGTTGTTCAAGGGAAGGAAACCAAATATATCATTCTTCCACATATTTGGCTGCAAATGCTTCGTTCTCAACAACAATAAGGACAATCTCGGTAAGTTTGATGAGAAGTCCGACGAAGATACTCCACAAAATGAAGAAATTGTTTCAAATGATCAAAAAATACTATGAGAAGATGTTATTCAAGAAAATCAAGATCTTCCGAAAGAATGGAGAACACACAGAGATCACCCAATTGATAAAGTTATTGGTGATATTAGTCAAGGCGTTGCAACTCGACTTAATTTAAAGCATGCTTGTCTCAACATGGCGTTTGTATCTCAAATTGAACCATCAAAGATCGATGAAGCTTTATGCGACGACCAATGGATTATAGCAATGCAAGAAGAACTTAATCAATTTGAAAGAAATCAAGTTTGGACCCTTGTACCAAGACCAGATAATAAGCATATCATAGGAACCAGATGGGTGTTCAAGAACAAACTTGACGAGAATGGGATTATAGTTCGTAACAAGGCAAGATTGGTCGCACAAGGCTACAACCAGGAGGAAGGAATTGATTTTGATGAAACATTCGCTCCGGTAGCAAGGTTAGAAGCAATTAGATTACTGCTTGCTTACGCTTGTTCTATGAATTTTCAGTTGTTCCATATGGATGTCAAAAGCGCCTTCCTGAATGGGTACATTAATGAGGAAGTCTACGTCAAATAACCTCCGGGTTTTGAAGACTTCAAAAATCCCTCACATGTTTTCAAACTGAAGAAGGCTCTCTACGGTTTAAAACAAGCACCACGAGCATGGTATGATCGCCTTAGCAACTTCTTATGTGAGAAAGGATTTACAAAAGGAAAGGTTGACAAGACGCTGTTTATAAAGAAAATCAAGGGTAACACCTTGTTGGTACAAGTCTACGTCGACGACATCATATTCGGATCAACAAACAAAGAACTTTGCGAAGAATTCTCACTCATGATGCAAGGGGAATTCGAGATGTCCATGATGGGAAAGTTAAATTATTTTCTTGGACTACAAATCAAGCAAACCAAGGATGGAATCTTTCTCAACCATTCCAAGTACTGTAAGGAATTAATAAAGAAATTCGATATGGATAGTTGCAAGATGATGTCTACTCCTATGGGATCCAGAATGTATGTTGATCAAGATGAATCTGGTACTCCAATTGATATTACTAAATATCGAGGTATGATTGGTTCATTACTATATTTGACGGCAAGCCGTCCTGACATTATGTTTAGTGTTTGTTTGTGTGCACGCTTCCAAGCAAATCCGAAGGAATCGCATCTCACTGCTGTGAAGAGAATTATCAAGTATCTCAAAGGAACGACCAACGTCGGATTATGGTATCCTAAAGGTAGTACTTGTTCTTTAGTTGGTTATTCTGACGCTGACTATGCAGGATGCAAAACCGATAGAAAAAGTACAAGTGATACATGTCACATTCTCGGAAATGCTCTAGTATCATGGGCCTGCAAGAAGCAAGCCTGTGTAGCACTCAGCACCGCCGAAGCAGAATACATCGCCGCGGGAAGTTGCTGTGCACAGATTTTATGGCTGAAACAACAACTTCTGGATTATGGTGTTGACCTCAGATGCATTCCTCTACGATGTGACAATACTAGTGCTATAAATATCACGAAGAATCCGGTTATGCATTCCAGAACAAAGCATATTGATATCCGGCATCACTTCCTTCGAGATCACGTATTGAACAGAGATGTCGATGTTACGTTCGTCGACACACACAACCAACTCGCCGACATCTTTACCAAGCCTTTGGCGAAAGAACCGTTCTACAAAATTCGGAGAGAACTTGGGATTCTTGATGAAGGTGACATCTGACCTTTTCTCTAATATGTGTATGCATCATTTGTGATATGTTTTCATGTGTATGCATTCTGTTTTTAAGTATTTTTCAAAAATTTGAGTGTGTTAATCGATTAACCATATGGGTTAACCGATTAACACTGTTGAATTTTCAATTCTGATTCAATTTTTTTAATGTGTTAACCGATTAACCTATATGGTTAACCGATTAACACTGTTAAATTTTCTAAAAATCAGACACGAAAATTAATAAATTTTTTGAAAATATTATATATTATAAATGTATTTTTATGTGGTCCATATTCTCTCAAATATCCAAATCCATATCCAAAATCCATATTCCCTCTTCAAACCCTAACTTCTCTCTCCCACTCTCTAAAGTTGGAAAACTCCCCACAACTTCTCAAACCCTAACTTCCTCAGAACCCACAACCTCAGTTCTTCTCAAACCTTCATCCATGGCTTCAGCATCAAATCGCGGCAAGGGAAAACTACCAGAACATCATTCTGCATCAGAATCTGATGACGACAACATTCCAATGGAAACCACCAAAAAGAGGCTGATGGATTTCAAAGTTCGTGTTCGTCAACTTATGCCAGTAAAGTACGTAAATCTTCGAGCTTTTCCTGCAATATCTTTTGATTTTCCTACTCTATTGGAATATCAGCGTATCGACAAGTTCGTCACCGACTCTGGTATTATTTATCCTGATCTTGTTAAAGCTTTTATGAATAAAATTGTTGTACATCTGGACATGGATGAGAACCACATGATCCGTTCCACCATTAGAGATCATGAGTTTGTTGAGAATTTATCCACCCTTGCTAGACACCTTAAGATTCCATCAAAAGGCTGCTTCCTGAGGAAAGGTGTAAACCATGTAGATGGACCCTGGGCAAATTATGATAAAATGGAGTATTACTATCAGATTTGCAGGTTCCCAAAAGAAACCGTTATTGCAAACTCTCGCACCGCTCGTATGCTGTGCTATGCCAAGAATCTGACAGTATCTGATCGAATGCTTCACTACATTATCTGCTATGTCCTCATTCCAAAGGACTCAAATCACTCTCAGATCAACGACTTGGAAATGCAGCTGATCTTTGCAATTAAGAATCGCATCAAGGTCAATTGGATTTTAACTATTATGTATCATCTGTAGCAATAACTTCATTGCATTACCCGGCTGCCGTATGCTCGCTTGGTTTCTAGAATTCTGGAATTAACTGAACTTGACCTCAACAGAGAACCATCCTCCAAGATGAAACCTACAACTAATGAGATCAATGAGATTAATATTGTGAAGAATACTGGAATCATCAAAGCGGCTGATGGTACCTACAGGTATACTGATGACGGTCCTGTCCATCACGCATATCCAATGCTTGAAGGGGGTCTTACAAGTGAGTTTCTCTATACAACCATGATGAACCAGCATCGAGAGTCAATGAATATGCATAGAGAGACCTCCCGAGCAATTGCCTCCCTCAGAAACCTCATTCTTAACCCTCCACATTCCAACACCCGAGTTGTGGACGAAGAGATTGAAGAAGAGGATGATAGTGATGAAGAAGAAGAGGAGGAGGATATGGCGGATGAGGATTCTTAGAGAATATGTTCCTGTTGTTGTTTTTATTGCCTTGCTTTCTAGTTTCAGTTTTAGATTTCCAATTTCCATTTGAACTATGGCTTATTTTTGTGTAACAAGTACAATTTCTATTTGCTGCATTTTATATGTACTACTGTTTATGCTATGTGTTTACTTGGCGTTGCATGTGCTTATTACTATATATATGCTGCTATCTTGTGTTTTCTTTGAAAGCTCTTTCTTTTTGCTGATGTCAAAGGGGGAGAAGAGCTTGGTTCTGTTAATGTCTCTCTGTGTGCAGATTTTTTTTCCTCTGTTAAGATAGGGGGAGTTGCTAGACATAGGGGGAGAAACATATCAAGAACCAAGAGATATCGCACAACATTTTTTGATTGCCATCATCAAAAAGGGGGAGAATGTAGAAGCATGCTTCAATCTCAAGTTTTGATGATGTCAACACTACTCAAGGTCATCTCTTGATTGCAAAAAGACAAGCCTTTCAAAGGTCTCAAGATCAAGTCAAGCTATCTTTCAAGTCAAGCTACATATGGAACTATGATTCTTCGAGACTTGGACGTATTGCGGGTATATCAAATTCTACCCTTATAATTGATATACAAGTGTTCAAAAACATCAAGCATTTTAGCATAATACATGAGCATGTTTTTGGAACTTTAAAATTGGTATAACATTTATTTTTAAAAGCATTTTTTCTGAAAAATAGCAGTGTTAACCGATTAACCATATAGGTTAACCGGTTAACCATTTCATATTTTAAATAATCTGGGCTAACGTTCCAGTGTTAACCGATTAATCATATAGGTTAACCGATTAACACTGAACGTACAATGAAAAATGGCTTTGTTTCAAGTTCAAAAATTATTTGTAAATTACACCATTTCATATTTTTGAAATCTACTCAAATATACCTTTTTGAAAGGGTATTTTACTCATATAAATTCTGAGTTTTTCAATTTTGAAAAACACACACTAAAACCTCCAATCTCCAAACACTTTCTACATTCATTTTCAAATTCTATTAGAATCAAATTCACCATTTTAAAAATCTTTTATTAAGTGTTCATATGTGCATAAAATTTCATATTCATCTTTGAACACTTGTGTTGAAAATTATAAGAGTGAATTTTGATCATTTGGATAAGATCAACTTTGATAGTATTATTCTCAAAACAAAAATCTTTACAGGTATTTGTATTCTGACTTGTGATCCACGATTGTTGGACACAAGGGTAAGTGTTTACAAGAGGATTGTTCTTGTACACTTGTTAGTTTTATTGTTTGATAGTAGGCCTCACCGGTTGATGGTGTGATAGGTTGTACTTTATTAAACAATAGTGAAAACTCTCTTTCGTGTTGAAAGGGGAGTGGAGTACTCTCGGATTGTAAGGGGAACCACTATAAATCCTGGTGTCCATTGTTCTTTTACTTTCTTCTGCTTTCATAACCAAGAACACAAACCAGTAAAATTTCAAGAAACCATAAAAACCGAAAAATTTTCTAAAGTCTTAATTCACCCCCCCTCCCCCTCTTAGGCATACTCTGTACTTACATTTTGTTTAACAGATGCCTGGCGGTGAGGTCTAATGTTCTTATCAACTTCGGATTGAGCCGCCCTTCGGGTTCGATGCCTGTTTGTTTAACAGATGCCTGACGGTGAGGTCAGATGTTCTTCTCAACTTCGGGTTCAGCCGGCCTTCGGATTTGATGTCTGTTTGTTTAATAGATGCTTGACAGTGAATTCAAATGTTCCTCTCAACTTCATGTTGAGCCGACCTTCGGGTTTGATGCCTTTTTGTTTAACAGATTCCTGGCGGCGAGGTCAGATATTCCTGTCAACATTGTGTTGAGCCGACCTTCAGGTTCGATGCCTGTTTGTTTAAATGATGCCTGACAACGAGGTCAGATGTTCTTATCAACTTCGGGTTGAGCCGCCTTTCGGGTTCGATGCCTATTTGTTTAACAGATGCCTGATGGTGAGGTCAGATGTTCTTCTCAACTTCGGGTTAAGCTGGCCTTCGGGTTCGATGCTTGTTTGTTTAAAAGATGTTTGACGGCAAGGTCAAATGTTCTTCTCAACTAAGGATTGAGACGGCCTTCCGGTTCGATGCCTGTTTGTTTAACAGATGCCTGGCGGCGAGGTCAAATGTTCTTCTAAACTTCGGGTTGAGCCGGCCTTCGGGTTCGATGTCTGTTTGTTTAACAGATGCCTGGCGACGGGGTCTAATGTTCTTATCAACTTCGGGTTGAGTCGCCCTTCGAGTTCGATGCTTGTTTGTTTAACAGATTCCTGACGGTGAGGTCAGATGTTCTTCTCAACTTCGGGTTGAGTCATCCATCAGATTTGATGCCTGTTTGTTTAACAGATGCTTGACAGTGAAGTCAAATGTTCCTCTCAACTTCATGTTGAGCCGACCTTTGGATTTGATGCCTGTTTGTTTAACAGATGCCTGTCGGCGAGGTCAGATGTTCCTCTCAGCTTCATGTTATGCTGGCCTTCGGGTTCGATGCCTGTTTGTTTAACAGATGCCTGACGGCGAGGTCAAATGTTCTTTTCAACTTCGGATTGAGCTGGCCTTCGGGTTCGATGCCTGTTTGTTTAACAGATGCCTGACGATGAGGTCTAATGTTCTTATAAACTTCGAGTTGAGCCGCCCTTCGGGTCCGATGCTTGTTTGTTTAACAGATGCCTGACGGCGATGTCAGATGTTCTTCTCAACTTCGGGTTGAGCCGACCTTCAGATTTGACGCCTGTTTATTTAACAGATGCTTGACAGTGAAGTCAAATGTTCCTATCAACTTCATGTTGATCCGACCTTAGGATTCGATGCCTGTTTGTTTAACAGATGCCTGATGGCGAGGTCAAATGTTCCTCTCAACTTCATGTTGAGCCGACCTTCCGGTTCTATGCCTGTTTGTTTAACAGATGCCTGACGACGAGGTCTAATGTTCTTATCAACTTCGGGTTGAGCCGCCCTTCGGGTCCGATGCCTGTTTGTTTAACAGATTCCTGACGGTAAGGTCAGATGTTCATCTCAACTTCGGGTTGAGCCGGCCTTCGGATTTGATGTCTGTTTGTTTAATAGTTTCTTCACAGTGAAGTCAAATGTTCCTCTCAACTTCATGTTGAGCCGACCTTCGGGTTCGATGTCTGTTTGTTTAACAGATGCCTGACAGCGAGGTAAAATGTTCCTCTCAACTTCATCTTGAGCAAACCTTCGGGTTCTATGCCTGTTTGTTTAACAGATGCCTGACGGCGAGTTCAAATGTTTCTCTCAACTTTGTGTGGTGCCGGCCTTCGGATTCGATGCCTGTTTGTTTAACAGATGCCTAACAGTGAGGTCAGATGTTCTTCTCAACTTCGGGTTGAGGCGGCCTTCAGATTTAATGCCTGTTTGTTTAACAGATGCTTGACAGTGAAGTCAAATGTTCCTCTAAACTTCATGTTGATCCGACCTTCGGGTTCGATGCCTGTTTGTTTAACAGATGCCTGGCGGTGAGGTCAGATATTCCTCTCAACTTCGTGTTGAGCCGGCCTTCGGGTTCGATGCCTGTTTATTTAAATGATGCCTGACGGCGAGGTCAGATGTTCTTATCAACTTCGGGTTGAGTCGCCCTTCAGGTTCGATGCCTATTTGTTTAACAGATCCCTGACGGTGAGGTCAGATGTTCTTCTCAACTTCGGGTTGAGCCGGCCTTCGGGTTCGATGCATGTTTGTCTAAAAGCTGTTTGACGGCGAGGTCAAATGTTCTTCTCAACTGAGGATTGAGACGGCCTTCGGGTTCGATGCCTGTTTCTTTAACAGATGCCTGACGGCGAGGTCAAATGTTCTTCTAAACTTCGGATTTCGCCGGCCTTCGTGTTCGATGCCTGTTTGTTTAACAGATGCCTCGAGGTGAGGTCTAATGTTCTTATCAACTTCGGGTTGAGCCGCCCTTCGGGCTCGATGCCTATTTGTTTAATAGATGCCTGACGGTGAGGTCAGATGTTCTTCTCAACTTCGGGTTGAGCCGGCCTTGGGATTTGATGCTTGTTTGTTTAACAGATGCTGGACAGTGAAGTCAAATGTTTCTCTCAACTTCATGTTGAGCCGACCTTCGGGTTCGATGCCTGTTTGTTGAACAGATGCCTGACGGTGAGGTCAAATGTTCCTTTAAACTTCGTGTTAAGCCGGCCTTCGGGTTCGATGCCTGTTTGTTTAAGAGATGCCTGACGGCGTGGTCAAATGTTCTTTTCAACTTCGGGTTGAGCCGGCCTTCAGGTTCAATGCCTGTTTGTTTAACAGATGCCTGACGGCGAGGTCTAATGTTCTTATCAACTTCAGGTTGAGCCGCCCTACGGGTCCGATGCCTGTTTGTTTAACAGATACCTGACGGCGAGGTCAGATGTTCTTCTCAACTTCGGGTTGAGCCGGCCTTCAGATTTGACGCCTGTTTGTTTAACAGATACTTGACAGTGAAGTCAAATGTTCCTCTCAACTTCATGTTGATCCGACCTTCGGTTTCGATGCCTGTTTGTTTAACAGATGTCTGGCTGCGAGGTCAGATATTCCTCTCAAATTCGTGTTGAGCCAGCCTTCGGGTTCTATGCCTGTTTGTTTAAATGATTCCTGACGGCGAGGTCAGATGTTCTTATCAACTTCGGGTTGAGCCGCCCTTCAGGTTCGACGCCTATTTGTTTAACAGATGCCTGACGGTCAGGTCAGATGTTCTTCTCAACTTCGGGTTGAGCCGGCCTTCAGGTTCGATGCATGTTTGTTTAAAAGGTGTTTGATGGCGAGGTCAAATCTTCTTCTAAACGAAGGATTGAGACGGCCTTCGGGTTCGATGCTTGTTTGTTTAACAGATGCCTGACTGCGAGGTCAAATGTTCTTCTAAACATCAGGTTTAGCCGACCTTCGGGTTCGATGCCTGTTTGTTTAACAGAAGCCTGGCGGCGAGGTCAGATGTTCTTCTCAACTTCGGGTTGAGCCGGCCTTCGGATTTGATGCCTGTTTGTTTAACAGATGCTTGGCAGTGAAGTCAAATGTTCCTCTCAACTTCATGTTGAGCCGACCTTCGGGTTCGATGCCTGTTTGTTGAATAGATGCCTGACGGTGAGGTCAAATGTTCCTCTCAACTTCGTGTTAAGCCGGCCTTCGGGTTCGATGCCTGTTTGTTTAACTAGTTCCTGACGGTGTGGTCAAATGTTCTTTTCAACTTTGGGTTGAGCCGACCTTCAGGTTCGATGCCTGTTTGTTTAATAGATGCCTGCCGGCGAGGTCTAATGTTCTTATCAACTTCGGGTTGAGCCGCCCTTCGGGTTCGATGCCTGTTTGTTTAACAGATGCCTGACGGTGAGGTCAGATGTTCTTCTCAACTTCGGGTTGAGCTGGCCTTCGGATTTCATGCCTGTTTGTTTAACAGATGCTTGACAGTGAAGTCAAATGTTCCTCTCAACTTCATGTTGAGCCGACCTTCGGGTTCGATGCCTGTTTGTTTAACAAATTCCTAGCGGCGAGGTCAGATATTCCTCTCAACATCGTGTTGAGCCGGCCTTCGGGTTCGATGCCTGTTTGTTTAAATGATGCCTGACGACGAGGTTTGATGTTCTTATCAACTTCGGTTTGAGCCGCCCTTCGGGTTCGATGCCTGTTTGTTTAACAGATGCCTGACGGTGAGGTCAAATGTTCTTTTCAACTTCATGTTGAGCCGACCTTCGGATTCGATGCCTGTTTGTTTAACAGATGCCTGATGACAAGGTCTAATGTTCTTATCAACTTCGGGTTGAGCTGCCCTACGGGTCCGATGCCTGTTTGTTTAACAGATGCCTGACAGTGAGGTCAGATGTTCTTCTCATCTTCGGGTTGAGCCGGCCTTCAGATTTGACGCCTGTTTGTTTAATAGATGCTTGACAGTGAAGTCAAATGTTCCTCTCAACTTCATGCTGATCTGACCTTCGGTTTCGATGCCTGTTTGTTTAACAGATGCCTGGCTGCGAGG
Source organism: Lathyrus sativus (assembly GCA_963859935.3). Taxonomy (NCBI): domain Eukaryota; kingdom Viridiplantae; phylum Streptophyta; class Magnoliopsida; order Fabales; family Fabaceae; genus Lathyrus; species Lathyrus sativus. The sequence continues at coordinate 436,688,700 of OZ012735.1, forward strand.
TCAGATATTCCTCTCAACTTCTTGTTGAGTCGGCCTTCGGGTTTGATGCCTAATTGTTTAAATGATGCCCGACGGCGAGGTCAGATGTTCTTCTCAACTTTGGGTTGAGTCGGCCTTCAGGTTCGATGCATGTTTGTTTAAAAGGTGTTTGACGGCGAGGTCAAATGTTCTTCCAAACTAAGGATTGAGACGGCCTTTGAGTTCGATGCCTGTTTGTTTACCAAATACCTGACTGCGAGGTCAAATGTTCTTCTAAACATCGGGTTTACCCGGCCTTCGGGTTCGACTCCTGTTTGTTTAGCAGAAGCCTGGCGTCGAGGTCTAATGTTATTATCAACTTCGGGTTGAGCCGCCCTTCGGGCTCGATGCTTGTTTGTTTAATAAATGCCTGACGGTGAGGTCAGATGTTCTTCTCAACTTCGGGTTGAGCCGGCCTTCGGTTTCGATGCCTGTTTGTTTATATGATGCCTGACGGCAAGGTCAAATGTTCTTCTCAACTAAGGATTGAGACGACCTTCGGGTTCGATGCCTGTTTGTTTAACAGATGCCTGACGGCGAGGTCAAATGTTCTTCTAAACTTCGGGTTTAGCTGGCCTTCGGGTTCGATGCCTGTTTGTTTAACAGATGCCTGGCGGTGAGGTCTAATGTTCTTATCAACTTCGGGTTGAGCCGCCCTTCGGGCTCGATGCCTGTTTGTTTAATAGATGCCTGACGGTAAGGTCAGATGTTCTTCTCAACTTCGGGTTGAGCCGGCCTTCGGATTTGATGCCTGTTTGTTTAACAGATGCTTGACAGTGAAGTCAAATGTTCCTCTCAACTTCATGTTGAGCCGACCTTCGGGTTCGAGGCTTGTTTGTTTAACAGATGCCTGACGGCGAGGTTAAATGTTCCTCTCAACTTCGTGTTAAACCGGCCTTCGGGTTCGATGCCTGTTTGTTTAACAGATGCCTGACGGCGAGGTCAAATGTTCTTTTCAACTTCAGGTTGAGCCGACCATCGGGTTCGATGCCTGTTTGTTTAACAGATGCCTGACGGCGAGGTCTAATTTTCTTATCAACTTGGGTTGAGCCGCCCTTCGGGTTCGATGCCTGTTTGTTTAATAGATGCCTGACGGTGAGGTCAGATGTTCTTCTCAACTTCGGGTTGAGCCGACCTTCAGATTTGATGTCTGTTTGTTTAATAGATGCTTGACAGTGAAGTCAAATGTTCCTCTCAACTTCATGTTTAGGCGACCTTCGGGTTTGATGCCTGAGGGCGAGGTCAAATGTTCCTCTCAACTTCATGTTGAGCCGACCTTCAGATTCTATGCTTGTTTGTTTAACAGATGCCTGACGTCGAGGTCAGATGTTCCTCACAACTTTGTGTTATGCCGGCCTTCGGGTTCGATGCCTGTTTGTTTAACAGATGCCTGACGGCCAGGTCAAATGTTCTTTTCAACTTCATGTTGAGCCGATTTTCGGGTTCAATGCATGTTTGTTTAACAGATGCCTGACGGCGAGATCAAATGTTCTTTTCAACTTCGGGTTGAGCCGGCCTTCGGGTTCGATGCCTGTTTGTTTAACAGATGCCTGACGACAAGGTCTAATGTTCTTATCAACTTCGGGTCCGATGCCTGTTTGTTTAACAAATGCCTGATGGCAAGGTCAGATGTTCTTCTCAACTTCGGGTTGAGCCGGCCTTCAGATTTGATGTCTGTTTGTTTCATAGTTGCTTGACAGTGAAGTCAAATGTTCCTCTCAACTTCATGTTGAGCCGACCATCGTGTTCGATGCCTGTTTGTTTAAAAGATGTTTGACGGCAAGGTCAAATGTTCTTCCCAACTAAGGATTGAGATGGCCTCCAGGTTCGATGCCTGTTTGTTTTATAGATGCCTGACGGCGAGGCCAAATGTTCTTCTAAATTTCGGGTTGAGCCGGCGTTCGGGTTCAATGCCTGTTTGTTTAATAGATGCCTGACGGTGGGGTCAGATGTTCTTCTCAACTTCTGGTTGATCCGACCTATAGATTTGATGCCTGTTTGTTTAACAGATGCTTGACAGTGAAGTCAAATGTTCCTCTCAACTTCATGTTTAGCCGACCTTCGGGTTCGATGCTTGTTTGTTTAACAGATGCCTAACGGCGAGGTCAAATGTTCCTCTAAACTTCGGGTTGAGCAGGCCTTCGGGTTTGATGCATATTTGTTTAACAGATGCCTGACGGCGACGTCAAATGTTCCTCTCAATTTCATGTTGATCCGACCTTCGGGTTCTATGCCTGTTTGTTTAACAGATGCCTGACGACGAGGTCAGATGTTCCTCTCAACTTCGTATTATGCCGGCCTTCGGGTTCGATGCCTGTTTGTTTATCAGATGCCTGCGGTGAGGTCAGATGTTCTTCTCAACTTCGTGTTGAGCCGACCTTCAGATTTGATGCCTCTTTGTATAACAGAGGCTTGACAATGAAGTCAAATGTTCCTCTCAACTTCATGTTGAGCCGACCTTCGGGTTCGATGCCTGTTTGTTTAACAATTGCCTGACTGCGAGGTAAAATGTTCTTTTCAACTTCGGGTAGAGCCGGCCTTCGGGTTCAATGCGTGTTTGTTTAACAGATGCCTGACGGTGAGGTCAGATGTTCTTCTCAACTTCGGGTTGAGCCAACCTTCAGATTTGATGTTTGTTTGTTTAATAGATAATTGACAGTGAAGTCAAATGTTCCTCTCAACTTCATGTTGAGCCGACCTTTGGGTTCGATGCTTGTTTGTTTAACAGATGCCTGACGGCGATGTCAAATGTTCCTCTCAACTTCATGTTGAGCCGACCTTCGGGTTCTATGCCTGTTTGTTTAACAGATGCCTGACGGTGAAGTCAGATGTTTCTCTCAACTTCGTGTTATGCCGGCCTTCAGGTTCGATGCCTGTTTGTTTAACAGATGCCTGACAGTGAGGTCAAATGTTCTTTTCAACTTCATGTTGAGCCAACCTTCGATTTCGATGCCTGTTTGTTTATCAGATGCCTGACGGCAAGGTCAAATGTTCTTTTCATCTTCGGGTTGAGTCGGCCTTCGGGTTCGATGCCTGTTTTTTTAACAGATTCCTGACGACGAGGTCTAATGTTCTTATCAACTTCGAGTTGAGCCGCCCTTCGGGTACGATGCCTGTTTGTTTAACAGATGCCTGACGGCGAGGTCAGATGTTCTTCTCAACCTCGGGTTGAGTCGGCCTTCAGATTTGATGTCTGTTTTTTTAATAGTTGCTTGACAGTGAAGTCAAATGTTCTTCTCAACTAAGGATTGAGATGGCCTTCGGGTTCGATGCCTGTTTGTTTAACAGATGCCTAACGGCAAGGTCAAATGTTCTTCTAAACTTCGGGTTGATCCGGCCTTCGGGTTCGATGCCTATTTGTTTAACAGATGCCTGACGGCGAGGTCAAATGCTCCTCTCAAATTCATGTTGAGCCAACCTTCAAGTTCGATGCCTGTTTTTTTAAAAGATGTTTGACGACGAGGTCAAATGTTCTTCCTAACTAAGGATTGAGATGGCCTTCGGGTTCGGTGCCTGTTTGTTTAACAGATGCCTGACGGCGAGGCCATATGTTCTTCTAAACTTCGGGTTGAGCCGGCCTTCGGGTTCGATGCCTGTTTGTTTAACAGATGCCTGACGGCGAGGTCAAATGTTCCTCTCAACTTCGTGTTAAGCCAGCCTTCGGGCTCGATGCCTGTTTGTTTAACAGATGCCTGACGGCGAGGTCAAATGTTCTTTTCAACTTCGGGTTGAACCGGCCATCGGGTTCGATGCCTGTTCGTTTAGCAGATGCCTGACGGCGAGGTCTAATGTTCTTATCAACTTCGGGTTGAGCCGCACTTCGGGGTCGATGCATGTTTGTTTAACAGATGCCTGACGGTGAGGTCAGATGTTCTTCTCAACTTCGGGTTGAGCCAGCCTTCGGATTTGATGTCTGTTTGTTTAATAGATGCTTGACAGTGAAGTCAAAGGTTCCTCTCAACTTCATGTTGAGCCAACCTTCGGGTTCGATGCCTGTTTTTTTAACAGATGCCTGACGCCGAGGTCAAATGTTCTTCTCAACTTCATGTTGAGCCGAACTTCGGGTTCTATGCCTGTTTGTTTAACAGATGCCTGAAAGTGGGGTCAGATGTTCTTCTCAACTTCTGGTGGATCCGACCTATAGATTTGATGCCTGTTTGTTTAACAGATGCTTGACAGTGAAGTCAAATGTTCCTCTCAACTTCATGTTGAGCCGACCTTCGGGTTCGATGCTTGTTTGTTTAACAGATGCCTAACGGCGATGTCAAATGTTCCTCTCAACTTCATGTTGAGCCGACCTTCGGGTTCTATGCCTGTTTGTTTAACAGATGCCTGACAGTGAAGTCAGATGTTTCTCTCAACGTCGTGTTATGCCGGCCTTCGGGTTTGATGCCTGTTTGTTTAACAGATGCCTGACAGTGAGGTCAAATGTTCTTTTCAACTTCATGTTGAGCCGACCTTCGAGTTCGATGCCTGTTTGTTTAACAGATGCCTGACGGCAAGGTCAAATGTTCTTTTCAACTTCGGGTTGAGCCGGCCTTCGGGTTCGATTCCTGTTTGTTTAACAGATGCCTGACGACGAGGACAAATGTTCTTCTAAACTTCGGGTTGAGCCGGCCTTCGGGTTCGATGCCTGTTTGTTTAACAGATGCCTGACGGCGAGGTCAAATGTTCCTCTCAACTTCGTGTTAAGCCAGCCTTCCGGTTCGGTGCCTGTTTGTTTAACAGATGCCTGACGGCGAGGTCAAATGTTCTTTTCAACTTCGGGTTGAACCGGCCATCGGGTTCGATGCCTGTTCGTTTAACAGATGCCTGACGACGAGGTCTAATGTTCTTATCAACTTCGGGTTGAGCCGCACTTCAGGTTCGATGCATGTTTGTTTAACAGATGTCTGACGGTGAGGTCAGATGTTCTTCTCAACTTCGGGTTGAGCCGGCCTTCGGATTTGATGTCTGCTTGTTTAATAGATGTTTGACAGTGAAGTAAAATGTTCCTCTCAACTTCATGTTGTCCCGACCTTCGGGTTCGATGGCTGTTTGTTTAACAGATGCCTGACGGCGAGGTCAAATGTTCCTCTCAACTTCATGTTGAGCCGAACTTCGGGTTCTATGCCTGTTTGTTTAACAGATGCCTGGCGTCGAGGTCACATGTTCCTCTCAACTTCGTGTTATGCCGGCCTTCGGGTTCGATGCATGTTTGTTTAACAGATGCCTGACAGCGAGGTCAAATGTTCTTTTCAACTTCATGTTGAGCCATTTTCGGGTTCGATGCCTGTTTGTTTAACAGATGCCTGACGGCGAGGTCAAATGTTCATTTGAACTTCGGGTTGAGCCGGCCTTCGGGTTCGATGCCTGTTTGTTTAACAGATGCCTAACGACAAGGTCTAATGTTCTTATCAACTTCGGGTCTGATGCCTGTTTGTTTAACAGATGCCTGACGGCGAGGTCAGATGTTCTTCTCAACTTCGGGTTGGGCCGGCCTTCAGATTTGATGTCGGTTTGTTTCATAGTTGCGTGACAGTGAAGTCAAATGTTCCTCTCAACTTCATGTTGAGCCGACCTTCGGGTTTGATGCCTGTTTGTTTAACAAATGCCTGACGGCGAGGTAAAATGTTCTTTTCAACTTCGGGTTGAGCCGGCCTTCAGGTTCGATGTGTGTTTGTTTAACAAATGCCTGACGGTGAGGTCAGATGTTCTTCTCAACTTCGGGTTGAGCCAACCTTCAGATTTGATGTCTGTTTGTTTAATAGATAATTGACAGTGAAGTCAAATGTTCCTTTCAACTTCATGTTGAGCCGACCTTTGGGTTCGATGCTTGTTTGTTTAACAGATGCCTGACGGAGATGTCAAATGTTCCTCTCAACTTCATGTTGAGCCGACCTTCGGGTTCTATGCCTGTTTGTTTAACAGATGCCTGACGGCGAGGTCAAATGTTCTTCTCAACTTCATGTTGAGCCAAACTTCGGGTTCTATGCCTGTTTGTTTAACAGATGCCTGACAGTAGGGTCAGATGTTCTTCTCATCTTCTGGTTGATCCGACCTATAGATTTGATGCCTGTTTGTTTAACAGATGCTTGACAGTGAAGTCAAATGTTCCTCTCAACTTCATGTTGAGCCGACCTTCGGGTTCGATGCTTGTTTGTTTAACAGATGCCTAACGGCGATGTCAAATGTTCCTCTCAACTTCATGTTGAGCCGACCTTCAGGTTCTATGCCTGTTTGTTTAACAGATGCCTGACGGTGAAGTCAGATGTTTCTCTTAACTTCGTGTTATGCCGGCCTTCGGGTTTGATGCCTGTTTGTTTAACAGATGCCTGACAGTGAGGTCAAATGTTCTTTTCAACTTCATGTTGAGCCGACCTTCGAGTTCGATGCCTGTTAGTTTAACAGATGCCTGACGGCAAGGTCAAATGTTCTTTTCAACTTCGGGTTGAGCCGGCCTTCGGGTTCGATTCCTGTTTGTTTAACAGATGCCTGACGACGAGGCCAAATGTTCTTCTAAACTTCGGGTTGAGCCGGCCTTCGGGTTCGATGCCTGTTTGTTTAACAGATGCCTGACGGCGAGGTCAAATGTTCCTCTCAACTTCGTGTTAAGCAAGCCTTCCGGTTCGGTGCCTGTTTGTTTAACAAATGCCTGACGGCAAGGTCAAATGTTCTTTTCAACTTCGGGTTGAACCGGCCATCGGGTTCGATGCCTGTTCGTTTAACAGATGCCTGACAACGAGGTCTAATGTTCTTATCAACTTCGGGTTGAGCCGCACTTCGGGTTCGATGCATGTTTGTTTAACAGATGTCTGACGGTGAGGTCAGATGTTCTTCTCAACTTCGGGTTGAGCCGGCCTTCGGATTTGATGTCTGCTTGTTTAATAGATGTTTGACAGTGAAGTAAAATGTTCCTCTCAACTTCATGTTGTGCCGACCTTCGGGTTCGATGGCTGTTTGTTTAACAGATGCCTGACGGCGAGGTCAAATGTTCCTCTCAACTTCATGTTGAGCCGAACTTCGGGTTCTATGCCTGTTTGTTTAACAGATGCCTGGCGTCGAGGTCACATGTTCCTCTCAACTTCGTGTTATGCCGGCCTTCGGGTTCGATGCATGTTTGTTTAACAGATGCCTGACGGCGAGGTCAAATGTTCTTTTCAACTTCATGTTGAGCCATTTTCGGTTTCGATGCCTGTTTGTTTAACAGATGCCTGACATCGAGGTCAAATGTTCATTTGAACTTCGGGTTGAGCCGGCCTTCGGGTTCGATGCCTGTTTGTTTAACAGATGCCTGACGACAAGGTCTAATGTTCTTATCAACTTCGGGTCTGATGCCTGTTTGTTTAACAGATGCCTGACGGCGAGGTCAGATGTTCTTCTCAACTTCGGGTTGGGCCGGCCTTCAGATTTGATGTCGGTTTGTTTCATAGTTGCGTGACAGTGAAGTCAAATGTTCCTCTCAACTTCATGTTGAGCCGACCTTCGGGTTCGATGCCTGTTTGTTTAACAAATGCCTGACGGCGAGGTAAAATGTTCTTTTCAACTTCGGGTTGAGCCGGCCTTCGGGTTCGATGCGTGTTTGTTTAACAAATGCCTGACGGTGAGGTCAGATGTTCTTCTCAACTTCGGGTTGAGCCAACCTTCAGATTTGATGTCTGTTTGTTTAATAGATAATTGACAGTGAAGTCAAATGTTCCTCTCAACTTCATGTTGAGCCGACCTTTGGGTTCGATGCTTGTTTGTTTAACAGATGCCTGACGGAGATGTCAAATGTTCCTCTCAACTTCATGTTGAGCCGACCTTCGGGTTCTATGCCTGTTTGTTTAACAGATGCCTGACGGTGAAGTCAGATGTTTCTCTCAACTTCGTGTTATGCCGGCCTTCGGGTTTGATGCCTGTTTGTTTAACAGATGCCTGACAGTGAGGTCAAATGTTCTTTTCAACATCATGTTGAGCCGACCTTCGAGTTCGATGCCTGTTTGTTTATCAGATGCCTGACGGCAAGGTCAAATGTTCTTTTCATCTTCGGGTTGAGTCAGCCTTCGGGTTCGATGCCTGTTTGTTTAACAGATGCCTGATGACGAGGTCTAATGTTCTTATCAACTTCGGGTTGAGCCGCCCTTCGGGTACGATGCCTGTTTGTTTAACAGATGCCTGACGGCGAGGTCAGATGTTCTTCTCAACTTCGGGTTGAGTCGGCCTTCAGATTTGATGTCTGTTTGTTTAATAGTTGCTTGACAGTGAAGTCAAATGTTCTTCTCAACTAAGGATTGAGATGGCCTTCGGGTTCAATGCCTGTTTGTTTAACAGATGCCTGACGGCGAGGCCAAATGTTCTTCTAAACTTCGGATTGAGCCGACCTTCGGGTTCGATGCCTGTTTGTTTAACAGATGCCTGACGGCGAGGTCAAATGTTCCTCTCAACTTCGTGTTAAGCAAGCCTTCCGGTTCGGTGCCTGTTTGTTTAACAAATGCCTGACGGCAAGGTCAAATGTTCTTTTCAACTTCGGGTTGAACCGGCCATCGGGTTCGATGCCTGTTCGTTTAACAGATGCCTGACAACGAGGTCTAATGTTCTTATCAACTTCGGGTTGAGCCGCACTTCGGGTTCGATGCATGTTTGTTTAACAGATGTCTGACGGTGAGGTCAGATGTTCTTCTCAACTTCGGGTTGAGCCGGCCTTCGGATTTGATGTCTGCTTGTTTAATAGATGTTTGACAGTGAAGTAAAATGTTCCTCTCAACTTCATGTTGTGCCGACCTTCGGGTTCGATGGCTGTTTGTTTAACAGATGCCTGACGGCGAGGTCAAATGTTCCTCTCAACTTCATGTTGAGCCGAACTTCGGGTTCTATGCCTGTTTGTTTAACAGATGCCTGGCGTCGAGGTCACATGTTCCTCTCAACTTCGTGTTATGCCGGCCTTCGGGTTCGATGCATGTTTGTTTAACAGATGCCTGACGGCGAGGTCAAATGTTCTTTTCAACTTCATGTTGAGCCATTTTCGGGTTCGATGCCTGTTTGTTTAACAGATGCCTGACGGCGAGGTCAAATGTTCATTTGAACTTCGGGTTGAGCCGGCCTTCGGGTTCGATGCCTGTTTGTTTAACAGATGCCTGACGACAAGGTCTAATGTTCTTATCAACTTCGGGTCTGATGCCTGTTTGTTTAACAGATGCCTGACGGCGAGGTCAGATGTTCTTCTCAACTTCGGGTTGGGCCGGCCTTAAGATTTGATGTCGGTTTGTTTCATAGTTGCGTGACAGTGAAGTCAAATGTTCCTCTCAACTTCATGTTGAGCCGACCTTCGGGTTCGATGCCTGTTTGTTTAACAAATGCCTGACGGCGAGGTAAAATGTTCTTTTCAACTTCGGGTTGAGCCGGCCTTCGGGTTCGATGCGTGTTTGTTTAACAAATGCCTGACGGTGAGGTCAGATGTTCTTCTCAACTTCGGGTTGAGCCAACCTTCAGATTTGATGTCTATTTGTTTAATAGATAATTGACAGTGAAGTCAAATGTTCCTCTCAACTTCATGTTGAGCCGACCTTTGGGTTCGATGCTTGTTTGTTTAACAGATGCCTGACGGAGATGTCAAATGTTCCTCTCAACTTCATGTTGAGCCGACCTTCGGGTTCTATGCCTGTTTGTTTAACAGATGCCTGACGGTGAAGTCAGATGTTTCTCTCAACTTCGTGTTATGCCGGCCTTCGGGTTTGATGCCTGTTTGTTTAACAGATGCCTGACAGTGAGGTCAAATGTTCTTTTCAACATCATGTTGAGCCGACCTTCGAGTTCGATGCCTGTTTGTTTATCAGATGCCTGACGGCAAGGTCAAATGTTCTTTTCAACTTCGGGTTGAACCGGCCATCGGGTTCGATGCCTGTTCGTTTAACAGATGCCTGACAACGAGGTCTAATGTTCTTATCAACTTCGGGTTGAGCCGCACTTCGGGTTCGATGCATGTTTGTTTAACAGATGTCTGACGGTGAGGTCAGATGTTCTTCTCAACTTCGGGTTGAGCCGGCCTTCGGATTTGATGTCTGCTTGTTTAATAGATGTTTGACAGTGAAGTAAAATGTTCCTCTCAACTTCATGTTGTGCCGACCTTCGGGTTCGATGGCTGTTTGTTTAACAGATGCCTGACGGCGAGGTCAAATGTTCCTCTCAACTTCATGTTGAGCCGAACTTCGGGTTCTATGCCTGTTTGTTTAACAGATGCCTGGCGTCGAGGTCACATGTTCCTCTCAACTTCGTGTTATGCCGGCCTTCGGGTTCGATGCATGTTTGTTTAACAGATGCCTGACGGCGAGGTCAAATGTTCTTTTCAACTTCATGTTGAGCCATTTTCGGTTTCGATGCCTGTTTGTTTAACAGATGCCTGACATCGAGGTCAAATGTTCATTTGAACTTCGGGTTGAGCCGGCCTTCGGGTTCGATGCCTGTTTGTTTAACAGATGCCTGACGACAAGGTCTAATGTTCTTATCAACTTCGGGTCTGATGCCTGTTTGTTTAACAGATGCCTGACGGCGAGGTCAGATGTTCTTCTCAACTTCGGGTTGGGCCGGCCTTCAGATTTGATGTCGGTTTGTTTCATAGTTGCGTGACAGTGAAGTCAAATGTTCCTCTCAACTTCATGTTGAGCCGACCTTCGGGTTCGATGCCTGTTTGTTTAACAAATGCCTGACGGCGAGGTAAAATGTTCTTTTCAACTTCGGGTTGAGCCGGCCTTCGGGTTCGATGCGTGTTTGTTTAACAAATGCCTGACGGTGAGGTCAGATGTTCTTCTCAACTTCGGGTTGAGCCAACCTTCAGATTTGATGTCTGTTTGTTTAATAGATAATTGACAGTGAAGTCAAATGTTCCTCTCAACTTCATGTTGAGCCGACCTTTGGGTTCGATGCTTGTTTGTTTAACAGATGCCTGACGGAGATGTCAAATGTTCCTCTCAACTTCATGTTGAGCCGACCTTCGGGTTCTATGCCTGTTTGTTTAACAGATGCCTGACGGTGAAGTCAGATGTTTCTCTCAACTTCGTGTTATGCCGGCCTTCGGGTTTGATGCCTGTTTGTTTAACAGATGCCTGACAGTGAGGTCAAATGTTCTTTTCAACATCATGTTGAGCCGACCTTCGAGTTCGATGCCTGTTTGTTTATCAGATGCCTGACGGCAAGGTCAAATGTTCTTTTCATCTTCGGGTTGAGTCAGCCTTCGGGTTCGATGCCTGTTTGTTTAACAGATGCCTGATGACGAGGTCTAATGTTCTTATCAACTTCGGGTTGAGCCGCCCTTCGGGTACGATGCCTGTTTGTTTAACAGATGCCTGACGGCGAGGTCAGATGTTCTTCTCAACTTCGGGTTGAGTCGGCCTTCAGATTTGATGTCTGTTTGTTTAATAGTTGCTTGACAGTGAAGTCAAATGTTCTTCTCAACTAAGGATTGAGATGGCCTTCGGGTTCAATGCCTGTTTGTTTAACAGATGCCTGACGGCGAGGCCAAATGTTCTTCTAAACTTCGGATTGAGCCGACCTTCGGGTTCGATGCCTGTTTGTTTAACAGATGCCTGACGGCGAGGTCAAATGTTCCTCTCAACTTCGTGTTAAGCAAGCCTTCCGGTTCGGTGCCTGTTTGTTTAACAAATGCCTGACGGCAAGGTCAAATGTTCTTTTCAACTTCGGGTTGAACCGGCCATCGGGTTCGATGCCTGTTCGTTTAACAGATGCCTGACAACGAGGTCTAATGTTCTTATCAACTTCGGGTTGAGCCGCACTTCGGGTTCGATGCATGTTTGTTTAACAGATGTCTGACGGTGAGGTCAGATGTTCTTCTCAACTTCGGGTTGAGCCGGCCTTCGGATTTGATGTCTGCTTGTTTAATAGATGTTTGACAGTGAAGTAAAATGTTCCTCTCAACTTCATGTTGTGCCGACCTTCGGGTTCGATGGCTGTTTGTTTAACAGATGCCTGACGGCGAGGTCAAATGTTCCTCTCAACTTCATGTTGAGCCGAACTTCGGGTTCTATGCCTGTTTGTTTAACAGATGCCTGGCGTCGAGGTCACATGTTCCTCTCAACTTCGTGTTATGCCGGCCTTCGGGTTCGATGCATGTTTGTTTAACAGATGCCTGACGGCGAGGTCAAATGTTCTTTTCAACTTCATGTTGAGCCATTTTCGGGTTCGATGCCTGTTTGTTTAACAGATGCCTGACGGCGAGGTCAAATGTTCATTTGAACTTCGGGTTGAGCCGGCCTTCGGGTTCGATGCCTGTTTGTTTAACAGATGCCTGACGACAAGGTCTAATGTTCTTATCAACTTCGGGTCTGATGCCTGTTTGTTTAACAGATGCCTGACGGCGAGGTCAGATGTTCTTCTCAACTTCGGGTTGGGCCGGCCTTAAGATTTGATGTCGGTTTGTTTCATAGTTGCGTGACAGTGAAGTCAAATGTTCCTCTCAACTTCATGTTGAGCCGACCTTCGGGTTCGATGCCTGTTTGTTTAACAAATGCCTGACGGCGAGGTAAAATGTTCTTTTCAACTTCGGGTTGAGCCGGCCTTCGGGTTCGATGCGTGTTTGTTTAACAAATGCCTGACGGTGAGGTCAGATGTTCTTCTCAACTTCGGGTTGAGCCAACCTTCAGATTTGATGTCTGTTTGTTTAATAGATAATTGACAGTGAAGTCAAATGTTCCTCTCAACTTCATGTTGAGCCGACCTTTGGGTTCGATGCTTGTTTGTTTAACAGATGCCTGACGGAGATGTCAAATGTTCCTCTCAACTTCATGTTGAGCCGACCTTCGGGTTCTATGCCTGTTTGTTTAACAGATGCCTGACGGTGAAGTCAGATGTTTCTCTCAACTTCGTGTTATGCCGGCCTTCGGGTTTGATGCCTGTTTGTTTAAAAGATGCCTGACAGTGAGGTCAAATGTTCTTTTCAACTTCATGTTGAGCCGACCTTCGAGTTCGATGCCTGTTTGTTTATCAGATGCCTGACGGTAAGGTCAAATGTTCTTTTCATCTTCGGGTTGAGTCAGCCTTCGGGTTCGATGCCTGTTTGTTTAACAGATGCCTGACGACGAGGTCTAATGTTCTTATCAACTTCGGGTTGAGCCGCCCTTCGGGTACGATGCCTGTTTGTTTAACAGATGCCTGACGGCGAGGTCAGATGTTCTTCTCAACTTCGGGTTGAGTCGGCCTTCAGATTTGATGTCTGTTTGTTTAATAGTTGCTTGACAGTGAAGTCAAATGTTCTTCTCAACTAAGGATTGAGATGGCCTTCGGGTTCGATGCCTGTTTGTTTAACAGATGCCTGACGGCGAGGCCAAATGTTCTTCTAAACTTCGGATTGAGCCGACCTTCGGGTTCGATGCCTGTTTGTTTAACAGATGCCTGACGGCGAGGTCAAACGTTCCTCTCAACTTCATGTTGAGCTGACCTTCAGGTTCGATGCCTGTTTGTTTAAAAGATGTTTGACGACGAGGTCAAATGTTCTTCCCAACTAAGGATTGAGATGGACTTCGGGTTCGATGCCTGTTTGTTTAACAGATGCCTGACGGTGAGGCCAAATGTTCTTCTAAACTTCGGGTTGAGCCGGCCTTCGGGTTCGATGCCTGTTTGTTTAATAGATGCCTAACGGCGAGGTCAAATGTTCCTCTCAATTTCATGTTGATCCGACCTTCGGGTTCTATGCCTGTTTGTTTAACAGATGCCTGACGACGAGATCAGATGTTCCTCTCAACTTCGTGTTATGCCGGCCTTCGGGTTTGATGCCTGTTTGTTTAACAGATGCCTGACAGTGAGGTCAGATGTTCTTCTCAACTTCGTGTTGAGCCGACCTTCAGATTTGATGCCTCTTTGTATAACAGATGCTTGACAGTGAAGTCAAATGTTCCTCTTAACTTCATGTTGAACCGATCTTCGGGTTTGATGCATGTTTGTTTAACAGATGCCTGACGGCGAGGTTAGATGTTCTTCTCAACTTCGTGTTGAGCCGGCCTTCGGGTTCGATGCCTGTTTGTTTAAATGATGTCTGGCGGAGAGGTCAGATGTTCTTATCAACTTCGGGTTGAGCCACCCTTCGGGTTCGACGCCTGTTTGTTTAACAGATGCCTGACAGTGAGGTCAGTTGTTCTTCTCAACTTCGAGTTGAGTCGGCCTTCGGGTTCGATTCCTGTTTGTTTAAAATATGTTTGACGGTAAGGTCAAATGTTCTTCTCAACTAAGGATTGAGATGGCCTTCGGGTTCGATGCCTGTTTGTTTAACAGATGCCTGACGGCGAGGCCAAATGTTATTCTAAACTTCGGGTTGAGCTGGCCTTCGGGTTCGATGCCTGTTTGTTTAACAGTGTTGCACCCCAAAATTTGCCCAACCTTTTCTAACCTAGGCTTATGTTTCAATTGCATAATCATTTGCATTGTCATCATGTACATAGTGTATTCGTCTGCATTGCATAGCATGAGCAAGCTATCTTAATCAGGGATCAAAGTGCTATTCTTATCTCAAGAGGTATATCCAAGGGTTTCATTCATATTCAAGTCTACTCAGGTCATCAGGGAAGAATTTGAGCTTTGAGGAGTTAACAGGTTGATCAGTGAGTTCTCTCCTATCTTGAGGTTGTGTGGGGATCATCAGAGGGTGTGGGAGCTATGAGCCAAGAGCATGAGGTGTGTATGGATATTATGAAGAGCCTATGTGATCATTTTGAAGAAGAACCAAGCCATTGGGATGGTTGCAAGAGCCTCAGTTGAAGTCAGTCAACACTAGGTCAACACCAGGTCAACACTAGGTCAAAGAAGTGTTTTGAAGGGCATCAAGGAGCATTTGAAGAATGTGGGATTCATTATTTGATATATGGATATGAGCATGATGGTGTGTTAAAAAAAAATCAAGAGGAGTCAAGGAGAACTGGAGTTACTAAATTAGGGTTTCAGTGTAAAATCCCCTGATTTAGGTCAAACTTCAAAGCAGTGTAACTCAAGATGCAAGCCTCATATGAATTTCTGGTACACATGAAACTTGTAGAGTATCTTCATAGCTTTAATTTGAGTGGTGGAAGTCATCAAGATGATTTGTAGAACTCAAGTTATAGCTCTTGCAAGTTATAGGTCATCTGAGGGCACTGAAATTTGTCTGTGAAAGTTGTCTGTCTTCCAAGCAACTTTTTACCTTCAAGAAGTTTTTAAATGGATTTCTGGCAAACCTGAGAGTTGTTCCTTATTGTCTTAGCTTTCTAGAAAGGTATGGTATTCCTTCATATGATTTGTGGAACTCTACTTATGGTCTTGGCAAGAAAAGGGTATTTTGGTCATTTGGGGATTACAGGTCATTCTTGGCCTATGCTTAAAACTCATACAAGGAAGCTTCAAATGAAAAACTTCACAACATAAAAGTTGCTAAAAATTCCATTTTAAGTCTAGAAAAGAAGTCATGGAAGTTTGGAAATGCATAGAATGAGACTTGACCAAAGTTGGTGGAAAATGACCTAAAAAAGGCATATAAGTTGAAAAAGTTGAAATAAAAAATTGGTTTGAGAGATCTACAAATCCAAAATGCGTCATCCAATATACCAAATTGATTCCAAACATTATTTTAGAAACATTGGTTCAGCCACTTTTTTGAGTTTAGGCTTAAAAATTGGACTTCCTTTATAAATTTGATTCTTGCATTTTAAGGCACCTAAAGGAAAAGTTTGCCAAAGCCTTAAAATGACTTGAAATGCCTTGTTTTCTTATTACCATCTCATGTAAGGGTATTTTAAGGAGAATTGCATGGTTATCATGAGATCTCATGGGATTTACTAAGAATAGAAAAGTTGAAAATCTCATTGCATGAGAAGTTCTAGAAACTTCATGGAGCTTTCTCAAAGGTGCTAGATGCTCCCATTGGTGTGTATATAAACCCTAGAGAGGGTCCATGCAGTGGTTGGTGATTCTTTGAGCTTGCAAACCCCATTTTGATTCCTTCACTCCCATTTGCATTTTCTTTTCAAAGTGTATCAAAACTCCATCAATTGTGAGATTTCTTCTTGTCATCATCTTCCTCCATCATCATAGAGTGAAAAGCAAAGAAAAACTAGAAAGAAAGGTGGCTGGTTCATGAGATTCGAATCTTCACTCCAAGTTGCATAAAGGTTTGGCCAGGGTGAATCAAGAAGTTTGAGCAAGGATTACTGCCATCAGGAAGATTCTCAGCCATTGGAGATCATTTGTGACCAGTCTCAAGCATTGGATTGGAGTGTAGATACCTCTGCCATCACCATTTTTCAGGTTTGCAAAAGCATTCAAATCCCTCTATTTATGCATTGTTAGATGAAATGGCTAGGGTAATCAGGCTTAGAGACCTTAGGGGAGTGATTCCTGAGAATTAGAGAGAGTTTCATGGAGTTTGTTAGCAGGGTGGTGATTCTTTGATGACCAAAATTAGGGTGAATAATGAGGTTTAATCATCGTGTAATAGTTTGCTGAGATCAGTGTAGCATGGTGAACAAGATGGGACAGTTAGATTGAAGAATTGTGAGGCTCCATTGATGAGTGCAGTTGGTATTCTATGAGGTTCCACCTATCGGGTTTTATTATGGGGTTAGTTTCAGTCCAAACTAAAAGCATCATCGTGTTCCTGGGAAAAAATAGGTTAAGTTTGGTCTTTGCAAGTCTGGATTTCATGGCCTATGGAGAGAGAACGAAGGGCATGAACATGGCTGCATGGGGAGAGATTTCTGAGTTCTAGGGTTTTGGTTTGGGGACGATGAAGGGTAGCCGTCCGATCATCCTGGTTATTTGACCTTTTAATCGCATCGTGGGGTCGAGATTCAAAGTTGAAAATGGAGGGAGCTGACCAGCGTGAAACGATGCGTTTCACTTAAACGCGTGTCTGGGCTGGGTCCAACATTTCTATCCCCACCCCCTTCTTGATAAGCCCAAAGAATAACACGTGAAATGTTTGCTATTCACACCGAGAGTTTTTCTTTTTTTCTTTTTATTTTGCAATTGATTTTCTGAAACGTGCTGGGCTTAATGAATTGTTATCTGCACCCCTGGTTCCATGGCCCATTAGGAATTACAACTAGGCGCCACTGCTATTCAGACCCCCTCCCCCTTTTATTTCTATTTTGCTATTTTAATTCCTTTAATATTTTTGTCACCTTTAAAAAATCATAAAAAAATGGAAAATGGCTTGTTTTAATTGGTTCTTTTTGCTATAGGTCAATAATCCTGTCTAAAAAAATATTAAATAATAAAAATAGCATTTTATTTTGTTTTACTATTTTTTGTGTATTTTTCTTGTAAATAGCATTTTAATGGATTTAGTTTTATACTTAAATTTGTTGATTTTTGTTCTAATAGCTCCCTTTAGCTTTAGGGCTCATTCTTTTTAGAGTGATTAGTGTAGGACTTCAACTTGAATATAGGATTTAATTCATATTTTTAGGATTAAATTTTAGGTGATTTGGTTAGGTGTGGTTAGTATGATCAAAATTAGGGTTTTAGATGAGTATATGTGAGATAGATTAATTCTTTTAGGGATGTTGATTTGATTTTGGGGTATGGGACTATAGGGGTTATGGGTATAGGGTAGATCCCTTAGAAAATATTAGGTTTCCCCTACTGCTATTAGTGTATTGCTTGTACCTGATTAATTGTGTGGTGTGCCCTCTTTAGGGTTATCTTTCTGTCTGTGTGGGGTATTGGGTTTGTTTGGGATTTGAGGGAAGCTGAAGATCTGAGATGATGAAGCCCATTTGAAGTTCAGAGAATGAAGACCAACTTCTAGAGTTGATGAGGAGTATCTCTTGCTGGTAGCTGTTGAGGTTTGTAGGATCTAGGAGTTAGGCAGAGCCCTAGAGTAGACAACTTGATTCTCAAACATGGAAGGTCTTGATTGCCTCCATCCTTCTCTGTGATGCAGAGTCTCCCTAAGACACTCACCCCCTTCCTTTGGAAGGCTTGGTGCTAATGTCTAAGGGATAGAACTCTTGAGAGAAATATTCCTTGTGTTGATAGCAGTATGTTTGCCACCCTTGGTGGTCAACTAATTGCTTAACACCCAGTTTATTCTTGTGATTGATTCCTCAGCTTGGAGGTTAGGACTTGAAGAAAAGCCATTGGGAGACTGAAAATAGAAGACTGATGTCTGCTTAACTTGAAGATAGTTGTTGATGCTGATGAAGACTGCTTTGCTGTTTAGCCTTTGCTGTTTTAATTTTGATGTATTGTGTGAATTTCCCGGACTGTATTGTTTGCTGTTTAACTTGTTGGGTTGAAAGTGAATCCTGTTCACTTTTGCCTATTGTTTTCTAGGTTCGAGGTTGAGTGGGACTCCCTTGCCTCGCTTGTATTGTTGCATCCATGCATTTTACTGCTTTATTGTATATATCTGTTGTTTCTGTTTTCGTCTATTCCCGTAGGATCTCTATTTCTCTCTGCGCAAGAGAGGAGCATGATAGACATTAGGTCTTAACCCATGCATGATAACATTAGAGTAGATTTTTATCCCCTTTGTGACCCTAGGATTTTAGAGTGTCATCTCTTCTTCCTTCAAAACAACAGAAAAACATTAATAAAGGTTATAACAGAGACTAATTCACTTCTTCCGTCAAAAGATTTGAACAAACATCAACCTTTTTGCAATAAGAAAACCCTTGGTTAAGGTGAGATTTTTCATAAAAGACACTTGAACAGCTTGTGTCGTGCGTAGCCCGAACTACGTTTGCTCTGATCCTCCATGCAGTGTGGAAGTACGTAAGCATAGGATGCGATGTCCTAGCGAGAAACCTTCACCCATCTTCCCCCGTAGTTAGGCGAACTACGTTGACTCTGATTTCTCGTTCCAGCCGGGAATACATAGGCATAAAGTGCGATGCTTTGCCGAGTCATGTTTTCTTTCCTTTTCAGACCTCATCCTTTAGTTTAGATAGAAATGTAATCCGTACAAACCAAACAAGCGTGGATCCCATCGAGTACGATGGACGTGAGGGGTGCTAATACCTTCCCCTTGCGTAACCGACTCCCGAACCCCGGTTTTGGTTGCGATGACCATACCTTTTCCCGTTTTCGCGAGGTTTTCTTCGAGCGTTTCCTTTCCCTCCATTGGGATAAATAACGCACGGTGGCGACTCTTCTGTTCAGCCGGCGCCGATTTTCGCAGTAGCGACAGCTGGCGACTCTGCTGGGGACTATGCGTCCCCTGGCTGCTAAGGACTGCGATAGTTCCTTATGCATTTGGGATCCAACGTCCCTTAAGAGAGTCAATCCTAGCGCTTGTTTGCCCGTCGAGGAATTTGTATGGATTTACATTTCTGTATTTACATTTCAGCATTTTATTATTATTATTGCTGTATTGTGGGGTGTGACGGGTGTTCTATGATTGAGAGATAAGCCGGACCTGGGCTTGAGTGCACCTAGATTTAGAGTAGAGATTAGTGGGCGCGCACGTGCTTTGCATGTCCTAGTGTCCCGCGAAATCTACACTCAGACGAGGTTCTTCTGGTTGGCCTCCTGTCCTGCCCTTTGGGTGGCTCGGGTTGCTGGTTAGTTGGATTGTCGACTCTGGGAACCGATCATTTGGAAGTTGGCTAAGTGAGGCCTCTTCAGGAGTTGATGACGCCACTCCTTCTGGGAATCGTATCATCACTCCTGAAAGTCTGTGACGCCAACGACCGCATAGGATGCCATACCTTTGTCAGTTGCTAGGACATCCACTTGTGAGAGGGTTTGGGGTTATGCAGGTAACTAGACCTTCAGATACCGGTTATTTCTTGATCAGAGATCCTGGGTATTTGTGGATATTTGTGAGGTCTATCAGAGACCGGTTGGTGTTATGGTTTGAGGTCTGTCAGAGACCAGTTGGGGTTATATTATGGGTCTATCAGAGACCGATGTTGGAGCTTTGTGTTAGGTCTATATGAGACCATGGATTGATGAGTATTGGAGGGTCTATCTTGAGACTTTTGATATGGTTCAGGCTGCTCAGCTATAGCACTTGGTCCCTGTTGCATGTTGCTTGCATTGCATTATTTGCATAATCATTATCATTGCATCCCATTAACGTGTGTTTGTGCTGCAGGTGCATTTGCATATCCCCCGGTTCTAGTATCTGGACTTCTGAGTATTGATCATGGCTGGTTTGAGGATGACAGTCGCCTATAAGCTACCTATCCCTGATATTACTCCACTCCTGGGTCTGATTTCTCTTGCAGATGAGGATGTCCGTAGAAGCTTCAGGCAGAGTTATGGACGGTTGTTGAGTCTGGTTCGCAGATCCACTGATGATGAGTTGAACGGGCTGTACACGCTGATGCAGTTCTATGACCCGGCTTTGAGATGCTTTACATTTGCAGACTTCATTATGGGACCAACCATGGAGGAGTATGTGGAGTTTACTGAGCTGCCAGTGCAGAATGCAGTTCCCTTTATTCACTCTGCCGCTGAACCTAAGTTGGAGGATTTAGCCAAAGCCTTGCACATGAATGCTTCTGAGTTGTTGATAACTTCTTGGCGAGGAGTTCCGGGTTTTTCTCTCCAGTTTCTGGTTGGTAAGGCTCAAGAGTACACCAAGAATGGGTGTTGGGTGGTCTTTAACGCTATTCTAGCTCTATGCATTTATGGGATCGTGCTGTTTCCCAATTTCCCAAACTTCGTGGATATGGATGCGTTTCATCTATTTGTTGCTGGTACCCCGGTGCCAACACTGATCGGAGACTTTTACCATTCAATGCACTACAGGAATGAGAACAGGAGAGGCAAGAATGTCTCTTGTTGCGTGCCTTTGCTGTCCATGTGGTTCAAGAGCCATCTTCCTTCGAAGGGACCTTTTGTGGATAATGCGACCACACCTGACTGGCCAGAGCGTATGATGAGGTTGTCTTCTACAGATATTGAGTGGTTTGATCAAGACCTGCTGGGGTCCGAGCTTATTTGCAGTTGTTCCGGGTATCCTAATGTTCTGTTGATAGGGAGAAAAGGGTGCATTAACTACAGCCCATCTTTGTTCGTCTGTCAGTTTGGATATGCGCTGAAGAGCCCACCTCAGGAGGATGAAGTACAGGAATCTCTGTACTTCACAGGCGATTTGAGCGGAGATTTGCTAGCCAAGCTTCGACATGCCTGGACTCGTATTAACAGGAAAGGGAAGCCACTGTTGGGGAAGAGTGATTGCCAGGCATATGCACCCTACAAAGTCTGGATTTAGGAGAGAGCCAGACGGATACGGATGCCATTTCCAGCTGCTCGGGTCCCTGTTCACATTCCGGTAGAAGAGCCAACCACCGTCACAAGGGAGGTCTACGAGCAGGTTGTGATGGAAAAGGAAGCCTTGCTGAAGATTAATGAAGAGTTAGATAAGGAGCTAGCTCAGATGAGGAGTGAGAAGAATAAGGCCGTCCGTTCTTTCCAACAGCAGATCAAACTAGTGAACAGACTAGGCGCTGAGTTGACTGAGGAGAAGAAAAAGCGCGAACGTCTGGGTCAAGAGTTCAGAAGCTCCCACGACATGCTAGAGGCCAAAAAGAAAGCACTTGACGCCGCTCACCGAGAGATCTCCTCTTGCAATAAGACTTGGAACGCGACGCTGACCAACAACAAGAAGAGGGAAGATAAGTTGAAGCAGCAAATTTCTGACCTCGAGAAGCAGTTGAAGGCTAGCATTGAGAAGTGCGAAGAAGAAGTGATGACCAGATACAGTCTCCAGAAGGCATTGAACAAAGCCATTGAAGGCAGGAACGAAGCAGTGTCTCAGAAGCGGAAGCTAGAAGAGCGATTCAGAGATGGAGCAGGGGAGGAAACCGCTGGTGACGCGCCACGTGTTCTCAAGAGAAGAAACCAGCTTGTCGAAGGTCTGCTCACCCGACCAGGTCATCCAGAGACCAAGAGGTTGATAGAAGAATACCGGGCTCATGGGAGTACTTGATCATTTCATGTATTTGTATGCTTTATTTGCATTAGCGCTGACCATCACCAGGATTGTTGGTTGAGGTCATGCCATCTTACTGTATACCCTAGGTGATATTGTATTCTTGGATTTCTCTGTAATATACGAGGTTTTCTATGATTCGGCTCCAATCACTGTCATGCTAGCACTGTCACTGCACTGGAACTCACACTAGAATCGGGGCATAATAATCCCTAATGCACAGACACACATTGCATTTTACATACATACTCATATTTGCATTGCAGGTTTGTGATCCAGGTATCTTATCTCTTGCATCTTTGAAGCAGGTATTTTCAGGATTGGAGAAAAGCGGGTCCACTGTTACTCTACAAGAGTCAACCAGAAGAAGATCATGGACAACATGCAGAGTGAAATGCAAGAGATGCGTGACAGGATGGCCCTGCTCATGCAAACCATGGAGACTATCGCAAAAGGGCAAGAGCAGCTGCAGAATCTGGTTGAACCGATAGTCGCCCGGGCTGAGAACAACGGGACACCGCAGGGTGAAAACATTGCTGCTTCTCCCCGAGTTGAGAATCGTCAAGGTGCTGACGCTATTCCCGTAACCGGTTTGAATGCTGGAGAAACTGGTCCTGTAGGTGGAGGTGGGAACACCGATAATATGAATGTCAATACAGATACTGCTGGGGTATTTGTGGGCAACGTCAATCAGGGTTTCAGTGGGGGTGTTGAGAATGTCGGAATGAATGGTATTAATGGTAACCAGGGCTTCAATGGTGTGAATATGGGGTATGGCAGCATGGCTGGCGCCAAGGTTGGGTTTGGTGGCTATGGTAATCTTGGATATGGAGCTGGCGCATACAACACTCAAGAGATGGGTAATCTGAGGCTTGACCCCAGGTACGTTCAAACTGGTCCGGGCCGCGATGCAGATTATGTTGGATACGAAGCAGTACCTCGCTGGGAGGATCGCCAGGAGGATGTGTTCTCTGGTCAGAATGAGGGCTATGAAAGAGCCAGGGGTGACAACCATCGGATGAGATTGCTAGAAGAGAAGGTGAACGGGTTGGCCAACCAGAATGCTCTTGGGTTGGATATGTCAAATATGGGGTTAGTCCCAGGGTTGAGGGTCCCGCTGAAATTCAAAGCACCGTCGTTCGATAAATACAAAGGGGATACATGCCCTAGGGTGCATGTGCGCGCATTTTACAGGCGTATGTCTGCGTATTCTGAGGATGAAAAGATGCTAATGCACTTCTTCCAGGATAGCTTGTCAGGGCCATCGCTGGAGTGGTACATGAGCTTAGAGCCTACTCAGATCAGGAGTTGGAAAGAGCTGGCAGAGGCTTTTGTTCGACATTATCAATATAATAGCGATCTCGCCCCTAACTGAGTTCAGTTGCAAAGCATGTCTCAGAAGTCTAGTGAGAGCTTTAAAGAATACGCCCAGAGATGGCGAGATTTGGCTGCTAGGGTGCATCCTCCAATGGTGGAACGCGAAATGATGGATATGTTCATAGGAACTTTCTCTGGAATGTACTACGACCGTCTGCTCAACTTTTCGATGAGTACTTTCTCTGAGCTGATTTTGATGGGGGAGCGAATTGAAAACGGGGTGAAGATTGGTAAAATTCAAGCAGGTGAGTCCAGTTCCGCAGGAGGTAATAAGAAGACGTTCAGTGGTAAACGGTAAGGTGACACCAATGCTGTATTCGGTGCTCGACGAAAGAATAAAGGTCAGAACTGGCGTCAGCAGTCGCAAGTCACAAGTGTAACCATTCCAGGGTCTTCTCAGCAGCAGAGACAACAACCACCGCAGCAAGCTCAGCAGCAGCCTAATAATCAGTGCAGATTTCAGAACCCCCGACCAAGGAGAGTGTTCGAGGTACCGCCAGTGTCATATGCAGAACTCCTTCAGACCTTGTTGAAATTGCAGCTAGTCGAGAAGAGGACCTTAGCACCACCAACTGGCCAGCCACCAGTCGGATATGACGTTAATGAGCACTGTGACTTCCATTCGGGTGCACCCGGGCACAATATTGAGAATTGCCTAGCTTTCAAGCATAAAGTGCAGGACTTGCTTGATAGTTCGGCCATCAACTTCGGGAAGGAAGGTCCCAATATCACGCAGCAGCCGATGCCCAAGCATGGTGGAGCCGGGGCCAATGCAATCATGTCAGATGATGAGTTGAACTTAGTTTCAGAAGTGAGCGAGCTGAAAACCCCTTTGAGTTTCGTAAAGCAGCGCTTGTTGGAAGGAGGCGTCTATCCCGGTTGCAGTAACGAGTGTGATGGCTGTTTGATTCAACCTGAGGGCTGTGAGAAGTTGAAGAGGGGAGTTCAAAGTTTGATTGATGAAGGAACTTTGCAGTTTGACAGGGCTGTGGGGCGAGAGAAGGCTGTTGAGACAGAACCTGAGAAAGAGCGTAGGGAGATTGCTACGATCACCATTCCGTTCAAATCAGTAACAATTTCGGCATCATCAAAAAGGCCGACCATTACTATTACCAACGCTAAGCCAGTCCCTTTTGAAAGCACAAAGGCAGTCCCGTGGTGCTACAGTGCTGAGGCGTATTGCAATGGGGAAAAGATTGACTTGAATGATACGCCAGCAGGATCCGTTGATAATATAGTGGGAGCAGGTGGTATAACCCGGAGTGGGAGAATTTTCACTTCACCTGAGGTTGAAGCAGAGAGGCTCGCCAAAGGTAAGAACAAGGCTGTTGAAGGGGAATCTTCAGGGAGTAAAGAGAAAGAGCCGATAGCCAAAGATGTGGAAGAATTCATGAGGTTAATCCGCAAAAGTGATTACAAGATTGTAGATCACCTGCACCAGACCCCGTCAAAGATCTCCATATTATCGCTGTTGTTGTGCTCTGAGGCGCATAGGAACGCCCTGTTGAAGGTACTTGAGACATCCTTCGTGCCGCAAGAGATTTCAGTTAATCAGCTGGAGTAGGTTATGGCACATGTTAACGCTGGGCATGGACTGTGATTCACAGATTTTGACTTAACACCTCGAGGGCGTGATCACAATAATGCTTTGCACATCTCTATCGAATGCCGGGGCACTGTGTTATCCCACATGCTGGTAGACACTGGGTCCTCGTTGAATGTGTTACCAAAGAAGGCTCTGCTGAAGTTAGATACCCGTGGGTTGTTGTGCACACCTAGTGATTTGGTAGTAAGGGCTTTTGACGGAACCAGGAGGTCAGTATTCGGGTCGATAACGTTACCTATTCAGGTAGGTCCGGAGGTGTTTGATACAGTGTTTTACATCATGGACATACAGCCCGCATATAGCTGTTTGATTGGGAGACCCTGGATTCACGCCGCTGGGGCAGTAACTTCGACGCTCCATCAGAAGTTGAAATATATGGTTGAGGGGAGTATTGTGACGGTGTGTGGCGAAGAGGATATCCTAGTCAGTCATTTATCTTCTTTCAAGTACGTGGAGGTAGATGGAGAGATTCATGAAACGCTGTGTCAAGCGTTCGAGGAGGTGAAAGTTAAAGAGGAAGCTCCGGTAAAGAGTGAAGGGCAAGAGGTGGCCGTCTCCTCGTATAAAGAAGCCAAGGCGCTGGTACAAGCAGGAGAGACTCAGAAGTGGGGGCAGGTTCTGGACATTCCGGTAAAGCAAGACAAGTATGGCTTGGGGTACCGCCCATCTTTCTCGCAGAGTGCGCCTAAGTACAAGGGACCTGTCGTGTTCACACCCGGAGGGGTTAGCTTTGAAAGGATCAATGTCGTGTCTGATACGGATGAGGTGGATAGCGATTGCGACATGGACTCATGGATTCGACCCAGCACGCCAGGGCAAAGCCTATGCAACTGGTCCATCAAGGACGTCATCCAAGTCACCAAACAGTAATACATTGTTTCTTCAATCAGTTGTATGATCTCATGCCTTACCCGGGCATCGATGATCTTGTCTTAGGGCCTAACTGTTTACCTGTATGTTTGCATGATTAATAAACGACGATGTTTTTTACATTCAAATGTTGTGATCCTTTTCTTTCTGTTTATTTTTATTTTTATTTTTCAATAAAATGGCAGCGCGGTTAGGCATTTTGCTTGTACATCATTTTTGAAGCACTTAACCGTTTCCCTCGCAGGATTCACGAATTTTCAGATGACACCGACCAAAAACTTCCCATGACTCGTTTAGACTTCGAACATCCGATCTTCCAAGCTGAGGAGGAGATTGTGGAGGATAGTGACTTACCAGAAGAGCTTAGTCGGTTACTGAAGCAAGAGGAGAGAGTCATTCTGCCTCACCAGGAAGAGATTGATATTGTCAACTTGGGGTCTGAAGAATGCGTCAGGAATATCCGTATAGGGGCTGCATTGCAAGAGGATATCAAGCGAGAGCTTATTGAGATGCTGCGTGAATACAGCGATATATTTGCTTGGTCCTACGAGGACATGCCGGGTTTGGACACTGATATGGTTGTTCATCGTCTGCCGTTGAAGGAAGATTGCCCGCCCGTGAAGCAGAAACTCCGAAGAACTCGTCCTGACATGGCCGTAAAGATAAAGGAAGAGGTGCAGAAGCAATGGGATGCTGGGTTCCTGGCTGTTACCACTTATCCCACTTGGGTCGCTAATATCGTGCCTGTGCCAAAGAAAGATGGCAAGGTTCGGATGTGTGTTGATTATAGGGATTTAAACAAAGCAAGCCCGAAGGATGATTTCCCGCTGCCGCATATTGACGTGTTAGTTGACAACACGGCTCAGTTTTCAGTATTCTCCTTCATGGATGGCTTTTCAGGGTACAACCAGATCAAAATGGCTCCGGAGGATATGGAAAAAACGACCTTTATCACCCCGTGGGGAACCTTCTGTTATAAGGTGATTCCCTTTGGTTTGAAGAATGCTGGGGCAACGTACCAACGGGCAATGACAACGCTTTTTCACAACATGATGCACAGAGAGATTGAGGTGTATGTCGATGACATGATTGCCAAGTCTCAAACAGAGGAAGAGCATCTGGTTAATTTGTTGAAGTTGTTCAAGAGGCTGAGGAAATTCAGGCTGAGGCTGAATCCAAACAAATGTACCTTCGGAGTAAGATCCGGGAAGCTACTGGGGTTCATTGTGAGCAAGAAAGGAATCGAGGTCGATCCTGCAAAAATAAAAGCAATACAAGAAATGCCAGCACCGAGAACCGAAAAAGAAGTCCGTGGATTCTTAGGGAGGTTGAATTACATTGCTAGGTTCATCTCTCACCTAACGACCACGTGTGAACCATTATTCAAGCTGCTAAAGAAAGATCAAGCGGTGGTCTGGAATGATAATTGCCAAAGGGCATTTGAAAAGATAAAAGAATACTTGCAGGAACCTCCGGTGTTAATACCCCCAGTAGCAGGTCGACCACTGATTATGTACCTGACGGTTCTGGAGAACAGTATGGGTTGTGTTCTCGGTCAACATGACGAGACAGGGCGGAAAGAGCATGCAATTTACTACTTGAGTAAGAAGTTCACAGACTGTGAATCTCGATACTCTATGCTCGAAAAGACGTGTTGTGCATTGGTGTGGGCTGCCAAACGTCTAAGACAGTACATGCTGAATCATACAACCATGCTGATATCGAAGATGGATCCGATCAAATATGTGTTTGAGAAGCAAGCACTCTCTGGGAGAATTGCTAGATGGCAGATGGTATTGACAGAATACGATATCCAGTATGTTTCCCAGAAGGCCATTAAGGGAAGTGTTCTGTCCGAATATCTCGCCGAACAGCCGGTTGAGGATTATCAGCCTATGAAGTTTGAGTTTCCTGATGAGGACATAATGTACTTGAAAGCTAAAGATTGTGATGAGCCATTGCCTGGTGAGGGTCCTGAGCGGAGTTCCCAATGGCAATTGATTTTTGACGGGGCTGTCAATTCGTACGGTAGCGGGATCGGGGCAATCATTACAACTCCCCACGGGTCGCACATCCCGTTCACAGCCAGATTAACTTTTTCAGTAACAAATAATGAAGCCGAGTACGAAGCTTGCATTATGGGGTTAGAAGAGGCTATTGATATGAGGATTAAGAATCTGGAAGTATATGGGGATTCAGCATTGGTGGTGAATCAGATTAAGGGAGAGTGGGAGACGCGCCAACCTAATCTGATACCGTACATGAATTATGCGAGAAGGTTGCTACCTTTCTTTGATAGGGTGGAGTTCCATCATGTACCTCGGGCGGAGAATCAAATGGCAGACGCCCTTGCAACATTATCCTCGATGTATAAAGTCAACCGCTGGAATGAGGCTCCCAGCATTGTCATCTCTCGCCTTGATAGGTCGGCCTTTGTGTTTGCAATTGATGAAGCATCTGACGGTAAACCATGGTATTTCGATGTACAGAATTTCCTGAAGAATAAGGAGTATCCGACTGGGGCATCCAGTCGCGATCAGAAGACCCTAAGGAGATTGGCAGGCAACTTTTATCTGAATCCCGACGGCGTTTTGTATAAAAGGAACCACGATTCGGTACTCCTTGTTGGTGTAAGCCCTAGAGGCCAATACTTTTTGGTACTTGTATCAGATTATTCGTTTAATAATAAAAGGCATTTCTTTATTATGTTTGTCTTTCAGAATAATAAAGTCCCTAGAATAGTTAGTCTGTTTAATGAAATGTTAAGTGTGACTTAATCATGAGATCCCATTAAACATAAAGACATTATTCTTAAAATATCCGTAGTCAAGCTTTATTGCAAAGTGGGATAACATTAAAAGCATTGAGACTATTATGAAGATAGACTGATGATCACATCTCATGGATCATGGATAAAGAGTTATCAAGTCTTGACATAGGTATAAATATTAGGAGTAATATTTATACCGGATTGACCCGCTATGAGAATACTACATAGTATGTTATGCAAAGTGTCATAAGTTATTCTCATGGTGATAATGGTGTATTACCACCCTTCGACCTGAAACCACTATGGACCCTAGATGTAGAGTCGGGTGCTTTATTGCTGATCAAACATTATCCGTAACTGGATGATCATAAAGACAGTTGATGGGCACTCCACGAAGCATGCTGAGGGACATGAGTGTCCTAGATGGAATTTGCCAATCCTGCATAACAGGAGAAATGTCTAAGGGCCCAATATTGAACTGGACAAGGATGACACAGTGTATGCCTTGTGTTCAATATAGACATAGGGGCAAAAGGGTAATTGTACAAACATATATTATCACGGAAAAGGTTTTGTCAGATCACATGACATTTTCGTGACTTGGGTAGCAGTGATGTGTTGCTAGATACCGCTTACTGTTTATTATGTTAAATATATATAATTTAATATAATTACCAACGTTACGAAATCCTACAGGGTCACACACATAAGGACAGTTTGATGAGAGATAGAGAAATCAAAGGAACACCGTAAGGTACGGTGCACTTAAGTGAAAAATAGAAATTCGGATAATATAATAATAATTATTGTTATTTTATAATGGTTATAAAATAATAATAAAATAAATATATTTATTATAATAATAGTTATTATAATAATATATAATATTATTATGGATCATGTGAATTAGGGTTTTAGCCCGCAGCCCACAAGAGAGTCTATAAAAGGAACCCTTGTGATGAAGCTTTCACTTGATGCAATTTCGTTTTGATTCTCTTCTCTCACTCAAATAATTCCGTTCGTAAGCAGCTAGCACTGTGACCGGAAGCTGTTCGTGTGGACTGAGTAGAGGCGTTGCACTTCATCAACGCTTGTGATCGCTGCATCAAAGATCTGAATCGCCACAAAGAGGTAACGATTCTATCACTGACCATGCTCATTCGTGAGGATCACTAAAGGAAAATTTTTGTTTTCCGCTGCGTTTAGATCGCAATTTTCCTTCAGTGGTATCAGAGCCACTTACGAAACCATGGATCTGATAGCTGTTAAATTTCCGTCTTTTCTGTATTTGATTCGATTAAAACACAGAATGAATTTAACAATAAACGATTAATTAAATTTGGCATCTGTTGTGTACGATTTGGATGATTGATGTTGATTATGCTTCGGAATCCGACATTAGTATGGTGAAGTTGTGCGATACATTGATCATCCATAGGTTACACAATTAGATCGATCACTTTTATATAAGATATAAGAAATTCTGATGCAAAGATGGTATATGGGATATACTGTTTTGATTTCATCCATTCAATCACATAAGGATTGTAATTCTTTTGAAAGATCATCACTTTCATTCGCTTCGGAATCCGACGTTAGTATGGTGAAGCAATGATATGTTGATCTATCATATTGAGTTATCAATCGAGTTGTGTTTGACGGCATGAAATTGTTGCATTAGGATTAATGGCAGTACAAGTGTTGTATTGCCGCAGACTTTTCCGGTTGGGATTGTAAATGCACAAAAGTTGTGCAGGAAACGACGTGAAATACAATGAAGTGTTCATAAAAATTTTCGCTGGGGCGCTGCCCCTAACAACCCCGCAAGGGGGCGCTGCCCCCTTGACCCCGTCCGCTGATCGGTCAGCGGAACCACCGTCCGCTGACCGGGCAGCGGAACCCCCGGCTAAGTCTGCAAAGTGTGATCAATCAGTCGAAATTTAATTTAGTTTATTTAATTATCGGAATTTTAAACTAATAATAAAAGTGTGTTTATTATTATTTATTTGTGGTGATCAGTTATGGCCTTAGTTTTGTTTTGGGATTTTTGAATACGGCCTGCGTGTCGTGCCTCTCTCTCAATCTCTTTATGTAACTTCTTTTCTCATCTCACTCCCTCGTATGTAAAACGAGTTTTCTTATATGTAATGTAATATTATGTTATGAAAAAAAAAAAAAAAAGGAAGTATTCAATATTAAAGGAGGATAACCTTGGAGATCATGCTTGGAGAAGCTTAGATCGTTATTAGGTTAGCTTAGGTTCTCTCATTGGCTTGAGAGAACAATTGCGTTAGGGGCCATAATTGTATCTTTTTATATGTATGTTGATGCATGTACTTGTATGTTGATGCATGTGAGAGACGTTTTGCATGTTAAGCCGGTGAGATCAAACTAATAACAAATTCCCTCAAAATTAAATATTAAGTTTATGCTTTCCAATTTTTAGCACTCATCAAGACTAGTATCGAGCATTGTAGGTTTCGCCTACGCGAGGTGCATGTTCTATATTAGTAAGGTGTGATGGGATAATTGTAATATCCAATTGCTAAAACAATGGGTCAAACTTAACTAAACAAATTATAATAAGATTATATATGTTTAGAAGCAAGAATTGGGAATGATTCATGTGATGGATCAGAATAAGGAGTTATTCACCCAATTGAAAATATTCGAGAGTTGTATGAGATACAATTGGAAGGAGTTCCTACCTAAATAACTTAGTTTTGTGTAATCAGCCTAACGCTGACTTAAAACAAAGTGAAACATGGATCTCGACCCACTAGAAAGTCTTCCAACGGGATTTTCCGAATCAAATGATGAGGGTCATTTGTTTTGAATAAAATAGTGGGAGCATATTTGATTAAAGGCCTAATTAAATATGTTATTTTAATGATACTTATATTTTCATATTTCTCTTGTAGATTACCATGACAACAAACACATCGAACAATATTTTGCGATCCATCCTAGATAAGGAAAAATTGTCTGGGACAAATTTCCTGGATTGGCACCGTAATCTGAGGATTGTCCTCAAGCACGATAAGAAGCTGTATGTCTTGGAGACACCAGTTCCTGAGGAGGAACCTCCTAGTTCTGCACCAAAGGCAGAAAGAGATGCTTATAAGAAGCATTTCGATGATGCCAATGAAACCGCTTGCCTCATGCTTGCTACCATGAACTCTGAGTTGCAAAAGCAACACGAGAACATGTCTGCGTTCGATATGATCGGACATCTGAAAACGCTTTACCAAGAGCAAGCAAGAAATGAGAGGTTTCAGGTTTCAAAGTCCCTTTTTAACAGCAAGTTAGCTGAGGGAGCCCCTGTAAGTCCCCATGTACTCAAGATGATTGGGTATGTGGAGAACCTTGACAGATTAGGGTTTCCCCTTGGAAAGGAACTTGCGATTGATCTGATCTTGCAATCGTTGCCAGAGAGCTTCAGTCAGTTTGTCCTGAATTTCAATATGAATGACTTGGACAAAAGTCTTCCAGAACTGCTAGGCATGTTGAGAACTGCTGAGCAGAATATGAAGACAAAAGGGAAATCCATTCTGATGGTCAGTAATGGAAAGAAACAGAACAAGAGGCCCATCAAACAGGGTGGTAGAGGGAAAGGCAAGGAAGTTGCCAAACCCAAACCCACTCCTCCTGTTTTGAAGCCTAGTGGAGGAATAGCAAAGGAGGGCACTTGCTTCCATTGCGGTAAGACCGGACATTGGAAGAGAAATTGCCCAAAGTACCTGGAAGATAAGAATAATGGAGTAGAGACTTCAAATTCAGGTATTTTTGTTATTGAAATTAATTTATCTACTTCTGCATCATGGGTATTAGATACTGGATGCGGTTCTCACATTTGTACTAATGTGCAGGGGCTAAAAAGGAGTAGAAATTTGGCAAAAGGTGAAGTTGACCTACGAGTTGGCAATGGAGCAAAGGTTGCTGCTTTAGCTGTAGGAACTTATGTTTTAACTTTACCTAGTGGTTTAATAATTCAGTTAGAGAACTGTTATTATGTACCTGCAATTAGCAGGAATATTATTTCCGTTTCTTGTTTGGACAAGTTTGGTTTTTCATTCATAATAAGGAACAATTGTTGCTCCATTTATTTGAATGATATATTCTATGCTACTGCAAAAATGAATAATGGACTATATGTCCTTGATCTTGAAATGCCAATTTATAACATTAATACTAAAAGGTTGAAACCTAATGAGTTGAATCCAACTTACCTTTGGCACTGTCGATTAGGCCACATAAATGAGAAACGCATTTCCAAACTCCATAAAGATGGACTCTTGGACTCTTTTGATTATGAATCATATGAGACATGCAGATCTTGTTTAATTGGAAAGATGACAAAGTCCCCATTCACAGGAAAAGGTGAAAGGGCTAATGATCTTTTGGCACTCATACATACTGATGTATGTGGACCACTGAACATACCAGCCAGAGGAGGTTTTCAGTACTTCATCACTTTTACTGATGACTTCAGTAGATACGGATATGTGTATTTAATGAAACACAAATCTGAGTCCTTTGAAAAGTTCAAGGAATTCAAGAATGAAGTACAAAACCAACTAGGTAAGAATATTAAAGTTCTTCGATCAGATCGAGGCGGTGAATATTTAAGCCTAGAATTTGATGACCATCTAAAAGAGTATGGGATTCTATCCCAACTTACTCCTCCTGGAACACCACAATGGAATGGTGTATCTGAGAGAAGAAATCGAACCTTGTTAGACATGGTCCGATCCATGATGAGTCACGTCGATCTTCCAAACTCCTTTTGGGGACATGCATTATTAACAGCAGCTTACACACTTAACCGTGTTCCATCCAAAAAGGTTGATAAGACACCATATGAGATATGGAGTGGTAAGAAACCACATATGTCTTACATGAAGATTTGGGGTTGCGAGGTTTACGTCAAACGACAAATTTCAACCAAGCTTGAGCCCAAATCTGACAAATGCTTATTTGTGGGGTATCCTAAAGAAACAAGAGGATATTACTTCTACAATCCTTCTGAGGGCAAAGTGTTTGTCGCTCGAACTGGAGTCTTTCTGGAAAGGGATTTTATTTCCAAAGGAAACAGTGGGAGGAAAATAGAGCTTGAAGAAATTCAAGAATCACAAAACATTGAAACACCTATGGAGGAACTAGAGCAGGAAACACAAGTAGTTGTGGAAGAGCAACCTGCTCAAGAAGAACAAGACCAGCGTAGGTCAAGCAGGATACGTCACCAACCTGAGAGATATGGATATCTCATAAGTGATCAGGGTGATGTATTACTCATGGATCAAGATGAGCCTGTGACCTACAAAGAGGCCATAACTGGTCCTGAGTCTGAGAAGTGGCTAGAAGCCATGAAATCTGAAATGGATTCCATGTACACAAACCAGGTTTGGACCTTGGTAGAACCTCCTATAGGAGTTAACCCTATAGGATGCAAGTGGGTCTTCAAGAAGAAGACTGACATGGATGGTAAGGTACATACCTATAAAGCAAGACTGGTTGCAAAAGGCTATAAACAAATTCATGGGGTTGACTATGATGAAACCTTTTCACCAGTTGCAATGCTTAAATCTGTTCGGATTTTACTTGCCATCGCTGCATATCATGATTATGAAATATGGCAGATGGATGTCAAAACTGCTTTCCTTAATGGGAATCTTCTTGAGGATGTGTACATGACACAACCTGAAGGATTTGACATACCACAAGATGCCCAAAAGATATGCAAGTTACAGCGATCAATCTATGGATTGAAGCAAGCTTCCAGAAGCTGGAATCTTCGTTTTGATGAAACCGTAAAACAATATGGATTCATCAAAAATGAAGATGAACCTTGTGTCTACAAGAAGGTTAGTGGGAGCATGATCGTGTTTCTGGTATTATATGTAGATGACATATTACTCATTGGAAACGATGTCCCTACCTTGCAACAAGTGAAAACTTGGTTAGGGAATTGTTTTTCTATGAAAGACCTAGGTGAAGCAGCCTATATATTAGGAATTAGGATCTATAGAGATAGATCACAAAAACTGCTTGGCCTAAGTCAGAGTACATACATAGATAAAGTGTTGAGACGCTTTAATATGCATGATTCCAAGAAAGGATTCATACCTATGCAACATGGTCTGTGTTTATCAAAAACACAATCCCCTTCAACTAAGGAAGAAAGGGATCGCATGAATAAGATTCCATATGCATCTGCAATAGGATCTATCATGTATGCCATGTTATGTACTCGACCAGATGTCTCGTATGCATTAAGTGCAACGAGTAGGTACCAATCTGATCCCGGTGATGCTCACTGGGTAGCTGTCAAGAATATCCTTAAGTACTTGAGAAGGACTAAGGATTCATTCTTGATATATGGAGGTCAGGAAGAGCTTGATGTAATTGGTTACACTGATGCTAGCTTCCAGACAGATAAGGATGATTTTAGATCACAATCTGGTTATGTGTTCTGTCTCAATGGTGGCGCTGTGAGCTGGAAAAGTTCAAAGCAAGAAACAGTTGCTGATTCTACAACTGAGGCCGAGTATATTGCTGCCTCAAATGCAGCAAAGGAAGCTGTTTGGATCAAGAAGTTCATTAGTGAACTTGGCATAGTCCCTAGCATTGTGGATCCCATTGGTTTATATTGTGATAACAATGGTGCTATCGCACAAGCTAAGGAGCCTAGATCTCACCAACGATCCAAACACATACTTAGGCGTTATCACCTCATTCGAGAGATAATCGATCGGGGAGATGTGAAGATATGCAGAGTACCTACACTTGACAATATCGCTGACCCATTAACAAAGCCTCTTGCGCAACAGAAGCATGATGGTCATACTAGATCTATGGGTATTAGGGGTATGCCTAATTGGCTCTAGTGCTAGTGGGAGATTGTTGGTGTAAGCCCTAGAGGCCAATACTTTTTGGTACTTGTATCAGATTATTCGTTTAATAATAAAAGGCATTTCTTTATTATGTTTGTCTTTCAGAATAATAAAGTCCCTAGAATAGTTAGTCTGTTTAATGAAATGTTAAGTGTGACTTAATCATGAGATCCCATTAAACATAAAGACATTATTCTTAAAATATCCGTAGTCAAGCTTTATTGCAAAGTGGGATAACATTAAAAGCATTGAGACTATTATGAAGATAGACTGATGATCACATCTCATGGATCATGGATAAAGAGTTATCAAGTCTTGACATAGGTATAAATATTAGGAGTAATATTTATACCGGATTGACCCGCTATGAGAATACTACATAGTATGTTATGCAAAGTGTCATAAGTTATTCTCATGGTGATAATGGTGTATTACCACCCTTCGACCTGAAACCACTATGGACCCTAGATGTAGAGTCGGGTGCTTTATTGCTGATCAAACATTATCCGTAACTGGATGATCATAAAGACAGTTGATGGGCACTCCACGAAGCATGCTGAGGGACATGAGTGTCCTAGATGGAATTTGCCAATCCTGCATAACAGGAGAAATGTCTAAGGGCCCAATATTGAACTGGACAAGGATGACACAGTGTATGCCTTGTGTTCAATATAGACATAGGGGCAAAAGGGTAATTGTACAAACATATATTATCACGGAAAAGGTTTTGTCAGATCACATGACATTTTCGTGACTTGGGTAGCAGTGATGTGTTGCTAGATACCGCTTACTGTTTATTATGTTAAATATATATAATTTAATATAATTACCAACGTTACGAAATCCTACAGGGTCACACACATAAGGACAGTTTGATGAGAGATAGAGAAATCAAAGGAACACCGTAAGGTACGGTGCACTTAAGTGAAAAATAGAAATTCGGATAATATAATAATAATTATTGTTATTTTATAATGGTTATAAAATAATAATAAAATAAATATATTTATTATAATAATAGTTATTATAATAATATATAATATTATTATGGATCATGTGAATTAGGGTTTTAGCCCGCAGCCCACAAGAGAGTCTATAAAAGGAACCCTTGTGATGAAGCTTTCACTTGATGCAATTTCGTTTTGATTCTCTTCTCTCACTCAAATAATTCCGTTCGTAAGCAGCTAGCACTGTGACCGGAAGCTGTTCGTGTGGACTGAGTAGAGGCGTTGCACTTCATCAACGCTTGTGATCGCTGCATCAAAGATCTGAATCGCCACAAAGAGGTAACGATTCTATCACTGACCATGCTCATTCGTGAGGATCACTAAAGGAAAATTTTTGTTTTCCGCTGCGTTTAGATCGCAATTTTCCTTCACTCCTCCGGTGTGTGGATGAGAAGGAGGCTAACTTACTCATGGAAGAGATCCACGAAGGAACTTTTGGTACGCATGCAGGTGGGCATGCTATGACCCGAAAGTTGTTACGAGCAGGGTATTATTGGTTGACGATGGAAACTGACTGTTTCAAATTCGCCAAGCGGTGTCACAAGTGCCAGATCTATGCTGATAAGATCCATGTGCCACCCAGTCCGCTGAATGTTATGGCTTCCCCGTGGCCCTTCTCCATGTGGGGAATTGATATGATCGGTAAGATCGAGCCTACTGCTTCTAACAGGCATCGCTTCATTCTGGTTGCGATCGATTACTTCACCAAGTGGGTGGAAGCAGCATCTTACGCCAATGTGACAAAGCAGGTAGTGGCCAGATTTATCAAGAAGGATATAATCTGCAGATACGGTATTCCTGAGCGAATCATTACTGATAATGGTTCGAATTTGAACAACAAGATGATGAAAGACCTGTGTCGGGATTTCAAGATCGAGCATCATAATTCATCTCCTTACAGACCCAAGATGAATGGCGCTGTTGAAGCGGCCAACAAGAACATAAAGAAGATTGTTCAAAAGATGGTGGTAACGTATAAGGATTGGCATGAGATGCTGCCATTCGCTTTGCACGGTTATCGTACTACAGTGCGTACGTCAACCGGGGCAACACCGTTCTCACTAGTATATGGCATGGAGGCTGTCCTGCCATTGGAGGTTGAAATACCATCTATGAGGGTTTTGCTTGATGTTAAGCTGGACGAGGCAGAATGGGTGAGAAGTAGATTGAATCAGCTGAGCTTGATAGATGAGAAAAGACTAGCATCCATTGCACATGGTAGGCTGTATCAGAGCCGGATGAAGAAAGCGTTCGACAAGAAGATTCGACCTCGAAGCTTTCAGACGGGTGATCTTGTGCTGAAGAAGATTCTCCCGCCGCAATCGGATCACAGGGGCAAATGGACTCCCAATTACGAAGGTCCATACGTCGTGAGAAAGGTCTTCTCCGGAGGAGCCTTATTGTTATCCACCATGGATGGTGAAGACTTTTCATCCCCTGTGAACTCGGACGCAGTTAAAAAATACTTTGCTTAAAATTGACCCGCTGGACAGTAAAAAGAGAGTCTAGGAAAAAATGGGGCATCCTGGCGAACCAAAAACAGAATAAAAAGGTTCGGGCAAAAGTTAGGGATATAGGTGAAAAATGTACACCTGCGAAGTCGAAAACCTACACTGGGCGGCTTCGGCAAAAAAGGGTATCCCGGTGAATCGAAAACCCGCAAAGGGCGATTCACGCAAAAGTTAGGGATTTAAGAAGCAAATGACTGCGGTCCAAGTTTGATTGTTTAGCGGTTTGGGAGCATCTGGGGGTCAATTATCCAAAGCAATTTCTTCCGAAGACAGAGGTCGGGAAAGCGTCAGGGTCCGACGAGTCATAGGAGGATCGGTTCATGGTGTTCGTCTGTAACACGTTGCCGACATGTGTACAAATTTTATTCTGTATATTTGTATACTTATGCATTTTGTTTTTGTGTGACTACCTCTTTTCAGGAGTTGCATCCGATGTACAAAATTTTGCCTATTCTCAGGCCGTTATCAATAAAGTGTTTTATTCAGTGAAGTGTGTGACTTTGGTTTTGATTTTTACAGTTTTGTTTGTAAAAAACGCCGATGTTTTCGATAAACTTACATGCGTGTAACCAGGCGGGCCTCGGCCGATGATTGTTAAAACCGAAAATTACCTGAATGGTTGTCGTGGGTGATTACCAAGATGTATCTTTTTGCATAGATTGTCTTGTGTTTGCTTGTTGACTTTTGCAGGTATTCAAAAGTTCACAAAGTTCCCCGCCAGAGTCCATGGCAGGCTGGTACCCTCTCCAGAGGTTGAATGTTGTGTCTTCCCCAGTGAAGTCGCTCCAGGCAAAACTGAATGTTATTTCCCCAGGAGAGCGGAGATTGCGTCAAAGTAAAAGATAATGTATCTTCATTTCAGAAGTGGCTCGTCAAGCAGAGCAGAGTCCTCCCCAGTGAAGGTCGAGATGGATATGGTTAACTCCCCAGAAAGTTCTTGCGCAGTGCAAATCAGAATGTGTAATTCAATCCCCAGCTCAGTGATAGCAGGATGATTTCCCCAGCTCAGTGATAGCAGGATGATTTCCCCAGCTCAGTGATAGCAGGATGATTTCCCCAGCTCAGTGATAGCGGGAGGGGTTCCCCACAGAGTGTGATTAGGTGGTTGGAGCCGCTGAAAAGAGTTTTCCC
This sequence comes from Lathyrus sativus, assembly GCA_963859935.3. NCBI lineage: Eukaryota > Viridiplantae > Streptophyta > Magnoliopsida > Fabales > Fabaceae > Lathyrus > Lathyrus sativus. Next base: position 436,727,763 of record OZ012735.1, read on the forward strand.
GAGCAGGATTGTCCTTTCTTTCCCCAGCAAGTCGCTCCTCTTCGTCAGGAGGATCGTCCTCAGCAGATTGTGGAGTTTTGAGTTTGTGAGTTACTTCCCAGCAGGATGGTTATCCCCAGCGGAGTTAGTTCATCTTTCCAACATTTATTTTGTTTTGTTGGAAGCGTATCGGTAGTGTTCCGGTCATCCCCAGCGGATCCAATGTGTCTTCAGCAGTTATTTTGCTGCAGCAACTCTTTGCATAAACATGCATCATGAGCATTTGCATTTTACCCGAGTATGTAGCATTTCCATGCTGTATGGAAGCATTACGTCATTATCAAGCGCGCCTTTTGAAACATAGGCCAGGTGGTTACCTCTTCAGTTTCAGACATGTTATTCCTTGCCGATAAGAGAAATCGTGATTCAGGAAGATGTGGATTTTGTGGTCAAAACACGCAGTGATCATGTCGTATTTTGTACCAGCTATGGGGTTCATGATGTCAGGCACGCAGTGATCGTGTTGATGTTGAAAGTTGATTTGTGGCCCAAGTGCGCAGTGATCGTATTGGTCCCGACCTTTTGGGGGTTCATGCTGTAGGACACGCAGTGATCGTGTTGATCTTGGTATGTGTATCTGTGGTCGAATGGCGTAGTGATCGTATTCGTCCCGATCTAAGGAGATTGCTTTGTAAGGCACACAGTGATGGTGTTGGTATCATCTTGGGGTTTATAGAGCAGGACACGCAGTGATCGTGTTCATCCGGTTTCTGTTGGTCGGTATACGCAGTGATCGTATTTGTCCGTTACGCGGGGTGGTTATAGGGTGAGGCATGCAGTGAACGTGCTCATCTGGTTGTTGGTGGCCGAAGTACGCAGTGATCGTATTCGTCCCAGGTTTGAAGTTGTGGCACAGCACGTAGTGATCGTGTTTCCTCCAAGCAAGAGGACATGAAGCGCGCAGTGATCCCGTTTACCCTATGTATGGTTAGAATATGCAGTGATCGTATTCGTCCAGTTATGTGGGTTAGTTGAGACGCACAACACGCAGGGATCGTGTTTTCTCCAGTCAAGAGGATCGTGGCTCAGAATGCGCAGTGATCGTGTTCGAACGCGCAATGATCGTGTTCAAGATACGCAGTGATCGTATTCGTATAGCATGCAGTGATCGTGTTGATAGTACCATGGGAACTTGTGACGCGGAGCACGCAGTGATCGCGGCTACCGTATCAGTTGGTTTTGTTGGCCGGTATACGCAGTGATCGTATTCGTCCTGTTACATGGGTTGGTTCTGTGACACACGCAGTGATCGTGTTGACGTTATTTTTGGGGTTTTTTGGTCGAGATGCGCAGTGATCGTATTCGTCCTATTGCAGCATACACAGTGATCGTGTTCATCATATTGGTGGTTGAAGTACGCAGTGAACGCGTTCGCCTCTTCTATATGGGTTTATTCCGTCTGGCACGCAGTGATCGTGTTTACCTCATCCGGTCGGATTCATGGTCGAAGTAATTTTGGTTGTAAACGCAACATGCAGTGATCGTGTTCGTCCCATTATGTGATTTTGGTTGTGGCATCGAAACGCGCAGCGATCGTGTTCGTAGCAGTTTTGTGGATTTATGGCCAGACATGCAGTGATCGTGTTCGTTATGGCATATTCCCCTAGCAGAGTGGCTGGGTCAAGCATTTCTCTTTCTCCCCAGCCGAGTCCTTTCTCCGAGTGCTGTGGAGATAGCATGGTACAGATTTTGAGTGGTTACTCACAGTTACCCCAGTAGAGATGTAATCCCCAACGGGGTGGTCTTCAACGAGATACTCGTAGTCCCCGGCAGGGTATCCTTTGACAAGTCGCTTGGTTAAGTCACTTGTATTTCCCAGCTGAGTCTTTCTCAGGATGATGTGGTATCAGTATTAGAAAGTGATAATGCAGATTGTCGGGTGGTTACCCGCAATTCCTCCAACAGAGTTATGTTCTCCAGCAAGGTGTTACTTCAATGGGTTGCTTGGTTAAGTCCCTCATAGTCTCCAGCAGAGAGCTTGTTACAGGAGTAGTTTGGTTAAATTCCTCGTATTTTTCAACAAGGGTGCTTGGTTAAATTCCCAATTTCCCCAGCGGGTGTTTGACGGCCGTCGTCAGAATTGACCTCAGAGTTGCTTAGTTAAGTTTCTCTCTTCCCCGCAGAGTCGGTTGTTCATGTCTTCGAACATTGCCCCGCTTGGTTAAGCGTTTGCTCGTTTCTTCAAGATACGAGAGGTTGATCAGTGAAGTCAACAGGACAAGTGAAGTCAATATTTTCCCGCTGGTTAGCGTGTGCTCAGTTGATAAGTGAGATCAACATAGGTTGATAAGTGAGATCAACAGGGGTTGATAAGTGATGTCAACAATTTCTCGTTGTGTGGTGTATGCTCATTTCTTCGGAATGGAGTGGTCTGCGGACAGCATCAGATTATTTGACAGATGGATGGCTAGTTGTTGCTGTGACAACAGAAGTCATTTCCCTGAAGGGTTTTCCCACGCAGTAGTCGTTTTCGCAATTTATTTTTGCGGTTGGCAAATTTCCGGGTTCTTTCGTATTCAACCTTCTTGTACCACGAATGTCTGAAGGCTGCGTGCTCTTCATCCAGTCGGGTCCAAGTCGCTTAAATAGGGGCAGCTGTTGCACCCCAAAATTTGCCCAACCTTTTCTAACCTAGGCTTATGTTTCAATTGCATAATCATTTGCATTGTCATCATGTACATAGTGTATTCGTCTGCATTGCATAGCATGAGCAAGCTATCTTAATCAGGGATCAAAGTTCAATTCTTATCTCAAGAGGTATATCCAAGGGTTTCATTCATATTCAAGTCTACTCAGGTCATCAGGGAAGAATTTGAGCTTTGAGGAGTTAACAGGTTGATCAGTGAGTTCTCTCCTATCTTGAGGTTGTGTGGGGATCATCAGAGGGTGTGGGAGCTATTATCCAAGAGCATGAGGTGTGTATGGATATTATGAAGAGCCTATGTGATCATTTTGAAGAAGAACCAAGCCATTGGGATGGTTGCAAGAGCCTCAGTTGAAGTCAGTCAACACTGGGTCAACACCAGGTCAACACTAGGTCAAAGAAGTGTTTTGAAGGGCATCAAGGAGCATTTGAAGAATGTGGGATTCATTATTTGCTATATGGATATGAGCATGATGGTGTGTTAAAGAAAAATCAAGAGGAGTCAAGGAGAACTGGAGTTACTAAATTAGGGTTTCAGTGTAAAATCCCCTGATTTAGGTCAAACTTCAAAGCAGTGTAACTCAAGATGAAAGCCTCATATGAATTTCTGGTCCACATGAAACTTGTAGAGTATCTTCATAGCTTTAATTTGAGTGGTGGAAGTCATCAAGATGATTTGTAGAACTCAAGTTATAGCTCTTGCAAGTTATAGGTCATCTGAGGGCACTGAAATTTGTCTGTGAAAGTTGTCTGTCTTCCAAGCAACTTTTGACCTTCAATAGGTTTTCAAATGGATTTCTGGACAACATGAGTGTTGTTCCTTATTGTATTAGCTTTCTAGAAAGGTATGGTATGCCTTCATATGATTTGTGGAACTCTACTTATGGTCTTGGAAAGCAAAGGGTATTTTGGTCATTTGGGGATTACAGGTCATTCTTGGCCTATGCTTAAAACTCATACAAGGAAGCTTCAAATGAAAAACTTCACAACATCAAAGTTTCTCAAACTTCCATTTTAAGTCTAGAAAATAAGTCATGGAAGTTTGGAAATGCATAGAATGAGACTTGACCAAAGTTGGTGGAAAATGACCTAAAAAAGGCATATAAGTTGAAAAAGTTGAAATAAAAAATTGGTTTGAGAGATCTACAAATCCAAAATGGGTCATCCAATATACCAAATTGATTCCAAACATTATTTTAGAAACATTGGTTCAGCCACGTTTTTGAGTTTAGGCTTAAAAATTGGACTTCCTTTGTAAATTTGATTCTTGCATTTTAAGGCACCTAAAGGAAAAGTTTGCCAAAGCCTTAAAATGACTTGAAATGCCTTGTTTTCTTATTACCATCTCATGTAAGGGTATTTTAAGGAGAATTGCATGGTTATCATGAGATCTCATGGGATTTACTAAGAATAGAAAAGTTGAAAATCTCATTGCATGAGAAGTTCTAGAAACTTCATGGAGCTTTCTCAAAGGTTCTAGATGCTCCCATTGGTGTGTATATAAACCCTAGAGAGTGTCCATGCAGTGGTTGGTGATTCTTTGAGCTTGCAAACCCCATTTTGATTCCTTCACTCCCATTTGCATTTTCTTTTCAAAGTGTATCAAAACTCCATCAATTGTGAGATTTCTTCTTGTCATCATCTTCCTCCATCATCATAGAGTGAAAAGCAAAGAAAAACTAGAAAGAAAGGTGGCTGGTTCATGAGATTCGAATCTTCACTCCAAGTTGCATAAAGGTTTGGCCAGGGTGAATCAAGAAGTTTGAGCAAGGATTACTGCCATCAGGAAGATTCTCAGCCATTGGAGATCATTTGTGACCAGTCTCAAGCATTGGATTGGAGTGTAGATACCTCTGCCATAACCATTTTTCAGGTTTGCAAAAGCATTCGAATCCCTCTATTTATGCATTGTTAGATGAAATGGCTAGGGTAATCATGCTTAGAGACCTTAGGGGAGTGATTCCTGAGAATTAGAGAGAGTTTCATGGAGTTTGTTAGCAGGGTGGTGATTCTTTGATGACCAAAATTAGGGTGAATAATGAGGTTTAATCATCGTGTAATAGTTTGCTGAGATCAGTGTAGCATGGTGAACAAGATGGGACAGTTAGATTGAAGAATTGTGAGTGCAGTTGGTATTCTATGAGGTTCCACCTATCGGGTCTTATTATGGGGTTAGTTTCAGTCCAAACTAAAAGCATCATCGTGTTCCTGGGAAAGAATAGGTTAAGTTTGGTCTTTGCAAGTCTGGATTTCATGGCCTATGGAGAGAGAACGAAGGGCATGAACATGGCTGCATGGGGAGAGATTTCTGAGTTCTAGGGTTTTGGTTTGGGGACGATGAAGGGTAGCCGTCCGATCATCCTGGTTATTTGACCTTTTAATCGCATCGTGGGGTCGAGATTCAAAGTTGAAAATGGAGGGAGCTGACCAGCGTGAAACGATGCGTTTCACTTAAACGCGTGTCTGGGCTGGGTCCAACATTTCTATCCCCACCCCCTTCTTGATAAGCCCAAAGAATAACACGTGAAATGTTTGCTATTCACACCGAGAGTTTTTCTTTTTTTATTTTTATTTTGCAATTGATTTTCTGAAGCGTGTTGGGCTTAATGAATTGTTATCTGCACCCCTGGTTCCATGGCCCATTAGGAATTACAACTAGGCGCCACTGCTATTCAGACCCCCTCCCCCTTTTATTTCTATTTTGCTATTTTAATTCCTTTAATATTTTTGTCACCTTTAAAAAATCATAAAAAAATGGAAAATGGCTTGTTTTAATTGGTTCTTTTTGCTATAGGTCAATAATCCTGTCTAGAAAAATATTAAATAATAAAAATAGAATTTTATTTTGTTTTACTATTTTTTGTGTATTTTTTTGTAAATAGCATTTTAATGGATTTAGTTTGATACTTAAATTTGTTGATTTTTGTTCTAATAGCTCCCTTTAGCTTTAGGGCTCATTCTTTTTAGAGTGATTAGTGTAGGACTTCAACTTGAATATAGGATTTAATTCATATTTTTAGGATTAAATTTTAGGTGATTTGGTTAGGTGTGGTTAGTATGATCAAAATTAGGGTTTTAGATGAGTATATGTGAGATAGATTAATTCTTTTAGGGATGTTGATTTGATTTTGGGGTATGGGACTATAGGGGTTATGGGTATAGGGTAGATCCCTTAGAAAATATTAGGTTTCCCCTACTGCTATTAGTGTATTGCTTGTACCTGATTAATTGTGTGGTGTGCCCTCTTTAAGGTTATCTTTCTGTCTGTGTGGGGTATTGGGTTTGTTTGGGATTTGAGGGAAGCTGAAGATCTGAGATGTTGAAGCCCATTTGAAGATCAGAGAATGAAGACCAACTTCCAGAGTTGATGAGGAGTATCTCTTGCTGGTAGCTGTTGAGGTTTGTAGGATCTAGGAGTTAGGCAGAGCCCTAGAGTAGACAACTTGATTCTCAAACATGGAAGGTCTTGATTGCCTCCATCCTTCTCTGTGATGCAGAGTCTCCCTAAGACACTCACCCCCTTCCTTTGGAAGGCTTGGTGCTAATGTCTAAGGGATAGAACTCTTGAGAGAAATATTCCTTGTGTTGATAGCAGTATGTTTGCCACCCTTGGTGGTCAACTAATTGCTTAACACCCAGTTTATTCTTGTGATTGATTCCTCAGCTTGGAGGTTAGGACTTGAAGAAAAGCCATTGGGAGACTGAAAATAGAAGACTGATGTCTGCTTAACTTGAAGATAGTTGCTGATGCTGATGAAGACTGCTTTGCTGTTTAGCCTTTGCTGTTTTAATTTTGATGTATTGTGTGAATTTCCCGGACTGTATTGTTTGCTGTTTAACTTGTTGGGTTGAAAGTGAATCCTGTTCACTTTTGCCTATTGTTTTCTAGGTTCGAGGTTGAGTGGGACTCCCTTGCCTCGCTTGTATTGTTGCATCCATGCATTTTACTGCTTTATTGTATATATCTGCTGTTTCTGTTTTCGTCTATTCCCGTAGGATCTCTGTTTCTCTCTGCGCAAGAGAGGAGCATGATAGACATTAGGTCTTAACCCATGCATGATAACATTAGAGTAGATTTTTATCCCCTTTGTGACCCTAGGATTTTAGAGTTTCATCTCTTCTTCCTTCAAAACAACAGAAAAACATTAATAAAGGTTATAACAGAGACTAATTCACTTCTTCCGTCAAAAGATTTGAACAAACATCAACCTTTTTGCAATAAGAAAACCCTTGGTTAAGGTGAGATTTTTCATAAAAGACACTTGAACAGCTTTTGTCGTGCGTAGCCCGAACTACGTTTGCTCTGATCCTCCATGCAGTGTGGAAGTACGTAAGCATAGGATGCGATGTCCTAGCGAGCAACCTTCACCCATCTTCCCCCGTAGTTAGGTGAACTACGTTGACTCTGATTTCTCGTTCCAGCCGGGAATACGTAGGCATAAAGTGCGATGCTTTGCCGAGTCATGTTTTCTTTCCTTTTCAGACCTTATCCTTTAGTTTAGATAGAAATGTAATCCATACAAACCAAACAAGCGTGGATCCCATCGAGTACGATGGACGTGAGGGGTGCTAATACCTTCCCCTTGCGTAACCGACTCCCGAACCCCGGTTTTGGTTGCGATGACCATACCTTTTCCCGTTTTCGCGAGGTTTTCTTCGAGCGTTTCCTTTCCCTCCATTGGGATAAATAACGCACAGTGGCGACTCTTCTGTTTAGCCGGCGTCGATTTTCGCAGTAGCGACAAACAGATGCCTGACGGCGAGATCAAATGTTCCTCTCAACTTCATGTTGAGCCGACCTTCGGGTTCTATGCCTGTTTGTTTAACAGATGCCTGACGGCAAGGTCAGATGTTCCTCTCAACTTCGTGTTATGCCGGCCTTCGGGTTTGATGCCTGTTTGTTTAACAGATGCCTGACAGTGAGGTCAGATGTTCTTCTCAACTTCGGGTTAAGTCAGCCTTCAGATTTGATGCCTGTTTATTTAACAGATGCTTGATAGTGAAGTCAAATGTTCCTCTCAACTTCATGTTGAGCCAAACTTCGGATTTGATGCCTGTTTGTTTAACAGATGCCTGACGGCGAGGTCAGATGTTCCTCTCAACTTCGTGTAGAGCCGGCCTTCGGGTTCGATGCCTGTTTGTTTAACAGATGCCTGGCGACGAGGTCTAATGTTCTTATCAACTTCGGGTTGAGCCTCTCTTCGGGTCCGAGGCCTGTTTGTTTAACAGATGCCTGTTGGCAAGGTCAAATGTTCTTCTCAACTTCGTGTTCTGCCGGCCTTCAGGTTCAATGCCTGTTTGTTTAACAGATACCTGACGATTGGGTCAGATGTTCTTCTCAACTTCGGGTTGATCCGACCTATAGATTTGATGCCTGTTTGTTTAACAGATGCTTGACAGTGAAGTCAAATGTTCCTCTCAACTTCATGTTGAGCCGACCTTCGGGTTCGATGCTTGTTTGTTTAACAGATGCCTAACGGCGAGGTCAAATGTTCCTCTAAACTTCGGGTTGAGCAGGCCTTCGAGTTCGATGCCTGTTTGTTTAACAAATGCCTGACGGCGACGTCAAATGTTCCTCTCAATTTCATGTTGATCCGACCTTCGGGTTCTATGCCTGTTTTTTTAACACATGCCTGACGACGAGGTCAGATGTTCCTCTCAACTTCGTGTTATGCCGGCCTTCGGGTTCGATGCCTGTTTGTTTATCAGATGCCTGCGGTGAGGTCAAATGTTCTTCTCAACTTCGTGTTGAGCCAGCCTTCAGATTGTATGCCTCTTTGTATAACAGAGGCTTGACAATGAAGTCAAATGTTCCTCTCAACTTCATGTTGAGCCGACCTTCAGGTTTGATGCCTGTTTGTTTAACAAATGCCTGACGGCAAGGTCAAATGTTCTTTTCAACTTCGGGTTGAGCCGGCCTTCGGGTTCGATGCCTGTTTGTTTAACAGATGCCTGACGGTGAGGTCAGATGTTCTTCTCAACTTTGGGTTGAGCCAGCCTTCAGATTTGATGTCTGTTTGTTTAATAGATAATTGACAGTGAAGTCAAATGTTCCTCTCAACTTCATGTTGAGCCGACCTTTGGGTTCGATGCTTGTTTGTTTAACGGATGCCTGACGGCGATGTCAAATGTTCCTCTCAACTTCATGTTGAGCCGACCTTCGGGTTCTATGCCTGTTTGTTTAACAGATGCTTGACGGTGAAGTCAGATGTTTCTCTCAACTTCGTGTTATGCCGGCCTTCAGGTTTGATGCCTGTTTGTTTAACAGATGCCTGACAGTGAGGTCAAATGTTCTTTTCAACTTCATGTTGAGCCGACCTTCGAGTTCGATGCCTGTTTGTTTATCAGATGCCTGACGGCAAGGTCAAATGTTCTTTTCAACTTCGGGTTGAGTCGGCCTTCGGGTTCGATGCCTGTTTGTTTAACAAATGCCTGACGACGACGTATAATGTTCTTATCAATTTCGGGTTGAGCTGCCATTCGGGTCCGATGCCTATTTGTTTAACAGATGCCTGTCGGCGAGGTCAGATGTTCTTCTCAACTTCGGGTTGAGCCGGGCTTCAGATTTGATGTCTGTTTGTTTATTAGTTGCTTGACAGTGAAGTCAAATGTTCTTCTCAACTAAGGATTGAGATGGCCTTCGGGTTCGATGCCTGTTTGTTTAACAGATGCCTGACGGTGAGGCCAAATGTTCTTCTAAACTTCGGGTTGAGCCGGCCTTCGGGTTCGATGCCTGTTTGTTTAACAGATGCCTGACGGCGAGGTCAAATGCTCCTCTCAACTTCATGTTGAGCCGACCTTCAGGTTCGATGCCTGTTTGTTTAAAAGATGTTTGACGACGAGGTCAAATGTTCTTCCAAACTAAGGATTGAGATGGCCTTCGGGTTCGATGCCTGTTTGTTTAACAGATGCCTGACGGCGAGGCCAAATGTTCTTCTAAACTTCGGGTTGAGCCGGCCTTCGGGTTCGATGCCTGTTTGTTTAACAGATGCCTAACGGTGAGGTCAAATGTTCCTCTCAACTTTGTGTTAAGCCAGCCTTCGGGTTCGATGCCTGTTTGTTTAACAGATGCCTGACGGCGAGGTCAAATGTTCTTTTCAACTTCGGGTTGAACCGGCCATCGGGTTCGATGCCTGTTTATTTAACAGATGCCTGACGGCGAGGTCTAATGTTCTTTTCATTTTCGGGTTGAGCCGCCCTTCGGGTCCGATGCCTATTTGTTTAACAGATGCCTGACGGCGAGGTCAAATGTTCCTCTCAACTTCGTGTTATGCCGGCCTTCGGGTTCGATGCATAGTTGTTTAACAGATGCCTGACGGCGAGGTCAGATGTTCTTTTCAACTTCATGTTGAGCCATTTTCGGGTTCGATGCCTGTTTATTTAATAGATTCCTGACGGCGAGGTCAAATGTTCTTTTGAACTTCGGGTTGAGCCGGCCTTCAGGTTCGATGCCTGTTTGTTTAACAGATACCTGACGACAAGGTCTAATGTTCTTATCAACTTCGGGTCCGATGCCTATTTGTTTAACAGATGCCTGACGGCGAGGTCAGATGTTCTTCTCAACTTCGGGTTGAGTCGGCCTTCAAATTTGATGTCGGTTTGTTTCATAGTTGCGTGACAGTGAAGTCAAATGTTCCTCTCAACTTCATGTTGAGCCGACCTTTGGGTTCGATGCCTGTTTGTTTAAAAGATGTATTACAGCGAGAACAAATGTTCTTCCCAAATAAGGATTGAGATGACCTTCAGGTTCGATGCCTGTTTGTTTAACAGATGCCTGACGGTGAGGCCAAATGTTCTTCTAAATTTCGGGTTGAGCCGGCCTTCGGGTTCGATGCCTGTTTGTTTAACAGATGCCTGACAGTGAGGTCAGATGTTCTTCTCAACTTTGGGTTGAGCCAGCCTTCAAATTTGATGTCTGTTTGTTTAATAGATGATTGACAGTGAAGTCAAATGTTCCTCTCAACTTCATGTTGAGCCGACCTTCGGGTTCTATGCCTGTTTGTTTAACAGATACCTGACGGCGAAGTTAGATGTTTCTCTTAACTTCGTGTTATGCCGGCCTTCGGGTTTGATGCCTGTTTGTTTAACAGATGCCTGACAGTGAGGTCAAATGTTCTTTTCAACTTCATGTTGAGCCGACCATCAAGTTCGATGCCTGTTTATTTAACAGACTCCTGACGGCAAGGTCAAATGTTCTTTTCAACTTCGGGTTGAGCCGGCCTTCGGGTTCGATGCCTGTTTGTTTAACAGATGCCTGACGACGAGGTCTAATGTTCTTATCAACTTCGGGTTGAGCCGCCCTTCGGGTCCGATGCCTGTTTGTTTAACAGATGCCTGACGGCAAGGTCATATGTTCTTCTCAACTTCGGGTTGAGCCGGCCTTAAGATTTGATGTATGTTTGTTTAATAGTTGCTTGAAAGTGAAGTCAAATGTTCTTCTCAACTAAGGATTGAGATGGCCTTCGGGTTCTAAGCCTGTTTGTTTAACAGATGCCTGACAGCGAGGCCAAATGTTCTTCTAAACTTCGGGTTGAGCCGGCCTTCGGGTTCGATGCCTGTTTGTTTAACAGATGCCTGACGGCAAGGTCAAACATTCCTCTCAACTTTATGTTGAGCCGACCTTCAGGTTCGATGCCTGTTTCTCTAAAAGATGTTTGACGACGAGGTCAAATGTTCTTCCCAACTAAGGATTGAGATGGCCTTCGGGTTCGATTCCTGTTTATTTAACAGATGCCTAACGGTGAGGCCAAATAATCTTCTAAACTTCGGATTGAGCCGCCCTACAGGTTCGATGCCTGTTTGTTTAACAGATGCCTAACGGCGAGGTCAAATGTTCCTCTAAATTTCATGTTGATCCGACCTTCGGGTTCTATGCCTGTTTGTTTAACAGATGCCTGACGATGAGGTCAGATGTTCCTCTCAACTTCGTGTTATGCCGGCCTTCGGGTTCGATGCCTGTTTGTTTAACACATGCCTGACGATGAGGTCAGATGTTCTTCTCAACTTCGTGTTGAGCCGACCTTCAGATTTGATGCCTCTTTGTATAACAGATGCTTGAGAGTGAAGTCAAATGTTCCTCTCAACTTCATGTTGAGCCGATCTTCGAGTTTTATGCCTGTTTGTTTAACAGATGCCTGACGGCGAGGTCAGATGTTCCTCTGAAGTTCGTGTTGAGCCGGCCTTCGGGTTCGATGCCTGTTTGTTTAAATGATGCCTGACGGAGAGGTCAGATGTTCTTTTCAACTTCGGGTTTGATGCCTGTTTGTTTAACAGATGCCTGACAGTGAGGTCAGATGTTCTTCTCAACTTCGAGTTGAGTCGGCCTTCGGGTTCGATTCCTGTTTGTTTAAAATATGTTTGACGGTAAGGTCAAATGTTCTTCTCAACTAAGGATTGAGATGGCCTTCGGGTTCGATTCCTGTTTGTTTAACAGATGCCTGACGGCGAGGCCAAATGTTCTTCTAAACTTCGGGTTTAGCCGGCCTTCGGGTTCGATGCCTGTTTGTTTAACAGATGCCTGACGGCGAGGTCAAATGTTCTTCTCAACTTCATGTTGAGCCGACCTTCGGGTTCGATGCCTGTTTGTGTAACAGATGCCTGACACCGAGGTCAGATGTTCCTCTCAACTTCGTGTTATGCCTCCCTTCGGGTTCGATGCCTGTTTGTTTAACAAATGTCTTACTTTGAAGTCAAATGTTCCTCTCAACTTCATGTTGAGCCGACCTTCGGGTTCGATGCCTGTTTGTTTAACAGACGCCTGACGGCGAGGTCTAATGTTCTTATCAACTTCGGGTTGAGCCGCCCTTCGGGTTCGATGCCTGTTTGTTTAACAGATGCCTGACGGTGAGGTCAGATGTTCTTCTCAACTTCGGGTTGAGTCGACCTTCGGATTTGATATCTGTTTGTTTAACAGATGCTTGATAGTGAAGTCAAATGTTCCTCTTAACTTCATGTTGAGCCGACCTTCGGGTTCGATGCCTGTTTGTTTAACAGATGCCTGACTTCGAGGTCAAATGTTCCTCTCAACTTCATGTTGAGCCGACCATCGGGTTCTATGCCTGTTTGTTTAACAGAAACCTAACAGCGAGGTCAGATGTTCTTCTCAACTTCGGGTTGAGCCGGCCTTCGGGTTCAATGCCTGTTTGTTTAACAGATGCCTGGCGGGGAGTTCTAATGTTCTTATCAACCTCGGGTTGAGCCGCACTTCGGGTTCGATGCCTGTTTGTTTAACAGATGCCAGACGGTGAGGTCAGATGTTCTTCTCAACTTCGGGTTGAGCCGGCCTTCGGGTTCGATGCCTGTTTGTTTAAATGATGCCTTACGGCGAAGTCAGATGTTCTTATCAACTTCGGGTTGAGCCACCCGTCGGGTTCGATGCCTATTTGTTTAACAGATGCCTGATGGTGAGGTCAGATGTTCTTCTCAACTTCGGGTTTAGCCGGCCTTCGGGTTCAATGCCTGTTTGTTTAAAAGATGTTTGGCGACGAGGTCAAATGTTCTTCTCAACTAAGGATTGAGATGGCCTTCGGGTTCGATGCCTGTTTGTTTAACAGATGCCTGACGGGGAGGCCAAATGTTCTTCTAAACTTCGGGTTGAGCCGGCCTTCGGGTTCGATGCCTGTTTGTTTAATAGATGCCTGACGGCGATGCCAAAAGTTCTTCTAAACTTCGGGTTGAGCCGGCCTTCCGGATCGATTCCTGTTTGTTTAATAGATGCCTAGCGGCGAGTTCTAACGTTCTTATCAACTTCGGGTTGAGCCGCCCATCGGGTTCGATGCCTGTTTGTTTAACAGATGCCAGACGGTGAGGTCAGATGTTCTTCTCAACATCAGGTTGAGCCGACCTTCGGATTTGATGCCTGTTTGTTTAACAGATGCTTGACAGTGAAGTCAAATGTTCCCCTCAACTTCATGTTGAGCCGACCTTCGGGTTCTATGCCTATTTGTTTAACAGATGCCTGACGGCGAGGTCAGATGTTCCTCTCAACTTCGTGTTATGCCGGCCTTCGGGTTCGATGCCTGTTTGTTTAACACATGCCTGACGATGAGGTCAGATGTTCTTCTCAAACTCGGGTTGAGCCGGCCTTCAGATTTGATGCCTGTTGTTTAACAGATGCTTGATAGTGAAGTCAAATGTTCCTCTCAACTTCATGCTGAGCCGACCTTCGGGTTTGATGCCTGTTTGTTTAACAGATGCCTGATGGTGAGGTCAGATGTTCCTCTAAACTTCGTGTTGAGCCGACCTTCGGGTTTCATGCCTGTTTGTTTAACAGATGCCTGACGGCGAGGTTATATGATCTTATCAACTTCGGGTTTGATGCCAATTTGTTTAACAGATGCCTGACGGTGAGGTCAGATGTTCTTCTCAACTACGGGTTGAGCCAGCCTTCGGGTTCGATGCCTGTTTTTTTAAAAGATGTTTGACGGCGAGGTCAAATGTTCTTCTCAACTAAGGATTGAGATGGCCTTCGGGTTCGATGCCTGTTTGTTTAACAGATGCCTGACGGCGAGGCCAAATGTTCTTCTAAACTTCGGGTTGAGCCGACCTTCGGGTTCGTAGCCTGTTTGTTTAACAGATGCCTAGAGGCGAGTTCTAATGTTCTTATCAACTTCGGGTTGAGCCGCCCTTCGGGTTCGATGCCTATTTGTTTAACAGATGCCAGACGGTGAGGTCAGATGTTCCTCTCAACTTCGTGTTATGCCTCCCTTCGGGTTCGATGCCTGTTTGTTTAACAAATGTCTGACTTTGAAGTCAAATGTTCCTCTCAACTTCATGTTGAGCCGACCTTCGGGTTTGATGCCAGTTTGTTTAACAGATTCCTGACAGCGAGGTCAGATGTTCCTCTCAACTTCTGTTAAGCAGTCCTTCGGGTTCGATGTCGGTTTGTTAAACAGTTGCCTGACGGCGAGGTCAAATGTTCTTCTTAAATTCGGGTTGAGCCGGCCTTCGGGCTCGATGCCTGTTTGTTTAACAGATGCCTGACGGCGAGGTCTAATGTTCTTATCAACTTCGGGTTGAGCCGCCCTTCGGGTTCGATGCCTGTTTGTTTAACAAATGCCTGACGGTGAGGTCAGATGTTCTTCTCAACTTCGGGTTGAGCCGGCCTTCGGATTTGATGTCTGTTTGTTTAACAGATGCTTGATAGTGAAGTCAAATGTTCCTCTTAACTTCATGTTGAGCCGACCTTCGGGTTCGATGCCTGTTTGTTTAACAGATGCCTGACTTCGAGGTCAAATGTTCCTCTCAACTTCATGTTGAACCGACCATCGGGTTCTATGCCTGTTCGTTTAACAGAAACCTAACAGCGAGGTCAGATGTTCTTCTCAACTTCGGGTTAAACCTACCTTCGGGTTCAATGCCTGTTTGTTTAACAGATGCCTGGCGGCGAGTTCTAATGTTCTTATCAACTTCGGGTTGAGCCGCACTTCGGGTTCGATGCCTGTTTGTTTAACAGATGCCAGACGGTGAGGTCAGATGTTCTTCTCAACTTCGGGTTGAGCCGGCCTTCGGGTTCGATGCCTGTTTGTTTAAATGATGCCTTACGGCGAAGTCAGATGTTCTTATCAACTTCGGGTTGAGCCACCCGTCGGGTTCGATGCCTATTTGTTTAACAGATGCCTGACGGTGAGGTCAGATGTTCTTCTCAACTTCGGGTTTAGCCGGCCTTCGGGTTCAATGCCTGTTTGTTTAAAAGATGTTTGGCGACGAGGTCAAATGTTCTTCTCAACTAAGGATTGAGATGGCCTTCGGGTTCGATGCCTGTTTGTTTAACAGATGCCTGACGGGGAGGCCAAATGTTCTTCTAAACTTCGGGTTGAGCCGGCCTTCGGGTTCGATGCCTGTTTGTTTAATAGATGCCTGACGGCGATGCCAAAAGTTCTTCTAAACTTCGGGTTGAGCCGGCCTTCCGGATCGATTCCTGTTTGTTTAATAGATGCCTAGCGGCGAGTTCTAACGTTCTTATCAACTTCGGGTTGAGCCGCCCATCGGGTTCGATGCCTGTTTGTTTAACAGATGCCAGACGGTGAGGTCAGATGTTCTTCTCAACATCAGGTTGAGCCGACCTTCGGATTTGATGCCTGTTTGTTTAACAGATGCTTGACAGTGAAGTCAAATGTTCCTCTCAACTTCATGTTGAGCCGACCTTCGGGTTCTATGCCTATTTGTTTAACAGATGCCTGACGGCGAGGTCAGATGTTCCTCTCAACTTCGTGTTATGCCGGCCTTCGGGTTCGATGCCTGTTTGTTTAACACATGCCTGACGATGAGGTCAGATGTTCTTCTCAAACTCGGGTTGAGCCGGCCTTCAGATTTGATGCCTGTTGTTTAACAGATGCTTGATAGTGAAGTCAAATGTTCCTCTCAACTTCATGCTGAGCCGACCTTCGGGTTTGATGCCTGTTTGTTTAACAGATGCCTGACGGTGAGGTCAGATGTTCCTCTAAACTTCGTGTTGAGCCGACCTTCGGGTTTCATGCCTGTTTGTTTAACAGATGCCTGACGGCGAGGTTAGATGATCTTATCAACTTCGGGTTTGATGCCAATTTGTTTAACAGATGCCTGACGGTGAGGTCAGATGTTCTTCTCAACTACGGGTTGAGCCAGCCTTCGGGTTCGATGCCTGTTTTTTTAAAAGATGTTTGACGGCGAGGTCAAATGTTCTTCTCAACTAAGGATTGAGATGGCCTTCGGGTTCGATGCCTGTTTGTTTAACAGATGCCTGACGGCGAGGCCAAATGTTCTTCTAAACTTCGGGTTGAGCCGACCTTCGGGTTCGTAGCCTGTTTGTTTAACAGATGCCTAGAGGCGAGTTCTAATGTTCTTATCAACTTCGGGTTGAGCCGCCCTTCGGGTTCGATGCCTATTTGTTTAACAGATGCCAGACGGTGAGGTCAGATGTTCCTCTCAACTTCGTGTTATGCCTCCCTTCGGGTTCGATGCCTGTTTGTTTAACAAATGTCTGACTTTGAAGTCAAATGTTCCTCTCAACTTCATGTTGAGCCGACCTTCGGGTTTGATGCCTGTTTGTTTAACAGATTCCTGACAGCGAGGTCAGATGTTCCTCTCAACTTCTGTTAAGCAGTCCTTCGGGTTCGATGCCGGTTTGTTAAACAGTTGCCTGACGGCGAGGTCAAATGTTCTTCTTAAATTTGGGTTCAGCCGGCCTTCGGGCTCGATGCCTGTTTGTTTAACAGATGCCTGACGGCGAGGTCTAATGTTCTTATCAACTTCGGGTTGAGCCGCCCTTCGGGTTCGATGCCTGTTTGTTTAACAGATGCCTGACGGTGAGGTCAGATGTTCTTCTCAACTTGGGGTTAGCCGGCCTTCGGATTTGATGTCTGTTTGTTTAACAGATGCTTGATAGTGAAGTCAAATGTTCCTCTTAACTTCATGTTGAGCCGACCTTCGGGTTCGATGCCTGTTTGTTTAACAGATGCCTGACTTCGAGGTCAAATGTTCCTCTCAACTTCATGTTGAGCCGACCATCGGGTTCTATGCCTGTTCGTTTAACAGAAACCTAACAGCGAGGTCAGATGTTCTTCTCAACTTCGGGTTGAACCTACCTTCGGGTTCAATGCCTGTTTGTTTAACAGATGCCTGGCGGCGAGTTCTAATGTTCTTATCAACTTCGGGTTGAGCCGCACTTCGGGTTCGATGCCTGTTTGTTTAACAGATGCCAGACGGTGAGGTCAGATGTTCTTCTCAACTTCGGGTTGAGCCGGCCTTCGGGTTCGATGCCTGTTTGTTTAAATGATGCCTGACGGCGAAGTCAGATGTTCTTATCAACTTCGGGTTGAGCCACCCGTCGGGTTCGATGCCTATTTGTTTAACAGATGCCTGACGGTGAGGTCAGATGTTCTTCTCAACTTCGGGTTTAGCCGGCCTTCGGGTTCAATGCCTGTTTGTTTAAAAGATGTTTGGCGACGAGGTCAAATGTTCTTCTCAACTAAGGATTGAGATGGCCTTCGGGTTCGATGCCTGTTTGTTTAACAGATTCCTGACGGGGAGGCCAAATGTTCTTCTAAACTTCGGGTTGAGCCGGCCTTCGGGTTCGATGCCTGTTTGTTTAATAGATTCCTGACGGAGATGCCAAAAGTTCTTCTAAACTTCGGGTTGAGCCGGCCTTCGGGATCAATTCCTGTTTGTTTAATAGATGCCTGGCGGCGAGTTCTAACGTTCTTATCAACTTCGTGTTGAGCCGCCAATCGGGTTCGATGCCTGTTTGTTTAATAGATGCCAGACGGTGAGGTCAGATGTTCTTCTCAACATCAGGTTGAGCCGACCTTCGGATTTGATGCCTGTTTGTTTAACAGATGCTTGACAGTGAAGTCAAATGTTCCTCTCAACTTCATGTTGAGCCGACCTTCGGGTTCTATGCCTATTTGTTTAACAGATGCCTGACGGCGAGGTCAGATGTTCCTCTCAACTTCGTGTTATGTCGGCCTTCGGGTTCGATGCCTGTTTGTTTAACACATGCCTGACGATGAGGTCAGATGTTCTTCTCAAACTCTAGTTGAGCCGGCCTTCAGATTTGATGCCTGTTGTTTAACAGATGCTTGATAGTGAAGTCAAATGTTCCTCTCAACTTCATGCTGAGCCGACCTTCTGGTTTGATGCCTGTTTGTTTAACAGATGCCTGACGGTGAGGTCAGATGTTCCTCTAAACTTCGTGTTGAGCCGACCTTCGGGTTTGATGCCTGTTTGTTTAACAGATGCCTGACGGCGAGGTTAGATGATCTTATCAACTTCGGGTTTGATGCCAATTTGTTTAACAGATGCCTGACGGTGAGGTCAGATGTTCTTCTCAACTACGGGTTGAGCCAGCCTTCGGGTTCGATGCCTGTTTTTTTAAAAGATGTTTGACGGCGAGGTCAAATGTTCTTCTCAACTAAGGATTGAGATGGCCTTCGGGTTCGATGCCTGTTTGTTTAACAGATGCCTGACGGCGAGGCCAAATG
The DNA here is from genome assembly GCA_963859935.3 of Lathyrus sativus. Classification (NCBI taxonomy): domain Eukaryota; kingdom Viridiplantae; phylum Streptophyta; class Magnoliopsida; order Fabales; family Fabaceae; genus Lathyrus; species Lathyrus sativus. The sequence continues at coordinate 436,746,405 of OZ012735.1, forward strand.
TTCTTCTAAACTTCGGGTTGAGCCGACCTTCGGGTTCGATGCCAGTTTGTTTAACAGATGCCTAGAGGCGAGTTCTAATGTTCTTATCAACTTCGGGTTGAGCCGCCCTTCGGGTTCGATGCCTATTTGTTTAACAGATGCCAGACGGTGAGGTCAGATGTTCCTCTCAACTTCGTGTTATGCCTCCCTTCGGGTTCGATGCCTGTTTGTTTAACAAATGTCTGACTTTGAAGTCAAATGTTCCTCTCAACTTCATGTTGAGCCGACCTTCGGGTTTGATGCCTGTTTGTTTAACAGATTCCTGACAGCGAGGTCAGATGTTCCTCTCAACTTCTGTTAAGCAGTCCTTCGGGTCCCTGCCGGTTTGTTAAACAGTTGCCTGATGGCGAGGTCAAATGTTCTTCTTAAATTCGGGTTGAGCCGGCCTTCGGGCTCGATGCCTGTTTGTTTAACAGATGCCTGACGGCGAGGTCTAATGTTCTTATCAACTTCGGGTTGAGCCGCCCTTCGGGTTCGATGCCTGTTTGTTTAACAGATGCCTGACGGTGAGGTCAGATGTTCTTCTCAACTTCGGGTTGAGCCGGCCTTCGGATTTGATGTCTGTTTGTTTAACAGATGCTTGATAGTGAAGTCAAATGTTCCTCTTAACTTCATGTTGAGCCGACCTTCGGGTTCGATGCCTGTTTGTTTAACAGATGCCTGACTTCGAGGTCAAATGTTCCTCTCAACTTCATGTTGAGCCGACCATCGGGTTCTATGCCTGTTTGTTTAACAGAAACCTAACAGCGAGGTCAGATGTTCTTCTCAACTTCGGGTTGAACCTACCTTCGGGTTCAATGCCTGTTTGTTTAACAGATGCCTGGCGGCGAGTTCTAATGTTCTTATCAACTTCGGGTTGAGCCGCACTTCGGGTTCGATGCCTGTTTGTTTAACAGATGCCAGACGGTGAGGTTAGATTTTCTTCTCAACTTCGGGTTGAGCCGGCCTTCGGGTTCGATGCCTGTTTGTTTAAATGATTCCTGACGGCGAAGTCAGATGTTCTTATCAACTTCGGGTTGAGCCACCCGTCGGGTTCGATGCCTATTTGTTTAACAGATGCCTGACGGTGAGGTCAGATGTTCTTCTCAACTTCGGGTTTAGCCGGCCTTCGGGTTCAATGCCTGTTTGTTTAAAAGATGTTTGGCGACGAGGTCAAATGTTCTTCTCAACTAAGGATTGAGATGGCCTTCGGGTTCGATGCCTGTTTGTTTAACAGATGCCTGACGGGGAGGCCAAATGTTCTTCTAAACTTCGGGTTGAGCCGGCCTTCGGGTTCGATGCCTGTTTGTTTAATAGATGCCTGACGGCGATGCCAAAAGTTCTTCTAAACTTCGGGTTGAGCCGGCCTTCCGGATCGATTCCTGTTTGTTTAATAGATGCCTGGCGGCGAGTTCTAACGTTCTTATCAACTTCGGGTTGAGCCGCCCATCGGGTTCGATGCCTGTTTGTTTAACAGATGCCAGACGGTGAGGTCAGATGTTCTTCTCAACATCAGGTTGAGCCGACCTTCGGATTTGATGCCTGTTTGTTTAACAGATGCTTGACAGTGAAGTCAAATGTTCCTCTCAACTTCATGTTGAGCCGACCTTCGGGTTCTATGCCTATTTGTTTAACAGATGCCTGACGGCGAGGTCAGATGTTCCTCTCAACTTCGTGTTATGTCGGCCTTCGGGTTCGATGCCTGTTTGTTTAACACATGCCTGACGATGAGGTCAGATGTTCTTCTCAAACTCGGGTTGAGCCGGCCTTCAGATTTGATGCCTGTTGTTTAACAGATGCTTGATAGTGAAGTCAAATGTTCCTCTCAACTTCATGCTGAGCCGAACTTCGGGTTTGATGCCTGTTTGTTTAACAGATGCCTGACGGTGAGGTCAGATGTTCCTCTAAACTTCGTGTTGAGACGACCTTCGGGTTTGATGCCTGTTTGTTTAACAGATGCCTGACGGCGAGGTTAGATGATCTTATCAACTTCGGGTTTGATGCCAATTTGTTTAACAGATGCCTGACGGTGAGGTCAGATGTTCTTCTCAACTACGGGTTGAGCCAGCCTTCGGGTTCGATGCCTGTTTTTTTAAAAGATGTTTGACGGCGAGGTCAAATGTTCTTTTCAACTAAGGATTGAGATGGCCTTCGGCTTCGATGCCTGTTTGTTTAACAGATGCCTGACGGCGAGGCCAAATGTTCTTCTAAACTTCGGGTTGAGCCGACCTTCGGGTTCGATGCCTGTTTGTTTAACAGATGCCTAGAGGCGAGTTCTAATGTTCTTATCAACTTCGGGTTGAGCCGCCCTTCGGGTTCGATGCCTATTTGTTTAACAGATGCCAGACGGTGAGGTCAGATGTTCCTCTCAACTTCGTGTTATGCCTCCCTTCGGGTTCGATGCCTGTTTGTTTAATAAATGTCTGACTTTGAAGTCAAATGTTCCTCTTAACTTCATGTTGAGCCGACCTTCGGGTTCGATGCCTGTTTGTTTAACAGATGCCTGACTTCGAGGTCAAATGTTCCTCTCAACTTCATGTTGAGCCGACCATCGGGTTCTATGCGTGTTTGTTTAACAGAAACCTAACAGCGAGATCAGATGTTCTTCTCAACTTCGGGTTGAACCTACCTTCGGGTTCAATGCCTGTTTGTTTAACAGATGCCTGGCGGCGAGTTCTAATGTTCTTATCAACTTCGGGTTGAGCCGCACTTCGGGTTCGATGCCTGTTTGTTTAACAGATGCCAGACGGTGAGGTCAGATGTTCTTCTCAACTTCGGGTTGAGCCGGCCTTCGGGTTTGATGTCTGTTTGTTTAAATGATGCCTGACGGCGAAGTCAGATGTTCTTATCAACTTCGGGTTGAGCCACCCGTCGGGTTCGATGCCTATTTGTTTAACAGATGCCTGACGGTGAGGTCAGATGTTCTTCTCAACTTCGGGTTTAGCCGGACTTCGGGTTCAATGCCTGTTTGTTTAAAAGATGTTTGGCGACGAGGTCAAATATTCTTATCAACTAAGGATTGAGATGGCCTTTGGGTTCTATGCCTGTTTGTTTAACAGATGTCTGACGGGGAGGCCAAATGTTCTTCTAAACTTCGGGTTGAGCCGGCCTTCGGGTTCGATGCCTGTTTGTTTAACAGATGCCTGACGGTGATGCCAAAAGTTCTTCTAAACTTCGGGTTGAGCCGACCTTCGGGATCGATTCCTGTTTGTTTAATAGATGCCTGGCGGCGAGTTCTAACGTTCTTATCAACTTCGGGTTGAGCCGCCCATCGGGTTCGATGCCTGTTTGTTTAACAGATGCCTGACTTCGAGGTCAAATGTTCCTCTCAACTTCATGTTGAGCCGACCATCGGGTTCTATGCCTGTTTGTTTAACAGAAACCTAACAGCGAGGTCAGATGTTCTTCTCAACTTCGGGTTGAACCTACCTTCGGGTTCAATGCCTGTTTGTTTAACAGATGCCTGGCGGCGAGTTCTAATGTTCTTATCAACTTCGGGTTGAGCCGCACTTCGGGTTCGATGCCTGTTTGTTTAACAGATGCCAAACGGTGAGGTTAGATGTTCTTCTCAACTTCGGGTTGAGCCGGCCTTCGGGTTCGATGCCTGTTTGTTTAAATGATTCCTAACGGCGAAGTCAGATGTTCTTATCAACTTCGGGTTGAGCCACCCGTCGGGTTCGATGCCTATTTGTTTAACAGATGCCTGACGGTGAGGTCAGATGTTCTTCTCAACTTCGGGTTTAGCCGGCCTTCGGGTTCAATGCCTGTTTGTTTAAAAGATGTTTGGCGACGAGGTCAAATGTTCTTCTCAACTAAGGATTGAGATGGCCTTCGGGTTCGATGCCTGTTTGTTTAACAGATGCCTGACGGGGAGGCCAAATGTTCTTCTAAACTTCGGGTTGAGCCGGCCTTCGGGTTCGATGCCTGTTTGTTTAATAGATGCCTGACGGCGATGCCAAAAGTTCTTCTAAACTTCGGGTTGAGCCGGCCTTCCGGATCGATTCCTGTTTGTTTAATAGATGCCTGGCGGCGAGTTCTAACGTTCTTATCAACTTCGGGTTGAGCCGCCCATCGGGTTCGATGCCTGTTTGTTTAACAGATGCCATACGGTGAGGTCAGATGTTCTTCTCAACATCAGGTTGAGCCGACCTTCGGATTTGATGCCTGTTTGTTTAACAGATGCTTGACAGTGAAGTCAAATGTTCCTCTCAACTTCATGTTGAGCCGACCTTCGGGTTCTATGCCTATTTGTTTAACAGATGCCTGACGGCGAGGTCAGATGTTCCTCTCAACTTCGTGTTATGTCGGCCTTCGGGTTCGATGCCTGTTTGTTTAACACATGCCTGACGATGAGGTCAGATGTTCTTCTCAAACTCGGGTTGAGCCGGCCTTCAGATTTGATGCCTGTTGTTTAACAGATGCTTGATAGTGAAGTCAAATGTTCCTCTCAACTTCATGCTGAGCCGAACTTCGGGTTTGATGCCTGTTTGTTTAACAGATGCCTGACGGTGAGGTCAGATGTTCCTCTAAACTTCGTGTTGAGCCGACCTTCGGGTTTGATGCCTGTTTGTTTAACAGATGCCTGACGGCGAGGTTAGATGATCTTATCAACTTCGGGTTTGATGCCAATTTGTTTAACAGATGCCTGACGGTGAGGTCAGATGTTCTTCTCAACTACGGGTTGAGCCAGCCTTCGGGTTCGATGCCTGTTTTTTTAAAAGATGTTTGACGGCGAGGTCAAATGTTCTTCTCAACTAAGGATTGAGATGGCCTTCGGCTTCGATGCCTGTTTGTTTAACAGATGCCTGACGGCGAGGCCAAATGTTCTTCTAAACTTCGGGTTGAGCCGACCTTCGGGTTCGATGCCTGTTTGTTTAACAGATGCCTAGAGGCGAGTTCTAATGTTCTTATCAACTTCGGGTTGAGCCGCCCTTCGGGTTCGATGCCTATTTGTTTAACAGATGCCAGACGGTGAGGTCAGATGTTCCTCTCAACTTCGTGTTATGCCTCCCTTCGGGTTCGATGCCTGTTTGTTTAATAAATGTCTGACTTTGAAGTCAAATGTTCCTCTTAACTTCATGTTGAGCCGACCTTCGGGTTCGATGCCTGTTTGTTTAACAGATGCCTGACTTCGAGGTCAAATGTTCCTCTCAACTTCATGTTGAGCCGACCATCGGGTTCTATGCGTGTTTGTTTAACAGAAACCTAACAGCGAGATCAGATGTTCTTCTCAACTTCGGGTTGAACCTACCTTCGGGTTCAATGCCTGTTTGTTTAACAGATGCCTGGCGGCGAGTTCTAATGTTCTTATCAACTTCGGGTTGAGCCGCACTTCGGGTTCGATGCCTGTTTGTTTAACAGATGACAGACGGTGAGGTCAGATGTTCTTCTCAACTTCGGGTTGAGCCGGCCTTCGGGTTTGATGTCTGTTTGTTTAAATGATGCCTGACGGCGAAGTCAGATGTTCTTATCAACTTCGGGTTGAGCCACCCGTCGGGTTCGATGCCTATTTGTTTAACAGATGCCTGACGGTGAGGTCAGATGTTCTTCTCAACTTCGGGTTTAGCCGGACTTCGGGTTCAATGCCTGTTTGTTTAAAAGATGTTTGGCGACGAGGTCAAATATTCTTATCAACTAAGGATTGAGATGGCCTTTGGGTTCTATGCCTGTTTGTTTAACAGATGTCTGACGGGGAGGCCAAATGTTCTTCTAAACTTCGGGTTGAGCCGGCCTTCGGGTTCGATGCCTGTTTGTTTAACAGATGCCTGACGGTGATGCCAAAAGTTCTTCTAAACTTCGGGTTGAGCCGACCTTCGGGATCGATTCCTGTTTGTTTAATAGATGCCTGGCGGCGAGTTCTAACGTTCTTATCAACTTCGGGTTGAGCCGCCCATCGGGTTCGATGCCTGTTTGTTTAACAGATGCCAGACGGTGAGGTCAGATGTTCTTCTCAACATCAGGTTGAGCCGACCTTCGGATTTGATGCCTGTTTGTTTAACAGATGCTTGACAGTGAAGTCAAATGTTCCTCTCAACTTCATGTTGAGCCGACCTTCGGGTTCTATGCCTATTTGTTTAACAGATGCCTGACGGCGAGGTCAGATGTTCCTCTCAACTTCGTGTTATGCCGGCCTTCGGGTTCGATGCCTGTTTGTTTAACACATGAATGACGATGAGGTCAGATGTTCTTCTCAACTTCGGGTTGAGCCGGCCTTCAGATTTGATGCCTGTTGTTTAACAGATGCTTGATAGTGAAGTCAAATGTTCCTCTCAACTTCATGCTGAGCCGACCTTTGGGTTTGATTCCTGTTTGTTTAACAGATGCCTGACGGTGAGGTCAGATGTTCCTCTAAACTTCGTGTTGAGCCGACCTTCGGGTTTGATGCCTGTTTGTTTAACAGATGCCTGACGGCGAGGTTAGATGATCTTATCAACTTCGGGTTTGATGCCAATTTGTTTAACAGATGCCTGACGGTGAGGTCAGATGTTCTTCTCAACTACGGGTTGAGCCAGCCTTCGGGTTCGATGCCTGTTTTTTTAAAAGTTGTTTGACGGCGAGGTCAAATGTTCTTCTCAACTAAGGATTGAGACGGCCTTCGGGTTCGATGCCTGTTTGTTTAACAGATGCCTGACGGCGAGGCCAAATGTTCTTCTAAACTTCGGGTTAAGCCGACCTTCGGGTTCGATGCCTGTTTGTTTAACAGATGCCTAGAGGCGAGTTCTAATGTTCTTATCAACTTCGGGTTGAGCCGCCCTTCGGGTTCGATGCCTATTTGTTTAACAGATGCCAGACGGTGAGGTCTGATATTCTTCTCAACTTCGGGTTAAGCCGGCCTTCGGGTTCGATGCCTGTTTGTTTAAAAGATGTTTGACGGCGAGGTCAAATGTTCTTCTCAACTAAGGATTGAGATGGCCTTCGGGTTCGATGCCTGTTTGTTTAACAGATGCCTGACGGCGAGGCCAAATGTTCTTCTAAACTTCGGGTTGAGCCGCCCTTCGGGTTCGATGCCTATTTGTTTAACAGATGTCAGACGGTAAGGTCAGATGTTCTTCTCAACTTCGGGTTGAGCCGACCTTCGTATTTGATGCCTGTTTATTTAACAGATGCTTGACAGTGAATTCAAATGTTCCTCTGAACTTCATGTTGAGCCGACCTTCGGGTTTGATGCCTGTTTGTTTAACAGATTCCTGACAGCGAGGTCAGATGTTCCTCTCAACTTCTGTTAAGCAGTCCTTCGGGTTCGATGCCGGTTTGTTAAACAGTTGCCTGACGGCGAGGTCAAATGTTCTTCTCAAATTCGGGTTGAGCCGGCCTTCGGGTTCGATGCCTGTTTGTTTAACAGATGCCTGACGGCGAGGTCTAATGTTCTTATCAACTTCGGGTTGAGCCGCCCTTCGGGTTCGATGCCTGTTTGTTTAACAGATGCCTGACGGTGAGGTCATATGTTCTTCTCAACTTCGGGTTGAGCCGGCCTTCGAATTTGATGTTTGTTTGTTTAACAGATGCTTGATAGTGAAGTCAAATGTTCCTCTTAACTTCATGTTGATCCGACCTTCGGGTTCAATGCCTGTTTGTTTAACAGATGCCTGACTTCGAGGTCAAATGTTCCTCTCAACTTCATGTTGAGCTGACCATCGGGTTCTATGCCTGTTTGTTTAACTGAAGCCTAACAGCGAGGTCAGATGTTCTTCTCAACTTCGGGTTGAACCTACCTTCGGGTTCAATGCCTGTTTGTTTAACAGATGCCTGGCGGCGAGTTCTAATGTTCTTATCAACTTCGGGTTGAGCCGCCCTTCGGGTTCGATGCCTGTTTGTTTAACAGATGCCAGACGGTGAGGTCTGATGTTCTTCTCAACTTCGGGTTGAGCCGACCTTCGGATTTGATGCTTGGTTGTTTAACAGATGCTTGATAGTGAAGTCAAATGTTCCTCTCAACTTCATTTTGAGCCGACCTTCGGGTTTGATGCCTTTTTGTTTAACAGATTCCTGACAGCGAGGTTAGATGTTCCTCTCAACTTCTGTTAAGCAGTCCTTCGGGTTCGATGCCGGTTTGTTAAACAGTTGCCTGACGGCGAGGGCAAATGTTCTTCTCAAATTCGGGTTGAGCCGGCCTTCGGGATCGATGCATGTTTGTTTAACAGATGCCTGACGGCGAGGTCTAATGTTCTTATCAACTTCGGGTTGAGCCGCCCTTCGGGTTCGATGCCTGTTTGTTTAACAGATGCATGACGGTGAGGTCATATGTTCTTCTCAACTTCAGGTTGAGCCGGCCTTCGGATTTGATGTCTGTTTGTTTAACAAATGCTTGATAGTGAAGTCAAATGTTCCTCTTAACTTCATGTTGAGCCGACCTTCGGGTTCAATGCCTGTTTGTTTAACAGATGCCTGACTTCGAGGTCAAATGTTCCTCTCAACTTCATGTTGAGCCGACCATCGGGTTCTATGCCTATTTGTTTAACTGAAGCCTAACAGCGAGGTCAGATGTTCTTCTCAACTTCGGGTTGAACCTACCTTCGGGTTCAATGCCTGTTTGTTTAACAGATGCCTGGCGGCGAGTTCTAATGTTCTTATCAACTTCGGGTTGAGCCGCCCTTCGGGTTCGATGCCTGTTTGTTTAACAGATGCCAGACGGTGAGGTCTGATGTTCTTCTCAACTTCGGGTTGAGCCGACCTTCGGATTTGATGCCTGGTTGTTTAACAGATGCTTGATAGTGAAGTCAAATGTTCCTCTCAACTTCATTTTGAGCCGACCTTCGGGTTTGATGCCTTTTTGTTTAACAGATTCCTGATAGCGAGGTCAGATGTTCCTCTCAACTTCGTGTTAAGCAGTCCTTTGGGTTCGATGCCTGTTAGTTTAACAGATGCTTGACGGCGAGGTCAGATGTTCCTCTCAACTTCGTGTTATGTCGGCCTTCGGGTTCGATGCCTGTCTGTTTAAATGATGCCTGACGGCGAGGTCAGATGTTCTTATCAACTTCGGGTTGAGCCACCCTTCGGGTTCGATGCCTATTTGTTTAACAGATGCTTGACGGTGAGGTCATATTTTCTTCTCAACTTCGGGTTAAGCCGGCCTTCGGGTTCGATGCCTGTTTGTTTAAAAGATGTTTGACGGCGAGGTTAAATGTTCTTCTCAACTAAGGATTGAGATGGCCTTCGGGTTCGATGGCTGTTTGTTTAACAGATGCCTGACGCGGAGGGCAAATGTTCTTCTAAACTGCGGGATGAGCCGGCCTTCGGTTTTGATGCCTCTTTGTCTAACAGATGCCTGACGGCGAGGTCAAATGTTCCTCTCAACTTCATGTTGAGCCGACCTTCGGGTTTTATGTCTGTTTGTTTAACAGATGCCTGACGGTGAGGTCAAATGTTCATCTCAACTTCGTGTTATGCCGACCTTCGGGTTCGATGCCTGTTTGTTTAACAGATGCCTGACGGTGAGGTCAGATGTTCTTCTCAACTTCAGGTTGAGCCAACCTTCAGATTTGATGCCTCTTTGTTTATCATATGCTTGACAGTGAAGTCAAATGTTCCTCTCAACTTCATGTTGAGCCGACCTTCGGATTTGATGCCTGTTTGTTTCACAGATGCCTGACAGCAAGGTCAGATGTTCCTCTCAACTTCGTGTTGAGCTGGCCTTCGGGTTCGATGCCTGTTTGTTTAAATGATGCCTGACGGCGAGGTCAGATGTTCTTATCAACTTCGGGTTGAGCCACCCTTCGGGTTCGATGCCTATTTGTTTAACACATGCCTGACGGTGAGGTCAAATGTTCTTCTCAACTTCGGGTTGAGCCGGCCTTCGGGTTCGATGCCTGTTTGATTAAAATATGTTTGACGCCGAGGTCAAATGTTCTTCTCAACTAAGGATTGATATGGCCTTCGGGTTCGATGCCTGTTTGTTTAACAGATTCCTGACGGCGAGGCCAAATGTTGTTCTAAACATCGGGTTGAGCCGACATTCGGGTTCAATGCCTGTTTGTTTAACAGATGTCTGGCGGTGAGGTCAGATGTTCTTCTCAACTTCGGGTTGAGCCAGCCTTCAGATTTGATGCCTGTTTGTTTAACAGATGCTTGATAGTGAAGTCAAATGTTCCTCTCAACTTCATGCTGAGCCGACCTTCGAGTTTGATGCCTGTTTGTTTAACAGATGCCTGACGGTGAGGTCAGCTATTCCTCTAAACTTAGTGTTGAGCCAGCCTTCGGGTTCGATGCCTGTTTGTTTAAATGATGCCTGACGGCGAGGTTAGTTGTTCTTATCAACTTCGGGTTTGATGCCTATTTGTTTAACAGATGCCTGACGGTGAGGTCAGATGTTCATCTCAACTTCGGGTTGAGCCGGCCTTCGGGTTCGATGCCTGTTTGTTTAAAAGATGTTTGACGGCGAGGTCAAATGTTCTTCTCAACTAAGGATTGAGATGGCCTTCGGGTTCGATGCCTGTTTGTTTAACAGATGCCTGACAGCGAGGCCAAATGTTCTTCTAAACTTCGGGTTGAGCCGACCTTCAGGTTCGATGCCTGTTTGTTTAACAGATGCCTAGAGGCGAGTTCTAATGTTCTTATCAACTTCGGGTTGAGCCGCCCTTCGGGTTTGATGCCTGTTTATTTAACAGATGCTTGACAGTGAAGTCAAATGTTCCTCTCAACTTCATGTTGAGCCGACCTTCGGGTTTGATGCCTGTTTATTTAACAGATTCCTGACAGCGAGGTCAGATGTTCCTCTCAACTTCTGTTAAGCAGTCCTTTGGGTTCGATGCCGGTTTGTTTAACAGTTGCCTGACGGCGAGGTCAAATGTTCTTCTCAAATTCGGGTTGAGCCAGCCTTCGGGTTCAATGCCTGTTTGTTTAACAGATGCCTGACGGCGAGGTCTAATGTTCTTATCAACTTCGGGTTGAGCCGCCCTTCGGGTTCGATGCCTGTTTGTTTAACAGATGCCTGACGGTAAGGTCAGATGTTCTTCTCAACTTCGGGTTGAGTCGGCCTTCGGATTTGATGTCTGTTTGTTTGACAGATGCTTGATAGTGAAGTCAAATGTTCCTCTTAACTTCATGTTGACCCGACCTTCGGGTTCGATGTCTGTTTGTTTAACAGATGCCTGACTTCGAGGTCAAGTGTTCCTCTCAACTTCATGTTGACCCGACCATCAGGTTCTATGCCTGTTTGTTTAACAGAAGCCTAATAGCGAGGTCAGATGTTCCTCTCAACTTCGTGTGATTCCGGCCTTCGGGTTCGATGCCTGTTTGTTTAACATATTCCTGACGGTAAGGTCAGATGTTCTTCTCAACTTCGGGTTGACTCGGCCTTTAGATTTGATGCCTGTTTGTTTAACAAATGCTTGACAGTGAAGTCAAATGTTCCTCTCAACTTCATGTTGAGCCGACCTTCGGGTTTGATGCCTGCTTGTTTAATAGATGCCTGACAACAAGGTCAGATGTTCCTCTCAATTTCATGTTGAGCCGGCCTTCGGGTTCGATGCCTGTTTGTTTAAATGATGCCTTACGCCGAAGTCAGATGTTTTTATCAACTTCGGGTTGAGCCACCCGTCGGGTTCGATGCCTATTTGTTTAACAGATGCTTGATGGTGAGGTCAGATGTTCTTCTCAACTTCGGGTTGAGCCGGCCTTCGGGTTCGATGCCTGTTTGTTTAAAAGATGTTTGGCGAAGAGGTCAAATGTTCTTCTCAACTAAGGATTGAGATGGCCTTCGGGTTCGATGCCTGTTTATTTAAAAGATGCCTGACGGGGAGGCCAAATGTTCTTCTAAACTTCGGGTTGAGCCGGCCTTCGAGTTTGATGCCTGTTTGTTTAACAGATGCCTGACGGCGAGGTCAAATGTTCCTCTCAACTTCATGTCTAGCCGACCTTCGGGTTCTATGCCTGTTTGTTTAACAGATGCCTGACGGCGAGGTCAGATGTTCCTCTCAATTTTGTGTTATGCCGGCCTTCGGGTTCGATGCCTGTTTGTTAAACAGATGCTTAACAGTGAAGTCAAATGTTCCTCTCAACTTCATGTTGAGCTGACCTTCGGGTTTTATGCCTTTTTGTTTAACAGTATCCTGACAGCGAGGTCAGATGTTCCTCTCAACTTCGTGTTAAGCAGTCCTTTGGGTTCGATGCCTGTTTGTTTTACAGATGCCTGACGGTGAGGTCAGATGTTCCTCTCAACTTCGTGTTATTCCGGCCTTCGGGTTCGATGCCTGTTTGTTTAACAGATGCTTGACGGTGAGGTCAGATGTTCTTCTCAACTTCGGGTTGAGCCGGCCTTCAGATTTGATACCTGTTTGTTTAACAGATGCTTGACAGTGAAGTCAAATGTTCCTCTCAACTTCATGTTGAGCCGACCTTCGGGTTTGATGCCTGTTTGTTTAACAGATGCCTGACAACGAGGTCACATGTTCCTCTGAACTTCGTGTTGAGTCGGCCTTCGGGTTCGATTCCTGTTTGTTGAAATGATGCCTGACGGCGAGGTCAGATGTTCTTATCAACTTAGGGTTGAGCCATCCTTCGGGTTCGATGCCTATTTGTTTAACAGATGCCTGACGGTGAGGTCATATTTTCTTCTCAACTTCGGGTTGAGCCGGCCTTCGGGTTCGATGCCTGTTTGTTTAAAAGATGTTTGACGGCGAGGTCAAATGTTCTTCTCAACTAAGGATTGAGATGGCCTTTGGGTTCAATGCCTGTTTGTTTAACAGATGCCTGACGGGGAGGCCAAATGTTCTTCTAAACTTCGGGTTGAGTCGGCCTTCGGTTTCGATGCCTGTTTGTTTAACAGATGCCTGACGGTGAGGTCAGATGTTCCTCTCAACTTCGTGTTATGCCGACCTTCGGGTTGGATGCCTGTTTGTATAACAGATGCCTGACGGTGAGGTCAGATGTTCTTCTCAACTTCGGGTTGAGCCGACCTTCATATTTTATGCCTGTTTGTTTAACAGATGCTTGACAGTGAAGTCAAATGTTCCTCTCAACTTCATGTTGAGCCGACCTTCGGGTTTGATGCCTTTTGGTTTAACAGATTCCTGACAGCGAGGTCAGATGTTCCTCTCAACTTCATCTTAAGCAGTCCTTTACGTTCGATGCCTGTTTGTTTAACATATGCCTGACGGCGAGGTCAGATGTTCCTCTCAACTTCGTGTTATGCCGGCCTTCGGGTTCAATGCCTGTCTGTTTAACAGATGCCTGACGGTGAGGTCAGATGTACATCTCAACTTCGGGTTGAGCCACCCTTCGAGTTCGATGCCTATTTATTTAACAGATGCCTGACAGTAAGGTCAGATATTCTTCTCAACTTCGGGTTGAGACGGCCTTAGGGTTCGATGCCTGTTTGTTTAAAATATGTTTCATGGCGAGGTCAAATGTTCTTCTCAACTAAGGATTGAGATGGCCTTCGGGTTCGATGCCTGTTTGTTTAACAGATGCCTGACGGGGAGGCCAAATGTTCTTCTAAACTTCGGGTTGAGCCGGCCTTCGGTTTCGATGACTGTTTGTTTAACAGATGCCTGACGGCGAGGTTAAATGTTCCTCTCAACTTCATGTTGAGCCGACCTTCGAGTTTTATGCCTGTTTGTTTAACCGATGCCTGACGGTGAGGTCAGATGTTCCTCTCAACTTCGTGTTATGCCGACCTTCGGGTTCGATGCCTGTTTGTATAACAGATGCCTGATGGTGAGGTCAGATGTTCTTCTCAACGTCGGGTTGAGCCGACCTTCTGATTTTATGCCTGTTTGTTTAACAGATGCTTGACAGTGAAGTCAAATGTTCCTCTCAACTTCATGTTGAGCCGACCTTCGGGTTTGATGCCTTTTTGTTTAACAGATTCCTGACATTGAGGTCAGATGTTCCTCTCAACTTCGTGTTAAGCAGTCCTTTGGGTTCGATGCCTGTTTGTTTAATAAATGCCTGACGGCAAGGTCAGATGTTCCTTTCAACTTCGTGTTATGTCGGCCTTCGGGTTCGATGCCTGTCTGTTTAACAGATGCCTGACGGTGAGGTCAGATGTTCTTCTCAACTTTGGGTTGAGCCGGCCTTCAGATTTGATACCTGTTTGTTTAACAGATGCTTGACAGTGAAGTCAAATGTTCCACTCAACTTCATGTTGGGCCGACCTTCGGGTTTGATGCCTGTTTGTTTAACAGATGCCTGACAACGAGGTCACATGTTCCTCTCAACTTCGTGTTGTGTCGGCCTTCGGGTTCGATTCCTGTTTGTTTAAATGATGCCTGACGGCGAGGTCAAATGTTCTTATCAACTTAGGGTTGAGCCACCCTTCGGGTTCGATGCCTATTTGTTTAACAGATGCTTGACGGTGAGGTCATATTTTCTTCTCAACTTCGGGTTGAGCCGGCCTTCGGGTTCGATGCCTGTTTGTTTAAAAGATGTTTGACGGCGAGGTTAAATGTTCTTCTCAACTAAAGATTGAGATGGCCTTCGGGTTCGATGGTTGTTTGTTTAACAGATGTCTGACGGGGAGGCCAATTGTTCTTCTAAACTTCGGGTTGAGCCGGTCTTCGGTTTCGATGCCTGTTTGTTTAACAGATGCCTGACGGCGAGGTCAAATGTTCCTCTCAACTTCATGTTGAGCCGACCTTCGGGTGTTATGCCTGTTTGTTTAACAGATGCCTGACGGTGAGGTCAGATGTTCCTCTCAACTTCGTGTTATGCCGACCTTCGGGTTCGATGCCTGTTTGTTTAACAGATGCCTGACGGCGAGGCCAAATGTTCTTCTAAACTTCGGGTTGAGTTGACCTTCGGGTTCAATGCCTGTTTGTTTAACAGATGCCTGGCGGCGAGTTCTAATGTTCTTATCAACTTCGGGTTGAGCCGCCCTTCGGGTTCGATGCCTAATTGTTTAACAGATGCCAAACGGTGAAGTCAGATGTTCTTCTCAACTTCGGGTTGAGCCGACCTTCGGATTTGATGCCTGTTTGTTTAACAGATGCTTGACAGTGAAGTCAAATGTTCCTCTCAACTTCAGGTTGAGCCGACCTTCGGGTTTGATGCCTTTTTGTTTAACAGATTCCTGACAGCAAGGTCAGATGTTCCTCTCAACTTCGTGTTAAGCAGTCCTTTGGGTTCGATGCCTGTTTGTTTAACAGATGCCTGACGAGGAGGTCAGATGTTCCTCTCAACTTCGTGTTATGCCGGCCTTCGGGTTCGATGCCTGTTTTTTTAACAGGTGCCTGACGGTGAGGTCAGATGTTCTTCTAAACTTCGGGTTGAGCCGGCCTTCAGATTTGATACCTGTTTGTTTAACAGATGCTTGACAGTGAAGTCAAATGTTCCTCTCGACTTCATGTTGAGCCGACCTTCGGGTTTGATGCCTGTTTGTTTAACAGATGCCTGACAACGAGGTCACATGTTCCTCTCAACTTTGTGTTGGGCTGGCCTTCGGGTTCAATGCCTGTTTGTTTAAATGATGCCTGACGGCGAGGTCAGATGTTCTTATCAACTTCGGGTTGAGCCACCCTTCGGGTTCGATGCCTATTTGTTTAACAGATGCCTATCAGGGAGGCCAAATGTTCTTCTAAACTTCGGGTTGAGCCGGCCTTCGGTTTTGATGCCTGTTTGTTTAACAGATGCCTGACGGCGAGGTTAAATGTTCCTCTCAACTTCATGTTGATCCGACCTTCGGGTTTTATTCCTGTTTGTTTAACAGATGCCTGACGGTGAGGTCAGATGTTCCTCTCAACTTCGTGTTATGCCGACCTTCGGGTTCGATGCCTGTTTGTATAACAGATGCCTGACGGTGAGGTCAGATGTTCTTGTCAACTTCGGGTTGAGCCGACCTTCAGATTTTATGCCTGTTTGTTTAACAGATGCTTGACAGTGAAGTCAAATGTTCCTCTCAACTTCATGTTGAGCCGACCTTCGGGTGTTATGCCTGTTTGTTTAACAGATGCCTGACGGTGAGGTCAGATGTTCCTCTCAACTTCGTGTTATGCCGACCTTCGGGTTCGATGCCTGTTTGTTTAACAGATGCCTGACAGCAAGGCCAAATGTTTTTCTAAACTTCGGGTTGAGCCGACCTTCGGGTTCAATGCCTGTTTGTTTAACAGATGTCTGGCGGCGAGTTCTAATGTTCTTATCAACTTCGGGTTAAGCCGCCCAACGGGTTCGATGCCTGTTTGTTTAACAGATGCCACACGGTGAGGTCAGATGTTCTTCTCATCTTCGGATTGAGCCGACCTTCGGATTTGATGCCTGTTTGTTTAACAGATGCTTGACAGTGAAGTCAAATGTTCCTCTCAACTTCATGTTGAGCCGACCTTCGGGTCTGATGCCTTTTTGTTTAACAGATGCCTGACAACGAGGTCACATGTTCCTCTCAACTTCGTGTTAAGCAGTCCTTTGGGTTCGATGCCTGTTTATTTAACAGATGCCTGACGGCGAGGTCAGATGTTCCTCTCAACTTCGTGTTATGCCGGCCTTCGGGTTCGATGCCTGTTTGTTTAACAGGTACCTGACGGTGAGGTCAGATGTTCTTCTCAACTTCGGGTTGAGCCGGACTTCAGATTTGATACCTGTTTGTTTAACAGATGCTTGACAGTGAAGTCAAATGTTCCTCTCAACTTCATGTTGAGCCGACCTTCGGGTTTGATGCCTGTTTGTTTAACAGATGCCTAATAACGAGGTCACATGCTCCTCTCAACTTCGTGTTGGGCCGGCCTTCGGTTTCGATGCCTGTTTGTTTAATAGATGCCTGACGGCGAGGTCAAATGTTCCTCTCAACTTCATGTTGAGCCGAACTTCGGGTTCGATGCCTATTTGTATAACAGATGCCTGACGGTGAGGTCAGATTTTCTTCTCAACTTCGAGTTGAGCCGGCCTTCGGGTTCGATGCCTGTTTTTTTAAAATATGTTTGACGCCGAGGTCAAATGTTCTTCTCAACTAAGGATTGAGATGGCCTTCGGGTTCGATGCCTGTTTGTTTAACAGATGCTTGACAGTGAAGTCAAATGTTCCTCTCAACTTCATGTTGAGCCGACCTTCGGGTTTGATGCCTTTTTGTTTAACAGATGCCTGACAACCAGGTCATATGTTCCTCTCAACTTCGTGTTAAGCAGTCCTTTGGGTTCGATGCCTGTTTATTTAACAGATGCCTGACGGCGAGGTCAGATGTTCCTCTCAACTTCGTGTTATGCCGGCCTTCGGGTTCGATGCCTGTTTGTTTAACAGGTGCCTGACGGTGAGGTCAGATTTTCTTCTCAACTTCGGGTTGAGCCGGCCTTCAGATTTGATACCTGTTTGTTTAACAGATGCTTGACAGTGAAGTCAAATGTTCCTCTCAACTTCATGTTGAGCCGACCTTCGGGTTTGATGCCTGTTTGTTTAACTGATGCCTGACAACGAGGTCACATGTTCCTCTCAACTTTGTGTTGGGCCGGCCTTCGGGTTCAATGCCTGTTTGTTTAAATGATGCCTGACGGCGAGGTCAGATGTTCTTATCAACTTCGGGTTGAGACACCCTTCGGGTTCGATGCCTATTTGTTTAACAGATGCCTAACAGGGAGGCCAAATGTTCTTCTAAACTTCGGGTTGAGCCGGCCTTCGGTTTTGATGCCTGTTTGTTTAACAGATGCCTGACGGCGAGGTTAAATGTTCCTCTCAACTTCATGTTGAGCCGACCTTCGGGTTTTATTCCTGTTTGTTTAACAGATGCCTGACGGTGAGGTCAGATGTTCCTCTCAACTTCGTGTTATGCCGACCTTCGGGTTCGATGCCTGTTTGTATAACAGATGCCTGACGGTGAGGTCAGATGTTCTTCTCAACTTCGGGTTGAGCCGACCTTCAGATTTTATGCCTGTTTGTTTAACAGATGCTTAACAGTGAAGTCAAATGTTCCTCTCAACTTCATGTTGAGCCGACCTTCGGGTGTTATGCCTGTTTGTTTAACAGATGCCTGACGGTGAGGTCAGATGTTCCTCTCAACTTCGTGTTATGCCGACCTTCGGGTTCGATGCCTGTTTTTATAACAGATGCCTGACGGTGAGGTCAGATGTTCTTCTCAACTTCGGGTTGAGCCGACCTTCAGATTTTATGCTTGTTTGTTTAACAGATGCTTGACAGTGAAGTCAAATGTTCCTCTCAACTTCATGTTGAGCCGACCTTCGGGTTTGATGCCTTTTGGTTTAACAGATTCCTGACAGCGAGGTCAGATGTTCCTCTCAACTTCGTGTTAAGCAGTCCTTTGGGTTCGATGCCTGTTTGTTTAACAAATGCCTGACGGCGAGGTCAGATGTTCCTCTCAACTTCGTGTTATGCCGGCCTTCGGGTTCGATGCCTGTCTGTTTAACAGATGCCTGACGGTGAGGTCAGATGTTCTTCTCAACTTTGGGTTGAGCCGGCCTTCAGACTTGATACCTGTTTGTTTAACAGATGCTTGATACTGAAGTCAAATGTTCCTCTCAACTTCATATTGAGCCGACCTTCGGGTTTGATGCCTGTTTGTTTAACAGGTCCCTGACAACGAGGTCACATGTTCCTCTCAACTTCGTGTTGAGTCGGCCTTCGGGTTCGATGCCTGTTTGTTTAAATGATGCCTGACGGCGAGGTCAGATGTTCTTATCAACTTTGGGTTGAGCCACCCTTCGGGTTCGATGCCTATTTGTTTAACAGATGCCTGACGGTGAGGTCAGATGTTCTTCTCAACTTCGGGTTGAGCCGACCTTCGGGTTCGATGCCTGTTCGTTTAAAAGATGTTTGACGGCGAGGTTAAATGTTCTTCTCAACTAAGGATTGAGATGGCCTTCGGGTTCGATGGCTGTTTGTTTAACAGATGCCTGACGGGGAGGCCAAATGTTCTTCTAAAGTTCGGGTTGAGCCGGACTTCGGTTTCGATGCCTGTTTGTTTAACAGATGCCTGACGGCGAGGTCAAATGTTCCTCTCAACTTCATGTTGAGCCGAACATCGGGTTTTATGCCTGTTTGTTTAACAGATGCCTGACGGCGAGGTCAGATGTTCCTCTCAACTTCGTGTTATGCCGGCCTTCGGGTTCGATGCCTGTTTGTTTAACAGGTACCTGACGGTGAGGTCAGATGTTCTTCTCAACTTCGGGTTGAGCCGGACTTCAGATTTGATACCTGTTTGTTTAACAGATGCTTGACAGTGAAGTCAAATGTTCCTCTCAACTTCATGTTGAGCCGACCTTCGGGTTTGATGCCTGTTTGTTTAACAGATGCCTAATAACGAGGTCACATGCTCCTCTCAACTTCGTGTTGGGCCGGCCTTCGGTTTCGATGCCTGTTTGTTTAATAGATGCCTGACGGCGAGGTCAAATGTTCCTCTCAACTTCATGTTGAGCCGAACTTCGGGTTCGATGCCTATTTGTATAACAGATGCCTGACGGTGAGGTCAGATTTTCTTCTCAACTTCGAGTTGAGCCGGCCTTCGGGTTCGATGCCTGTTTTTTTAAAATATGTTTGACGCCGAGGTCAAATGTTCTTCTCAACTAAGGATTGAGATGGCCTTCGGGTTCGATGCCTGTTTGTTTAACAGATGCTTGACAGTGAAGTCAAATGTTCCTCTCAACTTCATGTTGAGCCGACCTTCGGGTTTGATGCCTTTTTGTTTAACAGATGCCTGACAACCAGGTCATATGTTCCTCTCAACTTCGTGTTAAGCAGTCCTTTGGGTTCGATGCCTGTTTATTTAACAGATGCCTGACGGCGAGGTCAGATGTTCCTCTCAACTTCGTGTTATGCCGGCCTTCGGGTTCGATGCCTGTTTGTTTAACAGGTGCCTGACGGTGAGGTCAGATTTTCTTCTCAACTTCGGGTTGAGCCGGCCTTCAGATTTGATACCTGTTTGTTTAACAGATGCTTGACAGTGAAGTCAAATGTTCCTCTCAACTTCATGTTGAGCCGACCTTCGGGTTTGATGCCTGTTTGTTTAACTGATGCCTGACAACGAGGTCACATGTTCCTCTCAACTTTGTGTTGGGCCGGCCTTCGGGTTCAATGCCTGTTTGTTTAAATGATGCCTGACGGCGAGGTCAGATGTTCTTATCAACTTCGGGTTGAGACACCCTTCGGGTTCGATGCCTATTTGTTTAACAGATGCCTAACAGGGAGGCCAAATGTTCTTCTAAACTTCGGGTTGAGCCGGCCTTCGGTTTTGATGCCTGTTTGTTTAACAGATGCCTGACGGCGAGGTTAAATGTTCCTCTCAACTTCATGTTGAGCCGACCTTCGGGTTTTATTCCTGTTTGTTTAACAGATGCCTGACGGTGAGGTCAGATGTTCCTCTCAACTTCGTGTTATGCCGACCTTCGGGTTCGATGCCTGTTTGTATAACAGATGCCTGACGGTGAGGTCAGATGTTCTTCTCAACTTCGGGTTGAGCCGACCTTCAGATTTTATGCCTGTTTGTTTAACAGATGCTTAACAGTGAAGTCAAATGTTCCTCTCAACTTCATGTTGAGCCGACCTTCGGGTGTTATGCCTGTTTGTTTAACAGATGCCTGACGGTGAGGTCAGATGTTCCTCTCAACTTCGTGTTATGCCGACCTTCGGGATCGATGCCTGTTTTTATAACAGATGCCTGACGGTGAGGTCAGATGTTCTTCTCAACTTCGGGTTGAGCCGACCTTCAGATTTTATGCTTGTTTGTTTAACAGATGCTTGACAGTGAAGTCAAATGTTCCTCTCAACTTCATGTTGAGCCGACCTTCGGGTTTGATGCCTTTTGGTTTAACAGATTCCTGACAGCGAGGTCAGATGTTCCTCTCAACTTCGTGTTAAGCAGTCCTTTGGGTTCGATGCCTGTTTGTTTAACAAATGCCTGACGGCGAGGTCAGATGTTCCTCTCAACTTCGTGTTATGCCGGCCTTCGGGTTCGATGCCTGTCTGTTTAACAGATGCCTGACGGTGAGGTCAGATGTTCTTCTCAACTTTGGGTTGAGCCGGCCTTCAGACTTGATACCTGTTTGTTTAACAGATGCTTGATACTGAAGTCAAATGTTCCTCTCAACTTCATATTGAGCCGACCTTCGGGTTTGATGCCTGTTTGTTTAACAGGTCCCTGACAACGAGGTCACATGTTCCTCTCAACTTCGTGTTGAGTCGGCCTTCGGGTTCGATGCCTGTTTGTTTAAATGATGCCTGACGGCGAGGTCAGATGTTCTTATCAACTTTGGGTTGAGCCACCCTTCGGGTTCGATGCCTATTTGTTTAACAGATGCCTGACGGTGAGGTCAGATGTTCTTCTCAACTTCGGGTTGAGCCGACCTTCGGGTTCGATGCCTGTTCGTTTAAAAGATGTTTGACGGCGAGGTTAAATGTTCTTCTCAACTAAGGATTGAGATGGCCTTCGGGTTCGATGGCTGTTTGTTTAACAGATGCCTGACGGGGAGGCCAAATGTTCTTCTAAAGTTCGGGTTGAGCCGGACTTCGGTTTCGATGCCTGTTTGTTTAACAGATGCCTGACGGCGAGGTCAAATGTTCCTCTCAACTTCATGTTGAGCCGAACATCGGGTTTTATGCCTGTTTGTTTAACAGATGCCTGACGGTGAGGTCAGATGTTCCTCTCAACTTCGTGTTATGCCGACCTTCGATTTCGATGCCTGTTTGTTTAACAGATGCCTAACGATGAGGTCAGATGTTCTTCTCACCTTCGGGTTGAGCCGGCCTTCAGATTTGATGCCTGTTTGTTTAACAGATGCTTGACAGTGAAGTCAAATGTTCCTCTCAACTTCATGTTGAGCCGACCTTCGGGTTTGATGCCTGTTTATTTAACAGATGCCTGACGGCGAGGTCAGATGTTCCTCTAAACTTCGTGTTGAGCCGGCCTTCGGGTTTGATGCCTATTTGTTTAAATGATGCCTGACGGCGAGGTCAGATGTTCTTATCAACTTCGGGTTGAGCCACCCTTCGAGTTCGATGCCTATTTGTTTAACAGATGCCTGACGGTGAGGTCAGATGTTCTTCTCAACTTCGGGTTGAGCCGGCCTTCGGGTTCGATGCCTGTTTGTTTAAAATATGTTTGACGCCGAGGTCAAATGTTCTTCTCAACTAAGGATTGAGATGGCCTTCGAGTTCGATGCCTGTTTGTTTAACAAATGCCTGACAGCGAGGCCAAATGTTCTTCTAAACTTCGGGTTGAGCCGACCTTCGGGTTCAATGCTTGTTTGTTTAACAGATGTCTGGCGGCGAGTTCTAATGTTCTTATCAACTTCGGGTTAAGCCGCCCAACGGGTTCGATGCCTGTTTGTTTAACAGATGCCACACGGTGAGGTCAGATGTTCTTCTCATCTTCGGGTTGAGCCGACCTTCGGATTTGATGCCTGTTTGTTTAACATATGCTTGACAGTGAAGTCAAATGTTCCTCTCAACTTCATGTTGAGCCGACCTTCGGGTCTGATGCCTTTTTGTTTAACAGATGCTTGACAACGAGGTCACATGTTCCTTTCAACTTCGTGTTAAGCAGTCCTTTGGGTTCGATGCCTGTTTGTTTAACAGATGCCTGACGGCGAGGTCAGATGTTCCTCTCAACTTCGTGTTATGTTGGCCTTCGGGTTCGATGCCTGTTTGTTTAACAGGTACCTGACGGTGAGGTCGGATGTTCTTCTCAACTTCGGGTTGAGCCGGCCTTCAGATTTGATACCTGTTTGTTTAACAGATGCTTGACAGTGAAGTCAAATGTTCCTCTCAACTTCATGTTGAGCCGACCTTCGGGTTTGATGCCTGTTTGTTTAACAGATGCCTGACAACGAGGTCACATGCTCCTCTCAACTTCGTGTTGGGTCGGCCTTCGGGTTCGATGCCTGTTTGTTTAAATGATGCCTGACGGCGAGTTCAGATGTTCTTATCAAATTCGGGTTGAGCCACCCTTCGGGTTCGATGCCTATTTGTTTAACAGATGCCTGACGGTGAGGTCAGATTTTCTTCTCAACTTCGAGTTGAGCCGGCCTTCGGGTTCGATGCCTGTTTGTTTAAAATATGTTTGACGCCGAGGTCAAATGTTCTTCTCAACTAAGGATTGAGATGGCCTTCGGGTTCGATGCCTGTTTGTTTAACAGATGCTTGACAATGAAGTCAAATGTTCCTCTTAACTTCATGTTGAGCCGACCTTCGGGTTTGATCCCTTTTTGTTTAACAGATGCCTGACAACGAGGTCATATGTTCCTCTCAACTTCGTGTTAAGCAGTCCTTTGGGTTCGATGCCTGTTTGTTTAACAGATGCCTGACGGCGATGTCATATGTTCCTCTCAACTTCGTGTTATGCCGGCCTTCGGGTTCGATGCCTGTTTGTTTAACAGCTGCCTGACGGTGAGGTCAGATGTTCTTCTCAACTTCGGGTTGAGCCGACCTTCAGATTTGATACCTGTTTATTTAACAGATGCTTGACAATGAAGTCAAATGTTCCTCTCAACTTCATGTTGAGCCGACCTTCGGGTTTGATGCCTGTTTGTTTAACAGATGCCTGACAACAAGGTCACACGTTCCTCTCAATTTTGTGTTGGGCCAGCCTTCGGGTTCGATGCCTGTTTGTTTAAATGATGCCTGACGGCGAGGTCAGATGTTCTTATCAACTTCGGGTTGAGCCACCCTTCGGGTTCGATGCCTATTTGTTTAACAGATGCCTAACAGGGAGGCCAAATGTTCTTCTAAACTTCGGGTTGAGCCGGCCTTCGGTTTCGATGCCTGTTTGTTTAACAGATGCCTGACGGCGAGGTTAAATGTTCCTCTCAACTTCATGTTGAGCCGACCTTCGGGTTTTATTCCTGTTTGTTTAACAGATGCCTGACAGTGAGGTCAGATGTTCCTCTCAACTTCGTGTTATGCCGACCTTCGGGTTCGATGCCTGTTTGTATAACAGATGCCTGACGGTGAGGTCAGATGTTCTTCTCAACTTCGGGTTGAGCCGAATTTTAGATTTTATGCTTGTTTGTTTAACAGATGCTTGACAGTGAAGTCAAATGTTCCTCTCAACTTCATGTTGAGCCGACCTTCGGGTTTGATGCCTTTTGGTTTAACAGATTCCTGACAGCGAGGTCAGATGTTCCTCTCAACTTCGTGTTAAGCAGTCCTTTGGGTTTGATGCCTGTTTGTTTAACAAATGCCTGACGGCGAGGTCAGATGTTCCGCTCAACTTCGTGTTATGCCGGCCTTCGGGTTCGATGCCTGTCTGTTTAACAGATGCCTGACGGTGAGGTCAGATGTTCTTCTCAACTTTGGGTTGAGCCGGCCTTCAGATTTGATACCTGTTTGTTTAACAGATGCTTGATAGTGAATTCAAATGTTCCTCTCGACTTCATGTTGAGCCGACCTTCGGGTTTGATGCCTGTTTGTTTAACAGATGCCTGACAACGAGGTCACATGTTCCTCTCAACTTCGTGTTGAGCCGGCCTTCGGGTTCGATGCCTGTTTGTTTAAATGATGCCTGACGGCGAGGTCGGATGTTCTTATCAACTTCGGGTTGAGCCACCCTTCGGGTTCGATGCCTATTTCTTTAACAGATGCCTGACGGTGAGGTCAGATGTTCTTCTCAACTTCGGGTTGAGCCGGCCTTCGGGTTCGATGCCTGTTCGTTTAAAAGATGTTTGACGGCGAGGTTAAATGTTCTTCTCAACTAAGGATTGAGATGGCCTTCGGGTTCGATGGCTGTTTGTTTAACAGATGCCTGACGGGGAGGCCAAATGTTCTTATAATGTTCGGGTTGAGTCGGACTTCGGTTTCGATGCCTGTTTGTTTAACAGATGCCTGACAGCGAGGTCAAATGTTCCTCTCAACTTCATGTTGAGCCGAACTTCGGGTTTTATGCCTGTTTGTTTAACAGATGCCTGACGGTGAGGTCAGATGTTCCTCTCAACTTCGTGTTATGCCGACCTTCGAGTTCGATGCCTGTTTGTTTAACAGATGCCTAATGATGAGGTCAGATGTTCTTCTCACCTTCGGGTTGAGTCGGCCTTCAGATTTGATGCCTGTTTGTTTAACAGATGCTTGACAGTGAAGTCAAATGTTCCTCTAAACTTCATGTTGAGCCGACCTTCGGGTTTGATGCCTGTTTATTTAACAAATGCGTGACGGCGAGGTCAGATGTTCCTCTAAACTTCGTGTTGAGCCGGCCTTCGGGTTCGATGCCTGTTTGTTTAAATGATACCTGACGGCGAGGTCAGATGTTCTTATCAACTTCAGGTTGAGCCACCCTTCGAGTTCGATGCCTATTTGTTTAACAGATGCCTGACGGTGAGGTCAGATGTTCTTCTCAACTTCGGGTTGAGTCGGCCTTCGGGTTCGATGCCTGTTTGTTTAAAATATGTTTGACGCCGAGGTCAAATGTTCTTCTCAACTAAGGATTGAGATGGCCTTCGGGTTCGATGCCTGTTTGTTTAACAGATGCCTGACAGCGAGGCCAAATGTTCTTCTAAACTTCGGGTTGAGCCGACCTTCGGGTTCAATGCCTGTTTGTTTAACAGATGTCTGGCGGCGAGTTCTAATGTTCTTACCAACTTCGGGTTAAGCCGCCCAACGGGTTCGATGCCTGTTTGTTTAACAGATGCCACACGGTGAGGTCAGATGTTCTTCTCATCTTCGGGTTGAGCCGACCTTCGGATTTGATGCCTGTTTGTTTAACAGATGCTTGACAGTGAAGTCAAATGTTCCTCTCAACTTCATGTTGAGCCGACCTTCGGGTCTGATTCCTTTTTGTTTAACAGATGCCTGACAACGAGGTCACATGTTCCTCTCAACTTCGTGTTAAGCAGTCCTTTGGGTTCTATGCCTGTTTGTTTAACAGATGCCCGACGGCGAGGTCAGATGTTCCTCTCAACTTCGTGTTATGCCGGCCTTCGGGTTCGATGCCTGTTTCTTTAACAGGTACCTGACGGTGAGGTTAGATGTTCTTCTCAACTTCGGGTTGAGCCGGCCTTCAGATTTGATACCTATTTGTTTAACAGATGCTTGACAGTGAAGTTAAATGTTCCTCTCAACTTCATGTTAAGCCGACCTTCGGGTTTGATGCCTGTTTGTTTAACAGATGCCTGACAACGAGGTCACATGCTCCTCTCAACTTCGTGTTGGGCCGGCCTTCGGGTTCGATGCCTGTTTGTTTAAATGATGCCTGACGGCGAGTTCAGATGTTCTTATCAACTTCGGGTTGAGCCACCCTTCGGGTTCGATGCCTATTTGTTTAACAGATGCCTGACGGTGAGGTCATATTTTCTTCTCAACTTCGAGTTGAGCCGGCCTTCGGGTTTGACGCCTGTTTGTTTAAAATATGTTTGACGCCGAGGTCAAATGTTCTTCTCAACTAAGTATTGAGGTGGCCTTCGGGTTCGATGCCTGTTTATTTAACAGATGCCTGACGGCGAGGCCAAATGTTCTTCTAAACTTTGGGTTGAGTTGACCTTCAGGTTCAATGCCTGTTTGTTTAACAGATGCCTGGCGGCGAGTTCTAATGTTCTAATCAACTTCGGGTTGAGCCGCCCTTCGGGTTCGATGCCTGTTTGTTTAACAGATGCCAGACGGTGAAGTCAGATGTTCTTCTCAACTTCGGGTTGAGTCGACCTTCGGATTTGATGCCTGTTTGTTTAACAAATGCTTGACAGTGAAGTCAAATGTTCCTCTCAACTTCAGGTTGAGCCGACCTTCGGGTTTGATGCCTTTTTGTTTAATAGATTCCTTACAGCAAGGTCAGATGTTCCTCTCAACTTCGTGTTAAGCAGTCCTTTGGGTTCGATGCCTGTTTGTTTAACAGATGCCTGACGGCAAGGTCAGATGTTCCTCTCAACTTCGTGTTATGCCGGCCTTCGGGTTCGATGCCTGTTTGTTTAACAGATGCCTGACGGTGAGGTCAGATGTTCTTCTCAACTTCGGGTTGAGCCGGCCTTCAGATTTGATACCTGTTTGTTTAACAGATGCTTGACAGTGAAGTCAAATGTTCCTCTCGACTTCATGTTGAGCCGACCTTCGGGTTTGATGCCTGTTTGTTTAACAGATGCCTGACAACGAGGTCACATGTTCCTCTCAACTTCGTGTTGAGCCGGCCTTCGGGTTCGATGCCTGTTTGTTTAAATGATGCCTGACAGCGAGGTCAGATGTTCTCATCAACTTCGGGTTGAGCCACCCTTCGGGTTCGATGCCTATTTGTTTAACAGATGCCTGACGGTGAGGTCAGATGTTCTTCTCAACTTCGGGTTGAGCCGGCCTTCGGGTTCGATGCCTGTTCGTTTAAAAGATGTTTGACGGCGAGGTTAAATGTTCTTCTCAACTAAGGATTGAGATGGCCTTCGGGTTCAATGGCTGTTTGTTTAACAGATGCCTGACGGGGAGGCCAAATGTTCTTCTAAAGTTCGGGTTGAGCCGGACTTCGGTTTCGATGCCTGTTTGTTTAACAGATGCCTGACAGCGAGGTCAAATGTTCCTCTCAACTTCATGTTGAGCCGACCTTCGGGTTTTATGCCTGTTTGTTTAACAGATGCCTGACGGTGAGGTCAGATGTTCCTCTCAACTTCGTGTTATGCCGACCTTCGAGTTCGATGCCTGTTTGTTTAACAGATGCCTAACGATGAGGTCAGATGTTCTTCTCACCTTCGGGTTAAGCCGGCCTTCAGATTTGATGCCTGTTTGTTTAACAGATGCTTGACAGTGAAGTCAAATGTTCCTCTCAACTTCATGTTGAGCCGACCTTCGGGTTTGAAGCCTGTTTGTTTAACAGATGCCTGACGGCGAGGTCAGATGTTCCTCTAAACTTCGTGTTGAGCCGGCCTTCGGGTTCGATGCCTGTTTGTTTAAATGATGCCTGACGGTGAGGTCAGAGGTTCTTATCAACTTCGGGTTGAGCCACCCTTCGAGTTCGATGCCTATTTGTTTAACAGATGCCTGACGGTGAGGTCAGATGTTCTTCTCAACTTCGGGTTGAGCCGGCCTTCGGGTTCGATGCCTGTTTGTTTAAAATATGTTTGACGCCGAGGTCAAATGTTCTTCTCAACTAGGGATTGAGATGGCCTTCGGGTTCGATGCTTGTTTGTTTAACAGATGCCTGACAGCGAGGCCAAATGTTCTTCTAAACTTCGGGTTGAGCCGACCTTCGGGTTCAATGCCTGTTTGTTTAACAGATGTCTGGCGGTGAGTTCTAATGTTCTTATCAACTTCGGGTTTAAGCCGCCTAACGGGTTCGATGCCTGTTTGTTTAACAGATGCCACACGGTGAGGTCAGATGTTCTTCTCATCTTCGGGTTGAGTCGACCTTCGGATTTGATGCCTGTTTGTTTAACAGATGCTTGACAGTGAAGTCAAATGTTCCTCTCAACTTTATGTTGAGCCGACCTTCGGGTCTGATGCCTTTTTGTTTAACAGATGCCTGACAACGAGGTCACATGTTCCTCTCAACTTCGTGTTAAGCAGTCCTTTGGGTTCGATGCCTGTTTGTTTAACAGATGCCTGATGGCGAGGTCAGATGTTCCTCTCAACTTCGTGTTATACCGGCCTTCGGGTTCGATGCCTGTTTGTTTAACAGGTACCTGACGGTGAGGTTAGATGTTCTTCTTAACTTCGGGTTGAGCCGGCCTTCAGATTTGATACCTGTTTGTTTAACAGATGCTTGACAGTGAAGTCAAATGTTCCTCTCGACTTCATGTTGAGCCGACCTTCGGGTTTGATGCCTGACAACGAGGTCACATGTTCCTCTCAACTTCGTGTTGAGCCGGCCTTCGGGTTCGATGCCTGTTTGTTTAAATGATGCCTGACGGCGAGTTCAGATGTTCTTATCAACTTCGGGTTGAGCCACCCTTCGGGTTCGATGCGTATTTGTTTAACAGATGCCTGACGGTGAGGTCAGATGTTCTTTTCAACTTCAGGTTGAGCCGGCCTTCGGGTTCGATGCCTGTTCGTTTAAAAGATGTTTGACGACGAGGTTAAATGTTCTTCTCAACTAAGGATTGAGATGGCCTTCGGGTTCGATGGCTGTTTGTTTAACAGATGCCTGACGGGGAGGCCAAATGTTCTTCTAAATTTCGGGTTGAGCCGGACTTCGGTTTCGATGCCTGTTTGTTTAACAGATGCCTGACGGCGAGGTCAAATGTTCCTCTCAACTTCATGTTGAGCCGACCTTCGGGTTTTATGCCTGTTTGTTTAACAGATGCCTGACAGTGAGGTCAGATGTTCCTCTCAACTTCATGTTATGCCGACCTTCGAGCTCGATGCCTGTTTGTTTAACAGATGCCTAACGATGAGGTCAGATGTTCTTCTCACCTTCGGGTTGAGCCGGCCTTCAGATTTGATGCCTGTTTGTTTAACAGATGCTTGACAGTGAAGTCAAATGTTCCTCTCAACTTCATGTTGAGCCGTCCTTCGGGTTTGATGCCTGTTTGTTTAACAGATGCCTGACGGCGAGGTCAGAGGTTCCTCTAAACTTCGTGTTGAGCCGGCCTTCGGGTTCGATGCCTGTTTTTTTAAATGATGCCTGACGGCGAGGTCAGATGTTCTTATCAACTTCGGGTTGAGCCACCCTTCGAGTTCGATGCCTATTTGTTTAACAGATGCCTGACGGTGAGGTCAGATGTTCTTCTCAACTTCGGGTTGAGCCGGCCTTCGGGTTCGATGCCTGTTTGTTTAAAATATGTTTGACGCCGAGGTCAAATGTTCTTCTCAACTAGGGATTGAGATGGCCTTCGGGTTCGATGCTTGTTTGTTTAACAGATGCCTGACAGCAAGGCCAAATGTTCTTCTAAACTTCGGGTTGAGCCGACCTTCGGGTTCAATGCCTGTTTGTTTAACAGATGTCTGGCGGTGAGTTCTAATGTTCTTATCAACTTCGGGTTAAGCCGCCCAACGGGTTCGATGCCTGTTTGTTTAACAGATGCCACACGGTGAGGTCAGATGTTCTTCTCATCTTCGGGTTGAGCCGACCTTCGGATTTGATGCCTGTTTGTTTAACAGATGCTTGACAGTGAAGTCAAATGTTCCTCTCAACTTCATGTTGAGCCGACCTTCGGGTCTGATTCCTTTTTGTTTAACAGATGCCTAACAACGAGGTCACATGTTCCTCTCAACTTTGTGTTAAGCAGTCCTTTGGGTTCGATGCCTGTTTGTTTAATAGATGCCTGATGGCGAGGTCAGATGTTCCTCTCAACTTCGTGTTATACCGGCCTTCGGGTTCGATGCCTGTTTGTTTAACAGGTACCTGACGGTGAGGTTAGATGTTCTTCTCAACTTCGGGTTGAGCCGGCCTTCAGATTTGATACCTGTTTGTTTAACAGATGCTTGACAGTGAAGTCAAATGTTCCTCTCAACTTCATGTTGAGCCGACCTTCGGGTTTGATGCCTGTTTGTTTAACAGATGCCTGACAACGAGGTCACATGCTCCTCTCAACTTCGTGTTGGGCCGGCCTTCGGGTTCGATGCCTGTTTGTTTAAATGATGCCTGACGGCGAGTTCAGATGTTCTTATCAACTTCGGGTTGAGCCACCCTTCGGGTTCGATGCCTATTTGTTTAACAGATGCCTGACGGTGAGGTCAGATTTTCTTCTCAACTTCGAGTTGAGCCGGCCTTCGGGTTTGATGCCTGTTTGTTTAAAATATGTTTGACGCCGAGGTCAAATGTTCTTCTCAACTAAGGATTGAGGTGACCTTCGGGTTCGATGCCTGTTTATTTAACAGATGCCTGACGGCGAGGCCAAATGTTCTTCTAAACTTCAGGTTGAGTTGACCTTCGGGTTCAATGCCTGTTTGTTTAACAGATGCCTGGCGGCGAGTTCTAATGTTCTTATCAACTTCGGGTTGAGCCGCCCTTCGGGTTCGATGCCTGTTTGTTTAACAGATGCCAGACGGTGAAGTCAGATGTTCTTCTCAACTTCGGGTTGAGTCGACCTTCGGATTTGATGCCTGCTTGTTTAACAGATGCTTGACAGTGAAGTCAAATGTTCCTCTCAACTTCAGGTTGAGCCGACCTTCGGGTTTGATGCCTTTTTGTTTAACAGATTCCTGACAGCGAGGTCAGATGTTCCTCTCAACTTCGTGTTAAGCAGTCCTTTGGGTTCGATGCCTGTTTGTTTAACAGATGCCTGAGGGCAAGGTCAGATGTTCCTCTCAACTTCGTGTTATGCCGGCCTTCGGGTTCGATGCCAGTTTGTTTAACAGATGCCTGACGGTGAGGTCAGATGTTCTTCTCAACTTCGGGTTGAGCCCACCTTCAGATTTGATACCTGTTTGTTTAACAGATGCTTGACAGTGAAGTCAAATGTTCCTCTCGACTTCATGTTGAGCCGACCTTCGGGTTTGATGCCTGTTTGTTTAACAGATGCCTGACAACGAGGTCACATGTTCCTCTCAACTTCGTGTTGAGCCGGCCTTCGGGTTCGATGCCTGTTTGTTTAAATGATGCCTGACGGCGAGGTCAAATGTTCTTATCAACTTCGGGTTGAGCCACCCTTCGGGTTCGATGCCTATTTGTTTAACAGATGCCTGACGGTGAGGTCATATTTTCTTCTCAACTTCGGGATGCGCCGGCCTTCGGGTTCGATGCCTGTTCGTTTAAAAGATGTTTGACGGCGAGGTTAAATGTTCTTCTCAACTAAGGATTGAGATGGCCTTCGGGTTCGATTGCTGTTTGTTTAACAGATGCCTGACGGGGAGGCCAAATGTTCTTCTAAAGTTCGGGTTGAGCCGGACTTCGGTTTCGATGCCTGTTTGTTTAACAGATGCCTGACGGCGAGGTCAAATGTTCCTCTCAACTTCATGTTGAGCCGACCTTCGGGTTTTATGCCTGTTTGTTTAACAGATGCCTGACGGTGAGGTCAGATGTTCCTCTCAACTTCGTGTTATGCCGACCTTCGAGTTCGATGCCTGTTTGTTTAACAGATGCCTAACGATGAGGTCAGATGTTCTTCTCACCTTCGGGTTGAGCCGGCCTTCAGATTTGATGCCTGTTTGTTTAACAGATGCTTGACAGTGAAGTCAAATGTTCCTCTCAACTTCATGTTGAGCCGTCCTTCGGGTTTGATGCCTGTTTGTTTAACAGATGCCTGACGGCGAGGTCAGAGGTTCCTCTAAACTTCGTGTTGAGCCGGCCTTCGGGTTCGATGCCTGTTTTTTTAAATGATGCCCGACGGCGAGGTCAGATGTTCTTATCAACTTCGGGTTGAGCCACCCTTCGAGTTCGATGCCTATTTGTTTAACAGATGCCTGACGGTGAGGTCAGATGTTCTTCTCAACTTCGGGTTGAGCCGGCCTTCGGGTTCGATGCCTGTTTGTTTAAAATATGTTTGACGCCGAGGTCAAATGTTCTTCTCAACTAGGGATTGAGATGGCCTTCGGGTTCGATGCTTGTTTGTTTAACAGATGCCTGACAGCGAGGCCAAATGTTCTTCTAAACTTCGGGTTGAGCCGACCTTCGGGTTCAATGCCTGTTTGTTTAACAGATGTCTGGCGGTGAGTTCTAATGTTCTTATCAACTTCGGGTTTAAGCCGCCTAACGGGTTCGATGCCTGTTTGTTTAACAGATGCCACACGGTGAGGTCAGATGTTCTTCTCATCTTCGGGTTGAGTCGACCTTCGGATTTGATGCCTGTTTGTTTAACAGATGCTTGACAGTGAAGTCAAATGTTCCTCTCAACTTCATGTTGAGCCGACCTTCGGGTCTGATGCCTTTTTGTTTAACAGATGCCTGACAACGAGGTCACATGTTCCTCTCAACTTCGTGTTAAGCAGTCCTTTGGGTTCGATGCCTGTTTGTTTAACAGATGCCTGATGGCGAGGTCAGATGTTCCTCTCAACTTCGTGTTATACCGGCCTTCGGGTTCGATGCCTGTTTGTTTAACAGGTACCTGACGGTGAGGTTAGATGTTCTTCTTAACTTCGGGTTGAGCCAGCCTTCAGATTTGATACCTGTTTGTTTAACAGATGCTTGACAGTGAAGTCAAATGTTCCTCTCGACTTCATGTTGAGCCGACCTTCGGGTTTGATGCCTGACAACGAGGTCACATGTTCCTCTCAACTTCGTGTTGAGCCGGCCTTCGGGTTCGATGCCTGTTTGTTTAAATGATGCCTGACGGCGAGTTCAGATGTTCTTATCAACTTCGGGTTGAGCCACCCTTCGGGTTCGATGCGTATTTGTTTAACAGATGCCTGACGGTGAGGTCAGATGTTCTTTTCAACTTCAGGTTGAGCCGGCCTTCGGGTTCGATGCCTGTTCGTTTAAAAGATGTTTGACGACGAGGTTAAATGTTCTTCTCAACTAAGGATTGAGATGGCCTTCGGGTTCGATGGCTGTTTGTTTAACAGATGCCTGACGGGGAGGCCAAATGTTCTTCTAAATTTCGGGTTGAGCCGGACTTCGGTTTCGATGCCTGTTTGTTTAACAGATGCCTGACGGCGAGGTCAAATGTTCCTCTCAACTTCATGTTGAGCCGACCTTCGGGTTTTATGCCTGTTTGTTTAACAGATGCCTGACGGTGAGGTCAGATGTTCCTCTCAACTTCATGTTATGCCGACCTTCGAGCTCGATGCCTGTTTGTTTAACAGATGCCTAACGATGAGGTCAGATGTTCTTCTCACCTTCGGGTTGAGCCGGCCTTCAGATTTGATGCCTGTTTGTTTAACAGATGCTTGACAGTGAAGTCAAATGTTCCTCTCAACTTCATGTTGAGCCGTCCTTCGGGTTTGATGCCTGTTTGTTTAACAGATGCCTGACGGCGAGGTCAGAGGTTCCTCTAAACTTCGTGTTGAGCCGGCCTTCGGGTTCGATGCCTGTTTTTTTAAATGATGCCTAACGGCGAGGTCAGATGTTCTTATCAACTTCGGGTTGAGCCACCCTTCGAGTTCGATGCCTATTTGTTTAACAGATGCCTGACGGTGAGGTCAGATGTTCTTCTCAACTTCGGGTTGAGCCGGCCTTCGGGTTCGATGCCTGTTTGTTTAAAATATGTTTGACGCCGAGGTCAAATGTTCTTCTCAACTAGGGATTGAGATGGCCTTCGGGTTCGATGCTTGTTTGTTTAACAGATGCCTGACAGCAAGGCCAAATGTTCTTCTAAACTTCGGGTTGAGCCGACCTTCGGGTTCAATGCCTGTTTGTTTAACAGATGTCTGGCGGTGAGTTCTAATGTTCTTATCAACTTCGGGTTAAGCCGCCCAACGGGTTCGATGCCTGTTTGTTTAACAGATGCCACACGGTGAGGTCAGATGTTCTTCTCATCTTCGGGTTGAGCCGACCTTCGGATTTGATGCCTGTTTGTTTAACAGATGCTTGACAGTGAAGTCAAATGTTCCTCTCAACTTCATGTTGAGCCGACCTTCGGGTCTGATTCCTTTTTGTTTAACAGATGCCTAACAACGAGGTCACATGTTCCTCTCAACTTTGTGTTAAGCAGTCCTTTGGGTTCGATGCCTGTTTGTTTAATAGATGCCTGATGGCGAGGTCAGATGTTCCTCTCAACTTCGTGTTATACCGGCCTTCGGGTTCGATGCCTGTTTGTTTAACAGGTACCTGACGGTGAGGTTAGATGTTCTTCTCAACTTCGGGTTGAGCCGGCCTTCAGATTTGATACCTGTTTGTTTAACAGATGCTTGACAGTGAAGTCAAATGTTCCTCTCAACTTCATGTTGAGCCGACCTTCGGGTTTGATGCCTGTTTGTTTAACAGATGCCTGACAACGAGGTCACATGCTCCTCTCAACTTCGTGTTGGGCCGGCCTTCGGGTTCGATGCCTGTTTGTTTAAATGATGCCTGACGGCGAGTTCAGATGTTCTTATCAACTTCGGGTTGAGCCACCCTTCGGGTTCGATGCCTATTTGTTTAACAGATGCCTGACGGTGAGGTCAGATTTTCTTCTCAACTTCGAGTTGAGCCGGCCTTCGGGTTTGATGCCTGTTTGTTTAAAATATGTTTGACGCCGAGGTCAAATGTTCTTCTCAACTAAGGATTGAGGTGACCTTCGGGTTCGATGCCTGTTTATTTAACAGATGCCTGACGGCGAGGCCAAATGTTCTTCTAAACTTCAGGTTGAGTTGACCTTCGGGTTCAATGCCTGTTTGTTTAACAGATGCCTGGCGGCGAGTTCTAATGTTCTTATCAACTTCGGGTTGAGCCGCCCTTCGGGTTCGATGCCTGTTTGTTTAACAGATGCCAGACGGTGAAGTCAGATGTTCTTCTCAACTTCGGGTTGAGTCGACCTTCGGATTTGATGCCTGCTTGTTTAACAGATGCTTGACAGTGAAGTCAAATGTTCCTCTCAACTTCAGGTTGAGCCGACCTTCGGGTTTGATGCCTTTTTGTTTAACAGATTCCTGACAGCGAGGTCAGATGTTCCTCTCAACTTCGTGTTAAGCAGTCCTTTGGGTTCGATGCCTGTTTGTTTAACAGATGCCTGAGGGCAAGGTCAGATGTTCCTCTCAACTTCGTGTTATGCCGGCCTTCGGGTTCGATGCCAGTTTGTTTAACAGATGCCTGACGGTGAGGTCAGATGTTCTTCTCAACTTCGGGTTGAGCCCACCTTCAGATTTGATACCTGTTTGTTTAACAGATGCTTGACAGTGAAGTCAAATGTTCCTCTCGACTTCATGTTGAGCCGACCTTCGGGTTTGATGCCTGTTTGTTTAACAGATGCCTGACAACGAGGTCACATGTTCCTCTCAACTTCGTGTTGAGCCGGCCTTCGGGTTCGATGCCTGTTTGTTTAAATGATGCCTGACGGCGAGGTCAAATGTTCTTATCAACTTCGGGTTGAGCCACCCTTCGGGTTCGATGCCTATTTGTTTAACAGATGCCTGACGGTGAGGTCATATTTTCTTCTCAACTTCGGGATGCGCCGGCCTTCGGGTTCGATGCCTGTTCGTTTAAAAGATGTTTGACGGCGAGGTTAAATGTTCTTCTCAACTAAGGATTGAGATGGCCTTCGGGTTCGATTGCTGTTTGTTTAACAGATGCCTGACGGGGAGGCCAAATGTTCTTCTAAAGTTCGGGTTGAGCCGGACTTCGGTTTCGATGCCTGTTTGTTTAACAGATGCCTGACGGCGAGGTCAAATGTTCCTCTCAACTTCATGTTGAGCCGACCTTCGGGTTTTATGCCTGTTTGTTTAACAGATGCCTGACGGTGAGGTCAGATGTTCCTCTCAACTTCGTGTTATGCCGACCTTCGAGTTCGATGCCTGTTTGTTTAACAGATGCCTA
Organism: Lathyrus sativus; assembly: GCA_963859935.3. Classification (NCBI taxonomy): domain Eukaryota; kingdom Viridiplantae; phylum Streptophyta; class Magnoliopsida; order Fabales; family Fabaceae; genus Lathyrus; species Lathyrus sativus. Next base: position 436,782,517 of record OZ012735.1, read on the forward strand.
ACGATGAGGTCAGATGTTCTTCTCACCTTCGGGTTGAGCCGGCCTTCAGATTTGATGCCTGTTTGTTTAACAGATGCTTGACAGTGAAGTCAAATGTTCCTCTCAACTTCATGTTGAGCCGTCCTTCGGGTTTGATGCCTGTTTGTTTAACAGATGCCTGACGGCGAGGTCAGAGGTTCCTCTAAACTTCGTGTTGAGCCGGCCTTCGGGTTCGATGCCTGTTTTTTTAAATGATGCCTGACGGCGAGGTCAGATGTTCTTATCAACTTCGGGTTGAGCCACCCTTCGAGTTCGATGCCTATTTGTTTAACAGATGCCTGACGGTGAGGTCAGATGTTCTTCTCAACTTCGGGTTGAGCCGGCCTTCGGGTTTGATGCCTGTTTGTTTAAAATATGTTTGACGCCGAGGTCAAATGTTCTTCTCAACTAGGGATTGAGATGGCCTTCGGGTTCGATGCTTGTTTGTTTAACAGATGCCTGACAGCGAGGCCAAATGTTCTTCTAAACTTCGGGTTGAGCCGACCTTCGGGTTCAATGCCTGTTTGTTTAACAGATGTCTGGCGGTGAGTTCTAATGTTCTTATCAACTTCGGGTTTAAGCCGCCTAACGGGTTCGATGCCTGTTTGTTTAACAGATGCCACACGGTGAGGTCAGATGTTCTTCTCATCTTCGGGTTGAGTCGACCTTCGGATTTGATGCCTGTTTGTTTAACAGATGCTTGACAGTGAAGTCAAATGTTCCTCTCAACTTCATGTTGAGCCGACCTTCGGGTCTGATGCCTTTTTGTTTAACAGATGCCTGACAACGAGGTCACATGTTCCTCTCAACTTCGTGTTAAGCAGTCCTTTGGGTTCGATGCCTGTTTGTTTAACAGATGCCTGATGGCGAGGTCAGATGTTCCTCTCAACTTCGTGTTATACCGGCCTTCGGGTTCGATGCCTGTTTGTTTAACAGGTACCTGACGGTGAGGTTAGATGTTCTTCTTAACTTCGGGTTGAGCCAGCCTTCAGATTTGATACCTGTTTGTTTAACAGATGCTTGACAGTGAAGTCAAATGTTCCTCTCGACTTCATGTTGAGCCGACCTTCGGGTTTGATGCCTGACAACGAGGTCACATGTTCCTCTCAACTTCGTGTTGAGCCGGCCTTCGGGTTCGATGCCTGTTTGTTTAAATGATGCCTGACGGCGAGTTCAGATGTTCTTATCAACTTCGGGTTGAGCCACCCTTCGGGTTCGATGCGTATTTGTTTAACAGATGCCTGACGGTGAGGTCAGATGTTCTTTTCAACTTCAGGTTGAGCCGGCCTTCGGGTTCGATGCCTGTTCGTTTAAAAGATGTTTGACGACGAGGTTAAATGTTCTTCTCAACTAAGGATTGAGATGGCCTTCGGGTTCGATGGCTGTTTGTTTAACAGATGCCTGACGGGGAGGCCAAATGTTCTTCTAAATTTCGGGTTGAGCCGGACTTCGGTTTCGATGCCTGTTTGTTTAACAGATGCCTGACGGCGAGGTCAAATGTTCCTCTCAACTTCATGTTGAGCCGACCTTCGGGTTTTATGCCTGTTTGTTTAACAGATGCCTGACGGTGAGGTCAGATGTTCCTCTCAACTTCATGTTATGCCGACCTTCGAGCTCGATGCCTGTTTGTTTAACAGATGCCTAACGATGAGGTCAGATGTTCTTCTCACCTTCGGGTTGAGCCGGCCTTCAGATTTGATGCCTGTTTGTTTAACAGATGCTTGACAGTGAAGTCAAATGTTCCTCTCAACTTCATGTTGAGCCGTCCTTCGGGTTTGATGCCTGTTTGTTTAACAGATGCCTGACGGCGAGGTCAGAGGTTCCTCTAAACTTCGTGTTGAGCCGGCCTTCGGGTTCGATGCCTGTTTTTTTAAATGATGCCTGACGGCGAGGTCAGATGTTCTTATCAACTTCGGGTTGAGCCACCCTTCGAGTTCGATGCCTATTTGTTTAACAGATGCCTGACGGTGAGGTCAGATGTTCTTCTCAACTTCGGGTTGAGCCGGCCTTCGGGTTCGATGCCTGTTTGTTTAAAATATGTTTGACGCCGAGGTCAAATGTTCTTCTCAACTAGGGATTGAGATGGCCTTCGGGTTCGATGCTTGTTTGTTTAACAGATGCCTGACAGCAAGGCCAAATGTTCTTCTAAACTTCGGGTTGAGCCGACCTTCGGGTTCAATGCCTGTTTGTTTAACAGATGTCTGGCGGTGAGTTCTAATGTTCTTATCAACTTCGGGTTAAGCCGCCCAACGGGTTCGATGCCTGTTTGTTTAACAGATGCCACACGGTGAGGTCAGATGTTCTTCTCATCTTCGGGTTGAGCCGACCTTCGGATTTGATGCCTGTTTGTTTAACAGATGCTTGACAGTGAAGTCAAATGTTCCTCTCAACTTCATGTTGAGCCGACCTTCGGGTCTGATTCCTTTTTGTTTAACAGATGCCTAACAACGAGGTCACATGTTCCTCTCAACTTTGTGTTAAGCAGTCCTTTGGGTTCGATGCCTGTTTGTTTAATAGATGCCTGATGGCGAGGTCAGATGTTCCTCTCAACTTCGTGTTATACCGGCCTTCGGGTTCGATGCCTGTTTGTTTAACAGGTACCTGACGGTGAGGTTAGATGTTCTTCTCAACTTCGGGTTGAGCCGGCCTTCAGATTTGATACCTGTTTGTTTAACAGATGCTTGACAGTGAAGTCAAATGTTCCTCTCAACTTCATGTTGAGCCGACCTTCGGGTTTGATGCCTGTTTGTTTAACAGATGCCTGACAACGAGGTCACATGCTCCTCTCAACTTCGTGTTGGGCCGGCCTTCGGGTTCGATGCCTGTTTGTTTAAATGATGCCTGACGGCGAGTTCAGATGTTCTTATCAACTTCGGGTTGAGCCACCCTTCGGGTTCGATGCCTATTTGTTTAACAGATGCCTGACGGTGAGGTCAGATTTTCTTCTCAACTTCGAGTTGAGCCGGCCTTCGGGTTTGATGCCTGTTTGTTTAAAATATGTTTGACGCCGAGGTCAAATGTTCTTCTCAACTAAGGATTGAGGTGACCTTCGGGTTCGATGCCTGTTTATTTAACAGATGCCTGACGGCGAGGCCAAATGTTCTTCTAAACTTCAGGTTGAGTTGACCTTCGGGTTCAATGCCTGTTTGTTTAACAGATGCCTGGCGGCGAGTTCTAATGTTCTTATCAACTTCGGGTTAAGCCGCCCAACGGGTTCGATGCCTGTTTGTTTAACAGATGCCACACGGTGAGGTCAGATGTTCTTCTCATCTTCGGGTTGAGCCGACCTTCGGATTTGATGCCTGTTTGTTTAACAGATGCTTGACAGTGATGTCAAATGTTCCTCTCAACTTCATGTTGAGCCGACCTTCGGGTATGATGCCTTTTTGTTTAACAGATGCCTGACAACGAGGTCACATGTTCCTCTCAACTTCGTGTTAAGCAGTCCTTTGGGTTCGATGCCTGTTTGTTTAACAGATGCCTGTCGGCGAGGTCAGATGTTCCTCTCAACTTCGTGTTATGTCGGTCTTCGGGTTCGATGCCTGTTTGTTTAACAGGTACCTGACGGTGAGGTCAGATGTTCTTCTCAACTTCGGGTTGAGTCGGCCTTCAGATTTGATACCTGTTTGTTTAACAGATGCTTGACAGTGAAGTCAAATGTTCTTCTCAACTTCATGTTGAGCCGACCTTCGGGTTTGATGCCTGTTTGTTTAACAGATGCCTGACAACGAGGTCACATGCTCCTCTCAACTTCGTGTTGGGCCGGCCTTCGGGTTCGATGCCTGTTTGTTTAAATGATGCCTGACGGCGAGTTCATATGTTCTTATCAACTTCGGGTTGAGCCACCCTTCGGGTTTGATGCCTATTTGTTTAACAGATGCCTGACGGTGAGGTCAGATTTTCTTCTCAGCTTCGAGTTGAGCCGGCCTTCGGGTTTGATGCCTGTTTGTTTAAAATGTGTTTGACGCCGAGGTCAAATGTTCTTCTCAACTAAGGATTGAGGTGGCCTTCGGGTTCGATGCCTGTTTATTTAACAGATGCCTGACGGCGAGGCAAAATGTTCTTCTAAACTTTGGGTTGAGTTGACCTTCGGGTTCAATGCCTGTTTGTTTAACAGATGCCTGGCGGCGAGTTCTAATGTTCTTATCAACTTCGGGTTGAGCCGCCCTTCGGGTTCGATGCCTGTTTGTTTAACAGATGCCAGACGGTGAAGTCAGATGTTCTTCTCAACTTCGGGTTGAGCCGACCTTCGGATTTGATGCCTGTTTGTTTAACAGATGCTTGACAGTGAAGTCAAATGTTCCTCTCAACTTCAGGTTGAGCCGACCTTCGGGTTTGATGCCTTTTTGTTTAACAGATTCCTGACAGCGAGGTCAGATGTTCCTCTCAACTTCGTGTTAAGAAGTCCTTTGGGTTCGATGCCTGTTTGTTTAACAGATGCCTGACGGCAAGGTCAGATGTTCCTCTCAACTTCGTGTTATGCCGGCTTTCGGGTTCGATGCCTGTTTGTTTAACAGATGCCTGACGGTGAGGTTAGATGTTCTTCTCAACTTCGGGTTGAGTCGGCGTTCAGATTTGATACCTGTTTGTTTAACAGATTCTTGACAGTGAAGTCAAATGTTCCTCTCGACTTCATGTTGAGCCGACCTTCGGGTTTGATGCCTGTTTGTTTAACAGATGCCTGACGACGAGGTCACATGTTCCTCTCAACTTCGTGTTGAGCCGGCCTTCGGGTTCGATGGCTGTTTGTTTAAATGATGCCTGAGAGCGAGGTCAGATGTTCTTATCAACTTCGGGTTGAGCCACCCTTCGGGTTCGATGCCTATTTGTTTAACAGATGCCTGACGGTGAGGTCAGATTTTCTTCTCAACTTCGGGTTGAGCCGGCCTTCGGGTTCGATGCCTGTTTATTTAAAAGATGTTTGACGGTAAGGTCAAATGTTCTTCTCAACTAAGGATTGAGATGGCCTTCAGGTTCGATGCCTGTTTGTTTAACAGATGCCTGACGGGGAGGCCAAATGTTCTTCTAAACTTCGGGTTGAGCCGGCCTTCGGTTTCGATGCTTGTTTGTTTAACAGATGCCTGACGGTGAGGTCAAATGTTCCTCTCAACTTCATGTTGAGCCGACCTTCGGGTTTTATGCCTGTTTGTTTAACAGATGTCTGACCGTGAGGTCAGATGTTCCTCTCAACTTTGTGTTATACCGACCTTCGGGTTCGATGCCTGTTTGTTTAACAGATGCCTGACGGTGAGGTCAGATGTTCTTCTCACCTTCGGGTTGAGCCGACCTTCATATTTTATGCCTGTTTGTTTAACAGATGCTTGACAGTAAAGTCAAATGTTTCTCTCAACTTCATGTTGAGCCGACCTTCGGGTTTGATGCCTTTTTGTTTAACAGATTCCTGACAGCAAGGTCAGATGTTCCTTTCAACTTCGTGTTAAGCAGTCCTTTGGGTTCGATACCTGTTTGTTTAACAGATGCCTGGGGGCAAGGTCAGATGTTCTTATCAACTTCGGGTTGAGCCACCCTTCGCATTCGATGCCTATTTGTTTAACAGATGCCTGACAGTGAAGTCAAATGTACCTCTCACCTTCATGTTGAGCCGACCTTCGGGTTTGATGCCTGTTTGTTTAACAGATGCCTAACGGCGAGGTCAGATGTTCCTCTCAACTTTGTGTTGAGCTGGCTTTCGGGTTCGATGCCTGTTTGTTTAAATGATGCCTGACAGCGAGGTCAGATGTTCTTCTCAACTTCGGGTTAAGCCGGCCTTCGGGTTCGATGCCTGTTTGTTTAAAATATGTTTGACGGCGAGGTCAAATGTTCTTCACAACTAAGGATTGAGATGGACTTCGGGTTCGATGCCTGTTTGTTTAACAGATGCCTGACAGTGAGGTCAGATGTTCTTCTCAACTTCGGGTTGAGCCGGCCTTTGGAATTGATGCCTGTTTGTTTAATACATGCTTGACAGTGAATTCAAATGTTCCTCTCAACTTCATGTTGAGCCGACCTTCGGGTTTGATGCCTGTTTGTTTAACAGATTCCTGACAGCGAGGTCAGATGTTCCTCTCAACTTCGTGTTAAGCAGTCCTTTGGGTTCGATGCCTGTTTGTTTAACAGTTGCCTGACGGCGAGGTCAAATGTTCTTCTCAACTTCGGGTTGAGCCGGCCTTCGGGTTCGATGCCTGTTTGTTTAACAGATTCCTGACGGCGAGGTCTAATGTTCTTATCAACTTCGGGTTGAGCCTCCCTTCGGGTTCGATGCCTGTTTGTTTAACAGATGCCTGACAGTGAGGTCAGATGTTCTTGTTAACTTCAGGTTGAGCCGGCCTTCGGATTTGATGTCTGTTTGTTTAATAGATGCTTGACAGTGATGTCAAATGTTCCTCACAACTTCATGTTGAGCCGACCTTCGAGTTCAATGCCTGTTTGTTTAACAAATGCCTGACGGCGAGGTCAAATGTTCCTCTCAACTTCATGTTGAGCCGACCTTCAGGTTCTATGCCTGTTTGTTTAGCAGATGCCTGACGGCGAGGTCAGATGTTCCTCTCAACTTCGTGTTGTGCCGGACTTCGGGTTCGATGCATGTTTATTTAACTAATACATGATGGGGAGGTCATATGTTCCTCTTAACTTCATGGTGAGCCAGTCTTTGGGTTCGATACCTGTTTGTTTAACAGATGTTTGACGGCGAGGTCAGATGTTCTTCTCAGCTAAGGGTTAAGACGGCCTTCGGGTTTGATGTCTGTTTGTTTAACAGATGCCTAACGGCGAGGTCAGATGTTCTTCTCAACTTTGGGTTGAGTCGGCCTTCGGGTTCCACACCTTTTTGTGTAACAGATGCCTGACGGCGATGCCCCACATGGAGAACGGCCACGGGGAAGACATAACATTCAACGGGCAGGACGACACGTGAATCCTATCAGCAGAAATCTGGCATTTATGACATCTCTTCGCAAATTTAAAGCAATCTGACTCCATCGTCAGCCAGTAGTATCCTGCTCTCAGGATCATTCTTGTCATAGCATGCCCGCCGGAGTGGGTACCAAATGTGCCTTCATGGACTTCTTCCATGAGCATACTCGCCTCTTTCTCGTCTACACATCTGAGTAGCACGAGATCGTGGTTTCTTTTATACAAAACTCCATCAGGATTGAGATAAAAATTTCCAGCCAGCCTCCCCAGAGTCTTCTTATCCTAGGTTGACGCTCCCGCAGGATATTCCTTAGTCATAAGGAAAGTCTGGATGTCATGGAACCATGGCTTGCCATCGGAGGCTTCCTCGATCGCAAATACGAATGCAGGTCTATCGAGAAGAGAAAGGAAAATCCTTAGAGCTTCATTCCAAAAATTAACTTTATACATCGAAGCCAACGTGGCTAAGGCATAAGCCATCTGATTTTCAGCCCTGGGCACATGATGCAGTTCCACTCGATCAAAGAACGGAAGCAGCCTTCTGGCATAGTTCATGTACGACACCAAATTTGATTGACGAGTCTCCCATTCCCCTTTAATCTGGTTAATCACAAGTTTCGAGTCACCATACACATCTAGGTTCTTGATTCTCAAATCAATTGCTTCTTCTAGACCCATGATGCATGCTTCATACTCTGCTTCGTTATTGGTGACCGGAAACGTCAGTCTAGCGGTAAACGGGATGTGGGATCCATGGGGAGTCGTGATAATCGCCCCAATGCCACTTCCGTAAGAATTAACCGCCCCGTCAAATATCAATCTCCATTGGGATTTCCTATCTGGACCCTCGTCGGGCAACGGTTCATCACAATCTTTCACTTTGAGAAACAAGATATCCTCATCAGGGAATTCAAATTTCATCGGCTGATAATCCTCGATTGGTTGTTCAGCAAGGTATTCAGACAATACGCTTCCCTTGATGGCCTTCTGGGAAACGTACTGAATGTCATATTCTGTCAACACCATTTGCCATCTGGCAATCCTGCCCGAAAGCGCTTGCTTCTCGAAGACGTACTTGATCGAATCCATCTTCGAAATTAGCATGGTTGTATGGTTGAGCATGTACTGTCGTAAACGCTTGGCAGCCCAGGCTAGTGCACAATACATCTTCTCCAGCATTAAGTAACGAGATTCACAATCTATGAACTTTTTACTCAAGTAGTAAATGGCATACTCCTTTCTGCCTGTCTCGTCGTGCTGACCGAGAACACACCCCATACTATTCTCAAGAACTGTCAAGTACATGATTAAGGGTCGTCTGGCCACTGGGGGTATCAAGATCGGAGGTTCCTGTAGATACTGTTTTATCTTATCAAATGCCTTCTGGAAATCCTCGTTCCAGATAATCGCCTGATCCTTCTTTAGTTGTTTGAACATCGGTTCACACGTGGCTGTGAGCTGAGAAATAAACCTTGCAATGTAGTTTATTCTGCCCAGGAAACCACGAACTTCTTTTTCAGTTTTTGGCGCAGGCATTTCTTGTATTGCTTTTATCTTCGCAGGATCAACCTCGATGCCTCTTTCACTCACGATAAACCTCAGTAGTTTTCCCGACCGTACTCCGAAAGTACACTTGTTAGGATTCAGCCTCAACCTGAACTTCCTAAGTCTCTCAAAAAGCTTCAGCAAATTGACCAGATGTCCCTCCTCCGTTTGGGACTTCGCAATCATGTCATCAACATAAACTTCAATCTCATGATGAATCATGTCATGAAATAAAGTAACCATTGCTTGTTGGTAAGTGGCCCTTGCGTTCTTCAGAACGAAAGGCATTACCTTGTAGCAAAACGTTCCCCAAGGTGTAATAAACGTAGTTTTCTCCATGTCTTCCGGCGCCATTTTGATCTGATTGTAGCCGGAGAAGCCATCCATGAACGAAAACATGGAGAACTGAGCTGTATTATCGACCAACACATCAATATGAGGGAGCGGGAAATTATCTTTAGGGCTCGCCCTATTCAAATCCCGATAATCGACGCACATTCACACCTTACCGTCCTTCTTCGGTACAAGCACTATGTTGGCGACCCACGGAGGGTAAGTAATGACCGCTAAGAAGCCAACATCAAGTTGTTTCTGCACTTCTTCTTTGATCTTGACGGCCATATCCGGTCGTGTCCTCCTAAGCTTCTGCTTAACAGGAGGACAATCTTCCCGCAGTGGCAAGTGATGGACCACGATGTCCGTGTCAAGTCCGGGCATATCTTCGTATGACCAAGCAAAGATTTCACTATACTCTCTCAGCATCTCGGCCAATCTCTGCTTGACATCACTCTACAATACAGCCCCTATCCTGATGTTCCTGACCAGTTCCTCAGAACCCAGATTCACAATCTCAATCTCTTCCTCGTGAGGCAGAATGACTTTCTCTTCTTGTTTCAATAAACGGGCCAACTCTTCGGGAAGGTCTTCGTCTTCATCAATCTCTTCTTCGGCTTGATAGATCGGGTAATCGAAGTCGAAGTGAGTCGTAAAAGGTCCAGAGTCGATGTCATCTACTATGTGGATCCTGCAAAATCAAGGGTTAAGCTTAAAACAAGGATATGCAGATTAGCACAAACCCTATTGCCATTTTATTGTTTTTCAAAACAAATATAAAACAGGAATAACAGAGATCACAATATTTGAATGCGAAGAAAAACGCCTTTTGATTTATTGGTAAAATGCATGTACATAATCAAACAAGGCCCTGACAATAAAACCGCTATGCCCCGGGTAGGACATAGGGTTGTACAATAATTGGAGAAAGTAAATCATTACTCTTTTCCTGGACCAGTTGGTGAGGCTCTGGCCTGGTTTGCTTGGCTGGATCCAAGAGTCTAGGTCGCAGTCGCTGTCCTCGCCGTCTTCAGACACTGCGCTGACATTTCAAATATCACCCCGCCACTTGTAAACTGGATCGGCCCTTTTCCTCGTGACGCCCTATGAGAAGAGGAGGCTTCAGCCGTAGGAGAGTATCCTAACCCAAACTTGTCCTGCTTGTTAGGTATTTCCAGAATTTTCCCCCAGCCTGGGGTAGATCCGTCTTGAACAACGGCTCGGGCTTCCTTGAAGGAAGAGAGAGTCATCTCTGGTTTCTCAGTCATTACTGGCGCCACGTCCTTGACCTTAACAGCTTTGAATGCCTGACATAGAGTTTTGTGGATTTCCCCATCCATCTCAACGTATTTGAAGGACGACAAATGGCTCACCATTATATGTTCCTCACCACAAACAGTTACGATGCTGCCTCCGACAGCATACTTGAGCTTCTGGTGTAGCGTGGAGGTCACGGCACCAGCAGAATGGATCCATGGCCGGCCTAAGAGATAGCTGGAGGCTGGCATGATGTCCATGATGTAGAAGACTGCGTCGAAAGTTTCCGGCCCAACTTGGATTGGTAGGGTTACCTCTCCAAAGACTTGACGCTTGGTTCCATCGAAAGCCTTCACAACCAGATCCCTGGGTGTGCAAATCAATCCCCGAGTATCTAACTTCATCAATGCCTTCTTCGGAAGAACATTGAGTGATGACCCAGTGTCCACCAACACATGAGCCATAACTGTTCCCCTACAATCTATCGAGATGTGCAGGGCGCTGTTGTGGTTTCTTCCCTTCAGCGTCAGCTCTAAGTCAGTGAACCCTAACCCGTTTCCAGCATTTACGAGGGCTACTACCCCTTCCAACTGGTTGACCGAGATTTCCTGCGGTACATACGTGGCATTCAAAACCCTTAACAGCGTGTTGCGATGTCACTCCGAACACAGCAACAAATCAGGATGGAAATTTTTGAGGGTGTTTGATGGAGATGTTCAATGATCTTGTAATCACTCTTCTTGATCAACCTCAAGAACTCTTCAGCGTCCTTCACAAGTAAGTCCTTCTCTACCCCACGAGGGGTTTCCTCAACGACTTTAATCTTTCCTTTATCGGTTTCCTCAACTTTATCCGCTTTGTCCGCCACAATCTCAGGTGGAGCAAATACTCTTCCGCTTCGCGTGATTCCGCCAATTCCCACTAGGTTATCCACAGACTGCCCAGATGGTTCCAGTTCTAACTTATGTCCGTTACAGTAGACGTCTGCCCCATAGTGCCATGGGACAGCATTGGTGCTTTCAAAAGGTATCGGCCCAGCTTTGGTGATGGTAATTGTGGGCGGCCTGGGTGCAGAAATAGTTATCGTCTGGCGAGGGATGGTGATGGTGGCAACCTCATCATCTTGCTTCAGCATTACCTCTCCAGCTCCACATTCGGCCCTTCGGCTAAACTGCAAGATTCCTTCGGTCATCAGACTCTGAATCCCTTCTATCAACTGTTCACATCCATCAGGACGAGTCGCATAGCCCATACACAATTTACCACAGCCCGGAAAGAAGCCTCTCTTCATCAGCTTGGCTTTAATGAAGCTAACCGGTGTCTTCAGATCATTGATGTCAGTCAATACATCTAAATTCTATTCTTCAATAATGGCATTCACCCCACCTCCCCTATGATTCGGCATAGGGTTCTTTGTGACATTCGACACATTATCTGTGAAATTGATGATCTTAGCATCCACCATATCTTGCACCTTGTGCTTGAAGGCTTTGCAGTTTTCGATCGTGTGGTCGGGTGCCCCTGAGTGACATCAATGATCACATGTTGATGAAAATCACATGTTGCATTCGCATCATAACCCGGCGGAGGTGCCCCTGTCAAGGGAGCCAGGGTTGTCTTCTGGACTAGCTGTAACTGAAGCAGGGTTTGTAACAGCTGAGCATAAGACATGGGCGGCGTCTCGAGGTGACGACTTGAAAGAGGTGCCCTATTCTGGTATTTTCTGTACCCTTGCTGATTTGGCTGCTGCTGCAGTGGCTGGGGTTGTTGGACAGCAGGGATGGTTATGCTAGCCACCTGCTGGCGCTGGCCCTTACCTTTCCTTCGAGCGTTGGACACAGCGCTCGTTTCTCCTTCACGCCTTTTGCTACCGTATGGTTTCTTTCCTCCTCCAGCTGAGGATAGATCAACACCCTGAATTTTTCCCAATCTGATCCCATTTTCAACGTGCTCGCCAGTAATGACGAGATCTGAGAAACTTCCTGACATACCGCTGACTAGTTTCTCGTAATAAACCCCTGGGAGGGTGGCTACAAACATTTCAACAAGCTCTCGTTCAACCATCGATGGCTGAACTCTAGCTGCTAGTTCACGCCATCGTTGGGCGTATTCTTTGAACCCTTCGTTGTTCCTCTGTGACAAGTTCTGCAGTTGAACCCGGTTCGGAGCCAAGTCACTGTTATACTAGTAATGGTGCACAAAGGCCTCAGCCAGTTCCTTCCACGTGCGCACACTGGTTGGTTCCAAACTCATGTACCATTCCAAGGATGGCTCGGACAAGCTATCCTGAAAGAAGTGCATCAGCAGCTTCTCGTCTTCAGAGTGAGTGGACATTTTTCGGTAGTATGATCTTAAGTGGACACGAGGGCAAGTGGTGCCTTTGTATTTCTCAAAGTCGGGTACCTTGAATTTAGGAGGCACCTTGAAATCAGAAATCAATCCCAATTTAGTCATGTCGACCCCCATAGTGTTCAGGTTCTCGAAATTCCTCATTTTGTCCTCGAGTGCCTTAAACCTCAGACGTGCTTCAGCAGTCAGTTCTCCTTCAGCATTTCTCTGTGAGAACAAATCTTCTTGACGATCTTCTAGCTATGGCTGAGGCCCATACAGATTTCCAGCACCTGTGTTGCCGTTGCCCAGTCCGGCATTGCCATTAGCTTCAAAATTTCCATTGCCGACGCCAGTCGTATTACCATTGAGCCCGAGGTTAGTGATCACATTGTCGTTACCACTTCCATTCCCCCGGTCGCGGGGATGCCATTCTGAGGAGTTTCAACAGGTGGAGGGGTTGGAACGCTCCCTCCATGAAGTATACCGTTGCTGTCAACCCTTAAGATCAGAGGCTGGACCAATGTTCTGAGCTGGTCTTGGTCGTTAGCAACCACTTGCATGAGCTCCATGAAGCGGTCCATCCTCTCCCGAAGTTCCTGAACGTCGGTCTGCACTTGTTCCATTGCTCTAGCTTTATTTGCTCTGGTCGGGTAGCGGTGGATCGGTCTTCGATCAATCCTGGAACAACCTGCATACACAAAGGGTTAGAAAAAAAATGACAAGGTGCTCGTTATGCAAATGCTTCATGCAAATGCGAACGTGTGTCTGTGCCTTGGGGAGATTCCCCCCTGATCCTAGTTTCCGAGACAAATAAAGTCTATGATCCAATCGTGGAAAAAGAAATCTTCATATATTCATCTGAAAAGCCCGCTCGGGTAGCGTACAACTGTAGTCACATACAACTGAAGCAATAAGGCATGACCCCAACCAACAAACCTGGCGGTGATCAGCATATCAATGCATAAAATGTACAAAGAAAGATACAAAAGATCAGGCGCGGCCACAGGTACGAAAATCTTCTATCAACTTCTTTGTAGTGGAGTGATCTGACTGAGTAAGCAAACCCTGGGTCAGCAGGTCCTTCTGACTGATGGACTTTGGGAGGTTCTCGGCAACAATCATAGGAATACCTTCTTCAGAATGGTTCTCGACTCTTCTCCTTTTAGCATCAGCTCGGAGTTGAGAATCTTGCAAATTCGCCTCGGCCTCAGCCAATATATACTGGACGTCATGTCGCAGGGGGGCTTCAGCCTCTGTACTCTCGTTTTTCACCATAATCTTAGCTTCCAGCTCGGCTACTCGCTGCTTCAGCTTTTCTTCCCATTCTTTGTACTTGGCTATGGTGCTGCTCCAGACCCTCTCGTATTGGGTTAACTTCCGGTACACTCTGTCCAGATCCTGTTTCTTGGTTGTCAACACGCCATGTACGGACTTCAGGTCCAATCCCAGCCGTTCCCTGGCATCAGTTTCTTTGGTCAGGTTGGAGCCTAGACGGTTGATCATCTCAGTCTGATTCTTGCAGGTATAAACAGCTTCAGTTTTCTCTTTCCAAAGTTGAGCGATCTCTTTCTCCAACTCCTCGTTGGCATTTCGTAGCTCTTCCTTCTCTTGGAGTACCTGGTTGAATTTCTGAATATCAACAGTAGTAGGCTCCTTGTACACAGGAGCATACAATGGTTCCACGGCAGGAAACGGCATTAGAAACTTGGCGGCTCTCTCTCGCACCCAAGTCACATACGGATCAAAGGCCTTGTTGTTGCTCTTTCCCAGCAAGACTTTCCCCTTTCAGTGAATTTTGCTCCAAGCATTCTGTACCTTGATCAAAGTGTCACCCTCAAGCAACCCTGTGAGATACAGAGATTCCTGTATCTCTTCCTCTTCAGGAGGACCTCGTAGTGCATACCCAAATTGTCGTGCCAGTAGAGATGGATTGTAGTTGATACATCCATTCCTTCCGACCAAGGGAATGTTATGAAAGCCACAACAGCTATACACAATATCTTTTCCCAGCAGATCTCTATCAAACCAGATAATATCGTCAGCAGTCAAACCCATCAAACGCGCAGACCAAGGCGAAGACTCAGCAGAATCAATGAACAGCCCTGACTTAGGAAGATAGCTAGAAAACCATTTATACAGTAAAGGAGCACAACATGCCACGTTCTTCCCCTTTCTGTTTTCATTCTTGCTGTGAACTGAATGGTAGACGTCTCCGAGGAGAGTGGGCACTGGATTCCCGGAGGCAAATTATGGCAAGCGTCCATGCTTATGAAGTCCGGATGACTTGGGAATAGCATGATCCCATAGATACAGAGGGCTAAGAAGGCATTGAACACATCCCAGCGATCCTTCTCGGCAAACTTTCGGGTTTTTTCCATCAGGAAAGGCAAAGGGAAACCATGAACTCCAATCTTTCTGGATACCATCCCTTCCAATTCAGACTCATCTACATGCAGAGCGTCAGTCAGCTTACTCAGTTTGGGCTCTCCCTCAACACGGTAGTAAGGAATTTGATTCATCAAAGGCACCCCAAACAGGTCAGAATACTCTTCCAAGGTCGGGGCGAGGACGTAGTCTGGAAACACAAAGCATCTGAGCTGTGGGTCATAAAACTGCAGCAGAGCATAGAGGCCATTCAACTCGTACGTAGGAAGCTTATACACAATACCTAGCAGTCTCCCATAACTCTTTCTGAAACTCTCCATCACTGTCTTATCAGCCAAAAAAATCAAAGTCTGTAACTCTCGGATGTCAGGTGTTGGTAGCTTGTAAGCCACAGTCTTCTTCAGAGAGGCCATATCTGCCATGAGGATCAAGATCACTAGAACCAGGGGAGAAATATGCACCTGCAACACAGACACACGTTAATGACATGCAAATGAGAATGCAAATAATGCAAAATGCAATCATGCAGTAGGAGATCAAGACAGATGTGCTGTTGAGGAGGTGAAGATTCTGTATCAACAAAACCACAATACTGCTCTGTCAAGAACAACCATATCTCTGAGGAGAAGAAACCCCTGATACCAGACCAAAACTCTGCTTTGTCAAGAACAAACACATATCTGGTGATGAGAACCTCTGATATCAGACCAAAACTCTGTTCTGTCAGGGACAACCATATATCTGATGAGAAGAACCTCTGATATCAGACCAAAACTCTGTTCTGTCAAGAACAACCATATATCTGATGAGAAGCAACCCTGATACCAACAAAACTGATTCACTGTCACGAAAACCAGGTAGTCTGAAGATTAAGGTTTCCTGCAATAACCCGACCCTGCTCACGGGTATGGACCTAATCACGGAAAAGGTTCAGCATCCTATGCGGTCATCAGCGTCACAGACTTTCAAAAAATGATGATATGATACCCAGAAGGTGTGGCATCATCATCTCTTGAAGCGGCCTCACTTAGCTGAATTCCAAATGATCGGTTCCCAGAGTCGATAATCCTTAAATCCGACAACCCCTCGAGTCCAAAGGACCAATAGGAAGCCATCAAAGAGAACCTCGTCTGAGTGTGGGGTACGTGGGAACAACTGCAAGCAAAGCAAGCACGTCCTCCACTAACCCACTCTAACACTATGTAGCTCTCAAGCCTGGGTCTGGCTTCTCACTCATCAGAATGCCCCTCCCACAACAGTACAGATAATCATATCATACTGAAAATAAAGTGCGGGAAATAAAATGCGATAAATAAACACAACCCAACAAGTAATCATACAAGTGCTAGGATTGACTCTCACACAGGGATGTTGGATCCCAGGAAACTATCAATTCCCTAGCAGAGTCGCTAGCTGTCGCTACCACGAAAATAAGGTGCCAACAAAACAGAAGAGTCGCCACCTTTCGTTATTTATCCCTCAGAACGGGAAAGGAAACAATCAGAAAAACCTGACGAAAAGGTATAAGACAAGGTCATCGCAACCATTGTCTGGGTTCGGGAGTCGGTTATGCAAGGGGAAGGTATTAGCACCCCTCACGTCCATCGTACTCGATGGGATCCATGCTTGTTGTGTTTATCTGACGGGTTGGTTTTATCTATCTACCTATCAAGGCTGGCTTAAAAAAGAAAAGAAAATGACTCGGCAAAGCGTCGCACTTTATGCCTACGTATTCCCATCAGAGAATGAGAAATCAGAGTCAACGTAGTTCGGCTAACTACGGGTTACGGGGAAGGTGGCTCGCCAATACATCAGTATTATGCCTACGTACTCTCAACAGGTATGAGAGATCAGAGCTTACGTAGTTCGGGATAATACGAATTACGGGAATTCAGATTCATCTGTTTTTTCAAGTAGGGTTAACAAACAGTTCCAGCAGTTTGGTGTGCGCAGCTCGACCCTTGGAGACTTAGGCTTTACCGTTTGCAGTAGAACTGAAAGTTAACGACACTCTTTTCTTCAGAAAAGCTTCCTTTGAATTTTGGGCCCACGGGGCAAAAAGGTTTGAAGTTTGTTTTCTGTCTTTAATGGAAGAACTGTTTTTTATGTTTGTCTGTAGTTTGTATAGCACTAGAGATTATGACGTGGGAACGAATGCGTCGCATATCGTCCAAAGGACGTATACTAAACATTCTAGACGATTGAGAGGAGGCCGCTCAATTATCATTACCCAAGTTGCTTAAGGCTCGTGACGCGCTTATACTAACTTGCCTTTATTATGTTTTTTACTGTTGTTTCAAGATGAGAAGAGAGAGGGACAACTACGGGGAGACTATCAAGTCCTAATGTTGTCATGCCAAGGATTCATCCTATGGTTGAGGTTTGAAACAGGGATCTCCTAGAAGTTATCATGCATAGGTTTCAACCTAAAGTTCTAATCATCACTTCCTTATCAAAGGAAGTGAGATTCCTAAGGGATCATGTCAATGATAAACAGAAACAGATAGAGCATCAGCTGAAATAGTAAACAGTAAACGACTATAAAATGCATGCAATGCAAGTGAGGGAGGAAATGTGTGTGGGGCATCAGCCTCCACAAGCTCGTCTCGACCTCAAGCCAGATATGAATAATTGCAATCACGAAAGAAAAATAAAATGCCATCAACCAAATCACAAACCACATAGGCAAGGGAGCAGGGCTCTACCGAATACCCGCAAGCAAAGCCATACAGTAAAAATACAAGCAGAGGGAGCAACTCAACCTCTAGTGTAATCATGCTTCTAGCTTAAAAGAATCTAAACATGAACTTATTCTAATGCATCAAGCAAATCAAACAAGTCACATCAATACAGTTGCACAGAAAGCAAACAGACAGGAAAGAAAGCAAATGAACAGCTTCCACAGCTTCACAGCAAAGCAATCCTCTGACAGCAGTTCTTTCTTCAGTCTGTAACTAGTCCTCAAGGCTCTCATCTTCAATAGCAAGTATCAACTTGCTTCTTCAAGCTTTCAAGGCATCAATCACAAGCATAAACTTGTTTTCCATCTTCTTCAAGCTTCAGCTCTCTCTTCAATCTCAATTCAATCTTCAAGTGTCAACTTGTTCTTCTTGATCTTCAAGCTTCAGCTCCAAGGCAGTCTTCAAACACAGGGAAGTGGCAACCTCTAGCATCTTCAATCTTCTAGCAAGGAACTCCATCCTCTAGCAAGGGAGAAAGATTCATCTAACAAGAGCAAGGTGTGGATAGTAGTGAGCAAAGTGAAGACCAAAGGTCACCTCTGAGCACTCCACTATCAAGGAAAGGCACCCTCAAAGGTTCTACCAATTTGTGAGGATCCAATCATCCTACCAAAGGAGGGATGAGGCATTCACAATGGGACCTTACATCATAGGGAGGAATGGAAGTGATCAACACCTTCCATGTTTCATGAAGGAAGAAAATCTATTCTAAGGGATCTCCCTAAAACCCTAATCCTTAGCCCTAAACAAACTACACCAAAGGAAGAGCAAACTTCAAGTCCAAGAACCATCATGCATTCCGCAGCAGCCCACACATGCCTCCATCATCATCCAAGAGCAAGAGAAGCAAAACCCTAGTCTAAGGGAACTAAAGAAGTCATTCTAGTTGAGTTAGCAAGTTAGGATCACCTAAACCCTAGTATTAAAGTTAATCCTAACTAAAATACTAAAACTAATTGTAAAATCCTACAAAAATAATTATGGGAATGTAAGTCAATCATGACTCTATCATGTTAATTCCAGAGATCAAATCATCCAATAACTAGAATTAAATCCTAAACTATGAGGTACTAAGGTTAAACCCTAAAACTAGAGCACCTAAAGTTTCAATCTAAAATCCTCATCTAATTTCATCACAAAAATGTGAGAAAAATACTATGGGAGCATACATGTCTAAACTAACTACACACAAAGTATCAGCTCAAAAATCATCACCATGTGATCACACAAAAATCAGCAAGACAAAGTATCAACCAAAATGCAATTAATATCAATTAAAATAAAAAAAATGCCATTAAAATAAAAAATGCATAAATTCCTAAGCTCTCAATTTCCTAAAATTCTTGACTCACTCATGAGTCCGAGGAAAAAAATTTGGATCAATTTGAGTTATTTTCCTATTTATTATGAATTATTTTCTAAACTATATGAAATGTGCAAAATAAAAGAAAAGACAAAGAAAATAACAAAATACACGTGACAAATAGCAAATATTTCAAATTCATTTTCCAGACTGGGCCAATTGGGGGGTGTAAATATCATTCAGACTACTAAGCCCAAACCAACCAATTAATGAAACGGTGTGTTTCATCTCAACTCACTCTTCAGAGCTTCAGCAAACAATCGTGGTCGTGTATCCTTGGATTGAGTCAAAGGTCCAACCCTCATCTAACGGTCCATGTCCATCGTCCCTAATTTGAACTCAGATGGAGGGAATTCTCCAGACGGTGACCTGAGTTGCAGCGCCACCGTCTTCTCCGGTGAAGTGCTCGTCTCAGGTCATCAAAAATGACAAACCAATACCCAATCTTACTCAATTTTTCCTCCTGAACACGAATCCAATCTCCAAATTCACTAGTTCCTTCTCTAACTCCAAACACGATAGGATTTTCAGAAATACACCAAATCTTGATCATCACAATTCTCAAAAATAATGATCCTAATGTAATCTACACTTCTCACTGATCAATCTCCACTGTCAAATCATGAATATATCACCAAAAATCTTGAGAAATCAGGCTCAACAGAAAATGATCCATGACCTAAAGTGTCTTTATCCATCAAATTCTTGTACCAAAATACATCTATGTCATGCAAAGAACCTAACCACGTAAATATTTCTAGCTATCTCACTATAGATTAAGCACAATTTTCATTTGTACAAACCTGGTTTCAGATGAAGAACAGGTGCAATCCTTGCTCGATTCTTCCACCAAAATGATCCAGATTCACTCCAAATCTTCTTCTGAAGCTAATGCACACCTCGATTTGCTCTGATTCTTCCTCAATCCAAGAACACGATCTTGAGTTGCAGCTCTACAAAGTCCAATGCTCTCTCTGCTACCAGCTTCAAATGCTTCCAAAAAAAAGGCTGAACACACTCCAAATCTTATATAGAACTCATTAGAATCATCTAGAAAGTTCTGTAACCACCCAAATGAGATTTTGCAATTTCAATTTCTCTTCAAAATTTCATCCACACCAGTCACGATTCTAGCTCTATTTGGGCATGAAAATGCTTGGAAAATTCATCTCATGAGATATTGAATTGGTTGGTTATGCTCACTTCCTTGTTTGCAATCCAATGGTTCATGTTGGTTATGTTGCTTCATCATGAAGAAATGAAATGAAATGGCGTGAATTTGACCTCAAACCAAAATTATAACATTTCCAAAGTTTCTAAAATGATTTTTCCATTCAAAATGACCTATAACTTTGCCTTGTTTGGACACAAAATGACTTATTTCAATTCTTGGTCATTAAATGCCTTTAATTCTTCTTTTTCAAAATTTTCTCAAACCACATCCTTCCTTGAGCCGTTTCAATGTCTCCTTGATACATGGTCAAGGTTAAAACCCCATTTTGAGCAACTTTCAAGTTGAACAAAATTTCATTTGAGGTGTCTAAGTTGGTGAAAATGACCTATAATCATAAATGACCCATAATCACAACTTCCCAAAATACCCTTGACTTGTCAAAGCCTTAACTTGAGTTCTACAAATCCTATCAAGGACTTATAGTACTCTCTAGAAATCTAAGAGAATAAGGAACAACATTCATGTTGACTAAAAGTTCATAGGAATCATCCTTATTGGGAAAAAGTTTCATGCAAGTTGGGTAACTTTCAAGCTCCAAGTTCACATACCTCAGATGACTTGTAACTTGTCAAAGTCATAACTTGAGTTCTACAAATCCTATCAAGGACTTCTAGCACTCAAATTAAAGGTAAGACCATGCTCTACAACAATCATGTTTGGGTCAAGATGAGATGACAATCATATCTTAAGTTAAATTGCCTTGAAGATAGGGGTCAAACTATGGGATTTTACACTGTCAAGTCTTAGAAACCCTAGCCTAAAACTTCTCAAACTCTTCAATCATGATGAGCTAACCTTGTAATCATCCTTATAACATCTCAATGTATCAATCCATGATCAGATGGCTCTTGAATTAGGTCTCAATCTCCTTCAAATCCTCAGTTGACTTAGGGTTGACCCAGTCAAATCCTAGCTGTACCAATCATGGCTGAGGCTTCTTATTCTTACACAATGACCTGTCTAGGCCTCAAAGTGATCTTCAAACCTTCTCATGAGCTCTCTCAAGACCTCAAGTCCATCTTCATGGCCTCAGAATCATCTGATGGTCTTCCCCATAACTCTCAAGTTAGGAGACCTACACACTTGGCTCCAATCACTCTCTCTGAGGATCTTTTAACTTCTCTAACAAGGATATAAACCCTTGAACACCTGAATAAGCCTCCCAGCTAGCTTAAAAGTCTTGTGTAGCCCTTGATTGGTAATCATACCTCATGATCTCCTGCATACATGTCAATGAAATGCAAATGATAATGCTAATGTGCATGAAATGAAACATAAGTTAGGTAAAGAAATTTTGGGCAATTTTTGGGGTCCAACATCGGCCATCAAATTCGATGCCTGTTTGTTTAACATATGCCTAACAGCAAGGTCAGATGTTCTTCTCAACTTCATGTTGTGCCGGCCTTCGGGTTCGATGCCTGTTTGTTTAACTAATGCCTGATGGGGAGGTCAGATATTCCTCTCAACTTCAAGTTGAGTCGGCCTTCGGGTTCAATTCCTGTTTGTTTAATAGATGTTTAACGGCGAGGTCAGATGTTCTTCTCAATTAAGGATTGAGACAGCCTTCGGGTTCGATGCCTATTTGTTTAACAGATGCCTGACGGCGAGGTCAAATGTTCTTCTCAACTTTGGGTTGAACCGACCTTCGGGTTCGATGCCTGTTTGTTTAAAAGTTGCCTAACAGAAAGGTCTAATGTTCTTATCAACTTCAGGTTGGGCCGCCCTTCGGGTTCAATGCCTGTTTGTTTAACAGATGCCTGACGGCGAGGTCAGATGTTCTTCTCAACTTCGTGTTGTGCCAGCCTTCGGGTTCGATGCCTGTTTGTTTAACTAATGCCTGATTGGGATGTCATATGTTTCTCTCAACTTCAAGGTGAGCCAGCCTTCGGGTTCGATAGCTGTTTGTTTAACAGATGTTTGACAGTGAGGTCAAATGTTCTTCTCAACTAAGGGTTGAGACGGCCTTCAGGTTTGATTCCTGTTTGTTTAACAGATGCTTGACGGCGAGGTCAGATGTTCTTCTCAACTTCGGGTAGAGTCGGCCATCAAATTTGATGCCATTTTGTTTAACATATGCCTGACAGCGAGGTCAGATGTTCTTCTCAACTTCGTGTTGTGTCGGCCTTTAGGTTCGATGCCCGTTTGCTTAACTAATGCCTGATGGGGAGGTCAGATATTCCTATGAACTTCAAGTTAAGTCGGCCTTCGGGTTCGATTCCTGTCTGTTTAACAGATGTTTGAAGGCGAGGTCAGATGTTCTTCTCAATTAAGGATTGAGACGGCCTTCGGGTTCGATGCCTGTTTGTTTAACAGATGCCTGACGGCGAGGTCAAATGTTCTTCTCAACTTCGGGTTAAACCGGCCTTCGGGTTCGATGCTTGTTTGTTTAACAGTTGCCTGACGGCGAGGTCTAATGTTCTTATCAACTTCGGGTTGGGCCGCCCTTCAGGTTCGATGCCTGTTTGTTTAACAGATGCCTGACGGTGAGGTTAGATGTTCTTCTCAACTTCGGGTTGAGCCGGCCTTCGGATTTGATGCATGTTTGTTTAACAGATGCTTGACAGTGAAGTCAAATGTTCCTCTCAACTTCATGTTGAGCCGACCTTCGGGTTCGACGCCTGACGGTGAGGTCAGGTTTTCCTCTCAACTTCGTGTTGAGCCAGACTTCGGGTTCGATGCCTGTTTGTTTAACAGATGTCTGAAGGCGAGGTCAGATGATCTTATCAACTTCTGGTTGAGCCGCCCTTTAGGTTCGATGCTTGTTCTTTTAACAGATGCTTGACAGTGAGGTCAGATGTTCGTCTCAATTTCAGGTTGAGTCGGCCTTCGATTTGATGCCTGTTTGTTTAACAGATGCTTGACAGTGAAGTCAAATATTCCTCTCAACTTCGTGTTGAGCCGACCTTCGGGTTCGATGCCTATTTATTTAACAAATGCCTGACCGCGAGACTAGATGTTCCGCTCAACTTCGTGTTGAGTCGGCCTTCAGGTTCGATGCCTGTTTGTTTAACAGATGCCTGACGGTGAGGTCAGATGTTCTTCTCAACTTCGTTTTATGCCGGCCTTCAAGTTTGATGCCTATTTGTTTAACTAATGCCTGATGGGGAGGTCATATGTTCCTCTCAACTTCAAGGTGAGCCGACCTTCGGGTTCAATTCCTGTTTGTTTAATAGATGTTTAACGGCGAGGTCAGATGTTCTTCTCAATTAAGGATTGAGACGGCCTTCGGGTTCGATGCCTATTTGTTTAACAGATGCCTGACGGCGAGGTCAAATGTTCTTCTCAACTTTGGGTTGAACCGACCTTCGGGTTCGATGCCTGTTTGTTTAAAAGTTGCCTAACAGAAAGGTCTAATGTTCTTATCAACTTCAGGTTGGGCCGCCCTTCGGGTTCAATGCCTGTTTGTTTAACAGATGCCTGACGGCGAGGTCAGATGTTCTTCTCAACTTCGGGTTAAACCGGCCTTCGGGTTCGATGCTTGTTTGTTTAACAGTTGCCTGACGGCGAGGTCTAATGTTCTTATCAACTTCGGGTTGGGCCGCCCTTCAGGTTCGATGCCTGTTTGTTTAACAGATGCCTGACAGTGAGGTTAGATGTTCTTCTTAACTTCGGGTTGAGCCGGCCTTCGGATTTGATGCATGTTTGTTTAACAGATGCTTGACAGTGAAGTCAAATGTTCCTCTCAACTTCATGTTGAGCCGACCTTCGGGTTCGACGCCTGACGGTGAGGTCAGATGTTCCTCTCAACTTCGTGTTGAGCCAGACTTCGGGTTCGATGCCTGTTTGTTTAACAGATGCCTGAAGGCGAGGTCAGATGATCTTATCAACTTCTGGTTGAGCCGCCCTTTGGGTTCGATGCTTGTTCTTTTAACAGATGCTTGACAGTGAGGTCAGATGTTCGTCTCAATTTCAGGTTGAGCCGGCCTTCGATTTGATGCCTGTTTGTTTAACAGATGCTTGACAGTGAAGTCAAATATTCCTCTCAACTTCGTGTTGAGCCGACCTTCGGGTTCGATGCCTATTTATTTAACAAATGCCTGACCGCGAGACTCGATGTTCCTCTCAACTTCGTGTTGAGTCGGCCTTCAGGTTCGATGCGTGTTTGTTTAACAGATGCCTGACGGTGAGGTCAAATGTTCTTCTAAACTTCGTTTTATGCCGGCCTTCAGGTTTGATGCCTGTTTGTTTAACTAATGCCTGATGGGGAGGTCATATGTTCCTCTCAACTTCAAGGTGAGCCGACCTTCGGGTTCAATTCCTGTTTGTTTAATAGATGTTTAACGGCGAGGTCAGATGTTCTTCTCAATTAAGGATTGAGACGGCCTTCGGGTTCGATGCCTATTTGTTTAACAGATGCTTGACGGCGAGGTCAAATGTTCTTCTCAACTTTGGGTTGAACCGACCTTCGGGTTCGATGCCTGTTTGTTTAAAAGTTGCCTAACAGAAAGGTCTAATGTTCTTATCAACTTCAGGTTGGGCCGCCCTTCGGGTTCAATGCCTGTTTGTTTAACAGATGCCTGACGGCGAGGTCAGATGTTCTTCTCAACTTCGTGTTGTGCCAGCCTTCGGGTTCGATGCCTGTTTGTTTAACTAATGTCTGATTGGGATGTCATATGTTTCTCTCAACTTCAAGGTGAGCCAGCCTTCGGGTTCGATAGCTGTTTGTTTAACAGATGTTTGACAGTGAGGTTAGATGTTCTTCTCAACTAAGGGTTGAGACGACCTTCAGGTTTGATTCCTGTTTGTTTAACAGATGCTTGACGGCGAGGTCAGATGTTCTTCTCAACTTCGGGTAGAGTCGGCCATCAAATTTGATGCCATTTTGTTTAACATATGCCTGACAGCGAGGTCAGATGTTCTTCTCAACTTCGTGTTGTGTCGCCCTTTAGGTTCGATGCCCGTTTGCTTAACTAATGCCTGATGGGGAGGTCAGATATTCCTATGAACTTCAAGTTAAGTCGGCCTTCGGGTTCGATTCCTGTCTGTTTAACAGATGTTTAAAGGCGAGGTCAGATGTTCTTCTCAATTAAGGATTGAGACGGCCTTCGGGTTCGATGCCTGTTTGTTTAACAGATGCCTGACGGCGAGGTCAAATGTTCTTCTCAACTTCGGGTTAAACCGGCCTTCGGGTTCGATGCTTGTTTGTTTAACAGTTGCCTGACGGCGAGGTCTAATGTTCTTATCAACTTCGGGTTGGGCCGCCCTTCAGGTTCGATGCCTGTTTGTTTAACAGATGCCTGATGGTGAGGTTAGATGTTCTTCTCAACTTCGGGTTGAGCCGGCCTTCGGATTTGATGCATGTTTGTTTAACAGATGCTTGACAGTGAAGTCAAATGTTCCTCTCAACTTCATGTTGAGCCGACCTTCGGGTTCGACGCCTGACGGTGAGGTCAGATGTTCCTCTCAACTTCGTGTTGAGCCAGACTTCGGGTTCGATGCCTGTTTGTTTAACAGATGCCTGAAGGCGAGGTCAGATGATCTTATCAACTTCTGGTTGAGCCGCCCTTTGGGTTCGATGCTTGTTCTTTTAACAGATGCTTGACAGTAAGGTCAGATGTTCGTCTCAATTTCAGGTTGAGCCGGCCTTCGATTTGATGTCTGTTTGTTTAACAGATGCTTGACAGTGAAGTCAAATATTCCTCTCAACTTCGTGTTGAGCCGACATTCGGGTTCGATGCCTGTTTATTTAACAAATGCCTGACCGCGAGACTAGATGTTCCGCTCAACTTCGTGTTGAGTCGGCCTTCAGGTTCGATGCCTGTTTGTTTAACAGATGCCTGACGGTGAGGTCAGATGTTCTTCTCAACTTCGTTTTATGCCGGACTTCAGGTTTGATGCCTGTTTGTTTAACTGATGCCTGATGGGGAGGTCATATGTTCCTCTCAACTTCAAGGTGAGCCGACCTTCTGGTTCGATACCTGTTTGTTTAACAGATGTTTGACGGCGAGGTTAGATGTTCTTCTCAACTAAGGGTTGAGACGGCCTTCGGGTTTGATTCCTATTTGTTTAACAAATGCTTGTTTGTTTAACAGATGCCTGACAGCGAGGTTAGATGTTCTTCCCAACTTCGGGTTGAGCCGGCCTTTGGGTTCCACCCCATTTTGTTTAACAGATGCCTGACAGCGAGGGCAGATGTTCTTCTCAACTTCGGGTTGAGCCGACCTTTGGGTTCGATGCCTGTTTGTTTAACAGATGCCTGGTGGCTAGGTCAGATGTTCTTCTCAACTTCAGGTTGAGTCGGCCATCAAATTCGATCCCTATTTGTTTAACATATGCCTGACAGCGAGGTCAGATGATCTTCTCAATTTCGTGTTGTGCCGGCCTTCGGGTTTGATGCCTGTTTGTTTAACTAATGCCTGATGGGGAGGTCAGATATTCCTCTCAACTTCAGGTTGAGTCGGCCTTCGAGTTCGATTCTTGTTTGTTTAACAGATGTTTAATGGCGAGGTCAAATGTTCTTCTAAATTAAGGATTAAGACGGCCTTCGAGTTCGATGCCTATTTGTTTAACATATGCCTGACGGCGAGGTCAAATGTTCTTCTCAAGTTCGGGTTGAGCCGGCCTTCGGGTTCGATGCCTGTTTGTTTAAGAGATGCCTTCCGGCGAGGTCTAATGTTCTTATCAACTTCGGGTTAGGCCGCCCTTCAGGTTCGATGCCTGTTTGTTTAACAGATGCCTGACGGCGAGGTCAGATGTTCTTCTCAACTTCGTGTTGTGCCGGCCTTCGGGTTCGATGCCTATTTGTTTAACTAATGCCTGATGGAGATGTCATGTGTTCCTCTCAACTTCAAGGTGAGCCAGCCTTCGGGTTCGATAGCTGTTTGTTTAACAGATGTTTGACGGCGAAGTCAGATGTTCTTCTCAACTAAGGGTTGAGACGACCTTCGGGTTTGATTCCTGTTTGTTTAACAGATGCCTGACGGCGAGGTCAGATGTTCTTCTCAACTTCAGGTTGAGCTGGCCTTCGGGTTCCACACCTTTTTGTTTAACAGATGCCTGACGGCAAGGGCAGATGTTCTTCTCAACTTCAGGTTGAGCCGGCCTTTGGGTTCGATGCCTGTTTGTTTAACAGATGCCTGGCGGCTAGGTCAGATGTTTTTCTCAACTTCGGGTTAATGCCAGACACCGAGGTCGGATGTTCTTGTCAACTTCGGGTTGAGTCGGCCATCAAATTTGATGTCTGTTTGTTTAACATATGCCTGACAGCGAGGTCAGATGTTCTTCTCAACTTCATATTGTGTTGGCCTTCGGGTTCGATGCCTGTTTGTTTAACTAATTCCTGATTGGGAGGTCAGATATTCCTCTCAACTTCATGTTGAGCCGGCTTTCGGGTGCGATTCCTGTTTGTTTAAAAGATGTTTGACAGCGAGGTCAGATGTTCTTCTCAATTAAGGATTGAGACGGCCTTCAGGTTCGATGCCTGATAGTTTAACAGATGTTTGACGGTGAGCTCAAATGTTCTTCTCAACATTGGGTTGAGCCGACCTTCGGGTTCGATGCCTGTTTGTTTAACAGATGCCTGACGGTGAGGTCTAATGTTCTTATCAATATCGGGTTGGGCCCTGTTCGGGTTCGATACCTTGTTTGTTTAACAGATGCCTGACGGTGAAGTTAGATGTTCTTCTCAACTTCGGGTTGAGCCGGCCTTCGTATTTGATGCCTGTTTATTTAACAGATGCTTGATAGTGAAGTCCAATGTTCCTCTCAACTTCGTGTTGAGCCGACCTTCAGGTTCGATGCCTGACGGCGAGGTCAGATGTTCCTCTCAATTTCGTGTTGAGCCGGCCTTCGGGTTCGATGCCTGTCTGTTTAACAGATGTCTGACGGCGAAGTCAGATGTTCTTATCAACTTTGGTTTGAGCCGCCGTTCGGGTTTGATGCCTGTTTGTTTAACGGATGCCTGACGGCAAGGTAAAATGTTCTTCTCAACTTCGGGTTGTGCCGGCCTTCGAATTTGATGCCTGTTTGTTTAATAGATGCTTAACAGTGAAGTCAAATGTTCCTTTAGACTTCGTTTTGAGCCGACCTTCGGGTTCGAGGCCTGTTTGTTGAACAAATGCCTGACAACGAGGTTAGATGTTCCTCTCAGCTTCGTGTTGAGCCGGCCTTCAGGTTCGATGCCTGTTTGTTTAATAGATGCCTGACGGCAAGGTAAGATGTTCTTATCAACTTCGGGTTGAGCCGCCCTTCGGGTTTGATGCCTGTTTGTTTAACAGATGCGTGACAGTGAGGCAGATGTTCTTCTCAACTTCGGGTTGTGCCGGCCTTCGAATTTGATGCCTGTTTGTTTAATAGATGCTTGATAGTGAAGTCAAATGTTCCTTTAGACTTCGTGTTGAGCCGACCTTCGGGTTCGATGCCTGTTTGTTGAACAAATGCCTGACGACGAGGTCAGATGTTCCTCTCAACTTTGTGTTGAGCGGGCCTTCAGGTTCGATGCCTGTTTGTTTAACAGATGTCTGACGGCGAAGTCAGATGTTCTTATCAACTTTGGGTTGAGCCGCCCTTCGGGTTCGATGCCTGTTTGTTTAACAGATGCGTGACAGTGAGGTCAAATGTTCTTCTCAACTTCGGGTTGTGCCGACCTTCGAATTTGATGCCTGTTTGTTTAATAGATGCTTGACAGTGAAGTCAAATGTTCCTTTAGACTTTATGTTGAGCCGACCTTCGGGTTCGATTCCTGTTTGTTGAAAAAATGCCTGACGGCGAGGTCAGATCTTCCTCTCAACTTCGTGTTGAGCCGGCCTTCAGGTTTGATGCCTGTTTGTTTAACAGATG
Organism: Lathyrus sativus; assembly: GCA_963859935.3. Taxonomy (NCBI): domain Eukaryota; kingdom Viridiplantae; phylum Streptophyta; class Magnoliopsida; order Fabales; family Fabaceae; genus Lathyrus; species Lathyrus sativus. The sequence goes on from OZ012735.1 coordinate 436,811,414, forward strand.
CCTGACGGCAAGGTCAGATGTTCTTATCAACTTCAGGTTGAGCCGCCCTTCGGGTTTGATGCCTGTTTGTTTAACAGATGCCTGACGGTGAGGTCAGATGTTCTTCTCAACTTCAAGGTGAGCCGGCCTTTGGGTTCAATAGCTGTTTGTTTAACATATGTTTGACGGTGAGGTCAGATGTTCTTCTTAACTAAGGGTTGAGACGGCCTTCGGGTTTTAAACCTTTTTTTTAACAGATGTCTGACGGTGATGGCAGATGTTCTTCTCAACTTTGGGTTGAGCCGGCCTTTGGGTTCGATGCCTGTTTGTTTAATAGATGCCTGGCGGATAGGTCAGATGTTCTTCTCAACTTCGGGTTGATCCGGCCTTCGGGTTCGATTCCTTTTTGTTTAACTAATGCCTGACAGTGAGGTCGGATATTCTTCTCAACTTCGGGTAGAGTCGGCCATCAAATTCTTTGCCTGTTTGTTTAACTTATGCCTGACAGCGAGGTCAGATGTTCTTCTCAACTTCGTGTTGTGTCGTCCTTCGGGTTCGATGCCTGTTTGTTGAACAAATGCCTGACGACGAGGTCAGATGTTCCTCTCAACTTCGTGTTGAGCGGGCCTTCAGGTTCGATGCCTGTTTGTTTAACAGATGTCTGACGGCGAAGTCAGATGTTCTTATCATCTTTGGGTTGAGCCGCCCTTCGGGTTCGATGCCTGTTTGTTTAACAGATGCGTGACAGTGAGGTCAGATGTTCTTCTCAACTTCGGGTTGTGCCGACCTTCGAATTTGATGCTTGTTTGTTTAATAGATGCTTGACAGTGAAGTCAAATGTTCCTTTAGACTTTATGTTGAGCCGACCTTCGGGTTCGATTCCTGTTTGTTGAACAAATGCCTGACCGCGAGGTCAGATGTTCCTCTCAACTTCGTGTTGAGCCGGCCTTCAGGTTTGATGCCTGTTTGTTTAACAGATGCCTGACGGCAAGGTCAGATGTTCTTATCAACTTCGGGTTTAGCCGCCCTTCGGGTTTGATGCCTGTTTGTTTAACAGATGCCTGACGGTGAGGTCAGATGTTCTTCTCAACTTCAAGGTGAGCCGGTCTTTGGGTTCAATACCTGTTTGTTTAACATATGTTTGACGGTGAGGTCAGATGTTCTTCTTAACTAAGGGTTGAGACGGCCTTCGGGTTTTAAACCTTTTTTTTAACAGATGCCTGACGGTGATGGCAGATGTTCTTCTCAACTTTGGGTTGAGCCGGCTTTTGGGTTCGATGCCTGTTTGTTTAACAGATGCCTGACAGCTAGGTCAGATGTTCTTCTCAACTTCGGGTTGATCCGGCCTTCGGGTTCGATTCCTTTTTGTTTAACTAATGCCTGACAGCGAGGTCGGATATTCTTCTCAACTTTGGGTAGAGTCGGCCATCAAATTCTTTGCCTGTTTGTTTAACTTATTCCTGACAGCGAGGTTAGATGTTCTTCTCAACTTCGTGTTGTGTCGTCCTTCGGGTTCGATGCCTGTTTGTTTAACTAATGCCTGATGGGTGTCGCTACTGCGAAAATAAGGTGCCGGCACAACAGAAGAGTCGCCACCTTTCATTATTTATCCCTCATAACGGGAAAGGAAACGATCGGAAAAACCTAACGAAAAAGGGTAAGACAAGGTCGTCGCAACCATTGTCTGGGTTCGGGAGTCGGTTACGCAAGGGGAAGGTATTAGCACCCCTCACGTCCGTCGTACTCGACGGGATCCACGCTTGTTGTGTTTACTTGGACGGGTTGGTTTTATTCTATCTACCTATCAAGGCTGGCTTAAACAAAAATAAAAATGACTCGGCAAAGCGTCGCACTTTATGCCTACGTATTCTCATCAGAGAATGAGAAATCAGAGTCAACGTAGTTCGACCTACGACGGGTTATGGGGGAAGGTAGCTCGCCAATACATCAGTATTGTGCCTACGTACTCTCAACAGGTATGAGAGATCAGAGCTCACGTAGTTCTGGAAACTACGGCTTATTTCTTGTCTTTTACGAAAGAAGTGTTTTTTATTGTGTTTGCAATTTCAATCGCACTAGAGACTATGACCTGAGAGTGAATGCGTCGCATGTCACCCAAAGGGTACCATACTAAACATCCAGACTGTGGAAAAGAAACTCTCCCACAATCCTTTCTCAGATAGCTTAAGGCTCGTAACGTACGAAAGAAATCATTCATGATTACTGTATCTTAAACTGTTTTGAGATGAGAAGAGAACAGGCCCAACTAGGAGGGAGACTATCAAGTCCTACTGTTGTCATGCCAAGGATTCATCCTATGGTTGAGGTTCGAACAGGGAACTCCTAGAAGTTGTCATGCATAGGTTTCAACCTAAAGTTCTATCATCAATTCCTTATCAAAGGAAATGAGAGTCCTAAGGGATCATGTCAATGATACACCAAAACAGACAAAGCATCAGCTTAACAATAAAATACATGCAAGGCAAGTGAGGGAGGAAATGTGTGTGGGGCTTCAGCCTCCACAAGCTCATCTCAACCTCAAGCCAGAATGGATAACAGTAATCATACTGAAATGTAAACAACATGCTATCAAGCAAAACAGTAAACTGCGATCATACAGAAGAAATAAAATAAAATGCCATCAGGCAAGCAAACCACATGGGCAAGGGAGCTGGGCTCTACCGAATACCCGCAAGCAAAGCCACACAGTAACAATACAAGCAGAGGGAGCAACTCAACCTCTAGTGTAATCATGCTCCTAGATTCTACCTATTCTAGATATGAACTTATTCTAATGCATCAAGCAAATCAAACAAAACACATCAATACAGCAAAGAAAAAGATAGGAAAGCAGATCAACTCCTCTCTCAACTTCAAGTTTCAGCTCTTCCAACAACAATTCAGTCTTCAGACTTCCATCACTCTTGACAAATATCAGTTTGCTTTTCCAGGCTTCAACCCTTCAACATAAGTTTCAACTCATCTTCTCTGAGCTTCAGCTCCTCGACCAGCTCCACCTTCAGACTTCACTATCACTCATAAGTATCAACTTGGATCCTTCAGGATCCCCAGGTATCAAGGCAAGTATCAACTTCCTTTGTTCTTCAAGCTTCAGCTCTTCAGAATCAATCTCAATCACTTAGAAGTGTCAACTTCATCCTTCAGTCTTTACTTCATCTTCAGGGGTCTTCAAGTATCAACTTTCTCTTGTTGCTCTTCAAGCTTCAGTTGGAATGGCAATGCTCAAGGATTCATCCTCTTCTACACTCTTCAATGGAGTCTTCATCTTCAAACTCAAGCTCAACATCTCTCAAGATAATCAAACCAGAGGAAATCACTTGCTGGATAAGCTGGGGATATTGAACTGCTTATTGACCACCAAAGGTGACCTATAAGGGCTCAACATCAAAGGAATGGTTCCCTCAAAAGTTCTACTTCCTAGGTACAATCACTTATCCCTCCAAAGGAGAGAGGTGTATATCATGGGAGGACTTTGAATCATAGGGAGGAATGGAGATGAAAGATACCATCCATGTTTAAGAAAGAAGTTAACTAGGTCTAAACTCTTCCTAATCCCTAACCCTAAAACAATCAACAAAACAAATAAGGTCAAGCTCTCAAGCTCCTCAATGCTCCTCAATGCTTCTCAGTACTCCTCCAAGCAATACTAAGCTCTCCAAGCCCACAAAGCAAAGCAAACAAAAATACAAGCCCACAAGGACAACACAAACAATCATCAACCACAAAAATCATCTAAAAATAGTATACCACTATATTAAAATCTAATATAACTTCTAGGGGATCCTACATACCTACCCTTAATACCCTTATATGTCCCAATATCTAACTTGACCTAGAAACCCAAAATTCTAGTGTTATTGTGGACCTATGTTAAAGATTAACCTAATTCTATGCAACCTAATGTCATCTAATCAAAACTAACCTAAAAATCATCACAAAATTATGGAATAAATCCAGGAGGGAGCTAAAGCTTATATCTAACTGTCCTAAAAAGAATGGCCTAAAAATGTTAAGGAACTACCTAAACAAAATTCTACAAATTCATGTATCAACATAAGAGAAATAAAAAGCAATTAAAATAGAAAATACACAAAAAATATCAAAAATGCATGAAACGAAAATATTTTTATTTGATAATTTTCTAGACATTAATATAAAATGGGAGAGAAAATTCCCATTTAAAAATCATTATTTTTCCATTTATTATGATTTTTCCAAGTTTGAAATAAAATGGAAGAAAATGAAATTAAAATATGAAACTAGGGTGCAGATAGTAACCAGATGCAGTTCAAATTATCAATGGGCTAAAAATGAGGGGTGCAGGTAGTAACGCGCTAAGCCCAATTATTATCAGAAAATCAATTAGAAAAATGAAAAGAAAATAGAAAATGTAACGGTGCAGGAAGTAATGATTTCCAGTTAATATTCACAATGGGCCATGGTGGGTGGTGTGGTTAGCAAATCCTGACTTAAGCCCAAGAAGCTCCTTTAATGAAACGGAGCGTTTCATGCTAGCTTCAGAATTCCCTCTGAAATTGGAATTTAATCGTGGCCAATGGATCAAGAAATAGTCAATGGTCAGCTCACAATCCAGCGGCCATGCTCTTGTCTTCAACCTCCAGCTAGGGTTCTTGGAGACTCCGTGAAAATGCAGAGCTTCCAGCTCTTTCTTCCTCAAACACGAACTCCATCAATTCTTCATGGAAAACAGAAATTCAAGACCCTATCTTGCCTAGAATTTTATGATGAATCCAACCATGATCTTAAAATCAACTGAAACATCCTAGATCACTGAACCCGATCCAAGATCAAAAATGTGCTCAATCATCAACTTCAACCATTCTTGCAATTAACTACCTCAGATTAATCACCAACTCACACTGATTGATATTAGCTATCTAACATGAATTATATCTCACTATACCACGAGTTCTTGATCATCAAAGAAATGGTGTCAAATATTCAACCTTCACCAATTGCTCTCTAACTCTCCAAAATCCATCACCTATGTGTCTCTAACCTTTCTACACTAACAAACTAACCTAATTATGCATAAAACATGGTGTAATAGAGAATTTGCAAACCTGGTTATTCTTGATCAACAGATGGTGAAATCCTTCACTTCAAGCCTTGAAACTCTTCAGAAAGTTTCCTTGGATGCTAATCTTGCTACTGTTTGCAAAATCTTTAATGGAGGAGGCTTCAATCTCAGAATTCGATTCTGACTTGCTACCTTGAAAGTTCAATCACCAACTCTTCAATTCACCATGGATTTGCTCTCAAGTTGATCTGCACAACTTCAGAATCATCAAAGGAGTGTGTTTGTATAGAAAGAATGAATGGAATTGAAGAAGAATGTAGAATTGGAACTTGACTATCAATGGAAGCAACAAGATAGCACTCTCTCTCTCAAACCTCTTTTCTCACCAACCTCGCGTCTGAGCAAGCCCTAACGATTATATAGAACTTGTTAGAATTGTCCAGAACTTTCTGGAACAATCCAATGAGTATTTGAACTTCTCATCTCATGATATTTTGATTTCACTTCTCTCCATATGCTATTCCATGCCATAGTCCTTGTAACCACCAATTCTGACTTGAAATTCTCCCCACATGAGATGTATGGTGTGTTGAAATGCATAACTAACTTGTTTATTGAGTTTTTTTGAGTTTTGCTTTGGTGCCTTAAGATGCAAGTAAGCCATTTCCAAAGCAGCCCTATGATCTAGGCCTCAAATCAAAACTGTGGCTGAACCATTGTTCTTAGAATGTCCTTTGGAGTTAAAATGACCAATTATATGACAAGGTTTGGATGTATAACTTGTGATTTCCAATTTTCAATTTCAACTTATTTAACTTATGCCTCCATTTTAGGCCATTTTTATCACTTTTTGATACAAGCCTTTTCAACATCTCATGACCTCCCTACTAGCCTTAAAACATCATTCTAAGAAAGTTTGATGTTGAAGATTTTTCCATTTGAAGCTTGGAAATAGGAGAGATATGGCCTTATGCTTGAAATGACCTATAACCTCCAAATGACCAAAATGCCCTTGACTTGTCAAAGCCATAAGTTGAGTTCTACAAATCCTATCAAGGACTTCTAGTACTATCTAGAAAGCTAAGAATATTCTCTACAACATTCATGTTGACCAATAATTCATAGGAATCATCCTACTAGGGCAAAGGTTGGATGCAAGTTGGGTGACTTTCAAGGACCCAGATTGACATACCTCAAATGACCTGCAATTTGTCAAAGTCATAACTTGAGCTCTACAAATCCTATCAAGGACTTCTAGTACTCAAATTAAAGCTAAGAACAAGATCTAAAACATTCATGTTGTGGGGAAGATGAGATGACAATCACATCTTGAGCTAAACTGCCTTGAAGATAGGGATCAAACTAGGGGATTTTACACTGTCAAGCCTTAGAAACCCTAACTTGAAACTTCTCAAACTCCTCAATCATGATGAGTTGGTCTAGGAATCATCCTTATAGCATCTAAATGCATCATTCCATGATCACATGGCTCTTGGATGAGGTCTCAACCCTCTCCAAATCATCAGTTGACCTAGGGTTGACCCAGTCAAACCCTAATTCCACCACTCATGGCTGAATCTTCTAAATTCTTGTACAATGACCTCTCTAGGCTTCATGATGGCTTTCAAGACATCTCATAAGCTTTCTCAAAGCTTCAAGTCCACCCTCCTAGTCTCAGAATCATCTGAGGGGATCCCACAACTCTCAAGTTATGAGACACACAACCTTGGTTTCAACCAATCTCTCTGGGGATCTCTTGAGTTCTCTGACAAAGATATCAACCTTTGAACACTTGAATAACATTCTTGGCTAGCTTCAAAGTCTCATATAACTCTTGCTGGGTAATCATACCTCTTGACCTACTGCACACATATCCATGAGAAGCAGATGATCAATGAGATGAACCACAAACTAGGTAAATAAATGTTGGTCAAATTTTGGGGTGCAACAATGGGGAGGTCAGATATTCCTATGAACTTCAAGGTAGTCGGCCTTCGGGTTAGATTCCTGTTTGTTTAACAAATGTTTGACGGCGAGGTCAGATGTTCTTCTCAATTACGGATTGAGACGGCCTTCGGGTTTGATGCCTGTTTGTTTAACAGATGCCTGACGGCGAGGTCAAATGTTCTTCTCAACTTCGGGTTGAACCGACCTTCGGGTTAGATGCCTGTTTGTTTAACAAATGCCTGACGGCGAGGTCTAATGTTCTTATCAACTTCGGGTTGGGCCGCCTGTCGCTACTGCAAAAATCGCCGCCGGCTGAACAGAAGAGTCGCCACCGTGCGTTATTTATCCCAAAGGAGGGAAAGGAAACGCTCGAAGTAAACCTAACGCAAAGATGGGAAAGGAATGGTCATCGCAACCAAATCCTGGATTCGGGAGTCGGTTACGCAAGGGGAAGGTATTAGCACCCCTCACGCCCGTCGTACTCGACGGGATCCACACTTGTTTTCTAGTACGGATTGTTATTCTATCTACACTAAGGGTCAAGGGTTAGAAGGAAAATAAAATGACTCGGCAAAGTATCACACTTTATGCCTACGTATTCCCGTCTGGAACGAGAAATCAGAGTCAACGTAGTTCGCCTACCTACGGGAAAGGAGGGGAAGGTTGCTCGCTAGGATACGACATCCTATGCCTACGTACTTTCATACAGCATGAAAGATCAGAGCAAACGTAGTTCGGGCCACGGAAGACACAAATTTGTATGACTGTTTTTTATCTTTCTGAAAAGGTTTTCTTCTGATTAGGAGTCCAAGCGGACAAAAATGACACTTTGATGTTTGTTTTCAGTCTTTTACGCAAGAACTGTTTTTTATGGTGCTTGCATTCTCTGACACACTAGAGACTATGATTTGAGGGCGACTACGTCGTATGTCACCCTAAGGGTAACACACTAAGTAATCAGATTACTGAAGAGTGACCCTCCAGCAATCCTCTCTCAAATAGCTTAAGGCTCGTAGCGTACGACGTCGATCATCCTTATTACTGTGTTTTGAATTGTTTTGAGAAGAGAAAGCAATTCTAAAACCTAGGGTTTCAAAAGGGAATCACAACTACCCTAATGTTGTCATGCATGGATTACAACCTAATGTCTGTCATAATTCCCTCCTGCACAGAGGAAATCAGAGATCTTAGGGGATAAACGGAAAAGAAATAGACATACAGTAAACAGTATAATGCATGAGATGCAGCAATACAAGCAAGGCAAGGGAGTCCCACTCAACCTCGAACCTGGGAAATAAATAGGCAAAGTGAAACAGCTTCACTTAAAACCTAAGGGGCAAGTTGAACAAGCCAACAAACAATACAGAAAAAGGAATAAAACCCCAACACCAGCTCTGACAGCAACACCAGCTTCTATAGTAAGCAGTTCAAACAGCACCAGCTCTAACAGCTACTGTTGATTAACAGCAAATAGTTAACAGTAACACCTTCCAGTAAGACCCCATCTTCAATCTTCAACCATCTTCAAGCTTTAGATAAGCTCCTGTCTTCAATAAGCCCTAACTCTAGCAAGCATGAACTCCAATAAGTAAACAGCTTCAAACAGCAGCAAAACCCTAATCTTAACAGATAACTCTCTTTGCCAGGCACAAGCTTCCCTTTCACCAATCTTCCATGAACTTCATCTTCAATAGGCATCCATCTTCAAGGCAAGCACTCACAGGAGAGAATCAACTAAGAGATGAAGTTGAAATGTTAAGAGGCTTAATGATAACCCAAGGAAATCACTAAGATCTTAACACAGCAAGTGAATGTTATCCTCAAGATTCTACCCAACCAAAGCCTGCTCTACATCCCTCCTAAGGAGAGATGGAACTTCTTTGGGGGACCTTGTGTCATAGGATGGAATAGAGGCACAAGAAGCTCTCTATGTTTGAAAGAAGAAACTAGTCTAATCTATAGCTTTCCCTATATCTCCTATCTCCTAAGTCTTCAAAAGCAACCTTCAAGGAGAAGATTCTTCATGCTCCAATCTCCATCCTTTGTATCCAATCATGTCCAAGTCTTCATTAGCTCCATCAGGCAAAACACAGACCCCAACACCCAATTGAAATGACCCAAACCCCACAAACAAAACAACATCCCAAGAGGGAAACACACCAATAACAACCAATTTGCAAAAATCACAGAAAATAGTAATACTCATCCTAAAATCCTAGATTAATTTCTAAGGGAACCTAACTATGTACCCTATACCCCACATAAACCCCAAGGCGTAAATCAAAACCCTAAGTCTCCAAACTATGCCCTAAACTACACCTAAGTATTGTAAAATCCTAATCCTAACACCCTAAAGTTCATCATTCAAAACTAACCTAAATTTCATCATAAAAATATGAGAAAAATCTCTAAGGGAGCATGTATCTCTAATCTAATCAATCCAACAAGAATCAACTCAAAAATACTCACCAATATCTCATACTAAATTCAGCAAAATAAGGTATCAAACAAATGCAAAATAAAATCAATAAAATGGTAAAATATGCCAAAAATATAAAATGAAAGGAATTAATATCTTTATTATTTTATTAAATTCTAGAAACCCTAAGGAAAACAAGGAAAAAATTCTCATCCAAAAATGTTTATTTTTCAATTAGTTATAGATTTTTCAATTAACCTAAAATAAATGTGGAAATAAAAGAAAAATAAAAGAAAATGGTAAATGAGCGTGACAAATAGCAATCAGAACAAGTTCAATACGCCAGTTGGGCCCATGGTGGGGTGTTAATAGTCAACGCGCACTAGGCCCAACACCAATTCAGAAAATCAAATGAAAATAGAAAGAAAAATGGAAAAAAGTTGGTACGAATAGCAAGGATTTCACGTGTAAATTCCAATTGGGCCTCAGAAAAGGGTGTTGGTAGCAAAATATATTTAAGCCCATCCAAGGAAGTTAAATGAAACGGTGCGTTTGGTCTTGAACTCAGAAACCTTCACAAATCTCCATCAATCCTGGCCGTTGGATGGTTGCTTGGGTCAAAGGTCTTGCACGATCCTATGGTGATAGAGTCATCTTCTTCCTTTGAATTTTGGAGGGAGAAGGAAGCCATGGCTGAAACAGAGCTTCAACCTTCATCTTCTCCAAACGCAACTCTCTTAATCCTCACCAAAACCCAAACTTAAATACATCATCTGGCTGGCCTTTTCACAAGGAATTCAACCACACTATCCATTGGCATTGAATCATCTTCTTCCTCAAAACACGAAGACATGTTCAGAAATGGCTCAAACAAGAATCATCACCAAACTCAAAATCGAATAGCTTAACATCAACTACACCTCATACTGAGTAAAATCCACCATTAAACTAGGTTTAAACCTCCAAGAATTGCAAGATACGAGCCTCAACAGAAAATGTGATCAACCTATTTTTATCTCTAAATCATGCCAATTGCTACCAGAATCCACCTAGCCATGTTCTACAATACATATCACCATCTAAAACCTAAGGAAACTTCAAGAATCAAGCCATAGAAGGAATTTTACATACCTGCAAATCTTGGATGAACAGAGTGGTAAAACCTCCAAATTAAGCTCCAAGATCTTCCAGATACCTTCAATGAAGTATGATCAAGCTTCTGTATGCATCAAATTGGATTCAAACCTCTTGAATCCTTGAATCCGATTCTGACTTGCAAGAGATGAATCCAAAATGCTCTCTCACGATTTTGCACCAATCTTGCCTTGAATTGTATCTGGAATCATTCACCAACACCAAAGGAAGCTATTAAACACCAAAGAATGGATTGAAATGGATCAATTTGTTGTAACCGATTCTGTTTTGCAAATGGAAAACTCAAGATGCAATCTCTCAATTCTCCCTCAATCTCCACCAACCAATGCTTTGGATCACTTCTAAATCTTATATAGAACATGAATGAAAGCTTTATAAACTTCTGGATTGATCTAATGAGAAGTTCCACATCTCTTGCTCTTGAAAATGTCATGAGAAATTCACATATGGCAGCTGAGTTTCAAGCTTGTATTTGCACCTCATTCTGATCCAAATTCTCACCACATGACATATTGAATGTGTTAGGATTCATTAGAGCCTTGGTTATGCCTTGAAGCATGGTTTTGCATATGTGACTTATGATGTAAGTAACCAGTTTACAAAGGAAGTCATTGAATTAACCCTTAAATAAAAAATGTGGCAATGTCAATGTTTTAAAAATATGTTTTCCAATCAAATTGGTAGGTCATATGGCTAGGTTTGGACCCATAGCTCAAAAATCCCAATTTTCATCCTTGGTTCATTTAAAATTCACCCTTGTTTTAGGCCATTTTTGCAATTTTGTGATACAAGCCCTTCCAATTACCCATGACCTCTTACCTAGCCTAAAAACATCATTTTGAACACATCTCATGTTTAACATTTTTCCATTTGAGGAGTGGAAAATGGAGGTTTTGACCTATGTTGGAAAATGACCTATAATCACCAATACCCAAAATACCCCTGGATTGCCAAGATCATAACTTGAGTTCTAAAAATCCTCTTGAGGACTTCTAGTACTCTATGGAAATCTAAGATCATGATCTACAACTTTTATGTTGGCCAAGAATCCATTTGAAAATTCCTTGATGGGCAAAAGTTGCTTGGTAGTCAAGTGACTTTCACAGATAAATTTTAATGCCCTCTGGTGACCCATAACTTGCAAGAACCATAACTTGAGTTCCACAAATCTTCTTGAAGACTTCTAGTACTCAAATTAAAGCTATTGAGAATCTATACAAGTTTCATGTAGACCAAGAATCCATTTGAAACTTGAATTTTGACTTATCTAGCTTGGAAGTGAGGCCTAAATTAGGGGATTTTACACTGAAACCCTAATTTGGTAACTCCTCCCACTCTTGATTCTCTTTGATTTATCCTTGGCACAACACCACACATGTATCAACATATCAACTCATGAATCCCACAACCTCCATTTAAGCCTTGATGCTCTTCAATCACTCAGTTGACCTAGGATTGACCCAGATGAAACCCTAGTTGACTGCACTTCAACTATGGCTCTTGTACTTGAATCAATGACTTGTCTCATCTCAATATGACCCTCTAGGCATTTCACAAGCTTTGTACACATTCCATATCCTCAATTCATAGCTCATTGATGACCCTCAATACAGCTCAAATTAGGAGAGAAATCCACTGGTTGACCCTCAAACTTCTCAAAGCTTCAAATATTTCTTGATGACTTGGATTGTCTTAAGCTTGAATAAAGCCCCTTGGTGTGCTTCTTTAGATAAGGATGGCACTTGATCCCTTGTTATATGACTTGTTATGCTATGCTATGTGTCGCTTGCGCGAAAATAAGGTGTCGGCATGACAGAAGAGTCGCCACCTTTCGTTATTTATCCCTCAGAGCGGGAAAGGAAACGATCGGAAAAACCTGACGAATAAGGGTAAGACAAGGTCGTCGCAACCATTGTCTGGGTTCGGGAGTCGGTTACGCAAGGGGAAGGTATTAGCACCCCTCACGTCCGTCGTACTCGACGGGATCCTCGCTTGTTTGTTTACTTGGACGGGTTGTTTTTATTCCATCTACCTATCAAGGCTGGCTGAAAAAGAAAAGAAAAATGACTCGGCAAAGCGTCGCACTTTATGCCTACGTATTCCCATCAGAGAATGAGAAATCAGAGTCAACGTAGTTCGGCTAACTACGGGGGAAAAGGTTGCTCGCTAGGATGTCGCATCCTATGCCTACGTACTTTCATCTGGTATGAAAGATCAGAGCAAACGTAGTTCGGGAAACTACGGGAAAAATGGCTCAACTAGGAGGGAGACTATCAAGTCCTACTGTTATCATGCCATGGATTCATCCTATGGTTGAGGTTTGAACAGGGAACTCCTAGATGTTGTCATGCATAGGTTTCAACCTAAAAGTCTATCATCAAATCCTCATCAAAGGAAATGAGAATCCTAAGGGATCATGTCAATGGTACACCAAAACAGACAAAAGCATCAGCTTTAACAGTAAAATGCATGCAATGCAAGTGAGGGAGGAAATGTGAGTGGGGCTTCAGCCTCCACAAGCTCATCTCAACCTCAAGCCAGTCATGAAATAACAGTAATCATACTGAAAATAAACAACATGCTATCAAGCAATATACAGATAAAGGGAATGAAGTGTCATCAGGCAAACAAAACACATGCTTGAGAAAGAAAGAATCCACTCTCTAATTCTAACCCTAATCACAGGATCTAAACAAATCTAAGCACTAAAGCAAGACCCTAATCAAGAGAAATCAATCCCAGTCTTCAAGCTTCAGAACAAGCTTGCCAAAGAAAGGGAGCTAAGTAAGCAGACTCATAGTGCCTTCCTCAGGAAAGCACTAGGAGGTGTATACTCAGGAGTCATACCCTATGTGGCTCAACCACTGTGATCAGTTTACATTCCTCCTCAGGAGAAACTAAACTCACAAGCAGGCTCCAACATCACTGGATATTTAGGAAATCCTATCTGAACTAGTGGAACTAAGTGAATAGACCCATAGGACCTTCCTCAGGAAAGTACTAGGAGGCTTCCACTTAGGAGTTGTATCCCATGTGGCTCAACAACATGTGATCAGTTTACATTCCTCCTCAGGAGAAATTAAACTCACAAGTTGGCTCCAACATCATTGGATACTTGAGAAATCCTAGGCAAACTAATGAAACTAAGTGAATAGACCCATAGGACCTTCCTCAGGAAAGTACTAGGAGGCTTCCACTTAGGAGTTGTATCCCATGTGGCTCAACAACATGTGATCAGTTTACATTCCTCCTCAGGAGAAATTAAACTCACAAGTTGGCTCCAACATCATTGGATACTTAAGAAAAAGGTGAGAAGAAAGAATGAAAGTCATTCATAGTGCCTTCCTCAGGAAAGTACCATGAACTTCCTCCAAACTTCAGGATCTCAAACCTCACAGACAGGGGACAAGCCAAGCTCTGGGTCCCTGAATCTTGATCTACAATCTTCTCTTCATGATGCTCTCCATCAAGGTCTTCAAGGCAACACAAGCCCCTCAACAAATTCCCCACCAAGAACCCCAAAGATGAACAGATAACCACAGGGGAGACAAAATCAACAGGCAACTTCAGAAAATACCTAAAAATACTAAACTAATGGGGAAAAATCTAACAATTATTCACAAGGGTCCTCAACACCTACCCAGAACATCTACATAGGCCTCTACCTAAGAATCAAGACAAAACTCAATCAAAGAAAGGAATTCATCACCTAAACACAATCTAAACCCTAATTAGGATACCCTAAGTCTACCCTAATTAAACTAATCAAAATTTAATTCTAAAATTCTAGAAAAAAATCCTATGGGGAACTATGATTCATCATCTAATTGCACAAAAAAGAATGGATTAAAAAACCTAGGGGAAGGTCTTAAAATAATTCCTACAAAATCATGATATAAAATTAAACATTATAAAAGCTACTTTAAAAGAGAAATCTATTAAAATACTAAACTAAAAAATAAAATCCCATTTTTATTTTTAATATTTTCTACACATTTTCATCTAATCATAGAAAAAAGAAGAAGTCAAAAATCATTTTTTATCCTTTATTTATGAATTAATCAAAACAGAAAAAATAAAAGAAGAAAATAAAAACAATTAAAACAATTAAAGGGAGGGGGGGTATGAACAGCAATAGGCGCTAGTTAAATCAATTGGGCCAGCAAAAAGGGGGGGTGCGGATAGGAAACTAAGCCCACAGCGCTGGTTAATGAAACGACCGCGTTTGGATTATTTGAAATTTCCCTCTCTTTCTCAGACTCGCGCACGGCCGTTGGATCAGATTAATGAGTCAAAATTTGAGACCGATCCAATGGACCTCCTTCATCGTCCCAAACGCAACTAGGGTTTTCAGAACCCTCTCCTCCCATGCACTCAAATTCAACTGGCTCGTTCTCTCTGCTCAGGCCATGGTTTAACAAGATTCCAAAACAAAAAATGCTCTACTAAATGCCTAGAACACAGCCATGCGTGTAGTTTCTCTTAATTCCTCTTGAATAATCCAAACAGAAGACTTAAACATCTTGGTACAACCATGTTCATCTGATATCAATCTTAGTAAAGCTTCAATCTAATGGCATAATCTTGTTCCTTACACCACTCTTATCATTCTTATCTATAGCATATTAACTAACACTCAAAATCCAGCTAGTTCTTGAAAATTAAAGATTCCTACACCTGTTATGAAACTCAATGAATCGTGCCCTACTTCTCAGGATCTAACCATCTACCCTAATACATTCATTCTATACCTATAAAGCTAAAGGAAAGCCATTAAATTAAGAGGTATATGGGAAAAAGAGAACCTGTCAAAGGGATGATGGTAGGTACTCGTGGAGATGCTTGCAGGCCTTGGAATTGGTTCAAGATGCTCCTTGGATGATCCACAACCTTCTGTTTGCAAGAGTTGTTGATGGAAGATGCTTGTAGTGGAAGAAATTCAAAGTTGCTTGAAGTTGAAGAAAGTGCTTCAATGGCAATGTATCTCTCTCTTTCTCCTCTGACTTGACTCTCTATCACCAACCTTGATCACTTGCTGATGCACTCTTTTTATAATGATCATTGGATATGTCTAGATTCATCTAGAATGTGGTGGAAGCTTCTTGAAATTCTCATGTGATGACAAGTTGGAAATCTCATCTCCCATGCTTCATGCCTTACCATTTGGTCTTAAAATATCTTTTCATGAGATATTGAGAAGGGATGAGTGAAAAACAAGTTCATCTTTGGCTTATGTAGGGTTTTTTAACATTGCCTTCTTTTTCAAGTAACCATTTTTCAAAGCATCACCCATTTTAAAGCTTCAACTCAAAATTCTAGCTAAACCAATGTTCTCAAAATGGTTTTTCCAATCAAAATGATATATTGGATGACCTATTTTGGATTTGTGGATCTTCCAAATCACTTTTCAATTTCAACTTTTCAAGTTTATAAGTCATTTTTAGTTCATTTTTGACCAATCATGTAATCTCATGCTATGAGCTTTTCCAACAATTTGTGACCTTCTTTCTAGACTTAAAATCACATTTTGAGCAACTTTCATGTTTTGAGTTTTTCCATTTGAGGCTTGGAAATAGGAGTTTTAGGCATTGGCTAAAATGACCTATAACTGACAAATGACCAAAATACCCCTGCCTTGTTCAAACCATAAGTTGAGTTCCACAAATCCAATCAAGGACTTCTACCACTCAAATTAAAGCTAAGAAGATGCCCTTCAACATTCATGTTGACCAAGAAATCATAGGAATCATCCTACTAGGGCAAAAGTTGTCTGCAAGTTGGGTGACTTTCAAGGACCCAGATCCACACACCTCTGCTGACCTGTAATTTGTCAAAACCATAACTTGAGCTCTGTGACTCCTATCAAGGACTTCCACCACTCAAATTAAAGCTTAGAACAAGCTCTACAACATTCATGTTGTGGGGAAGATGAGATATCAATCACATCTAGAGCTAAAACTGCCTGGAAAATAGGGATCAAATTAGGGTTTTCTCACTGACAATCCTCAGAAACCCTAACTCAAAACTTCTCAAACTCCTCAATCATGATGAGTTGGTCTAGGAATCATCTTTATAACATCTCTATACATCATTCCATGATCTCATGGCCCTTGGATTGAGTCTCAACCTTCTCCAAATCTTCAGTTATCCTAGGGTAGACCCAGTCAAAACCCTAATTCTATCATTCATGGTTGAATCCTCTGAACTCTTGCATAATGACTTCTCTGGGCTTCATGATGGCTATCAAGACATCTCATAGGCTTTCTCAAAACATCAAGTTCATTCTCAAAGTCTCAGAATCATCTGAGGAGCACCCACAACTCTCAAGCTATGAAGCACACAACCCTGGTTTCAATCCACTTCCTCTGAGGATCTCTTGAACTTTCTGATGGAGGTATCCACTTTCAAACACTCAATGAATGAATAATTGTTGGTCAAATTTTGGGGTGCAACAGCTGCCCCTATTCAAACGGCTTGAACCTGACTGGGTGAGAAGCGAACGGCTCTCAGCCAATCAAGGTACGAGACGGTTGAATATCGGTAAACCCGAAAATTTGCCAACTGCACGAGCACACGATACTCTGCGGGGAACAACATCTTCGAAAACTGGAACACTAGCTGTACAGCAACTAGCTGGAGAAATATCGACCTGACATCACCGTCAGACAATCAAAATACCCAACATTACCGCTGGAGAACTACAACACTGAACAACTCTGACCTGAGGTTCGCCCCTGGTAAATGGAACTTGCGTATTTGGAGCTACTCTGTTGGGGATGAGAGACTCAACCAAGCACACTCTGATCTGGGGTTCATCCTCAGAACCATGACGAACATCCAAATATTACTGCATACTGAGAAACCGTAGAGGTTCAACACTACAGATATATGAAGCCCTGGCCCCCGGCCACTTCCAGCTTCAGCTGGAAAATCTTCAAGTACTTCTGAAGATAAGCATCCTTGGCCTTCAAGGATGGCAACTCTGCAGGAGGCATCTTCGACTTCAGTCTAAAGAAATGGTCCTTGGCCTTCAAGGATACATGGATCTGCCTTCAGGCAACTCCGCCTCTGCTATAGAGTATCCGTGACTTCAGTCAGGGACATACTTCGGCCTTCAGTCCGAAAAATGGATCCTTGGTCATTCATGACCTTGGGGATAACCTTGCCTTCAGGCACCTTCGCTTCAGCTTGGGAAATCTGTGACTTCAGTCAGAGAAGTGGTATCCTGAGCCATTCATGACTCTACGGGGGTTCAAACACTTTGCCTTCAGGCAAAACTCCGCTTCAGCTGGAGAAACATCTTTGACTTCAGTCAAAAGAAAAACTATCCACTTGATCGCAATCAATCATCTTCTCAGGACAACTGACTTGGTCTTCAAACCCACGCGAATCACTCTGTTGTATCTACAACTCTGGAACCTTGTCTTCAGCCGCCCGTTGATTCTTCAACACGGAAATCTGGACTCACAGGAACCTTCTGATATCGCCTTCGGGCGCTTACGAAATCCATCTTCAGATTAGACATCATTGTTGGAGCAGACATATCATGCTGCTCAGGACTTCAAGAATCATCTTGACCAAACAGATCCGTCGGGCGTCTTCAAGAATCGTCTTGATCTGATAACCTTTCCGGAGCAAACATTCTGTTGGGAATTCCAGGAATCTTCCTGGGCAACTCTTGCGGGAGGCGCTATTGGGGAGCTCAAGTATCATACTAGGCGAACAACCCGGGAAGCTGTACTGAGGTCTTAAGAATCGTCTTAAGCAAATGGCCCTGCTGAGGGATTTGAGAATCATCTCGAACTGAAGACTTTGCTGGGGATCTCAAAAATCATCTTGAGCGAGCGACCTGTGGGGATCATACCGGGGTCTTTAAGAATCATCTCAAAAGCGACCTTGCTGGGGAGAACATCAAGAATCGTCCTGAGCAACCGGTCTTTCGGTAGTACATCTGTACAACAAGGATTATAATGACCTAGGTCATGCTTATGATGCGTATGCTTCGGCGTCATGCCCCACACGGTGGGGATGATATGCGTTTATGCTACATGTCGTGCAATCATGCGCAATGCTATGCAGCGTTAAATGCTATGCAATCATGCACAATGCTATGCAATCATGCACAATGATGCGATCCCATCAGCAAAATAAATGCCGAAGGGGGAAATCCTCCTGTCAAGGAGAAAGAACCGCTCAGATAGAGGACTCATCCTGCTGAAGAGAACGTGAACACGCCAATATCAATCGGGCTCTGTCCGGGGAATTGATCTTCCGCGAATTGCTGCAGGGGAACAACTTCAGCTGACTGCTGCGGGGGACGAAGTTCTACGAGAACTTGGATCTGCTGATATCGATCGCGAGAATGAATTGCGCGGCCGTCTCGGCTACTCTTCTGGGGATGACCACTCTGTGGGGAACCAACTTCAGCTGCTCAACACTCCACTGGGGAAAAATCATGATCTGATCAACTTCCAAGGATTCGGATCTCTTGGACATCTGCAAACTCGGCTGAGGGAGGAGAAATCATTCTGCTTCGATGGAGAGAGTGCGATTCTGGGGAAACACAACACTAGTTGCCCCACGCTCTGCTGGGGAAAACCAATCATGATCCGATCAATGTTCAAAGATTCTGCTTTTCTGCGGACTCAACCGGGGGGAGAAATCATTCTATTTCATTGGAGAGTACGACTCTGATGGGGAATTCGATTCCGCTGGGGAAGAAAGGATCATCTGACTTCGGGGGAGAGTACAACTCTGCAAGGGAATACAACATCAGCTGTTCCAACACTCTACTGGAGAAGAGGGAATCATCGAACTTCAGGAGAGAGCCTGACTCTGGTGAGGAAACCTAATTCCACTGGAGACTTCAGCCTGGCACCATCAGTTACTGCATACTTCGGTATACGACTAGCTTCCTACGAAACCTGCACTTGTGACCCGGTGCGGGGGAGGGATCCCACTTCAGTGACTTTACTGGGGAAAACACGAGCTCCAGTACCCAAACTTTTCCATGAACTCTACACTTGTGACCCGGTGCTGGGGATAATCATCATGCTTCAGTGCTTGACTCAGCTGATGAGGTAACATTCCTTCAGGATGCGTCTGCTTGGGGAAGAGAATCACCTCTACCTGGTGGACATATCAATGCTCACTGCCTTGCGTTCAGATTCTGCGGAAGAGGGACTACTGAACCCTGCTGGGGAAGGAGGACTCATCCTGCTTCGGGGATACGCATGGCGCATCTTCTGGCGAGTGCTACACCTACAACAACGCAAACAAACAGACAAGATACCCTCTTCAAAGGGGCCTATTCAGGTTATTATCTCGTGACAATGTTCAGTTAGTTAATTGTTTCAACAATCAATGGGCTTAGGCCCGTAAGTTTATGTATGCGCATTTTATCAAAAAACACATCGGCGTTCTCATTCGCAAACAAAACAGATAAATGCTAAACAGACAAGTAGAATTGCTGAATAATGTGCATTTTATTGATGATGAACCCCTGAACGGGCAAAAATGTTTTACAACAGAGGCAAGCTCCTGGAATGAGGAAGCCGCGCAAAAAGAAAACATAAATATACATCAGCATATACAAATGTCGGCAATCGAGGCGTAGACGAACACCATGAGTTGATCCCTCTAAGACCCACTCGACTTCGATACTTCTCCGATGCTTCAGCTTTGGAAGAGGTTGATTCAGATAAACGGCCCTCAGGTCTTCCGAACCACTAAACAATGAAAGTCCATACGCGGAACGCAGTCATTTGCTTATTCAAATCCCTAACTTTTGCGTGAACCGCCCGTTACGGGTTTTCAGTTCACCGGGATACCCCTTTTTGCCGAAGCCGCCCAGTGTAGGTTTTCGACTTCGCGGGTGTACATTTTTTCAATATATCCCTAATTTTTGCCCGAACCTTTTATTCTGTTTTTGGTTCGCCGGGATGCCCCTTTTTTGCCTGGACTCTTTCTTTTTTTGTCCAGCGGGTCGCTTTCAAGCAAAGTATTTTTTAACTGCGTCCGCGTTCACCGGGGATGCAAAATCTTCACCATCCATCGTGGATAACAACAAAGCTCCTCCTGAGAAGACCTTGCTGACGACATACGGCCCCTCGTAGTTCGGAGTCCACTTGCCCCGGTGATCGGAGTGTGACGGAAGAATCTTCTTCAGGACGAGATCACCCGTCTGAAAGCTTCGAGGACGCACCTTCTTATCATAAGCTTTCTTCATTCGGCTTTGGTACAGGCGACCAAATGCAATCGATGCTAACCTCTTCTCGTCCATCAGGCTGAGCTGGTTCAGGCGATTCGTCACCCATTCTGCCTCATCAAGTTTCACATCAACCAAAACTCGCAAAGAGGGAATCTCCACTTCTAGCGGTAGGACAGCTTCCATACCGTACACCAAGGAGAAAGGAGTTGCCCCGGTCGACGTACGCACCGTCGTACGATAACCGTGCAAGGCAAACGGCAGCATCTCGTGCCAATCTTTATACGTCACAACCATCTTCTGAACAATCCTCTTGATGTTCTTGTTGGCCGCTTCAACAGCGCCATTCATCTTCGGCCGGTAGGGAGATGAGTTGTGGTGTTCAATCTTGAAGCTCTGGCACAGCTCCTTCATCATCTTATTATTCAAATTCGAACCATTATCAGTAATGATCCGCTCGGGAATTCCATAGCGACAGATGATGTCCCTCTTTATGAACTTAGCCACCACCTGCTTGGTCACATTAGCGTACGAGGCTGCCTCCACCCACTTGGTGAAGTAGTCGATAGCTACCAGAATAAAACGATGACCATTGGATGCGGTGGGCTCGATCTTGCCTATCATGTCGATGCCCCACATGGAGAACGGCCAAGGGGAGGACATGACATTCAATGGGCACGGCGGCACATGAACTTTATCAGCATAAATCTGGCATTTGTGACATTTCTTCGCGAATCTGAAGCAATCCGACTCCATAGTCAACCAGTAATATCCTGCTCTCAGGATCTTTCTCGTCATGGCATGCCCGCCGGCGTGCGTACCAAATGTGCCCTCATGGACTTCTTCCATGAGCATACTTGCTTCTTTCTCATCCACACATCTGAGTAGCACGAGATCGTGGTTTCTCTTATACAGCACTCCATCAGGATTGAGGTAAAAGTTTCCAGATAGCCTCCTCAGAGTCTTCTTATCCTGGGTTGACGCACCCGCAGGATACTCCTTAGTCATAAGGAAGGTCTGGATGTCGTGGAACCATGGCTTGCCGTCAGTGGCATCCTCGATTGCGAACACATATGCTGGTCTGTCAAGACGCGAAAGAACAATGCTTGGAGCTTCATTCCAAAGATTGACCTTATACATTGAAGCCAGCGTGGCTAAAGCATCAGCCATTTGATTTTCAGCCCGGGGTACATGATGAAGTTCTACTCGGTCAAAGAACGGAAGCAGCCTTCTGGCATAATTCATGTACGGCACTAGATTCGCTTGACGAGTTTCCCACTCCCCTTTGATCTGATTGATTACAAGCGCTGAGTCACCATATATGTCTAGATTCTTGATTCTCAAATCAATTGCCTCTTCTAGACCCATGATACATGCTTCATACTCGGCTTCGTTGTTGGTAACTGAAAACGTCAGTCTTGCAGTAAACGGGATGTGGGATCCGTGAGGAGTCGTGATGATAGCCCCGATACCACTTCCATAGGAATTAACCGCTCCGTCGAATATCAACTTCCACTGAGACTTCCTATCTGGCCCCTCATCGGGCAATGGCTCATCGCAATCCTTCGCTTTGAGAAACATAATGTCCTCGTCAGGGAATTCGAACTTCATCGGCTGATAGTCTTCGATTGGCTGTTCGGCAAGGTAGTCAGACAATACGCTTCCCTTAATGGCTTTCTGAGAGACGTACTGAATATCATACTCTGTTAACACCATCTGCCATCTGGCAATCCTGCCCGAAAGAGCCTGCTTCTCGAAGACGTACTTGATCGGATCCATCTTCGAAATTAGCATAGTGGTGTGATTGAGCATATACTGTCGTAAACGTTTGGCAGCCCAGGCTAATGCACAACACGTCTTCTCCAGCATCGAGTATCGAGATTCACACTCAGTGAACTTTTTACTCAAGTAATAAATGGCATGCTCTTTTCTGCCCGTCTCGTCGTGCTGACCGAGAACACACCCCATACTATTCTCCAGAACTGTCAAGTACATGATTAATGGCCGTCCAGCCACTGGGGGTATCAAGATTGGAGGTTCTTGAAGATACTGCTTTATCTTATCGAATGCCTTCTGGCAATCCTCATTCCAAGTAATCGCCTGATTTTTCTTTAACAACTTGAACATCGGTTCACAAGTGGCCGTGAGCTGAGAGATAAACCTTGCAATGTAGTTTATTCGGCCCAAGAAACCACGAACTTCTTTTTCTGTCTTCGGCGTTGGCATCTCTTGGATAGCTTTTATTTTTGCAGGATCAACTTCAATACCTCGTTCACTAACGATAAACCCCAATAACTTTCCGGACCGCACTCCGAAAGTGCACTTGTTAGGATTCAGCCTCAGCTTGAACTTCCTAAGCCTTTCAAACAGCTTCAGCAAATTGACCAGATGCTCTTCCTCCGTTTGGGATTTTGCAATCATGTCATCAACATAGACCTCGATCTCATGATGAATCATATCATGAAACAAAGTTACCATTGCTCGCTGGTAAGTGGCCCCTGCGTTCTTCAGACCGAAGGGCATTACCTTGTAGCAAAACGTGCCCCAGGGGGTAATAAACGTCGTTTTCTCCATGTCCTCCGGCGCCATCTTGATCTGATTGTAACCGGAGAAGCCATCCATGAACGAAAACACGGAAAACTGGGCTGTATTGTCGACCAACACATCGATATGAGGCAACGGGAAATCATCCTTAGGGCTCGCCCTATTCAAATCCCGATAATCGACGCACATACGTACCTTACCGTCCTTCTTCGGTACAGGCACTATGTTGGCGACCCACGGAGGGTAAGTGGTAACGGCTAAAAATCCTGCGTCCAACTGCTTCTGGACCTCTTCTTTGATTTTTACAGCCATGTCTGGTCTCGTCCTCCTAAGCTTCTGCTTGACTGGAGGGCAATCTTCTCGCAACGGCAAGCGATGAACCACGATATCTGTGTCAAGTCCGGGCATATCCTCATATGACCAAGCAAAGACGTCACTATACTCTCGAAGCATCTCGACCAGTCTATGCTTGACATCATTCTGCAGCGCAGCCCCAACTCTGACATTTCTGACGAGCTCCTCAGAACCCAGATTTATGATCTCAATGTCCTCCTCGTGAGGCAGAATAACCTTCTCCTCTTGTCTCAACAAGCGGGCCAACTCTTCCGGAAGGTCTTCGTCTTCATCAATCTCATCCTCGGCTTGATAGATCGGGCAATCAAAGTCGTAGTGAGCCGTAGAGGGTCCAGAGTCGATGTCATCTGTTACGTGGATCCTGCAATAACAAGGGTTAAGTTTAAAGCAAGAATATGCAGGTTAGCACGAACCTCGTTGCCATTTTGTTGTTTTTCGAAATAAACATAAAACATGAATAACAGAGAACACAACATTTGATTACGAAGAAAACGCCTTTTATTTATTAACAAAATGCATACACATAATCCAACAAGGCCCTGACAGTAAAACCACTATGCCCCGGGCAGGACATAGGGTTGTACAAAGATTGTAAAAAGCAAATCATTACTCTTCACTTGTCAGCTTGATAATCTCCTTGATGGTCCAATTGTGGAGGCGCTCGCCTGGCTTGCTCGGTTGAATCCAGGCATCAAGATCACAATCACTGTCCCCGCTGTCCTCTGACGTAGCGTTGATACTCTCGAAGATTACTCCTCCCTTGGTGAATAGGATCGGCCCTTTCCCACGAGACGAGCTACCAGAAGAAGATGAAGCTTCAGCTTGCGGAGAATATCCCAACCCAAACTTATCCTGTTTGATCGGTATATCCAAGACATGCCCCCAGCCTGGGGTGGAACCAGCTTCGACAATGGCCCTAGCTTCCTTAAACGAGGAGAGGTTCAACTCTTGCTTCTCTGCAACAACGGGAGCTACCTCCTTCACCCTGACGGTTTCAAACGCTTGGCAAAGGGTCTCATGGATCTCACCATCCATTTCGACATATTTGAAGGACGACAGGTGGCTTACCATGATGTCCTCCTCTCCACAGACTGTCACTATGCTGCCCCCAACAGCATATTTAAGCTTCTGATGCAGCGTGGACGTCACGGCACCAGCAGAATGGATCCACGGCCGACCTAAGAGGCAACTATAGGCGGGCATGATATCCATGATATAGAAAACCGTATTAAACGTCTCTGGACCAACTTGAATTGGCAGGGTCAATTCTCCGAAGACGTGGCGCTTGGTTCCGTCAAAGGCCTTCACGACCAGATCACTGGGCGTGCACAGCAGTCCACGGGTATCCAACTTCATCAGTGCTTTCTTCGGAAGCACGTTAAGCGAGGAACCCGTATCCACGAGGACATGTGACATAATCGTGCCTCTGCACTCTATCGAGACGTGCAAGGCATTGTTGTGATCTCTTCCCTTGGGAGTCAGCTCCAGATCTGTAAATCCCAGCCCATTACCAGCATTGACATGGGCTACTACTTCCTCGAGTTGATTAACTGATATCTCCTGCGGCACGTATGCGGCATTCAATACCTTCAGCAACGCGTTGCGGTGCGCTTCAGAACACAGCAACAGGTTAAGATTCGAGATCTTCGACGGAGTCTGGTGAAGATGATCTACAATCTTGTAGTCACTCTTCCTGATCAGTCGCATGAACTCTTCAGCATCTTTAACCAACAAGTCTTTCTCTGCCCCTGCAGGAACCTCTTCAATAGCTTTACCTTTGCCCTTGTCCACAGCGTCAGCCCGGACCACTTTCTCTGCTGCACCCTCTGCCGGTGCGAACACTCTACCACTCCGAGTGATACCACTGACCTCAGCAAGATTCTGTGCAGTCGATCTGGACGGCTCCAGCTCTATTTTCTGACCATTACAATACACTTCGGCGCCGTAATGCCATGGGACGGCATTAGTGCTCTCGAATGGGATCGGTCCGGCCCTGGTGATGGTAATAGTAGGCGGACGAGGTGCAGAAATAGTGATAGGGTGGCGAGGAATGGTAATGGTAGCAACTTCGTCCGCCTGCTTCAGCACGACTTCCCCTGACGCATTCTCAACGCTTCGACTGAACTGCAAAATACCCTCGGCCATCAGACTTTGGATACCTTCGATCAACTGCTCACACCCATCAGGAAGTGTAGCACATGCCATACAAAACTCTCCACATCCGGGAAAGAAGCCCTTCTTCAGCAACTTAGCTTTAACAAAACTCAACGGCGTCTTCAGATCTTTGACATCAGTCAGCAAGTCTAAATTCTCTTCAGTGATAACAGCATTCACTCCGCCCCCCCTATGATGAGGCATTGGATTTTTGGTGACGTTGGGCACGCTGTCAGAAAAGTTGATAACCTTGGCGTCAACCAAGTCCTGGACTTTGTGCTTAAAAGCTTTGCAATTCTCAACCGTATGGCCAGGTGCCCCAGAATGAAATTCGCAAGTAGCATTAGCATCATACCCTGGTGGTGGTGCCCCTGTCAAGGGAGCCAACGTCCTTTTTTGAACTAATTGGAGCTGAAGCAACGTCTGCAGAAGCTGTGCATACGACATAGGTGGAGTTTCCAAATGACGGTTTGCCAGGGGACCCCGATTCTGATATCTCTTATATCCCGGATTATTCTGTTGCTGGGGCTGCTGCTGCGGCTGCGGGGGTGCAGCTGGGATGTTTATGCTAGCGATCTGAGACTGAGGGCCCTTGCCCTTTCTCCTAGCATTAGTGACAGCACTGGCATCTCCCTCTCGACGCTTGCCAGTATAGGGTTTCTTGCTAGCTCCTCCAGATGAGGATGATTCGCCCTGAATCTTGCCGATCTTTATACCGTTTTCAACATGCTCGCCCAAAGTGATGAGGGCTGAGAATGTTCCGGACATGCCACTGATCAGCTTCTCATAATAGACTCCGGGAAGGGTGGCCACGAACATTTGCACCAACTCACGTTCAACCATCGGCGGTTGAACCCGAGCAGCCAATTCACGCCACCGCTGGGCGTACTCTTTGAAGCTTTCATTGCTCCGCTGCGAGAGATTCTGAAGCTGAACTCGGTTGGGAGCCAAGTCGCTATTATATTGATAGTGGAGGACAAACGCTTCAGCGAGATCTTTCCACGTGCGCACAGCAGCGGGCTCCAAACCCATATACCATTCGAGCGATGGGCCAGAAAGACTATCCTGAAAGAAGTGCATCAGCAACTTCTCATCATCAGAATAAGCGGACATCTTTCTGTAATAAGATCGGAGGTGAACACGGGGACAAGTAGTGCCCTTATACTTCTCAAAGATAGGCACCTTGAACTTGTGAGGTACTTTAAAGTCAACAATCAACCCGAGTTTGGACATGTCAACGCCCAATGTGTTCTGATTCTCTATATCTCTCATTTTATCTTCCAGCGCCTTGAACCTGAGTCGAGCCTCAGCAGTCAACTCAGCCTCTACACCTCTCTGAGAGAAAATGTCATCCTGATGGTCCTCCAGCCACGGTTGAGGCACCACCATATTTCCTGCACCAACATTGCCGTTAACCGGCCCCACGTTAACATTGGCTCCCAAACCACCATTGCCGGCTCCCGCCGCATTAAGTCCGAGATTAGTCATGAGATTGCCGTTAGCACTACCGTTGCCCCCGGCAGCAGGAACAACGTTCTGTGGAGTATCCCCTTGAGGAGGAGTGGGTACGGCCCCGCCGTGAAGTATTCCATTACTGTCAACCCTGGAGATGAGAGGTTGAACCAAAGTACGAAGCTGGTCTTGCCCATTCGCAACTACTTGCATCAGCTCCATAAAACGATCCATCCGTTCACGAAGCTCCTGAACATCTGACTGTACTTGGTCCATGATTCTCGTCTGATTAGCGCGAGTTGAGTAGCGGTGGATGAGTCTTTGATCAATCCTGGAGATCGAAAGCAGCTCGGAACCTGAGTACCTGAAAAACCTGTCAACATCAAGGGTTAGGAAAAGGTAACAGAATGTATGTCATGCAAAAATGCTTCATGCAAATGCATGCGTGAGCCTGTGTGCTTGAGAGATTATCCCCCGATCCTGGCACCTGCTGACAGTAATAAGGAGAGGAATCCAAGCCCAATCATGGAAACAGCAACCTCACATAGCAATAGTCAGATTCGACACATCAAGGACCGAGAACTCGTACGCAACAGTCTTCCTGAGAGAGGCTGCAGTAACACAATAAAAGGCGAGAGATCCTGGATCGGGGAAACGGTATCTGTCACAGACACACGCTAATGGTATGATTATGCAAGCTAATGCAAAATGCAGGTATGCAACAATATCCAAGTGGCTGCTGTGGAGATTCGATGTCAACAGTCGCTGATGAGAAGGAAACCCCGGTGTAAAACCACTGATCTGATCTGCTGTGAATAACCATCTGATAGGATCGAGATCAAAATTCTGCTCTGACAAGAACGAAGGCCTGATAATAAAGACCCCGGATGCAAGATCAAGGAATATCTGTTGATGAAGTCTTCGGACCCCAAATCACAAATCTGCCCTCTCAAGAACAAATACACAGCTGCTGATGAGATCTTCAAACCCCACTCAAAATCTGCCCTATCAAGAACAAACAACAACTGCTGACGAGATCCTCAGGCCCTACTCAAAAATCTGCTCCATCCAGAACAAACCTCTGATAACAATACTCTGATCGAAACCTGCTCTATCAAGAACAGACAAACACCTGATGATAGAATCCTCTGATCAAACCCTTGCTCTATCAAGAACATCTCTGCAACTGAGAACCCAACATAACTGATTCACTGTCAAGAAAACCAGGTAGTCTGAAGGTCAAAGTTTCCTGCAATATCCCAACCCCACTCACAGGTATGATGGACCTAATCCACGGACAAAGGTACGGCATCCTATGCGGTCGTCAGCGTCACAGACTTTCACGAGTGACAATACGATTCCCAGAAGGAGTGGCATCGTCAAGTCATGAAGAGGCCTCTCTTAGCTGACTTCCAAATGATCGGTCCCCAGAGTCGACAACCCTCACGTCTGGACTCCCCTCAGATCCTCAGGACCGGAAAGGAGCGCCTCTGCAAGAATCTCGTCTGAGCGCAGATTTTCGTAGGGAACTGTGCCTGCTCAGCAGACAGGTTCGTCTACTACTTCTCCGCAACTATATCTAGGTGTGTACTCAAGCCCAGGTCCGGCTTTTCACTCACAGTAACATCCCTCTCCCACAGCAGCATAGATAATCATATCAAACTGGAAATAAAATGCGGGAAATAAAATGCGGGAAGTAAAGATGCGATAAATAAACACAACCCAACAAGCAAACACACAAACGATAGGATTGACTCGCGTAGGGGATGGGAAACGGTCCCAGCATAAAGGATGGGAAAAGTCCCTAGATGCTTTCTTCCCCAGCAGAGTCGCCAGCTGTCGCTTGCGCGAAAATAAGGTGCCGGCATGACAGAAGAGTCGCCACCTTTCGTTATTTATCCCTCAGAGCGGGAAAGGAAACGATCGGAAAAACCTGACGAATAAGGGTAAGACAAGGTCGTCGCAACCATTGCCTGGGTTCGGGAGTTGGTTACGCAAGGGGAAGGTATTAGCACCCCTCACGTCCGTCGTACTCGACGGGATCCTCGCTTGTTTGTTTACTTGGACGGGTTGTTTTTATTCCATCTACCTATCAAGGCTGGCTGAAAAAGAAAAGAAAAATGACTCGGCAAAGCGTCGCACTTTATGCCTACGTATTCCCATCAGAGAATGAGAAATCAGAGTCAACGTAGTTCGGCTAACTACGGGGGAAAAGGTTGCTCGCTATGATGTCGCATCCTATGCCTACGTACTTTCATCTGGTATGAAAGATCAGAGCAAACGTAGTTCGGGAAACTACGGGAAAAATGGCTCAACTAGGAGGGAGACTATCAAGTCCTACTGTTATCATGCCATGGATTCATCCTATGGTTGAGGTTTGAACAGGGAACTCCTAGATGTTGTCATGCATAGGTTTCAACCTAAAAGTCTATCATCAAATCCTCATCAAAGGAAATGAGAATCCTAAGGGATCATGTCAATGGTACACCAAAACAGACAAAAGCATCAGCTTTAACAGTAAAATGCATGCAATGCAAGTGAGGGAGGAAATGTGAGTGGGGCTTCAGCCTCCACAAGCTCATCTCAACCTCAAGCCAGTCATGAAATAACAGTAATCATACTGAAAATAAACAACATGCTATCAAGCAATATACAGATAAAGGGAATGAAGTGCCATCAGGCAAACAAAACACATGCTTGAGAAAGAAAGAATCCACTCTCTAATTCTAACCCTAATCACAGGATCTAAACAAATCTAAGCACTAAAGCAAGACCCTAATCAAGAGAAATCAATCCCAGTCTTCAAGCTTCAGAACAAGCTTGCCAAAGAAAGGGAGCTAAGTAAGCAGACTCATAGTGCCTTCCTCAGGAAAGCACTAGGAGGTGTATACTCAGGAGTCATACCCTATGTGGCTCAACCACTGTGATCAGTTTACATTCCTCCTCAGGAGAAACTAAACTCACAAGCAGGCTCCAACATCACTGGATATTTAGGAAATCCTATCTGAACTAGTGGAACTAAGTGAATAGACCCATAGGACCTTCCTCAGGAAAGTACTAGGAGGCTTCCACTTAGGAGTTGTATCCCATGTGGCTCAACAACATGTGATCAGTTTACATTCCTCCTCAGGAGAAATTAAACTCACAAGTTGGCTCCAACATCATTGGATACTTGAGAAATCCTAGGCAAACTAATGGAACTAAGTGAATAGACCCATAGGACCTTCCTCAGGAAAGTACTAGGAGGCTTCCACTTAGGAGTTGTATCCCATGTGGCTCAACAACATGTGATCAGTTTACATTCCTTCTCAGGAGAAATTAAACTCACAAGTTGGCTCCAACATCATTGGATACTTAAGAAAAAGGTGAGAAGAAAGAATGAAAGTCATTCATAGTGCCTTCCTCAGGAAAGTACCATGAACTTCCTCCAAACTTCAGGATCTCAAACCTCACAGACAGGGGACAAGCCAAGCTCTGGGTCCCTGAATCTTGATCTACAATCTTCTCTTCATGATGCTCTCCATCAAGGTCTTCAAGGCAACACAAGCCCCTCAACAAATTCCCCACCAAGAACCCCAAAGATGAACAGATAACCACAGGGGAGACAAAATCAACAGGTAACTTCAGAAAATACCTAAAAATACTAAACTAATGGGGAAAAATCTAACAATTATTCACAAGGGTCCTCAACACCTACCCAGAACATCTACATAGGCCTCTACCTAAGAATCAAGACAAAACTCAATCAAAGAAAGGAATTCATCACCTAAACACAATCTAAACCCTAATTAGGATACCCTAAGTCTACCCTAATTAAACTAATCAAAATTTAATTCTAAAATTCTAGAAAAAAATCCTATGGGGAACTATGATTTATCATCTAATTGCACAAAAAAGAATGGATTAAAAAACCTAGGGGAAGGTCTTAAAATAATTCCTACAAAATCATGATATAAAACTAAACATTATAAAAGCTACTTTAAAAGAGAAATCTATTAAAATACTAAACTAAAAAATAAAATCCCATTTTTATTTTTAATATTTTCTACACATTTTCATCTAATCATAGAAAAAAGAAGAAGTCAAAAATCATTTTTTATCCTTTATTTATGAATTAATCAAAACAGAAAAAATAAAAGAAGAAAATAAAAACAATTAAAACAATTAAAGGGAGGGGGGGTATGAACAGCAATAGGCGCTAGTTAAATCAATTGGGCCAGCAAAAAGGGGGGGTGCGGATAGGAAACTAAGCCCACAGCGCTGGTTAATGAAACGACCGCGTTTGGATTATTTGAAATTTCCCTCTCTTTCTCAGACTCGCGCACGGCCGTTGGATCAGATTAATGAGTCAAAATTTGAGACCGATCCAATGGACCTCCTTCATCGTCCCAAACGCAACTAGGGTTTTCAGAACCCTCTCCTCCCATGCACTCAAATTCAACTGGCTCGTTCTCTCTGCTCAGGCCATGGTTTAACAAGATTCCAAAACAAAAAATGCTCTACTAAATGCCTAGAACACAGCCATGCGTGTAGTTTCTCTTAATTCCTCTTGAATAATCCAAACAGAAGACTTAAACATCTTGGTACAACCATGTTCATCTGATATCAATCTTAGTAAAGCTTCAATCTAATGGCATAATCTTGTTCCTTACACCACTCTTATCATTCTTATCTATAGCATATTAACTAACACTCAAAATCCAGCTAGTTCTTGAAAATTAAAGATTCCTACACCTGTTATGAAACTCAATGAATCGTGCCCTACTTCTCAGGATCTAACCATCTACCCTAATACATTCATTCTATACCTATAAAGCTAAAGGAAAGCCATTAAATTAAGAGGTATATGGGAAAAAGAGAACCTGTCAAAGGGATGATGGTAGGTACTCGTGGAGATGCTTGCAGGCCTTGGAATTGGTTCAAGATGCTCCTTGGATGATCCACAACCTTCTGTTTGCAAGAGTTGTTGATGGAAGATGCTTGTAGTGGAAGAAATTCAAAGTTGCTTGAAGTTGAAGAAAGTGCTTCAATGGCAATGTATCTCTCTCTTTCTCCTCTGACTTGACTCTCTATCACCAACCTTGATCACTTGCTGATGCACTCTTTTTATAATGATCATTGGATATGTCTAGATTCATCTAGAATGTGGTGGAAGCTTCTTGAAATTCTCATGTGATGACAAGTTGGAAATCTCATCTCCCATGCTTCATGCCTTACCATTTGGTCTTAAAATATCTTTTCATGAGATATTGAGAAGGGATGAGTGAAAAACAAGTTCATCTTTGGCTTATGTAGGGTTTTTTAACATTGCCTTCTTTTTCAAGTAACCATTTTTCAAAGCATCACCCATTTTAAAGCTTCAACTCAAAATTCTAGCTAAACCAATGTTCTCAAAATGGTTTTTCCAATCAAAATGATATATTGGATGACCTATTTTGGATTTGTGGATCTTCCAAATCACTTTTCAATTTCAACTTTTCAAGTTTATAAGTCATTTTTAGTTCATTTTTGACCAATCATGTAATCTCATGCTATGAGCTTTTCCAACAATTTGTGACCTTCTTTCTAGACTTAAAATCACATTTTGAGCAACTTTCATGTTTTGAGTTTTTCCATTTGAGGCTTGGAAATAGGAGTTTTAGGCATTGGCTAAAATGACCTATAACTGACAAATGACCAAAATACCCCTGCCTTGTTCAAACCATAAGTTGAGTTCCACAAATCCAATCAAGGACTTCTACCACTCAAATTAAAGCTAAGAAGATGCCCTTCAACATTCATGTTGACCAAGAAATCATAGGAATCATCCTACTAGGGCAAACGTTGTCTGCAAGTTGGGTGACTTTCAAGGACCCAGATCCACACACCTCTGCTGACCTGTAATTTGTCAAAACCATAACTTGAGCTCTGTGACTCCTATCAAGGACTTCCACCACTCAAATTAAAGCTTAGAACAAGCTCTACAACATTCATGTTGTGGGGAAGATGAGATATCAATCACATCTAGAGCTAAAACTGCCTGGAAAATAGGGATCAAATTAGGGTTTTCTCACTGACAATCCTCAGAAACCCTAACTCAAAACTTCTCAAACTCCTCAATCATGATGAGTTGGTCTAGGAATCATCTTTATAACATCTCTATACATCATTCCATGATCTCATGGCCCTTGGATTGAGTCTCAACCTTCTCCAAATCTTCAGTTATCCTAGGGTAGACCCAGTCAAAACCCTAATTCTATCATTCATGGTTGAATCCTCTGAACTCTTGCATAATGACTTCTCTGGGCTTCATGATGGCTATCAAGACATCTCATAGGCTTTCTCAAAACATCAAGTTCATTCTCAAAGTCTCAGAATCATCTGAGGAGCACCCACAACTCTCAAGCTATGAAGCACACAACCCTGGTTTCAATCCACTTCCTCTGAGGATCTCTTGAACTTTCTGATGGAGGTATCCACTTTCAAACACT
This sequence comes from Lathyrus sativus, assembly GCA_963859935.3. Lineage (NCBI taxonomy): Eukaryota > Viridiplantae > Streptophyta > Magnoliopsida > Fabales > Fabaceae > Lathyrus > Lathyrus sativus. Next base: position 436,845,157 of record OZ012735.1, read on the forward strand.
CAATGAATGAATAATTGTTGGTCAAATTTTGGGGTGCAACACTATGCAAATGATTAGATCATGTACATGATTTACTATGCAAATGATAATGCAATTGAAACACAAATCAAATGAAATAGGTTGAGCAAATTTTAGGGTGCAACAGCTGCCCCTATTCAAACGGCTTGGACCCGACTGGGGGAAGAGCGAACGGCCTTCAAACAATCGAGGTACGAGACAGTTGAATACTAAGAACCCGGAAATTTGCCAACCGCAGAAATAAACTGCACAAACTGCTTGGAAAACAACATCCGCTGACTGGATCCGGTTGTTACGGCAACAAACTGATCAATTAACGACCGTGCTGGGGATTATTTTCATCAGCCTGAAAAAGGCTCTATCATTACGGGGATATATTCTGTCAACACAGCAACATCCCGACGACTTCGCTGGGGAAACTATTCTGTCTGAACATTCATCCGCCTGCTTCATACGAGAAACATCATCTGAATACTGTTTCTCTGCCTACCTCTGCAGTGGCTACCTTCGTTGGTCCCAACCCACAAACGAATCGCGGAGGACTCTACTAGACATTAACACGAGGAAATCACGGCGACTTCCTTGGGGAACATACTTTTGTCAAATATCGGAACACAACTCACATACCCTGTCTATCACGGGATCATCATCTATCTAGATACCAGAAAATTCATCCGCCTGCTTCATACAAGAAACTCCATTTTCTTGATTCATACCGGAAAACACATCTGCCTGATTCATACAGGAAAGTTTATCCGCCGTTTTCTTACAGGAAAATATAACACATCTGCATGATACATACAGGAAAGTTCTTCTGCCTGATTCTTACGGGAAAATACAACACATCTGCCTGATACATACAGGAAAGTTCTTCCGCCTAATTCTTACGGGAAAATACAACACATTTACCTGATACATACAGGAAAGTTCTTCCGCCTGATTCTTACAGGAAAATACAACATATATGCCTGATACATACAGGAAAGTTCTTCCGCCTGATTCTTACGGGAAAATACAACATATCTGCCTGATACATACAGGAAAGTTCTTCCGCCTGATTCTTACGGGAAAATACAACATATCTGCCTGATACATACAGGAAAGTTCTTCCGCCTGATTCTTACGGGAAAATACAACACATCTGCCTGATACATATAGGAAAGTTCTTCCGCCTGATTCTTACGGGAAAATACAACACATCTGCCTGATACATACAAGAAAGTTCTTCCGCCTGATTCTTACGGGAAAATACAACACATCTGCCTGATACATACAGGAAAGTTCTTCCGCCTGATTCTTACGGGAAAATATAACACATCTGCCTGATACATACAGGAAAGTTCTTCCGCCTGATTCTTACGGGAAAATACAACATATCTGCCTGATACATACAGGAAAGTTCTTCCGCCTGATTCTTACGGGAAAATACAACACATCTGCCTGATACATACAGGAAAGTTCTTCCGCCTGATTCTTACGGGAAAATACAACATTGGATATAGCTTCCTAGCCTGTTCGCGGTAGTAGCTAACTCCACTGGGGATATTTTGAAAGTAACTGCCTGACACCCGTTTCGACAACAAGTGACCTCTTCTGAAAATTCTGATTCTTGAAACCCTGAAATGCTGTCGCGACAGCAAACCGGAAGAAACACACTCCGCTGGTCGGATAAGAGAAACTTCAAAAAGCAACTCTGTGGGGGAATGATAACACGAACTGTATCATCACATGTCTCACGGCGAGACCTCGATCGTCTGGTAATAGATCTGAGATAGAACCCCATACTCCTGCTGAAAAACACTTGAAAACAAAAGGTTAACCGACCTGATTTATGTTTCAAAATGCATATGTCTGATAATGGCGTAATGCTCCATACGGCATGGAAATGCTACGCGTTTTCGGGTATATGCAATCATGATAATGTATGCAAATGCAAATGCAGGTTCGGGCTGTTGGGGAAGCTCTGACAAGCTTGCTTCATCAACACGGCTGTTGAGGACAAATACCATCCTGTTGGGGATGAACGGGTATCACGAAGTATTCTGGCAAAATAAATGTCGGAAATACAACCAACTCTGCCGGGGAGAGGTTACACCTCAATTTCCACTGGGATGACAGAATAACCCCTGCTGGGAAGATTAACTCAGCTGGGGAGAAGAATACACACCGATTTCCACTGGAAGACAACTGTCTGGGTACAGTTTACAAATTTGGACTTACCACTCCGCTGGGGATAATCATCCTGACGAAGGTATGACAACCTGCGGGGGGAAATAAAACCACCCTCAGTGGGGACAATCCTTCTCAACTTACTATCTTGGTTATGCGCCATGGAAATCCTCCCAGCTGGGGATTGAACACGCACATCTTCGACTCTCTGGGGAGTATAAACTCTGCATGGGACACTGATTCTTTCTTGCTGGGGATGCCCTGTGGACACTTCCATGGGGATACTTCTCTGGGGAAAATAATCCCTCCTTCGATAAGGGATAGCATCATCTCAAACTCTGTGGATGAGGCGCGACCTGCATGGGGATAGCATCACCACGAAACTCTGTGGAAAATAATCCCTCCTTCGATAAGGGATAGCATCACCACGAACCTCCGGCTGGGGCCACAATTTTCTGATCGTTTGCTTCAAGGGCGAGAACCCTGCAAAACACAAATGAGACACCACAAATCTATACAACCAAATCTATTCGGGTTAGTGTCTGTGACATTACTTCAGTCAATTCGAAGTTTTAGAAATTATTGGCAAGGGCCAGCAAAGTTATGCACATGCAAGTTCATCGGAACATTGGCATTTTCCACATACAAAACAGTAAAGCACAAACATCAAATACTGAATAACATGTTTTATTAATAACAGGCCTCTGAATAGGAAAAGTTTTGTACATCGGATGCAACTCCTGAAAAGAGAAAGTTACGCACACACACATACATATATGCATAAAAAGTATAAAAATACAAATACAAATCAAATTTGTACACATGTCGGCAACGTGGTGCAGACAAACATCATGAGCTGATCCTCCTATGACTCGCCTGACTCTGGTGCTTTCCCGGTATTCAATTTTCGGAAGAGATTGTGTTGGATAAACGAACCCTCAGGTACTCCCAAACCACTAAGCAATGTTGTATCAGATCTGGTCCGCAGTCTTTTGCCTTTTCAATCCCTAACTTTTGCGTGAATCGCCCTTTGCGAGTTTTCGATTCACCGGGATACCTTTTTTTGCGAAGTCGCCCAATGCAGGTTTTCGACTTCGCGGGTGTACATCTTTTCAATTTTATCCCTAACTTTTGCCCGAACCTTCTTATTCATTTTTTATGGTTCGCCAGGATGCCCCATTTTTGCCTGGACTCTCTTTTTACTGTCCAGCGGGTCACTTTCAAGAAAAGTATTTTTTAACTGCGTCCGAATTCACAGGCGACGTAAAGTCTTCACCATCCATGGTAGATAGTAGCAAGGATCCTCCAGAGAAGACTTTTCTAACAACGTATGGCCCTTCGTAATTAGGGGTCCATTTACCCCTGTGATCTGTTTGTGGTGGGAGAATCCTCTTCAGCACAAGGTCTCCCATCTGAAAGCTTCGAGGGTGTATCTTTTTATCGTATGCTTTCTTCATCCGGCTCTGATACAACCGACCGTATGCGAGAGAAGCTAGCCTCTTCTCATCCATTAAACTTAGCTGATTCAACCTGTCTTTTACCCATTCTGCCTCGTCAAGTTGGACATCTCGTAAAACCCTCAAGGAAGGAATCTCAACCTCCAACGGTAATACTGCCTCCATTCCGTATACCAACAAAAAAGGGGTTGCCCCGGTTGATGTGTGTACCGTCGTACAATAACCGTGCAAAGCGAAAGGTACCATCTCGTGCCAGTCCTTGTATGTCACAACCATCTTCTGAACAATCTTCTTTATGTTCTTATTGGCCGCTTCAACAGCGCCATTCATCTTGGGTCGGTAAGGGGAAGAGTTGTGATGCTCAACCTTAAAATTCTGGCACAGCTCTTTCATCATCTTGTTATTCAAATTCGAACTGTTGTCGGTGATGATCCTCTCAGGGATTCCATATCTGCAGATAATATCTCGTTTGATAAATCTGGCGACCACTTGTTTGGTGACATTGGCATATGACGCTGCTTCCACCCATTTGGTGAAGTAATCAATTGCCACCAATATGAATCGGTGTCCGTTGGATGTCGTAGGCTCGATCTTTCCAATCATATCAATTCCCTACATCGAGAAGGGCCACGGTGATGACATCACATTCAGAGGACTTGGGGGTACGTGGACCTTGTCCATATAAATTTGGCATTTATGACACCTCTTTGCAAACTTGAAATAGTCTGTTTCCATAGTTAGCCAGTAATAACCTGCCTGCAGTAGTTTTCTCGTCATAGCATGCCCACCAGCATGTGTACCAAATGTACCCTCATGTATCTCTTCCATGAGCAACTTTGCTTCCTTCTCATCTACACAGCGTAGCAACACCAAGTCGTGGTTTCTTTTATATAGAACACCGTCAGGATTCAAATAAAAATTGCCAGCCAATCTCCTGAGAGTCTTCTGATCTCGACTGGATGCCCCAACCGGATACTCCTTGTTCTTCAGGAAATTCTAGATGTCAAAGTACCAGGGTTGACCATCGGGAGCCTCGTCGATGGCAAATATGAATGTAGGTCTATCAAGCCAAGAGATAACAATCCGGGGAGCCTCATTCCAGAAGTTAACTTTATACATCGAGGACAATGTCGCCAGGGCGTCAGCCATTTGATTTTCTGCTCGCGGCACATGATGCAATTCCACCTTGTCAAAGAAAGGCAACAATCTTCGTGCATAGTTCATATATGGTATCAAATTGGGCTGTCGTGTCTCCCATTCTCCTTTAATCTGATTCACCACTAGAGCTGAGTCTTCGTATACGTCCAGATGTTTGATTCACAAATCAATAGCTTCCTCATATTCAGCCTCATTATTGGTAACGGGAAAGGTCAAACGGGCAGTAAAGGGGATGTGCGACCCCTGAGGAGTAGTAATAATTGCACCTATTCCGCTACCCTAGGAATTTACAGCTCCATCAAATATCAACTGCCATTTGGAACCCAACTCTGGTCCTTCGTCCGGCAACGGTTCTTCACAATCTTTCATCTTCAGGTACATGATATCCTCATCAGGAAAATCAAACCTCATCGATTGGTAGTCCTCAACCGGCTGCTCCGCAAGGTACTCTGACAAAACGCTACCTTTAATAGCCTTTTGCGAGACATACTGAATATCATATTCGGTTAACACCATCTGCCATCGGGCAATTCTTCCGGAGAGTTCTTGCTTCTCAAACACGTATTTGATTGGATCCATCTTTGAAATTAGCAGGGTTGTATGATTTAGCATGTATTGCCTCAAACGTTTGGCGGCCCAGGCTAGCGCACAACACGTTTTCTCGAGCATTGAGTATCTGGACTCACAGTCGGTAAACTTCTTACTCAAATAGTAAATCGCATGCTCTTTACGTCCTGTCTCGTCGTGTTGACCGAGAACACAACCCATACTTTCCTCAAGAACCGTCAAATACATAATCAACGGTCTCCCGGCCACTAGGGGTATCAAAACAGGAGGTTCCTGCAAGTATTCTTTTATCTTGTCGAACGCCTTTTGACAATTTTCATTCCAGGTCACAACCTGGTCCTTTTTCAACAACTTGAATAGCGGCTCGCACGTCGCAGTTAAGTGGGATATGAACCGGGCGATATAGTTCAACCTCCCTAAGAACCCACGAACTTCTTTTTCTGTTTTAGGCATCGGCATTTCTTGTATTGCTTTTATTTTCGCAGGATCAACCTCTATTCCTTTTTCGCTCATGATAAACCCCAGTAGTTTGCCCGATCTCACCCCGAAGGTGCACTTATTAGGGTTCAATCTCAACCTGAACTTCCTAAGCCTCTTGAACAGTTTCATCAGATTAACCAAATGCTCCTCCTCCGTCTGGGATTTGGCAATCATATCATCAACATAAACCTCGATCTCTTTGTGCATCATGTCATGAAAGAGAGTCGTCATAGCACGCTGATATGTTGCCCCAGCATTCTTCAATCCGAAGGGCATCACTTTGTAACAAAATGTTCCCCAGGGAGTAATGAAGGTAGTCTTTTCCATGTCTTCCGGAGCCATCTTGATCTGATTGTAACCCGAGAAGCCATCCATGAAGCAGAATACGGAGAATTGAGCAGTGTTATCAACCATCACATCGATGTGAGGAAGTGGAAAATCATCTTTCGGGCTCGCCCTATTCAAATCACAGTAGTCTACACACATTCGCACCTTACCGTCTTTCTTTGGCACTGGCACAATATTAGCGACCCATGAGGGATATTTGGTAACAGCTAGGAAACCAGCATCCCACTGTTTTTGAACTTCCTCCTTGATCTTCATAGCCATGTCCGGTCTAGTTCTTCGGAGTTTCTGCTTAATAGGCGGACATTCCTCTCGCAGCGGCAGACGGTGAACAACCATATCTGTATCCAACCCAGGCATATCCTCGTACGACCAAGCAAATATATCACTGTACTCTTTGAGCATCTCAACCAATCTTTTCTTGATGTCGCTCTGCAGCGCAGCCCCTATACGGATGTTTCTCACAACCTCTTCCAACCCCAAATTGATAATCTCAATGACTTCTCATGAGGCAGAATGATTCTTTCTTCTTGTTTCAATAACCAGGTCAACTCTTCTGGTACGTCACCATCTTCAACAATCTCTTCCTCAGCCTGAAATACCGGGTGCTCGAAGTCGAAGTGAGTCATAGGCGGTTCATAGATGTCATCTGAAATAGTAATCCTGCAAAGGAAATGGTTAAATGCTTCAAAACACGTACAAAGCAAATAACCACGTCGCCATTTTATTGTAAAAGATAAAAACAGGAAAAAACAGGGATCACAACATTTGTATATGAAAAACGCCTTTATTTCATGATTAAACAATGTAATGTACATAACCAAATGGCCCTAAGCAAAACCAATATGCCTCGGATAGGACACAGGATTATTCAACAATTAAGAAAACAAATCATTATTGTTTAGTTGTCACAGGAACAGTTTCCCGGATAGACCAATTGCAGAGACTTTGTCCTGGCACGCTTGGCTTGATCCACGCGTCCATATTACAGTCGTTATCTCCTTATTCAGAATCCGAAACAGCATTGATAGTCTTGAAGCTCACCCCTTTTGGTGTAATGGTTATCGGCCCTGTGAACTTGGGCGCTCCTGAAGAGGATGCTGATGACAAAGGATGATATCCAGAATATTTGAACGAAGACAAATGGCTAACCAGAATATCTTCTTCTCCACAAACAGTGACGACACTATCCCTCCTCGAAGGCTTGACAGGGTGTTTCGTGTATTTCGCCGTCGACCTCAACATATTTGAACGAAGACAAATGGCTAACCAGAATATCTTCTTCTCCACAAACAGTGACGACACTATCCCCAACCATATACTTCAGCTTTTGGTGCAACGTGGATGTGATTGCCCCGGCAGCATGAATCCATGGGCGTCCCAGAAGACAACTATACGCTGGCTAGATATCTATTATATAGATCTCAATTTCAAATGTTTCAGGCCCCATCTGCAACGGTAATGTTATTGATCCGAAAACCGACCTCCTCGTTCCATCGAACTCTCTCACCACTAAGTCACTCGGCGTGCAGATAATCCCCCTGATATCTAACTTCATCAAGGCTTTCTTCGGTAGCACGTTCAGGGAAGATCCAGTGTCTACTAAAACATGGGACATGACCGTGCCCCGGCATTCTACTGACACATGCAATGCCATATTATGCTCTCGCCCTCTCGGAGTCAAATCAAAGTCTGTGAAGCCCAAACTGTGCCCCGCATTGACATGCGCCATCACCCCTTCTAACTAATTAACAGAAACTTCTTGAGGAATGAACGACGTGTCAATAATCTTCAGCAAAGCGTTCCGATGGGCCTCGGAACATAACAGCAAGGATAGGATGGAAATTTTTGACGGCGTTTGCTGGAGGTGCTCAACGATCTTGTAATCACTTTTACGAATGAGCCTCATAAACTCCTCCACATTCTTAAGTGACGTTTCCTTTTCATTCGACTGAGAAGGACCACTCTCAGTTACTTTGGCTTTGCCCTTGGCTAATCTTCCCGCCTCTACCTCAGGTGATGTGAAGATTCTTCCGCTTCTGGTCATACCCCCTCTCCTTACAACGTTATCTACAACCCCAGCTGGTTGTCTATTGACTTCAATTTTCTCACCATCGCAATATACCTCCAACCCGTAAGTCCACGCTACTGCTTTAGTACTCTCAAAAGGAATTGGTCCTGCTTTAGTAATTGTGATCGTCGGCCGCTTGGCAGGCGCCGTTATCGTTATTGTTTTTCTCGGAATCGTCACCGTCGCAACATCGTTCTACTCATCACACAACGCCTCTACAGGCTCTTCAACCGCGGTTCTATCAAATTGCAAAGTACCTTCATCCATCATAGCTTGAATACCATGCTTCAACTCATTACAACCCTCTGGCTGTATCCAGCAATCCAAGCAAAATTCATCACACCCCGGGAATACACCCCCTTTTAACAACCTGCTTTTGATCTCGCCCAACGGTGTCTTCAGTTCGTGAACATCCATCACCAAGTTCAAATTTTCTTCTGTCAAGATAGCGTTTGCCCCATGATTAGGCATAGGCTGTTGTACAATATTAGGCCCCGCCTATCCAAAGTTAATAGCTTTGCTATCCAATAAATCTTGAACTTTATGTTTAAATGCCTGACAAGATTCTATATCATGCCCGGATGCCCCGGAATGGAAGTCGCAATGCTTGTTGGCATCGTATCCGTAAGGAAGTACTACCCCAGTAGGCGGTGGCAAAGTCCTCTTTTCAACCAAGTTCAACCCTAGCAGGGTCTGAAGGAGTTCTGCATAGGTGGAAGGAGGTGCGTCGAACACTCTTTTCACTCTCGCATTCTGTACCCTTCTCTGGCCAGGATTCTGTCCTTGCTGTTGCTGTGGTTGTTGTTGTTGTGGCTGTCTCTGTTGAGGCAGCGGGATAGTGACACTGGCTATCTACTGCGGCTGAACATACTGATTTCTTCCTCTGCCTCTGCCCCTGCCACCAAACACGGCACTAGAATCACATTGTCGTCTACCACCAAACGCTTGTCTGGCACCTCCTGTTGAAGTAGACTCACCTGCTTGGAACCTTCCAACTTTAATCCCGTTCTCAATCATCTCCCCCATAAGAATCAAATATGAGAAACTGCTCAATGACACACTAAACAATTTTTCGTAGAACACCCCTGTAAATGTCCCAATGAACATATCATTCATCTCCCTTTCAATTAAAGGAGGATGCACCCTCGCTGCCATATCGTTCCACCTTTGCGCGTACTCTTTAAAGCTTTCACCATTCTTCTGTGACAAACCCTGCAATTGGACCCGGTTTGGCGCCAGATCGCTGTTGTATTTATAATGGGTCACGAAAGCATCAGCCAACTGCTTCCAGGTTTTAATCTGCGTGGGCTACAGCCCCATATACCATTCAAGCGAAGGTCCTGATAAGTTGTCCTAAAAGAAATGCATGAGCATCCTTTCGTCATCTGAATACGCGGACATCCTCCTGTAGTAAGAGCGGACATGGACCTTAGGGCAGGTGTCCCTCTTGTACTTGTCAAAAGTGGGAGCCTTGAATTTTAACGGCACCCTCAGCTCTGGTACCAAGTCCATTGTAGTCATATCCAAACCGGTGGAGTTCTGATTCACGACCCCCTTCATCTGTTCTTTAAGCATCTTGATCCTCTGCACATGATGAACGGGTCCTTCAAACCCCACACCTCTTCCAGAAAAGGCGTCCTCCTGGCAGTCTTCTCCCCAATTCACATTTCCATTTCCATACCCGTCGTAACCAGCGTTGCAACCAAACCCTTGCTGATTGATCATGGGACCTCGTCCCCCGTTGTCGAAACCCTGGTTGACTCTGACAGGTCCAAACCCAGTGTTGACAGGAATCACCCCAGCAACATTCATATTACCGAATCCACCATACCCCTGGGTAGCGTTACCAAAACTGTCATAACCGAAACCCTGAGTGTTGAAGCCGAATTTCCCGTCCTGATTGACGTAATCAAATCCCCGATCGTTGTAGCCGAAACCATTATTGCCAAAACCATTGCCGCCATTGTTGTTACCGCCGCCTTGGTTGGCATCCCCAAATCCAACATTGTTAACAACAGTCTCATTGCCATTCCCTGCGTTGCCATTGTCAGTGCCAGCGCCCTCATTTACAACCACAACAGGTGGGGTCACTACAGGTGGAACCACTGGCGTAGGGGGTCCATCCTCTGGAACAGTTTCAACGTGCGCAGAATTATGGTCATTGTTGCCATTCCCATTAGCCCGCGTCAGCAGCGGCTGTACCAAAGTCTGGAGGCTCTCCTGGCCCTTAGCAATGTTCTCCATTGCTTGCATGAACAGATTTAACTTCTCGCGAATTTCCTGCATCTCCACTTGGACTTGATCCATGATTCTCTTGCAGTTGTTTCGGGTTGAGAAGCGGTGAACTCTTTGTTCGTCAATCCTGAAAAACCTGAAGATGCAGGAAATAAGATACATATGCAAGAATACCGGTCATGCAATATGAATGTAGATGCAATTATGTAAATATGCTACAGGTTATATTCCCTTGATTCTAGTTTCGGAGAGAAGGCCATCACGACAATGGAGTCCCTATCAAGCAAGCAAGAAATCAGAAAACCCTCATATATAAACACATGCCAATAGGCTGAGTACAAGAACACAAATGAACACAACTGAAGAGACCTCGGCCAACAAGCCTGGCGATGGTCAAAATACAAGTACAAATGTCAAGTCAAAGATAAATCAGGCCAAATGGTGTGCTCTGACGTCTTCCAATATCCTCAGCGTCTCCGAATGCCCTAGTCGGGAGATCAGCTCCTGTATCAGTAAGGCATGCTGCTCGGTAGTGGATCTCAGCTTTCTGGCGTCATCTTGGCAAGTTCCTTTGCTAGAACTCTCGTCAAGTCTGTACCTCTTGGAGTCGACCTTCACTTCATAACCTCTCAGCTTCTCGTCAAGGTTACTTACTCTAAGCTCAGTAGCACTCCTAAGTGATGTCTCTTCGGAAATCTTTGCGTCTTGGGCTCTAATCTGTGCCTCTAGCGTGGCAATCTGCAACTTCAGTTCGTCTTCACGCTCCTTCCGCTTGGTAAGCGTGGTATTCCACAAGGCTTCCCACTTGCTGAGACGAGAATAAGCTTTGCTTAAAAGTTCCTTCTTTGAAGTAAGCACCTTGCTGACACCGTTCAAGGCTATTCCAACTTTTTCTTTCTTGTTGGTCTCTTCCGTCAGCTCCGAACCTAACCTGTTAATCAATTCAGTTTGTTCCTTCACAGTGAAGGTGGCTTCATTCTTCTCACGACGTAACTGGAAGATCTCCTTCTCTAACTCATCATTGGCTTTCTTCAATTCTTCGTTTTCAGCGAACAATTTGTTATACTTCTCACTCTCTTCCGAAGTAGGTACCTCAATCATTGGAAGATACAAGGGTTCCGCAGCAGGATAAGGCTTCAAGGAAGTACTAGCTCTCTCACGAATCCAAGCCAAATAAGGATCATAAGCTCTGTTGTTGCTCTTACCAAGCAAAGCTTTCCCTCTCATATGGATGTTAGCCCATGCATGTCTCAATCTGATCAAAACAGTTGTGTCCAATAAGCCCGTGAGATACAGAGATTCCTGTATCTCCTTCTCAATAGGGGCGTCCCTTAAAGCATAACCGAACTGTCTTACTAGCAATGAAGGATTATAGTTAATACAGCCATTCCGTCCAATCAAGGGGACGTTCGGAAAGCCACCGCAACTATATATAATATCTAGGCCAAGCATACTCCGATCAAACCAAATGATGTTCTCAGCAGACAGCCCCATCAACCGGGAAGACCAATCCAAAGTATCAACAACGTCAACAAAAGGCCTGGTCTTCGGAAGATGCCCCTGGAACCACCTGCACAAGAAAGGAAGACAGCAGGAAACATTCTTGCCACGACGTTTCCCATTCTTGTAGTGAATAGAATGATAAACATCGCCCAAGAGGGTGGGAACTGGATTCTTCGAGGCAAGAATCAAGAAGGCATCTGAGTCGACAAAATCTGGCACATTAGGAAACAAGACAATCCCGTAGATGCAGACAGCCAGAATGGCACTGAAGGCAACTCAACATCCACTCTTCGCGCACTGTGTAGCCTTCTCAACTAGGACAGACATGTGAAAACCATACGCTCCGTTCAGCTTGACCAAACCTCCGGGGAACTCAGAAGCGTCCGGACTGACAATCTCAGCTAGTGTAGCTAACTCAGGCTCATCATCAACATGTATAAAGGGCATCTGGTCTAACACAGGGACTCCCAACATAGCAAAATACTCCTCCAAAGTGGGTGCCAAAATATAGTCGGGAAATAAGAAACATCTCAGCTGCGGCTCATAAAACTGCATCAAAGTATACACCCCAGTCGTCTCAAATGCAGAAGGTCTGTATAACAAACTAAGCAATCTCCCATAGGATACTCTGAACTCAGTCCTCACTCTCTCATCGGCTAGAGCAACTACTCCCAGCAAAGAACTGATATCTGGCGAATGCAACTGGTAAGCAACTGTCCTCTTCAGGGACTCTATGTCTGGCTAGAAGTTATACTAGAATCAGAGGGGAATGATCACCTGCAACATAAATACATGTTAATGAAATGCAGTCATGGAAATGCACATGCATATGCAAACAAGGGATCAAGTGCAATGCTGATGAACTGTGCTGCTTTGCACTGAAGCCTAAGAACCATCAAATCTTCATCTCAAACCAAACCAACCACTCAAAAGAAACCTGCAACCACATCTCACTAACAGAGATAAACCAGGTATTCTAAGGTCAAAGGTTTCCTGCAAACAACCCACCTACCCCTCACAGGTATGTACTTAACTCGCAGACGAGGTACGGCATCCTATGCGGGTTCAACGTCACAGACTTTCAAGAGTGATGATACGATACCCAGAAGGTGTGGCATCATCATCCCCTAAAGCGGCCTCACTTAGTTGAATCCCAATTGATAGGTCCCTAGAGTCGACAATCCTCGGGTCAGACAACTTGTCGAGCCCTAAGGGCCAGGCAAGAAGCATCAAAGAGAATCTTGTCTGAGCGTAGATTTCGCGGCTATCTGGTGCGAGCTAAGCAAGCAGGCTAACCACTACTCTCTACTTCTAAGTCTATGTGTAACCTCAAGCCCAGGTCCGGCTTATCTCTCAACAGATCACCCCCTCCCCATAACAACAATAACAATATAAAGCCGATAATAAAATGCGGAAAGTAAAGACAGAAAAGTAAATCTATACAACACCCACGACGGGAAAACAAGCGCTAGGATTGACTCGCATAGGGGATATTCCTGTCTCCAGCAGAGTCGCCAGCTGTCACTACTGCGAAAATCGGCGCCGGCTGAACAGAAGAGTCGCCACCATGCGTTATTTATCCCAAAGGAGGGAAAGGAAACGCTCGAATTAAACCTAACGCAAAGATGGGAAAGGAATGGTCATCGCAACCAAATCCTTGATTCGGGAGTCGATTACGCAAGGGGAAGGTATTAGCACCCCTCACGTCCGTCGTACTCGACGGGAACCACGCTTGTTTTCTAGTACGGATTGTTATTCTATCTACACTAAGGGTCAAGGGTTAGAAGGAAAATAAAATGACTCGGCAAAGTATCGCACTTTATGCCTATGTATTCCCGTCTGGAACGAGAAATCAGAGTCAACGTAGTTCGCCTACCTACGAGAAAGGAGGGGAAGGTTGCTCGCTAGGATACAGCATCCTATGCCTACGTACTTTCATACAGCATGAAAGATCAGAGCAAACGTAGTTCGGGCCACGGAAGACACAAATTTGTCTGACTGTTTTTTATCTTTCTGAAAAGGTTTTCTTCTGATTAGGAGTCCAAGCGGACAAAAATGACACTTTGATGTTTGTTTTCAGTCATTTACGCAAGAACTGTTTTTTATGGTGTTTGCAATCTCTGACGCACTAGAGACTATGATTTGAGGGCGACTACGTCGTATGTCACTCTAAGGGTAACACACTAAGTAATCAAATTACTGAAGAGTGACCCTCCAGCAATCCTCTCTCAAATAGCTTAAGGCTCGTAGCGTACGACGTCGATCATTCTTATTACTGTGTTTTGAATTATTTTGAGAAGAGAAAGAAATTCTAAAACCTAGGGTTTGAAAAGGGAATCACAACTACCCTACTGTTGTCATGCATGGATTACAACCTAATGTCTGTCATAATTCCCTCCTGCACAGAGGAAATCAGATATCCTAGGGAATAAATGGAAAAGAAACAGACATACAGTAAACAGTACAATGCATGAGATGCAGCAATACAAGCGAGGCAAGGGAGTCCCACTCAACCTCGAACCTGGGAAAACAATAGGAAAAGTGAAACAGCTTCACTTCGAACCTAAGGGGCAAGCCGAACAAGCCAACAAACAATATAGAAAAAGGAATAAAACCCCAACACCAGCTCTGACAGCAACACCAGCTTCTATAGTAAGCAGTTCAAACAGCACCAGCTCTAACAACTACAGTTGATTAACAGCAAACAGTTAACAGTAACACCTTCCAGTAAGACCCCATCTTCAATCTTCAACCATCTTCAAGCTTTAGATAAGCTCCTGTCTTCAATAAGCCCTAGCTCTAGCAAGCATGAACTCCAACAAGTAAACAACTTCAAACAGCAGCAAAACCCTAATCTCAACAGATAACTCTCTTTGCTAGGCACAAGCTTCCCTTTCACCAATCTTCCATTAACTTCATCTTCAATAGGCTTCCATCTTCAAGGAAAGCACTCACAGGAGAGAATCAACTAAGAGATGAAGTTGAAATGTTAAGAGGCTTAATGATAACCCAAGGAAATCACTAAGATCTTAACACATCAAGTGAATGCTATCCTCAAGATTCTACTCAACCAAAGCCCGCTCTACATCCCTCCTAAGGAGAGATGGAACTTCTTTGGGGGACCTTGTGTCATAGGATGGAATAGAGGCACAAGAAGCTTTCTATGTTTGAAAGAAGAAACTAGTCTAATCTAGAGCTCTCCCTATATCTCCTATCTCCTAAGTCTTCAAAAGCAACCTTCAAGGATAAGATTCTTCATGCTCCAAGCTCCATCCTTTGTCTCCAATCATCTCCAAGTCTTCATTAGCTCCATCAGGAAAAACTCAGACCCCAACACCCAATTGAAATGACCCAAACCCCACAAACAAAACAACATCCCAAGAGGGAAACACACCAATAACAACCAATTTGCAAAAATCACAGAAAATAGTAATACTCATCCTAAAATCCTAGATTAATTTTTAAGGGAACCTAACTGTGTACCCTATACCCCACATAAACCCCAAGGCCTAAATCAAAACTCTAAGTCTCCAAACTATGCCCTAAACTACACCTAAGTATTGTAAAACCCTAATCCTAACACCCTAAAATTCATCATTCAAAACTAGCCTAAATTTCATCATAAAAATATGAGAAAAATCTCTAAGGGAGCATGTATCTCTAATCTAATCAATCCAACAAGAATAAACTCAAAAATACTCACCAATCTCTCATACTAAATTCATCAAAATAAGGTATCAAACAAATGCAAAATAAAATCAATAAAATGGTAAAATATGCCAAAAATATAAAATGCAAGGAATTAATATCTTTATTGTTTTATTAAATTCTAGAAACCCTAAGGAAAACAAGGAAAAAATTCTCATCCAAAAATGTTTATTTTTCAATTAGTTATAGATTTTTCAATTAACCTAAAATAAATGTGGAAATAAAAGAAAAATAAAAGAAAATGGTAAATGAGCGTGACAAATAGCAATCAGAACAAGTTCAATATGCCAGTTGGGCCCCTGGTGGGGTGTTAATAGTCAGCACGCACTAGGCCCAACACCAATTCAGAAAATCAAATGAAAATAGAAAGAAAAATGGAAAAAAGTTGGTACGAATAGCAAGGATTTCACGTGTAAATTCCAATTGGGTCTCAGAAAGGGGTGTTGGTAGCAAAATATATTTAAGCCCATCCAAGGAAGTTAAATGAAACGGTGTGTTTGGTCTTGGACTCAGAAACCTTCACAAATCTCCATCAATCCTGGCTGTTGGATGGTTGCTTGGGTCAAAGGTCTTGCACGATCCTATGGTGATAGAGTCATCTTCTTCCTTTGAATTTTGGAGGGAGAAGGAAGCCATGGCTGAAACAGAGCTTCAACCTTCATCTTCTCCAAACGCAACTCTCTTAATCCTCACCAAAACCCTAACCTAAATACATTATCTGGCTTGCCTTTTCACAAGGAATTCAACCACACTATCCATTGGCATTGAATCATCTTCTTCCTCAAAACACGAAGACAAGTTCAGAAATGGCTCAAACAAGAATCATCACCAAACTCAAAATCGAATAGCTTAACATCAACTATGCCTCATACTGAGTAAAATCCACCATTAAACTAGGTTTAAACCTCCAAGAATTACAAGATACGAGCCTCAACAGAAAATGTGATCAACCTATTTTTATCTCTAAATCATGCCAATTGCTACCAGAATCCACCTAGCCATGTTCTACAATACATATCACCATCTAAAACCTAAGGAAAATTCATGAATCAAGCCATAGAAGGAATTTTACATACCTGTAAATCTTGGATGAACAGAGTGGTAAAACCTCCAAATTAAGCTCCAAGATCTTCCAGATACCTTTAATGAAGTATGATCAAGCTTCTGTATGCATCAAATTGGATTGAAACCTCTTGAATCCTTGAATCTGATTCTGACTTGCAAGAGATGAATCCAAAATGCTCTCTCACGATTTTGCACCAATCTTGCCTTGAATTGTATCTGGAATCATTCACCAACACCAAAGGAAGCTATTGAACACCAAAGAATGGATTGAAATGGATCAATTTGTTGTAACCAATTCTGTTTTGCAAATGGAAAACTCAAGATGCAATCTCTCAATTCTCCCTCAATCTCCACCAACCAATGCTTTGGATCACTTCTAAATCTTATATAGAACATGAATGAAAGCTCTAGAAACTTCTGGATTGATCTAATGAGAAGTTCCACATCTCTTGCTCTTGAAAATGTCATGAGAAATTCACATATGGCAGCTGAGTTTCAAGCTTGTATTTGCACCTCATTCTGATCCAAATTCTCACCACATGACATATTGAATGTGTTAGGATTCATTAGAGCCTTGGTTATGCCTTGAAGCATGCTTTTGCATATGTGACTTATGATGTAAGTAACCAGTTTACAAAGGAAGTCATTGAATTAACCCTTAAATAAAAAATGTGGCAATGTCAATGTTTTCAAAATATGTTTTCCAATCAAATTGGTATGTCATATGGCTAGGTTTGGACCCATAGCTCAAAAATCCCAATTTTCATCCAGTTTACAAAGGAAGTCATTGAATTAAGCCTAAAAACATCATTTTGAACACATCTCATGTTGAACATTTTTCCATTTTAGGAGTGGAAAATGGAGGTTTTGACAATGTTGGAAAATGACCTATAATCATCAATACCCAAAATACCCCTGGATTGCCAAGATCATAACTTAAGTTCTACAAATCCTCTTGAGGACTTCTAGTACTCTATGGAAAGCTAAGATCATGATCTACAACTTTTATGTTGGCCAAGAATCCATTTGAAAACTCCTTGATGGGCAAAAGTTGCTTGGAAGTCAAGTGATTTTCACAGATAAATTTCAATGCCCTCTGGTGACCCATAACTTGCAAGAACCATAACTTGAGTTCCACAAATCTTCTTGAAGACTTATAGTACTCAAATTAAATCTATTGAGAAGTTCTACAAGTTTCATGTAGACCAAGAATCCATTTGAAACTTTCATTTTGACTTATCTGGCTTGGAAGTGAGGCCTAAATTAGGGGATTTTACACTGAAACCCTTGATCCCTTGTTATATGACTTGCTATGCTATGCTATGCAAATGATTAGATCATGTACATGATTTACTATGCAAATGATAATGCAATTGAAACATAAATCAAATGAAATAGGTTGAGAAAATTTTAGGGTGCAACAGCGCCCTTCGGGTTCGATGCCTGTTCCTCTCAACTTCATGTTGAGCCGACCTTCGGGTTCAATTCCTGTTTGTTTAACATATGCCTGAAGGCGAGGTCAGATGATCTTATCATCTTCGGCTTGAGCCGCCCTTCGGGTTCGATGCCTGTTTGTTTAACAGATGCTTGATGTTGCACCCCAAAATTTGCTCAACCTTTGCTTACCTGGTTTATGTTTCATTGCATTATCATCTGCATAGTTATATCATTTGCATATCATGTTATCATTCACATAGTAAGGGATCAAGTGTGATTATTCTCAAAAGGAACCTAGCAAGAGGTCTCATTCAAGATTGAGAAGTTTGCAAAGTCATCAGAAGGTGGTTTGAGTGCCTAAGGGTTTAGGTGTTTGAGTGTGAATCTTCTCCTAACTTGAGGATCAACTGAAGACCATCTGAGGGTTGTGAAGTTTGGAATGTGAGAAGAGGATGTGTATGGAGCTCATAGAATGCCTAGAGGTCCATGGGAGAGCTTAATCAAGTCATTGTGTCAATTGCAAGAGCCACAGTTGAGGTGCAAACAATTAGGGTTTCATCTGGGTTAATCCTAGGTTAACCGTGCAATTGAAGAGTATCAAAAGCCTACTTTTAGGTCATGGAGTTCATGAAATGATATGATGAGACATTTGTGGTGTTGTTCCAAGATCAAATCACGAAGAGTCAAGAGTGTGGGAAGTTGCTAAATTAGGGTTTCAGTGCAAAATCCCCTGTTTAGTGCCTAATTTCAAAACCACATAAGTCAAGATAAAAGTTTCAAAGGGACTTTTGGCCAACATGAAACTTGTAAAGCATCTAAATACCTTTAATTTGAGTACTAGAATTCCTCAAGCGGATTTATAGAACTCAGGTAATGACCCAGACAAGTTACAAGTCCTCAGATGTCTTTGAAATTTGTCTGTGAAAATCATCTGACTTCAAAGCTATTTTTGACCTAGAAGGATGTTTCACCTGAACTTTTGGCCAACATAAACGTTGTTCCTAATGATCTTAGCTTTCTAAATTGTACTAGAAGTCTTCCATTTGATTTGTAGAACTCAAGTTATGAGGTTTACAAGTCATGGGTATTTTGGGAAAGTGAGATTATAGGTCATTTTCAATCATAGGCCAAAATCTCCAACTTGCACTTGTCATGAGTGATTTATTGATCTCATATCAAGACTTGGTTTGAATTGGTTTCAAAAAGGGAAATTTTCAAATGGATTAAGGAGGGAAAATGCCAATTTTGAGTTATAGGACCAAAACATGTCAAGTAACCACATTTTTTGAATGGAAATTGAATTTTGGACACAATGACATTAGCAGAATTTTGAGTTTAGGCCAAGTTTCATGAGTTGTCATGTAGTTGCTTCAAATGCAAGTTACATAGCCAATTCATTCTACAATGCAATTCAGGTTGTGCTATCAATCCAATTTCACTCTAAAATCAATTTGCAAGCTGATAGAACCTTCTAGAGCAAGTGACACAGCCTAAAATCGTGACTGTTACATTGGATTTCAAGGAAAAATCAGAAATTGCAATTGGTTGGATTGGGCTTCAAACACACTTCAAAAGCCCATAAAAACATTCTATATATTCATTGCAGTGAATTCAAAGTGGTTTTGGCATTCATTTCATGAAGAACACTGAAGATGCAGTTGAAAAATTCCAAGAAGCAAGTGAAATCGTGTTTTGAGTTCTAGGCTGATTCAGAGCAAATTGAAGGTTGAAGCATTATCCTCTTGCATCCTTGAATGATTCTGGAGAGTTTTGAAGCTTGATTCGAGTTCTAGCTACCTCTGTTAGTGGATCTACATCAGGTTAGTAAACTTCAAAATTCCTCTTGATTTAGGGAGATGTAGTTCATATTATGCATGTGGTTATGATCTAATAGAGGAATAGATCGTTTCTGGAATGAAATTGGAGCAATTAGTGACAATTTAGGTTGAAGTGAATTTTCTGTTTGGACACGAGTTGATCTGATCGTAAGGCTATAACATGATTTGGATAGATCAGGATGAACTATGAAGCATGAGGAACATTTCGGTGTCATTAGATTTGCAATTGGTGATGTTTGATTTGGATGACATTTCTGAACTTTGATTCGTGTTTTAAAATCTATGGAGAGTTAGAACATTTGAGTAAGAGATTTGAGATCCTGATCAAATTCTGGAGAGATTGATGTAAGGATTGTTGATGTTTGATCACCTGAAACCACCTGCTCACCGGAGAAGACAACCAAAGTCTTCTCCGGCCACCGTCTCTGATCTCCACCTAGCCAGCCTGAATTTTGGAGAAGATGAGTCCATAGCCATCAGATCTTGCCTTTGACCTTGACTAGACCATAGATCCAACGGCCACAACTTAAAATTTTATTTGACTTTCTGAGGATTAAAACGATGCAGTTTCATTAAATTAGGTGGCATGCCCTCAGCACTTGGATCAGTGGACCAGTCTCCTCATCTTGTGGCTCATGTTTTATTCTGAGTTTTGATTTTCTTTTATTCATTTTTGTTTATTTTAAATGCTTTATTGATTCAAAAAATCACAATAAATTCAATTTGGATCCAAAAATTATTTTAAAAATATCTCCATGATCTTGAGAGAATTTGTGATTTTATGAAATCAATAAAATGCATTTTCATGCATTTTTCAATTTAATTTGATTTTTCTTATTTTTGTTAATTCTTTTAATTTTGCATATTTGACCATCTGTTTTGTTGAATTATGTTCCTCCAATTGGTGATGAGTTTGGCTTTGATTTTTTAGTATGTTTTAGGGTAGATATTCATGTTACCTTAGTATTTTTGTTGGAATTTTAGAACAACTTTAGGTTCTGTTTTAGGTGTTGAGACTAGAGGCTTCCCAAACTTGTGGATTACCTTAATACCCTTCAATCTAAAAATTCTTTAGGTGACTTAGAAGTTTAATTAGACTTTAATATTTTAACCCTAAGTTGTTCAAACACGTATGTTCCCCTAGGAATTTTATTAGATTTTTACAACTTTGGTTTCTATTTTAGTTGTATTTTGCAAGTTGCTTGTGCTTGTGGTTTTCTATTTTGTGTGCCTTTGCTTGTTTGGTTTTGTTGGTGACTTTGGAGCTGGATTGGCTTGGATTCCTTTTTGAGAGGTCTTTTGGACTTGGTATAGCTGATATGGTTTGAAGATTGGAGCTTGGAGTTGAGGTTTCCTTTTCTTTTAGGAGTTGTTTTAGTAGCTTAGGAAATTAGGGTTTTAGGAAGAGCCATTAGAGATAGTTTTGATTCTTTTATCAAACATAGAATGCATTGTGTGCTTCTATTTTATCCAATGATGTAAAGTCCTCCTAGGGAAACTCCATCTCTCCTTTGGAGGGATGTGTGGTATGCCCATAGTTGAGTAGAACTTTGAGGATGCCCTTCCATTTCAATGTTGGTACTTGATGATTTCCTTTGGTTTTCATCTGGTTCTCAACATTGCAACCTTGATCTTAGTGATTGTTCTTTGCTTGGAGTGTGTTTGCTAGAGCTTGAAGTTGAAGTTTGATGAAGCTTGAAGATAAAAGCTAGCTTGAAGAAGAAGTGTTGCTGTCAACTTTGCTGTCAAGAGGATTTGCTGTTTAGAGCTGCTGTTGAGTACTGAAGTTGCTGTCTGCTGAAGACTGTTGCTGCTGCTTGGTCTGCTTCCTCTGTTTCTTTTCTTTTGTTGTATTGTTTTTTTTGCTTGTGTTGATTACCCTTAGGTTTGAGGTGGAGCTTGTCTCCTCTTGCCTGTTGTTTTCTCCCTTGCCTCACTGGTACTGTTGCATAGCATGCATTTTTACTGTTTACTGTTTACTGTTTACTGTTTATTGCTTGCTTCCTTTTGTTGTTTCCCCTAGGATCTCTGATTTCCTCTGTGCAAGAGGGAATTATGAAAGACATTAGGTTTTGACCCATGCATGATAACTGTAGGTAGATTCCCTGTCAACTATAGTTTTAGGGTGTCTTTCTCTTCTCATCTCAAATCAATTCAAAAACACAGTAATAAGGTTAATTGAAGTCGTGCGTTACGAGCCTTAAGCTATCTGGGAAAAGGTTGGTGGAGGGCCTCTCTCTAGTAATCTGGATGTTAGTGTGGTACCCTTTGGGTGACATACGAAGCGTTCACTCCTGGGTCATAGTCTCTAGTGCGACTGAGATTGCAAACATCCTAAAAAACAGTTCTTTCGTAAAAAACTCAAACAAACATTCAAACTCTGTTTTTGTCCTCTTGGACCTTTAATCAGAAAAACCCTTTTCAGAAGGAGATATAAAAAACTGTCAGACAAACCTGTATCTTCCGTAGCCCGAACTACGTTTTCTCTGATCTTTCATGCCGTATGAAAGTACGTAGGCACAAGATGCGGTATCTTGGCGAGAAACCTTCCCCCCTTAACCCGTAGTTAGGCGAACTACGTTGACTCTGATTTCTCGTTCCAGACGGGAATACGTAGGCATAAAGTGCGATACTTTGCCGAGTCACTTTCTTTTCCTTTTAGACCAGACCTTTAGAGTAGATAGATAAACATACCCTTAGATAGAAAACAAGCGTGGATCCCGTCGAGTACGACAGACGTGAGGGGTGCTAATACCTTCCCCTTGCGTAACCGACTCCCGAATCTAGGATTTGATTGTGCAGACCGTTCCTTTCCCTCTTTGCGTTAGGTTTACTCTAAGCGTTTCCTTTCCCTCTTGTGGGATAAATAACGCATGGTGGCGACTCTTCTGTCATGGCCGGCGCCGATTTTCGCAGTAGCGACACTTGACAGTGAGGTTAGATGTTTTTCTCAACTTCGGCTTGAGCCGGCCTTCGGATTTTATGCCTGTTTGTTTAACAGATGCTTGACAGTGAAGTCAAATGTTCCTCTCAACTTCGTGTTGAGCCGACCTTCGGGTTCGATGCCTGTTTATTTAACAAATGCCTGACAGCGAGGCCAGATGTTCCTCTTAACTTCGTGTTGAGCCGGCCTTCAGGTTCGATGCCTGTTTGTTTAACAGATGCCTGACAGCGAGGTCAGATGTTCTTATCAACTTCGGGTTGAACCGCCCTTCGGGTTCGATGCCTGTTTGTTTAACAGATGCCTGACGACTCTGCTGGGGACACTCAGTGGTTCCCTATGCTAGTCAATCCTAGCGCTCGTTTTCCCGTCTGTGGTTTTGTATGTATTTATTCTTTTGTCTTTACTTTCGGTACTGTATTATTATTATTGTGCTGTGGGTAGAGGGTTAGTTTGAGAGATAAGCCGGACCTGGGCTTGAGTGCACATAGACTTAGAAGTAGAGAGTAGTGGTTAGCCTGCTTGCTTTGCTCGCACCAGCTAGCTACGAAATTTACACTCAGACGAGATTCTCTTTGATGGCATCTTGCCTGGCCCTTTGGGCTCGACAGGTTGTTGGATTTGAGGATTGTCGACTCTGGGAACCTATCATTTGGGATTCGGCTAAGTGAGGCCTCTTCAAGGGATGATGATGCCACACCTTCTGGGTATCGTATCATCGCTCTTGAAAGTTTGTGACGCTGATGACCGCATAGGATGCCTTACCTCGTCTGCGAGTTAGGTACATACCTGTGAGGGGTAGGTGGGTCTTTTTGCAGGAAAACTCTGGCCTCAGAACACCTGGTTTGTCTCTGTCAGTGAGAATTGGTTGTGAGGGTTCTTTTGTGGTTGGTTTGGTTTGAGGAGAAGATCTGATGGTTCTCAAGCTGCAGTATAGCACAACACAGTTTTTCATTATTGCACTTGATCCCCTGTTGCATATGCATTAACATTTTCATGTTTGCATTTCATTAACGTGTATTTATGTTGCAGGTGTGCTTTTTCCCCTCAGATTCTAGTGTTCTTCTTGCCAGACATGGAGTCCATGAAGAGAACAGTTGCTTACAGGTTGCCTTCTCCAGATATCAGTTCCTTATTGCAGTTGGTTGCTCTAGCAGATCTGGGAGTGAGGGTTGAGTTCAGAGAGTCTTATGGGAAGCTGCTCAGTTTGTTGAGCAGACCTTCTGTGTCTGAGATGACTGGATTGTATACCTTGATGCAGTTTTACGAGCCTCGGTTGAGATGCTTCTTGTTCCCTAATTTTATTCTGGCCTTTACTTTGGAGGAGTATTCTGATATGCTGGGAGTTCCTGTGCTAGATCAGATGCCTTTTATTCATGAGGATACTGAGCCTGAGTTGGCTAAGCTTGTTGAGATTGTCAGTTTAGATGCTTCTGAATTCCCTGGAGGTTTGGTCAAGTTGAATGGAGCTTATGGTTTTCATCTTTCTTGCTTGGTTGATAAGGCTACGCAGTGTGCGAAGGATGGATGTTGGATTGTCTTCAATGTTATTCTGGCGGTTTGCATTTATGGGATTGTACTGTTTCCCAACTTGCCTGATTTTGTTGACTCAGATGCTTTCTTTATTCTTGCCTCGAAGAATCCGGTGCCTACTCTCTTGGGTGACGTTTATCATTCTATTCACTATAAGAATGAGAAGCGTCAGGGAAATAATGTTTCTTGTTGTGTACCTCTTCTATACAGGTGGTTTCAGGGAGATCTCCTTATGCGGGGACCTTTTGTTGATACTGCTGGTACTTTAGATTGGTCTTCCAGATTGACGGGATTGTGTGCTGAGAACATTGTTTGGTTTGATCGGAACCTTCTCGGAGTGAATATTATATATAGTTGTAGTGGCTTTCCGGACGTTCCTTTGATTGGACGGAAAGGTGGTATTAACTATAACCCTTCTCTGCTTGTGAGACAGTTTGGCTATGCTTTGAGGGACTCTCCGGTTGAAGACGAGATACAGGAATCTCTGTATCTCACGGGTTTATTAGATGGAGATGTTTTAGTCAGATTGAGGCATGCTTGGGGTAATATTCACAGAAGAGGAAAGACATTGCTTGGTAAGAGTGATAGTCGAACTTATAATCCTTATCGACTCTGGATCCATGAGAGAGTTAGGACTTCTTTGATGTTGTATCCTGCTGTAGGGCCCTTGTATCTTCTGGTTATTGAGGAACCTATTTCAGTAGAGATTGAGAAATATAACAAGTTGCTGGCTGAGAAGGAAGAGTTACAAAGATCGAATGAAGAGCTAGAGAAAGAGATTTTCCAGCTTCGGCATGAGAAGAATGAGGCAACCTACACTTTGAAGAAGCAGACTGAGATGATTAATAGGTTGGGTTCAGATTTGACTGAAGAAACCAGCAAGAGAGAGAAAGTGGGAGTAGCCTTGAATGGTGTTAGTAGTGTGCTTGCTACTAAGAAAGAACTTCTGAACAAGGCTTATTCTCGACTTTCTAAATGGGAATCTTTGTGGAATGCCACGCTTACTAGCCGGAAGGAGCGTGAAGATGAGTTGAAGCTTCAAATTTCCCAGTTAGAGGAGCAGCTCAGTGCTAAGGATGCGAAGATTGCTGAAGAAGTATCTCTTAGACGTGACGTTGAGTCTAGAGTAAGTAGCATGGTCCAAGAAACTAGGTGTGGTGAATTGAAGGCTGGCTTCAAAAGATGCAGGGTGGATGAGTGTTTTGGCAGAGAAGCCTGTGAAGAGGTCGCCAAAAAGCTGAGATCCACTGTTGAGCGGCATGCATTACTGATACAAGAGCTAATCTCCAGACTAGGTCATTCGGAGACATTGAGGCTATTGGAAGATGTCAGGGCGCGCCATTTGGCCTGATTTGTCTTTGCTTTAATCTTGTTATTTGTACTTGTATTTCGACCATCTCCAGGCTTGTTGGTTGAGGTCTTTTCAGTTGTATTCAGTTGTATCTTTGTACTCTGCCTCTTGGCATTTGTCTATTTATGAGGTTTCTGATTCTGCGATTTCTTATTTGGGACTCCATTGTCGTTATGGCTTCTTCTCCGGAACTAGAATCGGGGGGGGGGGGGGGGAATTAACCTGTTGCATGTTTACACGTGTGCATTTGCATATTCATATTGCATGGCAGGTACATTTTTAAGCTCGAATCTTATCTCCTGCATCTTACAGGTTGTTTCAAGATTGACGAATAGAGAACTCACCGGTACGCTACAAGAAGCAACAGTAAGAAGATCATGAATCAGGTACAGTCTGAGATGCAGGAGATCCGGGATAGGTTGGCCCAATTCATGCAGACCATGGAGGTTGTGGCTATAGGCCAGGAACATCTTCGAACTCTGGTGCAACCGCTGCTGGCGCGAGCGGCTGGTAATACTGAATACAACTCTGCTCATGTTGAGACTCCTCGCAGGGAGGAAGTGATACCAAATGCTGGTGAGACTAGTATTGGTAACGGCAACGCTGGTAACAGAAATGATGATAATGTTAATGGAAATATGGAGACCAACAGGAATGTTGTTATCAATACTGGTTTCGGTGACAACAAGCAGGGTCTTGGCTTTGGCAATCGGGATGGCAATGATGGTTTCAATAATTAGGGCCTCGGCAACGGAGGGTTTGGTGATAACAATCAAGGTTTTGGTAATAATGGCTACGGCAATGCTGGATTTGGCAATATGAATACCAATGGTGTTGGGATAGGTCCTTTTAATACTGGTTTTGGGACAGTGGCTGCTAATCAAGAGCTTGGCAATCTGAGGTATGATCCCAGGTTCTTCCAGAGTGGTCATGGGTATGGTCGTAATGCTGCTTATGACGGATATGGTAATGAGGGGCCGTACTGGAATAGAGATCGTCAGGAAGATGCCTTTTTTGGGCAAGGCATGGGTTTTGAGGGTCCCACTAATAGTGATCGGAGGATTAAAATGCTGGAGGAACAGATGAGAGGTATAGCCAATCAAAATTCTGCAGGTTTGGACATGGCTACCATGGGGCTGGTTCCTGGGCTGAGGGTGCCATTGAAGTTCAAAGCTCCCACTTTCGATAAATATAAAGGGGATACATTCCCACGGGTTCATGTGCGTTCATATTACTGGAGGATGTCGGCATACTCTGATGATGAGAAGATGCTTATGCATTTTTTTCAAGATAGTTTGTCAAGACCATCGCTGGAATGGTACATGGGACTAGAGCCTGCACAGGTCGGAAGTTGGAAAGAATTGGCTGATGATTTCGTCAAACATTACCAATACAATAGTGACCTTGGACCAAATAGGGTTTAGCTTCAAAGTCTTTCACAGAAGAATGGGGAGAGTCCACCCACCTATGGTTGAAAGGGAATTGATTGATATCTTTGTTGGAACATTCTCTGGGATGTACTATGATAAATTGCTCAATTGCTTAATGGGTAGTTTCTCTGACATGATACTCATGGGAGAACGAATCGAAAATGGCATCAAAATTGGTAAGATTCAAGCCGGTGAATCGACCTCAGCTGGAGGTGCGAAAAAGGTCTTTGCAGTGTATGGTGGTCGAGGACGAGGTAGAGGTCGGAATTAGTATATTCAACAACAGGTTGCTAGTGTGACGATCCCTATACCACAACAACGACAACAACCACAACAGCAGCAGCAGCAACAACAAAGGTATAATCCTGCTCAGAGAAGGATCCAGAGTGGGAAGCCGAAGAGGGTATTTGATACACCTCTGTCAACGTATGCAGAACTGCTTCAGACGCTATTAAGTTTGAATCTGGTTGAGAAGAGAACGTTGGACCCACCCACGGGAGCACTGCCTTACGGGTATGATACTAGTAAGTAGTGTGAATTTCATTCCGGGGCACCCGGCCATGATATCGAGAGTTGTCACGCTTTTAAGCACAAGGTCCAAGATTTGATTGATAGTAAAGTCATTAACTTCAGTCAGGACGGTCCCAACATTGTACAGAAACTAATGCCGAATCATGGAGCGAATGCTGTTTTGATAGAGGAGGATTTGGATTTGGTTATGAACGTAAATGATCTGAAGACACCTTTAAGCTATGTTAAAAGCAGATTGTTGAAAGGAGGGGTCTTCCCCGAATGTGATGAGTACTGTTTGGATTGTTGGACCCGACCAGAGGGCTGTATTGATTTGAAGAGAGGTATTCAAGCCATGATTGATAAGGGAACTTTGCAGTTTGACCGCATTGCTATTGAAAAACCTGATGAGGTAACATGTGAAAAGCAGGGTGAGGTCACAAAAATTACAATTCCACAAAAGACTATTACGATATCAGCGCCCTTCAAGCGACCAACTATCACGATAACGAAAGAATGACCTGTTCCTTATGAGAGTACGAAAGCCATTCCATGGAATTATGGGTTGGAAGCTTTTTGCAACGGAGAAAAGATTAATGTGGATAGCCAGCCAGCAGGGGCAGTGGGCAATATTGTTGAAGCGGGAGGCATGACCCGAAGTGGTAGAATCTTCACTTCACTCGAAATCGAGGCTAAAAGGATTGCTAGAGGCAAAGCCAAAGTGAATGAAGGAGGACCTTCCCAGTCAAGAGAAAAGGAAACATCGATCAAGGATGTAGAAGAGTTTATGAGGTTGATTCGCAAAAGTGACTATAAGATTGTGGAGCACTTGCAGCAGACGCCCTCCAAAATTTCAATCCTATCTTTGTTGCTTTATTTAGAGGCCCATCGAAATGCCTTGTTGAAAATCTTGGACACGTCTTTTGTACCTCAGGAAGTAACTGTTAATCAGCTTGAGGGGTACTGGCGCATGTGAATGCTGGCCACAACCTGGGATTTACTGACTTTGATTTGACGCCTAGAGGTCGGGATCATAATATGGCTTTGCATATTTCA
The DNA here is from genome assembly GCA_963859935.3 of Lathyrus sativus. Lineage (NCBI taxonomy): Eukaryota > Viridiplantae > Streptophyta > Magnoliopsida > Fabales > Fabaceae > Lathyrus > Lathyrus sativus. Next base: position 436,874,029 of record OZ012735.1, read on the forward strand.
GTGGAATGACGAGGCACTGTTATGTCGCATGTTCTTGTAGACACCGGATCATCTTTGAATGTGTTGCCGAAGAAGGTTATCATGAAGCTAGATGTCCGAGGAATTATATGCACGCCAAGTGACTTGGTCGTGAGGGCTTTTGATGGGACCAGAAGGTCGGTGTTTGGGTCCATAACGTTGCCACTCCAGGTCGGGCCGGAAGTGTTTGACACAGTGTTCTACATCATGGATATACATCCAGCTTACAATTGTTTACTGGTGCGACCATGGATACATTCTGCAGGGGCTGTGACGTCCACGCTGCATCAGAAGCTTAAATACATGGTCGGTGACAGTGTTGTTACTATTTGCGGAGAGGAGG